>OY282512.1:41679035-44079035 GCA_958296145.1 Hydrotaea cyrtoneurina
GATCCGCTGCTGAACAAACGTGTCAAGGCCAATTACCAGGAACACACAAACGAAGATGTACATATGACCCGTTATTCTAGCGTTAAATATAGTTTATTAGCTGACGACAATAAAGATTCTGACTGATTTTTTTGTTATTTTTTGTTTGTTGCAAAACCACTTTTGTTACTCTTTCGTTTCCAACGTTTCAGTTCCTCTACATGTACTCGCTTTATTATTTATTATTAACAACATTATGGGTGTCATCATAACATTTTTCTTTTTGTTCCGTTCTAACTTTCCAAATTTTCTCATTTCTTACTATTTTTTTAAAGCAACCAAGTACTACTAAATACTAAATGAAAAATTTCTTTTAAATTTACTTTCTCGTCTAGGATGATACCACTTCTGCTTCTCCTCCTATGTCTTCATCTGCAAATCAGGAACTTAATTCAAGAGCCAATGTTCTTAATCGGGTGGGTCATCAACAGGACAAGTGGAAGAGACAAGTTCGTGAACAACGTCGCCACATCTACGATAGACGTACCATGCTTAATTAAGGCACTAACCGAGTTTGTTGACCATATACCAAATACTAACAAATGGTGGCGGTGTCAAATATAGTAAGATTTATAGCAATTGGTTTGAAGAGAACAAAATTTCGAATGTATTGATTTTTTTTTGTCCATTTAAAAGTCTGGCATCATTTGTCTAATAATTTATATGTATCCTTATTATTTAGTCTTTATTGTATTCCAATGTATTCAGATATAGTCCATTTATTACAGTATGATGTTGAAAATTTTGCAAACATTTTATTTAGGATCTCAATTAAAATGAAAGAAATCGGCAGATAATTTTGTTTACAACCCCATACAATATTCAAATTAAGTTCATATATAGGAATTACACGAAAATAGTTCGTATAATAAATAATATATTTAATAACTAAAACATTTTAGTCTTGAATTCGCAGTGATCAGAGGCACACCGCAATCGATGGTTCATGTTTTACTCTGAACGATTGCGAGGTGGTTCCACCAAGTCCGCATAATGGAGCATTGTCTATGTATACAAGGAGACTGTATCGATTTACACTTTCTTCAAGTGCCCTGGTCGCGAAGTAGAATCCAAGTTTTCAAATCCTCAGTTCTGAAAAAAGATAAATTGTTCAGTTCTTTTTACTGTTGTGTTGTAGGTGCATTATTTGAGTGAGACGTCATCTAGTATATCGACCCTTCAATACAACAATAGTGTATACGAATGTACACCATTATTTTTTTTATAGCATAACATGAATCTACGTAATTGACTCTATATCTATAATATAAAGTTGTATTCCACCTTTTTTCCGTCATAAATAAGAATTATTTTGTTCTGGGAGGTGATTTGTTATAAAAACAATGTTCTTCTGACAATTATTTTGAAAATCGTGTGATTACAAATAGGCTTGCCACGAAGGAGATTCTTTACAGGAGACATCTCGTGAGGACTACTGTGAGCATATTTGGATCGTCTGTACTCTTCTTGTACTCGCGATGTCAGAAATAACATTGCTGAATAAATGCGTTTTATAAAAAACCAAGTAATATAACTAGTTCTAGGATCGTTCCAGAGCTCGTAATAATTGGTCTCTGTCGTGCTTGTTGCCACACAAAACAACTCGTCCACTGAGACGATGCGAAAAAACCCTCAAACTTCGTCGTATTTCTTTGGTTTGGTCTTTGCTCAACCGACAACCGTTTTTGATCGCTTGCTCGGCTCATGTGTTTACTCGAGACACTTTACTTCGAAAAAATTTGGCAAAAGGTCTTCTGTCTTATTAAGAACTAATAAGAGTTTTATTTTGGAAATTTTGTTTGTATTCAGATTTTTTTTATCGGCAATGTGCTAGAATGCAACTTTGGTAAATAAAACAGCTTCGATTAATTGCAGTAAAAATGTGTTATTCATGTTCACTTACGTTTCGAAAAATATGGGACTCACAACATACGCAATCAGTCTGCTCTGCGCATATATGCCGCCCACTTTTAATTTTGTTGTTGTTGATAACATGTTTATGCATTATCCGATTTCGCAATTCACTAAAAATATTGATCAACACCAAAAACCTCCCCTGAATGATGTTAGGAAATTAGTGACACTCATACTAATCGTAATTTATCAATTTAAGGGACATAACATTTTGTTCCTTCCTGTAGTGGCAGCAAATATCCAGGCGGAAAAAAACGACATTGTTCGATTTTTAATGATCATGCAAAATGACAACATCAATCCACGCTAAGGCGTCTGTATAAGCTAAGCATAGAGATTATTCTCTTCCTCCTAAAGTCGCCGGCATTTATCATTTAAGCTTTTTCAGCGGCTGCTCTCACCTCTTAAATGCTGGCGACTTTACTGGTGAGTAATCTCTAAGCCAAGAAAAATTCAAAAGAAATGTATTAGCCGTTCGCATGCGACTTTAAACAGTAGGTCCCGGTCAGTAAGTACAAAATTATATCGTGCACAGCTCACTGAGTCGAGAAAAGTTCTTCGTCAGTTCCTTCATTGAAGGTAAAAATTTTGATTTACAAAAAAACGCTACCAGCGAAGTTAGCGAAGTTCTTTGTTTTAAAATATATTGAGAGTAATTTAAATATAGAAGGGACCGTTAATGAGTTTTTGATGTTCTTACCAGAATATGAACATGAATCGTTGTGTGATAGTCACTTACTCTAGCAACAACACCATCAACAGCCAGATGAATCTAATTCTAATTGCAATTCATAACATCCAATGAAACAGCAGACCGGGTAATTTCAAAAGTTCTCTACATTTATTTTGTTTTTAAATTGTATTTAATCACTCTTCAAATGTACACATAAACTGAAACTTATACCAATATTTCCATTAATTTTAATAGCCCTTAACCATAGAAGCCAACTGCCAGTTCTCGTTAACATTGAATGGCCCCTGGACAACACTGCCGTCCTTGGTGCAAACTGCGACGGTATATTTGGGCATGGACCTACAATCACGGTAGTACAAAACTTCCATACATTTGCGGAGCTGAAAAACCCATTGAAACATAAAACCACATTTAAACATTTATCAATGGCTCAGCCTTAACATACCACTTCAGAAGCCTGTTGTTGTGTCAACTTCTGTCCCTCAACGAGCTGTTCTCTTACTAAAGGCAGAGCCAAATGTTTGCCAAAACCAGTAGCAACAACGTCATCCTGGTACGCACGTCCACGTAGATCAACATGTCCTAAGAAGGGCTCACCATTATCCAAACCACCAATAACCATCTCCAACCACAAGGGGTTGATGCGGCTGCGACGGTTGTAGAAGACACGGGTCAGCCAATTATACAGTGATTTAGGCTTCATGTCAATCTCATCTTCGTGACACATGTCTTCAACCATCTTCTGGTCGATGCTACGTTTCAGACTTTGGAAATCTGCGAAATCTCCGCCAGCTCCCATGATTGTCTTGTCATTCACTTTGAAAACACGCTGGACATCTTGATAACGGGCCAATGAGCCATATGACACCAAATTGTCGGCAGCGATCATGACTCCGCCATCGAATTTAATACCAACTACTGAAGTACCAGTAGTAATGGGTGAACTATGAAGCAAAATATACATTAGACACTCTGAAGCTGGAATCTGTATCTCTGTGTACTCACGAACTGTGTTGTGTTCCAAAGAGTCCAGGTGCTGTGTATTCTTTACTATTACTGGCATTTGCCATGCCATTAAAGCCTCCTGTGAAATTGTAGAACTGTCCCGGAGCTGGTCCATTTCCCCAGAACTGTTGTTGGAATATTTGATTGCCTCCATACATTTTCCCCGTGAATATGTTGCGGTTTTCTACAATTTAATTTTATTTTGCAAAAAAAAAAAATGCAAGTTGTCGGCAGGGAAGAGTGTTGTATTTTTGAATGACAAACAGAATTTGACGGCAGCAGAGGACGAAGCCGACCGATAAATGAGCCGAGCCGCCGCCGCCGTGCATATTTTTCTTAACCGGAGCCGCCGCGGACTCTTGGCTGGCTCGGTTTTCCATTTTCCTCCATTCCACTCATATTGCCCAATCCGATTCTTCCATTCCACACATTCTACCCCTCCGATTCTTCCATTCCACACATTCTACCCCTCTGATTCTGTTTCACACGGTGTTTTTTGAATGACAAACAGAATTTGTTGTGCACAGTTGATAAACCGAGGTAGTATCCCCACATAATCAGTGATGTCAATCAATTCCGATAAAAATTTACAATTAAACAGAGAAAAAGAATTTACTAGGTTGAATGCTTGTTGAGCACTGACAGTAGAATGCACAGGGTTCTCCAACAAGAGGTGTTATTTTGGTATTAAAAGATGGCATTTTTAGAGATAAATGATCGGATGTTTATTTCATTATAAAGAGGAAGGTATGCCGTTAATAATGTAAAAACAACATCAGCGAAATGGCCAACACGACCATGCTTACAGGTCCATATCCTTTAATGAAATTTTCCATAACCAAATCGCAAAGTGACTGCCCTATGTCCTCGATAGCCTCACGAATTCTATCTTTGAGGTCTTGAATCAACGCTGGGCTGTTGGCGTAGACTTTATCTTTCACGTGGCCCCAAAAGAAGAAGTCGCAAGGTGTTAAACACAAGATCTCGGTGGCGAATTGTAATTACATCTTCGAGAGATAACGCGATCCGGAAACTTTTTAGTTTTGCGAACTGTGACTGCAAGATTTCTACCATTTTTGTAGTGAATTTTAATAATTGCAATGCGTTGATCTATTTTCAGTAAACCTTCAAAAGTGACAGCTATTGAAATACCGGGTGATTCAAAGTAACATCTCTTGTTGGAGAACCCTATATTTTTACTTAATCGTGTAAGACAAGAAGATCAGACGCTACAACGTTTCGGTCATTCATGTCCTTAAAAATAGTGCTGAAGTGCAGACGAAAATTTAAAAAAAAAAGTGTACCACCCTGTCGGGAAGGAGCCGAGAATTTCGAGTAAAATCATGATTAACGGCGATCGGGTTCAGGGGGCCACTTCCATTGGGTTCTCAAAAAATCTCCCTTGGAATAAATAGGATTTGGGTGCAATTGATCTGCTGATTCGAATAGTACATAATAAAACAGAGGAAAATACAACAACAACAATATTTCAAAAATTTCTTCTGGTCGGAGTTGGCAACCTGTTTGTACAACAAGTTAAATTTGTGGTAAAAATTCCTTTTTTCGGACCCCACAACGGGGTCCTCTGAGGCGTCTTGGACCCTCCCCAAGCAAGGAAATATATCGAAGATAATTGCAACCATGAAAATGATTACTAAGGCAGTTACCATAAGGAACAATAATCCTATTGGTATCATCGGTTAGCAAGGTTTTCAACGACGTTATATACAATGAATTTTGTTGCAGATGGATTTCCATTCAAAACAAGAAAATAAATAAAACTTTATTTTTATACAAGAAATGGATTTTCCAGGGAAAATAGTCTGCAAATTCGGTATCGTTTTTGCAAGGGCTGTGAAGTTGACGGTTAGTCGATATCATCACAGCTTGCGTAATTAGTTTGGCGACGGTTTACCACCCCATAATACTCGGCGACAATGCTATGTAGGATCCTGTGAGTACAGTGCTGTGATAGGCTCGAATACTGGAAAAAAGTCTAAAAATTTTTTTCACAAAATAGTTCATACAAAATATGAGGGCTTTGTAGGCAGGAAGGGCACCTGTTTAAAGTACCTGGAATAATGCGTTACGAATGTTGCTTCAACCAACTATTCGCTGTGCCAGTATAGAATGGAGCCGTTCTTGAAAAGAGCCGTTCCGTTTCCGAAATTGTGCCTGAAGTCCTTACGAAGTCCTCAGGATCTGATGGTTAGGATGACTTGGCAGGTGACATATGTAGATGATATACATATGTCACTTGGACACAACCAGTTGCAATTATTCTGCGTCGTTTGCTAGTATTTCCATTGCGTGTCGCTAAGCAATGAGGTCCATAGTGGAGCAGCATAATTGTAGATGGAGCGACCTATGGATTTATATGTCTCCACCAGGGTCGCCTTGTCTTTGCCCCAGGAGGTGCCGGCTTTCAGGACTTAATACTTGTTTTCGCTTTCTGGTTGATATAGGAGGCGTTTGATGAGAAGTGGAAAAGGTTGTCGAAGACTATCCCAAGGATTTTCGGATTGTGTGCTGTGGGGATACGCCTAGAGTTGGGCTTCGGGAATTCTTGAGAAATTTTCCAGATTTTCCCTTCCCGAATCTCGAGAATTGAAATTATTAGCATTTCGGGAAATCCCGAATCTCCATTTTTTATTGTTGTGTATGATGGGACAATCATCGGCGTACGACACAACCGAAACATTTGGTAGAGGATCAGGGAGTTTGGCAGGGTATATGCTAAATAAAATGGGTGACAGTACTTCGCCCTGTAGAATGTTGAGTTTAATCTTGCGGTATTTACCCCAAATTATATGATTTAAGGAAAGTTCCCCAAATTTTTTTCTTCAGGAAATGTGAAGGGAAATGCCTATGTATGAACGTCCCGGTCTATAAGAATTTGTATAAATTATATCGTGCATAGCTCACTGCTTTGAGAGAAAATCCCTGTCTGTTGACACATCGTTTACATTCAGTGTATGATTGGAATCTTCTGAAAATTATTTTCCGAAGTTGTATAAATTTCTCAATCAGCCTAGAATAAAATAATAGTGTATAGTATTTATACACTATTATTTTATTGAGGGGACGATGTATGTACATACATAAACAAATACGAATGGGGTTTGTTATCTTTCTGACAACATTTTGATAAAATTTTATTTTAAATTATAATTAATAAACATACATAAAAATATAGTCAATACTATCTTTGCTGAATAGGAATGTTTGATTGAAACATAGGCGTTTACACTGTGTGGCATTTAATGCGAACGCACAATACTTTTAACATATCCAATACAAGAACAACATAAGCAATACAATATCAATTGTTTTGTGCGAATTTTCTTTGAGAAATATTAATATCGTGAAATATTTTTAACAATAGATAACCAAATCACCATAAAAAATTACTATACCATTCTATCTTCTATTCTACTTAAAATAAAAATAAAAATTATGAACAGCCTTAATATTTATCACACATAATTAATCTATAATGATCCGCTCGTCATGGTTTAGCGCCGTCCTCAAGTGTTCCTTACGAATCGGAGTGACAACAGCAGAATATGGATTTGGGATTTTTCAATGGTTTGCTGTAAATATATGGCCCTCGCATGAAGACATCAACTAGTTGTCGATGTGAACTGCAAAGAAATAAAATTGCAAGTATTTAAAAAATGTTGCATGTTTAATGATTTTAGAGATATTAAATAGATTATTGCTATTTTCAATTTACACATTTCGTATATGGAAATTTGAAGTGATTTGAATTTTATTGCTCATAAAAGATGCGTTTCTTGAGTCTTTTTTTGGTAGTCTAAAATAGGGATATAACGACAGTCGGTTTATTGAATTGAATATTGCATATGTCATTTTAGAGAATCATTTTATTACACAATTGTGAAAGGCTGAAGACCCTACATTTAGGGTTTGCCAGATACGGAATGCGAAAAACCGAGAATAAAAAGCGGGATTTCACTGAACAAGAGAGGATTTTACTATTTTTATTAAAAAACTTGTTCTCAAAAAAAAACAAGCTAACAAATATTAGTTTTCACAGAATTGACTTGGTTTACCCATTCTTCAGTTGATAACAATTACTAAAACTCTTGACAACATGCAATCTCAGCAATCTGTGGTTCCTCGAGGGAATATAGGGCTTCAACATAATCTATTGTTTGGGGCTGCTCCAGAGGTTTTCGTTACTAATGGTATTGGATTAGAATATTTTACATGTAATTCGCAAGCTATTGGTTGTAAAACTTGAAGTCGTTGCCTTGTCGCGTCACTAGACAGCCATGTTTCACTTAACGTTGAATATACGGATTTTTGTAGTCCTCGTGATCTGCAGTGAGCGCCATATATTTATGGGTCTGCCGAACGCACATCTAGCTTTTTTTAAGCCCGTTTAAGACATCCTCATTAATCCCACTGTTGAACGACTGAGAATCTGTGGTTACGGCATTAAATTAATCTTTTGGAGTTTTTGCTGACATGTTTAAATACAAAATTGCAACCATTGAAATCTCCTTTACTTGCTCCAACTTTCATTCGCCTTTTTTTTCAATACTTTTGTTTTCTTGTGCGATGTTTTAAAGCGCATACTTATTTCTTGTAATTCTTGGTTTGGTTGATGGATTACAATTGAGATGATTGCTAATTTTATTTCTAGTAATGACAGTTTTTGTAAAATATCAATTTTGTTCAGAATGGTCGGAAGTCGTAGCAGAAATTCGTGTCAATTAACAAAATGTTGGCATCTAAAAAAATCTGATGTATTAACAATATATATAGGTCCTATACATCTAATAAAAAAATTAAACAATCATTTCAATCGAGTTCGAAACTTACACCATGGTAATTTCCAAATCAGTAACAACTTCGCCGTCACAGTTCCAAGAAGAATACAAGTTATCTGGCACATTAGCTTCTGCCTCGGCATAAGAGTCAGCAATGGGCTGGCATGATCCACGGACACTATTATAGTCTTGAAGCCAAGAACTCGGCTTTGCTTTGAAAATAAACTGTTTCGTCCGATACATCTCAACAAAAGGTAAGGTGCGCTAAATTAAAAAAAAACACATTTAATTGTATTCGTTATAGTGAACCTCATATGTATGTATATACTTACAATGTCGCCGTTGCGACCCATGGCGTTGATGGCGAAACGAACATTATTAATCAGATGAGTTTTACGTACCAGCACCACGTCGAGATGGCCGTCACCCAAATGACAATACTTGGAAATTCCATTCGGACTACGGGTACACGCACATTTAATGTTAGATCCTGTGATGGCAAAAAACTCTCCGCGTATAATACGCCATTTTTGACCATCGTTAGTTCTTTGTGGGTCAATGTATTGATCTTGTCGCTGTTCTACATTATTTGACGAGGTGCTGCTGACGGAATCAGGGCGTTGTGTGCTGGTAGTTTCATTGTTATCATCACTATTGGTTAAAGCTTTTATTTGGGGGGTTTCTGATGCCACCGGCTTGGAGGAATAATCCTTATCACAGTTGTTACGATCGAAATTACGGGAATGTTCGTTGGAAATTTTATCAAATGGATTTCTGTCTTCATTCATTTCCACAGTGTTTTGGGAAGAATTGGGTGAGGTTGGCATTTTTGCACCTGTGCTGATAGACGTCGTATAGGAGTCTAATTCACATCTTTCACAGTTCACATTACATATCACATCCTTATTGGGGATACACTCGGACGATGACGCACCTTCCTTCGCTTCATCGCCATTAAGTAGCATATGCACTTCAGCTTCATAGCCACGATTCAAGATGAATGATTTTACTCCGACATATTCGTATCGCTTTGTACCCATCCACCGATATTGCTCACTATTGGCTGCCACGTCACCAAAATAACCGTAGCTCATTACACTGGTGCAGAAACGAACAATGCCATCACGATTCCTTACACTACATACGTCCAGACCGCGCCTTTGTCCTAAAACTAAGTGGATTGCCGCTGTTTGTACATCGGAAGTCCCGTGTAAACTATATACTATAGTGTCGGTACTGCCAGCGGGAATGATACCTATAGGCAAAGCGGGTTTTGGAATGTATTCTGGTTGGCGTAAATCTAAACCCTGGTCTTGCATAGCTCTTAAAACGAGGCCATTGATCATCTCGGCGACTGTACCATCGCCGCCCACGCAACACACAGCATCGAAGGGCGTCAAGTCATGCGACATTAGAATGTCGCGTATTTGATTCGCCCGCTGAGTTATAATACACGAGGCATCGATACCAGCCAATTGAATCGTGGGCTTACACGAACGTTCATAAACCTGAAGTCCCATCTTGCGACCGCCATAAGGGTTAATGAACACCAATAAACGTTTGATACGCGAATGTGTTGATCTCCCCACTAACTTTTGAAGATTCTCATACCATTTGGCCACGATGTAGGGGTCATTATTGTGCAGGGTCAGACGTCGTATGTGCCAACGATTGCAATCAGTCGACGATGACACAATGCGCTCTGCGTAATAAATTGACAAATATTGGTCAGTAGGTGTAGTCCCAACGCGACTTTGTGATTCTTCGAATGACTCAAGTGGGTTGTGAGCATTGCGCACTGTGGCAGACTTAGTGCTGCCCTTGGAGTTACGTATGACCTCATGCAGGTGTACAACGTTACTTAAGTTGCCATAGGTTGCCTTCTGTGACAGTTGTTCCCTCTCATATTCAGCCTCTGTAAAATAAAGCGGAAACGATATTAGGCACATTTTAGGGTTGATTAAAAGAATGAGGGACGGTGAGATTTTGACGGATGTTTATATTCAACATGCCATACACTGGAAATATCTGTGCATATAATAAAATATAGGGTTATCCATTTCGTGGTTTCAAAAGTATAGGGCTGGAATTCGACATCTGTCAAACTAAATTGTTAAACCAATTATTTTCTTTTCAGTTGAAAGTCTGACGTTGACGAAAATTGATCGCTTAACTACCACACAACGCACAGCCACATATCGTGCTTTAAGAAGAGATTATAGTTTATGGTTATGAAGCACATTTCTTACTCGGTGGGTATGTTAATAAACAAAATTGTCGTATTTGGGGTTCTGAGAATCCTCAAGTAATTGAAAGGAAAGTCAGTGTTCGGTGTGCTCTTTGGTCCGAAGGTGTGATTGGACCTTACTTCTTCGAAAACGACGAGGGAACGACTTTCACCCTCAATTCAAAGCGTTATGGTCGTATGATAACCGACTTTGTTTGCCTGCTATTGAAGAATACGACTTGGAGATTTCAACAAGACGGTGCCACATGCCACACAACTCGAGGCTTTATTGAAAGAGACATTTCCTGGCCGCATAATTTCTCGTCGTG
The DNA here is from genome assembly GCA_958296145.1 of Hydrotaea cyrtoneurina. Classification (NCBI taxonomy): domain Eukaryota; kingdom Metazoa; phylum Arthropoda; class Insecta; order Diptera; family Muscidae; genus Hydrotaea; species Hydrotaea cyrtoneurina. Next base: position 41,690,043 of record OY282512.1, read on the forward strand.
GCGACATCAACTGGCCACCAAGATCATGCGATTTGACCATTAGACTTTTTTTGTGGGGTTACGCGTAAGACCGTGTTTATGCAGATAAACCTTTAACTCTTGACCACTTAAGAAACAACAATCGTCAAGTTATGGCTGAGGTACCACCCAATATGTGCCAAAAAGTGGTCCAAAATTACCTCAAAAGAATCAATGCTTGGATCACTTCGCGTGGTGGTCATTAAAATGATCTAGTGTTTCATACATAATGTCACCGTTCAAAAAGAAATATCATGAAAAAAAATATTTTTATTTTTACTTTTTTACTTTTAAAAAGCAAAATGGATAACCCTTTACATTCATTTGGTAATTAAAATGTAAAAAAACTACTAGAAATATGACAATAAAAAGAATAAGTAAACCTTATCCTAATATCATTTTAGCCTATGAGATATCATTCACAAGGTTATTTTTTGCAATTAGGAGATACAACAGAATAATATTTCATGCTTAGCACTTTTTAATGACTCATGAGATTTATAAAATGAAATCAGCTACAACATTTAGATTTCAGAAATTCTGTTACTTTTGTTAATAATAAATGTTGCCAGTTAACAGTAGCGAAAACTATTGCGACTGTAACGCAATGCTAGGTTAATTTTCAAAAACATTCGATATTTTTGCGGCGACTTTACGAGTAAGAGATTATTAACTAAAGTCATGCAAAAACGTATGCTGAAAGGCAATTCAAAGCCGCATTGAAACCGTATGTTCCTATCAGTCAGTAGAAGTTTCCCATTTGATAGAACACTGAAGGAGAAACAACGTTCGTTTAAAATAAAATATAAAATATTATATTCGAACGGCCGCCGTTTCTGCTTCCAGTTTTTGTTTTTGTCGGCATTAATGTGTGCGTTGGCGTCAATAAATAGTCCAGCCAAAAACTGCTTACACAGAATGATTTTATTATCGCATTGTTTTTGAATATAAGTTGGAACAAAAAATAGTCTGTGGAGTACCACAACTGAAAATTTATATATATTGCAAACTGCGATTGGCTCCAAATGTAAATCTTTTCTGCGTATATGTTACAAATTATGAATTATTTATTTAATTATTTAATAACACTTATTTGATTTTTTTTAAATTGTATTTCTCATCGACTTCAACACACGTCAACATTAATTAACACTCGGTGACCCAAAAGGATCCATTGGGAGTGTGCGTCTCTTGGGATAATATCTGTGCAGTTTTGTGAACACATGGAATATTATGGACGAGCCAAAAATCACCTTGTTACCAGTTTACACATTTAGTTTTTTACACCAGTATTCAATATCCGTAATTAAAATCTCTTTGAATGTTTTAATAAAAGCAAGCAAGCATTCGCGACTCCGGTTTTATCGACCATCTGCTTTAAATGTCGGTTATAACGACGATGCCAGTTCTGTGTGTTGTATTTTTTACTTTTTCTTTTTGTTTGTTTGTCGTCAGCCAATTATAATTGAAGAAACATATACTGTGGGGAATCCCAGAATTTGTTTTTCCCTGTCTCAAACTGAATGTGGAAAGAACAAAGAAGAAATGCGCAAACCAGTTCGAGTCGTGAATGCGCATGGACGTATACACATTCCTTCTTTAATTACTTTTATTTATTTTTCAAACAAAAGTACCTAGGTAAAGGCTGGATGATGCACTTTTAGGTGGATAAATACTGAGTAAATATGTTTTTTTTAGAATGTAAGTTAAAAGACGTAAAGTATTTTGCATAAAAGAGAAGTCAGAAATTGTGCAATAGCGAAGAACTATTGCAATTCGAAAGTGTTTTGAATCTGAGAACATGCAAAGAAAACGTATGCGTTCTGCCAAAATTCTGATATATAAAAGCTCTTTTGTAATGGTTCAAAACACAAAGAAATTAAAATGCTTAGTAACTACGTCCATACTTCAACTTCTTGGAAAGCTGTGTCTACCGTTTTCGAGAGTTAGGAACCACCACCACTTGCAGTGGCATTGCAGAAGTCAATGCAGTAAGTAAGTATGGTAAGTTTCCGTATGGCCTGGAATACAAGAGGAATACTAAGCCAAAGACATTTTTAATATGGATGAAGCTGTGCTCTTCTATAAGCTCCCTCCCAACAAAACCCTTAAATTCAATGGTGAAAAGTTCTGTGGTGGCAAACAATTAAAGAATGAATAACACTTCGGGTTGGAGGTAATATGGATGGGTCCGAAAAAAAGAAAATCATTGTCATTGGAAAATCTAAAATGCCGCGGTGTTTCAAGCATGTAAAATCGTTACCTGTAGAATATAAAGGGATGACCTCAGAAATATTTGAACGCATCTTGCGTTATTGGGGCTGCAGTTTGAAAAAAATAAAAATTTCACTTCTTGCAGATAATGGTCCAGCACATCCAAATCTACGAATCTGTCCTCAATAAAATTAGTTTTCTTACCGCCTAATACAACGTCCGTCTTACAGCCAATGGGTAATTTGATGCTTGAAAAGCAATTATCGCAAACAACTTATGCTAAAAATTATTCGCGATACAGACAACAACAAAATAAGCACCATTACTTTGCTAGATGCTATTGACATGGTGTCCTCCACTTGACACAACAATTGCTAACCCTTCCTTTCCGACATGCGGGATACTTTCAATCGAAAGTGAATGCACAGATACAGAAGAAGATGACATTCCTCTTTCGGAAACATGCAAAGTTTTGTAGCCGAATGTATTGACTGGGATGAGTTCCTAAACGTCGATGACAATGTCGCGACATCGGAAGAGCCTTACATGAATTTTTTGTAAATAGAAAACAAATCACGATTCCAAACTATTTTCAATATGAATAAAAAGTAATACCCCTGAAAAAAATTCGAAAATATTGTGTACACCTATTAGTAGTAGTAGTTTGAGCCTGTCCGAGCCTGTCCGGCTGGCACGCACGATAACCTTCGAAAAGGATAAACAATCGCTTTGAAGTTTGACATGGGCTAATATTTTCACAAACCGTCTTATGAGATTGCATATGAGATACATGGCTACATCCCTTCGGGTACCTGCCATACAAATGTTCCATTCCGCCAATTTAAGTCGATTTATCCGACAAAAACTTTCTCACTTGTTTTGAAATAGGTTGTTTTGTTAAAACTCCACAAATATTATTCTATAACTTTTGTAAAAAGGTTCCCCTATGCAAAGATAGATCGTTCACAATGTCTATCGAATCTATCCTTTTACCTTAGCCGTATGCTTTGGGGAGATTCTCAGATACACAACAGGTGCTGTTTCAATTTCCTCATTCCCTCACATAACGGGCAATATTCGAGTATTCCCTTCAGCCACTTATCATAGATCTAACATTGCTGTGTTCTGTTGCAGGTACTATTTATATTTGTGATTGTCGCCATGTTGAATCCACAAATTTGTATTCGAGACCACACTTTATTCATGTCTCTAACCTAACCTGTTATACATAACTGACACTATTCAGAGTAGTATATAATAGTTTTGACCATAAATAGGCTATATTCCAATTTTGGACAACTTCGTTATTACAATTTTGGAAGTGCATCCACCAAACTTTATTTAAATCAGATGATTATGAACTTATAATTATTTATTTATTTATTATTAATTACAATACAAAGTAAATTTATATTCTAATTTTTGGGTCCAAGGGTAAACCGGGTGACACAGACCATATGTTTAGATTTTTGCAGCGACAGACCAAAGCCACTGGTGGGAATCGAACCCACAACCCCCACGCTGATAGGCAAGCACCAACTCGCCTACCGGGGCGCTTGAACTTATAATTATAACATCTAACACGGTGAGACCTCATTTTAACACTACACATTTACTTTTTTGTGGTCATACCTTTTTGCGTTCCGGCTGCGGTGTTTGCCGCTGTCCCCGACATCTTTCCATTGTTGTCGATATTTTTAGTGCTCTGACAATGTTTCACATCCAAACGCTCCCACACAATATGATCATAGTGAAGCAGTACCTTATAGCGATGCTTTTTAATTTGAAAAGTATTCAAAAGTATGTCACAATCGTGATGTTGGCTGTCTTTAACATTTTCGTTGTGGGTATTGGAAATCATTTTTGCTTTGACATCAACTGCGAATTCTACACAAGCTGGTGATGCTGCGGTACTACTATTAATCATCATCTTGTCGGTGAAGTGGTTCGGCAGACATTTAAGGTGATCTATCGTGCATATTTTAACCTCAGTTTAATGCGTGTGTATGGATGTTCTAAAAAAAAGTAAACAAAGCGTAAAGATAAAAAGTCATGATCATCATTTGTTTTATTTTTGTAAAGGTAATCAGAATTATTTGGTTGGTATTTTGAAAAAACAAAAACAGGTTTTTCCAAAACACATTTTAAGTCTTTGTTTCCAGACCACCGCCAGAACAAGTAACAACAACATCATCGTATCAGTCACTGGGTGTGAATGTACACCGGTTATTATGACTGCTTCACTCATAGTTTCAGTAGAGTTTTATAATTATAATTAGTATATTCACCTTGAAAGGCAGAACACCTATATCATTATATTTTAGTGCTCTCGGTAATGGAGTGGATCATTTTTAAAAATATTTGTAAAAAAATATTTTGAAGACCGATGAATTCTACATTTAATAGCTGCTACTTTACAATAGGCTGCGTTTCAATCAAATTGATTACAACATTAACCGAACATTTCTTTGATTTAAATGATAAGAGTAATTACTGTTTTCGATGTCTCCTCAATGAAGTTTCGCAAACAACCCTAAAAATGAAAATGTTTACAAAGAATTAATTTTCTTAAAAACTTTGAAAAAAAAAAACCAAAGTAGAAAATATTACAGTAGTTCAGCCACATACGTTACAGAATATTAGGTGGAAAAAGGAGACACTGTAATGAAAAGCCTACAAAAATGATTAATTCGGTAAAACTAACAGACAATTTATTCTTCGCTATACCATGTCCATTTAATTTCACATATCTTTTTGTACGTCAAAAAAAAAAAAGTTTAATGACAGGAAATGTCTTTTCGTGTTATTAAAACAACAGGATGCATTTATTTCTGTCGACCGTGTTATATCAAAGTCGTGTAGAAAAAGACTGTGTATTATGTGTAAATATAAAATATGGTCAATGATATGGGGAAACAAATCACAAATAAAAATTATTCCCATTCATAAACCGACTGTTAAATTGATTTATTAAACGGTCCTGCGCATGTACATACAATTACTGCTAGGGCCCACACATTTAGGGAATCACAATTAACAACCAACAAAGGTTATTTCAAGGTGGTAATAACGCTAACATTATTTGACTTCAAAGTAATTGAACATACATATGTATGTACGTAAAACCAGACATACAAATAAACATTAAAAAGCCACTCGCTGTAACATTTCTTTAAAACAAGTAGTTTTAATTGCTAATTAACGGAGACCACGACATGCTTTGTGCTGTTAATTAAATTCAGTTTTTATGAAAATTGTCCAAACGAGGGGCGTCAACAAAATTAAGGTGATGGTTTATTTGGGGGTTGTAGTAGGTTTGGAATTTTGAAGTAATTTTAACCACAGTTCAAAAGAAAGGAATATTGACTATCACATCAGTGTAGGGGGTACACAAACAAAAGTGAAAGTGTGTTACTCTCATATACAAATGCGTTCATATTTATTTTTAGAAATGACCAAACGTTATAGTCTCGCGCTTGAAATAATTAGCTGAGAAGACCCTGTTGAGCTTTACACGTGGGGGTCAGCGTTTAGGAAAACGTATGACAACACAAAGGAAAATAAATTCGGACGAATTCAATTATGCACTTTTAAGGTTTAACATTGGGAACATATTATTTATATTATATAGATACCATTATACCGATGTACCGTTTTGGAAGTCACAAACAAATTGTTCATATTGTGAGAGTCAGTCTTATAGAATGAATTGTTCCCATTAAGGATGTGTATTTACCACTAAATGTCCACTGTAGTCAAAGATATGTAAAAAAAACACTATAAAAACGAACTTGTGATTAATAGCAAATTCTATAGTAACAGCCGACTTGTTGTTGTGGCAATAAAATATCTTAAGCCGCAATATTATCTACGTTATACTAAATGAATGGAATTACTTTTAAGGAGAAATTCACAATTTTTTATTGAATATGTGAAAAACCAAGTTGGAGAATAATTGGATCTCTATTTAATATTTCAAGAAAACACGATGCAAATAATACGCTACAAAAAAAGAATTTGGTCATTTGAGTCATCTGATATAGGAAACGTGTAATAAGCAACAAGCAAAATGTCCATATATCAAATTGCTTACTTGATAGTATTCCGTGTTTGTTATCTAATTTGAAAAATGTTGTCAAAAGGTGAAAACAAATTTTCCATTGTCGGTTGTGTTTGCATTAAACAATTAAATAAGATGAATGTTCAGATACGACAACAATAACACAAAGCAACAACAAAAAATATTTTGTAATGAATAACCACATAACCAAATATTTTTATGGGAGGTAGCAGAAGTAGCCTTCAATAAATTATGAATAAAAGCCAAAATTCTACATCGATTTTAATACTCAGAACCTCATTTAAATTGTAAGATAAGTGGCTTTCTTAATTTTAAAGAATGTTGACTTTGCGCCGTTTTCGAATTTTTATAATTTAAAAAAATAATAAAAAAAAAAATTGTTTGTCTTAAATTTGTTTATAACTTCGAAACTGTCATTTAGATTAGAAGGCAAAGATAAAAGATACAAAATAGGATCAGTCGCTTTCGAGATATGAAAAATAAAGTTTAAAAATAAATTTTTTTTGTGACATAGTGTAATATTTCTGATAGTAAATTAATTAGTCGTACAATTAGCTAAAACAAAACGTTTCCATTAACTTAAATGGATCTCATTATATTTGTAATTTTACCCTTTAAGCCATTAAAAGCGTAAACAATAATCCCAGATAGGTAAATTCCAATCGATGTACATATTATGTGATCATCTACTTATTTCTCTTAACGTCCCATGAAGGAACTGACGGGGAACTTCTCTTAAAGCATTGGGCTATTCACGAAATAATTTGTATACTCACGGAACGAGACCTACTGTTTAAGGCAGGCTCCGAACTGCTATTGCTTTTCTAGATAGCTTTTACATGGTTCAGAGATTACTCTCTTAATCGTAAAGTCGCCAGCATTTATGAGGTAGTAAACAGCCGCTGAATATTTTTGACACACATCCATAACGCCTCAGCCATAGACATATAAAAAGTATGTTTTTTATAGCTAGCTTTAGCTTTGAAATACTTTCAATAGTATACGTGGGGATGTTGGACAAGCAACGGACTAATTGATTTTAACTTGGCAAACCCCGGTACTTATGTTTTGCACCCTTCGACTCAAGCGAATACAGACCTCGAGATTAACTCAAGTGTCACCTTAGCTACCGTCAACACACGTTGGTACTACCAAGTATCACTCATGAATATTAAAGAACTTTAAAAATGGTTGCAGCACCGAAGCGAATATACCTTGCTGGCCTAAACATTAAGATACAGGCTGATGCTCTTTGGGCTAGCTATATTTTCGAAAGAAACTTTCAAATATTTTGGATTTGTGAAACGGTCTAAGAACCGCGTCACCCCATCTGATCTCGTTAATATTTACACCAATTACATCTGGCAAAAAATGAAAAATGGAGGGACTCCAAAGACATCTTTGTAGCTCCAGGATCGTGTACAGAGGTGAGCAGTGGTAATGATAGGCTATAACTATAGATATAGTAACGGTATCTGTTCATCATACTTCCGCCATTTAGTCCGCCATTTTGTCAGATGGCCGGTTCGTTCATCATCCAATCTGTTCGAAACACGAAGACACGTCCAATAATTTAATAAAAGGTATTGACTTAGCCTAGGATGCCAACATGGATAAATAAGAAACTGTACAGCATACTGTAGGGTATCATATGATGGCCCGCAACCGATTTTACGAAAACGATAACAAACATTAGTAGCTCCCCAGTCTGGCTAGCCCATAATAAAGTGTCAGTTGAGTTCACTTTCTATTTTATTTGAAATACAGTAATAAGCTAATGTTCGATGATTAATTAAATAAAAATATTGTGACGGTTGATCATATTCAAGACTTGATAAACGAGAGACATTATGCATTGACATTTGCTCTCTAAAATCATTCTGCGGGTTCAATGAGTCACACGAAAGAAGAAACGAAAGGTGGTTAAATAAATTATATTAGGTTTAACACAGATTGGACACTGGACACTGTTTGATAGGTAGGCATGCCACGCGATTAGGAGTAGCGGCTTTGGCCATTGCAGATCTGCGAAGACGAGGAACAGGACGACAGCGTCGAACACCTAATATGCTCGTGTCCGGCTCTTTGTTTAAGGAGATTAAAGATTTTACGAGCATACTTCTGACCGCGCACGAATACAGGACATCAAAATAAATGACCTCAGAGTCTTCCTGCTTATCTCAGGTTTGTTCAATTGTTACTAATCTAATCAAATAGACATTTAGGTATAACTACATCTACCGACGCTCGGAAGCAAGACGTTAAAGAACTAAGTAGGTGCATAGCCGTACAACTTGCATAAGTCTCCATAGGTTCTACTGTAGAAACAGCATTCCGTGGTATCACAATGGACTAAGTGCATCTAATATGACAGCCCAACCTAATCTAAGCGACACACTTCTTCTGGTACCTAATATACCGATGCACTTAAATAACTGATACGCCCCCTTTTGTACCTCCCATTCAAATATCACACTTCGCAAGCTTTATAAACAATCTCCGTATATGTGACAGAAACTTTTGTTATTGTTTACTGTTTTTTTTAGTAACGGTTCTACCTAATCAAAATGCGTTCTGTGTGACGATGTACGAAAAACTAAAGATAAAACAATTTAATTTCTCGTTCTCTCTACAAGAATGGAAATATTTTGAGTAGAAGATTGAATTGTGCTAAAACTTCGATAACAAGCGAACAAAAACGAAATAAAATAAAATATATTCTTTTTATTATTTGCCGGCAATATACTTTACGTATACTCGTATTGGTAGTACGTCCAAGAACGACTGGTAGATGACAATTCAAGGGCATGTACTTTTACTCGCTGGAGTCGTAAAACTTAAAAAAAATATTTTTTACATTCTATAGCTTTTTTTAAGCTGCAAAAGAACTATCGACAACTATGTTTTGACAGCTGATAAAGCCCATCTGTGTTGACATTTCGGTTCAGTAAGGTTTGGTTTCCAAATCGTGGACATTTTTTTCATCACGGTTGACTCCGCATTATATGCAGATATGACAAAAATTAAAAAATATGCTCACATTTTCCAATGAAACTAATTTTGGCCCAAAGAGTATTTGTCAATTTCCAGAGGATTCAGAGGAAAAACTCTACTTTAAATGCCCTTTATAAACACATCATCTAAGTTTAAACACATACAAAACTCACTACTTCGCAAAAGAGAAAAATAGTCGTTGTCATTAATCGTTTTATTTTATTAATTTGTTTACACGACCGTAAAATAAATGACTTGTAAAATGTTGAAAACCAGACTCGTGTGATACAAGTTCAAGTTCAAGATACTAATAATTTACCTTCAACATTTCACGACTGGTTTATAATCATGAAGGTACACACAGACGTACTTAACCATACACATGTATGCATTTGTATGTAAATATGTACCAAAGTATATTAGCTCTGCTCACCTTATATATTTGGGTAGCAAACTTTGATCTTTACACTGGACTGGTCGAAGTTAATGGGTAACAACACTACAATTCATTCATTAGTATTTTCCAATAAACCCCCGTACTGTCGACGTGTGTGTATTCACGAATATGGAAAGTATATTTTATTTGAATGGACACGACTTCGATCATATTGCCTGTGTTGCATGGACCGAAATTTAGGGATATTGATTTTGTAAAGCACCATGATGATTTTACAAGACTTCCAACTCGCATACCTAACAACTATCGGATAATTCAAAACTCAAAATCAACGTCTTTTGTGCTCCGTTTAACTGAAAACATCGGATAGCTGAAAAACACCATTAATTTAATTTCAATTATTTGTGGACATTGGTTAAACTAAATTATTTTTGAATCCTCTTCTTCCTTAATCTCACATTTTGGCACTGTGAATTGGCCGTCTCGCTACGTCCTTGGGAAACCTTACATGTGTTATTGGTTAGATACAGGCTGAAATGTTGGAAAGTGTGTCAAAATTGTACTTTCAGAATTAATCACCTCATGCGTAGCCGTCGACAACATTTGCATAAAATAATCTTTAACAAGTAAATGGCAGGCATTGATTTATCGATCCAAATAAATATTTCATTCACTTGCCTGATTTATCACGATCTCAAATAAGTTTCCCATAAGTGCTCTACAGCAGCGGCTCATGAGTCGGCACAATGTACCTACATCCATACATACATAAGTGACTAATGTAAAAGGCTCATAATGATAGAGGAAGTAATTTTTGACTTTTATTTTAATACTCAGTATTTAGTATTTCACAGATAGCAAAACTTTAACTCGTACATTTTAACGAATTACTCTCAAAACACAAGGTTTTACAGTTTTGAATTGTACCGTGAACGGCAGGAAGTGGGGTATTGTGGCTGTCCCCCTTTTATGTTACCGTCATTGAAGTCAATCATGCGAAACAAAAAGAGCAATTGACTAAAGTTCTACGAGTAATAATTGTTATAAACCAATTATGGCCGTTTTTAGCATAGGTACTAAAGTCAGTTAGTCTGGACAAATTTGAATTACGATTGCTAGACATTAGGGTGGGTAGCAAAAAATCATTTGTTGTGGTCAGCAGCCAAAAATTAAATCTGGGGCATTTAATAAAAGTATAAATATAAATGTAAACTTTGGTAATCTGCACTCTAGATTTTATTTTCATTACATTAAAATCGAGTTGTCAAACTTTAATCTGTTTTGTGTAGGTGAAAGCACTTTCTTCGGTCAGGTCTACCTAGAGATGCCCTTAAAGAATGTGTTTTGGATCTGAGAAAAAGATCACTTGAAGTATTTTGTAAGAGTGCCTCGTTAATTATAGGGCTTTATACGTTTTTCGTCATTGGTCGAATTATTGGATGTACATAAGAGATCTTGGCCAACAATTACTTCCAAGATATCATATTGTTCTGTATTTTTTTTTTGTGATAGACCCGATGACTTTCCACCCAGATTGAACAGGCAAGACGTTCGACAATTGTTACCGAAGGGGGTATGAAGCGAAACAATCACGAAATGGAAATTGGGGGTTCATTTGACGTAAGAAATTTGACAATCGGTTGAAATTTCAACAATTTGAACATTTTCAAATTTTGTTATCTTTCTGTCATATTTCTACAATCGGTTGTGTGAGTGTGGATAAGTTGATGGATTTTTCGTCATTTCGTTAGAGTTTTCATAAAGTCGGCGGTAGAATCACTACTATAAACCGGGACATACAAATACAAACATGGCAAATTTTGCAAGGTAAAAATATTCTTTTGAGAAAAAACAAATTGAAGGTTTTACAAAAAATGTTTGTAAGAACAGCTGAGACAAATTATTGAACAATCCATTTAAAATATATTCAGGGTTAAATTTGATATTGACTGTTTTAGCATTATGAAAGAGAGCTAGACTAATACGCGAACACGCGTAGTAACTCTAAACAGACAAATGTCAAGAAAAATTTGGGAAAAAGTCACCGTTAAATCGAGTCATTCTGACAATTTTTATATATGAATCCTAAGTCTGTTTGAACACGTGTTGGAGGTTTAAAGCAAATGAAAGTTTCAGCCGGGTAAACTGACATACACAACGCCTAGCCCTGAGTAAAAACATATAATTTTCATATTACAGAGTATACGAATTCCAAAAGTGGTCGTTGCCATCCATCACCGTCGAAAGAATTCCATGCTATGTATTTGCTATGATTGCAGGCAAGGTATACGAATTCATTCCGCAAGCTATCTAGCATTATTGTAATAATGCAGATCTTATTATTTAAACAACAATTACTATTCAGTAACGCATATCCCCAAGAGGTGTAAACGGTTCCCATTGTCTTACCATGAATCCATGTTAACCAAGTGGATAGGGTTTTTTTTGTTTGAACCGCGACCCAGTTTATGGTACATATTTATATACTTCAGTGGGATATTTTTTCCAAATGTTTATCTATTGACGTTTGTGATTGTAAACGACATCAAAACTCACTTTTAATTATATGTACTCAGCTAACTTGTTTTCTATCAAAAGAATAAATAAACATTAAGAAAATGTACGACTTTTTTCAAGTTATGTATATTTTCAAGTACAACAGAACTCGCACGCGGCAATAGCCAAAGCCAAAAACACTCGCACACTTTAGATAGTGTACGATTTTTAAAGCGTAAATGTGAACCTGTATTATCTTCAGTTCTATAAATGATATCGGAATAATGTTTATACATATATATATATATATATGTATGTCGTCAAAGCAGTCGTCGTCGCTTATTTGAAATTGCGAAAATAAAACGTTGTATGAAATGTACAAAGAACAATTCGATTTACAAGTTTAATTTGAAAACAACTTAGTAACCATCTGTGAATAATTGTAACTCGTCATTAACTGGGTCAATGTTGAGACAATTTCAGTCAAGAACACATTTTCATTGATACCAGTTTTTGGAGAATTCCATTTGGCTCTGAAATTATTTTCTATTTCTTCAGTTTAATTTTGAAAATTGTTTCCTATTCTTGGATTTATAAAAAAGTATAACATTTCATTTCGTAGTCATTATCAAGAACTCTCGACCTCTGCGACACACATAAACATAGATGCCGATAATACTTTGTCAAACTGAAATGCTGTGCGTTGGTAATCGTATCACCGGAGAAGAGCTAAGTCGATGTGACTACTTTTCTTAAATTTTCGTAATAGTCCGTGTTAGGTTTGTAGGCACTTCAATGCCCGCATCTTCACAAAAAACCTTGCAACTATTACGGAGTACCCCCTAGAAAAATTCGTTAATGGACATTTTCGCAGCTTAAGCTAAACGATTTTTTAAAAAAAATTTAAAAAAATGACTGCAAATTCAATTTGTTTGAAAGCGATGGCCGTTCAAAAAACTGCTATAATCAATGGAATAGGATAATAATGGAAAATAACAAAAATGTTTCCTAAATAGTCAAATGTAAACACGTATTGGTTCTAGCAAGGATTCGCTAAAAAACAAGCTCTTAGTAAAGTCAGATCGGAAATAACGTCACCTGAAACCGATAATTTAGGCCACCTATGCCGCGTCGTCTAGAAGCAGTCATAGACTGCCTGGACGGTCCGCGTACTGTACTGAGTGATCATTCAAAAATGTTACTACAAACTCAAGTTTGTGATAACACGCTTTCTTTAATTGTATAAGATTTACCGTTATATTTGCAATGAAATAAATATTTTTTTCGTCGTCGTGTCTGATCATCATGGAAATTGGAATTGAAGGGTGTATTTGAGCTTTAGACTCTCACAGAATATATTATAACACATAAGTTTTTTAAAGTGAGCAACGCTCCCCTATAAATCTATCATCTATATATAAATATATTGTTGATATCCAAAAGTACCTAAAGATTCGATATATGTACAATTAATCATACATGTTTGTACATATCACACGCTAAATACAAAAGGGTCACAACTCAAAATTCGAACGCATTAACGCAACTAAAAAAAATCTGTTTTGTTTATCGTGAAGAAGCAGAGCAATTAACATAAAAATAGACATAACTGTGATGTGAAAGAAATTTTTGCAGTAGTTGGAGATGTGCACTCTGTATTAATTTATGGAAAAAAGTCAGTTTTGGAAAATTTTGATTCCATTTGTATTTAGTGTGCGGTATGTGCGTCACTAGTTGTTATTATATACATATTAATAGTTCTTGTTATTTCGTTTAAATATTGAGTTTTTTATGTTAATTTTTCATTAGCAGACCTTCGTATTCATTAACAGACTCGTTTATAACAGTAAACTCGTATGTTCCCACCTCTCATACACTTTCTACATTACACTCTCTGAACTTCTAGTAATCAGTTGTGTTACATTTGACGTAAGTTGGAATAAATAACATTTCATGCCTAAAGAAACCGTTCGAACATTTTCGCATCCATAACGGATTCTGTATAAACGTTAGTTGTATACATAGTTAGAATATAGAGGACAGACTACTTAACTCACCGCTCGTTTTTTTGAACAGAGGACAGCTATAGCTTCAAACACTTGATAGCACACACTACCTACCACACCCCGTCGTTCACGTCATTACGAATTTACGAATTTTAAATATTGATATGAAATGAAAAATTGTATTATTTTTTTTTGTTTGTATTATTGTTTCGGTTTTGATCAATCTTCCATGATTCGGGAGATGATTGACGTATAAGTTGGGTAAACTTATAGACTTTCCAAAGTTGTTGTCTCTACCATCGGTCTGGATTCGAGTTCATTTTATTTTTGTTTAAAAGATGATTCTGATCCATAAGTTACAGATCCATGAGAAAAAAGCAACCTTTTTTAACTTTACCTTAACCACCTGCGGCCACTTAGATATTGGCATACACTACTATTGGCACTGAGACTAATAGACGCCGATTAGAGAAATGAAATCTGTTTAGAGAATCGTCCAGAAAAATCCCTTTATTTGATCAAATCAAAGAAACAATATCGATTTATGTCTGTAAATAAGAAGCATGTATGTGTTAATCAGTACCACGCAGTTATTAAAGTTTTTGTAAAAGAACTCAACTTGCTAAACATTTTCTAATATGTATGTATTTACTAAATATTTATTATTTATATTTCTTACAAAACCATTTTTTAAAAGCACATTGAGTATGCTCTAATATGCAATTTCAGTTACATTGAAAATTGTAAAATAAGAAATGTTTCCAAAATATAAAAGCTTTAAAAATAAACTTTAAAAAAATGCAATAAATATGAACTGTATTTTAAGATTACGACTTCCCTCAATTAAACGCAACTTCGCATACCGCTCAACCCACTGTCCGTCATTCTAAGTAAGCGTGATTACTTTTTACTAACTAGATATGTAAACAAAAGAAACGAACAGAAAAGGTCAAAGTCGATAGAAAAAAATTAAAACAGTTTTATTACGGTTGTCGAAGTCGTCATCAATCTAATCCCAGTTCAGTATTTTCTATCAATCTGATACGACATTGACGGTTTATCAATAATTGGAATAAAAAAGTCATCCCTAACAGTGAATTTATTTATTTTGTTTGGAATTTTTGTGCGAAAATGTTTTATATTTCTGATTTAAATTCCGCATCGTGTGATGAAGAAAGTAAAAAAAATCTGGCATTACAAGGAAGACTGTTGCTTACTGGACATGTTTATTTTCTTTAAAAGGTTTGAGTGTTACTCAATAAAGCAGCCGTTACGCATGTGCTGGGAAGAATAGGAATTGATAGACGGAATCAGATCAACAATAATTTCGAAAACAATCAAATTGGAAGCAACATTGAGATTTTTGACAATACCACACATTTTGACAATACCAAATATTTAAATATATATATATAGTGATCCAAATACTTATCGATGACCGATAACGATGATAACGGAAATGCCAAAACACAACAGACGACAACCACAATAGGGCTGAATGAGGTTTATTTAAGAAGAATTTAACATATTCGATCACTGCACTTGCGAGTGCTTTTTCAATCCCGGTGACTGAGTGAAGGTTTTGAAAAATTGCTCATCTGTAATAAACACCGAACAATAAAACTCAACTGAATGAATTTTGCAATGGTGAGCCGACGATTTTTAGGTAGATTTTAAATAAAATCCGATAAAACTGGACATCAACGCACAAAGTAAGTAAGCATGAGTGCAAAGCATGTGTCATGATCATCAAATGTTGGGTAACTTTTACATTTTTGCATGAATTGAATACAATCGAATTAAAACTGCGTCATTTGACACATGTTAATCTGCGTCGTGCAATCCAGCGTTTCCACATTGAGTATTACGTATGTATGTAGTCACTTATAGCGTTTTCACACTTTTTAGTGTATGGAAAACCGGAATTTGTTTGTCAGTCTGAAAAGGCTATTAGGAAGTCTCTTATAATTTAAATAGACTTTGAATGATGGATAATAACAGATAATTTCAAAATATTCACTTTTGCGAAAATTGCAATTGAAGGTTTTACCAAAAATTACTTTTATTGCATTTGAGAATTTTTTTTGTTAAATTTGGCATTGGTGAAGGAGTGCAAGAAAATAAATCTAAAACAAATATTAACTCAAAACAAAAAAAAATGGCATTGGGGCTTTTAGCACCAATCCACCGATAATGGGTGATTATGAGATTACTTGCTAATTTACCTTCCTTGTGTATTTAAACTGGGAAAAATAAAATATATTCAACTTCATTATTTACTTTATATTACAACTTTATATGTCCTTTGCAGTCACAAAAACACTTTTTTCAAAAAATAATTTGTATTTAAAAAGTTGCCTACAAAGTATTCAAACATCATTTCCCTGTCCCTAAAACTACTTTCACATACATTTTTCTAAATTTCTTAAAAAATGTAATTATTTACTTAAAAAAATTACTGTTAAGCAATTTTCTTTAAACATTTTTTGAATAAAGATGATCTTACTTGTCTTGGCCATTCTCATATCCAAAATGGACATACTTTTAAAATATCACATACTTCGGTTAAAAATTAACGAATAAAGCTACCTAACTGAAATATTTAACTCTGAAAAAAATTGTAATGCCAAAAATGATGTCGAAATTAACCTCAGAGAATCATCCATATGTGAGTAATTTCGATCAGAAAAAAATAATAAAATTTATTAAAACGATGAAATACTGAATTTTATTTTGTAGATGTGTATAATATGTTTATTTGACGCACATACATATGTTTGTTTATATTTCCAAACGCATATTACTTAAAAACAACTCTATTAATGTTCAAAATCGCGTATGATACATACACTGTCTTACAAAAGTTTACATACCTTAACAATTTCACTATTTTTTTATAAAGGATTAATTGTAAATGATTTAACCAAATTTATATCGAGCCATGGTCTTCCATTACATAACAAAAAAATTTCGATTTCTGCCGATTTCAATGTTACAATATTACAAGAAAATATGTACCGTGATTAGTACCGATAGAAATTTCATGATGTATTGCTGCAAAAAAATAAATAAAGTAAAAAAATGGCAAATCGATTTAAGAAATTGGAAAAATATTAAATATAAAGAAGCAAACAATAATAAAAAAATTCAATGAAAATGGAATTTATGACAGTAAGGCACGAAGTCGATAAGGCTATGTACATTGACATTTTAAAGGACAGTTATCTAGCGCACAAAAGCTCGATCTGGAAGGGAAACAAAGCTTGTAAGGCAGTGCCTGCTTTATAATGTTAGAGCAAAGTTAGAACATCCATCTTAGTCTCCCGACCAAAATGTTATCAAAGGAAGGGCTGGTTTCTCCATGCCAGTAATCCAAAGGATGTCACACAAGGTAATAGTTACTTATTTATTTGACTAATACTTCAATCGTATGTATACTCATGTACAAATGTTATAGCCACAAATGATTTATTTTTCTATGTTATTTTCTTTTTGTATTAATACTTTATACAGGGTTCTCCAACACGAGGTGTTATTTGAATCACCCGGTTTTTCGGTAGCTGTAACTTTTAAAGCTTTTATTCTCTGAATTTGACAATTATAGTTCAATAAAAAGGTAACGCTTCAATTTAAATTATTAAAATTCACTACAAAAATTATGAAAACCTTGCAGTCATTCTCCTATTTATTATGAAACAATCATCCGATCATTTATCTCAAAAAATTTAATTTTTCTTTGAATACCAAAATAACACCCTGTATAATAAAATTCGTTAAACCATTTACAAATGATATTTTATTCAAATTATAGGTCCGTTGTAGATGTATAAGTAAACTTTTGTAAGACTGGGTGTGCAGATACATCCATTCCGTGCCCTCATTCTTTGATTGGAACAAAAACCAACCCAATATTTTGTGTATTCTGAAATTGTAATCACAGATTATAATTAACAAATGTCAACATATCTTAAGACCAGTCTACATTACGGAATAACAGGTGGTATGACGTAATCACGGAAATGCAATAGCACCGTCGAAATGACAACCATATTCGACATGATTTAGCCATAGAAAATAATTAAGATTACACTTCAGTTTTTTATGAAATTCAGTTGAAAACTGAATATTTGTTGCACTGTGTTTTACTAAAACTTGTTGATGTTTTCATTTAATACAACGCTGTATTATGCCTACGAATGCATTTTTGCAAATGCCAAGAGTGAAGTCACATTTAATAAATAGGAACTTGATTTTGAAATTGCAAAAACAAACAATGCTGATTTGAATTTTACCACAGCTTTAGATATTGAGAAAAAAAAACACGTGATATATGCTAGTTAATTTTGTTTTTCAAGATAGCGAACATAGTGTAGAGAATTTATAGATAATAAAGAGAACATTTTCTCTTATATTACAAATGTTTGCCGGTTATTCTAAGAAATTTGTGGTGTGTTTTTGTTGGCAAGAAAAAGTCAGCGGTTGCCGTAATAATTGCAAAATCGTGTTCTTCAGAGAGCCAAGATCAATCAATTAATGAGAAAAAGTTAGATAGCTGTATGTATTTGCAATACGAAAAATCTCTAAGGGTATGAGTACAATTCAAATTATAATTCCGGTTATCGCTGTCAGTGGTCAGTTTCAATTGTATATTTCTGATTATTTAAATCACAATCTGGAGGAATCACACACATCGATCCATAGTATGCCAAGCTTAAAAGCAAAGACCGTAATCATTATGAGTTTACTATTAATGATGTTTTTTTTTACTAACACTCATGGTATGGCCCCTATAAATGCAATGCGCTCTGTTAGCAACGGGAAATAAGAGTATTGGAATGAGGAAAAAGGGAGTTGTGTTTGTTGACGTTGGCCTTGAATTTGATAATGTCACAACAGGCAGGAAAAACATTCGCAGGAAGATTATTCCACATACTAACAGCATGGCGGTAGAACGAATTTTCTCTATAGTGCGTCGTCCGGTCAACCAGCCATTTGACAATGAGTTTTAAGGATTTTCTTCAGTGGTAATCATTAATTTTGACTTATAGTACAAAAATATACCACAATCATTACTTTTTTAGATTTATTTATTATTTTCTTTTTCAGACTAATCTTGTTTTATTTGGTCTACCGCGAGCTTTTTAGATAAAGCATTTTGGACAAAGTGTAAAATCTTCCTAAGCATTTGGGTCTTTCTTGCAAAGACTTTCCACCATTTCTGATGGTCTGAACCATTTTTCTCTCTTCTTAAGCACTATGCTTGTTTCTTCCCATTTTCTTAAAAAATACTAGTTTTCTTAGAAATAAACATCTTCTTACCGTTTTAAGTAAACCTACCAAAATTGAAACACCAGACTTCAATATCATGTATAAAAATGATAGATAACTTAAGTGTATCTATTATTATGATCAACAAATTTGAGTGGTTCAAATTCATTTCTTGTGTAAAGCAATATTTTAGAGGTGAAGTCCTAGATTTGACAACGCTTTAATATTAACCTATTACTGTGAGCACCTGTGTATATTAGACTTACTAATTATTTTTAATCGGTTACACTTCGGAAGTAGAGCTGCAAGACTTGTGAGAACTAACAAAGATGTATTTAATATTGGGTGTAGTTATTCCGGGGCCTAATTACCGCATAGGTGATCGATTTTTCAACCACCCGATTGGAAAATTACCCAATTGTCCACAATCAAGAGCATTAAGCAACGGTTTGCGGGATCAGTTTTCTTTTAATGAAATGTGGCAGGACTACCAACAAAAAATATTAACTGAAATATGTGAACATATGTTACTATTGAAAAATTACAATATGTAAAGGGTGTTTTTTATTGAGGTATAGAACTTCGAATTGAAATAAAACACAAGAAAATCGTTTTAATGTCCATCAATTTGGCTTTATTGGAAGGATAATTTTATGCCATTAATGTTTAAATATGATTTCGGGCATGTGGCCGCCGCGGCTGGCTCGAATAAAGCCAATTCTACAGGTCCAATTTTCAACCACTTGTTGGAACCACAACTCATCCAACTCATCCAATGACTCCACCAGCCCATAGAGCACACCAAACAGTCAGTTTTTGTGGATGTAATGACATAAAATGGACGGAGCTTGCAGTGAACTTCGCGAACTGAACCATTACTTTCGAAATAAATTTGCACGATTTGCAAGCGTTGTTCTTTTGTCAACCTGTTCATGATGAAATGGCAAACCAAACTAAATATTAATCACTTGACAGCTGACAAAATGGCCGCCAGTTAAAAAAGTGATGCCAACTTAAAGTTCTATACCCCAATAAAAAACACCCTTTAGATGTATGCCGATCAAAAGCACCACGTAAATAAAGAAGCTCTCAATCAACATGGCTTCAAAGTAAAAGACATGTGCTGGACCCTACGGAGAAAAGCTCCTAACATTACCCGGGAAGCAGATCGTGGACGTTCTTTTGACACTGGCCAAAAGAGATAGTGTTGCTAGCAATTGGAATATTGGAGGAACGGCTGAATTCATATATCCCGATAAATCCAACCCAGAAAGAACATACTCAGATGCTTCCTTCGCCAGACTTAACCGCTGTCTGAATCAGTAAATAGTCACTAAAACCATAAATAAACACTTTCATACATTTGGACATACTGACGCGGATTCTGACAACCAAAAAGAGTTTCTAAATGCACGGATTGGCTTTCTTATTCTGTTTATTTGATTATCATCCTCCTTGTAGAGGATAATACGAACGGAAACAACTGTTCAAGATTATTTGATAATGTATATACATTACTTTAATCAACAATTGTTTCGATTGCTCTGTCATATCTAAAAAAAAAAGTACATTTATAAGCAGTTACCAAAGTAAGCGGTCACGCGTTAGTATGCACGCTACGTAGTTCTTGATATTTACTAATTCATGTAATATTTTTTTTCAGATGGAGTTAACCGTTTTGGCAAGTGGGACATGCGAGCAAAATTTGTTGCTTAATAATGTGTATGGAAGGTAACGTGTTGTTGTACACATTTCACACAACAACGACAACAATTATTTTCACCACACACACTTATTTAACAATTTTTACCACAAACAAAAAGTTTCCATTTCACATAGAACCACACAAAACAGTGAACTAATTAACAGAACTAGTTAAATTTCAAAGTAACGAGTGTTTTATTGGCCGTGAGATGTGTTTAGAATTTCTTTATCTAGTAATAGCATTTACTGCTATATAATTTTGCGGTATTGCAAAAAAAATTGCTTTAGTACAAAACACAGAAAATATTTTCGTTTTGCAAAAAGTATTTGGTGCCAACCGAATTTTTGTGGTAAATATGTTCAGTTGTAATTCCGGATTTTAAATTTGACAAAATGTCATAAATGCAACGCGAAATACCGAATTTTAGAATAGAAATACTGTAATAACACGATAGCCCTGATTACATTTGAAATTTAATGTCGATTATCTCAATACAATACTCCAGGAATAGCAATAACTTTGATATTTTTAACTATGTTTAAACCAAAGCCTTTTTTAATCAACAACTAAAAAGTAACGTTTGTCTTCATCTATTGTAAAGTGACTTTTGATAAAACTCTCAAAACAGCAATGAGTCTAAAACTATTCGCAGATAAAGGGGACATATTTTTCTTCATTGGGACAATTTTTGCAATTTTCCAATCTGACGGAATTAGCATATGACTCCATATGCGGTTAAATTCTTGGGTTGTCCTTTTACTGGTTTTGTAGATTTTCGTCCGCTTATAAATTTCTATAAAATGTTCAAAAATCAATGCCCTACTTTTTTAAAACAATTATTCCACTTTTTTCTAAATGAGTAAATGGTCACCGTACCTATGATATCGGGTTTAACGGCATTGTAGTCAACATATTCATAACACTGACCTACACAAGGAACGACAACATCTAAGGCCAGATAACCTGAACAGATAACAATACAGTATTCGGAGAAGAGATTAAAAAATAGTCTATCAATGAAGAAGAAAAATGTTTTGGTAAGCTATTGTGAGCAACATCAACATTTATTCTTCTGCAGGCTTGGCTTACACTACGAGAAACATCGAAATTAAACAAATTGTTGTTAAAATCGTCCATCGCGTAGCTGCCCCCTCGCTTAGAAGCACATTCCGGATAAGAGCACTTAAACTCGTTATGGTACATTTCACTTTTTATTATTAGTTTAGTTTATTGTTCAGCATAATGATTTTACAAATGGCATTACGAACTAAAGAGTTTAGGAAATTTAATTTCCTTTTCTACTTTGTAGTTTAAATTGAATCTGTGATATTTTGAATGCAATTATGTTGCGTAGTATATATTTACAGAGGAAGGACAAATTTAACAAAACCCATTTAAATCGATTTTTATAAAATAGTCTAAAAAAGGGTAAAATTATACTGATATTGATATATGAGTACTATATATCATTGATATGTGAGTATTGGGAATTTTGACATCGACTATTAAAGTTTGTTGAGAATTTGTTAATTCTAACGTATACATGGTCAACGCCAGCAAGTGTGTGTAGGCCTAGAGTGGAGTAATGCCATGGTAACTTCAGTATCACCTTCAGTAGTCTGTTTTGCGCTATTTGCAGTTTTTCGACAGCACACCATTTTTGACCATACCGGCTCACAGTTGAACATTATAAGAAGAAAAACTAACATTTTGTTTGCAAGGTTTAGGCTTGAGTTTCTGTTTATAAGTGGATACATCATTCTGGTGGTTTTGTTGAGCTTGTCTACCAGAAAAGGTACGTGGTTTTAAAAACTAATCAGGAATCCAAGATAACTCCCAAATATTTAACATTTTTCTCCCATTCAAGGGGGACTTGCGGAACGTAACAGGATTTTCTTTTCCTCGTGAAATATATGGCTTGCGTTTTTTCTGGGTTTGCCTAAATGTTCCATCTTCTGAAGTATTGATATAAATCTGATAGTGCAGCTAAAAGTTTATTTACAATGTCAGAAGAGTGTAGGCTCAAGCAGAGGACCGATGCGTCATCGGCAAATATCGAAATACTACACACTATGGGTGTTGGTATATCGGCTGTGAAGATATTGTATAATGTTGGCGAAAGGCACGATCTTTTTGGACATCCTGCTGGTATCTATATTTGCTCCGAGTACGCATCACCCAGATACAAACTGAAGAATCTACGGTAAGAAAACTCTAGACGATTTTATTAATTTCCGTTGGAAAATTAAGTTTATGTGCACACTTAAGTGCACAAAAATGTGTGCACCGAAATTCAGTGCAGCTAAGAAAAGTTTGCGTCGTTTTAAGTTGCGTCGCTTTTAAAAAACTGGAAAAATTTGATTTGCGTCGTTGCAATTTCAAGTTGCGTCGGTCCGAGCTGCATTATAGATTACATGATTACATGTAGATTGCATGATTCGATTTGCGTCGTTTCGAGTTGCGTCGCGTTCCTCCGGTCCCCATTAACGACGCAAGTCGGGGCTCTAGTGTACTTTATTTCCGATTACTGCTGTACCATGTTCGATAAATATCTCCACAAACAAGGACTCAACTACACCATATTTGTCACTCATAAAAACAATTAATTTGGACACAAATAATGCAACTCCACCTCCTCTTTGATGTGGGCGATCATTTCAACAACAACAAACTCCAAAAAGGCATCTTATGGAAAGAAGACAACCTACTACATACAAAAAATATTTTTTTTAATTCTGGTTGTGGCTTCATGTTTTAAATTACAACTCCGTAATAATAAATTGTAATTTACAATATGTTCTAAAGCTTCATATCTATATGAACATATGTACATACATATATAGTTGAACATAGCACTGGCAAATGTGTGCCTGCAGCTTAATTGAATGTAATTGTCAGATTTTCTACAGTTGTATGTATGTCGATATGTATTAATGTTGTGTACGTACAGCGTATGGAAAAAGGCAATTTCTAGATTTCGTTATTTGACATCGTCAAAATGGGATGGGGGAGTGGTGATACCGGTACGTTCACCAGGGATGCAAAATTGTTTTTCACTTTGTACTTTCCGCTCTCTAAAAATTTACTTTTTAGATCCCGACGGTACCAAAATCAAAAAAAAATAGTTTTCAAACCCAATTTTATTTAAAACAAAAAAGGAAAAAACACTCCAAATAGGATTTTTAACCCGGGAATTCCCGAAACGTATTTCCCGGAAAATTTTCCGATTTTTTTCTTTCCGATTCCCGGGATTATCTGTCGAGATTCCGGGGAACAAAATACTACCAAAAAAATGAAACTATGTACTATGTATTTTAAACACTTTTTACAACTGGGATTGTGGTTTTTAACCGGGATATATACAATTTTATACTTTCCGAAACATTTCTGAACTAGTTGATCATAAAATTATAGAGGATATTTGTTTCAAGATTAATTGAGTAGACTTTTTAATTAAAGTTTTATTAATCGTTTCAAGTTTTTAACATGCCTGAATTATTTATATTTTAGTTTTTGGTTAAACAAAACAATTAAATTTTGAAGTTTTTTGGAAAATAGTAGTTTTCTTATTATATTTGATAAAGGAAATCAAGTCCCGGGAAGACGTCGAAAAAATACCCGGGAGTTGAAAAAAGTCCGGAAATTAAAAATCCGAACTGCAATCAGTAGTTTCTTTGGCAAAATTATAAAATTGCCTTGCACTTTTCAGGCCCAGTTAAATTTACCCATTTTTTTTTTGTTGACCCTTAGTTTTATTTATGTTCTCTTTGAATCAGTAAATTGGATTTATTTATTTTTTATTAGGGTTTTATTATCATATTCAGGGCAATTGAAAATGTTCAGATCGAAATGCACTCATCTTAATTTCCATTTTCCTGGCTAATTCAGCCATGGGACATCACACTACATTGACCGAAGAATTATTCATTTTAGGAGTGGTCTGTAAAATGTTTATTTTAGGTGAGATTCTCACAGAGCATGGACTGCGGGTATAACCACATGAAATTGAAAAAAAAAATTTAAAAAAAATACTGGATATTTTCTCAAATTTATTTTTTTATTTGAAAGTACAATCCTTCCGGTTAATAATGAAAATAAATTTCATTCAAATGGCTGCCTCGGCTGGCCATGCAGTAGCCTAAAGACATCAGCTCTGCGGCTGATAATGCGATCTTCAAAAATAGGCCGCAAAACATCGAGTGTAGCTTCGGCTGAGTGGCACGTATACCTGTTGAAACCAAATGTTGCCAATATCCTGCTCTTAAATTTTTGTAAACAAAAATTCGTTCAACATGGCCCGATAACGAAATAAGCACTAGTTGAAAAAAAAAACGTTCTAAAATTTTTGCATTTCTAAATATATAGAAATATTCAATTAATAATAATTTTAATAAAAGAAAATACTTGCAACTAACTTGGTTTTGTTACACTCCATTTCACAATTTACAAATTTCCCCTGCAGAGATGTCTTTGGATCCCCGGACCATGTATGGTAGTTGTATTACATGTGTAGTTTAATCGGTCAGATATATATATGTAATCATTAGCCCTATCTTTGTTTACATTTATATTTACATCGTGAATATCGTTTGAAAGCTTGTCGAAATACCTTTCCAGCCGTGTATACACATCTCTGATACATTAACTAATTACCAAATTAAAGTAAATTTAAGTCCCAATTTAACGCGATTGTATCACGGCAAATGATGTATCAAAAAAGTACAATTGTATCAGGTTTTTCATCCCTGACGCACACACGGACTACTATAAAAAAGTTTGTTTGTTGTTGCAGGCATTTATTGATATTGCTTCGTGTCTGTCTTCTAAACAAATGTAACGGGCAGTTGTGTGCGGCGCTGTGTAAACTACCACAACTAACGCCAATCTTCACACCGCTACAATTATTTGGAGCGCCCCTTGGCAATTCTTCGGCAATCGAAACTTACCGCTCGCTCTCTGGCGTTTTGTCTATCTGTTTGACAAATGTTCGTGGCTCCGTTATTTCATATGTGTACGCTGACTATCTGTAGGCGAATAATGCAAGAAGTCAGCACTCGTATCTGGAGGGGTGATGAGTTGTTTGACGTTGCAAGAGTATTCTTAAGATGTTTGTGTAAGTTGCGAGTTTGGCAAGTTATTTATCCGGTTTTTGAACTTATTGAATGCAAACTCAATTTATTTTCATTTCGTTACACGAGCACATAAATTACAACAGTCGCAGTGTTATAATGTTCTTTATATAAAAGTCTGAGTGTACATGGGGGAATGTGTGTTTACATTGGAATTATTGATATTTCACATTAAAACAATAAGGTTATTGTGTTATTGTTTTACACTGAGGTCATTTCTTATTCACAGGCAGAACAATTCTTTTTTGCAATAAAAATCAACTTATATTTTGGCATTCTCCATTTATTTTGTAATAAAGAATGTTTTTAATTTTTTTGTTTGTGTTTCTATTACGTTGGTTGACCTTTTATTTTAATGCATGAAATTGATATTTCCCTGAAAAAAATGCGAAATGCACACTCATTCACACTCGCACAAATATACCGCAAAGAATTCAAACCGCACAAATTCATTTACCACATCACCGTCGGAGAGCAAGAATTGAACTAAATGTTGTGCAAACACGTCGCATGCACGAGTATTAAACTCTCAATTGGTTTATTTTGGCTCGAGTCACAAACATGTTGTATTACCTGTCAGTGATGGTAAATGCAAAAAATGGCACAATCAATGTTCAGGGGCCCCGTGCACACTCAATTTTATTTTGACATTTTTTACAATTTTCAGAAGTTCAATAACATTTGCTATATAAACATTTACACTGCGTTTACACACGACTATTGGCAAAACAAAATTGAGAATATGTATTGTCGAAAAAAGGAAAAATTGAATGTGTGTCAATTATGAAGATAATACATTTTTAAGCAACCGTCGTTAGTGTCGTTTCGTGCTCGGATTTGTAGGCATGTATGGTATACCAAAAAACACTGTATACTTGTATGTGTGTCGAGTACGACAGACATGTACGTCGGTTTTCAAAATCTTTTGATTTTCTGTGGTCTGTCGCATACCAACATACTCGTCTAATAGCGTGTCTGTCATACTTCATATACAAATTCAGTTCACTTTGTGATGTTGATGTGCGCGTACCGTGTAATTACGAAAAATATGTGTGTGTTTCTCGCAAGAGTTTATAGAAGAATATAAAAGCTTCCCACAGTATTAGCTGGTAAAATCTGATTTGTACCACAATTAAATATTAACAAAAGCCGCTACAATACTCCGCTCAATTCCCATGCTGTCGCTTCAAAAATGTGTGCGTGCTGAAGCAAAACGATGCTATCACACATATCTACAGACATGTACGTCTGTGTAATAGCTGCTTTTTATACGACTGATATCAATCATACATATTCCGATTGCTTTGTTTTTTTTTGTTCACATATTACAACAAAACGCCATCGAATCGGTCGTTTACATCAAACTAATTGCCGATTTTACTGTCTTCCAAAAATCAGACACAACGACGAAGGCAACGAGAAAATAATAATAATATTTATGAAGCTTTTTGGAGGTGTTGAATTCTTGAAAACTGCGGTATGTTCCAGATGAGAAATGTATTCCTTTCCATGTGCCCTACATCTGGATCATTTGAAGAATGTAAATATCTGTCGAACTACGCCGATATGATTTTATTCATAAACTTCTGCAAGTATTTACGTCGTAGAATTCGAAACCTTTATATGTTATTTTAATGGCTCCATCGTATCATAGGCATAAGCGCTCGTGAATTAATAATTACAGTTTTAAAGTTTTTGACATATAGCAACACATCAATAGTGTTATTGAAATTATTCTTCAGCACCGGACTGCTGAAATCGTTTTTCTACGCCGAAAGTAGTGGATTATGTGTGCATATGCGAACTTGGTTTTAACAACAATTAAGATTACATTCATATGCATGGTCGATATGGCAACGCTATGCGAAGAACGCACGCTTTTAATACAACAGTGTGATAGCTTGTTTTTCTCAAATTCTTCTTCTTCTTCGCATCCACATGGAATGAAGGACTTGAATTTCTCAGCCACCACGCCGCCGACTGGAAAAAAAGACCAGCCGCCGCCATCCTCGTCATTGCTTTGGTTGGTTCTCTGAGCAAAAGTCGGCGAGTTTAGTTTTTATTTTTTCAATTAAAAAAGCAAGCAAATTATGGATGATGGAGATTTTGATAATGATGAGTAAGTTGTGATGTGCCTAAGAAACACTTCTTTGTTAAATAACAAGGGATCGTTGGTTATAAATGTTGTGGTCTCTACTTCATTATGAATTTGCATGGGCACGTTGTTCTCACATATTCATCTTTTCATCTTTAGTGTTGGCGGTGATGACTTCGATGAAGTCGACGAAGAAGACAACATCGATGACATTAATCAGGAGGAAGAGGTTGATAATATAGAAATTATTGCACCTGGAGGAGCGGGAGGTGGTGTACCAAAGTCAAAGAGAATCACCACAAAGTATATGACCAAATACGAAAGAGCGCGTGTCTTGGGTACGAGGGCTTTGCAGATTGCAATGTGTGCGCCGATTATGGTCGAGTTGGAAGGCGAAACGGATCCACTGCAAATTGCAATGAAAGAATTGAAGCAGAAGAAAATTCCCATTATCATAAGACGATTCCTTCCCGATCATTCGTACGAGGACTGGAGTATAGACGAATTAATTATTGTCGATCATTAGATGGGAATCATGTTGTGTTAGTATATAAGATTAGATATAATTTAAATAAAAACATGTATTTTTTTACAGAAAAACGCAAGTGTTTACTACTACGGTAGGACGCAATATTTGTATTATTGCGGACCACACAGGGGGGCAATAGATTTAAGGTTTTTCATCCATCATGACAAATCTCGTCTGTTATAGGATTTGAGCTCTTCGATCTCGCGTCTTATTCAGCGATGACTCCATGGTTATACTAGAATTTTAATGTATGGGTATGGATTTCAGTGTGGAAGTGACTGATTACTTCAGAAAACGAATTAGAAACTTGTTAACGGTGATACGCCAAAAGATGATTCTAATTAAGTATATGAGATATACATATGTACCGGGTATCCATATAAAGGTTTCTCTATGAATCCAATGTTATTTGGGACAGGTATTTATAGAAAGTTAATATCAGATCTCTGTGGAGCGAAATGTACAGCTTTACGCTTAATTAAGGTCGTGAGACCACCAAAGTCTTGAAAATTGGATTGACAGCCGACAGATATATGAGTGAAATCAGGTCCCCTTAATAATGAGAATACTTTTGCTCTTTCGATTAAATCAATAGTATGTTGAGAAAGGTATGAATTTGATGACGTTGCTTTGAAATAGAAATAACAAATGGTTCAAACTTACGGTAAGGCACGACCTAAAAGTGAGACCCATAGTAGTAAAGTAGATTATAATGTTTTCGAGAAACAATTGGAACTCTGACCATGCCCCTTCTGAAACCTCGTATAAAAACGGACTATTCCTCCCACAAAAAATGGTGTAATAATTTTACTACGCTTAATACAATTTTAACCAAAATGTTAAGTCTTGGTACATAGTAGCTTCCCAGATGGACAATTTACTTTGATATTCTATGAAGAGCTACTGGTCCTATAGCTCTTTATCAGAAGTAGGATCAGATTGATTCACATTTATGTATTAAATCTGGATAATTTTTTAATAAACAGAAAATTTCGGTAAACTAAAAGCAGCATTGAACGACTGATGGCAATGATTTGTTGCAACAAATCGTACTCATTCATTCTCAGTCTCCACAAACGCATGGCTGATAGAAGGAAACCTAAAATATGTGTAATACATAACATTACACTGACTTGTATTTGATGATTTAAGTGAAATCGTTTCAATACTCACCATGTAGAAATTACAAACAGCAGCGCTTATTTGTATCCGTTAAAAATTTCCCAAAATAAAAAAGTATTTTTTGGTTCATGGGTACATAAATAAAACTATTTTAAATACAATTTATTGCCGGCTCAACTTCTTTAACTAATACATTCAAGACAATACAAAGAGAACAGAGGAATAGACTAGACTAGCTCCATGCATAGCCGTATTCTTTGTCATAACAAACACGTTCCAACAGAGTTACGGCCAGATTACCGGTACGACACATATTCTCCACAACACATGCCTGCAAGCCACAATCCGAGAGATTTTCTTTACCAAATACATGACCAGCGGCGTTATCTTCATCCAATTGATGATGATCTGCCTCCTCGGTTTTATCTTGATTCTGACATGCAGCCTCTTCAACAAGTAGTTTATGCGTGGCTTTACTGAATGCCAAAGTGTTCATAGAGGAAGCTAATGTGGCACTGAATGTATCTTTATTCTCGCCAAGCAACTGACAAACATAGGGGAGGAATGATGGCATAATTATACCTTTCACTTCGATGCTACAATAGTCGACGCCATCCATACGAACTTTACTGGAACGTGTGTGTAAATGTTGCATGGTTGCTTTGGGAAACGCCACAGGAGCCAAAAGCGTAGGAGGAATTCCTGCCATGCGGCCCACGGAACTGATAGAACTTTTTGCATTCAGTAAAAAACTAAAGAAGCCCTGGCATTCGACACCTTCTATCAGCACCAGTGAATTGTCACTAAAATCTTCCGACATTTCTTTAGCTTTCAATTGACGCTGGTGGGAGGTTTGTATTTTACGAATTTCTTTTTCATCGACTCCTAGACTGTGAAGCCAATCATCTCCTTCCTCTTCAT
The DNA here is from genome assembly GCA_958296145.1 of Hydrotaea cyrtoneurina. Classification (NCBI taxonomy): domain Eukaryota; kingdom Metazoa; phylum Arthropoda; class Insecta; order Diptera; family Muscidae; genus Hydrotaea; species Hydrotaea cyrtoneurina. Next base: position 41,721,018 of record OY282512.1, read on the forward strand.
CGTCATCATCGCCATCTACGTCGTTAGTCTTTTCAGTTTTTTCCTCATCATTATTTGTTTCATCGGTGGTTGCAACTCCATTCGTAAGGGAGGTGTTGTTGCTTTCTTCTCCTTCGACAGATTTGTTAAGTCCACCTGGACCATCTTTCTTCAAAGGCATCGTATACTCTATGCCCTCCTGGCGTAAAGCCTGCCGCATACCTCTTGTTGTTGGCGACATCAAAGCATGAACTTCAGCCCTTCCGCCTGTACCCGCAGCACGGAAAAGCACCGTAAACGTATTAGCACACAAATAAAAGTACGCGCATTGTCTAGCACGCAACAGTTGAAACAGTCCTCTATAACTGTAATCCCAGTCTTCCGCCAGCGCTTTTCTTTCTCTCTCCCCGATTGTTATACCTGTATTGTCCTTAGAATTACGTGGGAATAAGGTCATCCATGGTATGTGAGGATGTTGCCAATAGTAGGTTGCTTGATTAAAGCGGGTAGCTGGAGAAATGTCCAGACCATTTCCGTCTTCTGTTGTTGTGTCTATGCAACGTACAAAACTCGTAAGACCACTGGCCATCTGACTGGTCTTCAGTTGAGTTGCCGGCAGTTCGGTGCTACAAAATAACCGAACTCGAGTTTTTATACTCCAGTCCATTGGTAAATGTTTGGTTATATTTTGTTCCTCCACTACGGCGTCATCGTCTTCAGCTCCCGCCTCAGAAGGTTGTTGCAACAATTTCGAAAAAGATTTCGCATCAAACGGTTGTAACACTAATTTCGCAGGCATAGGTCGTGTGGGAGTTTCTTTAATAAACGCTTCTTTCTGAGGCACAGCCGGTGAGCTGAGGAAACCCATTAAGGAATCTTCAGAATCATCTCTAATATCTGTTTTAGACTTTTTCGAATTTTCGGAGGACCTGAAATCGGAAATGAATGAACAATGTGGTACATTTATTGTCTTTCCCATTTTGTCTTGTTACTTACTTTGCGAACGGATTTTTTCTCTTCTGGGCCATCTTCGCCTCCAACAAGGAGGCCTTATCCGTTTCCGTAACAATAAATTTTGCATTATTATTATTATTACAATTAAAACGTGCTGACAATTGTTTCTTCTTCTGTTTCAGTCTGTTGAGAAAAACAAAGACCGACTATTATTAGTTTTGGCAAGATCATGTGAGAGAAGGGGGAGAGGAACAAAAAATAGATTATGGAGTAAATTTATCACGTTTTCAGTTTGATGCCTGGTACGTGACATCGCTCATTTCAAGACTGACTTGCGTTCCAAACTCTGCAGGAAGCTATCGAAGTTGGTTTGATGGAAAATATCAATGCGCACGGTCCTTACCTTTGCAGACGCATGAGCTGAAATGAGCATGAGGTTTAGTATCAATTTCATTCCTATTATATCCTACGAACCTCATCTGGCCTTTTCCAGCTCATAGCTTGATTATCCTCTTTAGTTGCCATAGTCGGGATTTATTTTGTTTCAGGTACCACTAATTATTAATTTCCTGATGATCATTTATAGACAAACACCTCTCACTCTGAAGCGCAAATCATACAAACAACTCTCAGCGCCAGAGTTGGTATTTTGGAAACTTTAATTTCTGCCGCAATACACCCTAAATGTGTCCAAATAAAGCCAATAGTGCCAACATTAACATTTCCCTATTCTAATCATATAATGATAGAAATGATACAAAATTAATAACGACAGATAGAAGTGGTGTGATAAAGTAGCTAGTAGTTGTGTGTGATCTGTTGCTGGGATTGGTAATATCCTCGACAACATGTGTCCGCATAGATGTGCCAAAAATGGCACAATTTACCATCACTGTTCAGCGCAAATCTCTTTCGCTATGTTCCGTTTTTATCGATTCCCTTTTCCACTACATTCGGAACTGTTTTTTCTTGAATTTCTTTTGCCAACCATTTTCCAAACAATCATGGCGCGACAGTGTACTAGGTACTAAAAAGTAACTGCTCAGTTGTTGTCCTGCCGTTACACGAACAATAAATTTCTTGCAAGTTTAGTATACATATTGTGTTCGAAACCAACGAAAAGTATCGAAAATCAGATGAAAATAAATTGAAGTGTCACATGAGTAAGTACAACTAATTGCTTGTTTCCATAAAACGAATTTGTTCGTTTTTTACAAATCGTCAATTTTGGAAGCGTTATAAAATGAATTTCACACATTATTGAATTGTGATTTTCAGATATATTTTAGATATTGCCATACGGAACACAATCCCAAACGGTTATGTTTTCATCACTGATAAAAATCCATTTTATTGGGCATTCAATTTTGACAATTTGCAACGAACGAACAAATTCGTTTTATGGAGACAGGCAGTTAGTCGACAAAACAAACGGCTGTAAAGAAAAACTCAATGTTGCCATATACCGCAAATAAAAAACTAACCATCCTAAACAATAATAGCTTCGAGAAAATTCTCTTGTCACACACTTTCAAATGAACTTGTAATTGTACATGTGGTGTCTCTATTTATTTTCAACTGATTTTCGTTATTTTTCGTTTTTTCACAAGTTCACATGATTTCTATCTGATTTCGAAGCCACTAATCAGCTATTTGTCTCATGCGTCCGAATAAAGGCAATTCCGAATTTAGCACCACAATTGATTTTACATTACAAATGTATGGATTTTTATAATGCAAAAATATTAAAGAATTATTATACCGTTTTTAGTTTAATTGTTGGCTTCACTTCATAATTGCATTAAACTTAAAAGTTTAACACTAACAGCCTCAATGTCAGAACGAAAGAAAACGTATACATTTTAGTACAAAATTGAGGCAAAAATGGATTTTGACACCGAATGAAAAAACCAAACTTAATATCCGTGTATTCTAAGAAAAGAAAATTTAAAAGGATAAAGAATTTTTGGAATTAGTTAGAAAAAAACGGGTTTGCTACTAAAGTTGACACCACTGAGGCCATCGTGGCGGTTACTTTGGCCGTTTTTACACGACAATTGCAGATGACATCCCTGAAAGTATGCTAAGTGAATACACACTTGTTGTGTTGGCAAATTACTACATCCAGACGGAAATCAATAACGGTAACGGGATTACAGCATTAAACAAATATATTGAAGACATTTTTCTTAGTGCAGAAAAAGGTAATGAAAAAATTGTAAAATTGTAATAATAGTAATAACTTTGTATCTTGCTGAAGGGTTTCGATGATTTCTGTAGAAATATTATGTATCTAGTATATATTTTTTACATTCCTAGGCAATCCATAAGGCAAGTATGGCTACTAAATTCATTTGCATTGTAATGGCAATAACAGCTGGCCAATTGGTTTTGGCTTATGCCCCAATATCCAAGGAGAGTATTTTTGCTGATGTGCTCCTCACCGAACTTTTGAGTCGCATGGACAAGGAAAATGATCCACTCAACAATTACTTCGATATCGATGGTGATTTACCAAAAGGCTTAGACTTGGTGTCTCGCTCCTCCGGACAAAATATTCCCGAAGATTACGAATATCGCAACATCTTTCCCGGCGGGCCCAATCCCTCCATACGTGATCAGGAGTTCTTACAGCATAGTTCATTGTGGGGCCATCAGTATGTGTCCGGCGGTATGGGAGAAGCACCCAATCATTTTCCTGCTCTAATTAAGACCGATGCTAGTCTACCCGCCTACTGCAATCCCCCGAATCCCTGTCCCCAGGGCTACGACGAAAGCGCCGGTTGCATTTCGGAATTTGAGAACACCGCTCTGTTCAGTCGTGAATACCAAGCTGCCCAGGATTGCACTTGTGACAGTGAGCATATGTTTGATTGCGCTGGTCAGGATTCCAGTTCGGGCAACAGCGAAATGGCCTCAACCATGGAAAAGTTCTTGATGCACCAATTCCAAAGTGACAACGCAATTGACAATTCAAACAATGCACCTGTTAAGCGGTTCTACGGCCGTTCTTCGGTCGGTCCCAATCCATATCTGGAAGGTGACAAACTGCCAATTGCGGCCAAAAAAGGCATTCATGTTAAGGTTTAAGGTGATAATGGACGAACAGCATTGTCAAATCGTCCGTGTTACTTTATCGCTTTGCCCCATACAGACACTAATGTCATCTGGACAAATTTTAATGCTAATGTACATACATATGTACAAACAACACATACATATATAAAAATAAACATGTAAACCGTATGTAGTCTATAGAAGTTAATAAGCACGTATGTATACCAAGTTCTATAACTCACCCTACCCCACACTTTCGAATATTTGCCACACAACTTTATCAACATATGAATACTAACGACGATAAAGAGACTATGTTTTAATATTTCGTTCTGAATTTACTACGACGTATTGTGTGGCCCATATCTAAAGGATTTTAGACTATTTTTGATATCGAGCATATCAGAATATTCTTTTTTTATTTGCTCTTTCTTTTCATAATTGTTTTTCTTGAAGACATGCATATATATATCTTTAATTCACTGAATTGAGTCCCAGCAGATTTCTGTTAGTGTGGCAGTTTTAGCGGATCCGTAGGTATTTATACCCATAGTCTTATATCCGTTGTATGTAGTTACTGGAATGAACACTGTTAAAATGTATATGTATATCAATAAAGTATAGTAACATTTTTTTTCTTTCAGTTGCAATATATTCAAAATATTCCTCTTTTTATTCGATTTTAAGTTATTGTGTGCGGTCGCGGTGTGATAGGTAGTGTGTGCGACATTCAAGCTACAAACCCACTGTGCCTGTGACTTTATACAACTTCTCTGTATAACTTCCAGAGACATTTACTAATCCCAAAAACAACGAGTTTGAAATTCCTAGTTGCGCTTTGTGCCTTTTATACTAGAAAAAGTTTTGGATAAATTGGTGTAAGGGCTTCTTCAAATATGTCTCATTTATTGGAGCAGTATGCTTCAAGTTATTCGATTTTGAAGTATTACACCTGGTAGAGCAAAAAATGATTCGCCAAGTGGTAGCATTAACTTTAAAGTTTTTTTTATCATAATTACACTTAATATCCTATTAGAATCAAGCAATATGAAGAAGGGAAACGTTTACAGGATCTAACGTTGGTAATTCCATGATAATTTCAGTCAGGTGTAGTACAAATTGTGGAAATTTACTATGCTTTAATATTTATCTTCATTCTTTGTAAACGTTTTTAAAGGTGGATGGTCCCTAAGTGTTTTTTATTTTACATTTGTTCAGATTTTCGTCATAACAGTTCTTGTGAACACACCTACCCTCTGACCTGTCAACATATATAAAAACCCATTACAACATTTTTTCAATTTGATCTTTGACTTACAATTTGTTACATAATCCGAAATAGATGAAATTTAATTTCCGTCCGTGGTTTGATAGAAAAGAATGAGCCATTCTTGTTATAAAAACATGGGGTTAATATATGTACATACTAACATTTTCGTTAGTCTCAGACGAATTCGTTTTAGGAAAACATGTTAATTTTGAATTTTCCAAGATCTTATAAAGACCTGCGAGATATGTCAAGTTGCTAGCACTACAATATTGTGTCCAGTTTGTCCATTGGTACTTAGTTTATCGATGCAAACAAAAAATATTCCTTTATGATTGCACGTCTTATATATCATTTTCTAATTCATGAAAAACTATTATGAACACGGCAACTATCATGGCCACAAGCAAAAAAAGAGCTTTTACTTCAAACCCAAGTTGCTAACAATACAGAAAACATCACTTTCATTTTTTAAAATGTGGCAATAGAAACATTCGATGTTGCAAGTTTTCCGTAGTATGTTGTAGACTTGATCGTTCAATAAATCAAAAATAATAATCAAAAATCGATATGTATTACCCTGATGAACGTTCAATCCGGAACTGCCTCAATACATACATCCAATCAATTTATTTTGATTATGAATTTCATACCAGGTGGTTGTCCACTATGATTGTACAAACAAAGTAGCATTATTTTAAAAATCTTTTTATTTTGTAATTCAATTTTTATTTCTTCTTTTGATTTTTTGTTGTTGTTGTTGTAATATAACACTAGGTGTTTCAGACTTATTTTTGCACATGATTCCAAATGTAGAGACGCCTTCCATAGAATGTCCTCTTATTGCATTGCAGCGACGAACATTTCCATCATAGAATTGTCGTCGACCGCTTTAAATATTCCTATATCAGAACGATGAGAGATTCATTTGCTTGAATTTATCTGCGTGAAAGCATAATGCTGATCACATTTCCAGTGTTATTTAATACTTGGCGGGCTTCGTTTATACTTATACTAGTAAAATCATGTCCATCCACATCCAGGAGTTTGTCATACAGGCACAGTAATCGTGAAGCTTCCGATTCGGGCACGGTGGAAATGACATAGATGCCTTCTTTATTGGGCAAGGAGTCTACTTTGAAACCACGTTGATTTTCCCATTTCAGTGAGATTTGTTTAACGGTTGGATTCTTGTGAACACCAAAAAGCCATGGAGTTCTACTCTTATTGGGTTTCGGCGTTGAAATGTTGTTAGCATGTGGCACGGGCATCAAATTCTCCTCAGTTGTGTTATTGTTTTCCTTCATAGTATTATAGTGGATTTCCGTATCAATCACCTGTGTGTGGTCGGGAGAAGAATCGTTTGTAGACTGCAAAATTACGTTATCGCTGGTCATGTGTTGGGCACTTTGCAAATTGTTCTGATAGTCGGTATCATCCATTACAGATGGAACCATTTGGTATATATCACCTGGATGTGTGTCCACATTATCCGTTGCGTGATTTTGATGTTGCTGCTGCTTTTGACGAATGACCTCATAGTTTGTTAAGTCTTCTGGTGTCTTTTTGGTAAAACTTCGGGCAATGTGATAAGGCGGCGGGTCTAACAAACCATTGCCATTTCCGTGTCCCATTGGCATTTGTTCTAGTACTGTTTGATTGGAATGAAAATAGATTGGCTCCTGTGGTTGAGGTGGCAACTGGACCTGGTCTTGTTGGTAGTGTTGCTGATAGAATTCTTGTGATGCTATGGGCGAATGTTGATACATAGGCCCATTGTAATTTTGCAAATTATGATTACTTTCGTAGTAAATGTCACCATTTGGAATTACCATGCTGTGACGGTGTTCGTCTTCGCTGACATGTTGTTGCCATGTCACCGTGGAAGGATGTGGCTGTAAAATCAATTGTTCACCATCTTCCGGAGTATGATGCAAGGCGTAATTGGTTACGTATGTTGCCGACTGGCTGCTCGGTACAAACTCAACAAACTCCTGGTGACTGTCAGCGTACCGTGGACTAGCAATTATTTTCGCTTCTTGAACTCCGGATTCTGTGTTAAATGACTCCTCGAGAGGCTTTTGTTGATTACGTCGTAGATATTTGGCCATTAATCGTAATTCCTTCGGATAAGGAGTGGGAGATCGCATTAGGAAATCCTTAGCTGCTGCAGGTACAAAGTTAACATTATCTTGTGTTGTACCACCGTAAGCATTTGAGGACGAGGGGTTATAGGATGATGACGAAGCATTTGACACAGACGGAAGCACCTCTTGAGGTGTACTAGTCGTCTCCGTAATCTGACTGGTAGTGGGTGACGTTTGATTTGTGTTGAGTATTGTGGTTTCTTCGGCAAAACAAATGCGGCGAGTCGGACTTACACAATTATTAGCTGGGGTGATCGGTTGTCGTCGTATACTATTGTACATCTCTTCCGTTTCCTTATTGTTTTGGGCCTTAGCTTTTTGCTTAGATCCCAATTGCGGCAACATGAAGCAGGTTAAATGTGTTTTCAACGTGGCATCCACATATTGTAGAGGTACCAATGGCTGGGCCTGGTTGTTACTAATCCACAATGACGTCAAGTTAACTAAACTAAATACCGATACCGGTAACGTGGCTATGTGGTTCTGTACAATATTCAATACTTTCAGTTGTCGCAGATGCCCGATATTGCTGGGCAACTCTGAAATCTTATTGCGACTCACACTCAGAACACTGAGATTATTGCAAGAGCATATCTCCTCGGGCAGTAGACGAAGATCATTGTCATCGGCAAATAAGTATCGCAGTTTTCTTAACATTCCTATAGTGTTTGGCAAACGCATTACTTTGTTATGGCTGATTACTAGTTCTTCGAGATTCTCCAAATTCGATATACTGTCGGGTAGTTCTGTGAGCGCATTCGATTCACATTTAAAGGTCACAAGCGACTTTAACATGCCTATGCTAAAGGGGAATGTCGTCAAATCATTGGTTGAGATTGAGATAACCTCCATATTGTGCCAGCTGCTTATTTCGTTTGGCAGTGAGTTTATAAAATTACCGTTCGCCTCGAAATGCGTTAACTCACGCAATTTTCCTAATACGGGTGGCACGACGCGTATTTGATTGAAATCAAACCAGAATTCACGCAACTGCTTCAACTCACCAATAACCTCAGGCATCTTGGTAAATTCGTTGCCTCCTATATCCAATCGTTGCAAACTGGTCAGACGTTGCATAGACTTTGGCAGAGAAATCAAGTTATTCAATCGTAACTCAACGATGCGCAGGTTCACCAAACGGCCAAAATTGGCCGGCAAGAATTCCAAGTAGGTTTCATTTAATAACAACTCCTGCAGCGATATCAATGATGTGATGGCATCGGGCAGTCGTTGTAGAGTATTAAAGCTGAGATCCAAATGAGTCAAATGTTTGCAGGACTTAATGGTGTCGGGGACACTAGAGATGTAGTTTCGACTCAGATTCAACTGCTGCAATTGCCTCAACGTGCCCACCGCCTCCGGTATGGTTTCGATGTTATTGTTGTTGGCCTGCAGAATTTTCAGTCCAAGGCAATAGAACAGTTGTGGTGGTAGGTTGTTAATTCGTGTCGACGTTACATGGAGCTCTTCCAGTGTTCTCTCATGTTGCCAGACAAGTGGAAATACTTCTGTGAGCACGCTATTGCTATAGTCGAGCTTCCGAGTGATGACTTCCTCGTTCTTGAATTGTAGACAAGGAAAACATTTCGATAAAGGCATATTGCAGTAGTTACATTTAGAGGGGAGACAGATGTATCAAAGGCACAGTCGGGAAAACTAAATGATGCTCATCAGCAAACAAATGCAATTGTGGTGAAGTTTAAATAGAAAAATGAGTTTGATTTATGCTTGCTTTCGTATATTGTATACGGAATAAATAACTATAATATTGCCATTGTTATTTATTTTTTATGAATAAACTTTTTGGGTGTACGGGAAAAATTGTTTTTGTTGAAATTATTTTGTGCAGAGGTCCGAGCCGACTCGGCGCAAATCAGCGGCGCCGTTTTCAGCCAACATGTCTGACAAATATCAAAACGACTTTTCATGTTGCTCAAACATATTCGATAGTGATGTCTGACCAACATTACTTCAGTTCAAAAGTGACTATTCAAGGTGGAAACATAAAAAAAATAGTAATTGAACCAAAACAGTTTTTGTTGTGTTTAATTTTTAAATTGTTCTTTCAATTATAATTCCTCCGCATGCACTAACAACCATGTTGGCTGCAGTTGGTGAATGAAAGAATTTCATAGTGTAAGGGAAAAACTGATCAACACAAATGTTCGTCCAACTTTGCGCTAGTGTGCCCTTTAGCATGTTATTTTCGTTTATTTGGATTTTTGTATTGGATTGGCTCTATTCTCCAACCTTTTTAGGTTTCTTTGATTCTTCCATTTCACAGTTTACTTCTTAGATTCCTCCAATTTCCGACTGCATCTATGGAAAAGATGTCAATGTACCAACTACTTGAGTTGCCGGTACTCGGTACCATAGTTCGAAGCTTGTACGAGTCATGAGTCAAATGGGGGTCAAACACTCTTGAGTCCTTGCATCTGGACGGTTGACACATATGATACGGTACTTGGTATTGACGTCATATATTGTCACCAGAAATTCTAAATGACTTAACAAGCATTTGCATAACATCGCAGGAGACGCCAAACACTGTTGTAAAATCTAAACACTCTTCTTGTTAAGTCGTTTACAAATTCGCATATATAATTCTAAATTTTGGATATTGAAGTGTACAATTTTGCAAAGACACGTATTTTGGCTCATTTCACAAGAATCAATCAAAAACACGACTTTGGGTATGCACTTTTAAGGTCAGTATGGTTGGTAGCAGTGTCGAGGGTCTGTATGATGTAGTAAGAACTAGCAGATAACAGATCCCCCGGTGTCAGAGCACGAACCGGTTGTAATTCTCTTCGCCTAGTCCGCGAAACCTCTCGCTGCGTGCGATTGTCCTTCACTTTACAGGCATACTCGTGGGATGGAAAACAAACAAAACAATTAAACTAAAACAAACATAGGAGGCGGCTCTGGTATTAGTGAAGATGTTGCAGGAAGATGCGAAGCGAGACAGGACTGAATTTAAACGAACGCCTACTTGAACAGGACAGATGGATAAGAACAGAGTTCAATGAAAGAGCTTCAGGGGATGTCTAGGGACTCATTTGTGGATACCGAATACGCTGCCAACAGGCTAGTACATGGCCCCGGTCAGAGAGTGCAGACTTATTAGGACTCTCAAATGAGCCCTGCCGTGCCTAGCAAGGGTCTTCCATTTGGCTCTGAAAAGAGCAAAGTAGTTCGGCAGCAGACCATGGATTCACCGGGTGTATATCTGAAAGGGACTCTGTATATAGATCAGAGGAGAATTCTGGTTTATTTATTTCGTTTTCTCGACCCCGAAAAGTTCGTAGATGGGAATGCTGGCCTAATTAAGTAGAAGAAGACCAGAAACAGTACGAGAAAGTCTCTGATCCATCTAAACAGGATAGATAGAGCGGGATCTTTCATTACTTCCCGTAGAGAGAGAGACAGCTTAGTAGATGACACCGGCAGGATGTTGCTAAATTTGAAAGAATTTACGGCTCACCTTTAAAAGCTGTCCTCGGCTAGAGGAAGTACGGTGAGGAGGGCGAGATCAGTTTGTTCACTGGAAGGCTAATCGACCGTATTGCAGTTTTTAAGGACGAGAGAAAGGAAATTTCCGCCAAGGGTGTGGATTGGTCGAACGGTTGTCAACTATGGAAATGAGAGGTCTGTTAAGCTAAATACCGAGGAAAGACGCAAAATTGGACTCAAGGTCTACTACCAATGCAGAAACGACATAGGAAAAAATTGGGGACTACGGCCAAGAGTAAGGAAATGTATCTACACGGCTGTGGTAAGGCCAGTTCTCAATTATGGTTATGATGGTTTCAACTCAATGAGCCGTTTCTACTCACACCTACATATGCAAATAGGTCATTCCAGATCACTTTTGGAATTATGTTTTCAGGGACAATCCAAGTCCATAGGGACAATCGGATTACAAAGTCAAGAAAGTAGAAGTTCTGACCCTACCCACGCCAGATAAACTGTGGGATTCATGGGTTGGAGTCAATAGTTAGCGATTTTTACCAAAGAATTCAAAATGGACGTGGTCATGGGAGAAGGTGTTTACATTGAAAAGGCTGGCAGAAGGAAATTATTCAGATTACCGGATTAATGCAGCGTCTTGCCTGCAAAAATTCTAGTGGTATTGCGGGCTACGGATGAAATTTCCGGCAGCATAATACCGAAAGTATAAAACATTACTTTCTACGTCGACAGTCAGGCAGCATTGACGACTATAACAAGCCATCAGGTTTCGTCTAAGGGTAGTTACTGAATGCAGACAGGCTCTATGCCTACTTCTATGGGATTACAACGTAGGCTTATGTTGGGTGCGAGGGAACTTTGACATTGAAGGGAATGGAATAGCTAGGAATAGGCTCAGCTATGCGTATTGAGGAAGCGGATAGATTGGTTATACCGCGGTAGAAAAGAGGCACAAACACCACAGAACGAAAAACGGTTGGAAAATGGAAAACGAGATAGAAACCCTTCGCTACTTAGAGTAAAAGCTTTTCCTTACGAGATATGGAAGGTAGGGTTTCCGGCTTTTACAAACATATACATATGTATAGGTAATTCAAAATGGACTTCAAGTGTTTGTAGTCAAGGATTCAATTGGGTGATCTTGAAACTGTCTTAAACTGTACAGTTGTTGAACGTAGTTCAACATGCCTCCGCCTTTGATGGACTGCAACTTCAATATTGGAACTCCCCGGATGTAGTCCAACCGAACATCGCCCTCTGGGCTATTAGCATGGTGGAAATGGCTGAAAAAAATTTAAATCTGCTAGGTATATCAGAGGATTGTAGATCGTCTGCAGTCAACTCTCGCTCAGGGCTTCCGGCAAAGTAGCATTCAGCTGGTTGCGCACAATGCCGTTGCGTTGAATCTGAGCCCTCGTTGTAAGTCTTCAGTCTGAACAAAACTCCCAGCCGTCCCTATTTTGGTCTTGAGCTTCAAGCGTTTCACCAATTCTCTCAGATGAGACTTTGTGCGCCTTCTTAGCTGAGAATCTGCCGAGCCATCGGGAGTGACCCAGAACACGCGCTAAAGGCGTGGGCAGGAACACGTGCGTCTTAGATTTCCCGCTCAAGAATGCTCGACCATTCTTAAGTGTTGGTTTGCGCTTTGTGTCGTCCACGTGTAATATCGTATCATGGTTGTGCCAGCATACGATGGACACCCGACCATCTTCTTCCGACATCCCCTGAAATTTGGCTCACAAGCGTAGCGAAAGGTATAGCACAGGATTTTTTTTTTAAATTTTCGCCAAAATTCGCAACATCTATTCACGCCCTTGGTTAAAGTAAGGTCGTTGCTCTTGATATTTCCAAGGCGTTCGATATGGTCTGGCACGGAGCACTCATATCAAAACTTATTGCATTTGGTGTCGGTAATATCTTCTCTCGATTCATATCAAGTTTCTCAGGGATCGCTCTATAGGAGTTGTTATAGATGGGGTCTCATCTAACGAGCATAGGTTGACCGCAGGAGTGCCACAAGGCTCTGTCCTCTCTCCTTCTCTATTTATTATTTTCATTGACGACCTGTTGGGTCAGACTGTGAACCCGATCTACTCCTTTGCGGATGACAGCAGCCTCTGTCATTCATACTCATTTGATCATCGGCCACGTCCTCTGGAGGTCGAGGACAAAAGGCGAACGATGAACGACTCACTTAACCGCGATTTGGCGATGACTGTTTCATGTTCCCAACAATATTTCGTGCTTTTGAAATATTCGCAGTTATGTTGTTTAAAATAAAAAAAAACATTGTTTTAGAGTATATTAAGTTTTTATTAAAAATATTCTAGACATAATCAAATGTCTGTATGACATGTGCATACTATGTACATACGGTATGTACGTATGTATGTAATTACAATATACAATTTATTTCTAAATAATTTATTTTCTTTTTCATATTTCAAATAACTGACATTAGATGAGTATTTTATTTAAGGATCGTTCACTGGTATTGTTGCCACTAGCAACAATTTCAAAAAATGTGCTGTTTTCTACATACATACATATAAATATTGAAAAATCTATTTTTGTAAAAATGATTCCGTGCAACAACTGCTTCAAACAAGTGCAGTTATAGCCGTAAGATCGGAACAAATATATTCTCTTCTCGACAATCACGATTACAAATTAAGGGGGCAGTGTGATTAGCTCAGTTATACTAATATTTGAATGACATAATCAATCAACATTATTCGTTGTGCTGTTGTTTCGACAACAAAACTCTAATCAAATTCATAAGTAATTCATAATTATTTATATATACAACATTCGAGAGGAAGAACTGGAATTCAAATTACGTATTCAAAAGAAAGGCAGTAAAAAACATTTAGAAACTACGCATAGGAGCATTTACAATATTTGAGATATTTAAGAGAAAAAAAAACTAGGAATTAAAATTATATATTCGAAAAAAGGCAGTAAAACATTAATAACAACCGTCAATAAAGGAGAACGGATATATCAGCAGTAATAGAGGAAGACATTTACATATACATAGACAGAGATTTGTGACAGAGGGCTTATAAAATATTATGAGATAACATAATTTGTAAAAAAAAAAACTAATTTATATAAATTAAAATAGTTTCGTCCTAAAATATACAAACAAAAACACATTTATAGTCGTCCCGTATTGTTACTGTTAGTACCCCATGTCACTTGTGGCGGATTTCTTGTGGTTAATCTCAGGGAGTTGCCATCGTCCTCTTCATTGACATGTTCGTAGCCTTGATTTATGGTACCACCGCCATTGGAACCGTATATTTGCTATACGAAAATAAAAAAAAAACATTGTAAATATCCATATTAGCATATTGGCAATTATTAGTTTATAAAAAAAAAACTACAAAATAAGAGTAAAATTACAATTCGATCATTAATTAGGTTATCTAATAAAGTCGATAATTTCGAAAAACAAATCCGAGGGAATTTACTATTCTATAAAAGTAAATTTATATTCTAAAAATTATAGAAATAAGGATTACGACATTCTGCGCACTATAAATGTTCTGCGCATGTTGGACAAATGACGTCACGCGAGGTGTGTTCGTATTGGCTAGACATTTCCAGCAGTCAAAGTGGTTTTAATTGCTGTTGGCGTAGACCTTATCATTCACGTGGCCCCAAAGGAAGAAGTCGTAACACGGTCCGGAAACATGTCCCGTAAAAGAGCAATAGTTTCGTTGCTTGTGTGGCACGTAGCGCCAGATTTTCATCATTTGTGTAGTGAATTTTAATAATTTCAATGCGTTGTTGAAGCGTGTATCGTTCCATTTTTATTAATGGCGTAGCACTTGTTAAATGTCAACGAATAAAAAAGTGACAGCTACCGAAATACCGGGTGATTCAAAATAACACCTCTTGTTGGAAAACCCTGTACATTGTTTTGTGCGGAATAATATCCGAAATCAGCTCTGCCGGTTGCGAAAGAGGTACAATGAGCCAGTAACGGGGTTATAGCCCACCCAGGAAAATTGTCTAGTTCCGCTTATGCTTACGCTGTGTTCCAATTGAAAACATTTCTCTCGTTTTCTATATACACATACAGTTGGCAACCCTTACAAGTCATCTAATGGGAAATTATGCGTATGTCGTAATCTTTATTTCTATTATATTTGACACAGACCATATGACTAGATTTTCGGAGCGACAGATGAAAGCCTCTGGTGGGAATCGAACCCCCAAACTGATAACAACAAGCTAACAACTCTTCTACCGAGTCGGATTCTATCAGATTATATCACCTCAAATAATTACACTATGCAACACAAATTTTTGTAATGAATAACCACTGAACAATTCTGATCTACTGTACGACTCGGACAATATTTCTTTGAAATACATTTTAAATTATTTTATATCTTCGCCTTTCGTGCATTTGAATCTGAATGACAGTTTCAGAGTTACTAACAAAGAAGGGCTGGAATTTTCTTTATTGAAGAAATTCATAAAAAGTATTAAATTACAAACAAGCGTCCATTTTCAGTTATTTATCATAAAGCTACATATATTCGAATTAAAATGAGGTAAAAGTTATAAAAAATTAATGGAGTATTTTCGATTTTATTCACATTTTATTGAAGGTCCTTCTGGTGCCTCTATACAAATTTATAAAAAGCCTCTGGTGGGAATCGAACCCACAACCCCCAAACTGATAGGCAAGCAAGCTAACAACTCTTCTACCGGGTCGGATTCTATCAGATTATATCACCTCAAATAATTACACTATCCTAAAAGTCCTAAAAAATGAATGGAGTATTTTCGATTTTATTCACATTTTATTGAAGGTCCTTCTGGTGCCTCTTATACAAATTTATAAAAAGCCTCTGGTGGGAATCGAACCCACAACCCCCAAACTGATAGGCAAGCAAGCTAACAACTCTTCTACTGGGTCGGATTCTATCAGATTATATCACCTCAAATAATTACACTATCCTAAAAGTCCTAAAAAATTAATGGAGTATTTTCGATTTTATTCACATTTTATTGAAGGTCCTTCTGGTGCCTCTTATACAAATTTATAAAAAAAAACCCGGATTGCTAGATTTGTATGGGATATTCCAAAAGGGTCCTTCATTAAATTGTGAATACAATTGAAAATGCCCCATTTGCTATACCTCCTTTTAATTATCAGATATGTGACTATTTGATAAACTATTGAAAATCGACATTTTTTTTCATTTTCGAATTTTTAGAACAAAAAAATTAATCACAATTTTTTTTGACATATATTTTTATAAGTGTTTAAAAGCATGCGAACGTTGCCGTTCGTCCTCGTGGCTTAGGCTGTAACTCGATCGATGACAATTGCCTTTTATACCAAAATCAAGATTCAGGACATTTCCAAACTTTCCTCTATGGATGGTACTAAAGTATATGTGCTAGATTTAAGGTACGCGGAAACTAACAATCCGGAGTATATTTCGTTTTTATTCCGAAACAACTCTTCAAATCATTTAATACACTATTTAGGGTATTTTCGTGCTACTTTCATGCCTTTGTGTGCAGTGTGAGGTTATGGAGAACTTTACATGCTGAACTTACCTCGGCTGGTCCACCATTGACATTGAAGACATCTTTGATACTAATGCCAGCATTAGAAATACGACCACTGCGATGATTTGGAATAACACCGTTATTATTTAACTGAAATGGAAAATAAAACATTCAATTGCCTTCGTCTTCGCCTGTAATGTATTCGGAGAACCTACCGCTGTTGCAGCTGTTATGCCATATTCATTTTTGGCACCCAAAGTTTGCATGGCCGACTTTCTTCTCTCTGCCATTACGGAATTTTTGCGAACTTCCAAAGCTCTTATGGTTTCAGCCCGCATTGTCAAACGTCTGGTTAATATGGGAGTTGCTGCAGGCGACAGAACGATAAGAGACCTGAATACTTCTCATATCTAAGGCTGGTTACTTACATGGATTATTTTCTGCATCGGCTGTCAGTTTCATAAAACGTTTCTTAAACGCCACATCCAAAGTACCAATTTGTCGTCTAGGTTGTCGGGCTTTTTCCAGATTTTGTATGGTCTTTCGGCGAGCAATACGATCGGGACCACTGCCGGAATCATTGTCATAATCACCATCGATGCCTTGCAGTCGTTGCAGGTTTTTCACAATTTCCACAGCATGCTTTTAAGCGTATAAAGTTGGCTTTATTATAAATCTCGAAAAATAAGTGCTGTTCGAAAACTCACCTTGTCTATCAGAGCATCCTGAGACAAATCTTCCGATTTCTTTTTACAGAAATTCAACTCGGTCGATGCCAAAATATGCGACAAAGTACCGAAGCGATGGAACAACATGGCCGTAAATTGTATGACCAAAATCAAGGCGAAGAAGAACACAAACACCAAACCAATGGGTTCCAATTGTAGATATTCCTTGGATATATGGACCTGTTTAAGGGATAAGCGAAGAGAATACACACACAACGATTAGTATTAGATTTAGATACTAGAGATTAGACTGGGGTTTCAGGAGTTAGTTACAAAGATTGTTTGAGTTTTTTTTTATTTATTTTTTTGGTTTTTAATTGAATGCTTCATGAAACCATGATTACGGATATTGATAAGGATGTAACGAGTACTTTTACTGTTTTATGCAAGACGATATTATTTTAGTGCCACGTGTATGTGAATTGAATGCATGTCTGTTTTAGTGCCGACACTGAATACCGACCGATCACCGCGATCCATTGGCTCATTCCCAAGTATCAGAGATGACGTCGCTGTTGATTGGCAAACCACCAGAGAAGTACCAGTTGATTTTTTTTTTTTTTTTTTTAAAGATTATGTGGTGAATGATCGTATTAGGAATGTGGGAGCGTGTTATGCTCGGGAGCCGTGGCGGAGATAGAGAAGAACAAATGTACATATGTATGTAGTAGTTTGTATTGTTTAAGGAATGCATGAGAATGATGGATAACCTTTGCTGTATGTACGAATGACATGAAATGTTAGGTTGACACTGAACCGAGTTTAGTTAAAGTTGCATGCTGAGTTTTAAGACCTAACAATTGTTCAAATTTGAATTAAATTCGATACAATTTATTTTACATAAACCTTCCGCATCAACTGAGACAGCAGGAACTAAAAGAGGACATGACTATAATGCTGGACCTACGCCAGATACCTGTGTGAATAATCCTAAAAGTGAACTTTAGTCTTCATTATGCATTTGTTGGTCTTCTACATTTTGTTGGGCTTAAATATCACTAAAGTGGCACAACTCAAAATTTTGCATTTTTCAGAAAAAAAAATTAGTCCTGGTGGTTTAAAATACAACAAAATAAATTGATCTCTTTTGATGATGATGTGACAAGTAAACTAGAAAATGACAAATTTTGAGTGGTGCCTGTTTTGTCGAACGTGTGCCATACGTTAAGCTTGATCTTTTAAAAGCGCCGTTTAGAAAATTTTATGGAGTCGTGCTTTAAAATCTAACAAATTTTGGCAATATCTTACAGAGATGTGGAAACATTTCATATTTTAAACACCAAATACAACGAAATGATTATTGACAACCTAACTGCCTTGGGAAACACCTTTCCGTATCCGCAGGCTGATTCTGCGGACGAGTTCATTTAAACTGAACAATGAGTTCATTCAAAAACAAAACTACTGCAACATAGTTTTCCTTTTCAGAATAAGTACAGTGTTTTTCGTCTAGCTGCCTTTTCTATTTTTGCACGTCATCTTGTGCTCTTAAATGCTCTTACTTTGGACTAGTTATCTGTAAAACAAAAACCACAAATTATTCCTCTTATCATTTATCGCTGACTCTCTTATTTCATTTTTGATTTTCTATGACACCATAGTTGGAATTTAAAAAAAACAATAAAAGACCATTTCATCTCCATCTCAGTAAATATGTCTGTTTTTTATTTCTTTTGTTTTTTTTAGCATGATCAACCGCTAGGCAGCTAAATGTATTAAAGGAACTGAAAAAGCAGTGAATTTCTTTTCAATAAGAGTGCAGCCATCTGTAATATGCACTTAACAATACCATTGTCAAAGAAAAGTAAAGATTATTTCAAAATCAACTGTCATTTGGTTATATGAACTATGCACGTAAGTGATAGGCAGATAAACGAAAAATATTATGTTTTAAAGTTCTATTTTTAATGAAAACAATCCTAGGTATGTATTTATGTGTCACGATGTCAATGTGCTTTTCGATTGACTGGTCGTTTCGAACGAAAACGTAATAGTTCCAATACAGATTTCGTTGTCTGTATATTGAGAAGGACAGGTCACAATCGATGGACCTCCTGAAACAGGCAAAACATATTCAATGAAATCATATTATAAAACTGTCCCATTTTAATTGAAATTTTAGGGGATTTTCATTTTTAATCTCTTGCTCCAGGTGTCTAGAAATTGTGGGAAATAAATGAAGAGAGTGTTCAGTTTTTAAGGCTATTCTTCGATGTCCGATCTTGTTTTCCTATCAGCAAGGCATTTCTGATTCCCAAGTCTGCTGCTGCTCAACAATGTTGCCAGCAATTAGCAACAATCAAATGCAACCCAATCCCTGTTTATCGATTTATAGACAGTTATCGATTTTGACTCATCTGTTTGCTACCTTCTCTACTTTGAAAATCGTTACTACAGTAGTTACCAGAATGACTAATGATAATTGGAAATACTTTACGGATCGTTGACCAAAGCGATTCATTAACAACTTTTGTAACACAACATGGCGCTTGTCTCCGCAAAGCCTAAAGTGTGCACCTTCCGTATTAGTCCTACGGTTTTTTGAGTAAAAATCCTGTTGTACTGTTTGAGTCACAAACGAACTATGTAATTGCAGTATGCAACAAAAAATAAAGAAAAAATTATCTGGAAACTAAAGCTAGTCAGCCATCTACTTTTCTAAAAACAGCACTAATTTATGGATAACTTTTTTTTTAAAATGTTTCTTAAAAATTGTTTTTTTTTTGTCGGACGTACTTTGACTATAATTGCTGTGCAATATATCGAATTAAAGATAATTATGTGTACCACAATTATTATGGATTTTTATGTAAACATGAATTTTTGTTGTCACAAAATGTTTAAAAACAATTCAAACTGTACAATTCTAGTACACACGATTACCTTTAGTTTAATATATATTGCTGACCAGACGTATCCATCCAGAATTAGTCAATGTAACAAAGCTAGACCCAATAAAAAGGTAAATTTTAACCCTTTCACCACTGAAATGGAACCATTTAACCATTAGAAATTGATGTTAGTGACGACTGTCTGCAGACGGTCTTAGTGGTTAAAGGGTTAGAGAATGTATCCATAAGTTTTGTTTGCTGGTTTTACGAAACTGGCAAAATAATAGACGAAAAGCCAAACAAAATGGAAATTTAAAAAAATTTCTCAAATAATTTTTTACCGTTGAGGACGACGAAATACTTCAGATAACATTAAAAACATCCTTTGGACAAAATGTCTTTTGCCTACTGTAAATGCTCTTCATAGTCCATTGGTTCAAAAATCTATGATATCCATTAGCCTATGCAGAGAACCACTTATTATTCCGGATAGAATGTAAAATAAAACACATGTACAACACGTCTATGACTACGAGTTACAGATATTTTAAGTTTTATGCAGAAATCAAATGGCTGATGGTCCTTAAACTACCTATAGAATTCATAACATCGGGTCCATATCAAATTACAAAGGGATATGGGGAGGGGAAGTTGCCGGTGTTTGAATGTCCACTGTCCAAGTATGTGTGTAAATATATTTAGACAAAGAAATACAAATATTTAATTACATTAACGAAAACACAACGTGTTAGTGTCGAAAACCCATAAAACAAGGGAAGGTGTGGGAAAGGAGTGTATCCCTTGGAGTGATAGAACTATTGAGAGCGACGAAACAATCTTCATCATTGACGTGTATAAATCACTCAAGTATTAAGCAGCGTTCAGACACGGCAAACGCAACCATCATGTCTGGTGTATTTATATTAAAGAGATTTTTTTGTCTTAAAATCGGCCTATGCGATTTCGTGTTGCAGCGGTTGCGATCGTCAAGTTCCTCAAAGTTTGCTTGCACAGTTTAGTTACTGTTAGTCGAGTTTGATATATTTAATGCAAAAATATAAATTTTTAAAAAAGGCTTCAATTTTGTAATTTTTTTATCCTCAAATTACAAATCTCAATTCGTCTAAAGCCCCATATAGAATCAAAAATTAACAGGGTTTTACTTGATTTAGAACCTGCAAACAACTTTCGTTGTTTTGCCCTGATGCTTTAGTATAAAGTTTTGCATACGATGTGACACAAGATGATTTAACAGATGTTTATAAGAACAAATGACCGTATAATTGTTGTTGTTAAGTCCAATCGAAGACGTCTCTAAAAATAACTGCGCGTCTGCAAATCGATAAATTTTTTGATGAAAATCGAAAGACTAAATCTGGAATCAGCGTATTTCGGTGTGCAAAATGTGCACGATCTGTTTTATGTAAGTCATTTTGACAGTCCATGTTATAAAATTCCACCGTGTAAAGGCGACTTGAGTACCATTATACCATTTTTTTTAAATCAATGTTTTAGTAAAATTTTATAGTCTAACCAAATATTCAAAATAATTGAAAAAACGAATCTTTTTATATTCTTAGTTTTCCAGTTTAACTTAAATCGCCGATAATTACCAATATCAGTCTGAATCATGTCTTTAGTTGGTTTTACATAAATACGCGAAATAATCCGAAAATAACTGGCGATTGCATTGTGAATGAATGTTGGAGATGCACTTAAAAGTTCTGTCACTCGCAAAGAATACACTGCGTACTTCAACAATATTAAATTTATTTTCAAAGGGAGAGGAGGAAATTGTTGGGGAACACATGAGTGGAATATTGAAACATATATGTATGCAAGTAGTAGTTGAATATTTACGAAAACACACACAAAAACAAACATCAATAAACAAGAAGGAAGATAGTGGTAGTAAATTAAAAGAGGATAAGTTTTGGTAGTACAGGTTTTAATACGAGCAGTGGAAAGGGGGGGATAAGAGTTGAGTAGTTTGTTGTTGTTTTGGGGTTGGTTGTGGGTTGTGGGGGATTAGGAGGAACACACACATAAAAAGGAGCACATTGAACAATAGGTTCTGGTGGAGGGGTTAAAGATTATTAATGTTCGTTTCATAAAAACCTCAGATGTCTCTTCAATGTATGTTATGTTCGTCTTGACGCCCAATGGCCACACAATGTGCAGTTTGTCCTTGTTCAATTGCAACAAGAAAACGATCAGGACAAACAGCGCATTGGCCATGAAGAAAGCGAACACCGCCTTATTCCTCAATTCAATCAGATCGGAGGCGATACGGGCCTGCGTTCATTTCGATTCGGATGCAGTTCAATGATATTTTGTTCAACATTGGTTTTAATTTCATATTTTTTACAATAGTGACATTTTTCTCATTCGCATGGCAGACAGCAGCACATCATCACAAAACATTTTCGTTTTCATAATGGTTGCGAGTTGTATTTTTTTTTTTTTTTTTTTTTTTGCAAACAGACATAATATTTCATAATCATATATAAAGCCGAAATGTAAATACATACGTAAAAAGAGAAAAATAAAAAAAAAGAAAAAAAATATGTTAGTAATGTTGTTCCGGAGGGATTTCTTCCAGAATACCCTGGCGCACGAGCCGGCATTATTCTGTCGGAAATCCCTTTAAAAATTTACCTCTTGTGTGGATTCATCGTATGTGATATTTGTGCGAACACCAAATGGCCACTTGACGTGGATATTGTCCTTGTTCAATTGCAATAAGAACACGATTAATACGAACAGGGCATTCACCATGAAGAAGGCGAACACCGAAGAATCTCGCAAATCTTTAAGATCTTTAGCAATTCTCGCCTAAAAGTTTAAAATTTATAATGTTATTCAATATGATTTCATTTTAATTCTGTGCCAAATCGTGTCAATTCAAATACATCGACACTGCACAATCTCCTTTAATAATAACGATCGTATCACTAAATAGCTTTCGCACAAGAATGGAACCTTTCACATTGATCTGGTGAGAGTCGAATATTTCTCTATTGATACAAATGGTAACCAAATATATAATGAAAGCCTACTTCGTCATTCACAATAAATTGCTTTGGGCTTAGAACTCTAGGCTATACAATTTTAAATCGCTATCGATGATTCTAATAACTGTCTCACATTAAAACTAATTTGCATCTGGCAATGCAGTGCGCCGCTTTCAGCAGACTCAGAGTTTGAAGTCGGTTCTGCTCAATTTGCCGCCGACATTGTCCTACAGATTAGATTTTTCTGCGACGGATTAGCGTTAATGCGTTGCATATGCGTTGTACTATGCCAGGTATAAAAATCCTGGTTCCCACAGTCATTGAGTATCTGACAAATTTCAGTAGCGGTCAGCGGTTAGATTAGAAACATGGTCACGATCATAATGAAATGTCACTTCTTTAATGAAATGTCACGTACGAGACATTGAATGGATGCAGAGACGAAATAAATTGTTCCATCTGACGAACACTATAATAGTTCAACGAAATTTTCAAAACTTTATAGTTTATTTCCCACAGTCATGGTAATTTTCATTTATTTTTTCATCTACCCATTCAATCGGAAAGCTCCATTCTTGTGCAAAACTGTGTGGATCACACCTCGCAGCTGAGTTCTAATTGCAGTGCAGGCAGAACAAATCTAGATATTCCGGTGCTGAAATAGACTTCTTTAACATTTAATGGTGTACATTTCAATTTTCAGAGAATCCACATAACTTGCCGTCATCTCAACACATACCTGTTCGACTGGATCGTTGTCAATAGGGTAGAGATATTTATCAATCATATCCTTCCAGAATTGAATTTCAGAACTCGACAGAAAATCAACTTCACCCTTACGCAAATCGGGATCTTCTATCCAGTAGGGATTTGTAAGGAAATCTCTTTCCTGCTTGGGTTCACCGGAGGTGTCCGAATCGGATTGATCCGATTCATCGCCCGACTTTTCGGCGACAGATGATAGCAAATGGTGATCCTTGGAACTACCGGATGTGGTGCGTCGGCGACCATGACGATGCGAATGGGCTTCATGCGGATTGACGGTCTGTTCAATGCTGTCGATGCGCGTCTTAATAGTCTCCAGTGAATCGGCAATAGTGATTAGTTGTTGTTTTTCATCGGATGTCTTGCCATGCGTACAGAAAACACAACGGAACAGGCCGGCCAGGGAGAATTCAATGGATCCTTCGTCATCAGCATTGTTACCCACGCCGCCTTGTAAAAAGCCCAACATACTCTTCTGTTTGGCCTGTTTCGATGCTTCTTCGGCGGCCTTCTTTTCGGCTTCCAATTCCTTTTTACTCTTCTTTGCCACAACTTCTCGAGTACCCCATGAGACGACGTTCAAGTTGATAATCGAGTACAAGATCAACAGCAGGTACATAGAAGGTATGGACAGGAGATAGATCAGCCCGGCTGTGATACACCAAAACTCCTGCGGATGGAGACACGCCGCTATGAAGAATGACCCCGTCATAGCTATCAAGAAAATGGCCGATGGCGAACCGATACCGTCCTCGCCCAACTGTAAAGCCGTACCGACAATGACGGCCATCATGATCATGGCATACGCCGTCGACAGTACCTGGGCCACAAATAACTGGACATTGGACTTGCACGTGAAACAAATAAACATGAATCCCAGAATCGGCACAATGTTGTAGTGAAACGAAGTCCAGTTGTCGATGCGGAAGGCAGCCACGAAAGCACCCACCAACATAAGAAAGATCGTACCGGGGCCCAAGATTGTACCGCCAATCAACATCATTTGGTAGAAGATATAAAGCAGCGATATGTTGTCGTTAATCTTAATCGTACGTTTCGAGTCACCGAGCAGATCCATAATGTTCGCAATAGTCGAGGGTACCCAGCGACGACGTTGGTTGTAGAATTCGTTGAAACCTTCGGGACAGTGAGTGTAGGCATCGGAGGCAGCTGAATATTCGACGCGATAACCCCTCTGCAAGAGCAACGTACACAACCAACGATCTTCGCCCTGATCGTATTGCACGTAATGGCGAGCCTCGTCGGATTGTGTCGTATACTTCTTCATGACGTTGTCGTCCATCAAAGCCTTACCACGGAAAAGTGAAAAACATCCGGGACTACAAAGTACACAACCGATCATATGTTCGGTGGCCTTTTGCAGCCAATGACCAATAGCGTACTCGAACAACTGATACCACACCATTGGACCCGAACCCACGGGATGAATGCGTCCACAAGCAGCACCTAAATTCTTGTTCTTCTTCATCAAATCGACCAACAACGTTACGGCATTCGGTTTGAAATCGATATCACCATCCAAGGTCAGCAGGTATGTGTTCTCGGCAATCGTCTCCTTGCGATCCACCGAAATGGGCAAATCCATAAGACGATGACCCAGCAAATAGTACATGTACATGACCTGAGACCAACGCTTACGATGACGTATACGATCCTTGTCCTTCAAATGGGCAATGAATTTAGTTTTGCCCGGCATCGTCCATACCAAGCGACCACCATACGGTGTTGGATATTTCTTCGGTGGCCGTAAGCGAATGGTAGTTTGATGGATATCCGAAGCCGCCTCGTCCATGGTGGCCACCAACAATTTTACGAAACGATTCACCTGAATGTCGTCATCACTGTGATCGGAAATTTCAAAGGCGTCATCGAAGAAAGTGTGAGCTGAAAATGAAAATGCAATCGTTCAGCAAGTAATACATTACAGAACCTTAACAACTTCGTCTTACTTTCAAATTCATAATAATCGGGATCGACGATCCTCAAGTATTTCTGGGCCACCCGTCGGGCACACTGATCTTCGTCCATTCGCATGATACTCTTTAAGAACTCTATCATCTCGTCTTTCGTTTCATGCCACATAGTGGCGCAGGCATATATGCGAGTAATGTGATCGGACGACTTGATTGTGGGCTTACTTTGTATGGCCGAACCGTCAGTGTGTACCGAAATGGTTTCATAATATTCATCGCCTTTTTCTTTCTCGATTTCGGAAAGGTCCTGGCCCAAAGAAATAGCGTAAGTAGTAATTGCAATTAGACACTTCCACATTCGTGGATACTTACCTCTGTCTTAACGTCGGCTTGATCATCTCTCCTCCTATTCATCGCCATCGACTGATCAATGAGCAGCGAACTGTACATCGGTTTTACGAACAATTTCTCTGTGGTGGCAAGACGTTCACATTTCGGTGTCCATATGTGTAAACTGATCCAGGTCTGACTGAGTAGCCACAGTATCCAGGCCCAGGCCATTTGTTGTGTTACGAAATCATTGAACCTAAAGTTCGATGGACTCCCAAAGAACAAATAATCCGGTATGGTGTCGTGGAAGAAGCACGGATCATCGATGCGGATACCACATGCAGCAATCAGCAGTGATACCGAAATTGGGATGGTCAAACTTACTGGGAATGCGTAACTGAAGCCTTGAATCAGGATTTTGCATGCGAACTTGCCGAATATGTAACAGAGGTATGCCCCGAATATTTGGAACAACAGAACGTAGACGACCGTGTTGTGAGCCGCATCTATGTCTATACTATCGATATTGGCGGCATCTATGGTGTCTGGCAAACTGTTAGTCAGCGATGTGGCCAATTCGTCCACGGAGATTTTGTGCGGACCAAAGGCATCGCCATACATGGAGAAAATGTTGCCGGGCTCTTCTCCTTGGATCCAATAGATGAGCAACACCGAACACAGGAATAGGGAGATTTTCCAAATGGACAAGAACATGTGGCTGAAGTATCGGGTATATTTCAAGTCGTCCTTAACTCTGCCCATCGCTCGTATCAAACTGAACGATGACTGTGAGTTGACGTAGTTTTCCCACCAACCGCACGAAATCATAAGACAGGCCACTGGGATTACCCATAATTCCTTGCGATTCTCCAACAAGGGCCACACAACAAATCCGGTAACTTGGGCGGCCACAGCCACCAGATCGACTAACATTTTGGCGAACCGCTTGCCCTCCTTCGATGTTCTCGACATAAGTCCCAGCACACCGGGTATTACGCACAAGCAGTTTGTCAGCATAGCACCTTGGATGGCATCCAATTGGGGCAAGACGACAAACATCAATAACGCCGTGCCAAAGGCGTTGAAACTCTCCATGAGGAACATGAACATGAAATGTGCCTTCTTCGGTACTTTGAAGGTCTTGAAGAAACAAATACGCGCCGAACGGATGAGAGAGCCCACTTCCGGTACAGAGAATGCAATTATCAATGCCCATATCCATGCAATACGTTCCTCTTCCGGCAATTTGACCACAAATGTTTTATCACGACCCTGCAATGAAGTAAATAATATTGTGGTGGTGATGTACGAATCGACGAAACAAACGAATAAATCGTCGTCATCACACATATACATACATACATATGTACATGTACATGTAGATGATAACGCGAGTGAGGTGTGGCTTACCAAGTCTTTATTACAAAATTCTATTCTCTTGTCCTTGTTGATTTGTGATGTCATAAATAGGACACAGCCCTTGGCCACAACTCCACCGGCCAATACAATGATGAAGGTTATGATGTATGCAAAGATTTTGAGGATTTTCACCGTTAACTCTAGACACTCCTGATTCGCCGTCGAGCCCGTTTCGATTTTAATCGGTGGATCTCGGAACACATCCCAGCCCTTTGTTTCCTGTATTGTTCGTTGGCTGCAATATTGATAAGGATCAAAGAGAAAATATATCGATTACAATGGGAATTTCGATAAATCAACATGATATATAATTTTAAAGGAATTCGTAGGCGGTCAAACAATTAGATGGAAATAGAAATATTAATGTGAGTGGTTGTCGACTTTCAAACGAACGTTTCTTCATTTAGGGCGAACGAAGAGTTAATTCGTAAAACTTAATACATTAAAATGACATTGATTTGATCGATTTCCACACTTGGTGGACGATTATTCCACATACGATCAGTTCGGATGAAGAACGTTAAAATCTTATAATTTTATCACACCAAAAAGCTTGTATAACAAACCACCACAGACTTCTTTGTTAAGAGAAATCATTTCAATTTCCAGTAGTTTTGTATGTAAACTATTTTTAAATTGTTATTTTGAACATTACTTCCGCCTTTTCAGAATTATTATAATTTTCGTTTGTACCTACGTATATGAGTATAACTGAATCGAAAGTATAACATTTAAATACATACAAATACGTATGTATGTATTTATGTATGTCCGTGTTGAATTAAGCCACAACTTGTTATAATTGAAACCAAAAGATTTCTAGTTACCTTAACAATGACTGATTATGCTTTGGGGTCGCTGTGGTCAAGTCTGTGTGTGATTTAAATTGTTTAAGAAACTTTCATAAGTTTTAATTCATTTGCCTATAAAACAATTACAGTGCGCGATTCATTTTCACTTTAGCCACCAAGTATCCGGGTATAAGAAAACTTGAACAACGAATAAATTTCGCAGAATGGGATGTAATTTGTACGCATTGTGAATGGTTACAGATCGCATGATAGTGTAAATGTTGAACATTTTGGTTAAGATAAAGACAAAAAAACTGTCAGCTTTCGAGAAGCAAAACGACGGCAGCACCAATTAATATTTAGTAAACTGGGACAATAATGCTCCGTTAAAGTTTTGAAGTGATTTCTAAACTATTTTTTATAAATTTAGTTATATTTTCCCTTAACCCTCCGAAAAGACCTCACTACCAGATGGGTTAATTGTGGTACAGATAAAAATTCACAATTTTTACGAATATTTCATAAACAAATCGTACAAAAGCAAATCTACGATTCTATGAAGAATTTCAATACATTTACAGAAAGATAATCGTTACAATGCTGGGGTAGAGAAACGCTTATTTTGTATGGAGAGCTAAGCGATATTTAACGGCTTTTAAGTTGGCACAGCATTGCCAGCTTAAAAAAATAACAAAATGCCAATATTATATGCAGCCAGCTGAACGGGGATATCATTCATTATGAAGTGTTGGAGAAGAAGAAGGAAATAAATAAACATTTTTTTCAAAATGACGGAAGAACGGCGAGAACATTTTTTATTTAGACTGTCGTTACACGTACAATTGATTTGTTGTCAATTGAGTGTACATATTGTCTTCGAATCAGCAGAAAAAAATTGGCAATTAGCTCCAGTTCATTTAAAAAATTAACTGTAATTTCTCGCAACAATTGTTGCCATCCGCCCCCTATAAACAAAAACACAATGTTGCCCTCTACTACAAATTGTCAAAGCGATTTGATAAATACGTCAACATTTTGTTTTTTTTTTTTACTTCAAACACTTCCGAAAAATTCTGTATTTACAATAATTCATATAATTGAACATTTTTTAACAAAACCCTTTAAAAACACAATTACTCAATAAAATTGCCACAAAACAATGTGCCTGCATGTATGAAATTTCACTGCCAAGGAATTATTATGTGTAACTGCGGGGTTACAATTGTATTTTTAATATTTTTTCAAAACTTTTTTCTTCAGATTTTCATGAATAATTATTAGAAATTACCAGAAGACTTGAAAAACTGCCACATTTCACTTGTTTTCTTTTTATTTAGGCGTAAAGCCATTGTGGAAATAAATATATTTATGGACTTATTGTTTTACCACATTCAATTTCAAGATTGTTGCTCAAAAGAATGAAACGAAAATGGCAACATTATTTACAAGATATGTAAACAAAAGAAAACAAAAAAACTGTTACGTTAATTTAAATAGCATCATTCCATCAATGCGACAAAATGAGACAGAGATAATAAGATTTTATGAGGCATTACGGCTACCGAAAATCACACTGTATTGCCGACAACACTGAAATGTAAAAATAACAGAGTTGCAAAAAACATAAAAGAACGACTTTGCAAGTAACCGTTGTTTGACACAGTCGATCACTACAGTTACAGAGATTTTTCAATATTTTAGTTCAACAAATTACTTTTATAGTTTGTCAAACGTTGTCATACAATTCGGTTAAAAATTAAATTCTGCAAAAAAAAAACATTAATGACAAAATGATATCGAAATTAGCCGATAGTCTCAGAATCACCATTGTACACCTTCTACTTATAAGAGGGCAGTTTTAAAACCAGTTAAATATATTTGATGTTGCTACAAAAATATTTTACTTTTCATCTTAATTTTCGTTTAGCCCGATCCTTTTTTTTACCCTTTTTCGACCCAATTTTTTGTATAACCGAGCCATTTCTTCAGATTTTGAAATCGATAAATAACACCGTGTTACACACATTCTGTCCTATGAACCAAATTTACTTTTTCGGAAAGGGGATAAAAAATAAAAATACACTTGTATCGGCGATTTTTATGTACACGTCAGAATTTTTTTTTTTAAGTTTGAAGTATGAAGCTGGTAGTGGCCTGTGTGAAAGCCTTTGGACCGATTTTTAACCCTTTTTCAGTGATCCAATCGAGCTGATTTTTTGCAGGCAGACTCGTGGAAATGTCTGTATCACGTCAAATTTAGATAGATTTTTATCAATTCTCAGATTTTCCTAATTTTTTTTTTTGAATGTTTCAGTTCAAAAAACATTTTTTTTTTCGTAACGCAAAAGTAGTTTAAAAATTTGGAGTCTGTTCAAGTTATGCTAAGAAAAGTGAAAAAATTATTTTTTTTTCAAAAATAATAAAAATTGGGGAAAATCTGAGAATTGATAAAAATTGTTTTTAAAAAATTTGACGTGATACAGACATTTCCACGAGGCTGCCTGCAAAAAATCAGCTCGATTGGATCACTGAAAAATGGTTAATAGGGTCGGTCCAAAGGCTTTCACACAGGCCACTACCAGCTTCATACTTCAAACTTAAAAAAAAAAATTCTGACGTGAACATGAAAATCGCCGATACACGTGTATTTTTATTTTTTCCCCTCTTTCCGAATATGTGCATTTGGTTCATAGGACAGAAAAAAATCTATTTTTTCTAACACGGTGTAATCACCACAGAATATGTAGGATTCGGTCGTATTTATGCATTTTTGTTAGAGTGATTTGTGTGCCTTTTCTTTGTCGTTGTGGAAGATTAGTTTTTTTTCTTCAGCAAATTCGGTAATTTTTTGCATCCAACTCACGCTCCGTGCCATTGATAGAAATGTACAATTTGAAATTCATTAAATTGTAATATTCAATTTTGTTACTCATGCTGGTTATATTTCCGGCAATATATATTTCCAAATGTTGTGTTTATGTAGTGCCCGCTGACTTTAAGAGATAATCGAGTATCTGTCTGACATAACATATCTTTCATGTTTGTATAATTTCTATGATCACATCAATCATCGGGAAACAAAATTGTTTGGCAAGTGATAAAGACCACGCTTACGACTGTATGACCGTCAGGTCTGTTGGTTGTTGCACCACCATAATCATCGTCATCGTCATCACTAGCGATGTCAAATGACACCACTGTTCACAGCCAGTGAATTACACAGTCTATTTCAAGAGTAGTGGTGCCGATTCCGAATTATCGTGATTTTTACATTAGGTCTTGGGATTTCAATCGTTTTTTTTTGGGAAACACATTGTGGTTAGGGTAGTTGTGTCGTTTTTACAAAATGGTACGACGGTTGGCGAAATCGACAATCATGCAGTACTTTCGTCGAATCTGTTACAATGTAGCGTACCACGAAGACGAACAAACAGCCCTATTTAAAAAAGAAATTTCGGCCCAAAAATTATACATGGAAGTAGAAGTAATTTATTTAGAACATGCAACGGCAGGTCAGTACTACTACAGCACGAAGGTATTGATAAGTCGCTTAACCGAAGACGAAACGCGTCTACCTATGATTGTGTGTATGGTGTACTTTCGCTGACCCATAATTTCTCTCCATTTGACAACAAAAAACCACTGATCATTTAGCTTGCAATCGAATATAACACTCTTAATATAACACAATAACAAAAACACATATGATCTTAACAAAAAACCAAACAACTTTAAACGGTTGCGGCTAGTTAATAAGACATTTGGAACACTAGAAGTTTTAAACGTGGATGGAAAATCATCTCATGTACATTACAATTCTCTTAATCCTCCGAGAATGGCATTTTATCTCGTTTTTTTCTTAAAACGATCCCGTACGGTGCGTAACCGAGTGTGTGCGTCTCAGTCCTGGGATATCGACTCCCGCCATCCATCTCAATGTTTCACGCACCAGCCTGATGGGAATTTTGCTCAACGACCTCGCGTTATTCGCTTGCAGGGTCCAATTTACTCAGCAATTAAAGGCACAGGATTATCCGCTTTTTTTTTATCGATAATCCTGGTTGGACCTTAGAGCTGCTCGAAATGGAAAACGATTTTGCTCGAAAAATCATTTTTTCTGACAAAACGCAATTTTCTCTTGGCGTTTATGTTGATAAGCAAAAGTGTCGCATCTGGAGATAGGAAAACCCGTAGGTGATCGAGAAGACAGCTTATACTCACAGCTTGGATTTGGAGTTTTGACATCATTGGTAAATTTTTTTTTTTTTACATTCTATAGGAAATGTTAAATCGTTTAACGAGGACATTGATAAAGCTTTTTTTGGGGCCGCAGATTGAAGACATGTACTTTGGCGTTTTTTGGTTTGAACAGGATGGCACGCACGCTACGCATCATGTTCGGTAATCGAGTTTTAAGCCATCTCGGCAATGTTATTTGCCCAAATTAGATTTTTTTTGTTCGGATACCGTGAAGGACCGATGTTATTAACAATGTAGGCCCTCAAGGAGAATATCAAAAAAGCCATTTGTGAGATCAAACCAGAAACTGTCACCAAGGCCGGGAATAATTGTACAAAATGCACTACTGCAAAGGGCAGACACGTCGTGTTCCATAAATAATAAGGGGCATGTTTGCTCTTTTAATAAACCAAAATTGGATTTTTTTTGGTAATCTTTTTAAATGTACATCTATTTGTATTGCGTTGAATTAAACCGGGTGAATCTAATATATCATTCTCTAGTCTGTTAATATTAAGAGGTGGCCAACATTTACCAAATATTTCAATTTCACGTGTTGTTGTGGGCAATCCACCTAATCGCGAGGTGTGTCAAACCCTTCGACATCCCTAAAAAAAACTACAGTGTTGATCAGAATGATCACTTGCCTTCTTCATTCCGTCGCCCGCTCTGTCTTACTTCAATTCCTGTAAGTCATGCCAACAAACACACCACCGCACGAACGAACCGAAGAAGTGAAACAAAACTATAAACCATTGTATAAATTATCTTGTGAGGTACTAGGCCCCTCGTTTAAGTGAATCTTTGCCAGCATTCCACACTGCCAGCAGCAACAACAAAAAATATGAAAATGTTGTGTAGATTCCGCGATATCAAAGGGAAGGTAGAGTACAGAACAAGAAAACAAAACATTTTTATTTTGGTTACATGCGAGTATCTGCTCGTAGCGCTGCACGAGCACTCTGTCATGGATGTTGGGGCAATACATGGATGGGCTGCTACTACTCACCTTCCGCCATAAATATCTTGTGTCAATGGTGTACTCTCGTCGTCTGTGAAATTGTCATCGCTATCGCCCGTGCCTGGCGGGGCCAGAGGGCGATGTCTGATGTTAGACATCTCTCTCTCCCACGGTTACACCAAACAGCCAGCAAAGCCTTACTGGGTGAAAAATGCAAATTTAAATTGCCAATTTTCCGGTGGTCTTCTTCGTTGTCGTCGTCGTCGTCTTCGCCACCGTCGTTGTTACTTTTGAATACCAAGCGAAATATGTAATATTTACTCTGCAAATAAACCAAAAACAAAATAACGAAATACAATTATTAATAAAACGTTTAAGAAATTTTTAAATATGGTATTTTTTTTTCATTTGAAATACAGTCGAGTCCGATTATAACGTACAGCGGTTATAACGAACTTTCGTCTATAACGAACACCAAGAGTTTTGCTTCTACCCTATTTTACACTGGATATAACGAACTTCGCTTATAACGAACCAATTTGTCGAGTCCCTAGGAGTTCGTTATAACCGGACTCGACTGTACATATATTTTACATAAATAATTGTGCTCTTAAGAGTTTGTATTCGGTAATTGCCGTTGCGTAAGTTTAAACAATCTATCAATTATGTTGTCAATAACAATTAATTCTGATTTTGTTGTCATTTTAACATGCTACGACGCCTTAAGTGTTTGGCATGTGGTAAACACAGTGGCCCTTCTGGTTCGAATTCGAAGAGGCGCTTTAAATCGGGTGCCATGAACAGCCCTCGAAGATATTTTCGTTTAAAGATAGCCGTCTATACAGATAAACCTCGCTGTACACGCTACTCGTGCATAGTTTTTCAAGTTCTGAGTCTTATTTACCCTTCCCGGAATGTAGTACACAGCATGTCGGCATGTGCAATTTTATTATTATTTATTAAAATACCGACTGAGTATTTTCCATGATCACATCTCTAGTTGAATCCATTGATAACCCAAAAAATCACTTGGAAAATGATTTACATTCCACATTATTTCATCAGATAGCTCTCATCCTAAATCATATAAAATGATCCTGATGAATCATCAGATGTTTTAGCTGATGGCTAATGTGGTTGCTCTCCACAAGTGCGTGTAACCCGTAGCTCCCCGGTCCATGTTATCGCCACACAAGTTAAACAGACATTCAACATTCCCTGAAGTACCTGCGGGCCATTCACAGGCGATCTGTTGCTGCGATATGTTGACATAGCGATGCTCCAGACACATGAAACATGTCGTAATTTCTTGAACGTGAATGAGTAAATATGTGTGACGAAGCGGATGATGCAATTGAACTTTTGTTGATGTGTACGTGCGATTACATGTGTTCAGAACAAATAAGGCGATAAGTAGCGGGAAAATTGACCGATTAATGGATATTAGAAAAATATAAGCATTAACATGTAAAAACATTGAAAAATTTCGAAATTTCATTAAAACATTACAAAGATGTCTTACGAATGAATTTTACAATTTGAATTTTTCTCAACTTCTGTCCGCTTTTACTAATGTTGTGCTCATGCCTTTCGGTTTTACCTTCCGTCTTAATATTTCCCTTTTTACAACGTCGAAAAATTCATCTGAAAAATGTTTGCTTTCGAGTTTTTAATGTTCATTGGAACGTTTCAAATGTGAATGAGTAATTATGATTACAATGCACTGTGTTCGCAATAGGAAATGAGGGTATTGGTGGGAGTAAAGAGGGATAGTTGTTGTTGACGTTGGCCTTGAATTTGTTAATGTCATAGCAGGCAGGAGAAAACACTTGTAGGAAGATTCCACATGCGAATAGTTCGATTTTTCTCTATAGTACCTCGTCCGGTCAACCGGCCATTTGTCCATGATTCCCCGGATAGCCGCGTATTTCTGCTTAATGTTCTGCTTCAAATTCCAATAATTTGATATCGCGTATATCGAGACTTCAGTGTATCTACACATTTGCCCACTGCAGTATTGCACTTTTCGCCTTAAAGTTTATCTTAAGCTATCGCAATGCACTCTCTGGTATGTGGGTATCATTTCCAGTTTCACGAGTTCAGGTAACATTCCATTGCAAAAGCACTCCAAGGATTTTTAAGCCATTGAGTGTTTGTTTGTGTGTGTATGTGATTAATGGATTCCTTTTAAAGGGCTTACGATGTTTTTAGGATGCGAAACAAAAACACTGGTATTCTAGTTTTAGAAAATGATTAATATTTATGTTCATTGCTGTGCCTGATAATGTGGGCATATGTCTTCTGTAACTCACTTTCGATTTTAAATGTATTTAAGAGCAAATATCAATTTTTACAACGAATACGAAATGCACACGCATTGCATCTTAAAAACAAAAGGCTCACAACTCAAAAAATTCCAAAACTGACTTTTTTCCACAAATTAATTCAGAGTACACATCTCCAACTACTGCAAACATTTCAGTCTCGTCACGATCGTCTTTAACAGTTATGTCGATTTTTATGTTAATTGCGTTGCTTCTGCACGATGATCTGAAGAGATTGTTATTGTATTAGAATTTAGAGTTGTGACCCTTTTGTATTTATGTTGCGATATGTACGTCAAAAATAAAAAAGGTCAAATACGTTTCAGTTTTTACAATTAACTCGTGTATTTGTACAGCAATTCCTTCACGTACGCTGTTTTTGGCTTCGAGTACCAAAAGTAAAAATTAGTTGGAAATCTCCCGAACTAGACCTAAACGGATTTAGGGTCATGTTATTGCAAATGTTCTAGTTTTTAGCACCGTTTTGGTGATACCGCGGAAAGTTTAGTAGTTAAACCTTAAATGACTTGATCGCAAATGCAGTGAATGGCTTTTTCAAATTTCTTTGCGTTGCTTTTGTTATGTTTGTTGAAAATGTTCATTAATTTTTCCTTTCGGAAGATTGACACATTGGTTATTTTAATGACGTGTTCAGTGTTTGAAACTTATGTGTGTTGGAAATTACGAAACATGTGATTGCTGGCAATTTCCTTACAGTCAGTGGCCAAACTTGTTGGACAGTTTCATTGCTAAAATGGAGTGATGTGGCCATGTTTCATCGATATGGAATGTAATTTGAAATCTTTGAAGTAGCAGCCCATCTATAGCAGATAATGAACAAAAGTCTTTCTTACCAAGTCAACCATGAATTCCGTCAACCTTAAATGACATTCGAGTATGTTGAGATTGTTGTTAAATTCTAAGCCGATCTAGCCATGTGTAAATTATAGTAGATCAGTGGTTCCCAAACTGTTTTCGTCGTAGAACCCCCAAAAATTGTTGCCAATGATCGCGGAATCGTGACAATTTTTCAAACAGCGACGAATTTTCAAAAATGGAACAAGTATTATTTTGGTATTTCAGATTTTTTTTGTATTTTTTTTTTTACTTAGACAACGACCTCACCTATCTGGAGCAGATAAACACCATACCACTAGTTGTCGTTTCTTATTTTTTTTTTATTAGATAAAAACGCGGAACCCCTAAATTTGTTCGTGAAACCCTAGTGTTCCACAGAACACACTTTAAGAACCACTGTAGCGGAGTATCGTCGGATCTAAAGAGAACAAAATAGATTCTGATTGGCGGAATGTTGCCTTTACTAGGAATGCATCAATTTCGACAGCAGTCCTATTTTGTTAGTGTATTTTCGTCCTTAACCCTAGTAGGTCATACATTTCTTTTATTCCGTATTATGTTTACTTCAAAAAGCATCGATTCGACGAAGAATGGCCAGTCATCATTATCGACCAAAAACACATGTACTGTAAAATTCGGTTAATTACCTCGCTGAAAAGCAATTAAACGACCTCTCTCAATTATACAATTTGGATAGAACCACATTTTTAAAATAAATTATATTTTTATTTAAAATTAATTTACATCGTTTGTTTAGAACACATCGTCCTTTAAAGGGGTTTTCAAAAAAGAAATCGTATGCCATTTTTTCAAGATTTCTGTATTTTTTACAATTTGGAATTGGATGTAGCTGCCACTTCTGTAGTCAAAAGTGATTTCGGGTCAAAAGTAAATCCAAAAGAGATTTAAAAAAAAAGTCAAGCTTAATAAATACCCTAAGTACCAATTTATACGATGCCTTAAATTGGTACTTAGGGTATTTATGAACTCTGAGCTGTTTACGGCCGTGGTGTGGTAGGTAGTATGTGCACAGCACAACCCAAGTTCAAAACCGAGTGAGACCATCAAACATTTATCAGCGGCTGCTTCCACCTCGTAAATGCTGGCGACTTTGCGAATAAGAGATTAAGGAAGGGAAAAAGACGTTGGACGTAAATCATCAACGCTTGTGAACAAATGTAATGTGTTGTGTTCTCAAATTATCCGTGAACGCTCGTTATCCAAATAAGGGAAATTCAGCCAAACCGTGTTGACAAATTTGGAACATCGTTGACGATTTGGCCACATCCGTGTAATGAAAGACTTTCATGCCCGTATGTTATCAGTTCATGCACGTTTGGTCATACTTTTTCTATCAGTGTCGGTTCCGGTCATCTACATCGTTCACAGCTCTCTGATGCGAGAGAGGATCCCCGTGTGTTCCCTCATGGAATGTTAAGAGAGATAAGTAAGTGTTTATGAACTCCTGTATATCGAAGTACCTGTGATTTGATATACGACTGTGGCGTTAATTGTTTTAACAAATGAAACAGCCGTTTATTAATTTACAGATCATCAACCACATATTTACATTATATATTTAATATCGATTATCGCCCTTTTGTAATTGAAATTATCACCGACCAACGGCAACGGTCACTCTGACAGTTGTAATCTGAGTTGAAATTTCAGTTAAGGTTGATTTTAGACAAATGCAAATATTCAGTAAATACTTTACTCCATTCTAGTAAACTAATTGGCCACTTGACTGGAAATTAGTCGGTGGTCACGGCCGATAATTAGCAACTGTGCAGCCCAGTGCAATTGTGGCTGCAACAAACTGCTGCAAGATACACACTTGCCGTCACTGGCATTTGCTATCGCTTCACGGTGTGATTTCTCCAACCAAACAGGAACGTACACTTGTTTCGGAATATTTCATTCAGAAAACAATAAATTATTTTCTCTGAATGAAAATTCATTCATACAAACAGAAAAAAAACAAACAAAACAAATCATCATTTCAAATATTATAAAATTATGCAGCAACGATTTGTCGGCTGCTAATGAAAGTGAAATTACAGCGTCTGCATAAATTAGTATGTCATTCTCTAAGTAACTGCTAAGTATGGAGTTAGTATGTAAGACTTTCCGCCCCGATAATTTATTAATTCCAATGCATCCCAAATGGAATTTGAAAATTAATTATAGTTCTGTGCAAAATCTTTGTGTGGAGTTTGTTAAACAACCAAAATGAATATGATTGGGAATATTTCGTTGATGATTCATCCATCCATCCATCGAACATGGACCACATACTCAATTGAAGTTCATTCTGCTTTGTTTTCTATCTTCTAGAGTTTCTTGTTTTCGACTCGAAGAAAACCGCTGAAATCTGTACATTTATGACACATACACATGTGTGTGTGTGTGTGTATGGGTGTTTGGTTAAATGCCGGACGGGCAGCACGGGTTAATTAATATTCGTAGACTAGAGATTGAAAATTGTTGTTTACCTTGAAAGTATGATTAGTTTCAGTTTCTTTTTGCTTTGCATCGATTTCGATTTTTTCCCCTCTGGCCAAAGACAACTCAGACCGCTTTTTGGACCACTCAAAGGGTGTGTTCGGCGATGTTGTACATATGTTGAACTTTATATTGGAGGGGCATTGAAATGTTAACCAGTTTGACCCAGCTCGTAATTATGAATATATACGCATTTATTCAGACTGCGATTTCTTGCAATGTGCGACCACCACTTTCAAGCTGTTCATTATGTAACAAGTAACAAATATAAATATAACATGGAACAACATCGCTTAGTCTCTTACTATCATGGACTGGGTACCCTAGTCGTCGATACGGTGCCATAAATAATTTGTGCCGTATTAAAATATTATGGCTCGGTTTGCCACCTAAAGTCTAAAATTTACAGAAGAGGCAAAATACTTTCCAAAAATATATTTAGTTTCGCGTATTTTATAAACGTTACATAAACTTAGCGCTGTTAAATATAAAATGGCATGATTTGTTTTACTTTTTGTTTACAAATCGTAAATATTGCGTTCCGCTGCAAAAGATAGTTTCGAAGAAAAGACTTTTCAAAGGTGAGAGTTAAATGTCACACCCTTTTTCTTTTGTCCAAACCATGACCTAAGAAAGTCCACATGAATATTCAGTGGCCTTATTGAAGCAAAGACCAGAATATTTAAAAGGCTCCGATGAAAAGAGTTAAATCATGTCGAAATGCAAATTGTAATCTGGAGCCGAATCACCGCATCCGTTATCGACAACATTTTCGTGTCTCCATCTTGCTTCGACTTCTTTGGATCACGGCTTCCGAGCGAAATTGTTCTTAGTTTGTTATATATGTGGACTATGTAGGGGATTTGAAAGCAACCCGCAACCACGCACAGATACTTGTCTCGAATGTCCACCCAGAGGATGAGGACAAAGCTGCAATAGACAGCAAACAAAACATGGCATGGAAAAAGTGTAAAATTGGCACTTTAGTCGCACAGAAGTGATCTCCGACAGGTTGACAGTTTTAGTGAAACTTATCTTCTATGTACAGTAGGTAACGGATATAAGAACAGGTCTTATAAGAAAAAATCGCAAATAAGAAAGTTTTACAAAAGCCCGTGTCTTTAATATCAATTAAACAAGGCTGAACCGATATTGATGACATATTCGGAGATTCTTCAGAATCACAAATCGGGTGACATAGGCTACAGTAGGTGATGATCAGCAGGTAACGGATATAAGAACATTTCTTATAAGAAAAAATCGGATATAAGAAAGTTCTGCAAGAACAATGTGGAATCAAATTTGGAGAAAGGGGCGTGTCGCCGTCAACACAGGTCATATTTTAAAACAAGTATATCACTGGCGCTTAAAATTATATGTGAATGATTTCCGGATATTTTAGCAATAATTGAAAAAAGGGGCGTGGAACCGCCATGCACTATTAGAAGGGTACATATGCTATTAGCACTTTCAGAACAATTGCAAAATTTGAAT
The DNA here is from genome assembly GCA_958296145.1 of Hydrotaea cyrtoneurina. Classification (NCBI taxonomy): domain Eukaryota; kingdom Metazoa; phylum Arthropoda; class Insecta; order Diptera; family Muscidae; genus Hydrotaea; species Hydrotaea cyrtoneurina. Next base: position 41,761,624 of record OY282512.1, read on the forward strand.
TTTTTTTCTTATCAAATCCACATTTAGGGAATATATTTAAAATTTGATAAGAAAAATACCAATCTAACTTTAAAAACGGTAAATTAACGTGTTTTAATGTTAAATTGATATTTTTAACGTTAGATTGATAGTTAAAATATCATATTGATATTATAATGTTTTACATTGTCATATCAATTCGTAATATCAAATTAATGTCAATATCTCTTCTACAAGAACATATATCAATTTTACATTTAAAAATGTAATTGATTAATTTCACATCGGAATAGATAAGAAAAATGTAAAATTGATATTAATTCGTTATAATGTGATATGAAAACATTACACCTTTTTATATTTCTTCGAAATTTGTTGCTCTATTTACTCTAAGAGAACCGGTCAATTTCAAGTTCATCGAAAAAACTGAGTAGCATCTTAAAACAAACTGTGAAAATCACATAAAACAAACGGTGTTGTGAATCGCGCATAATAAAAAAGTATTAATTTTAAAGTGTTAAATTAAAAAAAAAATGGAAAATACACAAGAAGTTATATATATATCCGAAAAACAAGTGGCTGATTTATTAAATCAGCAAAGTGAAGAAACAATTTTCACATTATCGGGCGAAGTCGACCCAGAAACTGTGGCCAATGAGGGTAACAGAAAATTAATGGATTTACTCGAGGAGTTCAATTTAAAGAACGCATTTGATGCTCTTAATGGTAAGTAATATAAATATTAAAATATTGTTAATAGCAATGTTAAAAATAATTGTCTCATCATGTCTCATCATGCTGCTCTTAATACGAAATGTGTGAAGTTATTGATATGAATTCATATATTTTTGATTTAAAATGTACAATTGATATGAACACGTTGATATTAAAAATGTGAAATTGATATGAAGTCATATATTTTTAATATTTTTTTTATTTTATTTCAAAAGCTTGTGGTTTTACGTACGACCGTCTTAGATACATTAATAAGGACGATTTGAATGCGGTTTTTCCTGAAACTTACAATATTGGTTTGAAGGCAGAGCTGAGGGAAAAGATATCTATTTGAAAATTAAAGAATGTAAAATTGTTAATGTTATTATCGAACAATACTAAATTTGTTTTAAAAATCTAATCTAGTTTCCTAAGGACGATATTACCACCGTAAGCTGTCATTCCAAAGTTCTGGGATGGGTCCAATCCCAAGATTTTGGTTCCAATACAATACATCGTCTTCTAAAACAAATGTTACTGGCTATACGGTAAGTGTTTTTTGGAAGATCGTGAATAATTTAAATAATTTTATAAAATGTTGTTTGTTTCCATTAAAAGCCGCTCCTTTATATTATTTAAATATAAGTTATTTTTAAAAAATTTACAATAAAACATATCTCTAATTATTTCAACAAACAAATTATTGTTTTATTTAAATAAAGGAATATATGTGGGTTTGTATGTGAGTATATACAAAAAATTACATATAATATGAATTACACATTAAATCGTATCAAATTAATATTTTTTTCATATCAAATTAATATTTTATTTATATCAAAATGATATTTTCACATATCAAATGAACATTAAAATAACGTAAATTCTACATTAAATCATATCATTTTGATATTTTATTCATATCAAAATGATATTTTATTCATATAAAATTAACATTAATATTATTAATATTACATTTTACATTAAAATGATAAATTTTACATGTTTTCGTATCAATCCAAATATCAAATTGATATTGCTTCAATATCAAAATTGATAATTTTCTTGTTGAACGTATTTTGTAGCGTAAAATTATCAATTTTACGGTGGTTTCTTACAATTTTTTGGTTTAGTGTGGGCGCCGACACGCCCCTTAAGAAATAATAAAAAATGTTACTGTAAATTACATTCCACCTGGAAATTCTCATAGGCCAGATTAGGTCAAAATCGGATGCTCCTTCTTGCAATTTTGAACCACCATTTATCGTGAACCATATATTATGAATTTTTGTACAGTACCACGTCCTATTAAAGAATTTATATTTACCGCATGATGGTGGTTCCGTACATTTAAAATGACGGTATATATGTAACGATCGCAAATTCCCAGACTCTAGCGGAAGGACCTAGTGGAAGAAGACATAAAAATCATTGGTATCACGAACAAGACCGATCATTAATGAAGCAGACCAACAACGGGTTGGTACACGACGTTTGATCAATATCCAAACTAATACGCGGCTTCCATAGCGGAACTATGTATCTCAAATCGCCAGCTACATTCGCTTGGAGGCTATATTAAATCATGGAGCCATTGGTCTGAACTCCAACAAACGGTGTCGGCGAACGTTTATAGTTATGTCCAGTATTTACGAATTTCAGTATGAGAATTTCAGTCTTAAATTTTAATTAAATCCACGCTAAGGCACATGTTGCATTCCCTTCCCCGCTATTGCCAGATAAATCTTAGCATACTTTTAGGATACACATTTATGCGAACACCACCAGTTTTTCCTACCGGCTCTTTCGCTAGACAGAATGGGGTGGCTGGGTGTTTATTGTGATGCGTGCGCATCATCGGCATCTGAGCTGCACTAAGGGTGGATTGCGGACGAAATCTGTTTGGATGAGTGTGTGAGAGTAGCATCCTGGAGCATGTGACGTCAAAGGCAGTTTAATACGGACAACGGTTGAGATTCAGACACAAGGACCGTGTGGCCTAATGGATAAGGCGTCGGACTTCGAATCCGAAGATTGCAGGTTCGAGTCCTGTCACGGTCGATACAAGTGAGTAACTTTATTTTTGTGTTTTTTTGTGTTCTTTCTGCCTTTCAATAAAACAGTTCACGTTTTCTAAAGTCTAATGTTTTATGGTAAAGATTGTGGTGGTTGGAGTTGGAGTACTACAACAACAGTCTGGATTTAATATTTTATTCTTGTTCCATTAATTCTCAAATGTCAGGTGATGGCATTCAGGTGAATGTATATGATTAAAATTAATATTTAATTTTTTTGTAAATGTTGAAGTTAACCCAATCACGATTTCAGTGCAAACTTTATGAAAACAAGACACTATTTTGATTTGAAATTTAAAAATATCTGCACTGGTGTTATTGCCGCATTTCTAAAATCCAATTTTGTGTCGTTTATCTTTCAGAAATACTACGGCCTTCTAATATACAAAAGTTTCATCTATTAAAGGTTTGAAACATCGGTCTTGATCTCAGCCACACTCTTTGAATCACATCCTAATAACTTTCTTTAGGCACGGAATTTTGAAATGAGTCGGGGAAGCTTTAATTCTATTCAGCAAAGGGAGAATAAAAAGACACGTTAGTCATCATAAAATGTTGAAATGCACAGAAAAAACAAATCAGGCGGGATTGAAAGAAGTCTGGGATTCAATTTATTCTTCTTCGTACGGAACGACAAAATGAAAGTGTCTGTAATTTGTAAGAGCTCGCGATTGTCATAACAATGCGACCGCTTTGTTGGGATCTTTCGATCCGAGTCTCTCCATTTGTCGCCCCTTTCATATGATTGCCGTCAATATAATCACATACACATACATACATACATAAAATATTAAATATATTCGCAATTTGTTCGAATTTTTAACATGAGTTAATTTATTGATTCATGAATATTTATTGACATTGTGCAAATGCAACACAACTATGAATATCTTCAATTTTCGACATTTCCCTGTCACAATATGGCGTTTGAAATACGTTGGTTGGTATAAATGGTCCAAGTCCATCTTTGCATTTAAGCATTTAACAAAATGAAAGTGGAAAGTATATATTATGTTATTTTCTGCAACTTGATAGTTCACAATTTGTACTGAAATTTAGTTCATTTAAACGAAATATGAGTTTAGTTTACCAGATGTCAGCAAGTCTTGATTTGTTTTCCTCAGTTACGAGAGATACACCGCAAGGGGGAGTGATCTCACCGGAAATATGGAATCTATTGATACACGAAATCCTTATGGATCTCCACACAAACAGGCATCGAGATCATAGCGAATGCGGACAACATGTTCATTTTGATTAAGGGCAAATTTATGTCAACGGTCACTAAGTTATCAATTATCACATTGATTAACAAACCCAACGAAAACAGAACTATTCCTACATATTTAGTAAAATATACAAACAATTTCGAACTTTCAACTCCCAAAAACTACTGGGGAAGGTACTGCAACTGCCGCAAGAAGTGAAGTACTTAATATTTACCCACTACACTGAAGGAAAAAAGACGTTGTAATGTGTTGGTTACTCAAATTATCTGTGAACGCTCGTTATCAAAATAAGGGAAGTTCTATGACAGCAAAAAAATGTTTGGATGCAAAAGGTTTTGCCGCCGAAAATTACTCACGGAAAGAAGTTGATGCCGACACCGCCCTGTTTTGTTGCTTGTCCAACGACGATTTCAGAACACCAAAACCTTTTTTGAATTGTGCACCCTATAAAATTGGATGTCATAGAAGCCCATGAAATCTTAATCTACACAGACGGCTCAATAACGGAGGCGGTCACAGGATCGTTATTGGCAGCCCCAGCTCTGCCGGTTGCAAAAGAAGTACAAAGCACCTCCCAGGAAAATTGTCTAGTAATGTCTACGACTGGGCACTGCGTGATTGGCTACATGGCAACGACGACTTCTGTAGAAGCTTTTTAGATGAAGACGCAGAGGAGGAGTCAGTGCAGTACCTTCTATGTTCATATCAAGGACTGCAAGAGTATAGCCTGGCCTCTATTTGGGGCACAGGCTTCACGCGACGATCTCAACAACGTAGCGGTCACTCCACTTAAACCCCTCGTCAAATTCATTAAGAAATCGCTGTGCTTCAGCAAAGCCACACGGAACAACTAACAACACTGTCCTGTATTAAATATGTGGCAGTGTGGTAATTAGTGTTTATGAGTATCAAACACAGCTTCGTATCCTAGTAAAAACAGTTTTTCACCTCGACAACCTCGTAAAGGCCAGCGATCTTACGAGTAAGAGAGTAATCTAAAGAATCAGAAGAATCTGGTCAGTGAGCATTAGATATTTTGTGGTTGGCATTTCCGCGAAATAAGTTCCGTATATTGAACCCAGTGTTAGAAGTTCTTTATAAACTGTGGCCTAATGTAATTTTCTCTAATTGACCGTCGGGCTTTTAATTACAAAATAGAAACAAAAAATCAAATTCAAAATTCCATTGATCAATTTCCTTGCAGAGTCTCCGGGATAAGGATAGCCTTAGACGATTGAAATTAAATGGATGTCGTTCATACGATTTGTATTTTAGAATATTAATCGCCGAACTTGTCTTGAAACTTTTGACTTAAATAATCATTAATCCAAATCTATTAAACAAAGGTATTCAGTTTGTCGGGCTGAATCCTCCCCCCCCCCCACAAAGGATGACGTCTTACAATATGAACTTTTCGAAGGTGGCTCGTTCATTTCGAGCTTTATCTCAGTAACTAACTAACTGCAGAAAGGTTGGACGCTTACGAATGATCAGATCCATTAATTCCTTTAAATATGCTGCCAGGGATTCTATTCATTTCATAATTAATAAAAGTAAATCAGGGGACGACAGCTTCTCACTTGTCGAATACTTATCTTTTTAGACGCTCATTGATAAAGAAAAATTTTATCTCGTTTGAAGAAATGTGTTTTTTGCTACCTTCATTTTAATCCAAACATAAATTTATTTGTATAAAATGTCTCAGAGTCGCCCAAAGTTGTGAGGGTTTCACTGAATGCAATTGCTTCATCAAATCAATGTAAAAGTGTCATTAAAGGAGTAATCAAAAATCTACAACAACCGTAAATGATAAAAGTATATAATTTGTAAAATTTCAATTAAAAAGTAATTAGATCTACGAATTTGGTAACTAATACACTAGGCAACAAAAAAAAATTAATTAATAACCACCATACAATTCGGATATACTGTGACCCCCAGAGTACAAAAATGGTTGAATTATTATTTTCGCTGACTAAGTTTTTTTTATTTCTTTTTAATTGAATTTTTTTTTTAAAACATAAATTGTCCTAACTTTAAAAGCGAAGTGTTCGATTACTTTGAAGTAAATTTTAAAAAAGTTATCACCACATTGTTTTAAATCTTCACCATAAGAGCATTTGAATCAGTATGACAGTTTCAGAGTTACTAACAATGTTAAGCGTTAATTTTATATTAATTTTATATTAATTTATATATTCATAAAAAATTGAAAAATGATAAAAAGTAAGCATTTTTTTTAGTTTGTCAGAAAGATACGTATTACAAATAAAATGAGGAGAATTTTTAGTTTTATTGACAATTTAGTAACGGCTCATTATGTTATCTCCCTTACGAATTTTTGCTTTTTCTGTGACTTATACAAAAAACGTGAGATGCCAGATTTTCTATGATTTTTTGCCATATTCGACATTTTATGCATTTTCAAAAAAAAAAAAGTTAGGAAAAATACAATTTAAATTTGTTTATAACTCGTTGGCTGCATTCAGAATCAAGGGCATTAACAAATATTTAGTGTTACTTTTTTTAAAATTTATTTGAAACAAAACGGACAATTCTTTTTGGAGTTATGACAATTTACGTCCAAAAAATATGGAATTTTTTTTAAAAAAATATTTTAAAAAAACCTACTCAAAGGACCACACTACATTCCAATTGTATAGGGGTTTCTCATGACAAACATTTTTGTGTTATTATCAACTATTTTCTGTTCATGGTTGCCATGTTTTAGAAAATAACACAATTGCGCAGTTTTATCTTTTAGCGTTTTTTTTTTATTTTTGGAGTTCGAAAAGAAAACATGATTAGAAAGTAAATATGAGCTGTTCCATATTACGGGAGAAGGGCTAAACATGCCAATGACTGTGGGTTCATATGTGAATGGATCTCTCTGCCAGTCCAATTAAATCTACACCGAAATGTTAAGATTCGAGTGGGATGTTTGCATCGCATACATTGGAAATCAATATTATCATTTATTAAGAGGCCACTTGCAATTAGCGTTGTGTCAATTAAAAACATTCATCAAATTTCGTTCACTGCGGATGTCAACGGGGGAAACTTTCCCAAAAAAAGGAAAAAAAACCAAACACAGTTTTTGAATCGATTATAATTTCAAAACCAAAAAAGGGAATGTACTCGTACATTGTCAGTTGAATAATCATATAAATTACACACACACACAGCCATACACAGCCAGCAACAATTAAATCGAACTCCATGGCAATGCCACATTGTTCACCTCCGGTGGGTGGGTGGCTGTACGTACGTACCTACGCGACATAGCTACGGAAAGCGAAAACATATTTCCACAGATAATTGCAGGAGATAAGAGCAGCAACAACACACAATTAAATTACAACAGCCATAAAAACCAGCAACTCCCAGTCATTCCGTCTTCCACTCATACTCATACTACTCGGCTACACCTCTTTTCTTTTCTGTGGCCAAACAATGGCTGGATGGATGGAGCAGGGAACTATGATTTCATAGGCGAACCGGTTGCTGGCTGGACAATCTGGCATCGTGGACAACTACTCATGACTTTAATCCGAAGAGAGAAAAAGGTCTTTCAAATAGAAACACGTTATTCGCATTTTATAGCTTGTGGTTGTTGTTGTCGACGCTATTGGTATCTAAACGACATTTGAAATTGGCCCATATATTTAACCATAACAACCAACACTCAAACATAGAGCTCGCATAGCATAGTCGGGGCCGTTTCAAGAGCAGAGGGCGCCCCTCGGTGCTAAGAAATACAAAACATAAAATGAGAGTTAACAAATTGCAAATTCTGATTCTAAAGTAGTTGGTTGTCACCTGTTGACCCTACGCGTCGGTAAACACAGGCTATCCAACTGAAATAGTCTCACAAATCAAAATATACACGGTACTTATTTCAAAGATTTCGCCACATCCCATTTATAGTTTAAAAAATCCGGGTCGCATCATTTTCAACATTCACTTTCGGAAAATGAGCTGGATCAGTGGAATGTTTCTGTAACAATCTACTCTGTTCATTTGACCCACTTACAAATCATCGCCAAGTCACGGTTGCGTGAGTCGTTCATTGTTCGCCTTTTGTCAGAGGACTTGGCCGTTGGTCAAATGAACAGAGGTTGCTGTCATCCGCAAATGATTAGACAGTCTTACCTAACATTTCACTTAAAATAAGGAAAAAGGAAGGACAGAGACCAGAGCCTTGTGAACCTATTCTGAGAGACCGATGACACCCCATCTATAAAAACTCGAATGGAGCGATCTCTGAGAAAACTCGATATGAATCGAGAAAAGTTATTACCAACATCAAATGCAATAATATCACCGTGTTACAAAAAAAATAGATTTTTGTCTGTCCTATGAACCAATGCACATATTCGGAAGGAGGGGAAAAAATAAAAATACACGTGTATCGGCGATTTTCATGTACACGTCAGAATTTTTTTTTTTAAGTTTGAAGTATAAAGCTCGTAGTGGCCTGTGTGAAAGCCTTTTGACCGATTTTTAACCCTTCTTCAGTGATCCAATCGAGCTGATTTTTGGCAGGCAGACTCGTGGAAATGTCTGTATAATGTCAAATTTTTTAAAAACAATTTTTATCAATTCTCAGATTTTCCCCAATTTTTTATTATTTTTGAAAAAAAAATATTTTGTTCACTTTTCGTAGCATAACTTGAAGAGACTCCCAATTTTTAAACTACTTAAGCGTTACGAAAAAAAATGTTTTTTGAACTGAAACTTTAAAAAAACGATATCCATTTAAAAAAAAAAAAATTTAGGAAAATCTGAGAATTGATAAAAATCACAATCAACTGTTATACTCACAAGAAACGACTGTTGTCAAATTATTTTCTATTGTCTCCAAATAAAATGGAATAAAGTCAACAAAATAATATATTGACAAACTGTTGTGTAGAAATGCACAGCTGTTTACTAAATGCACTTTCCTAAATGAAGAAAACTGTCGTCTGTCAGGATAACACTTTAATATGCATTAACGAATTTTGAATGCGCATCTAGGCTATTTGAGTGCTCAGTCGAACCAATCTACTCTTTCGACTGTCCATGTGGCAACACTAACAATTTTATCAAAGAAACATATGTTTTCGGTGAAAAATGTAAACAAAATTAAACTTTTTTAATGGATTTCGAATTTTTCTTAAGAAAATTGGACAACAATTTCACAATTATGTTATATTATTTATTCCATTTGTGGACGTTGTTTAATTTGGTTCACCATTTTGATTTTTCTTCTTCTTTTTAGTTGACTGCTGTCTCAATCGTATGGATATCACCCAGTAGTTTAAGCGTCTAAAATTTGGGAGTTAAACTCCAGTTAAACTTTGACGGAACATTTATTTTAAGTTTAACTTCGACGATCTTCGACTGCTTGGGCCAAAGACTGTGTGGCCCTTAATGAGCCGCCCCCGTGCTCGAGTATCCGAACTACGACTAATCACTCAGGGCCACAAGTATTTCAGGTAAATTGCGAAGCGAAGCGAAGTACTCACTGCTATGCCCAACTACACAACTAAACACCAGCAACGTGTCACTGTGTGGGTAACGACAAATGGTTTGCACGGACTCGCGATCTGGCCAATGTGTGCAGTTAACATTTTTTCCTGTTTAAATACTCGCACAAGTCTAAGAAGAAACCGGTTCATTTTATTTACCGCAAAATTTAAATTCAACAATTGTTGTCTTATGCGCCGTCCGGCTGCCCGTCCGCCGCTCACATTTAACCAGAAAGAGTAACACAACTTCAGAATTATTTTATAATGACTACGAATGTTTTTAATTTGTTGGATGTCTGATGGTGGATTCTTTAAATGCGATTGAATGACAAAATGAACCAAAATAACAGATTCTGTACAGAACAAAATGTTAACAGAATATTTAATTAGATTGTACCTAGTTCGATCCGTGCACGTACGAGAGCACGTTTGTAGTTACTTTTTTTTTCATCGGATAGTGAGTTCATTTCAGTTTGGAAGCCAATGGTCGCACAAAGGGGTCACATTTAATATTCTCGGCACACTTTGTAGTTTGTCTTTGATGTGATCAGAAACTATTTCCCTTTGTCTACAATGAAATATTTAGTGAGTCATGAGAGAACCCTACAGGATGTACACACATGTGTCTGTATATCGGTGATTTGGTGTTGTTGTTTGTCTTCTAAACAGGAGTAAAAAAGCCATGATTTTAAAAAAATATATACATATATGTTTCCCTGGACATGGCAAACAATTGATACTCAGTGGAGAAGATTTACGATTTAAATTCGACCCTCCATAAAAAGGGTTAAAGTTAAATCAGTTTTTACATGGAACTTATTTCAGCTGAATTACACTGAATGTGTTTGTAATGAATAAACACATAAATAAACTGTGGCCCACTAAGTGCAAAAATTGTGGTACTTTCCTTTTTCCAATGGCGAGTTTTTTTTAAATTATTTTTTCTTTCTCTTGAGTTGTGTTTTTTGGTGGGGGTTTTTTTCAGCGTGTAGTAATGAGAATAAATAAAACCAACTTCATCCGGATTATTTATTATGAAGTATTTATTAAAATAAATAAACCTTTTTTCACAATTTTTTCAATTGATTTGTTTTAAATATTTAATTTTTCTAGACAAGAAGTGTTATAACACACGAAAAAGAATTGACCGATTTGGTTAAAATGAATTTTAAAATTTACCACTAAATTCTATTTAATTTTTCTCCTTTAGAGCTTTTGAATCTGAATGGCAGTTTCAGAGTTAAAAACAAAATTTTTATTTCGTTATTTTTTTTTCCTTAATTAAATTTATAAAAAATATCGAATATGACAAACAAAATGTCCATTTTCATTTGTTTATTATAAAGCCACATGTCTAACAATAATTATCGATCAAGGACTTGGACAATTTAGTGGAGGTTTCTCTATGAGATTCAGTTTGACAAAATCGAAAAATTAAATTATATTTTTTTAAATTAAAGAATTCGAAAAATATATATACTTTTTAATATTTTTTCTTTTTGGAGCTGGCGAAACCTAATTAAACGTTGCTGGGGATAGATGAGAGAAGGGTGCATGAACCCATCCGCATTAACAGGGAATATATAAATAGAGCAAACTGATCTCAACCTGGCAAAGAGCATTTAATACACATACTTTCTAAGTCGTTTGCTTAGTATTGCCCATATTGTCAACATAAAACCATTATTTTTCTCTGAACTCCTTTGTAAAACTGTCAAGTGGTGCCACCACCAACAAATGTCATGACACAATAATAGAAGGTAGTGGCAATTGCCCAACAACGAAAACTCAGATACAACCCTGGGTATTTTGATTGTCAAATTCTGATATATAAATGGCAGACAGCAGACAGTTACAACTCACGGGACAATTTTTAGCAACTATAACTTTATTTCTTATAGTTTTGAAAGCCCCAAACTTCTTTGTTTGGCTTTTTGAAATCTAATTCTTTGATTTAAATGTTTAATACGAAAATGTATTCGACTTTTGATAAAAAATTCAAACAAACAATTGAAATGAAAACAATGAGTTTTGACATGACCGCTAATGAAGTGTGACAGCTTCCGAAACCATGCCTTTGATTGCAGAGCAAACACAATGTTTGAAGCCTTTTTTGAAAATTTCTATTTCTGCACGAATCAATGATCTCGAACAACAGTAGCAAAAGCTTTTTAATAACATTAACAATATGATTGTTTCAATAAATTAACTATGAAATTTTAATATTAACAATTTTCATTGTTGAAAAACCTTATATAAAGTGAATTTTTTTCTCTGTGTTTGAAAGTTAAAAGCCCCCACGTTCTTTAAATTTTATTAAATTCATTAAAACATTCAAAGAATCATTTTCCACTGATGTAGGTTTTTGGTTAAAGCAATTAAAACAAACTCTCCGTGCGTTCGTGATTGTCTTTAATTTTGGCAATTATTGCTCTCCAGTTTGAGTATTCTCTTATAAGTCTCCTCATATTATGGAATTATATTAAATGTGGAAATAACGAACTTGATCTTCCTATTTATGGGACATAGTAAAAATTTGGTTTTCCGTTTAACATTTGCAGTGTCTTGGCACATTTTGGCCGGAATTACATCCGGATGCTGGCTGAAGTCCATGATTCATTTTGTAAAAATTTAAAAAACCAGACACACACAACCTGGACTAACCTTGAGTAGCACTGGGTTAAATACTTGTAGACGAAAACACTGGCATGTGTATACGAACAGCTTGAGAATTATCGGCAGAATCAATATCGCACAGTAGGTTCGAATTTTGTTTTATTGTGGCTCAAACTCAGTTTTTTGGAAATGATTTCATTCTGTTTTTGGTTTCGCTGAACCCAAATTTGATATTAAAATATAAAAAAAAAGCTGTGGTAAAGAACGCCTCTTTCGTCACTTCGAAAATATGGTTAGTCTAACGAGCATCAGCCTGTATCTTCGTTTCCGGACCATCAACAGAGACGGATTCGTCGATATCCACGATGCCTGATCCTGCATCGTTTGCGTTACAAGAAACAGCAGTGGATTTTGCAAGCACTAAAATCGACTCAGTTCATTTGTCTCCATGCCCAAATCGTTGGGAGTCATTAACCGCCCGCCTTTTGACCTCGCCCTTCAGAGGACTTGGCCGATGGTTTTTGGTGTAGGAATGCCAAAAGCCGATCCGGTTCACAGTGTGACTCAACAGGTCATCAATGAAAATGTGAAGGAAAGAAAACAGAATTTTGTGGTACTCCTGCCCTCAACCTATGCTCGTTGCATGAAACCCCATTTATAACAACACATATGGAGTGATCTCTGAGAAAACTCGAGAGAAGGTATTACCCCAAACGTGTCTGACCCAATCGAACGCCTTGGAAATACCGAGAGGCACGACCTTGCTTTCACCAATCGTTGGTGGGGAAAGAATGGGAACAAAATTTGATTCTCTAAAAATTGTTGTGACCGTACCGTCGCCTTCCAATCGGTAATACCTTCTCTCGATGCATATCAATATTCTCTATTTGGTTGAAAATCAGTTGTCTCTACATTTCAGACACAAATGGGTCATTTACATTAAAGGTAACAGAGGAGTTGCACTTTCCAGCCCTTCAGTTTACCAAGTATACCCAAGTTATCGAGCGAAACAGACAGACGGACATTTTTCAATCTTCTTAAAATGTCATGCAACGAATTTGGTCAAAACATACTCAGAGAATATTTCGATGATATCTCGAAAGGGGTTAATAGCCATTTACTTCAACTCCCTTTTGGTGCGAGCAGTCTTGAAAATGAATCGATCACTTAATAACTTTGGGCTTTTCGGAGTTTTGCCATGATTAACTACGAGAAATAGTAGATACGGTGTTTTGAATCGAATTTAAACATTTCAAAACAATAAATAATCAATTCTCTTTTAATTAATAATTAACAAAGACATGCCAATCAAACATTCGCATTCAAACATATGCACGCGCATGTGTGTGTTCGCGTGTATACTCTTGTGTGTGTGTGTGTGTAGAAATGTTGTGAACGCAATAACCCAACAAACCAAAACGATTGCGAAATGTAAGTGCATTGGAGAATAAGCTTACTATTAATATTCTTGACAATAGTGAAATAAATATGATTACCAACGACTTATACTCGTAATAGTTTAGTAAGCGTGTGGACTGGCAATATTTTGTTTCTCTTCCTCTCACCCCTCTATCAACCAAACTCAAAACTTTTCAAAGAAATTATCAAAACCTGTTTTTTGTGTTTTTACATATGATTGGAGAATACGCTTACTACTAATATTTTTGATAAAAGTAAAGCAAATACGATTGCAAACGATTTATGTTCGCAATAGTTTTGTAAGCGTGTGTACCTGCAAATTTTTGTTTCTCTTCCTCTCACTCCTGTCGTCTTAAGACTTTCCATAGAAATAGAGCAAAATATTTGTTTTGTGTTTTTTCATATGATGTTTTGTAAAATTTTTCAGTCTTTTTGTTTATGTTGTGAAGTGATGTTGTAAAGTTGTGAAAGGGTAAGAAAAAGAACTAAAAATAGTGTAAAAAGTGTAAAATTACTTTTTTTATACATATTTTCTCAGGGAAAAGAACAGTTGTCGGTAGCTAAGGCCCCAAACTTCACTAAAAACTGCTGGCGGAAAACATTAATTGGCGGAAAAGCTATGCTGGAAGGGGACGGAGGATAAGAAGAGTGTCCGCAGACTAAGTGTAGAAAAAGCCATAAGAAGTATGTACAAAATTCATTTTCGAAAATTTGAATCATTTCAAGTCTAATTGATTTTAAAATTGTATACATGCTGCTATTTCTAAAGGATTGGGCGAGGACGAATACATTCGAAGCACAAAATCCTTTTTCCAGTTCGCCAAAAATAGGCAAGAATCTAAAAAAAATATGTACCAAAAACTAAACCAACTATTTCTTAAGCTAAGTGTATAAATAAAATAAATATATAAAAAATAAAACTAACATGAACTTAAAATAAACTTAAACTTAAAAAAATAATAAAACAAAAATAGCCTAACTCACAACAGCTGGCGAAAGCAAACTTCAGCCATCCGTTATGGACAAGCTATTATTATTTAATTGTATTCAAAAGCTTATAAAAAGCCTATAAAAATAAGCTTACTACAAGCGCGATTATAAATCGCTTATAAAAATAAGCTTACTACAAACATGACCAAACAAGCATGTTATACAATTAGATTTCTAAGCTAATCACAAGGGTTCAATTTTGTTGATTCTACAATTTTTAACAAGCTTTTTACAATAGTTTTCACAACACTTTTCTAAGCTTAAGGCTTATGATAGTAAGCTTGTTATATACAATTTTAAAAGCGTTTTGGTTTGTTGGGAACTGAACGAACATTTCTTAAGACGTCACACAACTCTTCGAAAGAGAAAAACTGTAGTTTTAGTTTAAGACAAAAAAAAGAAACGAAACTTTACAAAGGAAACTTTGAAAAGTGAAAGTAAAGCTAAACTAAAACAGAAACAGACATTTTTTATGCCTGAATTTTTCCATAAACACAAAGCATTAAAGCGCAACAAAACCGACGGACAAGGAAAACACGCGCAAACGCAGACGCCATAAGCGAAGTATAGAAATAAAAGCGAATGTTGAACTATTACTGCGATGGCTTGCGATTTACTGCAAGATAGACCGAGGGACGGACGGCCAGATTGATGTATGTCTGTATGTATGGTCAGCAGCGCCAGAATGTATACATAACACGCTCAGAAGAAACTTGTAAAAGTGGTAATGCTCCACTCAGTAGTCCGTCTCAGGTGGTGGTGGCTGGACAACCGACCCAAAAGAAAACGAAATGAAACAAATCTATCGCATGCCAGTGGCCAGTAAACTGAAAGCTTGTATTGTTGTTGTCTAAAGCTGTTTAAGAAACAACAAGTAAGAAAAAGCAAACTTAGCCTTTGTTGAACACAAGCAAGCATGAACCAGTCCACTGACCAGTGGGGCCATATACACGAACAAAGACTGAAAACTGAATTTAATTCTTGCAAAATCCGATTGACTACCTCTCGTGGGGGCCAGTGTCGAAACTAGATTTTCTTATTTTATTTTGTTGCAGTGCGAGTTATTTCGCAGCAAATCTGGTTTTGGTTTAACATTTTACGCTTTATGGTCTTTAAAGATTTCAAAATCATTTTACACAACAAATAGCTGAACTTCTGCCAAACAGGGAAGAAGTGCCAAAATGTCAGACGACCGGAAAATGTCAAAAAACAAAACAAACAAAAAAAGGTGTAAATATTTAAAAAGCCAATCGTATAATTTTGCTGTTACTTACCTCAAGGGAAATGACTAATTTTGTTGGTATTACTTTTGTTGTTGTTGATTGTTTCTTTCAGTTTCCGATTGAGGGGAAGTGGTGATTGTTGTAATGCCGCAAAATAAATCCTTTGTTTTTAAATAAGGAAAAGTATAAACCTAAATTTCAGCCATAGCTAGTGTGGACAGTACACATACATACATATGTCTGTATGTAAACCACAAAATCTGTTATACTTTGACTTCGTGGTTGGCTTTGTTTCTGGTGTCTGCGTCTCTTTGGGTGGGTTTGATTTATAAACCTTCACGATGATGTGTCATTCTGGCGCTGTCTGCTCAAGTCTTCCGAAAGGTCTTTTGTTAATATCGAAATTGTGGTATTTTATTTTATTTAAACGCAATTTTATTACTGATGACTCATTCATTGAGAAGACCACCGATACAAAAACCCAAAATCTGAAAGAAAGATGAAAACCAAAACCGTCGTAATGGGGAATGCCGTTAACTTTGGCATTTGAAATTAAACCAGTTATGATTCGATTACTTAATATCTGTGTTAAGCAAAGGTATTTGAGATACAAAGGAAACGAGAAATCATCGAAGTCATTCAATGAATTTTGTTTGACGATTTACACTTTCAGTTTCCAAGGTTTCCTCTACAAACAAAATTACCGTGAATTTGGGTTATTTGATGTCAATTAAACATATGCAGCTCGCTCGGATATTAATAACTTTTATATTTAATTTACCCATCAATGAGGTGGAGGGTAAGTGTGTCATAAAGCCAAAAAAATTATTGGCAATTTCCAAATGTAAACAAGTTCTGTTTTGTCTCTCTTTGCTAACCGAAATTTACAAATAAATACAGCACCCCCTCCACCACACTTGATTCAGCAGCTGCAATGCCAACAATCCCCCCTTCCCATCCATTCGTATACCGTTAAGAGAGCCAATCACACAAATGGTCATAAACACTTTTCAATATTCTTTACAGAGAATTAATAAATATCACTCTCGCATGGTAAGCAATGCAAAACAGTGATGCCAACATAGTGCTTTCCAAAACGCCAAAAAAAATATTTCCTAGTGCGGAATTAAAAAGGAAACACTAAACCGAAGCTTTCGTCGATTTTAGTTAGTGTGTGTTGGTATTCAAATGAACTTATACAATTTTACGTAATGTTTTACTACCACGCCAACAATAAGTTCGTACGCCTGTCAGTTTTCTAATATTTTCAATTTCAGCTTCTATGTTTATTTAGAAATCTACGTTTTTGAGACAAAGTTTATTGTCTCCTTAAAGCTAAAATTTTTATTTCCTAGAATATAGCAACTTAAATTACAAATTAGAAAATGTTCAGCGGTACGAACTAAGTGTGGGCAGAGTAGTATATAGTCTGCCACATCGTCATTGCAGTGTACACTGATTTTTTTCTAACACTTACTGTAGACCGACAGAATTACATATTCGTATGATTGGTTTAAAAGATTCCATTGGACAAAAGCCATTTTATGATTTGACTGAATTCGTCATTACCGTACTCAAATGCAGCAGTAAAAATCACTAATTTTGTGCTATGAATTTAAAGTAATGGATATAGATTAGCACTCAACTATGTTAATTCCATTTTGCATATGAAACAGGGTCTTCCTTGACAGAAAGCATGCGGAGACAAATATGCCGTGGCGTAAAAAAAAATCCGAATATTTTTTAAAAAATAACTTCCGTTGCTGAATTTCTAGCTCTAGGCTTTCTAGATGAAGGTGAATATTATTATTTTATTTCATTTCCTAGAGATCTTTTAAACACTATTTTGTTCTTCTTAAAGTCGTTTTTTGTAACTACGACTGAAGAAAGCAGATTTAAAAAAAATCTGTACGTAGAAGGTTTCCATTAAAAACATACGTTATTTTAAACAAAAAGTTTCTGTTTTAAAAAAATATGTTTTTTTTAGAAACACATTGGTTTGCTGCTTATTACGGAAGTTAGAGGAACAAATTTACGCTTTTTACAATTTTTAATACGCTTTCGGCTCTTCCAAACTTGGCAACACTTATGTAAAAGAGCACTGAGTGAACATTGTTCAAATTCTTCGTATTAAAAAAACAATTAAAGAGAAGAAGAAAAAAAAAACACTCACACATTAACAACAACAACTAAACCAACAAACACATATGCAAAATGTAAGTTAAATGTACCTTATGAATTGCTTAATGTTGAATGAATGGTGGAGTCCGACGTCTGGACTGTGTATTTGGTGCTGGTTACACCAAAGAAAATGAAAGACATGAAACAGAAAATTTTGAATCGCACAAAAATGATAATGTGAAAATTGTGCCATTTGAATAGAAATTATGTGTGTTCTGAATGTTGGGATGAATTCATATTTTCAACTTTTGTTTTTCTTTTGGCTTCGCACATGCAATTTTGATAAAACTAAGTGCCGTTAGTGCCAGCAAAGACCATAGAGAGGGCAGACGTCGCAAGTCGTTTTCTGAATATTTCCAAGAGGGTATTTAAACAGTATTTGCTTTAAAAAAGTAGGTATTTATTCTTAAAAAAAACATTATTTGCTTTGAAAGATTTTCAAATATTGCCATGCCAATTAGTGACATCTGGAGTGTGCTTCTGAACTAATGCATCGGAAAACGACTTGCGACGTCAGCCCTCTGTATAGTCTTTGGTGCCAGTATAAAATTAAGAGCTCAATGAACAATGCCCCAAATGCGAAATTCCAAAAAAAAAAAAATGCGAAATTCCCCCCAAAAAAAAATGTCCCAAAAAGGTCAACATGAAAATTTCCCCAAAAACTCTGAAATAATTTACGAAAAATGAAATATTTCCTTCTCCCGACCGGAGTGTTCAACCTAATCATATCAGCAATGACCTCTGAACAAAATATACAAAACTACAAGTCGTTCACAAAAATGACAGCTTTGAAGCCATGTTTTGGGTTATTGGAGAATTCCAATTCATTTTTTGAGATTTCTCTCTTTAAAGAATTGGGGAATTTTCCATTGACCACGATTTCACTTTTAGACGACTTTTTAGGGTTTCGTGTAAATTAAGGGATTTATAGAATTCCTCGATTTACACGATTTTTAAGAGTTACATATTACATTCTGGAGTCGCACTGTATTATTGATAAAAATAATTTTTTACACGATTCATTATTATCTTAACATTCCATGCTGGAACTGACGGGGAACTTCTCTCGAATCTGTATACTCACTGACCAGTACCTACTGTTTAATGCTTTTCTAGAGATGATTTATATTGCCAGAACTTAAGAAGTGGGAGCAACCGCTAAAAAATGTTTGATGGTCTTACCAGGTTTCGAGCCTGGGTTATGCACACACCACCTACCACACCACGATCGTCCGCGTTTCTCGATTCCGCCGAAATTTTGCGATTTACACGATCTATCACACAATCATTTCTATTTACACGATTTCCTCAGGAACGTATCTATCGTGTAAATCGGGGGATAGGTGTATTTTTCATATGATTTGATTTGTTAAAAAAACCCTTTCTATAGAAAAACTAAAATTTCAACCATTTTTGTACTCTGGAAAACACAGTACATCCGAAATACAGTCGTTAATCATTACAAGCATTTTGTTACAAGAAATAAACAAAAGGCGTAAGCCTGAATGAGTTCTAAAGGCCTGGAGTATTCCGTATTTTTTAGCTGTGATTTTGTTTCTATCACATCTTTTAATATTGTTCCCCGATATCTTCTGGGATATAGTAAGAGTTGAGTTGAGAGTCTTAAAATTATGTTCGAATGGCCTTGATAGTAATTTCAGTACTAGCGCGATGTATGGAACGGATTGAATTAGTGGGCGTGGCAGCCCTTTGTAATTTTAAAACTTACTGTCATATAACCTATCTTGTGTCATAGCCAGTGCATTTCAATTGTATATGATTTCATTAGCTATTGATGTGATTGGGGCGTGATTAGAAAAAGGGCGTGACACTTCACATACAAATTTATTCCCGATCACTTACATTTAGTTCTCAAATAGTGAGTTTCTTGATTTTGTGCGTGGGAGCATGAATTCTTACAAAGGAAAAAATTGTAGTTCGAGAACATCAACAGTTTTTAGACCCTGTTGGCAACTACTCGTAAATGCCACATTTATATAAATATGTATATAAATATTACACCCGTACATTTTCACTATATGCCATAGGCTCTTCGGGGGTAGCAGAGTGTTATGTTATCGCTGACCAGTTGTCTGTCAGTGGCTCGTTATCATAAACTAACAACTTGGCAATTTGAATACATTTTATGGTTCACACAGACCAGTTAAACTCGTTATTTAAGAACTGTCATACAATGATTCGCCTACTGATTATTTAATGGACAAACAATGTCACATTTTGAAACGAACATATCACTCTTTTCATTTCTTTTCCTTCTTCAAAATGGCCAAGACACCAGTAATGCTTAACAAAACATATTGTACGACAAAAGTATTTCCTTAAAGCGTATAACACGTATGAGAATGCCCGGCAGCTTGGAATATTCAAAAAAAAAACAGAAACAGGTAATCGACGGTGCACAAACGTATTCCAACAACTCGATGTTTAAAAAATATATATAGATACATGTATAAAACCCGATCTCCTTGGGAATTAGGGAGGTATGTTAACATTAAATGCAGCAAAAATAAAATAACGAGTACTAATTTAACGTATCTTTTCAGCCATAGACGTCGAGAGACGACAAAGAGAAAAAACCTGACAGCACTTTATGAATATTAAGATTTGTTGCCCCAAAAACACCAAAGACAACTGACACGACCCAATAAAAGGCTTAACTAACAGAAACAAACTTGTTTGGAAAATGTCTTTGGTAAAACAATCAAATAATATCTTGGGGTTCGTATAATTGCCGGACAGGCTTTATAAAACAAATCGAAAGACGTTAAACATTAACTTAATTATATTGTAACCAAATTACAATTAAAACCATGACAGGCTTATGTATCAAAAGACTGAAGAAACGTGCGTTGCGCCACGAAAATGCTTTGGATTTGTTTGTTATTTCATGTGAGTTTAGAAACGGCAAGCTTTGTTACCCACAGTATCTCATGGACGGTCATTGCATACAGGGTTAAATCTCTGGCTATGGTGCATTTTCATCCGAATCAAAGACCATACAGAGGGCAGACGTCGCAAGTCGTTCTCCGATGCATTAGTTCGGAAGCACACTCCAGCACACTGTCAGTAATTGGCATGACAATATTTAAAAGGTTTTCAAAGCAAACAATGTTTTTGTTTATGAACAAATACCTACTTTTTTAAAACAAATACTGCTTAAATACCCTTTTGGAAAGGTTGATTAAACGATTCTGCCCTCTCTATGGTCTTTGTCCGAATGACAATTTCAGAGTTATTAACAACAAAGTAAAGTAAAAATTGTTTTTCGTATTTTTTTTTTTGGTGTAGAAAAAAATTCATAAAAAAACATAAAATGACAAAAAAAAACTGTCCATTTCCAGTTGTTTCGCATGAAGCCAACTATCTTATTATTTAATTGGAAATTGATCATTGAAATCGATGGGGTGATTTTTGATTTTATTCGTAATATAGTGAAGACACCTTCTGGTGCCTCCCATACAAAACTGAAATCTTAACGCTCTAGATGTTCTAGATCTTAGAGGGTAATCTGTAAGCCATGTAAAAAGGTCTCTATAAAATGCATTTGCCGTTCGGAACCGGCCATAATCAGGGCTCCCACTCAATGGATATAAGAAGTAAATCGTACACAGCTCAGTGATTCGAGAGAAATTCCCAGCCGCCTGTTCCTTCATGGAATGTTAAGGGAAAATAAGTAAAAACTCATCATCCATTAGAATGGGATCCATTTAATTAGAGTATATTTTGAGGTATTCTCTACATGAACATCCCTCCCGATTAATGTTCAATCGTGTTCAAACTGCCATGGGCAAATAAAAAACTATAGTAAGCGCCCCGGTATGCGAGTTGGTAGATTGCTTGCCTGTCAGCGTGGGGGTTGTGGGTTCGATTCTGTCGTTGCAAAAATCTAGCCAAATGGTTTACCCTGGGACCCAAAATTAGAACTTAAATTTACTTTGTATTGTAATTAATAAATAGGTAAATAAATACAAAAAAAAACCCTGCAGATACATTGATTGGCTCCTATTGCCCACTTTAAATTTCCAAAAACCTAATCATGTTTTTTTGGCATGACTGAGTCCGGTACACCCAAAGTTCAAAATCTCAAGCTCTAAATCCCAAATAGAGTATAACAAAAGAAATGAAAAAACATCATGAATACGAATTTTTTATTTGTTTTCTAGAAATGACCAAAAATATGAAACAAAAAACGACGACGTTTTGTCGTTTGCGCGAATCATTGTTTGAGAGTAAAAAAACAACAAACACAACAAGTAGCAGCTCTCTTTCGATTGTCCATTCAACAAATGAAAGAAAGGCACGATAAAATAAAAAGTATATAAAGTAGAAAATAAAAAAAGTTCAAAATCACCAAAAGACATAAACTTTCACATGGTTTGAGGTGGCCAAAGTACTATTTAAGCCCTAAACCTTAGCCATGAATGGGCTGGCGGGGAGGCATTCAAATAGTTTTCTTTTTGGCTCCGGTTGACTAATTAACGGGCTGTCTGTGTATTCGGAAATGATATACACACACACACACATGTAGATGTCGATCATCCTATATTACGGTAATCAAATGTTTCAATCGTCGTAAGCAATGATTCTCATTTATTTCGACACGAGCACACACACACACACACATAGAGATGCGAAAGACTGAGCCACAACTGCAACTATGAGCACATCACCAGCATGAAGTGTGATTATGAACCACAAAGAAATAGAAACAGAAGTAGAAGTAGACACAGAAAACAAAGCACAAATCTTGTGGAATTTCTTAACACTTTTAGTTTCACTTTTATTTTTAGATTTGTTTTTGATTTATTTTGTTTTTTTTTTTTAATAATTTTCACTCTTTCGTTTACAGCAATTTCGTGTGTGAACAGTATTTGTGAGTTTTCATCAGAATACGATTGCGTGGCTTTTTTTTCTGCAGTTTAATCGAAAGCTTGTTTTGTTTAGTTTTAAAAATATTTGATTTTGATTTTCTTCTTCTTCTTTTTGATGTGTTAAACTTGTACGTTTTGTTGTTGTCGTGGTCGTTTTTTTTATCTTTTAGATACTTTTTTTTTCTTGGTACACATATTCACACTTCTTGAAATTGTTGCTGGTTGGTTGATTAAAAATTCCTCTCACTATTCGCTCAAAACCAGCTACCAACAATGGATACAACACTCATTTCATTTTTTTGTTTTTTGGGAATTTTAGCCACTCTTCTGTTACCCACCGTTTGTTATGCGTTCCGTATCCGCGTTTCTTCGACTGAGCACTTGTCGAGTTCGTTGTCTTCAGCAAACTGAATTGAAGTCTTTCGTTATTTCTTTGTCGAAGCTCTGCACAAAGTCAGACGTTTGTTTAATAAAAATTCGTTTTGTTTTTGTGTTTCATCGTCGTCTTCGTCGTCGACCTGAGTCAGTGTGTGTGTGCGTGTGTCGTGAATTTTACGGTCTTTATTGGTGTTCGAAATGTATTGCGGTTGAAAGCGAAGATAGAGAAAACCGATTACTTTGTTTTGATTCATTCTCGGCTTCTGGGAAATTTTAAATTTTTTTTTGGTAGTTTAATTTCGTTTATTGATTCATGCCAAAAATTTGACCTTCCGCCGCAGTTTTGGTTTTTTTTTTTGTAGTGATAATCAAAAAACTTAGGACACAAACGTCATCAGTTGTTGAGGTATCTTTCTGTTGCATTGTCGACTAATCAATTATTGTGTTTTCTAAATAAATAAGTACGTACTTGCGTAGCGTTCTGAAATGGTATTGTTGGATTGGATTGGGATCTAAGACATTTTTCTCAATTTTTGTCTACCCAACTTAGACAGTGCGAACATATAAAGCAATGAATGCTCACCGAAATACGAAATTCATATTCTGATACATGATCCCTCCATAGTATATTTGGCTATTCAGATTCCCATGAAATTTTAAGCACACAAGTATTGATGCAGCTTACAAAAAACAGACTTGGCAGCCGAAAGATCAATAATATGTTACTCCCATTTTTTATTATAATTCCGAAACATAAAGGTTATGATTTAAAAAAAGGATGTGATTCCCAAGGATGTTACGCTTAAAAACTTTTAATAATAGGTACACGTGATTTCTGCTCAGAATGGTGATCAGAAGGCTGTGACGGGTGTGACCTTACCAGCCTCAGATCTTAGAGAGTTATGGCTTTTAGGACTTCTTTAAAATAAATACTGTTTAAATACCCTCTTGAAAATGTTCAACAAACGAGTTGGAACGTCTGCCCTCTGTATGGTATTTGACTTAGTATAAAATCTCGAATAGTTTAAAGGAGCAAAAGCTTTTTTTTGATTAATTAATGTAAAAACAAATCCACGAGAAAAATAATATGACAAATGTATTCGATATCCGTACACTACGTCTGCTCTTTTTTATGCATTATTTTGAATATCGGCTATTGTCTTTCCTCCTCTTGCTTAACAAATTACTATGAGCTCACTATTTCATCTTTAGAAGCGTAAAAACGAGGGTGTAACTTTATTTTTTTTCTACCCGATATTTGAAATAATCCATGGCTTTATCGCTGACGATATTGATTTATTTAAAAATTTGGCTTTCATCCTTTTTCCGTTGTCTGCTCTGTGGTTTTTTTCTCGATAACTTTATCTTTTTTCTTCCAATGATTTCTTATTCATCATATTTTTCTTAGCATCTCTTCTTTTCCGATCCCTTTCTCTTTCTAAAGCCAAATTTTGTCCATATTCTTCTTTATTTTCTTTTAATTGCTTTCCTTGCACCTATTTCCTATTTTTGGCTTCCATTGAAAACTCATTGGAGTTATCCAAGGTGTGACCACATATTTCCTACAACTAAATACTCGAATATTAAGAATGTGATTCACAAAATATCATTATATTATTACTAGAACTGACTTTGTTATTGTTGGAAAGTATCAAGCTTTTCTTATGTTAAATCACAAATTTATTCAACTTTTTCAAATTTTACTGTGACGGGTGTGACCGAAAAATTTAAATTTTAATTTTTAAATTAATCCACAAAACTTTTATTATGAAACATACAAAGTCGAAACTTCAACAAAAAGTAAGCAAGAGTATATTCTTTCCAGAGATAACAGTTTTTTTTAATTCTCAGAAAGGGTTTAAAAAAAACGCAAAATAAACGCCGAACGTTCAAAGATGTAAAAGAGAGTTTTCAGAATATGCTCGTTGTCAAATCGGTAAAAAAATAAATTATTTCGTTTATTTTTTCATAATTGTCATTTGCTTGTTGACATGGATTCATCGTTTTTTATTAAAAATATGTACATTTTTTTTTCATGCGAGTGGTTGTTTTACATGGAAATGCTCAGCGATTAGTAAGTTAAATCATATACAGAAAATTTATGTTTAATTCAGTTTTATTCTTTATTTCAGTAATTGATCATTTGCTAGGAATAATACAAAAAATTGTTTTAAAATTTCAAATATAGGTGGGAAAACCCCATCTTAGAAAATTTGATATTTTTATAGTTAAAGCTCCCTACATACTTTTAGCAAAGGCTAAGTTAAATTTTGTAATACACGAGTCTATATCGTTTCCTGAATTCATGCATTCTGTCCTTTCCAATTCTGATATGAACAAGATCTTCTGATTTATTTTTCTTTGTCGGGTTCAGTCCTCTTCGAATCTCACTCGAACACCTTGTCACCATGCTTCATATTGCTTTAGTCACGTTCCAAATTTGAACTGGCATTGCTACAGTTTCGGTTGAAAGTCTGTATACTCAATGTACTTAGATATAGTTTCAATTTGCCCACACTTACTGTTCGCAGTCTCTCCAGGTTTAAAATTATACCGCAGCGTTATGGGTCTGCTGGTTTTTGGAACTACCTGCAGAGTATATTTTTTACTCGATCTAAAACAAAAAATATAGACAAATCTGAAGAAGAATCGAATTTGTGAAATTTTAAAAACTAAGTATTTAGTTATTATTTTTGTTATTTACACACAATCTTATTGATATTAAATATAAGTGAATTTAAATAATATTTGTCAGCTCGAAATAGTTAGTACAGTTATTTGTTGTGTGTTCTGGGTCCTGAAAACATTTGTGATCGCCGATGAATCATCTGCAAAACTTCAAGACGAGTGGCGATTCATATTCGTGTAAAATGTTTAGAAGTTGTAAAAGGTTCGTACACTGATCAAATAAATTGGGTAATCTGTACTTGAATTAAGGCGTAGCGTTAGTACGGATCTACATAAACCAAGTTGAAAAAACGTTATTTAAGTACGTAATTTTTACACCGGAATCCATAATATTGTGCATACTTGATTTTTAGACGAATCGTATATTATTCTTTTGACAAAATCAATACAGATTTCAGTTCATAATTGGATAGAAATGAGTTCCAAATGGATTTAAAGAGAGTAAGTTTGTATCCGCTCCCAGTTTTCTCTCACCCAAAGATAGTTATAAGAATTTGTTCTCTCACTTCAAGTCCAATTGGACTTAATTTTCACTTAAATACAAATTAATAAATAGAATACTTATCCGTTTCAGAAGCCACCATACTTCTCCGTCAGCACCCATTTGCAATGATTTCTAATTCAAATATTGGTCGAAAATATGTGCTATAGTCCTCCATAATTAAACGAGAAATAGTCCTTGGTAGCGCATATCCCTAAAAACCGCAAACAGTAAAGCAAACAAACATAACATAAATCACGTATTTTATTTTTATTATAATAATTTTTACACTTGATTTTTTAAAACTATCGAAGTACTAGTCGTACTAAATTTGTTAAGTACAATTTTAGTAAAAATTAAGCAATTTTGAAGTCCATTTTCTTTCTGTGTATCTTGCCATGTTCCATAAAAAAGACCAAGAACACAATTAGAAAAAGAAGTACGCGAGAAACTTCTTTTTCGAAAATTTGTTTGTCCAAAAACACAATTAGAAAAATTGTGTTTTCTAATTATGTTTTTGGACAACATTTTATTTTTTATTTATTAAACTTGCCCAACTTCTAATACAAACCTGGTTGTTCGATTTATTCTTACAAATATGCTGGTTATGTTTAAACGACAATGAATAGCGGGTTCATCGCGTATGCTTTTGGCCCAGCAATTTATTTTCCCATTTACTTCACTTCTTCCAATAATCGCCGGGAAGAATCGCAAACTCTTCGCATGTCATATTACTCCTCCACAAATCTTCCCAATGTCTGCCGTATGTTTTTTTCAAGACAAAAAGTGTTGACGCATTAATCGATTACCGACTTTCACTAAGATTCGGAAACCACACACTCATAATTAGCTTTACAACTATTTTCTTACAACAACTGCTCCGACCGTCGAGGTCGTCTAGTTTCTTGTTGTATGCGTTGCGCTGTTTAAAGACCCATAGGCGTTGTTGTTATTGTTGCCGTTGCATACACACACACACACACAAGTACACAATACACTCGGAGTAGTTTCTCAACGTTTAAGAAACCATTGAAAGTAAAATGCAGCAGATCCGGCTAATACAAAGAGTTGGGGCCAAAGAGATTCTTCGCTTTAATTATGCTTGTTGACTTCCATTGAGTTAACTTCGTAGAGAGTGGCAAGCTTTTTAAGAGAAACAGCGCAATGTACTCTTTTTTTTTGAATAGTACACATCAGTGATGGAAAAGTTGTACCAGTCGTGGTACAATTGATCTCTGAGTGGTACCGTGGTACAGACAACACTTTTTTGCTACAATTTCATATTAACTACAAATGAACGTTGGTACATTATAAAATTTTTTGATAAAATTCTAAGTTCGTTAAACTATTAAAACATTACTAAATGTTATTAAAAAAACATGTACTAAATTTGGTATCAAGAAAATATGAATACTACGTCATCTAGCTTCTGATTTATGAAATAATAATAAAAATAATAAATCTATATGAAATTTTGAAAAATGCGCTTATTATATGGAATAGTTAGTTAATTTCTAATTTTTAGTGGGTGTACGAATATTGGTTTTGCATACTATTCCTGGAAGAGTCACTGTTTGATGTTTTGTTGTCATTATTACTAGACATGTAAACTTTGCTCACCTCTAGAATTATTAACGCCCCGTAAATAAGGCGCTTGGGATCCGAAAGGGTATGAATATCATTTCAATTCCAAATTGAATGCAATTTCTTCTGGAATGACATTTCCTCTTCTTGGTGCTTGGAATCCTGAAGAAATTTCGTTTTTTTTTATCAAAAATTTTAATACAATTTTCGGCACACCCAAGTTCTAAATGCCGAAAATAAAATTTCCCCATAAACTCACGCACACCCAAAAATATTTTTCTTACTAAATCTGGGACATACTCAAATCGAGATCAGAAAGTGTTTTAAATTCAAGTACGTTGGTACTGCTGAGGAGTACACAGTACTCTGCTCTAGCAAATTGTCCTCAGCTGTAGTAGAAAAGTAGTAAGTAGTTGCTGAATTGTGTAAATTTACACTGTGTTCCATGAAGATCAAATTTACTCAATTTGAATTTGTTAATTTTTTTTTTTAAGCATAAACTTATTTTCGGGATTTGGTCATATTTTGTGCCCGGGACCAAAGTCAGACAAACCGCACCGTTTTAGAAGTGCTCGCATGGAAAGAAGAAGAAAAATATGGTAGCCAACAGAAGTAATAAGACATTGGTCCTATTAAAATTTGGTCAAACCTTGGGCCCGGCTGAATATGGATATGTAACCATAAAAAACGGCCCCCTATAGGTACTTCGAGGATATAAGATCCAAATATGCATTTATTTTTAATAGATGGAACCATTTCAATTTTACCATTTACTTACATGAACATTTTATTAGCCCAGGTCCTTAGGGTCCTTCAGTAAAAGGTTTCTGCCTTTACATTTAAACAATACAGAGAGTAAGTGAGATATGATCGAAAATTTGCATACATTCGAAAGACTGAATATAATTTCGTGCCAATGTGCATGGCGGCTTCACTGGGTAATCATCGGCATATAGCGTTCACCGTCAGCGGTGATGACCGGGACAACGTCATTCCCAAAGAAATACTGACCAATGTGGCTGCCAATCCACACCAAACCGTGACTTCTTCGGGTTTTAACGTTTGCGCTCACATTTTTAATATACGCATTTAATTAGGTGTTGGTGCTTTGGAAATGTTAACACAGTACACATCAACTGATTTACGGTGTAACACTCTCCATCCTCGACAGAGTGTGCGATTTACCTCCAGCACAGCTATTTTTTTTTCACAAGTACCCATGTACTCCATAAAGAAGCACATGTCGAAAACCATATTGATTTCGTTAGTTAGACGTTGCAACTGCCGGCCTTAACTATTTTGCCATTCTGTCGTTGCGCGATTGCCTAGCCTTTGCAAGTAAGTTTTGTCCTCGTTCACATTAGACCCATGTTCGCCGATTCTTTCTTGATTCTAGAAAAAGCGCAAGTTACATCTCGCTGTATCCTTTCGGCGAGGAGAATGTGACACTTGGTGGTCAGAGTGCCGATTGTATTCTGCATTTTCCAATATCTTCTCCATCGGGATATTAAAGAAGTTACACGATCGGATAATAACGCCTCCATCAGGTTAGTTACAAACTAATGCATTAGTTAATCCATCTGCGATTTTTGTTGTTATTCTCTGTCTTTTGCTGTAGGTCTGGTATATGGTAACTATTCTGAATCCATGTCTTAGTGTTTCTGCTGAATAAATGGTTGTTTTCGGTATCGCCATCTTCTGGCAACTAATAAAACTAAAATCTTCCAATTTTGAAAAGGCATTGTAATAGACAAGAACCTCCCGTTGCAGAGTTCTACCGCTAGGTGGGGCCACGCGCACTTCTACACAATGAATTTGAATCATCAAATCGAAGCAAGACAACATATCGGCAATTCCTAGAAATATTCCACTAACCGAGGACATCCCATATGTTTTATTATTTTCAATCGATCACGATCTGTCATTACGTTACTCGAAAGATCGTTAGAAAGACATTAACGATCACAACGAAACAATTTTAATGAATATCTGAACTTCTGTTGGACTTACCTGACCATATCACTGACAAAATGTTGAAGCATTTTTTAAATTCAAAATATGGTACAGTATCTTAAGCTTTTTGAGCAATTCTCCGGGTAAGATATCTCAACGACTTGGCTCAATTACTTCATTCGGGTATACGTTTAAGCAAAGACCATACAGACATCCCATACAGACATCCAAAGTCGTGTGCTGAACATTTCCAAGAGGGTATTTAAACAGTATTTGTTGTTGCAATTTCTGACATCTAGAGTTCGGCTACAACTAATGTGTCATAAAACAACTTGGAACGTCTGCCCTCTGTATAGTCTAGGTGTATAAACTAATTATATTTTTTCTTCTTTACCTCACTACGATGAGTTCCTTAAATCTATATTTATAAAAGAGAATGCCGTCCGTGTGAACACGCATAACTTTATAACGGATCGTTCGATTTTCACGATTTTGGGCTTGATGAATTCGTGTTAGCCCAAGGAAGGACATAGGATGTTGCACAATTTCCAGAAAAATATAAAATCCTGGAAGATTTTAACTAAAATTTTACTCTTTTTTATTCGTTAGTTTAACAATACCAAATAATATTTCGAATGTTTTAAATTTTTTTTCATGTCAATGTCATTTCTTTTGTGATTTCATATGTCGGTAATTATGAAACTCATTGGGATTTGACACTGGCCGATGCTACTATGACCGCGCCAGCGAATCAACTCCGAACACTCTTTGCAATCATAATTTCGACATGTTTTCCATCGAATCCTAAAGATTTGTGGAATAAATACAAGAATGATATGACCGACGATATTTTGCATCGAATTCGCACTGTGACATCGGATAATCAACTGGAGATGTCAAATGAAATGCGCAACGAAAGTTTGATTTTGATCGAGGATATGTGTCTGCTCATGAGTGGCAATTTGTTGTGCAAATTGGGAATGCCATCGCCGAATCGTTCAATGCATGACGCATTTAATCGAGAATTGGAGCGAGAAATGGATTTCGATCGAAACGCATTGAGTCAAGCAGTTTTTTTTTTTTTTTTTTTTTTTTTTGACTAACACTCAGGGGATGCCCCCTATAAATGCAATGCACTGTGTTAGCGATGGGAAATAAGGGTATTGGAGGGAGGAAAGAGGGAGTAGTGTTTGTTGACGTTGGCCTTGAATTTGGTAATGTCATAGCAGGCAGGAAAAACACTTGCAGGAAGATTATTCCACAAACGAACAGTCCGGCTGAAGAACGAATTTTCTCTATAAATGTGCCACTGTTGAATCCAGAACAAAATCAAGTGTATGATGAAATTATGCAAGCAGTCCATAACGGAAATGGCGGATTTTTCTTCCTTGATGCGCCGGGTGGAACTGGAAAAACATTCCTGATTTCACTGATTTTGCCTACAATTAGATCAAGATCTGAGATTTCTTTGGCACTCGCCTCTTCTGGGATAGCGGCTACGTTGTTAGAAGGCGGTCGAACAGCTCATTCTGCATTGAAATTACCATTGAATACGCAAGTGGATGAAGAACCGATATGCAACATTTCAAAGAACTCTGCGATGGCAAAAGTATTGCAACAATGCAAGATTATTGTGTGGGACGAGTGTACAATGGCTCACAAACGCGCATTGGAAGCATTGAAAGATTAACGGAATGACACACGACATTTCGGTGGCGCATTGATTTTGTTGTCAGGCGATTTTCG
This sequence comes from Hydrotaea cyrtoneurina, assembly GCA_958296145.1. Classification (NCBI taxonomy): domain Eukaryota; kingdom Metazoa; phylum Arthropoda; class Insecta; order Diptera; family Muscidae; genus Hydrotaea; species Hydrotaea cyrtoneurina. The sequence goes on from OY282512.1 coordinate 41,793,285, forward strand.
TCAAACGCTCCCTGTCATTCCAAGATCAACTCCAGCAGATGAATTGAACGCTTGCCTGAAGGCGTCGGATTCCAAGGTTTTTCTAAAAAAAATAAGAAAATTTAATTCTTGCTTCCAAATGACGTCTTTTGGGGCTAAAATTGTGCCAAATACTGATGCTCAAGGTCGGAATTTTCATTCCACATTTAAAATACAGGGACAAGTGCATCATAAGATTGGTGGTTTATATCCTTTACAAAATGAAGATCCTAAATTTCTGCAAATTTATTTTTTGGGTGATGAAGATGATCAAGTTAGTTTTCGATGCGCATACAATGTCGGTAATTATGAAACTCATTGGGATTTGACACTGGCCGATGCTACTATGACCGCGCCAGCGAATCAACTCCGAACACTCTTTGCAATCATAATTTCGACATGTTTTCCATCGAATCCTAAAGATTTGTGGAATAAATACAAGAATGATATGACCGACGATATTTTGCATCGAATTCGCACTGTGACATCGGATAATCAACTGGAGATGTCAAATGAAATGCGCAACGAAAGTTTGATTTTGATCGAGGATATGTGTCTGCTCATGAGTGGCAATTTGTTGTGCAAATTGGGAATGCCATCGCCGAATCGTTCAATGCATGACGCATTTAATCGAGAATTGGAGCGAGAAATGGATTTCGATCGAAACGCATTGAGTCAAGCAGTTTTTTTTTTTTTTTTTTTTTTTTTTTGACTAACACTCAGGGGATGCCCCCTATAAATGCAATGCACTGTGTTAGCGATGGGAAATAAGGGTATTGGAGGGAGGAAAGAGGGAGTAGTGTTTGTTGACGTTGGCCTTGAATTTGGTAATGTCATAGCAGGCAGGAAAAACACTTGCAGGAAGATTATTCCACAAACGAACAGTCCGGCTGAAGAACGAATTTTCTCTATAAATGTGCCACTGTTGAATCCAGAACAAAATCAAGTGTATGATGAAATTATGCAAGCAGTCCATAACGGAAATGGCGGATTTTTCTTCCTTGATGCGCCGGGTGGAACTGGAAAAACATTCCTGATTTCACTGATTTTGCCTACAATTAGATCAAGATCTGAGATTTCTTTGGCACTCGCCTCTTCTGGGATAGCGGCTACGTTGTTAGAAGGCGGTCGAACAGCTCATTCTGCATTGAAATTACCATTGAATACGCAAGTGGATGAAGAACCGATATGCAACATTTCAAAGAACTCTGCGATGGCAAAAGTATTGCAACAATGCAAGATTATTGTGTGGGACGAGTGTACAATGGCTCACAAACGCGCATTGGAAGCATTGAAAGATTAACGGAATGACACACGACATTTCGGTGGCGCATTGATTTTGTTGTCAGGCGATTTTCGTCAAACGCTCCCTGTCATTCCAAGATCAACTCCAGCAGATGAATTGAACGCTTGCCTGAAGGCGTCGGATTCCAAGGTTTTTCTAAAAAAAATAAGAAAATTTAATTCGTGCTTCCAAATGACGTCTTTTGGGGCTAAAATTGTGCCAAATACTGATGCTCAAGGTCGGAATTTTCATTCCACATTTAAAATACAGGGACAAGTGCATCATAAGATTGGTGGTTTATATCCTTTACAAAATGAAGATCCTAAATTTCTGCAAATTTATTTTTTGGGTGATGAAGATGATCAAGTTAGTTTTCGATGCGCATACAATCATATTGAACGGATACAAGAACGAGCTATAGTAGCGTCTTTGGAAACATTTCTGGCCGAAAACAATTCACTTATTAGATTATTTAAGCATGCATCAGAACAAATGATCAGTGACAATTATATGATTGTAACTAGCTGACCCGGCAAACGTTGTATTGCCGAAAAATTTTGATTGAAAAATTTGTTTACTGAATTTTATTTTAAGTACGATGTACCTTAATCAAGTTTAAAGGGAAGTAATACCGTTATTTTCTAACTGAATTTTATTTTAATGCTAAATTGCAAACATTACTTGCCCCAATACAATTTAAACGATTGCAATTTCCAATTCGTTTAGCTTTTGCCATCACGATCAACAAGTCGCAAGGCCAAGACGATGAGATTTTGCGGTTTGGACTTGGAAAATCCATGTTTTTCCCATGGCCAATTGTACGTGGCCTGCCGCAAAATTTATTTATATATATACCAATACCAAAGGAAACCAAAAATATTGTCCATACCTTGGCATTACAGCAATTAACCCAATATTTTAATTTCAAAAACATTTAAATTTAATCAACAAGTAATGTTTGCAATTTAGCATTAAAATAAAATTCAGTTAGAAAATAACGGTATTACTTCCCTTTAAACTTGATTAAGGTACATCGTACTTAAAATAAAATTCAGTAAACAAATTTTTCAATCAAAATTTTTCGGCAATACAACGTTTGCCGGGTCAGCTAGTTTTTATTAAATTCAAGTATATTTGAAATTTTTGTTTTTTATGTATGTACATATTGTTGATCTTTATTGTTTATACAGTTTTGTTTCTGTTAGTCGAGTTTGAGATTATCGATTATTTCTTTGCAAAAATAGAAATGTTGAAAAAAGGCTTCAGGCATTGTGCAGGCAAGGTAAACGGATCCGTTTCGGACACTTCTTCATCGGTATCCATTTGCAATGATTTCTGCTGCAAGAAGTGTGGAAGCTTCCGAAACGGATTCGTATACTTTGCCGGCAATCAAAACAATTATAAAGGTGGAAGCCTTTTTTTTTGGACATTCCTGATTTCGCAAAGAAATCCAACTCGATCTCAAACTGAAAATTTTAAATTAATTGTAGTTGCCCAGTCTGTAGTCAAAAGTTATTCCCGGTTAATATACGAGAGAAATTCAATGTCAGTTTCATTCTGAAAAAAAAATTGTTAGTTAATTAAAGGACATACGCAATTAGACATAGTTTTTTGTATGAAAAGGCGAGATTCTAAAATTTAGACAAATGGGCAAGATAGACAATTAGGCGGGAAACCCTGTATTCATATTTTTTTTTATAAAAGAAAATATGTACTGTTTATTGTTTATTAAATGCGTCCGGCAAAATACACCATTAATTAGATTGAGTTTTGTTATACCACAAAACGTCATCGGGATCTACCCGATCATCGCAGAGTGCTTCAAACTTGGCATTACGCCTTTGACACTGGGAGCCTGGTGGCCCCGGTTTATAACTCGGAAAACCTCGAAAATTTGTGGACGAATAGTTGCAAGTGAAGATGACTAGGCGTTTGTCTGGAGATCCGGGTAAAAAATTGTTTAAGAATGCACAACCAACGTGAGTATGACGATCGTTGACCAATAAAGTGAAATGTCCGGTTTGAGGTCTGAAAATCAAAACAATCCAGTCATCATCAATGTACATATTTAACTGTGAAGTCGATAACTCACTCGGTTTTGTGAAATGATTCCAGCACTGAATAATCTGCATCATATTGTTCCTCGAACCATAGAAAGATGGCTTCCTGTATGAAACCCTCAACGGAAATATTTACCTTTCGAGTGGTCGCAGTGTAAATGTTTTGTCCGGCCATGTGAAATTTCTTGGTACTGCGACAGGTGTCGTGGGCAAATACACAGCTTTTCGCATTATAGGCAGCAGTCACGGCTAATTCATCGTCCCATTCCTGTGTACGATTTGGTGGCAAGTTGTAATACAAATATGTAGTATGGAAATATTCATTTGTGATTTACCAGCATCGGCATGCGTACGGCGGGATAAAAACATTTCACCTTCCCGGATGCCACAAGATTCCTATAGTGGTTGTGTTGCTCCAATATCATGGGTATATACGGCTTTATATCTTCCAAGTGCGGCACACCTTCGCACTTTTCACCAAATGACTGATAATGGAATGATGATAAAATGCAAAATATATGAGCGATCATTTGTAAATTTCGTACACTGAAATACCTTTGTTTTACCACATGCCACATGTATTCCTTGGCGAGGACACATCTTTCTATCGCAATAATCAGTGTCCTGCTGGGCCATCAGTCCCCCGAATCCTAAAAATAAAATCAATGCTGGCAATGAAGTGCTCATTGTAATAGGAATAACTGAAATGTGAGTTTTTTATTACTTCAAGTTATATTTAAATATTGCCCAATATTGGCAATAAATTCTTATCTTTAAATTGCAATGTCACGATTCTGGGGGGCAGCGTTAGTTACTTGTCTAAGAATATGTTTCCAAAACACGATATCATATACGACGGACTAATCGTCAGGTTGTATTTATAAGTGCCGGGCAGCTATTTGTGGTTTAGGACAAAAATCTTTTACCAAACACCTAAACATTTTCCTAGTCGCGTAGTTGAATATTTGCTTTGTTGAATTTGACTATTATTGGAATTGTTGAATGTTTCCGTAAAAATATGCCCCGGTAGTCGAGTTGGGGGTTCGATTCCCACCAGAGGTTTTGGTCTGTCGCTGCACAAATCTAGCCATACTGTCTCTGTCACCCGGTTTACCCTTGACCCAAAATTAGAATGTAAATTTACTTTGTATTGTGATTAAATAATAATAAATGTCCTTCTCTTTTCCTTCATGCAAATTTCTAAAGTATAGGTTCGCATGTAGATCGGATATGAGATTCAAAACAGGCCAGAAACTAACTGTTTTTTTAAAGACAATCAGTCCCTTTATTCAAACACCAAATCGATGATATAATGTTGTTTTAAATTAAATTGTTTTGTTTTATCGATCTATTTCCACAGTTTTTGTTATTTAAGTCCTTTATCATTTCTATTTTTTGCAAAAGCGAAAGTACTACTTCATCGGTAGCCATTAAAAATTGTTTCACGGCATGAGAACAACAAGCCCTCAGATGCAGCCGCAATTCCGGCAGAGTTGTATAAGACCGAAGCAGATGAGCCTATTAGCTAGTCTGCATAACCTGGTAAACGAAAGGATGTCTGGTGATTGGAACCTCAGCGTAACATGTTCGATTCTCAAAAAGAGACAAGACCTCCTTCGATACTCCAATAAGAGAAAAACTATTTGAAACCAGGTATGCGTTTAAAATCCCATCAAAACTTATACGCATTTGTAGAATGACACAGTAAAAATAGGCAGTGACCTCTTCGACCCCTTTACTTCTACATGAGATCGCGAACAGGATGACAGATTATCGTGTAACTTCTTTAACATGCTCATAAAGAAAGTATTGGAAAATGCAGATGTTACATTCTCCTCGCATATGCGGGTGACATGTATATACATACCTAGGCTCCGTCATTAAAAGAATGAATGATGTCAGCATCGAAATGAAGGACAGTGTTGGCAAATAGAACCTAATTGGAGCTAAACGATCAATTCAAAAACAAAGACCTCTCTCGGCTAACTAAATCAACACTGTAAAATATGGTACTTGGTAAATTGGTACTTTCGAAAGCAGATGAAGCTGTACTGATTGCTTTTGAGAGAAAAATCCTTCTGTACCGTTAGTTGTTAACGCGGATTATCGGCGTGGAACGAACCGTGAGCAGTATGTGCTACATATATCCCGATATGATGTTAGTTAATCGCAGTTAAATGCAGCCGCAAAGGAATTTGATGACATCTAGCATCAAGGGGCAGGGAAGATTGACATTTCGGTGTCAAGACCAAAGAAAAATATTTTTTTGAAAAATTTCGTCGCAACAGTAACTTCTCGCATCAATTGTTGCCATCCGCCGCAGTAAACGAAAACTCAATGTTGTCATACACCACAAATTATCAAAGCATTTGGGGAAAAGTATGGACAAGCAAATTTGTTTTCATAAATACGTCCAAATTTTGTTTTTTTGTACTTCAAACACGCCCGAAGAATTCTTTATTAACAATAATGCATAAAATTGAACTTGTTTTATTTATTACTTTTGAATTTCTTCTGCCAATTTGCATAAAAATTGTCGAATTGTAATAAAATCACCAAACTCTAATTTTGATAGAATATGCGAACATGGCATTATGAAAACCATTCGAAAGTTGGACACCTAATTACAGTGTGTGAACACCGTTTGTTTGTTTACTTCACTGATATGAACTATGCCATAGAGGGCACTGTATTGGCAACTCTGGTTCTGTAGTAGAAAAATGTTTAGGGTTTTCACTCATGGTTGATTTAATAGGCAAGACTTAAAGATTCTTAAAACCATAGCATATCTGCCCTTGTAGCACTTGCAACTTCTGCAAGAGAAGAGCGTATGTCCGATTTTGTCGTCTATCTGAAAACCCTATCAAAGTATATTTTGTTAAGCCCTTAAAACAAGCAATACCACTTTATTTCTTCATTGCGTTTAAACTTTTTTGAAGTTCACGCCAAGTGAAAACTGAGGCTTTCGCAGTTTTATCGCTTTTGTGATTTCGTTTCGAATCCCCAGAGGTGTAGTTTTTTATATCGCGTCAGTCTGGACACTGCTTAAATTTTTTCTTCTGAAAATGTTACACAAACATTAAATAACATCAACAAAAAGTTAATTCTGTTAGCATATGCGAACATGGCTTTATGACAACAACTCGAAAGTTGGACAACTACTTGCGGTGTGTGATCCCCGTTTGTTTGTTTGCATCACTGATATCAACCATGCAATAGAGAACGGTATTGGCAACTCTGGTGCGGAAGTAGAAAAATATTATAATTTTTATCGAAGAATTTAGCTAAAATTATGAATAATGAAATTGTAAAGTGCACAAAATTAGAGTTTCAATAAAAAAAACATATCAATATAATTATGAATTGAAATGCAAAACACAAGCCAAACCCGAAAACACATAAAATATGAATAGGAGAAAAAAAGTGACAAGTGACTTGAAGTAGAAAAATAAAATTCTCCACAAAAAGAACGAGGCGACAATTTATATCGCAGAAACGCACAAAGATTAGAATAATTTCGGCTGACGCGGAGTAGTTGTCGTGTTCATTTTATTCTCGTGTGAAATGGGAGGTTGTGTGGGACGCTATAGTGGCGACAATGAGACTGTAAGTGTATCATCGGCCAGTGTTTCCAGACCCCCGACAGCAGGTAAGACCAACGTTGTTATCAAACGACGACACATGAGTGCGAGGGGCGGGTGTATATAGAGAGATAATATATTCCTCTTTTACTTTGGTCTTTTGAAGGAACACAAGTGGGACCAGCACGCAAGAATCGCCCTTTGTGCCATGAGACAATACGCTGGCGTTCTGATGTTCCTTTAACAGAGGGTCAATTGCGGTCGAAGCGTGATGAGTTCTGGGATACAGCTCCGGCCTTCGATGGCCGCAAAGAGATCTGGGACGCCCTGAGAGCTGCGACTACGGCAGCCGAAGCTCTGGACTTCCAGCTGGGCCAGGCCATTTTGGACGGAGCAAACGTTTCAGTGCCGAATGGGTGAGTCACAATAAAGATACCAGATATTTAAAATCATTCATGTTAATACCCGTACTTTCCGAAATTTTCCGAGTTGAGTGTCTACTGCTATTTTTAGTCATGAGCTTGCTTGGTCATTTGAATCGATTGCAAATGAGTTCTGATGCATTGCGATTCTACTTGTTTTTGGCCGCAATGAACAAAGGTTAAAGTTTGCCTTCATATTTTTGTTTACATTGATAGACGGCGGCGACAACACAAATGCCAACGCCATCTAAAAATCAATGGGAAACATGCATTATTTGTATGTCGACCAAGAACCAACCAACACCAGCAACACCTCCCAGTTCCTTGCGTTGGATGGGGCCGCTTGCCGACGTCACCACCACCTTGAGCACTATATCGTTGCTGAAGTTGATATGATGGCGAGTTGTGTTGGGCTGTTTGGCTGATTGTAACTGTTGCTAATTGCCTCTAAAACTTAATTACTTGTTCGTGGTTTAGTTAAGCTGGCTGGCATTGCTGTAACTGTGGTTGTTTTACACTCTCTTTAACAATTGTCATTGTCCTGGGGGAGTGCTTTGTTTCCCTTCGGATTGTGCACTTTGTTTTTCCTGTTTGTGTGTGTATGTATATGTGGTAGATTAAACACTATTTATACACTTGTCCGGTCATGCAATCAATGTTTTTTCTTTTCAATTTACTACTTTGGTCATAACTTTTATTTGGTCTTCAATGACTGAGTCAGAGGTGTCCATAAATGACGACCCTATCCGGATGTTTAGGTTCTACAAAAAAAAAAAACGCAATAATTAATTGTCATTTCCTTTGAAAAAGAAATTAATGTCTTCAGTTGCTGCCTATGTCTCAATAATTATCGAATGTAAATACATGTGTATGTGTTTATTTGTTGATTTGAATACGTACATTTAATGCAACGTACAACGAGACGAATTACATCGTTTTGATTCTTCATTTGCCCAACGCTACGATAGCAAACATATCAAAACGTTAGGATTGCAATGCTTCCGGTCATTTAAAATGTTGTACAACAACTCTATGATTGGGATCGAACACGTACAACTTTCACCGAGTATTCTTCAAATTTATGTTTGTTGAGGGAAATACATTTGGGGACAATAGCATTTACAATACGGAGCAAGTGGGTTGCTATGATTATCATACAAAAATGGTGGATGCATATTCTGTTAAGAACATCAAACATTTATCAGTGGTCTTTCCTGTAGAGTATGCTAGTTTATAAAACACGACTTGTCTTGTTGAGAGGTAGATGACAACTCCCTGCTTTATTTCATTTCATGTGTATAGAGAGTACATATGTAATAGTCATTAAACTACTACACATCTCTCCTTTTAAGTTTAACCTTATTACAATACAGTATTAAAAATGAAAAGTTCAATTCAATTAAAATGATACTAGTTGTAAATGTTGGAAATTTATAATCCAAATAAATGTAGTTCATAGTATATTACTGATATACATGCATTAATCAAAATCCAGAATATACGAGCCATATCTGGTAGGTGGTCTTATCATTCGCCCGCTTCTTGATCGTATATCCACTGGTTCTGGGTCAATCGCCACCTGCTCCGGGGTAGCACCTCCTTGACCCGACGCATCGCGTATGCCCTCATCTCTATTCGCACTAGCAGCCTCTCTGTTTTCTTGATTTGCTGGTTTGATTGAAGTGTGACGAACCAACATATGTTGTGTATTCTTATCATTTTCTGCTTTATTTAGATGAAATTTGTTTCTCCTGTAAAGACCATTGCCTGTTCTCACCCAATACGACCTCGGTGTAATTGCCTTTGATTCCACTCTACCCCACTGCTTTAAGTCTCTAACCCATACCTCAGATCCATTATTAAGGTCGCTGCGCTCTCTTACTCCATGATGCCGGTTGTAATTATTGGTTTGTTGCGCTTTTCTGTTCTCTTCGCTTTCCATATACTGTTGTTTCGAAATGCACCTTGGATCAAGCAGATTGCTGGTCAGTGGCAATTTCGAACGTAGTCTTCTACCCATGAGTAGTTCCGAGGGTGTAAAACCGGACGTCAGTGGCGTCGTCCGATATTCCAATAGCGCCATATATGGATCCAAATTTTTCTTAAACAGCTGTTTTGTTATTTTCACCGCCGCCTCAGCCCTGCCGTTGCTTTGTGAAAAGTATGGGCTTGAGGTTACGTGTTTAAATCCCCACTCTTTTGCAAATTGTCTAAACTCTGACGAATCCAAAGGGGAAAACTGTGGGCCGTTGTCGGTTCGAACTTCCTCAGGTATGCCATAACGCGAAAAAATTGACTTTATTTTGACGATCACTGTTGCAGCTGACTGTTTCTCCAACTCTAAGACCTCTATCCAATGAGAGTAATAGTCACAAACTACCAAGAAAGTCTTTCCTTGGAAAAAACATAGGTCCATGCCGACTTTTTGCCACGGTCGCCCTGGAACTTCTGTTGCTATCATTGGCTCTCTTCTCGGGGCCGCTAGTTCTATGCAAGTTCGGCATTGTTTCACGAGGTTTTCTACACTTTCCATGCATCCTGGCCACCATACGGCACTTTTAGCTCGCGCCTTACTTTTATTAATGCCCAGATGGCTGTTATGAATGCGGGCTAATACTTCATTGCGCATCGTTGCTGGAATAACAATTCTTTCCCCGTACATAAGTAACCCATTGTTCACCGCAATCTTGTAGCGTTCGTTGTAAAAACCTTTCGCCTCCGGAGTAATTTTAGATTTGTGAGGCCACCCCGAATTACAATAGTGCGTAACTTCATCCAAAACCAAATCCTTCTGTTGTTCCGTTTTCAGCCTATCCAAGAATTCATCGCTGGCTTGAATTTGATCCACTATATTATTGACGAATGTTTTCAAATCTTCGTCTTCTTCCTGATTACTGGATTCTATTGGCGCTCGCGACAAAGCGTCCGCTGCAATTAGGTGCTTCCCAGGCGTGTATTCAATCGTATAACCGTAGCTAAGAAGCTTCATGCGGAATCTTTGTAGTCGAGGTGTTAAATCATCGAGGTGTTTTTTCGTGAAAATTGATATAAGTGGTTTATGGTCTGTTTCGATACGAAATTGTAAACCGGCTAAGTAAATTCTAAACTTGTCGGAAATTGCCCATGTTATGGCTAATGCCTCTTTTTCTATCTATGCATACCTCTGCTCTCCCTCTGATAGTGTCCTTGAAGCATATGCTACCGGTTTCCAAAAGTCATCGATATCCATTTGCCTCAAAACCGCTCCTAAGCCATACGCCGAGGCATCAGTGGATACCATGGTCTTATGTCCGGGATTATACCGCTTCAGTACAGGCGGCGTGGATAAATTGATCTTTAGTTGGTCGAAAGCCTCTTGTTGCTGTTCATTCCATTCATATGCTGTGTCTTTCTTCAAAAGGTCATTTAAAGGTTGACATCTATCAGCCAAATTAGGAACGAATTTACCCAAGTACTGCACCATTCCCAGAAAACGACGTAATTCTGTAACGTTATTCGGCTTGGTATACCCCTGGATCGCTTTTATCTTCGCTTCATCCGGATGTATGCCCTGGGAGTCTATTCTGTGTCCCAAAAATGTAACAGCGGTAATCCCTACCTCGCATTTTTGCTGATTCAGCGTCACTCCAGCTTCAGACAATCTTTTCAAAACGCTCCTCAAGTTCGTATCATGTTCCTTCATCGTCTTGCCCGCTACCAGTATGTCGTCAGTTTGGCAAACAACCCCTTCCAGGTCTTCCAAAATACGCTGGATTTGCCGTTGGAATACCTCGGGAGCCGATGAGATACCAAAAGGTAGTCGTTTAAAACAGTATCTCCCAAAGGGTGTTATGAATGTTGTTAGGTACTGAGATCTTTCCGACAATCGTATTTGCCAAAACCCATTTTTTGTATCCATTTTCGTGAAGTACTTGGCCTCTGACAGTTGAGCTAAAGTGTGGTCTGCTACTGGCATCGGATGTAGTTCCCTTTCAATGCATTCATTTAGCTTCGACAGATCAACACATGGACGTATTTCTCCATTAGGTTTCGGAGCTATCACTAGCGGTGCACACCATTTTGTCGGTCTATCGACCCTCTTTATTACATCAAGACTAACCATCTCCGCCAGCTTTTCTTTTAATTTAGCCATCAGGGGAACCGGTACTCTACGAGATGCATGGAGCGCATATGGTTTGCTATTCTGCTTCATTTTAATGTCATATATGTATTCTAGGCAACCTAAGTTGTCAAACAACTGTGGAAATTCTTTTTCTATGTTGACTGTAGACCTCCCTTCGATACAGTTAATTCTGTTGATAAATTTAAGCATTTCGCATGTTCTTAGTGATAATAAGGCATTTTTAACATCTTCCACAATATAAATGTTTCTGTAACATTTATTGGCATCTTTCTCTATACTAAGTTTGCACATGCCTTTTACCTTTAAATTTTCACCCGAAGGCCCTGACAGTTTCTTGTCGGATTTTTCAATTTTCATCTGTGGCCAATTATTCATGAATATCTTAGTCGGTAAGACATCAACCGGTGCCCCGGTATCGATTAAAACTTCAATAGGCATTTTGTTAATCTGCACTATTTCCCACCACCTGTCGCTGTTATTCTTCTCCGTCACCATGCCCAAATACAAAGTTTCTATTTCTTCCTCTTCAGTTTCCACATTATTCATCGCCTGTCTATTTCTACACCTTCTAGCAAAATGACCTGTCATATTACATTTATAACACTTTCTCGCTCTTGCCGGGCACATTCCCCGTTCACCATGTCTACCACCGCACTTCTCACAGTTACGCCCTTCGTTTCTATCTCGTGTTTCTCTCTTTACGCCAATTCTGTTTACACATGCATTCGGTTGACCTCCAATCGCCAACTCCATTTGCTGTCGCCGAACATTTTCATGTGTGCGTACCGTGTCTATAGCTTTCTCAAGTGTCAATTCTGTTTCGCACTGCAATCTGTCCGAAAGCTTCCTATCTCTGATGCCAACAACAATTCGATCTCTGATCATTTCGTCTCTTAATCCGCCATATTTGCAATTACTTGCCAAATTATGCAATGACGTAATGAAGTCCTCCACCAATTCTCCCTCCATCTGGACTCTGGTGTTAAATCGGGCCCTTTCGTATATGACATTTATACGGACGACGAAATATTTTTCCAGCGCACTTGTGACCTTTTCATAGTCTGCCTTTTCTGCAGTCTTCAACGGCAATGTCAAAAATATATCGTCTGCTTGCTCACCCATCATATATATTAAGGTATTAACCTGTTCCTCCTCCGGCTGTTGGTTCAGTCTCGTTGCAATACGGTACCGATCGAACCGCCTTAACCATTTGGACCACTGCGCTGGGTTACTGAAATCAAACCTATCTGGTGGGGCCACCTGGAAACTGCTATGTTCCACCACAACTCGGCGAGCTTCATCTTCTTTTCCACTCGTGGACATTTTGTATATTTGCTTTCTTTAATTCTCTTTTACACCGCTGCCACCATGTAGAGTATGCTAGTTTATAAAACACGACTTGTCTTGTTGAGAGGTAGATGACAACTCCCTGCTTTATTTCATTTCATGTGTATAGAGAGTACATATGTAATAGTCATTAAACTACTACACATTTCCCACATTTGTTGACCCATTAAAACTAATGTATAGAGTGGCCTTGAACCGTAGATTCCGCTTAGTAAGTCTAGAAATTCTACCGTGTACTGCTTACTGATTTCAGAGTAGTTTTATGATAAATACTTACGGGAGATTATGTATTCTTCTCTGCACATGAACCACAAAATTTTTGTTAATGATTTAAACAACGATGTCATTATTTAAATAATTTTAATTATTATTTCACTGGGAATTTGAAGACTTACGGCCAATTAAAACTAAATTACAAAATAAATTACTAACAGAAACAAAACTGTAATTACAAAATTGTATACATTGAACATTATGAAACTACTCCATATGCTTAAGCAGTTCAAAAGTATAAATATGTAAACATTCATTTATTACAAATTAAAATAGTTTTCTTTCCTTGATGTGAGGGAATAAGACAAAGTCATTGGGTGCCAAATCAGGGCGGCGTGGCGAATGACCCACCCATTCCACATCTTGAGTGCTCAAATTGATTCATTGTTTCAGCTAATATGGAGCTAATTCGTTTTCTCTTCACTTATATTTCTTCGAACACTATTGGCAAACAGTTGGTTGTGGACCACTGACCGTCTTATGTTACTGTGGCCACCTGACCGGTTGTATCGTAAAAAACGCCATCTTTTGCTTCGATGTGATTCTTCCACGAACAACTTTTGTTGGATTTGACTTGCCTTGAAAGACCCATACGTTCGATTCCAGTTTTGTTCTGGGCTCATGTGCGTAGATCCATCATTCGTCACATGTGACAATGTTATACACTTCATTTAAGTTGCCGCGGTTGTATTTTTCTAACATTTCTTTGCTCCAATCAACATTTTTGTGAGCACTTGTAATACTAGTGCCCAAGGCTGCCTCAATCTCACGTTATCGCACAGCATCGATGGTTTGCGTCAAAACGACCGAAGTTGGACGACCTTCACGTAATTTAACCTTAAAAAAACGGTCTACAAGACTGAACTCATGGTACCGGCGATTTTATTTATTTATTTTATTTATTTTTATTTCAATATCAATACAAAGAAAGCCTATAAGGCCAATTATACATGTATTGTAAGATAATTCACTATGTAAAGTAATAGTACAATATGTAAGTTAAATTAAAAAAAAAAAAGTATATATATATTTATATACAAATTTAAATGGCTCCCCAGCCATATGAATATTGAGAAAAAAAAATATCAAGAAAAAAGGTGCCTATAGCAAGAGACCAAATATAAAAGGAAAATGGATATGTATTTGTAAGGAATTTAGTATCATGGCAAAATACCATTAAAGTAATCAACGAGTTTCTTTTTGTATGTAGAAATAGAAAACGAAAACAGTTTAAGTATGTTCGGTAAATGGTTCCAAATACGACATAGTCTTACTAAAAACGAATGTTCAAAAACAGCAAGATGAACCAAAGGGATCTCAATCTGGATATTACGTGTTGAATTTATGAAGGAAAACTCATTTACCAGAATTACCGGTTGCCTTAATTTCATGATTTTATAAAAATGGAGTTATATACGTGAGTTTAGATAATCATGAAACGAACATCCCAGAAATTCTGGAGTAAGTTCAGTAACACGTTCATGTTCCAGTGCTCTCACATTGAAAACATAACGAACAATCTTTCTTACAATCCTTTCAATTTTATTTAAGTTGTAGGACCAAGTTTGATGGGTATTCATCACCAAAAGTTGAAACAAGCACTCTTGTCGCGGGAATACACGCCAAAAATCAACAAAAATCTAAAAAAACATAAGTAAAAAGCGTTAAAATAATAATAAAAAGCAAAAAAAAAACATGCGTCTCAAACATAATCAAGTGCAGGGAATATGCCAAATAATATTGATGGGAAGACCAATGGAAAAACCTACTTAGAACGTTGTTGTTGAAATATGCGGTCTGGTCAAATTAAATACCTTTAACTCCCTAGGAAGTGGGTTAAATAATCTAACAATTCTAACCGAAAATGATTAGTGAGACAGTGTATTAATTTGCGGAATGATAATATTGTTTAATCGACTGGACTGGCAAAACTGAAGCCAGTGCTTTTGTAAATCGGGCATTGATTTTTGAACATTTTATAAAAATACATAAGCAGGCGCCAATCTACAACCCAAAAACGTATCTGCAAATAAAGTCATTGTACACTTTATTAAAATTTTACACATACCCCAGTGCGCTATTTAAAGCTAAAAGGACCAAATTGAAATTCTCCTGATTGACACTGTAATATATGTACCTCCAAACAGCACACAATATTGGGCAAATTTGGAGAGCGAACTATTCGTTCCTTTACAAAACGTGACAGTGACAAATCAGTGGTATTTTACAGCAAAACTCATTTTATCTTTCAACCGCACACTTAAACAAAATCAATTTACCCCCCCCCCCCCCCCCATTAGAAATTACTCGCAGACCGTTACTACAATTAGAGGAAAAGAATAGGGCTTTTGTTTTAGATACGTTATTACCATATATGTTAAATTTCTATTACGATTAGTAATCAATTAGATTACGTTTTAAAAATACTCCTTATCTTCTTAATCACTCTGTTCTTCTGTCGCTGTGTGCGTACACGCTAATCTCCGAAACCATCCAAATGATTTCAATGAAATTTGGTCGGTGTATATTATTGGTTCCAGAAGGAGACATAGGATAGTTTTGGATCCGATATTCTTAGTGGGTGTGGATCCGCCCACACAGCGCTAATAGACAGATGGTTCCTGGGTATATTAGGTGATAATAGGACAAAGGGGCATGGCACCTCCCGCTGAACCCATATTTACTTTTTTTTGTGGGCTAACACTCAGGGGAAAAACACTTGCACGGAAAAACACGAAGATTATTCCACATAAGAACAGTTCGGCTGACTGCTCGTTGGATCAATCTATGCTCGTTGGATGAGACCCCATCTATAACAACTCGTATAGGGCGATCTCTGAGAAAACTCGATTTGAATCGGGAGAAGGTATTACAGACACCAATGCAAGAAGTTTTGATATGATGGTCCGTGTCAGACCCCATCAAACGCCTTGGAAATATCCAGCAAGCACCACTTTCACCAAGGCGGTGAATGGATCGACACCATCGTTCAGAAAGGA
This sequence comes from Hydrotaea cyrtoneurina, assembly GCA_958296145.1. Taxonomy (NCBI): domain Eukaryota; kingdom Metazoa; phylum Arthropoda; class Insecta; order Diptera; family Muscidae; genus Hydrotaea; species Hydrotaea cyrtoneurina. The sequence goes on from OY282512.1 coordinate 41,809,393, forward strand.
ACGCCATCAGGTCTCCAGTAGATCAATTTCTACTGTCGATCATGCCGTTAGACTCTAAATACTGAACAAGATGTCGATTAACCATGCTCTCCATAACCTTCGAGAGCGCTGAACATATTGCATCGGTTGAACATTGGCAACTTTCCATGTTGAAAAGATTGCGTACAGGACGAGCTAGAGTCGAAGAGCACAAGTGCTGAAATACCATTGGGGCCGTTGTTTTAAAGTTTTAGAGATGTGTGTCTTGTGATTTTATTGCCTGTTATTTTCGCAAATTCCATTAAGTAAGTCTGGATAATACATAAATTCGTCGATTTGGAACGATGTCATCGGCACTAAATTGTTTTAATCGGCTTGAGAGCATTGGGATGTCACACTCGTAATTGTGAGGGACATTTTTTGATATTGGTTCCTAATTTGTTTCCAAAAGCCCAGCACTTAGCACTAACATATCAAAAAATCACAGTTGTTGTGTTCATAGACTTAAGATTGGGTTTTTGTATAAAATGTTTCTAATATCTCCATTAAGGAAATACAAATAGGAAATATTGTTTATTGATAGATGCTAAGTTTTCCCATAGAGAAACTATTAATTGAGGTTTAAATCATAGCTCCTTTGTCATACAATATTTATTTCAGGGATTTCTGCATGCATTAGAAGTAGCTGACTGGCCACTCAATCGAAGAGTCCGCTTTCTCAATATGAACGATTGAGTCCAGTTTTACTAACATATCAGTGACCTCAATACTTGTGTATGTTGGAAAGTCTCTACTCCCTACCTTCACATGAGACGTTTTACAAAAATGACAACTTTTGCATTCTTCTACTGACATTTATGCCGACACTGGAACAATGACCACAAATATATTTTTTTTATACATACATATATCCCGAATCCCATAATATAGAAATTTTAATTAAATTTATTGCACCAATGCTTATAACTGTTTTATTCTCTTCTTATTACAGATATCTTACAGAATGCTATGATGAATTGGGTACACAGTATAAAGTACCCATCTATTGTCTATCATATCCTATAAATATAGTTAAGGAAGAAAATGGTCGTGATTCACCTGCCGAATTTTCAGAGCCCGTCGATGGCGGTACAGAGATATTCCTCAAATTGAGAATATCATCAACGATGTCAGATGTCAAATTACCTGTATACTCCAAAGACACAGTGGGTCAATGTAAAAAGAAATTGCAGGTTAGTTTATATTTGAGATGCTGCCCCCATGTACAGCATATAACTGATGTCATCTGTGTGTTGTGTTCTGTGTGTGTTTTTCATTTCTTCATTCTCCCACTAGGCTGTGGAAGGCGTGGATGCGTGCTGCCAACGCTGGTTTTATAGCGGCAAACTACTGGGCGACAAAGTGCCCATCGAAGAATGTAACATACAAAACGGCTACGTCGTACAAGTCATTGTAAATACTGAACACTATAATCATGACAATAGCACAAGTATCGCCACTGCAAGCTAGCCAATATTCGTCATCTGCAGTCCCCCACACAAAGTGAACAACGCAAAGTTAACCACTTTACTATCGTCGGTATCGATGGCAACAAATAGCAATAAACTGTATCATTTGTCGCCAGCATACAATCACCAACAACATCAGCAACGTCAACGTCAACATCGACAGCAGCAGCAGCATCAGTGTCGTCATCATAATCTTTGTTATTGCATTGAACAGCCGGCGTCAGCAATATCGTCGGCTCTATTGCGGACAACAAGAATTGACAGTGACATTGCATTTGTTGTTGGGAAGGCCACAAAAAACTCTCTGGATGGTAGTTGTTGTACATTTGTGAAGATATCATTAATAGTTTTATTAATACTATTGTTAATCATAATGCATTTTGTTGCAATTTGTTGTTAAACTAAATGGAAAGAAAATGCATAAGAAAAATAGAAGAAAAAAAAAAACAAACAAACGAAACTTGATACACATTTAAGTCATTTTAGTTTCTCTCCTCTCTCTCTGGCTCTAATTCCCTCCTCCAATTCCCATTCTTCTACTTTATTTGTGAGTCTTGTCTTTTTCTACAAAAAAAAAATAAAAATAAAAAAAAAATCGCAATTAAAAACAAATCAATTACAGCGAACCTGAAATTGAATCTAATGAAAATTATAACTTTTTTGTACATTATAATAATATTTTTTTTTTATTATTTATATATCATTTCGCTGTCATTGTTTATTAGCGAGAAAACAAATGGTAAACAATTAGAAGAATACAAAACACAAATATTAACTAATTTTAAGTGCGTACAATATAATTTGAAATTAATTTAAATTAAAAATCCCTCCTCCCCCCACATTTTTTTAATTAAACTAATAAACGTAAAAAAGATGTATGTATACTTTATGCGTAACATGTACACAGCCATATAAAACAAAAACAGAAAAAACAAGAGAAAAAAAGGATATAAAACAAAACCAACATAAAAACAAAGCAATTAATTTATACTATATTTAAAGTAAATAAACTCTGAAACCATTATTTAACAGAATCAAATCAAACCGGAAGCGCGTTTGAATAAAAAGTGTATTGAATTTATACAAAACAAAAAAAAATAAATAAATAGTCGGTAAACATAAAGCGTACTTGTATGTATTATCCAGGATCCAGTTCGCATACAACGGCGAGTACATACACAAAAACAAAGAAAAAATAACGAAATGTATTGTAATTAAATTGTACTCACTCTGGTCTAAACGAAATGGAACGAAAGAAAACAAATAAAACCTAATAAACTAAATAAATTAAATTTGCTAATCTTTTGACATTCCATCACAGAGATTTCAGTTATGGTGTTTTCGTTTCTGAAAATATTGTTGGCTGGCTGACATTATGACTTACTATTAATATTGATGCCCTATTATGATGACATGATACATTTAAGACTGTAGGTTTAAAAAAGGTGTTCTCCAAACTACTTGAAATGTTGAGATCACATTCTATGTTCCTTTTTTTAAATTATCCTTTTAAAAGTGATATGTAAAGTCATACATTTACATGATTATGAGGTTAACATCCCAGAAGGAATTCAAAGAAAAATTATAAGAGATAATTCCAATATCATGCATCTAAGCGAAAACAAGTAAGTAAGAACAATTTTTTATCGCTGTAATCTGTTGTTTTTTTAGTTTTGTGAAGAATTTTAGAATTCATTCATGTATGTCTAATTCTATTAAAGACGACATGAAACATCCTAAAAGGGTACATCCATTCCACCTATGTTAAAATTATCAACAATCGATTTCTAGGAATTTCTCAACAGTCAATTTCAAGTTGCATTACGGAAGTTTATAAATCTATAAACAAAGTTCATTGTCCCAAAAACATATCCTTTGAACTCTTGGAAGAAGAGAAACGAGAAGCAAACATACTTTTTTTTTAATAAATGTGGAATTTCTGGAGTAATTGGTGCCGTTGACGGGACGCATATTCAGTTAATAACACCAAGTTGAAGCATAGCATCAATGTATGGTTGTAAGTACAAAAAGTTTATTTAAGAATTTGATTTGATAAAATGTTCATAATGGCTGTCAATGGACGTTTTGGTGGAGCTTGCCACAACTCACATGTTGGGAGAAAGAAAATATTTAATGGACAATTTGCAGAGTGGAGATAAAACTACACGAATTCTTGGTGAGTTTTTATTAATTTTATTTAACATGTAATATTTTTTAATTTTGTTGCTTGGGTGATTCTGGGCATCATTTGGAGCCGTGGCTTCTTACTACATACAGAGAGAATTCAAACGAATTCCATTTTGAATGAGCAACATTCGAAAGCAAGATTTCGATGCCTATTAGCTGTAAGAGAACTACATTGTAATCCATTAAAAACAGCGCTTATACTTAATGCATGTTGTGCACTGCATAATATTTGTTTGGAATTTGACGTTGACATTCCTCAGCTTGAACATGCAGACAATTTGTCTTCTAATTCCAGCTATATTACTCTTTATTTTGTATTTGAACCATTCAATTTTGTGTTTAAAATTAATATAACACATATCTACTTACATTTTAAGTTTTTTTTTAGATGTTCACTGCCAAAATTGCTTTCGAATAATTTACGAATGTTGTCAAGCCTTTTTATAGTCTTTTTCGTATTACACGATTGCTGTAACGAAAGGGAAATTTTTGTTTTCGAAGAAAGAAAAAAATTTCCTAACATTCGTTAATTATTTGTCGAAAATCGTATTACCCAGTAGGAATTCATCGAATTCGATAAATTTTTCTTTCGATTCCAATTACGCGGTAAGGTCCCTGGTTAATGTTGCTCCTAGCTCGTCGATTTAGTTTTTGAGTTTCATAAACGGCTTTTTACTTCAATAAAAGGAAAGCTTTTTTAATTTTAAGCAGTCGTCGCTTTAAAATTATGAATTAACAAAGGGGTTTCAAAAGAAAATGCCAGGAAAAACTCTGGGGGAAAAAGTCATCCATAACTCGAACTTCCATAAGTCGAAGCACTTCTAGTGGCAGTAGCGTTAATTAAACACATTCCCTTAATTTGCTATTCTATAAATCGAATTTCCATAACTTGAATTTCGCTATTACTCGAAGAAAAATAATGGCACAAACTTCCATAAGTCGGACTTTTTGGAGAAATAAACCAAACAATAGTGGTTTGAAGGCATCGGAACGTGTGTTTTGAGGTTTATAATGGAAAAAAGGTACTTCAATTTCAATCCGAAATATCTGAGGTTGATTATGAAGAGGTTCATTAGACTTTTCTGCGGATGATGATATTGCTCATCATTGTTCTGCCGAATCAATTACTTCGCAGAACGCGCAATGAAATGAAATGATGATGAGGAACAGGTTTGCTATACAGCCTTTCCGACAACTGATGAGCATTACAAGGGCCTAAACAAATTATTCACAACAACAAAATTACACAGATTTTTCAAGTAATTGCAACTGTATACTTAAAGTAAAAATTAATAAATTCGTATAAATTAACAATATAAGTAATTCCATAAGTCAAAGTCTTCGTAAGTCGAACTTTTCTACGGAATAATGGTGGTTCGAGTAATGGAAGTTAGACTGTAATAAATGATCTAAAACCCGAATACCTGATAAACCATATTACAACATGAAATGTGAGTGTCAATATCAAAGTTTGTTATTTTCTGGACAAAAAGGTATGAGATTTACTTCCGACTTGGTAAAGTAGTCTTTACGGATGTGCTGGAAACCATAAAGACAAAATTGAAAGACGCAATCAGATCAACATTCATTTCGAAAACAATCAACACTGAGAGTTTTTGCTCAGGGATCGATCGTACCAGCTGATTGTTAGAAATGACTTTAACTTTGGGCTGTCACAGTCAGTCGTTTCCCAGATACTGTCCGACTCTATGGATGGCTAAGGAAGGACATTGTGTCTACATCCGGCCCGGAGGCTCCGGGGTTATCTGTAGCAGACCCGCTACAGCTTCCTCCAGCTGGCTGAGAGTAAAGTGCTTGAGTCTTCCGCCATCGGTGGCATTACATTCAGCTTTGTTTGTCATCCTTTTTTTTAATTTATGTCTCATTAAACCCCACAATAAATGTTGTGTATGTCCAAGGACATGAGGCGGTACAAATCTGCCTCCACTTCTCAACGTAACCTAAACTATTATGCACCATATAAATTCACAATCTACTTACTCTTCTGGGCATACCAAGAGCATTTATTGGTGTTTCAAATTACTTGGAACAGTGCCCTTCATCGACGAATTTTTCTCCAACCTGTCTCCAAGTTTCTCAAATTGATTAGCATTGGTTATGTTCATTTCAACTTTGAAACATTTACAAATATTACAAGTCGTTACCAAAATATTTCGTTAGGTAATAACGGGTTTTCCAACAGGAGGCCGATCACCAACAGCATCGTCGGGCGGGGTCATTGGACCTTACATTTTCGAAAATGGGGTTGGACCAACAGTTACGGTGCATGGATTGCGCTATCGCGAAATGACCAATGATTTTTTAGGGTCGGAGTTGGATGATATTGATCTGGACAACGTTTACTTTCAACAAGACGGCGCTACGTGCCACACAAGCAGCTCTTTTAGGGGAAACGTTTCCGGAGCGTGTTATCTCTCCAAGAGGTGATCACAATTGGCCACCGAGATCTTGTGATATAACACGTCGCGACTGTAAAATATACATATATACACCCAGTATCTGTAAAATATTTTCATTAGCGATGTCTCCCGCAAGTTTTCATGAATCACCGATTAGTGCACTGTTTTCAGATTCTCGACATCTGGCCCAGGTTTATAATTAATGTGAGGGTGAGACTATACGTATCCGGAATGTTTCAGGTAATTCTAAACGATATGTGGAAGCTTGTTGAGCAAATTGTTGAGATTATTTAATAATCGGATTGAGATACCCTTCATGAGACGTATTAAATACCTCGGCGTCTTTTTTAATCGATTCATTTACTTTTACTTTTTATTGCAATAAATAAAATAAATAATATTTGTAATTTGTGTGACTGGACAAGCACCTGTTGTACAAAACATACAATCCGCTAGATGTCTTATATGCCTTCCCTTGGTTTGGTTTACAATTTCACAAACATTTGGAAATTGTGGAGCGCACGAATCTTTGAGCGATATTTTTAAAACGGCGTCCCAGTCACCGTGATTGAAAAAGTCAGCTGTAGTCATCGAATATGTCAAAGAACGGTTACGTGCAAAGTCGATCTTTTATGTTTTTTTTTTACATTTCACTGCTGCCGGCAATACAGTGCGACTTTCGGTAACCGTTTAAGAATGATAGAATGAAAGATTACGTCATGCGAATGATTTCCCGTTAGATGACGTAGTTTGTCCCTTGTAAGGGTTGCCAACTCTATTTGAATGTACAAGGAGTTACAAGTTTCAGATTGGAATTCAGCGTAAGAATTATTGTTGGCAACCCTGTAACTGAAACCTCTTGGACTATCAGCAATAGGAATACACTACTCGTGACGTCATTCGCCCAACCTGCGTAGGATGGCGTAATCAGTGTTTCTATCATTCTTGTTATACAATATTATTATCTCTGTCTCGTTTTATCGTATTTGATAGAACGATGATATTTAAATTAATCAGCAAATTCTTCTGTTTCTTTCTTTTCTTGACATATCTAGTAATAATCTTGCCATTTTCGTTACAAAGAATACAATACAAAAAGTCAAACAATGAATTTTGAGGCTCTCAAAACTATTAAAAATAATGTTATAGTTCTCTAAAAATTGTGCAGCGATTTGTAACTGTCTGCTGTCGGGCATTTATATATGGGTGAATAATCTTAAATGACTCCTTTCTGTGTCCGGCTGTTTAAAATTGTGTTGTATTAACTATTTTTTTTTATAAATATGTTCTAAGCAGCTTATTATATTTGTTAAAATAACCCACGTATTAGTTTTTAAAATTTTTAATTTGTTAATATCGAAAAAAAGAAAACAGTACATGTAGTCTCAGTCCCGTGGCGTGTCCAAAACCGACGCAGCAAAATAAACCGTACTTATTATGTATGTAAATATTAAAAATCTGTAATTGCATTCAAATGAATTTATGCACTATCACTTCAAGTCACATATACTCTTTTTTTGATTTAATTAAATTAATTTTAAGAAATTATAAAAATCATTGACTTTTGTCCGGAATATTTTCTCTCAGTCCCGTAACTGGTGTGGTTTTCTGCTTAAAAAAAAGGTAACGGCCGTTACGTTCAAATTGTAGTGTTTCTCTCGCGCTGAAGTATTGTTCTCTTCGAAGGTTCTCTAAGAAACTCTACTTCTATTTTAGTTTGCGAATTATTTTCGTCGAAGTGGTCGGAGACTGTCCCCTTTTTTGCAAAGAAAAGGAGTCATTTCAGATTATTCACCCATATCAGAATTTGACAATCAAAATACCCAGGGTTGTATCTAAATTGTTGTTGTTGGGCAATTGCGTATACCTATGGTACAATAAACAAGGTAAGGCCAAGCAATCAGCTGATTTACAATTTTTTCTCGCAGCGCTCTAAATTGTCAAAGTTGACATTCGATGTTTTTGTTTACATTCAGGCAACTGTTGAAATTTCAAAAAACGTTTATTCAAATTATTGACATTATTTTATATTAATGATGGAAATGTAAATATTTTGTATCAAATATTTACAACAATAACAAAAATTAACTGTCAGTAACTTTATTTTATATTCTTGACATATACAACTTTGACAATATAGAGCACCAGAGTTGTATCTGATTATTTGTTGTTGGGCTAATGACCTTACCTTGTTTACTGTACCATGCGTATACCTTTAGTTATTGTGCCATGATTGAAAATATGAAATTTATACAGAGATATCCTACCAGAGGTGTTTTTTTTTAATCACACGGTATTTCGGTAGCTGTCACTTTTGAAGCTTTTATTCTTTGACATTTGACAAGTAGAAACTACGCCATTAAAAAAAATGGGATGATACACGCTTCAACAACGCATTGAAATTATTAAAATTCACTACAAAAAAGGTGAACATTTTGCGGTCACAGTTCTCAAAACTAAAAAGTTTCCGGACCGTGTTACCTCTCGAAGAGGTCATCACAATTGACCACCGAGATCTTGTGATTTAACACCTTGCGACTTCTTCCTTTGGGGCCACCTGAATGACAGTCCAGCGTCGATTCAAGACCGCAGAGATAGAATTCGTGCAGCTATCGAGGACATAGGGCAGCCAACTTGCGATTTGGTTATGGACAATTTCATGAAAAGGATATGGTCCTGTAAGCGTGGTCGTAGTGGCCATTTGGCTGATGTGGTTTTTTATTACAAACGGCATACCTTCCTCTTTATTGAGATCATTTATCTCAAAAAATGCAATTTTCTTTGAATACCAAAATAACACCTCTTGTTGGAGTACCCTGTTGGAGTACCAATAGTTTCTGAAAATACTATTAAGCTCTTTAATGAAGAAAATATAACATACAACATATACATAATTAATATTAACATCTCATAATTCCATAAGCCAATGTGGTTAACCAGTTGAGGTCACTTCGCACCTAGCCACCCTCCATAGTTTGCAGTAAGGTGAGAAATGAAAATGCCCGTGTTATAACCTGCAGAGAGAAAGACGAAAGTACATTAATTCCATAATCCCCTTTTTGGTCACTTTCATGGGGGGCATCTGTGCAATGTCAGGTCGTTTCCATGCCACTGTGACTTACACCTCTGAAACGGTCTACGTCCAATGGAAATATTCTGCCGGCGGTCAGGTGGAACGGACGATAGGCGTTGAGCAAAAACATGTGAATATCATTTTTCATTTCTCGCATATGCAGATACCAAGGACTTCTTAATATAGCCTCGCCGCAACGTTGGCTATTAAAAGAAATCGTTTCGCCGAAATAGCAAATAACAAAGAACTCCCAGGCTACCAGCAGCAAATATTGACCCAATGATATGACCTTCATAAACGATGGATTATCCGCGGTCGTCTAGAATGTATTTAATAACGGATTAGACTGAACATACGACCTACATACATACATATAGACAATACACACCTTCACAGACACAAAGGCAACCAAACACATAAGAAATATAACTTCACCCGTTTTCAAGAACCATATGGGGCTGTAAAAGGTTTCCATGTTCTCCAAACATTCCAGTATGAAGCAGTGATGTTCAATGCATCTCTTAAATGAGTTGCGAAAGTTGCTGCGAAAGTCCTGGGCATTCGCTAGCAGACTGTCTTGTCTTACGAAGGTGTGGACAAGGCTATCAATGTCACATTTCACTTCTTCGGCGCAATAGTATTCATTGACTTCGGACTCGGAATATTCCTGCAACTCGTACAGATTGCTATTGGAAGAGAATAGAGTAACCTTCAGTAAATCGGATGAAAGATGAGAAATTTCATTAGGTATTCTGATTTTCAGATGTTGGTACATAACCTTTAAATATTGCCTATTTTGTATTGACATTACATTATTTTGTGTATGCGAAAATTTAGAGTTTTAAGTCAAAAGTGTCAATTGGGAGAACTTTTGATTTACTTCCTTAATTTGTCATCAATGAACTGATTGTAGAAGCATCTGATTTAAGTTTGAGAATGGAGAGTGAAGGGTGTAGGAATACGCGAAGTTCGAGAATTATGGAAGGATGATCACTGCCAAGATCATCCTCGACTTGTGAAACTTCGAGTTATACAAGTTCCACAACACTTCGATGCAGTTTGTCATACCAAGGATCTGCATGTCATCTTCCACCGAAGTCTCGGTCTTCCCTGTCAGCGCTTGCCGTGGTAGTTGCCTGTGTAGTTTTCATACTCCGAGTTAACACAGATCAGGTCGTAGATTTTGCAAAGCTTCATCTGTTTAAATAAGCACAGGTAGAATATGTGTTATTTTAGTTTGACGAGAGAGGCCTCAGTTCTATTTGTCAATACGATCCGTCGCTTTATTTCGATGCAGACATTATGATTTCTGTTGATGTCGGAGCCGAGGTATATAAATCCCTCTACTACCTCGATGTTGCAACAGACGGAGGTCACCAAGTCGCCTTTTTGTGTGTCCTCGTTCACCATTTGAACCATCTTCGCCGATTCCTTATCGATTCTGGTAAAAGCGCCAGCAGGGGGGTCCCTCGAGGAAAATTGTCTAGGTTTTGGTATGGACGAAGTGTGAAGATTTGGTCGACACTAAAGTGCTGGATTATTAGAACTCCCTCTCAACTTTTTCCAAGGCTCTTGTTTTTCCCTCAGACCTTGTCCGATGTTTGTAGAAATTTTGCACCGGAAATGTTTGTTTTTTTTATGTTGTGATAAACGTCTAGTGTTGTCACACGAAATGGAGAAAGTATGGGATATTTCGACGGACCATTAAAAAACATATTTGAAGTTTAAGCTCAGTTTTATTTGAAACTGAGTTTTACAAAATTGTGGCTGACTACGATTTCATTTATTGGGTCTCAAAAACCTAAACACAATTTGATTCGAAACGGTGGTTTAACTACTATCTCATTTATTGTAAACCAATAATTTTCTACAGTGTACCATATGTTCCAAAGCTAACAGAAATGGAAATGCAATGATTGCATACAAATCAAACGAAACACTGCAAACAATATTCAAACGGCAAACAATATTCAAACACAACCACGGACAAACGGAAACAAAACAACGACAGTGAACTGCTTATGGGATAGTCTACCTAGGAGAAACACACAAGACAATGTTTTGTGTGATATTAGGTATGCACGAAAACGTCATAAAGAACGGAAAGTAGAGGAGAAGACAGCAATGTCACAGCATGTCAAAGTGAGTGGCCACACAGCTGATTTAACGCGCCTTTCAGCTTTTAATTCAATCCAACCCTATTTTTATACACTCCATCATAGGATGGAGTATATACTAAGTTTGTCATTCCGTTTGCAACACCTCGAAAGAGTGATCTGCGACCCTATAAAGTATATATATTATTGGTCAGTGTAACATTCTAAGACATTCTAGCGATGTCCGTCTGTCCGTCTGTTGAAATCACGATAGAGTGCGAACGATCAACGCTAAGAAGCTGAAATTTTTTAGGAATATGTTTTTTGCCCATAAGCAGGTTAAGTTCGAGAATGGGCAATATCGGACCAAAGGGGAAAAAGTTCCCCTTTACGGGACTAAATATATCCCGGCCATAATCAAATTTTTCAAATATTTTTTTTCACTACATCTGATTTTTTTGGTAAAATTGTTCTAAGTTTATATAATTTATAGATGGGGAAAAAAATCCTAAAAATGGGCGTGCTCATGGGTTCCGTGGACCCTTGGGGCCCATGATAAACATGCGCATATGGGTATCGAAGTGCAACGAAATTTACTCACGAACCCAAATATGCCTTTAGTTTCATGATTTGCCTAAATTTTTTGATCCGGTTTCTGGGACTATCGGGTCACCAGCGGCCCAAAAACCGGCCCCTGACAACACTTTCAAATCACTTACTTTCCCTTGACAAACATGGACATATGGGTATCGAAAAGCAACGAAATTTTCTCACGAATCCGAATATGCGCCCATTTTCATGATTTGGATAAAATTTCGGATCGGGTTCCTGGGACCATAGGGTCACCAGCGGCCCAAAAACCGGCCCCTGACAAACATGGACATATGGGTATCGAAATGCAACGAAATTTTCTCACGAATCCAAATATGCGGCTATTTTCATGATTTGGATAAAATTTGTGATCGGATTCCTGGGACCATAGGGTCACCAGCGGCCCAAAAACCGGTCCCTGACAACACTTTCAAATCACTTACTTTCTTCATAGTTTTCTTATTTATTGACTTTTTAAGGATCCATGATGGAGGGTATATAAGATTCGGCCCGGCCGAACTTACTATTTGTCCACTTGTTTTTTTTCGAAATGAGGATGTAGTTGCCGAGCGCTGACTGAATTTTTGTTTGCAAAAATTAAACAGCGAAACATTTAGTTACAACACACAGGCTCAACTTGCCATACAGCGGGCTTAACAGTCGATTTATTGCAAAATCAATTTGGTGGCAATTTTATTTCCAGAACTGGTCCTGTTCACTGGCGCATCGCTCCGGATTACTTTTAATGTGACTATGTTAGGTCATTGGCTTCTGCCGACAAACCAACAACTCTTGATGCATTGCAAGCCGACATTCAAGCTACCATTGACGTCATACGACTGGACTAATAGAATGGACCATGCAACTGGCAGCCGCGTCGGAAATATGCTGGCTATCATATTTAAAAACTAAGTGGCATGAAATTATCTAGCAGACTGTTATAAAAAATGTTTTTCAATGGTTTCAAACATTATTTTATACATTATCTATTTTCAGCTGTAATTTTGATTGTGCCATTTTATTCAGATAATTGTAAATCCATATGTCTTGAATGTGAACGTGTGGGAAACCCATAAGCAACAAATACTAACCTTAACTCCTCTCTGGTCCGTCTCATTTGAATACCAACCGTTGCTAGGATATTTTTCAGACTGCAAAATAACACGTCATATTGGCCTGATATTAAAATGGCCAGTACCATGTAAAAGCCACTGGATGCGGAAAATGCAGCTGCCACTTGTATTTGTCCAACCGATTGAAGAATATAAATTGTCTCATAAATGATCGGCTTCTGTAAAAGAACAAAAGAATTATTCCACATGTTTTTATGGGCAATTTCGGGTCAGCCTTTTATTGAAAACCACTTGATTGCACTTCATCATGGATGTATTCGAGAAAGGGATCACATCATTTTCACATAATCATTGAAGTCATTCTCTCGCATACAAACATGCTGAATAGTAAGACCGTTCGGTTTGAGGGGTCTGGCGGTCGACCACCCCCATACGTACCTTATAATCGAATGGATACCAGCAGGCCAATGGCAGACTACGGTTTCCATAGGTGAGGGGTACCATGAGCCAGAATATTGCGCCGGCGAAACAACAGTACACATAGGCTTTAATCCATTTATTGGACAGGGCCAAACACTGATCCATAGACACGAACGTGAATCCTTTAAATAACGACAACAATAGTAACACTTGCCTTTCATTACTCGCAATTACCTAGGGCCGAGCGTGTCCTGTGCTCCGAGTTGATAGAGTTCATCAAGTCCTCCAGTAGCCGTGGTCGCATGCGACGAAAATACACTTTCATCATAATCGTCCACACGTAAATGATTGTTTGCATCAAACAATTTACAAACAACTCCAAATCCCCACCGTGGAAGTTCAGATACATCGTGCAAACATACAGGACTACAATGTGTATGGACACCAAGTAAAGAAGGATCTCGATTGTCCACTCGATGCTTTGGCCCATTCTGCCTCGGCAACTAGACCACAGACGATTCAAATTCAGGGGATACATGACAGCCCAGCGCATTGTGCAGCGTATGAATGGAAATAGATCACGTCGAAGTGCGTTTGGTTGCATTATGCGATTCGACTGCTGTGTTTCACGGAATATGAGGGCGTACTGGTGTCAATGCATTCGGTCGGTTTTTATCAAACGTGTTTGTTGGCGACTTTAACCACACAATTGATGGATAATTTAATGATGAACTTGTGGCAGGTGGACTTTGGAAGGTAAATAGTTGTGGCATGTGAATTTGAGTTCCTCCCTGCCTTCCCTACCGGCCATAATGTGGTTTTGCGGTTCAAATTTTCTCGTCTACTCGAGAAGGTAGGAGCGATTTTTAAATAATTTGTTAAATTCTATAAAGGTCGGGAAATTTAAAACCCTACACACAATTCATGCGGTACTATGTAATGGTAAAACCATCACTATTTTTCCATTGGCCAACTGTCTGAAGAGTTTCAAGATGCGAAAGAAAACAAAGTAGGACAGAAAACGCGTGTAAACAGTTGAAGAGAACTGAAAGTAATCCCTAACATTGCAATTGACGAAAATACGTTTGAAACACAAAAATCAAACTTAGACAGCAACGAGGTAAACTAACGATTTATACAAGCAAACTTTGTCCCATCGGCTGAGAATATTTGTGAGAGGACAAAAATGTCGTCACAAATTGCATTTGTCTGCTACTCCTATATCACTGTCCTATATAGATCACTGCTAATCTACGTGAAATGGGTAAAATTAATTAATAATACAGGGTTTTCCAACAAGAGGTGTTATTTTGGTATTCAAAGAAAGATTGCGTTTTTTGAGATAAATGATCGGATGTTTATTTCATAATAAAGAGGAAGGTATGCCGTTAAAAATACAATCATCAGCGACATCATCTGCCAAATGGCCATATCCTTTTCATGAAATTGTCCATAGCCAAATCGCAAAGTGCCTAACCTATGTCCTCGACAGCCTAACGAATTCTATCTATGAGGTCTTCAAACGACACTGGGCTGTTGAAGTAGACCATATCTTTCACGTGGCCCCAAAGGAAGAACTCGCAATTATGATCACCTCTTCGGGAGATAACACGGTCCGGAAACTTTTCACGTAAAAGAGTAATGGTTTCGTTGCTTGTGTGGCACGTAGCGCCGTCTTGTTGTCCACATCAATATCATCCAACTCCGAACATAAGAACTCATTAATCGTTTCTCGAAGGAGCAATCCATTCACCATAACTGTTGATTCAAACTCATTTTCCAAAAACTAAGGTCCAATGACCCCGCCCGACCATAAAGCGCACCAAACAGTCACACGTTGAGGATGGACAATAACTCTTGAGTTTTCCGAGCACCAGATGCGACAATTTCGCTTGTTGACGTAGCCATACAGGTGGTAATGGGCCTCATCAGTCAAGATGATTTTTCTATGGAATTCCGGATCATTTTCATGCATTTCAGGGACCCAATCAGCAAAGACACGACGTTGTTGATGATCGGCCGGCTTTAGTTCTTGTGTGAAGCCTTAACACCCAAGTCTTTATGAAAAATACGGTGTAATGACGTTTGTGGAATGCCCAATTCCAAAGAACGACGAGGAATGGACAAACCTGGGTTTTCTTCAATACTTTAGGCTACAACAGCAATATTATCAGTTGTTCTTCAGCGACGTGCACGGGTTTTATTCTTCACATCACTAACTTGTCCCAACAGCTTTAATTTTATCAACAATTTCTGTATTGCGGTCCGACAAGGTGCTTCACGACAACTCAAAAATGCATTAGTTTGGTGAAAATTACCGATAGTAAAGTCGCTAAATCCTATAGGGAGCTTGGAAAAAGTTCCAATGTGACGGAAAAACAGTGAAATAGTATCGGAGTGATATGGTAATTTAGAAAAGTCCAAAAAAAAACAAGCCAAAAGCGTCAGAAGCTCAAAAAGTTACCCAAAAGTCTCGACTTAGAAGTTTGGTCAAAAATACATTCAAAGCCAAGAGCGACATTGTATGCATCATGGACGATTAGTCATATTTCACATTGGATGGAACACTTAGACGATAAAATAAAGTATGTGGAGCTTTCAAAATTTCCTAAAAAAGTTTTATTGTGGCTCGCAATTAGTCAGCATGGAAGGTCAGAACCATTTTTGTTTGAGTCCGGTTTGGCCGTCAATTCTGAAAGATATATTTTCTGCTTACCAAAAGTTGAAGAATTTATGAATAAGAAGCATAGAAACTTAAATGTAATCTTCAAGAAGTTACAAAACTCCATGAGAATTGGACGGACATTTGTTTCATATTCAAGTTGTGACGACATTTCACAATTTCTTGATTGGATTTCTGTCTGGGGACTGTGACATTGGTGTCACAGGTACTGATATTATCGGTTTTATGTTGGAATCGGAATTGTTATCGGTATTTGGTGTCATAGAAACCGATTGTATCGGTGTTATTGTCGGAAACAAACTGATCAGCCGACAGCTAGCAGATTTACAGTTCTTTTTTTATTTTTGTTTTAGGCGGTTTGAATTTTGACACAAAATGTAAATGAAATATTAAATTTGAACCGTTAAATTAACTTTTAATCATGTTTTGTATACAAAATAGGGGAAAATATAGAAATAAAACGCACAATGATCTGTTGCTGGAATTCTTGGAAAAAAAAAACAGATTTAGCGAAAGGTTATAGAAAACGTGACATATAATCTTAATGTGGGTTCCATTTATGCAACCAACGATGAATATTTTGTAACTAGTAAGTTGTAATGCGCCTATGGTGCCCGTTAATTTGCTTGAGAAAGTATTTGTTACTTAATTTTAAAAATTTTGTAAAAAATATATTGAGAAAACTATTTTGTAAAAAAAAATTTCGAAAAAAAATAAAATTTGTGGAAAAATAAAATTTGTGGAAAAAAAGTTTTTGCTGAAAAAAAAAATTTTTGTTTGAAAAAAAAATTTTTGTTGAAAAAAAAAATTTTTGTGGAAAAAAAAATTTTGTTGAAAAAAAAATTTTTGCTGAAAAAAAAAATTTTGTTGAAAAAAAAATTTTTGTGGAAAAAAAAAATTTTGTTGAAAAAAAAATTTTGTGGAAAAAAAAAATTTCTTGAAAAAAAAAATTTTTTGAAAAAAAAAAATTTGGAAAAAAAAAATTTTTAAGAAAAAAAAATTCTGGAAAAAAAAATTTTTGGTAAACACAATTTCTGTACAAAAAAAATATTATTTTTTTTATTATTATTATTTATAGAATTATTATAGAATGCCTATTTAAATTCCTACGTACTGCGTGACAGAGTCAGTGAATCAGGGAATCAGTGTCGAGGGTAAATATATATTAAGATTGTAATTAATAAAATGCGACATGCAATCGATTGGATAAGTTCTGAAGAAAAACCAGAGGCCTGGAAACAAGTTTAGATGGATTTAAAAAAAGCCTGAAAACGTTGACACGGAAAAGAATATATGGTGGTGGTCGAAAACTAGTTATAGCATCAATAAAATTACACAGCTGCAACATTTATGTAATTTATTTTGTTTGTGGAAGTGGGTAAACCAAATTAACTGACAAAATAAATTTAAAGTTTAAATTCAGTTCAAACGAATTGAATAGTTTTTATTTGGAAATTGTTAAAGATGTGGGAATAGGCTATCGCATAGTTTTTTTTTTATTTTTTTCGAATTAATTCGGTTTCGATGCGTACACAAGAAAAATTAAAAAAAAAAACGAATGAACTCAATACAAAATGAATTGCTCAGTTAATATATTAATTAATTAAATCGATGTTGTAATTAAAAAGAGAACATAGTTATTTCGTCTCTTCTCTGTTGTCCCCGTTCACATTCAAGCAATTTATTATAATCCATGTACATGTACTTATACACACATACATATACACATATGTGGTCCTATTACTGACATGGAAATTTATTAATAAAATACATATATTTCATAAATTCTGAAGTCTCGATGCTGTCAACTTCTTGCCACACGATCTTCTTTTTCAGGACCCACCCCCGTTCACACTCGTTCGTCCATTTTCTGCAGTAGCGTCAAAAAGGAAAAGGCTGTTGTTATAACCTAAAAAAAAAAGGGGGGAAACAAGAACGCAATGGAAATATATGTACATGAGTCGAACATTCGGTTGGATGGCAGATGTAGCATTTTATGTCAATTCATTTCATTTCATTTATTACTTACACCTCTGAATCGGTCCACATTCAGTGGATACATTTTGCCGGCCGTCAGTTTGAACGGACGATACGATTTTAGCAAAAAAATGAGAAAATCATTTTTCATTTCACGCATCTGAAGATACCAAGGACTTCTCAGTATGGCCTCCCCACAACGTTGGCTATTGAAATAAATGATTTCACCGAAATAACAAATAATCAATAATTCCCAGGCGACCAACATGAGATATTGGCCTAGTGATACGGCCTGCATAAGCGACGAATTAGCCGTGGTCGACTGGAATGGAATGAAAAATAAAACAAAACAAAATATAAATAACAATCATTGTTTGTGGTGGTGGCGACTGACACAGACACCCACACCCACACAAATACATATGTATACAGACCTTGACGGACACAAAGGCTACCAAGCACATGAGAAATATGACTTCGCCCGTTTTGAAAAACCATATGGGACTGTAGAAGGTTTCCATTTTCCGTAAACAGGTCAAGATGTACCAGTGATGTTCGATGCAAGCCTTGAATGAGTGGCGGAAGCTGCGCTGAAAGTCCTGTGAGACAGGCAATCCCGGGTGGTTGTCCTGCTTGACCATAACCAGCATGAGGGTATCAATGTCGCACTGCTTTTCTACTGCGCAATAGAATTCATTCACTTCCGGTGCTGTGAATTCTTGCAACTCGTACAGTTCACTGTTGGCATTAAATTAAAATTGAAAAAAAACACTTTAAATACATTATATTCGTTTAAGAACGAAGCAAGTTGTGAGTTTGTTTTTTAGAGGATTTGATTTGGGAACAGAAGACGCGGGGGGCAAAAGGTTTGTCATAGAAGTAGATCTCACTCGTTTAACGGGGTTCTATGATGTTCGTACGCCTTTACGATTTCGGACATACGAGTACATATATCCTACCTCCACCGCATTATAAATACTAGCAGCTGATTTCAAGTTGTCAAATACAATATCGGGCGTGTGCTGTTTGTCACCGTCTATTTTTTTTCACTTTTCACATTTACTTCACCTAAGAAATAGTAAAATGTCCCGGCACTCACGTGAATACAAATTGAATACAAAATCTGACCCGATTGTCTATCAGCCCTATTCTGAATACTCCCGGGGAGATAATTCCCGGGGAATTTACATTTTTCTGAGAATAAAATCCTCCTATTCTGAACAAACCCAGCGAATACAAATAAAGGACATACTATTTCGATTATTCGGAGTCAGATGATTTGTTTGTTTCCCGGTTTGTTTACAATAGGAGGATTTTATTCTCAGAAAAATTTAAATTCCCCGGGAATTATTTCCCCGGGAGTATTCAGAATCGGGCTGTATATCTTCTATCAGTTCTATGCCAACTTATGAAAATATATCTTTGGGTGAAAGCTAATGTAACATTTCATAGATAGTAGCACACATTTTTTTCAGTGTACTTCATTATTTATGACTCGTCGATAACAAGGATCTACCCTTCACTTTCCACTGGAGTCTCGGTACGCTTTGATTTACATGATGAAATTGCACGCAGACACGACACGACGACTGTGGCGATGGAGTGATGTTAAACAACGCCATACCAATTTGGAATGCCGATATAGTACACTTGCCCGAAATAGTACACTTGGGAGATTACTTACATTGGAAAGCGAATTAATTACCCTTTTCTGATAATAGGGTACACAGTTGAAAAGATGAGCTAATTTTCTATCTCCTAATGCAATCGGTGGTTATTTGCCGTAGTTATGGCAAAAATATTCTCACATCTGCGAATGTAAGAAACAATCCTATTTCCCCGCCCCCCCCCCCCCCCCCCCCTCAAAACGTACTTTCCAAAATCCAGCGAGGCATGCAACTGGTGCGAAGTAAGTTGCATCACTGCGAGGCAGCTGCGTATGAATTGCTGCGCATAAGGGGAAGGGGCGACATTCATGTCGCCTTGATACAAGAACCCTGTGAACCCTCGGGAAACAGAGTTCGAGGACTGAAATTTGATACTCAAACCCCCCATCGAATAAACCATTACTAGTTAATTAATGTTAAAGTTTACAAAAATCTATTAGTGATATGCTTGTACTCCTATGGCACTTTGAAACTAGTTTGTAGTTCTAGAAATATCCAGAAAAGCTCGATTTCCGCAACCCTCGATATTTTCCATAAATAAACATGATTTGGAGTCTACGTTATATATGGTTAATTTGAACATCTTCTTGTTGACTGGTATTTAACAATAATAATAGTTACTTTAACTACTCCCTGGTTGAATTTTTTAACCATGAAACTGGTTGATATACAAATAATTATTGTTGTTTTAACAATGCATTGTTGAATTTTTTAACCATGAAAATT
Source organism: Hydrotaea cyrtoneurina (assembly GCA_958296145.1). Classification (NCBI taxonomy): domain Eukaryota; kingdom Metazoa; phylum Arthropoda; class Insecta; order Diptera; family Muscidae; genus Hydrotaea; species Hydrotaea cyrtoneurina. Next base: position 41,829,793 of record OY282512.1, read on the forward strand.
GTTAATATAAAAATTTCATTGTTAATTAATTGAAACAATGCATGCTCAATTTAACAATTTTGTTTCTATTGTACGAGATCGTTGATTTATTTCTATTTCTTTGCAGAAATATAAATTTTCCAAAAAAGCTTCACGAATTGTGTTTGCTTTGATTGCAGGCAAGGTTTCGGAAGCTGTTACAGTTCTTCATCGTTACCCATTTGCAATGATTTCTGCAGCAAATACTGGTGTAATAAGTATCCTAGCTCTAAGCGATTGAACGAGAACTACTGTTTAGTAGCGCATATCCCAGAAAAAGCAAGCAGTAAAGCATTGAAAACCAACAGCTCAACAAGCAGTGACGATAGCATTTGGTGGTGGGTTTTTGAAAGAGCGAGATAACGTTCTCACATGTTAAGAGAAAAGTAAGAGGGGAAAAAGTGTGGGAGGCGGGGAAACACAATCGCATTCGTTGCTACTTCGTGTAACATAATACTGAATTTGGTCTAACACAAAGCAGTTCAAGAACTTCGACACAACAGAGCCGAATGATCTCTGAATTGTTGTTCATTTCGCACATTTTTCAGCCTCTCTCTCGAAAAAATCAACCTTATATAATGTTAACTCAACTATTTTTCATGTAAATTTGACCTTATATAACGTTATTTTGACTTTGTAATCAAATATTTACCATGAAAAAATTAACCAGACACATGGTTAAAAAAATCGTTGTACTTTTGGCTCGGTGTGGGTATGTTAATAAACAAAATTGTCGTATTTGGGGTTCTGAGAATCCTCAAATCACGGCTTGGTATGCTCTTTGCTCCGAAGGTGTGATTGGACCTTACTTGTTCGAAAACGAATGATTATAACCAGATCTCATTTGGGCTGAAGCGGATGACGACCTTCCAGATAGACTCGTTTTGACCAAATCGTTGTTCCTATTGGATACGGTGTAGTTGCTGTGACGAAGTTCCCGGCACGATTTGGAGTCTACAGACTACCCGGGGTTTTCTCTGGTCAGACCACGTTACAATAAAGTTAAAAATTTTGTTCCACTGGTCGTCAAATATTCAATTTTATCGTTTTCTTAGAAAATCCCACAGTCTTTTACCAAAAAAAATCATCAATCGATCGATATTCGCAAATTTCATATGACATCAAACCATGAAAAGGACTAAAACACTAAATCATATCGTAAGTCAACAGAAAATGCGAGCTCTTGGGAACGCATCAGGGGAAAATACACACCTTAAGTACTGCTTGGACGACCTCATGTTAACTGCAACTGTGGTCAGGATATTCTTTAAGCTGCAACACAGGACATCGTATTGACCCGATATTAAAATGGCCAATACCATGTGTAGGCCACTCGATGCGGAAAATGCTGCTGCCACTTGTATTTGACCAACGGATTGAAGGAAATACATCGTCTCGTAAATGACCGGCTCCTGCAAAACAACCGTAGAAGAAGCCAAAATTCCTCCGCCAATGTATAGCGTTTGTCTGCAGACATATAAGGGTGTATGGCCAGTATGTACGTACCTTGTAATCGAATGGATACCAGCAGGCCAGCGGCAGACTACGATCTCCGTATGCAATGGGCAGAACGAGCCAGAAGACCGTGCCGACAAAGCAGCAGTACACATATGTTTTAATCCATTTATTTGACATGGCCAAACTCTGGTCCATAGTCACGTACGTAAATCCTTCAAATAAAAGTGACACGAATACAACAACAGCAACCACAACAACAAGGACTGCGTTAGCATTCCATGCACATCGTCAAACACATGTGTGCATCCACCCCCCCTGTTACCTATGGCCGAACGTGTCCTGTAGTCCGAATTTATAGAATCCACCAACTCCGTCAGCCAGTGCGGTCGCATGCGTCGGAAGTACACCTTCATGACAATCGTCCAGATGTAAATGATTGTCTGTATCAAACAGTTGACCAGAATCTCCAAATTCCCACTGTCAAAGTTCAAATATATCGTGCACACATACAGGATGGCAATGTGTGTGGACACAAAGTACAGGAACAGCTCCAATATCCATTCGATGAGCCGGCCCACACCGCAAATGTAGCGCGGCAACAGGCTGCCCAAATTCAGGGGATACATGGCCGCCCAGTACATGGTGATGCGTATGAACTGAAATAGATCGCGTCTTTGCTCGATTGGCTCCATGATACGATACGATTCTACGCTGGTCGCCTTCGATCCACGGTCACCTCCAGCGTGAAATGTAAAGGCGTAATGACGACAGTGCTGAAGACATCACATGTTTTTATAAACGCGTTCTTTGTCTGTTTCGTCCATCACAGTTGATGTGTAATTTGTAGGTGCATGCTACGCGTGGTGGGTGATATATTCTGTCAGTCCATGGGTTTGTGTATTTCTTGGTGGGTGCTATTGTAGACTGAGTTGTTAGAGAAAATTAGGTTATACTTATTATTTATGGAATTACTCTTAAATAAATGGATTTATGGACCCGCCTGTGTTTGAATTTTAACGCTAGGCTAAGCGGTTTTCCTACAACACCGACTTTTGGTAGACTTGGGTATTATTGACTAGGCCAGCTTATCGATCCGTCAACTGGACAGAAGAAATAATGGGGTTTCATAGTGATAATCATAGGAAGCAAATACCCACTTATTTTTTACGTGTTTCCTTTATTCGTTATTAGTGGATCTGTTCCTTAGGAGCCTAACAATAAGTGCATGAATCTTTTATTTAATTTCATAATGATTTTCAGCGGTTCTCTGCATAGTGTTGGAGCGATGACAACTTTGTTGATACAGTTTTGTTCGCATCGTGGTATAGAGGCAGTGGACCTCCACCGTCGTGTATTGGCGTATTCGTAATTTTGACTGTTACTTGGATCACATGATGATCGCGGCATTGAAGATAGTTTCACGACTTGATAGACTAGAGATATTTCTAAAAATCATATTTGGTTTAAAACCATATTTAATAGAGGCAGGCACCTCTACAGCCTGATATTGGTCGTTAAGCTTTATAGAGTATCTTCACAATGTTCACATATTAGAGAATTGTAAACCAAATTTGGTTTAAACCTCGTGAAGTAGCGGCGGAGCCCTTCACAGCCAGATATTGATCGTTAATATTATTTAGGTTAATATAGACAATGTTCACATTTTAGAGAATTGTAATCCTAGTTTGGTTTAAACCTCGTGAAATAGAGGCAGCGACCTCTACAGCCTGATATTAGTCGTTACATGTTTTACACTCTACAGACAATGTTCACACAAAAGAGAATTTGAAACCACATTTGGTTTAAACCTCGTGAAATAGAGGCAAGGACCTCTATAGCCTGATGAAGTAGGTTTAGACAACCTGACGTTCATTTCTCCAGAGTCTTGTCTTGCCAAAATATTTTGATGACGCTCAAGTTTGCATTTCGATCGCTTAATTTAGAATTCGTAACTTTACAGGAGAAGGTAAAAACTATATAACATGTGATAAACTTCAGACATAATAAAATTTTAAATAGAAATGTGCAACAAATTGAATTCTGAAAATATTTTTTTTTAATTTTGGCCCTTTTGCAAAAGGGCGCCTTATACCGATGTCTTGAATTTAATTTTTGACTTTGCGGATGTTTTAATTTCTCTTATATACCAGGGTGCGCCGGAAATTTACCTCAAAGTTTTTCGACTGAACTCTTTGGATTTTGTCGATGTTACTTGAACTTGCTTTGCCCCATAGCTGAGCGCCGCATAACCATATTGGTTTGATTATTCTATGGTAGAGCTGGACCTTGTATTCCAGACTGAGGAATATCACAAGGAATATTAGGGAGGAAGGAATATCACAACTGACAGGCAACACACTTGAAGGAAGAATATTCCATATACGAACAGTTCGCCTATAGTGTGTCGTCAGACAAACAGCCATTTCACAATGAACGGATGAAAGTCCGTGGATAGTGTCGTTTTCCGGCAGAAAGTCCAAACATCCGTGAAAAGACAACACAAGATATCTGAGGAACAGAACCCCTTAAAATATCTATTGAACAGCGATATACAATTCCCATTCCGACGATGCTAAGGGGAGAAAGTAGAGTTGGATACCCTATTATCCCCAAACATCAGCACCGCTCTCCTCTGTACAGGGTCCAGAAGTTGCAAATATGTCCTTGGAGCCCTGCCCATACATGTGAGTTGTATTCCATTTTAGCCCGGATGTAGGTAGTGTTAATATTTAGGAGATCAGATGGAATGAAGTATTTCTGGCACCGCCTGAACACTAGATACTTCGAATATATGGCTAGCCGAACGAGTATCACTTCAAGAGCGCAGAACATGCAATTGTACCATAGTTTGCCGCATTTGTGGTCTAAGAGAGATCGGAGATCGGCTGAACATTGGCTTCCAACGCGAGGGGTAAATACCAACACGCTGCGACATGTTGAAGAAATTGCTGAAATATCATACTGGGCCAGAGTTTTGTTTACGTTGAGATCTGCAAGAACCGAATTACCTCCACGTGTTCGAAAAAATATCGATTACGAGGAGTGGTTGTCTGTTTTCAGACAAATATTTCAGCCCGAAGGTTAGCTTTGTCAACCGGGTCAGTGAATATCTGGTCATCGTTAACAAGAGTTAGGATAGAGACTGAGTAATTGTATCCTGCCCTTTATAAAAATGACATTATACGGTACGATACGCGATACGGTATACGGTGCATCTCGTAGTCGACATTTGTCCACTTGCAGTCCACCAACTAACGCTCAGGTATTTATTTTGACAGAGTAGCGCCTCCTAATTAGTTTTCAATCTATATTTAATTGAACAACATTTAAAGTTTTTGTCGTTTGCTGTTAATAATTTATTTTAATAAATTGCTAGATATGCATCATCTACACTGACACACACACACACACGTACACACGTATGTGGCCCTGGTAGGAGGCAATGCACACGTATTCAATTAGTTTTGTTGTACTCAGCCCAATTCAATTAGTTCTGTTGTACTCGAACAGCAACGAATTGAAATTTTATTGAAATTTCGAGAAAAAAAAACGGGTTAATAGGAGTTTAAATAGTTTTATGAACTAAAGTTCGTTTATTATATGTCATAAAGGACACAAAAAAATAAAATCATATTTTTAAACTTTTTTTTTTCGTTTATTGTGTGATATTAACTGGTTCAAGAACAAATACAAAGTAAAGTTTTTTGTTTGTTTGTTTGCAAGTGGGTGGCGTGTGAAACATGGAACCGTGAAAACGGGGGGACGGACTCAACAAACCCATCGCACCAAAATGTGTTGAAATTGATTGAACCTGGTGCTTCTGGGGCACCAATTTTTGTGTGTGGCATAATTAATGTGTGTTGGTCAATATCATTTTGGATGTACGAGTAAAACGAGCAGTTTGTTAATTATTCCCTTAATTAATTTTCTTGGACACCTTCTGTTACAATCGTTCTTTTCGTTTGTAGATTATAAACTCTTGAAGATGTCATGTTCTGTCAATTTTGGTTTTAATGCATATTTAGGATCCCTTTAGGAATACGAATAGAAGATAGAATTATCAGAAACTGAAAACATAAAAGTGCGTTTAGTTAAGGCGTTAAATTATGTTATTTCTGCCATCGACTGCCCCTAATGAAGTTTTTAGAGTCGTAAAGCGTTTTGGCATTCTTTTCTTAAAGAAATTGATCTGATTTTTCCCTATCATGGGGTTTCTTTAGTCAGATCTTAGCAAAAATTTGGTTGTTAATACCTGGAAGCTATTGATATCCACTGACGAATTATTCGACAAAACGTAATATTCTTTAGTTAATTACTTAAGTTCGGCTATACAACATGTTGTTGGTCCTGACATGCTTAATGGATGACTTCCAAGATCTTCGGCCTTCTGCCAGGGTTCTTCTGATTGTCAGACTAAGCATTTTATTCCACTTGTCCCTCCACCGGAGTCTCCCTGTTCCCTCTCTGCGCCTTCTGTGGTAGTTGTCCTCTAACGCCTTTCTGGTTGGAGCGTTTGGATTCATTCGACCGACATGACACAGCCAGCGATATCGCGGTATTTTGACGCGCTTAACTACGTTCAAGGTTCGTTCCGCGTCTACACTCCTTGTTAACACAGATCAAGCCATAGATTTTCGAAGTATTAGTCTCTCAAATACACCCAGCACAGTTTCATATGTACCCAGGTTTCAGCGCCATAAAGAAGCCCGGGTATAATAAGGGTGTTCTTTAAGTTCGACAAGAGAGGACGTTGTTTGTGAGTAGAGATGTCAAACGGGATCGATTTTCACAAATCCCGGGATTCGAGATTTTCAAATCACAAATCCCGGGATCCCGGGATTTTTCGGGATCCCGGGGTTTCGGGATTTTACAGGATTTCATTTTCAAAAATTATTTTTCGAATGAAACAACATATAGTATTTTTATTTCGAATTTTATTGGCATTGAACACATAAATTACTAAGACAAAAAAATACAAAGAACTTAAAAAACATGAATTCACTTTTCATAACATATTTATGTGGCATGAAAAAAAACAAAAAGAAATAGTTAATACAAAAACAGTTACTTTTTTAAAAAATTTCTTAAGAAAATTAAAGCATCCATACATTCATCACATAATCTTGACCTAATTTTATTACCGATATACGAGGCCGAAGAAAAACACCTTTCACAATCGACGCTTGTTGGTAAAACCGTCAATAAATGGTTATATGCTGCTTGTAAGTACCGGCCTCGAACGCCTCCTGAGAGAAACAAGTCTACTTCCTTCATAATATTAACATTTATGTCAACATTACTGCTGCTAAAAAGTAGATTTGTTCGGACTCTTACAGCTTTTAATGGCTTCATTTAACTTTTTCGCTATGGAAGTATTTTCGTCAATTTCCGGTTCATCATCTGATTCACTATCATCATCAAAATGTTCTACCATAGGATTTTTTGTTTCAAATGTTATATGATCATGATTCAGGTATAAACTCTGTTATATTCATTCTTATATTTAGTTTCATATTTAAAATTCCTGTTTAATTATTCCAATTTTAATCCACAATTCCACATCAGAATTGCCCTCGTTAACAATTTGAATTGTGTATATCAAGAGCGCAATTGCCGAGTCGTTTCTTTACAGAAAAAAAAATCCAATTTAATTCATAGCTATAGGAGCGATCCTAAAGCTATAGGAGCGATTTTTAGGCGAAAAAAAATAATTTTTCTACTTAAAAAAAACCTATTTCCAATAAAATAGCTCATACGCCACCGGCCACTAAAAATCCCGGGATTAATTTTAAAAAATCCCGGGATTCGGGATTTTCGGGATTTCCCGTTTGACATCTCTATTTGTGAGTATACACACTTAAATCGCGCACAGCTCAGTGATTCGAGAGAAGTTCCCTTCCTTCATGGAATGTTAAGGGAAATAAATAAGTTATAGCATTTTTAATTGTTTGCTTATCCCGAAATAATTTCGCTGCCAAGGCATTCAAATTCTTCTACTACCTTGGTGCTACGTCTCCTTTTTGTAGCCGTCTTGTCCTCGTTCACCATCAGACCCATCTTCGGCATTTCCTTCTCAATTCTGGAAATAGTACCAGTTACATCTCGCTCTATCTTTCCGACGATGTCTTTTGGTGTCAACTGTGCTAGTTTTATTAACTTCAGCTTTTTTTCAAAATTTTCTCCGTCAGAATGTTGAAGAAGTTGCACATTAACGTGTCACCCTGTCTCAGACCTTTTATAGTGGTAAGGAGAGGTCGGTTCCTATTTTTACCCTCGGAGTCATTCTATTAAGGCGTACAAATTTTGCTCACAGACATGGTTTCAAACAATTTTTCTCTTATCGACCTGTCGAAAGCGGCTCTATAGTCGATGAATAGATTGTATGTACAGCTTTGCTTTTCATGAAACTTTTCCAGGATCTGGCGAAGTGGACAAATTTGGTCGACGGTTAATGTAGCCACATTCATAAGCCTGAATGATTTCAACGAGTTTAGAATTCAATTTTCCACACAATATGTAAGATAGTAATTTATATACGATGCATATGATAAGACTTATTCGGCGGTAGTCTCCTCTCTTATGAATCGCACATAGTACGCGAAGGTTCGAATCATCAGGCATGCTTCAAACATTCAGATGGTACAGACTAGATATATCATGCACCTTATCAGCTCTTTTCTTTGGGTCTTAAGTCGGGCTATTGTTGTTTTTACATAATCTGGGTATGATTGCTATTTACATTCTTCACATGATTATTAGACCTCATTAATGTTGTTTCCATATCCTCAGCCCATTCCGCGTGTCTGTCATCAGATACCCATTTTCATATCTACACGAATTTATGCTAGTCTTTTGACCTCAGTCTCCACGCATTGTCGCCTTTCCATTTGTCTTTTCTTTCTTCGGAAACGACGAGTTTCCTTTTCTTCTCAACTCTCGGTATAGCTCCAAAAAAGCTCTCGTTGCCATAGGCGCGAGTGTTGCCCTGTATGCCACGTTCTTAGAATCAGTGACGGCTTTACGCCAAACAATTTCGTCTTCGGCGGCTTTCGTCATGGAGTTTTGTACGTGTTGCCAATTTTCGCTAATGTCATCGGGAGACGGAGAAGATGAGATAACTTCGTGGTGTAGACTTGGGATATCGGTTTTCGACATCTTTACAGCTTTTCGACTTCTGGCTTTCTGTTGGTATTGCTACGATCAGGTGATAGTCAAGTAGCCCCAAGAGTCGCGCGATACTTAAATCTGGTGCTGCTAACAGCCATATGTCTTCCGGCATCAACATCGATCCGAATCATTACGTTATCGGATGTAATGATCGTGGAGGTTGAATTTACCAACTTTTGCACCAAAGATGTTCTCACTGCCTACTTTAGCATTAAAATCCCCAAAAATAATTTTAATGTCATGGCCGGGACATCGGTCGAATATTTATTCTAGGCGCTCGTAGAACTTATCTTTGGTCTTTCCCTTCCAAAGGCGCGTGAGCACAAATCAGGCTAAGAATTTGGCATTGATGGTGATTGTGGACAGCCGCTAGTCCTCTGGTGACGTATTTCATTGTTCACAACAAATCCGCACCCAAACTAGTGCTTGCTTCCATGGCGGCTGTAATATACGTCGCAATTCTTTATTTTATTAACGCCGTATCGCTTTCGTCGTATTTCCTAGAAGTCGGTGATGGCAGCCCTGTATTCTTCGAGGACATCCGCCAGTTGGATAGAGGGACCTGGTCTGTTCGTACATTCCAAGTTCATATTCGTAAATCGCCGTCCTTTAATCGCTTGCAGTGGTCTGCAAAATTATGTGGAATCCGTTTATTTTCATTCAGTTTTTGCTTTCATTGTAGAGTTTTTTTTTTGTGAACCTGGTTACAAGCCCAACTCCAACCTCATAACATGAGGGAAAGTTCTTTTGCCATCGCCTTGGCGGGTGCCAGAACTCCTTTGTCCAGAGATTACCACGTGTAAGTCGGTGAGACGGCTTGAAATGCAGTTGATAGAGATTGCACTGGGTTCGCCAAATTGAACGAACAGTTACTTTACCTTATGACTCTTTACCTCCACCATCGAACTCCCATTTTAATTTTACTCTTGGTTTTAATTTGATTTTAAAAGTAGGAAGCTATCGCAATATCATGTTGATGATTGTCATACAAATACCCAAGGATGCCTCAATCTCACGGTATGTCACATGTCGGTCTTGCTTTATCAGTTCAAGCACAGCATCGATGGTCTCCGGCAAAACGAACGAGGTTGGACGACCTTCACAAAATACATCCTGGAGCGAACTCCGGGACTGGGACTGAACTCTTGCTACCAGCGATTTCCTTTGGGTTTTCGATAGCGCTGCACCACTAAAAGTCGAAACTCGCTGACTGAGTTACTCTAACAGATAATCAACGTCGAAAATCGTTAAAAAATTATCGGGCGAAAATGATTACGAGTGAATTCCACTTTTTGACAGAAATGCATTTTGCAACACACCGTAATCAAAACAGATCGCGCTCAAATGACAAAACGTTCTGAGTGGAGTTATGCTAAAAATATCAAACGTTCCAGTTTGCACCTGGCAACACCAGTATTGCCAGGTTCCGAAATATAAATGACAACCCTCGTATTATTGCCAAGAAGAAATCGTAGCAACTGATGACAGGGAAAATGGATTTATATATTTTTTTACGTACAAATTGGCACATATTACAATTGCCCACGTGACAGAATTAATTAGTTTTTGGTCAGTTGGCGGAGGGGACGTTTCAAAAGATGAATGAATTTAATAGTTTGATGGAACACTTGGACGATGTACTCACATGCATTTCCTGGGGGTATCCAGTTTTCCTTAAAAAATTTGTATACCAAGTGCCACAATATTTCGCCAAATTCATTTTCGCCAGTCCAGTACACACCTCTATTCACAATAGAGCATGTGCGCAGTTGTCGTTCGAACACACACTCCGTCATAAATTTGTCACTGGAACTTGTCCCTATGTTTCCATTTGCTGCAATTAAATTGAATGGGTTTTACAGTTGTCACGAGTTTACATCTAAGCCATCTTCATGTGTGTGTGTGTGTGTGTATAAGTAAAGACCGGTTCATTTAAAATATGGACACATTCTGATGCTCACTACAGTTACTGCCTGTTTCCATAAAACGAATTTGTTCGTTAGTTACGTTAGTTTAGATTTTCTATGAACACTTTATGTTTTCTATGTTTCTTGTTTCCCGCCTCCCCGATTTACAAAAATATGGCATAAAATGGTCAGGGGAAAATAAAGACATTTGACCACATCACACACAATGGAACTGGAATAACACAGGCAAATGTCTAAAACAAAAGGATCACAATCAAATGCGTCGAGTCATCTCACAACTGCAGTTGCAGTCATTCACTGTCCGTTGTTTATCTTCATACCCATACATACATTTACGCACACACGCTCATGCACATGACCATAATAACGGACCCATATGGCTTTGACCAGCTTTGCATATAAAGTTTTGTATTCGCATTGAAATGCGAGCGCTGTCTACCACAATGAAAACCATTTGGCCAACTGACACACATTTCGTTGGCTAAATCTGTTGTTGTCCCCCCAAAAAGCATGTCTGCTATGCGTGCGTGTATGTGTGTGACTAAGGACCCATTAGGCCATTGGTCTACATAAAGGATTATTAAATAAAAGCTGTATGTACATTTTTAGTTTGCCATAAAATGTGCAAAATAACAGGTCATACAATGCGTGGTGGCAATTCAGTCATCTATGAATTTAAACTGTTGCGCGACTGATTCATAACTGTTCTGACCAGACGGCTGAAGCTAGAATCATGAAATATATGGAATGTGTAGCCCTTGCAGTCTAGACATCCGTTAAGAAAGTGATTTTTTGGTAATTCGAAAAAATACAAAATAATAAAAATATTCTGATTTTTGTTGGAATATTAGTTCACGACTACGATTGGAAAACAACAGGTGGAAATGAATTAAAGATGGGACGAAAATGGTACCACAATGGGATAAAAAAGGTACAAACAAAAAAAATCGGTCCAAAACTGGTGAAATATATAAATGAAAACTAATTTAAAATTTGGGGAAACCAAAATGTTTTAGGATACTGATAAGTCCCAGACGGGTAAAATAAAGAGTGCACGTGTAGGACAAATTTTAATCCGCTTTAAATATTTCGCACAGAACTCAATCAAAACTTGGTTCATAAATACCGTAACTCATTATTTTCCGAGTCATTTGCAGACACATTAGTTCGGTTGCAAACTCTAGAAGTCAGTATTTAACAGGGCAATATTTGAATGGTTTTCGTAGACAAACATATGTAACCCCTTTTAGAAATATTGAAAATACTTCTTAAATAATAAAACAAAAATATCACGATATCAACCCAGTAAAAATATTCGTTCAAACGATATTTAATATCTGGGATACTTTCGAAATTTCTTACATATCGTTTGGGTGGACGTCCGTGTAAAAGCTCGAGTTATGAAGTTACCTTCATCAAAAGGATAATACAAAAGAATCCTACAATTCTAGTAGAAACCCATTCGAGTTTGCACCTTAGCGAAAGAACGATCCGTAGAAGGTGTTCATATCAGCCATGAATAGAAATGTCAGGCTTGAGTTTGCCAAAGCCCACATCGACTGTAGTGTCAACAAATGGAAGACTGCGTTGTTCCCTGAGGAATCCAAGTACAACATAAATGATTTAGGTAGAATGAGGCGTGCACGGAGACTAAACGAAAAAAGGCTAAATCCACGATATTGTAAATCCACTAAAGCACCGAGAAGGTAACGTAACGGTCTGTGGTTACTTTTTTGGCCAGAGAATTGGGCCAATTCACACTATTAACGGAATTATGGATCGATTCATGTACCGTAACCAGGCAAAACTGCTCGACTCCGACTCCGGAAATTTTAGAATGCTCGACTCCGACTCCGGATTCGACTCCGCAGTCAAATGAAAAAAAAAAAAAATAAAAAATGTGCGTAGTGGCTACCATATAGTGGACCATGCAGACTTTAGCTTTTCCTTACTGGCTTTGATTTTTATGGATCGTTTTACATTCTCACCTCTTTTATTGCCATAATAAAACTACCCGTATTAGGGGTTTTCACTTCAGAACATTCCTCTCTAGGAAAATTGTAAAAGTGGAAATATATATTAGAAACAAAAACAATTTTCTGTCAAATATTTTTGGATTGTTGTTGTTCAACATATAAAATTACAATTTTACAATTTTCTTAGAGAGGAATGTTCTGAAGTGAATACCCATAATGTTTTTAAAAAAAAGAAAAAAAAAATTCAGTTTATTAAAGGAACTCAAAATAACATTAAATAACAATCTTCTTTTGTAGTTTTAAGTTGGGTATTATTTAAAAAAAAAAAAAACATTAAACTCGTATATAAGGCAGTATTTCAGTTATTTGTTCTTAAAAACAAAATTGCTTCAACCAAATCTTCCTTCATGGAAGCTCGAGTGTCGCTTTTAATCAGTTTCAATGCTGAAAATAAGCGTTCTACGCTCACCTGAGTGGGTGGCATCGACGAAACCAACAAAGCCAAATCTTGTATACCTTTCGGGTATAGCTCGACGACTTGAAAAATGTCATGTTTCTCCTTTATGGTAAACTCCAATATTTTATCTAATTCTTTTAAAAAATATTTTATTTGTTCTTGTACAGGATCAAGACGTCTTCTTTTTTGTAGGGGACATTCCAGGCTGTCGAGATATTTTTCAAATTCATCTGAACTATCGCTTTCCGATTCGGGGATATCAAGCACTTCACTATTTCGAAGCTTACCCATTTTAAAAGTGAGATCAAATAAAGTCTGTCTTGCTTGTGACATCTGGGCTTCATTTAACAAGATGTATAAAGGAAACACAAATGTGGGAGTAGAAAAAAAACAAGAGGAAAATTTAAACTGGAGTCGGAGTCGACCAAATTTTTTCGACTCCAGCTCTAAAAAAAAATTCGACTCCGACTCCAGCTAAAATTCTCCGACTCCGCGGATTCGACTCCGGCTCCGACTCCGCAGCCCTGACCGTGACATACCAAAAGACATGATGTTGTCATATGCTGATTAAGAAATGCCACTTCGATGGAGGTTCCAACAGGATGACGATCCTAACCACAACTCTAAAGTGCGTAAGGATTGAAATTCATATTTTGCCTGCTCAATCCACCGATTTCAATCCTATTTAGAGTTGGTGGGAGATTGTTAACACAAAATACAATAGCTGAAATTGCAGAACTAGGGAAGATTCTTTTTTCAAGCCATACAAATAGCCTGGATAGGAATATCTCAGGGCACGACAAATATTTAAAAATCGTCCATGACTGAGAGATGTTTGACTGTCATCCGGAATAAAGGATTTTCATTTTCAAGTTTTCTTGTTAGGGGAGGCTTTCGTTATGTTCAATTTATTTCTAGTTTGAAAAGTTTTTGTTATTTTTAAAAAAAATGTATAAACATTTGGAAATAATACAGAACAACATATAATAACGTCGTTTTCATAGAAGAAATTAGGCGTGAAAAAAAAGTGTACTAGGTGGTGCTTTAGATATGGCCAATACTTTGTAAAGGTGAGGCGAGACCCTGTTCATGTGTCTTTGGTCTTTTAGTTGTCAGTCAGTTGAAATTGTTTTTTCAAATAAATTTACCGAAAATAAAAATACTAATTCCATATTTTGTGATATTTATAAATATACTAGCTGACCCGGCGAACTTCGTTCCGCTTAAATTCGTTAATGCAACGAAAAAAATAATTCCGAGCATGCACTTGCTGCTTTATATAACTCAGTCAATTCAAATTCTTTATTAAAAAGTTGTGTTAAATACAATGGAAATAACTAAAGTAAAAGAATAACGATGTGCTTTAATCAAACCGCAATGATTGAGTTATCAGCCAACCTTCCGCTGTTTCACTGAAGTGCTTTATGGTACACAACGTTTTTCGTTTTGTTCTCTGGCGCGTACACGTACAAAGCGGAAGGTTTGCCGACACGTGAGCACGCCACATACAATTGACCATGTGAAAAACATGGGAACTCAAGATTGATTCCACAAACATCCAGCGATTGTCCTTGCGCCTTATTAATTGTCATAGCGAAGGCGAGACGCACCGGAAATTGAAGACGCTTAAATACGAATGGCAAATCGTTCGCAATAAGAGGAATCCGCGGAATGAGAACATCTTCGCCCTTGAATTTTCCCCTCAAAATCGTCGCTTGAATGACATTTGATTTGAGTGTCTTAACAATCAAACGCGTACCGTTACAAAGTTTTGGTGCATTGAGATTACGCAACAAAATTATAATTGAGCCGACTTTCAATTTCAAAAAGTGTGGCGGCAAGCCCGGGACATCCAGAGAATTCAAAAATTCTGTCGGATAGTTCGTGACTTCGTTTTCATCCATCACGGAGTCGACGGATTTGTATGAATGCAACTCACCGGAGATATCATTTTGAATGACGAAATTCAAATGATCGACATCCTTGTTTTTCGCAGCCAAAATCGCTCGTGCACTCAGCCAATCATGGTCAACATAATTCTGCGCGATATTCGGAAAAACCTTCATAATCAGCTCTTCCGGCGTAGTTGTAATGCTGCAAAAATTCTGTGGAAATTCAATTAAGCCGGTAACTAATTCGACTGGAATCACGCCATTACCCATCGCCTAGAGAACTCCTCAGCGGACTGGTCACTTCGTAAAGCAACTCGCATGTTCGTTTTCAACTGCAATTTCTTCACGTATTGCCATAAAGCCGACGCCTTCAGGCAAGCGTTCAATTCATCTGCTGGAGTTGATCTTGGAATGACAGGCAGCGTTTGACGAAAATCGCCTGACAACAAAATCAATGCGCCACCGAAATGTCGTGTGTCATTCCGTAAATCTTTCAATGTGCGATTTAAAGCTTCCAATGCGCGTTTGTGAGCCATTGTACACTCGTCCCACACAATAATCTTGCATTGTTGCAATACTTTTGCCATCGCAGAGTTCTTTGAAATGTTGCATATCGGTTCTTCATCCACTTGCATATTCAATGGTAATTTCAATGCAGAATGAGCTGTTCGACCGCCTTCTAACAACGTAGCCGCTATCCCAGAAGAGGCGAGTGCCAAAGCAATCTCAGATCTTGATCGAATTGTAGCCAAAATCAGTGAAATCAGGAATGTTTTTCCAGTTCCACCCGGCGCATCAAGGAAGAAAAATCCGCCATTTCCGTTATCGACTGCTTGCATAATTTCATCATACATTTGATTTTGTTCTGGATTCAACAGTGGCACATTTATTTGAACTGCTTGACTCAATGCGTTTCGATCGAAATCCATTTCTCGCTCCAATTCTCGATTAAATGCATTCCCAATTTGCACAACAAATTGCCACTCATGAGCAGACACATATCCTCGATCAAAATCAAACTTTCGTTGCGCATTTCATCTGACATCTCCAGTTGACATCCTATGTCCTTCCTTGGGCCAACACGAATTCATCAAGCCCAAAATCGTGAAAATCGGACGATCCGTTATAAAGTTATGCGTGTTCACACGGACGGCATTCTCTTTTATAAATATAGATAGATTTGCAATCGTTTTTCCACAACACTTACTCATCATGAATATATTTTCAGATTTGTATGAAAATGTACAAAATATTTTTTCGCAGCGTTCTCAGAATGCTGTCAAATGACAATATCGCTAGTTTGGCGTTTTCTTTACAATTAAGCAAGCGATAATACGAGGGCAGATTCGGTGACTTTTCCAACTTCCCTCGTAGTTATATCAAATGCAACACTGCTCTCATCAAGTACCATCTGTTAATAGACTATTGTACAATTTTGAGAGAGCTATTCAAAACATACAACAACAACATCCACAATTTGGGTAAAAAATGGGAAAAAGTGAATTTCGAGTGCTAAACATGAAACATTATTTTTTGTTAATCAAACCAAGGAAAAGCTTGATAAATACTATGGAGACTATGCACCATCGATTTCAATTGTAAAAATGTGGTTTACTGACTTTCGTTGTGGTTGCACAGCGCTGACGCTGAAAATTCCGGATTGCCATTGGATGGTCTATACACCCAAAAATGTCGAAAAATATGGTGTTGGTCAATCGATGAGTAAAAGTGAGATAAATTGTCGATGCCATACGCATTTCATATGGCAGTGTAGTATTGATTTTACATGATCAGTTGGATTTAAGAAAGCCGTCTGCAGGACGGGTGCCGCGTTTGCTCGCAATTGACCATAAACATAATAGTGTGACAATTTCAAAATTTGCATGAATATTCTCCGGATTTATCCCCCAGTGACTACTTCCTATCTCCAAACCTAAAGAAATGGCTCGGTGGAAAGAGATTCAGCTCCAACGATGAAATTATTGATCAAACAAATGACTATTTTATGGAACTCGAAAAATCCTCTTTTTTGGAAGTGATACGAAAATTGGAGAAACGTTGGACTAAGTGTATTGAAATTAAAGGAGTAGCTACCTTGTATTGAAAATACACCTATTGTGTTCCAATTCGTTTTTCATGTGTACAAGAAAGTCTAATTTTAATTTCATTTATTTCTTCCAGACTTGTAATTATAAGCCTGTAGGCCAATGAAACTGTTGGACCAGTGCGAAGATTGTCTAAGGCAGATTGCAGACTCTGTCACCCTTTGTCTGTTCAGTATATCAAGTGGTAATTGCTGGACTTTTGTTAAAAGTCTCAGATAAGTGGATTCTTCTAATATCGGCCACAAAACAACAATCCAGTATACTGTTTTCGGGAATACATAAACGGCCAATGTGGGCCTTGCTAATTCTATTCCTAAAGTTGGGTTGAAAGGTTTGCGTTGTCTTTGGGGCATATTCTCTTGTTAGTGGCTCAATTTCCGGACTTCTGTGGTTCTTAAAGAAGACAACGAGTTCGATTTTTTTTTGGTTAACTCCCAGCTCGTTCTCTAATTGCCATGTTGTTCTGGAGTAGATCTCTCTGAGTATCAACGTGTATTGAAAGGTCGTCCACATAAGCTACGACTCCACAGACTGCGCTTTCCAGCTGTAGAAGGATGTTGTTGAGAGGTAGATGTCTCTTACTTGGTGAGGCTCTATTCTTCATTCGCGTAAAGGTGTATGATATAGGTTGGAGGTTAATCGCTATAGCGTAAGTAACCTCATTATTTATTTGATGAGTCCTTGATCAATATCGAGTACCAGTTTTTCGAACCCGGTAGGGCGTTATTGAAGGTCTATAAAGGAAACCATCTGGTGTATATGGTTTTCTCCAATTGCCTTACTAAAGCCTGAAGTGCCCTTGGCATGCAGATAGCCTCGGTATAAAATATAACGTATTCCCTCCATTTTTCGGGAATATATGATAGTTTGATGCAGGTAGTGTATCGATTTTGGAGCCAAGGAGCCAATATGTTTAGACCATTCTGAATCTCCGCTGGCGTTATTTCGATCAGGACTGAGGGATTTAAAAGTTTTAAAGCTCCCTACCGCCCAGCATAGCGTTTCTGGGTTCATAATGTCCCCTGCGGTATCTGCCAAATTGCCTAGGAATTGTGTATTGAGTAGGAGGTCTAATGATTTATCGCTCGAAAGAGATGGGAGTCGTTAGAAGTACTTGGCGTAGCCTGGCTGACTCAGGTTAAACTGTTTGTAAGGTTATAAATCTCAGCGTGGGTTTCCGATTCGAAGAAGCGAACTGTATTTATAATACTCCTTGGGATTTGTTTGTATCTAGTCCAGCTTTCTAATATTCTTTGGGATGGAAGAAGCGATGGTCAGAGAACGAAACTTTCTATCCTCTAATATGTTCGAACGTATTCTATGAAGCAAATGTAACACCCAGGACTTCTTGTCTGTTCTTGTCAATAGATAAGTGGTGGCTCATTGTCCCTAATGCAAAGGTAAAGGTTAGTGGAAAGCACATATTCTAGAAATTACCCAATCCTTTCAATTATGTCTGTACATACAGTTAGACCGGCTTTCATTCTTCCCCACCTCTTCTATTTGCGTCCTGAGCGGATGCGATGGCCGGGTCTCTGCATCGTCATAGCACATGTAGGCCGATATTAGGCAGTTGAATAATTTCTGTCTCCAGAATAGTCGCGGTTGTCCATACAATTGGGTATTAGAATAATGTTAGCTTTATTCCGCTCTAGGGGTACCTTCGGGATTGGTCACGAGTTATTTATATCAGAGAGTCTGTAGTCAAAAAATCCTGCTACCGTTGGTCCAAGGTCTGTGGAAGAGGGAATGTCGGCTCCACAGATGGAGCAGGAGAGCTACCGTAGCTGATGTAGGTTTATCTGTAGAATCTTAATCATTGATCGATACTTCCCTCTCAATCACCGTTTTGTCGGTCTATTCTTCGGAGTCGTCGGATAGATCTCCCAAGAGCCTTACAACACCCCGAGATATTCGGAATCTAATGATAGGGTAATATCATCGCCGGTGTCTACATGAGACTCAGTTTTCAGGTACATTCATTCAACAACGACTTCTACTTGGATTAAGGGCATCCTCAACACCTACCTATATGACTCTAGAGATAGATCCTTCCACAGAGGGAACTCTGGATGACCGTCATAGTGAGACTGTCTTTTAGCACTCGGTTACGGTGCCCGGTAATATTCCGAGTTGAGTTTATAGATTCGTTTGCTTCTCTGTAAACTGAGCAGGATCGACGTTAATCAGCCTGTACAAGTTGTGTGTGGCTGCTCGTCGATCGTTTCGCTGTTTTCGCGACAGTTTCAGCTTTCGTCGATTGGATGGTAAGTATGTCCGTCTCTGCCATTATGATAGGTGTTGCCAATTGGAGCGGATATACCGATTGGTTAGTCCAGCAGGACTTGGCTTTGAAGTGGAGACGATAAAAACAGAAACAATGATGTTTATTTGGTAGATTTTTATTAAAATTATAAAAAGAGATGATGGAATCAATGAAATTCAAATAATATTGAGCACAAAATGGAACTGAGGAGCGAAATGAAGGCATCATCGTTCAATTAATAATACAAATGTAAAAACAAAAACACACAATTAAGCTATAATACGTACGAACTGAGCTCACAATTACGATACGAGCTGCACATGAACTCAAAAATGTAAAAAATGAAATATAAAAACGATAACGCACCTACGAGGAATGTAAATGTAATAACCACCAGACGGACGGACGTATAATCTCAAACATGATCTAGGGCGATCTTACGGCCGTTACGAATGTGGCTGGTACTGTGTCCGCCGTCGTCATCGCCTAATCGATGTTCAATTGCTTGAAGGTGCCTTCCATGCCGAACAGATCGTCACTGGTCTTGGGCGAGCCGGGACGCAGGGACTCGTTGGCCTTCTTTTGCTCTTGCTCCTTGAACCAGGGAGTGTATTCGGCCAACTTCTTCTTCCATTGCTCGCACACCTCATTAAGGGTGCCGGCTTTGCCGCCATATTCCTCGGGCAGGAGATCCTTTGGCACACACTTGTACAGACTCTCGACATCATTGTGGAACTTGACGCGACTGATCAGCTTCTCCTTGACGAAGGGCTTGACGAATTTGAAGATGGTATCGACTAACGGTGAAATATTGAAGATATGGACCTCTTTGACCTTGACCGGGTAAGCTTCTTGGACACAGATCAACATCTTCTTAATCAATGCAGGTGAGAATTTGGCAAAGTGAGCAGCGGTGGCAACGGAAGCATCCACAACGAAAACGTCACCGGCAATGCCAACGTTTTCCTCAGCCAGACGGACATCGCCCATCATAAGAGCAACCCGCACGGCATCATTCAATTGTGAGGCCTGGAAATCGCAATCAATGCCACGCACGAAGGTAATACGGCGACCCTCAGGTGTCAAACCGGGCAAAGTGGGCATTTGCCTAAAGAAAGACAAAAAACACACAAAAATTGTTTAAAAAAAAACTATATTCCGACTAAAAGTCTGAGTGAACTTACGCATAATCCAAGACGATTTTCAACTCTTCACGCTCGATATCGCGATTGCTAAAGAACTCGGGTATGGCGTTGCGCATGGTGTAGTACATGTCCAGCTTCTTTTTCACCTTTTCCATGCTGAATTTACAGCCACGCAAGAAGTTGGTTAGACGGACATCATCCATGTCCTTGGGCAAATGGGGCTGGGTATCGAGCCATTCCCTCACCAATTTGATGTCACGCTCCAACTCTTCGCGACTCTCGGGCTCACGCAACTCTTCGCGGATTTTGATGCGTTGTTCGGGTGTCGGCTGTACGAATTCCATCTGTAAGTGAACAACAATTATCCGATTAGTTACAGATTCTACACACTGGCAAGCACACTGACGTCAATCAGCATAGGGACGTATGTCATAATTAATAACAACACATAAAGCTGTCACTTTTAAAATATACAATTAGGTAAAATTTTTGTTTTATTAGCTAATCGAACAACGCATCGCTTATTTCCCAAACAATGAAAGCTATTTCCAGTTACAACATTGTTATTTGATTTTCTGAGTACACTGGTCTACAGCGAGCTGATCTCAATGGCACATTTAATGTTTCCCTCTTGAAGTTCAAAGTCGAGGTTCTGTCTATGCAAAAGTTAAATGAAAATACCAATTAAGTACTTCAGGTTTCTGAATGAAAATAGGAAATATTTTGCTGAGATTGTTGTTGGTAATGGTCCAATAATTTTGAGGCATGAGTTTGTCTGCGATGGCTAATTTCTTACGAATCATCAGAGTTGTATTTTTATAATCACCATCTCATAAGAATTCCTGTTATCGAAGTTTTCTCAACGGTTGCACATCGGACTGGGGTTATAAGCAAGAATGATCGAACGAAAGATTACGCCATGCTCATGATTCCCCGTTAGATGACGTAGTTAGTCCCTTGTAAGGGTTGCCAACTCTATTTGTATGTACAACGAGTGACAAGTTTCCGAATGAAACACAGCGTAAGAACTTATGTTGGCAACGCTGCAATTGAAACCACTTTGACTATCAGCCATTGGGGACACACTACGCGTGACGTCATTCGCCCAACCTGCGCAGAACATTTTTTTCTGTGCGCTGGATGGCATAATCTTTATTTCTATCATTCTTGGGTTATAAGTATTTGTCCGTCTTTTTGGTTGAACGAATTTTGAGTAGAGCGAGTGAGTGAGAGTGGGACAGAGATTGATGAGTTCGAAATTCTGACTGTCGATAAAGGAAAACAAAAAACTGCATACGTACGAATTTACATTTACTCTTTTGGCGGCTCTCTTTCTGCCGACCTCTGGCTTTCCAAATTGATTGATTTATTTCCCCTTTTTGTGAAGGTATTGTTGCATTTTATGTTCTACCTACATTTACGAATTCTAACCGCAATTTCATTATAAATGTGGTTAGCTGACATTAGCTCAAAGCTATTATCGAAATGTTTAAATGTGTGTAAAAGCGCCCCCTTCCTGGTTTTGCATATGAAAATGTGTGCCATTTAATTGCCGACAATCAATTGCTACTTAATTGTGGATATCCATGTAACGGCATATTTACAGGGCCCGTAAATATCAGCAGCACTGATAATTATTCATTCATAAAATCAATTAAATTGACCCTAATGCGACCGACTAATAAATTTAAAAAAAAAAAGGAAACGATAAACGATGACAGAACTAATGGGCCTGCGAATGTTTGGTCTTTCGCATTTATAATGGGAGTTCAAAGCTAAACAAAACTAATTAGTTTTTGTTCAGATGTGATATTTGACAAATTTACAGCTTAAAATCAAATGAAATGGATTATTTTGGAATTAGTTTAAATATGTTTTGGATTGAACTTCAAATAAGGCCAAACAAACAGTCTATGGTTTTCACGAATAATCGCTTAAGTACATTTTAGGGGATTTTGTTTAATTGAAGCCAAAGTGCTACATTTTCAAAGGGCTTGTCATTAAAGTAAACATTTTTTACCCTGTTACCCTGTCAGATTTATTGGAGAAAGTAGTCAAAAATTGGACTAGTCGAAGGGAAATATTCCAAAAATCATATTTAAAAACAATATCTAACGGATTGTAATAAAACACAAAATTCCCTTTCAACAACATTTCAATTTAAGTTCTCAAGCTCTTAAAAAAAGCACACACACGATAGCATGATGAGCCGAAGGCCTAAGTCATTTCCGGACCCTACAATTCGTAAGGACTTCACACCCCCGACGAAGACAATTGAAAATCGACTTCAAATTCCGATACCTCTAGGTCGACATAAGAATGTTTTTTTTTTTTTTTTCGATTTTTACATAAAATTTCCGAAGCGAGATGAGAGTTGGGCGAACGTGAAACCAATTTCACATCCCTAAGATAATACAAATCAATGATCGATGAAAGTCTCTAAATTATACTACTTAATTTGTTAGCATATATTAATTTGTTGTTATTATTATTAATATAAACACAAACTGAACAATGCCAGACCGAAAATTAATTCGAAATCTCGCATCTCATAATAAAAAAAAAAAGTTTTTCAATATCTGGCAAAGTTCATTAATCACATAAAATCCAGTCACACGATGAAGAGAGCCGCCACAGAAGAGTGTGTCTCAACCAAACAAAAATGTTTTATTTAACCTTATAAGATGGCCATAACCTCAAGCCTCAACGCCATGGCAAGAAGGGCCTTGCTTTATTTGAGTTCAGTGGATCATTGGGTTTTCAGCAGCAGCGCAAATTTAATTCCGTATATTTTTGTTGTTCTCTTTTTTTTTTTTTTTTTTTTTTTTTTGCATAAATGACATCGACCAGAGTTGATGGCTGTTTTAATAATACTAAAGCCACCGGCATAAAGTCCGACGGACACACCGACAGTCCAACGGACACACGTCTAAACAGACATAAATACCCGTTGCAGTAAGTAATGCCAACAAAAAAAAAAAAGTATGTTAACCTTTGATTTGGCTTTTTTTCCCTCTTCTTCTTGTCTGTGGTGAAACGAGATTTACATAAACTTAGTTGTTGGTTAAAAACCCCACAAAAAAAACGGAAGACAAGAAAAAAGAAGAGCAAAACTCGTTACAATTATGCATAATTCAATGTACGCTGAATTACTTTTGAATAGACCGAAAATTTCAGAGCTGAAAAATATGATTTGCTGAATGCATTCAAATGAGTACAAAATAGTGTGAAATTTGCCGTTTGTTAAGCAAATACATTTGCCAAATTGAGACTGCCACTGTTAAAAACTAGAAAATGAAATTCATTTCTAACTTCTAATATTTGTTATATTTGCGGAAATGCCGTTTATCCCTTAACACCCCAAGAAGTGGACTCCCGATTTTATGAATTGTCCGCACAATGAGTGAGAGACTCACTAAGAACATTTATCGTTTTGTAAAAATCAACGAATCCGCAGCTAAGGACTTTTGAAATACTTAGTAGCACAACAAGAAAGTGAAAGTTTATACGGCGAGATCAAAAAACAAAAAAAAAAGAATACTTGTTTTGAGAAACGTTGTTATTTCAAAAATCAATCGATGAATAAATTATCATTGATATTTTTCGTACAAAAATATTTGGAAAGTTAACAACAACAACATTAACAAATAACTTATGAACCTGTGAAATTGTAATTAATTTGGACAAAAAAAAAAAGTATCACAGATAAAATACGATTATTATGTAAAGGAAATTTTGTAAAGTAAAGGACAGACAATGTGATGTCTTGAGAGTACAGTGGAACGTGGCTTTTAGGTCGGTACATCGGAATTAATGAAGACTGAAGAATTAATGAAGACTTGCCGGCTAGAGGGTTAAACATTAGTAGAGTATACAAATTAGATCGTGTATGGCTCACTGATTTGAGAGAAGTACCCCGGCTGTTCCTTCATGGAATGTTAAATGGGAATCAGTGTATAATAAAGGGTGTTTTTTATGGGGGTATAGAACTTTAAGTTGGCATCACTTTTTTAACTGGCGGCCATTTTGTCAGCTGTCAAGTGATTAATATTTAGTTTGGTTTGCCATTTCATCATGAACAGGTTGACAAAAGAACAACGCTTGCAAATCGTGCAAATTTATTTCGAAAGTAATGGTTTAGTTCGCGAAGTTCACCGCAAGCTCCGTCCGAATGAATCGATTCGCCACCGTGCTCAGCAATTGGAGCTTTGTCCATCAACTTTATGGAAGATTTTGCGCAAAGATCTTGGCTTGCGACCTTACAAGATCCAGCTTGTGCAAGAATTAAAGCCGCGAGACCATGCAATGCGTCGTGATTTTGGTGTATGGGCCGAAAACGAGATTCATCTCGATGCTGATTTTCGTCACAATTGGAAAATTGGACCTGTAGAATTGGCTTTATTCGAGCCAGCCGCGGCGGCCACATGCCCGAAATCATATTTAAACATTAATGGCATAAAATTATCCTTCCAATAAAGCCAAATTGATGGACATTAAAACGATTTTCTTGTGTTTTATTTCAATTCGAAGTTCTATACCTCAATAAAAAACACCCTATATAAATAGTTCGTTATAAACGCATGGAAGACAATTAAGAAATCTTGTTTTATTTTCATATTTCTCTTCAAATTTACCGATATCTTGGAATATGTATTTTTTTTAGAATTGTTTATCATAAACGTTTACTTTCTCCAATTCTGTTCAGTTCTGGGATTTTTCACATAATCGAACACATTTCTCTCTCCTCTCAAGAGAGTGAGAGACAGAGTACACTGAAATTTATTAAAAAACGACAAACCTTTCTTATAGAAATAATTTATTATTACCCAGTTGGGTGTTGTAAAAATTCCAAAAATTCTTTGAAACCAGAAACAAGTCTGAGTTCGCCTTAAATGTTTCCCACTGTATTTCAGAGCCTGCTGAATTGTATGGAATGCTGGTGCTGGTGTTTTTTTTTTAAAGCAAAAATTCCTCATACTCAAATTGACCGTTTAATAGGTTTTTTTGCTCCAAAAATCCTCCAAAAAAAAGCCGGATTACACCAGTCCCCCCCCCACCTACCAAATGTTGGGCAAACAGACACAGTTCACACCATCTCTTGCATGGCCATTGTTTGAAGGCGTTTTCTGTTGTTGTTGTTGTAAGTACACACTATTGACGTATGGAAAACCGTTTGAAATCTTTTGTGTAACTACAAACGAAAGGGGGTCTACCCTCTCCCCGGTAAATAAAGCGCGCGCGCCCTGATATGCTAATCAAAAGCTGTGTGTGCTCACGTGTAAAGGCCACCAGGCCATGCCATGGAAGTGTCAACAAAAAAAAAAAAAAAAAAAAGCCCGGCATTTTTTGTTAAAAATCAAAATTTTTGTTTTGTTTTGTTGTTGTCTTTGCCGCCGCCAACACTCAGGCGTGTAGACAGACAGACACACAGACAGCTTGACATGAAATGTTAATGGAGACTAGCAGCCAAGTTCAAAGAGCTTGTCAAAACGGTGTTTACCTCCCCCCCCCACCAACATCGAGACACCAGCCAGCGACACCAGACAGAAGACACAACGCACCGATTGAAATGGTCGAAGGGGATGTGTCGTGTCTGCCACATCCACCGACCGAAATTAAAAGATCTAAGAGATGATAACAATTGAAATTTGTGATGGCTTTCGATAAATATTTGCTTAAATTTATTGTTACAAATTGTGGTTTTTGGCTTAATGTCGTTTGTCAATATGTGATTATTTTGTTGTTTGTTTTTTTTTTCGGTTAACCTTGTCCGACATTTGCTAATTTCGCATGGAAATATTGAAGTTTGCTACGTTGATTACATTTGGGGGTAAACCGTTTGTATTTCAACAACGTGGGCACAGGAGTTTTGGGAAAAACGTAAAGTACCAAAATAATCTTAAACAAAATGTAAATTCAAAATGACAGAACTGAAAGAGAAATAGGCTGATTTTCGCATTCATTTTAGATTTGCATACAAATCAAGTTAAAAACTTTAATTGGACTAAGTTTGGTATCACTAAAATGTCTATCGCTAATTGGAGATGTTAAAACACCTGCCTTTTTTTACAAGTTAAAGGTCTTCAAATAATGCTTCTCACTTCTTAACATCACATTCCATTCGTAGGCCTTAGTTATAAATGTAAATGTAAAACTTGACATTCAAACATTTCACTGAATGAGAAAATGAATTTGTTGAGCTTAAAGTTAAACCTGCTACCGTTTAGTTTGGCAGTGGTAGGTTTAACTCTGGTTTAGTACCGAGTATACAAATTATCCAATTTAATAAAATGACTTGAATTCCTTTTTCGATCACGGCAAAAAAAAAGTATATCTCTACTCTATTTATCGAAACAGAATGAGTTTGTTACAACAGCTGGCCTGGTTGAGATGTGGCCAGACTATTTTTTTAAAAAGGCATGTTATCTGATTCATGCTGCTGTAAAGACGAAATTAATTTCATAAAAAAACGGAGTTTACGCAAGTTATGCGTTTTTGATTCCATAAGGTTGGTTTTATAATTTTTTCCCGATCAAATTTTTCCAAAAAGATATTTTATCGAAATATTTAAAGAGGAGATTAAGTTCTTCAAAAAAACATTTATACATATGTACATGAATCACACTGTTTCGATAAATAGAGTAGCGACATAACAGCCTGAGCTACAAAGTCGAACGACAAGATTCGCATGCTTTCTAAGCGTCAATCAAACTGCTGATAAACAGCTGACTTCGAAGCCACTAATCAGTTGTTAATCGCTTGCAAAACATGCCAACATTGTCGTTCGTCAGGTGGAAATCTTTTTTGTCGCTTGGAAAAAATGCGAACGTTATCGGTCGACATCGCTACTCCATTTAACGAAACAGGGAGAGTAATGTATTTATTGTTTTGTTTTTTTAAGAAATTACTTTTGGCAAAATATCTTTTTGGCAAATTTAGTTTGGCAACACCTTATGGAACCAACCAGTCCAGTTATTGTAACTAAACACTTAACAACTACAAAAGAAAGCAAGCTATCTTAACCCTTTAACCACTGAAATCGAACCCTCTAACCATTAGAAATGGATGTTAGTGTCGATCGTCGGGCTAGGACCCCAATAAATAAGATCGTAGTTAAACCACGATTATGAAAAACCCAGTTTTCAATAAAACTGAGTTTAATCATCAAATACGGTTTTGAGTGGTCATTGATGTGGCAACACTCACACTTTTATCAGAAAACATATGTTTTCGGTGAAGAATTAAAATGATATTAAACTATTTGTGGGGGATTTTGGTCACACAAGATTTTTAGGAAAAATAAGAGAATTGAAAACAAGGTTACATGAACTTTGCCACAGACAAAAGACACATGTATTTTGGTCGGAAACCAATTCCAGCATCAACAAAATTACACTTCAGCATTATTTATGTAATTTTTTTTTTATTTGTGGAGTTTGGTTAACCTAAATCTGTTGATTCTTCTTCTTCTTGCGTTGAGTGCTGTCACAATCATTGGACAATTAAACTAAGTTTAAACTTTGAGTGAAAAAATGAATTTGAAGTTTAACTTCAGTTTAAACGAAAAACGAAGATCAACCTTGACTCATTTACTGGGCCTTAGTGGTTAAAGGGTTAAACTTCGTATAATTTGAAACGGTGTTTAACCCTCTAACCGACAAGACCTCCATGAGACGGTCTTCAATAATGGTATTGCCGGTTAGAGAGCTGAGAAACTTGTGGTTTATCTACGATTTCAGTTATTGGCCCTGAGTGAAGAAGGGGATATTTTGTTAAGTTTACACAACAGAATATTTCATTAATTTTATTCCCATGGAGTCTGCATTAGGGTTACCTAATCCCAGCCTTTGTTATTATTTTGACTGTTGAAAATGCAAGTAATTCTTTGTTTTTTTTTTGTCATCACCAACATTGTCATTGTAATGCGATTGGAAAACCCATCCCATGTCTCATTGGAGTTGTTGCATCAATTGAGCAAACGAACATGTGAGGCAACATTCACTTCTTAGCCATTAGCCGTGACTACTGAACTGAACGAGCCCGTTATCGTTGAGAGAGGCCCGTTGCAAATGAGCTTCCACACACACACAAACACACCATAATTTCATGGATACATAGTACAAGAGCCAGAGGAGTTTTGGTTTTTCGCCTCAGCATGAAACTCGGTCTGGCTGGCCAATGCATGTCCGTATTATTGGTTTGCTGCCCTGTACTCTGTGTTAATTTGCAACAATTGTTGTTGTTGTACTTGTTGTCGATGGCATGTTTTATAACTCTGCTGCAGGCTTTGGCTTGTTGCAGCATCGAATCGATTGCAACATCTCCCATTGAACAGGTTTAGTTATGGCCAGCCAGCCAGCCAGCCAGGTTTGTTTTATTTTCCTTCGTTTTTTTTGTGGAATTTGAGTGAGTTTGTATTAACAACAACAACAATAACAGTTTATACCATACATGACTTTTGTAGTTTGCATTTTCCACTTTTTCGTCGTAAGCTTCTTTAAAGCAAAAAGTTATTACGAAAAAAAAAAAAACTTAACAAACGGTTTTCTTGCTTTAATATTTAAATATGCATTTTAAATACATTACAAATCTGAGATTCGTCCATTTAAAATTAATGGACCAAAACAAAAAAAAAAATTCAAATTTTGAAATTGAAATTTGGTGCATTTTAGCTTTGTCGTGCTTGAATTCAAGTATTTACAATTATTCGATGTTACTGGGTTTTCCTTGGGCCATCTCAAGTCTAGCCACGAAATAAATGTCTCCTAAACATGTGCTTATCTAGATCAATCGTCTTCAGCAGCTCATGACCAGTTTATAGACTGGATATATTTCATTCAACTTTTGCCTGCAGGCATAAGACAATTTGGAGATTTCCAAAAAATATTTCAACAAAATCGTGCGATTTTAAACTTTCCGAAAGGCTAATTTATTTATCTTTAGGGAGCTTTTTATTTGGTTTTGATCTCAGCATAACTAGGAAATGGAATTACCGCCAATAGGTAACCGATGTTCCTATCCAGGATAAAAATTGTGTCTCTCAGTCGGTCACACTACCATAGCCGGCATTTGTGAGTTTTGAATAGTGAAATGCTTCGAAGCTTGTAAGTAATCGCATGATCCCTATGATCCGAGTGACTGTCACAACTGAAATTCTATTTTCTTAACTAGATTTGGCACCGCGGCCGGAATTCCCCCAAAGTTCAAAAGGAACTTTATTATTAATACCGCGTGGTATCAAAAAAAAACCAAAGTGTTTTTGGATCCTTGATCCTGCGAAGAACATACGAATGAATATTTCATTTACATTTTTCACTATCTCATAACATTTTTTGAAAAGTAATTTTTCCTTTTTTTTGATCGTGTTACTCTTTTTTTTCTTTAAAGGATTTTATGTTGTTGCGACACTTGAAAACGTTTTTTTTTTTTTTTTTTTTTTTTTTTTTTTGGTTTGGTTGCAACATATTTGAAACATATTTGAAATATGTTGCTGACGAATTTGATCTGTTGATTTGAGGCAACTCATCTTACCTTGAAAGCTAAATGTATTTGGTAAACTTAAGGTGTATATCCACAAAATGTTGTATTCCCTTGTACGGAAGGATAATCCACAGTGGCAGGAACTAAATGCACGTCAAAGTCAAACGAGCAAATCAGACGAGCCCGAAATGTGTGTGTGTGTGTTTTGTAATGTAAAATCTGCTGCGTTAACTAAACGAACACGACCGTCTCGGACGGAGTAAAATCTGCAACTGAGTACCAACGAAACATGTTTAGCTGCTATATAAATCGTATGATCATTCCAGCCAGTCAGCCAGCCAGCCATCGTGTATGTGGCGCAGTGCGGTGTAGTAGCACAAAATAGCCAGCGAGACAGCGACGCGCTGCAAACAGACAACGCGCAGCCTCGTGTATGAGTAAGAGGCTAAAATTCACTTATTTTTCGGCTTAATAGACCTGCAAAATGTACAACAACATCGACAAACAAGAAAAAGAAAAGCAACAGCAACAACAAGCAACTCATATAACCAACAATGAAAACTACAAGTGAAAAACATATCATTAGCTGAAATGCAAATGGACATAAACTGTTTTACAAGCGAACCCAAACCCGTTACTTTCGGTGATTAAACGCCAATCACAGAAACCGGAAGGTACACGTGTTTTTTTAAACTCATACGTATGTACATGTATCTGAAACGGTTTGGCTGAATTTCAATAGAAGACTATTCTTGGTCCAAGAAAACGAAATTGTGAAAAAGGCCATTGAGAAATTTGCCATCTCTTCAGTTTATTAGACATGGACATGAACATATGTATAGGGTGGTGTTTTAAGAGCTTGCCAACATAAAATGTTGTTCTTAGACGTGTGACATTCAATCTGGCCACACTTTTATCGGAGTTTGTCGTTTTGACAGCTGTCACTTGAGTTATGCTCAGTGCCATTTCATAATGAATAGAATAGACTTACTCCGAAAGGACGTTCGGTGAATGAGACCCAAACGAAATGGCCACCGATCCAGATTCTCTAGAACATTTTGTTCAGCGATGATGCTTACTTTTGATTGAATGGGTACGTTAATTAACAATATTGTTGCATTTGGAGTAAAGGTCCAATTAGTCTTGACGGTTGACGGTAGGCTCAATATTGTGCGATTAGTTATGACGGTAGATGACGGTAAGACAAAGCAAAACAAAAACAGCTAATTGAATAGCATTTTCACAAAATATAACTTGACTTCGTTTATAAATACATTACTCATAACTTTAAACTATAAAATTTAATTTACAACTTATAAATAATTACCGCGCGCAAAATGTCGAAGTGAAATCAATAACAATAAACAGCTGATCGGTCTTGACGGTTGATTCTGCAACCTGCAGAAGTCTACCGTCAATTTTAGTTGTCTCTCTCTAACACATGCAAAATGCAACCCCAACTTAAACAGCTGATCGTCTACCGTCAAGACTAATTGGGCCTTAAAGAAAATGCAAAAGCCATTGTTGAGACGCCGTTACATCCTCAAAAAGTCACTGTTTGGTGTGCTCAATGGGCAGAGGGAGTCATGGTCCATATTTCTTTACAAATGAAGCCGTATGTCTGCAAATGAAGCCGGCCATAATATTACAGTCACTGGCGAACGCTATAGAGCCATGATTAATGAATTTGTCGTGCCCGAATTTAAGGATGTTGATGTGGACGACCTTTGGTTCCTACATGCCATACAGCCAACGAAACCATCAATGTATTGAAAGAAACTATCTCGTGTCCTAGGCCGGGCCTCCAAGATCGTGCGATTTAACACTATTCTATTTCGTGTGGAGTTATGTGAAGTCGCTTGTACACGCAGATTATCCAGACACGATTGGAAGATAATATTCGGCGCGATGCACGGAATAATTTTTAAAACATAATGACAAACCCTTATCTTTCTAATAAAGATAAATTCTTTAAATTCTCTAAACCTTTCTTTTTACACTTAAATACTAAACTTTGCCTGTGAGGCTATTTTTTTGAAAAGTACCAAATTTTGAAAATATTTTCTTTAAATAAAAAAAGACTTATCTTGGAGAATACAATTATTATGAACGTCTATAAACAAGATCGTACAGTAGTCGACTGAGTTGACACGAAACCACATGTTGATTTTTGAAGCCGATCGTAAAATATGGAGTAAAAAAATTCGAGTCCCCTCACAGGACGGATTTAGTTTTAAATATGCGTTTTATTTCTTCTTGAAAACCACACGTCGAAAAAAACACCCTTTACAAGCAGAAATATTGTTGGAATGACATTTTGATTTATTACAATATGGTAGAAAATTTGCATGGCTTTTAGTTTACTAAATATAATTTCCGGCATAAGTCCGCCGCGGCTACAAGTTACATGGTCCATTCGATCAGTTTAATTTGTGACTACTTTTCCAATAAATCTGACCGTAAGGCGGCCGTGTGGCTTGAATGCTTCAGGAGTTGCTGGTTAATTGGTATAGACCCCATACAAAATAATCCGAAGGCGTTAAATCGCACGAACGAGATGACCACTGAACTGGACGCGGTCTGTTACTACTTAACTTGAATTTTCGGTTTTAATCATAATTTCTTAAATTGGTACGTGAATAGAACGACTTCTGGAAATAAAGTTGCCACCACATTGATTTTGCAATAAATCGATACCTAAGCGCGCTGTATGGCAACCAAATTTGTCAGAACCAATTGTCACTGATTTGGTAACAAAGCCTGGCACGAAATTCGTCGTCACGTCAGCTCCATTCTCATTTCGAACGAAATAAGGGCCGATGACGACGCCAGCGTGTAAACTGCACCAAGAAGTCAATTTTAATGGATGTAATGTAAATTCGTGGCTTGAGGATTGTCTTCGCTCCAAATACAATAATTTGGCTTATTGACAGGCTCACTAGGCTGATTATGTTGAAGTGTTCGACGAAGTGCTTTATAAACATCGCCAGCAGATATTAAATTTGTTCTGCCCTGAACCATACATTTTTCTGTTGTTTTGTTAAGAAAGTGTAGCCCTACGAACAGATTTTGAGTGTTGCCTGCCTTGAGAAATGTCGCACATTTTCCCCAAATCCTTTGACAATTTGTGGTGTAGGGCAACATTGTGTTTTTGTTTACAACTGCGGCCGGCAACAATTGTTGAGAGATGTTACACTTCCGAAGACATTTTGCAAATGAACATGCACGTGCACGTGTAAACCCTCAATTTGTTTCAGATGATTTTTGGCTATTTTTTTTTTGTTTCGAAGACAATATGTGTACTCAACTGGCAAGAAATTAATTGTATGTATAATGCCAGGGTGAGGGAATAATGCTCACCGAAAACGGAGAAATCTTTCTGGGAATATACACATGAAATAATCTCCATTTCGGAGGCTCGATGTTTCCTCATAAAGGTTTACATTTCGTCGGAATTGCTAAAAGCCGATTCAAATATTAGTGTAGATATCATCCAGCTCCTCATCACAGACTTCACAGACTCTGCAATGAGCTCAAGGTGTTATTGTGTAAAATTCCAAATAATGGCGGCCTCAGGTATAACACTTCTCTACATGGTCAATGAAGTAGTAAGTAGTAACTTCAGCACTGAGAAAGGAACAGACAGGCTTTCGACGTCATACGTTCTGAATTCACTACGTCAATGGCTACAACTCTATCGGTGGAAACCCATGTGGAGCTCTAGAATCCTTTCCCGACTAGGGAAAGTGTTCGCGGGGTGTGGTTGACTGCTTTCAGGCAAAGATGAATTCTTGGCAAGTTCTTTAGCCAGCTTTGTCAATCGGATCAGTCAATATCGGGTCGTCGTTAACGAGCGTTGGAATAGAAGATGACGAACCGTTTTACAAATTACCAATAGCTCTTACTTGTCTGAGAGGAGAAAGAACTCTAGCACGAAGATGTTGTTCGTAAAGGCGTTTCAACTATACTGTGATAGCCATATAACGAAAGAATAAGAAGAATCAGAATTATTCGGATTCTCCAAATTCCACAAATAAAATAAATTTCATAAATATAGCAGCAGTGTAATTTTGTTGATTTCTGAAATTGGTTTCCGACCACCGGCGTCCCAACGTTCATTTAGCAGAGTTTTTTTTTATTGTCGTATTTTATTCTAAAAATCTTGGGCGACCAAAATCCACTGCAAATGTTAAATATTATACTAGTTGTTCACCGGAAACATATCGGATTCCGGATTCCGAACCATGTCACCTTGTCAATATACTCATATTAAGTTCCCAAAGAAACTTGAGACAAACTTCTGATACGTCAGCCGACCTGCGACACTCAGTGGGAACATGAGTAAAAGAACAACTCTGTGTGAAATTAATCGAATGTCCACATTTTTGTGAAATGGACTTAATGATGCAAAAGTGCCCAAAAAGCCATAGGACTGCTTCAAGCGACAGCCATTTTGGGCTATGTTAGATTTGACCATCATGCTCAATCCGACGTTACAAATTCGAAGCATTATATATGTATATGGTATCAACACTTCCTTCTTGGTTTAGTGTTGAGGACCGTCTTACACCTCTGCCGAACCAAGTAGTCTCGGCACCCGGCTGCAATTCAACACCACACCGAGCCAAAGCTCTTTCGATGTAAACACAGTAATCTGGATAGTCTCCGAAGGGGCTAACCTGCTGTCAAGCTGGATCAAGTTCCGGGGCCCTTGACCACCCCTTTTTACCGGATTTACACCAGTCTCCTAAATATACTCCTAGTTACAGCCCCACACGGCCGGGGGACTGGCAAATTCGACATATAATCTGTGTTATGAATTCCATCATTAAATGTAAGCCCAATATCGTGACTACAGCCGAAAATTTTAAGCAGATAATTTAACATAAATTGAGGGAAAAAGAGGAAGTAATGAAATTGGTCCGTGTTCGAGTATATACGATTCCAGACTGGCTAAATAAATTCAGGATCGCACGGCTCAAAAGACTTCAAAGCAAAGGAAATCCTTATTACAAATGCATTATACTGCATTATAAAAAAAATAAAATTTTGACGGAAATGGAGATACGGTGAAATTAAACTTATTTAGTTAGCAAAGGATTAAGGGTGATGGAGTACAAAGACGACCGCAATGAAACCTATAAAGAAAACATATGATTTTGGTAAATTTTTTGGATTCATCATATTTATAAGAGCTTTAACTATCAGATTTTTATATCGTCAATAACTCGGAAACATAATTCTGTGACGACGAAATACAAGACAAAATCAAAGCAAATTCTTTTAGAAGATCCAGCAGAACAAAGCAACCCACAACCAATCAGAGATAATCATGTCGAATGACATGGTTTTAAGATGAGACTATGACAGAGCTGCGTCACCACTTGGTATAGCGCCTGTAGAGCCGCCTTCAAAGGAAAAAAACTTTGCGAAACTTGTACAACTTTGTAGAATGAGTCACACTAAATCCTCTGACTAACACTACACCCGCAGAAGCAACAGGATGATGGTTAAGTGTGGTGTTCTCTTACCAGAAAGCGGACGGATCCTCCTCGGATATGCGGTCGATACATTCGGACAGCTGGAGCGACTTGTAATTGGCGCTTTCTCAAGAATCAAGAAGGGCGATTGGAGGTCTGGAAAAATGTTGAGATCGGCAATTGGAAGAACGAGGAGTTGGATGAATTTTACTACAAACAGAATCGCTCGTCATGTTTGCGCAAATCTTGAGTTAGCAGTTTTTGTTTTATCAGTTACCACTCTGGAAAAATGTTGAGATCGGCAATTGGAAGAACGAGGAGTTGGATTAATTTCACTACAAAAAGAATCGCTGGTCATGTTTGCGCAAATCTTGAGTTAGCAGTTTTTGTTTTATCAGTTACCACTCTGGAAAAATGTTGAGATCGGCAATTGGAAGAACGAGAAGTTGGATTAATTTCACTACAAAAAGAATCGCTGGTCATGTTTGCGCAAATCTTGAGTTAGCAGTTTTTGTTTTATCAGTTACCACTCTGGAAAAATGTTGAGATCGGCAATTGGAAGAACGAGGAGTTGGATTAATTTCACTACAAAAAGAATCGCTGGTCATGTTTGCGCAAATCTTGAGTTAGCAGTTTTTGTTTTATCAGTTACCACTCTGGAAAAATGTTGAGATCGGCAATTGGAAGAACGAGAAGTTGGATGAATTTCACGACAAACAGAAAATTGCAATATTGGGAATCGCTCGTCATGTTTGCGCAAATCTTGAGTTAGCTGTTTTTGTTTTATCAGTTATCACTCTTGGCATTTCAGCTGGTGTTACATATTGTGAACATACGTACGTACGTATGTATGTATGTGTATTTTGGACATGCTCGCACAGACGAACATTAATGATCGTAAAATACTGTTGCTTCTTCGAGTTGCAGACATTTTGTGGTGAATATAAAGAAACATTTTGAAAGAAACTACAACCGAAACATAACGAAATATCGGTCATACAGCGGTGTCGACTCGGATGTTCATGTATATATTTGCCTGCGCAAACATACGTACTGTTGTACGTACGTACTTACGTTGCTGCATTGCAATCAAGCAAATGTTGAAAGCAGAAGCCACAACAGACCAACCAACCAATCATGTTCATTACACTTTGGATGTGAGTAATAGAATTTTGCTGTGTCAGTCAGTAGTGGCGCTGGTTTTTCAATTCACATTTTTTCCTGGCGCGAAATTAAAATAAGGCACACACATTTTTTTTCGTGATATTTTTTGACCATTAACATTGATTGCGTGCCGAGCCATGGCTCATAATGAGGCAAGTGTGAGTAACACAAAGTCAAAAAGAAAGAAAGAAGAAAAAAAACTGGATGAGGAAAATTATATTGGAAATTAACTATAACAACAAATGAATGAATGCACCAGAAAACAAAAAGAAAAGTCAATTGAAAAGTCAGTCAGACATACACTGAGCCGCAACTAACCAGCCAGGCGGACGGACGGACGGACCGATAGACAGACAGACAGACGAATGAAATTAACTCTTCACTTGTGTAGTCTGTTTGAAATGAAATTAGGAATTGAAAAAGATTTGCTTATACAAAAGAAACAAGTACGGCTCGTTTGAGTTGTGTGTTGATGTTTTCATTCGTTTTGATGAAATTGCAACGCTCGAGTGAAGAATGAAACCATGAAACATCAGCCGTAAACATGAACCATTAGACTTTGGCGTTAACATCATTTTCCAATCAAAGCACCGTCT
This sequence comes from Hydrotaea cyrtoneurina, assembly GCA_958296145.1. Taxonomy (NCBI): domain Eukaryota; kingdom Metazoa; phylum Arthropoda; class Insecta; order Diptera; family Muscidae; genus Hydrotaea; species Hydrotaea cyrtoneurina. The sequence goes on from OY282512.1 coordinate 41,866,925, forward strand.
CAGTCGCTCGGCAGCACTACAGATTGCCACAGTTGTTGTTGTCTTTGTTGGGGTCAGCCAGCAAATGCATGAATGAATGAATGAATGACGACTGTACCATTCAAATCAAGTTCGTTTCCTAAGTCTTTTGTTTGCAGCCATGGAAATGTCAGCAAAACAAAAACAAAGCGACACACACTTATCTTGTTGATTCTTCCGCCACCAACAGATCTTGTTCTTCGTTGCTACCACTGTTTGTTTGATGTCTTGTTCGACGGCGAACGGTCTGTGACTGGTCTACCCCTAATCGAAATCATGGCTAACAGAAGAGTAAGACAAAGTCGGCATGGAAGTAGACATTATAGAGCCCCTCCCCCCCCCCCCCCCACCAACCTCCCTTCACGGAACAAATAAAACCGTAACGAAATGCATGTTTATACTGGCAACATTTAACTGTTCAGCAGATATCTCGTGATTAAGGGGAATACTAAGAAGAAGACGAAGAAGAAGAGCAACAAACATGCAACAGTCGTGTCTTTTTTAATGTCTGCTGCCTAAGTGTTTGTGTGTGTGTGTGCCGCCGAAAAATAATAATTGTTTCTTGTTTCGGGTTTCTCATTACCAACCGTGTTTTTGTGGTTGTCTTGTTTCGAAAGAAATCAGCGGATAGAAAATGTGGCATGCAAGTTTCTTTTTTTACGTTACTTTTTATTATCCGAACTTAAAAAATGCACACGCTGGCTCGCTTAGCGACCGAAATCGTACGGAATCATTAGCTCGATTTGTAAGAAGATGATGATGATTCATGGCGCGATCGCTACTCTGCCATGTTCGACCAGTCATTGAACTTGTTTCCTAGCCTCTCCCTCTCCCCCTCTCTCTTTGTTTATCTCCTTTGCTATTTGTGTTCGTCTTAGTTTTGCATACATTATTGTGGGTTTTGTTTCCATTTCATACTCGTACGTCTGAGTGCGGCGCAAACCTGGGCGAAGTGCGTTTGTGGCTCGCAACGGCCACTGTAAGAAATTTCATTATCATCGATTATTTATTAATCGCATCTTTGTGGCCTTCACCAAGTTCAAGTCTAACTGAACAACAACGCCGAAAGGTTGAATTTCGATTTGATTTTACATTATGTTTCATATCTAGATCACAACCTCAAAATAAACATCAGGCGACACTGAACTATCCATGATTTAAGCTTAGCATCAGATCCGAGTCTCTCAAGTTTATGGGTGGTTTTTTTTTTTTTTATTTAGTCACACAGTCTAATGAAACTGTGCCGAAAACTGGTTGATGGAAAAAAAATAAAATAATAAACTAACAAAAGGAGGTGGCAAAATTTGCAATCGCTGTTAAATAAACTGAATATGCATACAAGTGAACGTGGACCTATTTCGCACAAATTTTGGGTTGGTCGGCTCCATTGTCTTCAAACATGTTGGTTGTGTCAATCTTGTGTCATGTCTTCACACTTTGGTAGATTTGGTGATTCAGAGCGTCGCGTTATAAAAAAAAACCAGCCAATCATTTGCTAATGAGGCTTAGATCAGTCTGTCTTTATGCAGTTGCGACTTTAGTCGAATCCTCGGGGAACCTGACAGTTTATCTAATAACTCCGCTACGCTGCCCCCCGTTATTTATTATTTTCGAGAAATAACAAGTGGACAAATAGTAAGTTCGGCCGGGCCGAATCTTATATACCCTCCATCATGGATCCTTAAAAAGTCAATAAATAAGAAAACCAGTGAAAAAGTTGCAGTCGGGTAAACCGACTTATATATACCCTCACCCTCATTAAAAACATACAAGTCTCATATTTCAAAGTATCGGAAAGTTAAATGTGTGAGTAGCTACCATCATTTGATGTAACATCTGATGAAAAGTCATAATAGCAACCTAGAATACCGAATGTTTTAGAAAAATATTGTATTACATGATTTTACAAAAAGGACGGAATATAAAGCAGAGTTTTTACTAGAAAATTGTATGTAGTTAAAGCTTTACTAAATATAGAGTTTCGGAAAGAATCGTTGATCGAGTTTATATAATTACACGATTTCTAAAGTGGGTGCAATGGTACATTTGTATGGGAGGTACCAGAAAAGGAGTTGCCAGACTGCCAAGTTTTTGTCCAAAACTTAGTCCAGTTATACCATTACTAAATACGGAATTTGGGCAGATCGCGTTGGTCGTATTGAAAGTATTACACGGTTTATAATGGGTGGAATGGTAAATTTGTATGACAGGTACCAGAAGGGGAGTTGCCAGACTTCCAAGTTTTTGTCTAAAAATTTGTCTAGCTATAGTTTTACTAAATACAAAATTTGGGCAAAATGTCGTTGGGCATATTGGTGTTATTACACGATTTCTAAGGCAGGCGGGATGGTGCATTCGTATGGGAGGTACCAGAAGAGGAGTTGCCAGACAGTCAAGATTTTGTCGGAAACTTTGTCCGGTTGTACCTTTACTAACTACGGATTTTGGACAAGATCGAACTTGCAAGTGTTGATATTATTACACGATTTATAAAGTGGGCGAAATAGCAGATTTGTATGGGAGGTACCCGAAGGAGAGTTGCCAGACTGCCAACTTTTTGTCCACGACTTAGTCTTACTATACGTTTACTAAATACAAAATTTGGGCAAGATCGCGTTGGGCATATTGGTGTTATTACACGATTTCTAAGGTAGGCGGGATGGCACATTTGTATGGCATGTACCAGACGGGGAGTTGCCAGACTGCCAACTTTTTGTCCAAAACTTAGTCTAACTCTACTTTTACTAAATACAAAATTTGGGCAAGATCGCGTTGGGCATATTGGTGTTATTACACGATTTCTAAGGTAGGCGGGATGACACATTTGTATGGCATGTACCAGAAGGGGAGTTGCCAGACTGCCAACTTTTTGTCCAAAACTTAGTCTAACTCTATTTTTACTAAATACAAAATTTGGGGAAGATCCAACTAGGCGTGTTGATATTATTACACGATTTCTAAAGTGGGCGAAATAGCAGATTTGTATGGGAGGTACCCGAAGGGGTGTGGCCATATAGCCCATTTGCTATCCCATAAGCAGATTTGGGAAAATATTATGCCATGCCAAATTTCAGAGTGATTGTTTAACTCTTTCGAAAGTTATCGTGCTTACCAGCAGGACAGACGGACAGACGGACATGGCTCAAACGATTCAGAAAGTCATAAAACGAATTTGGTTCAAAGACACCTGGGGTCTAATGTGGATATTTCTATGTGTTACACTTTTGAGCCGTATCAAATGATATATAGACTCCCACCGTAGGGTGAGGGTATAACTAACTGAGTTTTTGGGCCGCTCGTGACCCGATAGTCCCAGGAACCCGATCACAAATTGTATCCAAATCATGAAAATAAATGCATATTTGGGTTCGCGAGAAAATTTCGTTGCATTTCGATACCCATATGTCCATGTTTGTCAAGGGACGGTTTTTGGGCCGCTAGTGACCCGATAGTCCCAGAAACCGGATCAACAAATTTAGGAAAATCGTGAAAATAAAGGCATATTTGGGTTCGTGAGTAAATTTCGTTGCACTTCGATACCCATATGCGCATGTTTATCATGGGCCCTTTTTTGGGCCCCAAGGGTCCACGGAACCCATGAGCACGCCCATTTTTGGGATTTTTTCCCCATCTATAAATTATATAAACTTAGAACTTAGATGTAGTGAAAAAAAATATTTGAAAAATTTGATTATGGCCGGAATATATTTAGTCCCGTAAAGGAAAACTTTTCCCCCTTTGGTCCGATATGGCCCATTCTCGAACTTAACCTGCTTATGGGCAAAAAACATCTTCCTACAAAATTTCAGCTTTTTAGGGTTAGTCGTTCGCGCTCTATCGTGATTTCAACAGACAACAGACGGACGGACGGACGGACGGACGGACGGACGGACGGACAGACGGACAGACGGACATCGCTAGAATGTCTTAGAATGTTACACTGACCAATAATATATATACTTTATAGGGTCGCAGATCACTCTTTCGAGGTGTTGCAAACGGAATGACAAACTTAGTATATACTCCATCCTATGATGGAGTGTATAAAAAGATGAACCATTTTTTTGGGGGGATTAATTTTTTTAAATTTAATTTATTAACTTTTTTCTTATTTTAATGCTCTTGGATATACAACACCTTGTTGTTTGTGATATGTGCAATCTTTTTTGAAATGATGGTTGGAGTTAGAAAACGAGGGCAACCTGTATAGTGGACTAACCTATTTTGAAACGTATGAAGGTAATAGACAAATCAATTTTAGTAATAATATAAAAAATGTCAAGACTTTCGGGCCAGTAGTTCTCCAGATATTGCATTTTCATGAATCATTTGCTAATATATTCCTTGAGATTTTTCTAAGCAAGAGGTGTAAGTTTGAATCACCCCGTATTTCGGTAGCTGTCACTTTTGAAGCTTTTATTCGTTCACATTTGACAAGTAGAAACTACGCCATTACTAAAAATGGAACGAAACCCGCTTGTACAAGGCATTGAAATTATTAAAATTCACTACAAAAAATGGTGAAAATCTTGCAGTCACAGTTCGCAAAACTAAAAAGTTTGTAGAACGTGTTATCTCTCCAAGAGGTTATCACAATTGGCCACCGAGATCTTGTGATTTAACATCTTGCAATTTCTTCCTTTTGTGGTCATGTGAAAGATAAGGTCTACGCCAACCCATCGTAGATTTAAGAACTCAAAGATAGAATTCGTGAGCCTATTTGGTTATGGAAAATTTCATGGTCGTGTTGGCCATTTGGCTGATGTTGTCTTTCATTATAAACGGCATACCATCCTCTTTATTATGAAATAAACATCCGATCATTTATCTCAAACAAATGCCAAAATAACACCTCTTGTTGTAAAACCCGTTAAGTTAACGATACAAAAATGTATAATAAAATTTCCCAATAATTCAAATACTTTTTTTTTATTACATTTTTTTTAAATTTTTTTTTTTATTTTTCACACAAATTATTTTCATTTACTGATTACCAAGAATTCTTATTAGCTTCCCTTTGCATTAAATTCATATAAAAAAGAAAAGAATTAATAAAAAAGCCTCAGTTAGTATCAAACCATCAAATTAATGTGTTTTAATTGTAACATAAAATAATTTAACTTATAAAGGGTTATCCATTTGGCCTTTTTAAAACTAAAAAAATAAAACACATATAAAATATTTTTTTCCATGGTATTTCTTTTTTATTATAAAGGAAATGTCCAGGAAATGTCTCTTGCAATAAAGCCATATTCGCTCGAGCTGTGTGGCATGTGGCACCGTCTTGTTGAAACCACATATTATCCAAGTCAAATTCTTCAATAGCATGCAAAAAAAGTGGGTTATCATAAGAATATAACGCTCCGAATCGACCGTGACATTCGTTCCCTCATCGTTTTCGAAGAAGTAAGGTCCAATCACACCTTCGGACCAAAGAGCACACCGAACACTGACTTTTTGTGGATGTAATGGCCTCTCTTGGATTACTTGAGGATTCTCAGAACCCGAAATAGGACAATTTTGTTTATTAACATACCCATAGAGTGAGAAATGTGCTTCATAACCATAAACCATAATCTCCTGTTAAAGCACGATATGTGGATGTGCCAGAATCACCATTTTTGTAATAAGTTTTTAAAAAAATTTACGCGTTGTGTGATAGTTAAGCGATCCATTTTCGATCCAATGTCAGACTTCCAACAAAATGTTTTAACAACTTAGTTTGACAGATGTCGCATTCCAGCCCTATACTTTTGAAACCACGAAATGTATAATAGGGTGGAGTGAAAACATGCTTTTTTTTTAATTTGAAAAAGTTAACCTCGGAAAGAGATGTAGTCTGGGGTCCTAATGAGGGGAAAAATAAAGAAAAAAAATTTAAAAAAATTTTAGGGGTCGCGCCACTCCCTCGAAATTTGGAAATTATCGCTATTTTGGCGTTGATTTTAGAAAAATCCTAAAAATTAACGACTTAACTTATTCGAAATTTAAAAGTTTGAGCTTGTTCAGTGTCCAAACAAAAGTATTTGAGGCAAATATGAGGATAATCGACTAATATTTGTAGCTTTGGTGGCGATTTCATTGTTCAGTCAATTTTCTGAAGAAGGGACGATTTGACTTATTTTACTTTTTGAAATTTTTGAACAATGAGAAAATTTTTTTTAAATTTTTTCATGCCCTTATTTCATTGTTTACGCTATTGCAAACATTTATTGACATAAAACTTTTTAGGATTTTTCTAAAATCAACGCCAAAATAGCGATAATTTCCAAATTTCGAGAGAGTGGCGCGACCCCTAACAATTTTTTAAATTTTTTTTCTTTATTTTTCCCCTCATTAGGACCCCAGACTACATCTCTTTCCGAGGTTAACTTTTTTTTTTTGAATTTCACTCCACCCTAATGTATAACCCTATAATAACAGCCTAAGACACGATGACGAACGACAACGTTCGCATGCTTTCTAAAAGGCAAACAGCTGATTTCGAAGGCATTTATCAGCTGTTTGTCGCTTAGAAAGCATGCGAACGTTGTCGGTCGACATTGTGGCTTAAGCTGTTAATCTAAATATTGGTCTTAATGTCTTAAAGCTGAATTTATCAAATCTAATCATCTATTTGCTATTAGTGTTTTAAATCCAAAAAGATTAGAAACAAATGGTTTCTTTATCAAACAAATTTTTGATGTTTCAAGATGCAAACCGTTGCAAATATCTAATGAATGCCTTCATTTTGTAAAACGTAAACGTAAATTTCGTTTCTGTTCGAAACGCAACGTTATTTAGGTTTCGTTTTACAAAATGAGGGCATAATACATTTTTTCATTGTAACATATGTTTGTTTCCTTGTGAATTTGCATTTTATTTTGCAGAAAACTGAGTTTGTCAAGTATTTGTTTAAAAAACAAGCACATTTTTGAACCAGCTCTATCCAGGTTTGATCGGCGTTGGAAGTGCGGCACATATCGAACACAATACCATACGTGCGATGCGACGTAGAATGTGTCACGGTGCGAATATATTCTCATTTCTTATTTGTTTATTGTGCTCATTTCTTGAAATTTTGTGCTCCGGTCGAAATCGATTATCAAAAATTGCTTTGACTCGATTTTATGAATTTCTGAGGGATTGCCTACCTGTCTCACGATATCGATCGAATGTCTTTTTCGATCCACGAAAACATAATCGTGTCAATACAAATTTAGGTTTCTGTATATCGAAAACGACAAGTCGAATTCGATCGACATCGTGAAACAGACCGTAAAAGAATATTTCGCGACCTTAGAACAATAAGGTTCTAACTGACATTTTTTGGTAAATTTGTAATATCTTGCGATTACTGTTAAAATTGAAACTGTTGAACTGTTTAAATTGAAACAGACTTATTAATAATGGTTGGCAGAAATTAATGACATATAGGAACTAAAACATATAACACACTGATGTTAAGTTTTCTCAAAACTACTTTAATGCAATTGGAACCTTGATTTGCTAAGGTGGTGATTTTCTGAACGACGGTAGAAGCCCACTATTGCTGAAAAACGTCTGTCCTTCGCGACCAATTAATACCGATAATGAAAACGTCAATCACAAAATGTTGTTGAATTTATTTCTGTGGACAACAGTCTGTTGTCGTAGAGTAAAGTTAATTACAAGCGACTCCATTTCGGCGATGGAAGTTGGGAATTCAATCAATGGTCTAGTTGAAATGCGAGCATTTGGACACAGTGATTTGTCAACAGCCGTGCAAAATGGAAGAAGAGAAGACGACAATATAACGATTTTTTTATTATGCTTTATTAGTTATTATTGGATCTGCTCCTTCGGAGCGTAACAATACGTACATATATGCATCTTAAAAATAAATTCAATTGTGAATCCAGGTATGGATTTTTGGACAGAATTGAAGTGTTTAACGTATTTCTCGTCGTGGTTCAAAATCTCCGTTTGTTGTGTTAAAATTTTAAAATTATCCATAACGAATGAACGACATCTACTAATAGATAGATTATTCTATGATTTGTAGTTTTGTATTTGTTAAATTGTTACCTAATTCTGATGATCGGAGTGTGTTGATTGCCTCCAAAATTAAATTGTTCACTTTGATCACCTTGAGGTCTTTGCTTGGTCTGTTCTCGATCAACCGCCTGAGTGGCAACAAGTAGAAGTCTCCGCACAATTCATTGCATTGGAAAATCCTTTGGACAACGAAACTTCTGATACTGAATTGTTCGACCACTTCACTTTCTGCCCAAATATGTTACCGCTGAAAAAATTCAATCATGAAAAGGAAAAAAAATGGGAACTGACCAACGATGGGTGGATTGCATAGTCCCGATTCACAGTAGACAATTTTAATTGTCTCCAGTCTCAGTCTGTTGGAGAGAGAGGTTAAGGTTAATGAAAAGGGTAAATACTTGTTCGTACTGGCAATTCCTTTTGCGTTTTTCATAGTGTGAAGTTGGCTGCAGATTATCTTGTGTATGTCACAAAAGGATATAATGTAAACAAAAATTGCCGAAATCGAATTATCCGGTGTGAAAACAACAAGCTAGTTCAAAAGGGAATCAGAAATCTTTCTGCAAGTAAAACTGTCTAGTGTGAAGAGGGACTTACAATTCTTCTTTGTTTACCGGGAACTTCAGCCACCGTCGAGAGAGTTTAGTCTTTAATCAACGAAATATGGCCAAAAGAAAAGACAGTTGAGTATTGGAACGTTGAGAGGCATTTTACACGTCAGGCATAATATGGAAATGTCATCCGTAGGATTTTTCGATTTCCTGAAAGGCCAGACAGAAATGCTAAAAAAATGTCGCCCATACGGACATACACCGGAAATCATATTTAAAAAATAAATGCCATGAAATTATCAAACAGATTGTAATAATTCAAAATGTCATTCCAACAATATTTCCGTCTTGCATTATCATTTTAAGTTCTCAAGCTTTAAAAAAAAACACGTCCAAAAACAAATCAGTTGTCTCAATGGTAGGACGGCAAATGAAAAGCCAGGAGTAAAATAAATACTGATTTTTCAAATTGCTGAGAATTTTACTATCTTTCAAACTCTTTCATGCAATTTCTGAAAGTAATGAAACCTTCTTTTTTAACTTCTTTTATGATATTCTGTATTTCCGTGAAAAAGTTAAAGCTCAACATTAAATGAACTCTTTGTTAATTGGCATATTGCCATGAAATGCCAGTCGAATTCGGTTAAGCAGAAATGAAAAAATCAAGAATTTTTTATTCACTTATGAGGGATTTTCAATAACACGGACATCGGATAATTGAACCTTCTCTTATTTAAAAGAACTGAGTATGTACTTTTGAAAATGTTCTATGAAAAGAAGATGTCTGTCAAATTTGAATTCAATATTAAGGAGCTTGAATGGAAATAGTCACGTATTTTCATTTGGGTGAGTTGTCTTAAATTTGGTTGACACATATTTTTTTTAAATCCTTGGGTTCGCTCGGTTTTGTCACCGTTACATTCATCACATTTCTCTCAAGCGCTGTTAGTATCATATAAGTTTGTGTCTTTGCATTAAAAATGTATTTCACATAAACGATTTTTCAATAAAGCGGATTGTCGTTTAAGCAAAGTACAGTGAGTGGAAAATCACACAGAATAACCATTACTAATTTTTATTTTCAATTAAACGATGTTTTCTATTAAAAGCAGTGCGCTTATCCGAATTCGACTGTACATTGTCAGATTATGGAGAATACCCCAACCACTGCCCTGAATATATCGGGTTGTCTAGATCGGTACTTGTACACACCAGCAACCAGCGTCAACAGAGTTGCTTATACTTTTGCACAACACTGCCAGCTCACAAACATACGTATGTACAACAGAGTTTGAAAACTAAAATATAATAATTAATTATTGCAAAATACAAAAAAAAAAAAAAAAAACTACTGTTTGGCTTTTCTTAAAATAAATAAACAACCAAACGACGTTAATGTTCGTATTTCTCAAATATTTTTGTAATTATATGTATATACAAATAAATGTGTGTGTGTGTGCGTACACACTTACAACACGATACAGTCTGAGGTTTTTGTTTGTTTGTTAACAGTCAAAAAAAAAAAAATAACAAATAAAAATTGTTAATTTTCGGGGGGGCGATATTCAGTCGAGCGTATCTCAATGAAATTCGTAATTCTATAAATCACATTTAATTCAAAAATCGAATTTCATCAGTTAATTGTTGAAAGTACATTTCCCAATGCTGCGTTTCGTTTCGAATGTTTCGCAAGACTTTATTAAACGCCACTCTGGACTCGGTTCGGGAGTACAACGTCAACGTCAAGTGCTCGTGGGCAACGTTAAACATTTACTATTACAACAAGAACGCAAAAACACAACAATAAATAAACTACCGTTTTTCAGTGTGTGACGAAAATCCAATAGTCTGCTACACGTACGTCGTCTCTGACAGTTCCAGGGAGGCGTTCGAGTTGGCAATGATGTCTGTTGTCAGCCGCCAAGCGGAAATTACGACTTCCTATCATCAGCAGCTCTGGGGTTAATAGTCTTTTCAGAAGGCGTTGATTTGTTCTCGCTTACTTTTAATAACAACTTTGCACTCAGTGCGAAATTGTGCTCGGACCATACTTAGCTGCATTAGTTGGGTTTGTAAACTGATACATTGTATTTGGAACACTGGACAACAAATTCTTAATTCTGATCCTGGTGTACTGGTAGCCATAGCTCTGACAAATTTGCCCCGAGTCTGCGGCCTAGATTTATTTACCTACATTTCTCTTAAAATTATTAAAAAGCAAAAATGTTTATTACAATTTGAAATATTTGCTATTAAATGAACTTTTGGATACAAATGCAGCACAGTGTGAGGTTGAGTTTGGGAATGGTGGACGGAAATATAGTTTTTAAAATTTCGTCCGAGTCGTACTAAAGGGTTTTCCAACAAGAGGTGTTATTTTGAATCACCCCGTATATCGGTAGCTGTCACTTTTGAAGCTTTTATTCTTTGACTTTTGACAGGGAGAAACTACGCCATTACTAAAAGTGGAACGATACACGCTTCAACAACGCATTGAAATGATTAAAATTCACTTCAAAAATTTAGTTCGCAAAACTAAAGCATTTTTGGGTCGTCGTGCGGCACCTTGTGGGACCGCAAAACAGAAATTGGTGGACAAATTCAAGCTGTTGGGACAAGTTAGTAATGTGAAGAATAAAACCCGTGCACGTTGCTCGTGAACAACTGAGAATATTGCTGTTGTAGCCCAAAGTGTTGAAGAAAACCCAGAATTGTCCATTCCTCGTCGTTGTTTGCAATTGGGCATTCCACAAATGTAACGACTTGGGTCTTAAGGCTTATAAAGTTCAGTTAACACAAGAATTCAAGTCGGCCGATCATCAACAACGTCGTGTCTCTGCTGTTTGGGTCCTTGAAATGCATGGAAATGATCCGGAATTCCATCGAAAAATCATTTTGACTAATGAGGAACATTTCCACCTCGGTGGCTACGTCAACAAGCAAAATTGTCGCATCTGGTGCTCGAAAAACCCAAGAGTTATTGTCCATCCTCAACATGTGAGCTGTTTGGTGCGGTTTATGGCGGGATCTTTGGACCTTACTTTTTCGAAAATGAAGTTGGATCAACAGTTACGGCGAATGGATTGCACTATCGAGAGATGATTAATGATTTTTTATGGTCGAAGTTGGATGTTATGGATCTGGACAATGTTTACTTTCAACAAGACGGCACTACGTGCCATACAAGCAACAAAACCATTGCTCTTTTACGGGAAAAGTTTCCGGGCCGTGTTATAACTCGATAATGATTGAAACCTCAGTGCACTATGTTCGATTCATAAAAAAATGAGACAAGATCGTTTGCGCTAACTATCGCGGTATAAGTCTCTTATCCATCGCATACCAGACACTTTCAAGTATATTGTGTGAAAGACTGAAATAAAATCTCGACGAACTGATACAGCAGTGTGGCTTCAGGCCGAATAGATCAACAATCGACCAAATCTTTTCCCTACGCCAAATCCCGGAAAACACTCATGAAAAACAGATCTATACATACCAGGTTTTCATCGATTATAAAGCCGCCTTCGATACTCCGATAAGAGAAAAACTATTTGACACCATGTCTGCGTATAAAATACCAGCAAAACTTATACGCCTTTGGCTCTAGGTCTTCAGTAAAAATAGGAAGTGACCTCTCCGAGCCATTCACTTCTACAAGAGGTCTCAGACAGGGCGAAAGCTTAGCTGATGGAGAAGATATTAGAATGCAGAAATTAATAAAACTGACACTCTGACAACCAAGGGCCACATTCTCCTCGCATATACTGCCGACATTCTTATCGCCGGAAGGACAGACCGAGATGTAACTGGCGCTTTTTCCCAACGAAAAAAAGGCGACATAGTGAAGACTGACAATTGCAACGTCGAGGTAGTGGAAGAATATGTATATCTTGGATCCGCCATTAATAGAAAGACTGATGTCAGCATCGAAATAAGGCGAATGGACGTGCTGGCAAATAGATGTTATTTCGGGCTTAACAAACAATTCAGGAACAGAGCCCTCTCGCATCAAACGAAAATAACACTGTACCATACACCTTTCTATCCGTGCTTCTTTATGGCGCCGAAACATGGATATTTGCGAAAGCAGATGAAGCTGTGCTGGGTGTACTTGAGAGAAAAATCCTTCGCAAAATCTTTGGCCCTATCTGTTGTATCCTGTGGTATATCGCGAAATGAACTTAGTTAAACGATTGCGCTGGCTGGGTCATGTCGGCCGTATGAATCCAAACGCTCCAACCAGAAAGGCATTGGGCGACAACTACCACGGAAGGCGCAGACAGGGAAGAACGAGACTTCGGTGGATGGACCATGTGGAAGAAAATATGAAGATGCTTGGTATTACGAACTGAAGAAGCCAAGCAGAAGACCGAAGTGCTTGGAAATTAATCAAGCCAAGACCAACACCAGTTTGTAGAGCCAAAATAAGTAAGTAAGTTATCTCTAGGAGAGGTGATCACCATAGCCCACCGAGATGTGATTTAACATCTAGCGACTTCTTCCTTTGCGGCCACGTGAAAGATAAGGTCTACACCAACAGCACAGCGTCGATTCATGATCTCAAATATAGAATGTGGCTATCGTGAGGCTTGATCTGTCAGATAAACGGGCATTCCATGAGAGATCAATACGTTTCATTTGATAGAATAAGCCCAAAGCCGTTCTGTCTTCTTTGCACAGCTCGTTTACCTGAGCAAGCCGTCGCTGGGGTCTTAATACAAAGATAGTACTATGTCTGTAAACATCAGTTATAAGACCGATTCTAACTTATGGGACACTTTTGTGGTGGGCAGCCAAACTCCTGGAAAAACCCAAAGGTCAGCATGTATTGGTATATCGGGAGCAATCCGCACATGTCCTACGGAGGCCCTGAATGCTATACTACACCTGATCCCAACTGACCTACATATTACAGCTATGACGGCTCGGAGCGTTTACACTCAACAGGTAATTGGAGGGAGGACACATATGGGCATATGTGCACTCTACAGATCATTCCAGATGAATGTAATATAACCACAGATTACAGGACCCCTTATCTCAGTTTCGGTCGGCTCTTCGAAGTAATTTTTCCATCCAGAACGGAATGGAACCGAGGGGACCTTCTTTCTGATTATGATGTGAATGTCTACACTGATGGCTCCAAAAAGGATTGCGGAGTTGTCACGGGGATATTCTCAGGGAAGCCAACCTGCAACACTACTACCGTCTCCCGAATGGCTCCAGTGTCTTTCAGGCAGATGTTTTTGCCATATGCATGCAGAAATGTATTTGCGTTGACAGCCAAGCCGCCGTACTCTCTGTAAAATCCGTGGTTACCTCCTCGGCTTTGGTGAAGGAATGCAAGAAGGTACTGGCAAGACTTAGTCTCTTGTCAGCGGTAACCTTAGTGTGGATACCTGGCTACAGGAATTTCTACGGGAACGAACGGGCTGACGAACTAGCAAGGACCGGTTCTACCAACTCTGGACTCGACACAGTACACGTATCCGTACCAATAGGATCCACAGGCTAACTCCAGATGGTTAGTTTTAGATTCATGTCGAATCTCAAGGACAACATGGCCTGAATACAATCATAGACGATCTAGATCTCTCATCACAGACAGTAGCAAGGAAATAGACTGATATCCGTACTCACAGGGCACTGGTTGATCGGTAACCATGTACGACGCCTGAATCTACAGTACGACCACGACCACTGCCGAAGCAGTGACGACGCAGACGAAGAAGAGACAGTTGAACATTTCCTATGCGGTTGCCCCGCACTGATGAACCGACGGCTTAAGCCAATGCGCCAAGGTTCCTGGATGATATCTCCGAGATATGGACTGGATATGAGTTAACATGACAACAGACAATTTCAGAGTGATATTGTAACAATAATTGAAAACGGTATCACTAGACGCTCCTGGGTCTGTGGAGCGTCCACGTATCCAACCAACCTTACCCGTCTGGCTTCGGCTATCCTATGAAGTAGGAGTTTGTATTACTAAGCTGCGCTAATTTAGCTGTTTCCTAAAAAGTTCATGAACAAGCTTCGTGTCAGTGGACGGCCGTGGTGTGGTAGGTAGTGTAACACAGTAAACCCCGGTTCGAAAACTAGTGAGACCATCAAACATTTTTCAGCGGCTGCTTTCACGTCGTAAATGCTGGAGACTTTACGAGTGAGAGAGTAATCTCTAAGTCATGTTAAACTTCTCTAGAAAAGTATTAGCCCTTCGGAGCCGGCTTTTAACAGTAAGTCCCGGTCAGTGAGTATACAAATTATATCGTACACAGCTCACTGGTTCGACAGAAGTTCCACGTCTGTTCCTGCATGGAATGTGAAGTTGCTGTTTATGGCGGTGCTACGATTCATACAGTAGCAGGTCCGTAAATGACTATTAGCCAAGTTGAAGTTTTCGCACACACAAACCATAGACAGTCGCGATTGCAACCACCAGATGTCACTATAACTAACATAGACGGAAGATGTCTCAATCGTAAAAAAAATCTGGCTGTACATTTTTGATTGAGACAACATGCGGCTAACGACTAACAAAATTGCAAAAAGTTAGTAAATTGCTATTAGTAGTATTAATTACAATAACCAGCGGAGTGTATGAAAATTCGCAGCATTATATTATTTTATTATAAAGACGATTATATTATTCGTCCATTCAACTTATCTTGTTGTGCTCTCTCGCATAGTAACAACTGCAGTTTATTAATTAAATCGTTCCGCATTATTGTGCCATAAACCCAAGACAAGCTGTCCTAAATACGAAATTGTCATTTCTCTGAATTGTGTTAGTTTCAATTAAACATCTTTCGCGCACATTGTCTTCTGAAGTCACTTTCTACCCGACCTAATAACATAAGTCAAAGTGTTGTTTAGAATCGCATTAAAAATGTAAATTCAACTGGTTTTTTATTTGGGCAAACGAGTTTTCTTAAGAATTAATTTTGAAAAACAAAAATTTAATTTTACCCTTTAACATGTGATGGAGTGTAAAACGTTTGTGAAACCACAAAATATTCCATGGAGGCCATGTAAATCATGTGTACAGTAAGGTGGGTAGCATAGTAAAGGGCAACACACATTGTGTGCAAAGCAACGAGGTTCGTTAGTGTTGCACTCAACTAAGTTTTCAGTGTTCGATCACCTCCGCTCAGGTAAATAAGATCTTTTCTTGCTTATAAGACAATACAAAATCAAATTTCTCTATGAAAAAATTTATTGTTCGGATCAACGAAACAGCAGCTGAAAGAAGCCATACGAAGAAGCTTGTTATGAATATGTGTCAGCGTCGCAGAAATGGCATTTTATTTCCCACCACCGAGGGTGTAGAAATTGAGGGAAGTGCTTATCACTGATCTATATTCAGTTTATGACTGATGTTATTGATTTTACTAGTAAGTTGTAATGCGCCTATGGCGCCCGTTGAAATTTGGAAAAAAAATTTTGTTGAAAAAAAAAATTTTTGTGGAAAAAAAAACTGTTGAAAAAAAAATTTTGTTGAAAAAAAAAATTTTTGTGGAAAAAAAAAATCTTGTGGAAAAAAAAAATTTTGTTGAAAAAAAAAATTACTGTTGAAAAAAAAAATTTGGTAAAAAAAAAAATTTTCTAAAAAAAAATTTAAAAAAAAAAATTTTGGAAAAAAAAATTTTGGTAAAAAAAAAATTTGGGGAAAACACAATTTCTGTACAAAAAAAAATATTTTTTTTTTTTATTATTATTATTTATAGATTATAGAAAACTAGTAAGTTGTAATGCGCCTATGGCGCCCGTTGAAATATGGAAAAAAACATTTTGTTGAAAAAAAACAATTTTGTGGGAAAAAAAAAATTTTTTCTTCAAAAAAAAAAATTTTTGTGGAAAAAAAAAATTTCGTTGGAAAAAAAAATTTAGGAAAAAAAAATTTTGTAAAAAAAAAATTTTTGTAAAAAAAAAATTTTGTTGAAAAAAAAATTTTGGAAAAAAAAAATTTTTAAAAAAAAAAATTTGGAAAAAAAAAATATGTTAAAAAAAAATTTGTTTTCAAAAAAAATTTTTGGGAAAAATAAAATTTTGTAAAAAAAAATTTTGGTAAAAAAAAAAATTGGGGAAAACACAATTTCTGTACAAAAAAAAAATATTATTTTTTATTATTATTATTTATAGAAAATTATAGAATGCCTATTTAAATTCCTACGTACTGCGTGACAGAGTCAGTGAATCAGTGTATCAGTGAATCAGTGTCGAGGGTAAATATATATTAAGATAATTGGCCACCAGTGGATGGCCAGCGGTGATAAATAGTGTGTAGATCAAACCTCTGTCGTGCATGTCTTGAAACGGCATTCAAGACATTCAGTTGAAAAGTGAATATTTAAGTGCACTCGTTCTATGCGTGGACGAACCAATATCAGAACAAATAAAAAACAAAACATATGAATATATGCAGAGCAAGCCAATCCTTACTACTGTACTCGGTGTCATTTCAGATGTTCAAATGTGTGTGTGTGTGTGTAAGACTGTGATTTTTCAAAGCACGTGATTTTAAGAAAATAATTAATGAGGGACAATAAAAACTGTTTTTTTTTTGAAGACCAACACTCAGTGAATGCAAAGCATTGTGCTAGCGGAAGGAAATTAGGAGGAAAGAGGGAGTAGTGTTTGTTGACTTTTGTTTTGAATTTCAGAATTTCACAACTAGCAGGAAGCACACTTGCTGAATGAATATTTCACATACGAACGGTTCGGCTGAAGAACGAATTTTTCTGCAGTGCGTCGTCCGATCATCCGGCCACTTTACAACGAACGGATGAGAGTCCCTGGAAAGCCGCGTATTCCGGCTACTCTCTACACGGTCCACGGCAAACATGTCTTTGGAGTTACATTAATATTTGCCCATTTCGCGATGGCAGAGAGCCCGTCGTCTTCGCTCACTGACCGCAGAGCACGAAGACTAAGGGTGTCGAACACCTTCTCAAAATCTATAAACGTCAGAACTAGAACTCTTCATTTCAGGAAGATACGGCGATTTCTGCTGGAGCGTAACATTCAACGCGTGTCACTCAGAGCTTTCCGCGCCACACGTAGAGCTTTCCGCGCCACAGATGGCTGGATATTCTAGATATTTCTTGTCAAGTCTAGTTACAAGCTATTGCATAATTGGTCCAGCGAAGCCGAATTTGTCAAATTTCACACATATACTTTAAATGATTCAAATGCTCTGTACGCACTATCAGTTAAAAATACCAGTCGAATACCGAGGGCCCCAAAGAAAGACAATGTCCAATTATATAATTTGTAAAAGTCCCAAAATAATCCGAAAGTTCGTATATTCAGCTTTATATCCTGTATCGATGAGCAAAAATATTTTGTTTTTAAATTGGCCACCGAGATCACGTGAAAGATAGGGTCTACGCCAACAGCCCAGCGTCGGTTCAAGACCTCAAAGATAGAATTCGTGAGGCTGTCGAGGACATAGGTTAGCCACTTTGCAATTTGGTTATGGAGAATTTCATGAAAAGGATATGGTCCTGTAAGCATGGTCGTGGTGGCCATTTGGCTGATGTTGTTTTTCATTATTATGAAATCAACATCCGATCATTAAATTCAAACAAATGCACTCTTTTCTTTTATTACCAAAATACCACCTGTTGTTGGAAAAACCTGTACTTCTGGATGTTGGCGTTGTTCCCAAGTACAGTTCACAAGTTACTAATTTGGGAAACGATGAGAAAGCTGGACCATCTATAAATTTGTTTTTATTTGTCAAGATTTTTCGCCTGAAATCGTTCATAATTCCAAATATAATACAGTTTGTTACTGACAACCCTAGCCAACGTGAACAGCACTGGATCGATGATCGATACGTTGTTTCCCACATTACAATAAGGTTAATAAGGCCTGACAGGGTCACTCCAATGGATTTCCGAGAACCCAAGCATTGCAAGTTTGTAGCTTCAAACTCCCGGCAGGATTGAGCGAGGCGTGATGGTTCTAACAGCATCCTTACATTCTTGTCCTTGTTTTGAACTAACAGTGTAGATGTCTTGGTATCAAAAATCAAATAGTGTACAGTACAGTACTTGCTGTACTTGTAATTAAGCGATCATTAAGATGTTTGATTTTTCGAGTAACGGCTGCAGTACTGTAGGCATAAAAATGAATGCCCTGATGCAGACGTTTGTTGGGGATGTCCAGGTTCTTATCGTCCCAAGAACATCAAACAAGTTTCCATATCCATTTTTAGCTCGTCGTAAAAATGTATTTGCCACGGAAAAGGTTAATAGACTATCTTTACTATCTGGAAATTAAATAATTTGTAATTAAGGTACATCCAAGAAAAAACTCCTACATACTCAATTCAAGTACATTTGTGCTTATGAAAAGTAAATAATACCACTCAGGCACCTTCTGACAACCATCTCGCTATTGCCAACACAATCCATGCTGAGAGAACTTATCGACGTTTTCACTTACCCATTGCCCACTGGCTTTAATTAATAATAAACCATTTTTCCGAATTACAGGCCTGCATTTTCTCGCAACGAAAATGTAACTTCCGTTCAATAGTTATGCTGATAACCCCTTTTACTCTGTAATTTGTCATGGTCGGAACTATTTCGCCCATGCTAGAGAGGGAGGGTGTATTTGCTTCCCAACGACAAGCGTGTGTATGCATGTTTTCAATTATGAGTAAATTGAAATGGGCAGAATAACACTTGGAAAGTGTTTTTTAATTAAACGTTTGTGAAATTGGCAACATATCAGTTTGGCATTTGTCCACATGCATTCTGTTTACCACCTTCATAATGGCCTCTGTAATGTGGTCATGAAAGGAATTGTGTTCCTTTTTGTGCCGCATGGCAGAGTGCCATTTTTCTGAGATTAGACCAGATTTTCTGCAATGTTCGCTCATATGAATGATAGTTTTTGTGTGTAGGTATGTGTATTTGTATTTCAATAAAAGGTTTTTTGTTTTTAAATATAGTTTAAGGCCTTGAGAATATTTTTCTGTATTGAAAAGTTTGTAAAATTATTTTCAGTGAAAATTCTACTTTGTCTCTTTGAATTGCTAATGCAATTCTCATAGGTGAGGATAATGTCGAGATGTTTTTCCCGTGTACTTCACTGTAACATCGCTTAAGCTGCATTGATTTTTGATTTAACTGCATATGAAGCCATGATTCATAATCAAAGTCATTCCATAACTGTTCAGACGGATGCTATTTGAAGTTCTCAACTTCTCCTCATTACGCAATTGTTGCCTTTTCACATCCATTAGCGAATCTCTTTCCATTCATTCATGTTTCGAAACCGGAAGTCTAGATGGGTGCAATATTTTTTATGTTTTTTTATTTTTATTTATTGCTGATCTTTATTCTTTCTACAGTTGTTGTTCGAGATCTTTGATTTATTTCTATTTCTTTGCAGACATATAAATGTTCAAAAAATGCGTCAAGCATTGTGTTTGCTTTGATGAGGCTAGGTATACGGATCCGTTTCGGAAGTTGACACACTTTTTCATCGGTACCCATTGCAATGATCAGTAGAAGATTCGATTGGCTGGGGTACACTTGGTCACAAGTATTACTGTCAGTGTCACTAGAAAAGTGCTACAGTTTCACTATTAACATTTCCTGCAGGGAATGTAGTTTGATTACTTACATTTGCGCCATCTTTATGTGAAGTATTACATCGGCCGTCGAACTTGCGCAGTTGAGTTTCAGAGATTTTGCGAAGCTTTTACGAGTTTGTCGCGGTGGCGTTGGTTTTACCACCACCTTTTTTTCATGTTTACTTTATTGGTTGTTATTGGATCTGCTCCTTCGGAGCCGAACAATAAGTGTATGAATCTTAAATTTAATTCAGTAGTGAATCCGGGTGTGGATGTTTTTATCCAGCGGTTCTCTGACTCGTGTTGGCAGGAATGAAAACTTTGTTGATCCAGTTTTGTTTGCATCGTAATATGGAGGCAGTGGACATTAACAGCCTGTTAATAGTCGTTGAGCGTTATAGAATATCTTGACAATGTTCACAGTTTAGAGAATTTTAAGCCACATTTAATTTAAAACACCGTGAAATGGAGGCAGATACCTCTACAGTCTGATATTAGTCGTGAAATGTTTTAGACTATGTAGACAATGTTCAGACAATAGAGGGTTTGCAACCACATTTGGTTTATACCTCGGCAAATAGAGGCGGAACCTCTATAAACCTGATATAGTCACTTTAGAAAATCTGGCGTTTATTTCTCCAGAGTCTTGAAGTGCTTGGTATACTTAGTATTTGTCTAGCCAAAATATTTTGTATTACCCTCATGTTTGTATTTGTGCTTTATCCTGATGTCTTGAATTTCATTCTTGATTAGAGGTACATTCAAATCTTTGTGAAGGTTTTCGTTTCTCATATACGATGGGGCTCCCGTGATTAACCGCAATGTTTTCGACTGGATGGACCTTGTAATCCAGACTGAGTTTCAAATTCATATTGACCAACCAATAGAGCTAGTATATTTTCAACTTCAATTATGTCTTCGTGGCTTCAATGTGCCTTCTCCAGTTTAGTCTCTGATCCAGATGGATCCCCAGGCATGTTACAAGTATCGGATTGTGAAATATTCTTTAATTTCAACGGCGGGCACGTGTTTAAATTCAGTGTGAATGTTACCTGTTTGCATTTTGTTTCTTTAACTTTTATCCTCCAGCCAGATAGCCATGATTCTATTAGTCTTAAGTGGTCATCCAGTTCTGCGACGCTACATCAAACTGTTTTTTGTGAGCTAAGGATGGCAGTGTCATCAGCAAAAGTAGATGTGCGTATGGTTGGACTGGTGGGGATATCCGCTGTAAATATAAGGTAGAGGGTAGGAACGAGTACAGTACTCCGGGGAACACCGGTTAGTATTTCACAGTCATCCGTGATATGTCTTCCACTTTTGACTCTGAATCTACGATTTTCTAGGTATAACTCGAGGAGTCGGTGTGTATTTGCCGACAAGTATTTTGCAAATGTTGCTATTCAAGCCAACTTTATCAAATGCTTGGGCAACGTCTAGAAAGACGGCGCAGCAAAGATTTCTTGGGTCAGACGGTCTGGTATTACTTTTTTCGACACGAGAAAGTTTTGACAAGCAGGGAAGCAGACAAATGGGTCTATATGCGGAAGGAATTGATTTATCCCTTCCCGGCTTTAACATCATTTGAATCAAAGAAATTTGCCATGTTTGAGGAAAGTAATTTAATTAATACATCATCAACAGCAGAGCCGAAAAAGCCCTCAGATGCTGGTCAATATGCCGTAGAGCAATTGGCTCCTCATGGGGCATTTGCTGCGTAGGAATATGAGGAGCAATGAGGACCGCGCCGACGAGCGCCCTCGAAATTTTGCTATACATCCACCCAATAGGTATCCAAATCAAATCTGAGGCAGCGATCTCAGAAAGGAGACTAAGGGCATTGAATGAGTGGATTGAGGATGAAGCTCAAACACAACATCCGAGAATATTGGAACACCTAGGAGGGTTCCTGACAACAAACTGTCAGACAGATCGCATTTCAGAAACACACGTGATTGCGAACTGCACGACAAGAATAGAAGATAGACGCGGACAAGAACACGACACATACACCAAAGATGGGTGAATAGTGGAGTGCTACACAGACGCATCCAAATCCGAGTTAGGAGTAGGCATAGGGATCTACATCCACAATCCGAGGACTGAATTAGTATACCAATTACCAAAGTACTCAACGATTCTACAAGCAGAGATCAAGGCCATCACAGAATGCCTAGAATGGCTGCGGAACAGAATCACAGGAAAAACTATCTATATTTTCACAGACAGTCAAAACGCAATTAGATCCCTCAGCGATGATAATGTCAAATCAAGGACACTCATGTACTGTAAGGAAACGATAAATGACGTATCGAGAAATAACGACATAGTTATAAACTGGATACCAGGCCACCAAGGGTTTCCAGGCAATGTCAGGGCTGACGAACTGGCTAAAATATGAAGGGAATCCGACCAAAATACTCTGCAACTGTCTAAAACTTTTCTAGAGACAAAAAGGAGTTGAGGGAATGGATGAAGACGACCCATGCCTTAAGGTGGCTAGAGGAACAGGTGGGAAGAACCACAAAGGAAACCAGGGGAAACCTCGATTACAATAAAACAAAGAGAATACTCGGGTTTAACAAAAATGAACTAACTGAGTAAGCTAGACGGGGTCATCACAGGACACACTAGCCTAAGGGCACACCTATTTAGAATATGATGTTCCCAGAGCGACGAATGTAGGGCATGCGGAGAGGACGCCGAGACGGCAGGAACACTTCCTGTGCCAGTGCCAGTGCCCCGCTTTCTCGCAGGTCAGGAAAGTAAAGTTAGGAGATGACACCTTAGATGACCTATCGGCCGTCAAAGCAATAGACATAAGGAATTTAAGGAACTTTATAGAGGGGACCGAATTCCTAACGTAGGGTAAAGGGGAATTCGTAGACGAAACCAGGAGCGCACAACAGGCCGAATTGCTGGCCTAGGTGTATGTCAGTGACATGAGATGGTCATGGTACATGACCGATCCTCCATTCAACCTAACCTAAGCTAATTTAATTAATAATCTGAGGAAAGTAATTTAATAAATATGCGAGAAATTTCACAGCAATAAGAGGGAGTTCAAGGATTATAGTGTCTCATCGGTGGACAATGGAATTTCTCGCTGATTCTATGTCGTCTTCTGGTGTTCTATGTCGTCTCCTGCGTTACCACCTAAACGAACGACGATTTCGACGATTTTTTTAAATTAAAATTTTATTCCAAATGACACCGTAACGTACTAAAATTATTTCCCAATTTACTCCATTTGATACAAAATTTTCTAAATTTGAGTACACTACCACACAATATTGTACTAGAAATAACCACTTTTGTACTTCTTTTAACTCAACGTCACATACCTATTTCATGGAAAATTTCGGTCTTAAATTGAGTACGGAGATACTTGGTGCCATATGAAGACCAATTTTACTCAATTGTAGTACATTTTTCCTTAAATTTAGTAAAATTTTTTTTGAGTGTAGTTAGACTTCACTGCGAATTGCTTCCTCAGGCGTCGCGGTTTAACTTGGTCTGCTTGGGGGACGATTATAGCCCATGTTTAAGGCTTTTACTCTGATATTCATGTGAAACCCTTGACAATCTGTTTTTATTTAATTTTAGCTGACAGGAGACCCCTTTCTAAAATGTTATCAGAAGAATGAAATTGACTAAAATTTTTGGAGAATATCAACTTCCACTAAAATACATAGAAATGTTCAATAAGGTCGATACCTTCTTTTTACACAAAACTATCTCTTTAGCTTTAGCTATTTATATTCATATGTTCACAAATTAAGCCAATGAAAATAAAATGTATTTTGAGTCATTTGTTTTTCTTAATTTGTATGAATAAAATGTGTTTTATCCAGATATTGCAAATGTTTTTATGGACTTTTATCGTAATTTCACAAAATTTGATTTGAAATTACGAAATTGGCAAATTCGGGGAAAAGCACAAAGAAACCACGTTGAACAATTAAATGTTTTACATTTAAAAATAAAATAAAAAACAACAAGTTTTTAATATTTTGACTTTTCCTTTCAACGGTTTTTTGTGTGTGTGTTAATATGGCAGCATTCACAAACGAATACGAAGTATGGATAATGATGGACATGATAATTTCGATGCTAGATATGATTCGACCAATGCATTTTGTTTGAACTCTATGGACGATAGACATCGTACGACCTGCCGAAAAAATCACTTGTGGACTTTGGAGTAGAGCTCCAATGAGTGTACAAAACACTAACCTAAATCTCTATATCCGTTGTATTGTGAGTATCGTCATTCGAAAGCATCAAAATCCATACAACGACCACAAGTTCCTATTCAAAAACTCGATTTTTGTGAAACATCACATAACGAATAGTTTTTGGATGGCAACAAAGACTTTTTATCCGCTGTGTTAACAGTGATTTAGTTTTTTTTCTTCTCTTTTCTTTCTTTTATTCTAAATTAGCAAATCGCAGCGCCTTCATTATGTTTTGTTTCAGTCGATGATGATAATAAACCAAATACAAAATGATCATTAACTGATTTAATGCTCCCTCGTATTTCGTATTCGCGTGTTGGCTATCTTTTTATGACATGAAACCGAGAACGCTGCACAGTGTTTGGAAGTCAAGATATTTTTTGGGGAATTCATATTTGATGGCGATTTTTTTCATTTTTCGCATCTATAAAATTTTGATGCCAAAAAAAAATTGAATATCATGTGCAACAAACATTTTACATAAATAAAAAAAAAATATCACAAAATAAAAAAAAAAAATCGCGTGCTATTTAAGGCCCATGAATAAATCGGGAGGTATGTCCGAAACGTCATTCACCAAAATGAAAATTGGGCCTTATGTCCACGTAAATAGGGGTCCTAAAGCCCAAAAGTTGTTTTTGGGAGTTATGTCCGTGTGGCGTGGAGACCGGGCACCAAAATATGCAATATGGTTTTATTAAGGTTTCCCCAATGTGTATTTCCCCAATGTGTCCAAAAATCGTATCATTGCTGCAGTTTACACAAAGTTTTCCTGCAGCGATGAGAGAGTATACAAAGTTAATGGCACTATCTCTACTTCCTTCAGCCGTATTATGCGGGGCTTTCCAATATGGGGAACTATTTTGGGGCAAATTGGCAGGGGGGGTCAATTTGTTTAGGAGGAAAAAATCAACAAAGCATATAGCATAGACGAAAACTAAATTCTTGAATATTTAAATTCTTTGAATATTTCACCAAGAAATCGTGGGTCTAAAAAATGTCCCTAGGTCGCGCAAATCGACTTGAATTTTTTTTTTCAAATCGATATTTTTTACAATTTGTTCTACAACCGAACTACATTTGGTACAAATAAAATGTTGACGCCTTTTAGCAAATACCCGCTAGCAAATACCCGCTACTTCGTATGCGCAAAATTCCCTTTTCTAGTAAAACACAAAATATTTGTTGAATTACGTTGGTTTATGAAAAACTACTTTGTGCGGGGTCAAACCCCATTTTCCCGAATTTTTTGCAAAAGACATTAATTTTAAATATTTATTCGCACTTTTTAATTTAATGTTGGCCCCCTTTTCTATTTTTTTTCAACTTCGGGTATTGAAACATTTACTTGCTTTTCTACTTCTCGCCTTTTATTATTATTTTTAAAACGTTTTCCCACATCTTTTATATTTTACCAATATTGCAGCCTTTTTGTAGTCTCCTCAGTATCCTTGAATTGTTAGCTCGCTTTTTGGTTTCCCCCTAACTTTTGCTCCGTTTGGTGCTTTTTGGGCCTTTCTATAACTTATATATTGTATTGGCTCCTT
Source organism: Hydrotaea cyrtoneurina (assembly GCA_958296145.1). Classification (NCBI taxonomy): domain Eukaryota; kingdom Metazoa; phylum Arthropoda; class Insecta; order Diptera; family Muscidae; genus Hydrotaea; species Hydrotaea cyrtoneurina. The sequence goes on from OY282512.1 coordinate 41,892,891, forward strand.
CTGTGTCCCTTTATCACTTTTTTTACTTTTTATCCCGTCTTGGCCCTTTTTTCGTTCCGATTTTCACCTTTTATTTGCAGTCGTATTTGTGAACCAAATATTTGATTATTTCGTATTTTGGGGACACATTTGTCCCGATTTCCCCAAATGTTGTGATTCTAAAATCTGCAGTTTGGTCAGGACAGTAATGAATCAGTCACACAAGAATTGTATATACTCGTATGTATATTATTTATCATTTATATTTTACTAGTTTTGGGTCTTTCGTTTAATTTCTTTCCAGTTTTCTTCAATTGTTATCCGAATTGCCAAAAATCTGCTCTTAACGGATGTCTAGGCTGAAAACTTTGAATAAATCACTCGTAATGACAAATCTAGATATGAGTTTTCATAGCTGACAGCCGGAAAAGTGCAATGGCTACTTAACTATGATTGGTCATAGCTAACAACTTTGTAATATGAGTTCGAGTGTTAGATGACGTTCCCCATTTTCATTTCGCCTTCATTTACCCGTCTTGGACCACCTTTCAGTATCCTTTTGGGTTTCCCCACCTTTTGTCTCTTTATGTCCTGTTTTGGTACGCTTCGAACCTTCTTTGTCCATTTATCCCCTTCTTCCAGTTTTCGCCCTTTTTCACTTTTTTTTATCTTCTTTACAACCCATTTCTAACTGCAGTTGCCATGGATATTTCTACTTGTGATTATTGTGTAAATTAGTTTTCATTTATATATTTCACCAGTTTTGGACCAAATATTCCATCATTATTGTCCAGTACAATTTTTTCCCCACATACGTTTTTTATCCCGTTTTCCCCTTTTTCGTTCCATCTGAAACTCATTTCCACCAGTTGGCAAAAATTTGTTTCACCCTTTTTATCCCGTTTGGGTACGTTTTGAAACTCATTTCCACCAGTAGTTTGCCAAGTTTCTAAGAAAAATCACAATAATTGATTATTCTGTATTTTTGTGTATTCCGATGGGTTTTGTGGACACATTTTTCCCATTTTCATACTCTTCCAATGCGAATTTCAAAAAATCCCTTCACCCGTTTGATGACGACAGAACGAATCAGTCGGTCAGTCATGCAAGATTATTAGGCTCGTTTTGACATTTTAGTCCTCCTCTCCATCACTTCTAATTTTTGGCTCATTCCTGCCGATTAAAACTTTTTTCACAAACATTTTTGTGAAATCCCGTTTTTATCCCGTTTTGGTACGCTTTGGCCACTTTTTAGTTCCCTTCTGGAAATTTTATCCACATGTTTTGTGGAAAAAATTGCAATTAGACCCCCAATTCGGGGCCTAATTTTCCCGAAACTAATTATGGAATTGCCGAGCGGTTATATGGCCACACTTCATGCGGGTGACATTGACTTTGAAGCCGATTTCTCAAAATCTGCCCTCAATATGCCTTTCAGAGCTTATCCTCGAAATTTCCAAGGCTTCTCTAGTGTTGTCTATGCAAACATTCAAAAGTGATGATTTCCATAACATTTTTGTTGCCAGCCACTGTGCGATGTGTAAATTTCACAGTCTTTAATACGACAAATTCATTTAATGCGCTTATTATGCAAAATGTATTCAAACACAAACTTTTTCTTCGCAAAAAAAAAGTGGTGGTTTTTTCGGGTGTGTTATGTAAAAAAAAAAAAATAATAACTAATTAAATAAATACAAAAGTGGAAACACTTTAAAAGTTCATGTAGTAAAAAGTTTACATACTAAATATGAAATGCACACACGAAGCAACTTTGAAACAGTCATAATACACAGACAAACTTTCATTTAACTTTTACCTAAAAAAATAATTGGAGTAGATTAAATATGAAGACCCGAACAGCCATTCAGTGAGCTTGAGTCGGTTGAATCTGTTTAGGCATGTCCAACTCCAAGTCTGTCGAAACTTCTGCTTGTAGTCTGTCAGTCCATATGCCCGGCTTCTTAGTAAAATTGACAGTTCAAGTGTTCATATTTTTTTTGTTTGGAAATTAATATACACATTTGCAGCTTGTAACGACAGACAAAAGATCGTAATAAAATAATGACAATTCGAGGAAAATTCGTATATTAACAGCGACAATGTAAGTGGTACACGATTATACTTGTACTTGTAGCTGTAACTGTAACTAAAAATATGACCTCTTGTCACTTGTATTCCAGTTATGACGCAATCACATGAAACAACCTCAAAGCATATGAAACAACCTGAAGTTGTGCCAATGTGATGGTAATCGCCTGAAAGCTCAGATTTATCCCAAAAAATGGATTACGATGTTTATCCGATTAGGTTTTATTTAACCTACCAGGGGTGGGGTCATGGAATGAGTTTGTCTTACGGCTACTATCCCATTCCACCATTGAAGTAATGTGTATTAACTTTGTAACATTTTGAAATATTGTAAAAGGTGATTTGTTTGATATTTGTCTTTTTCAGCGTTAGTTTTTACTATTCGAGCCTTTGCGACCGAATTTCGCAACAGTTGCATAGGATATGGTCCTGTAAGCGTGGTCGTGGTGGCCATTTGGCTGATGTTGTTTTTCATTATTAACGGCATACCTTCCTCTGTATTATGAAATAATCATCCGATGTCTCCATTTTTCTTTGAATACCAAAATAACACCACTTGCTGGAGAATTCTGTATTATCCTGGAAAATCCTTGCAAACTGTTTTTTTTTACCAGTTATGCACAAACAAATATTTTTTACGAAATTAAACACAATTAATGAAGACATCCCCACTCTGAGGATGATCTGAGGATACTGCCGGTTAGACGATTAATGTTTTGGTCAAGAATTTGTATTTATTACTAATAAGTTGTAATGCGCCTATGGCGCCCGTTGAAATATGGAAAAAAATTTTGTTGAAAAAAAAAAATTTTTGTGGAAAAAAAAATTTTGTTGAAAAAAAAAATGTTATTGAAAAAAAAAATGTTATTGAAAAAAAAAATTTTTCTAGAAACAAAAAATATTCGTTAAAAAAAAATTTTTGTTGAAAAAAAAAATTTTGTTGAAAAAAAAATTTTTTCTTGAAAAAAACAAAATTTTGTTGAAAAAAAAAATTTTTGTGGAAAATAAAAATTTTTTGTTGAAAAAAAAAAAATTTGTTGAAAAAAAAAATTTTTAAATTCCTACGTACTGCGTGACAGAGTCAGTGAATCAGTGTATCAGTGAATCAGTGTCGAGGGTAAATATATATTAAGAAGAAGAAGATAAAGTTAAGTGTTCGCCATTATGTTTTAAAAAATATTCTGGGCAAGAGGCTGGAAAAAATTGCAGCCGAGATGCCCAATTTCGACCACTTTTGGCAGCATTTGGGCCGTATGTCCGTAATAACGAACCAAATATTCTCTTCCAAGGCGTCAATAATGTTGGGCATATCTGCGTAGACAAACGACATCACATAACCTCACAAAAAATAGTCCAGCGATGTTAAATCGCACGATCTTAGACACCATCAGGCGATATAATGCGCTCACCAAAAGTTTCCTTCCACAAAAATTGATTGTTTCTTTGGCTGTATGACATGTTGCGCCGTCTTGTTGGAACCAAAGCTTGTTCACATCAACATCCTCCAATTAAGGTACGAAAAAGTCATTAATCATGGCTCTATAGCGTTCTCCAGTGACTGTAACATTATGGCCGGCTTCATTTTTGAAGAAATATGGACCATGACTCCCTCTGCCCACTGAGCACACCAAACAGTGACTTTTTGAGGATGTAACAATGGCTGTTGGATTTTCATTAATCCAAATTCGACAATTCCGTTTATTAACGTACCCATTCAACCAAAAGTGAGCTTCAGCGCTTAACAAAGTTTCCAGTAATAGTCGGGATCGGTGGTCAGTTTTTTGGTAATAAAATGGCACGATTTACAAAAGTTGTTCCGGAGTAAGACTATTCATTATGAAATGGCAAGCCAAACTGAGCATCAATCAAGTGACAGCTGTCAAAAAGACCAACTCCGAAAATAGTGGGGACAGATTGAAAACCATACGTGTAAAAAAACACCCGGTATAAGGAACTACGTTCAGGCATAGGAAAAAGTACTCAAAATGGTATAAACGAGATGCTGGCTCGTTACGAAAATACGGACTGCAGTACTGTGTGGTCGTTGTACCTTTTATATTTTTCTCACTTGCAATTATAGTGCTATTGTGTATTTAAGGACTTATGACATTCCTACAGTTCTTCAATAATTCAATATTATCCCTTACACCAAACGACTGACAAAACAAAACTATGTTCACTTTTTAAAATTGCCTGTCCAACTTACTGCCTGTTTCCATAAAACGAATTTGTTCGTTCGTTACAAATTGTCAAAATTTAAGGCGCAATAAAATGGATTTTATCAGTAGCGAGAGCTTATTCTTTTGGGATTGTGTTTCATATGTCGATATCTAATATATATCTCAAAACCAGAATTGAATAATGTCTGAAACACATTTTATAACGCTTCCAATATTAACGATTTGTAACGAACTAACAAATTCGTTTTATGGAAACAGGCAGTTAATGTTGGTGTAGACATCAAGAGTCTAGTTTTTCCAATTTCCAATTGGAAAGGTACTAAACTAACAACAGGAGCGGTAAGTGAAAAAAATGTCTGATGAACGATCGTTGCGTAGGGAGATTGAAAAGAGAAAAAGGATTTATTTGGAAAAAATTAATAGAGAAAGCTACTCTAAGACCACAAGTAATTTTGGAAGAAAATTTAAAGAGTAGCAGTGAGAATAATGTAGAATTATCGCACACAGATCCTCAGAATTTGGCGACACAATTGAAAGATTTATTTTTAAGGTACCAGATTTCTAGGAGTTTAGGCGACAACCTACTTAAAGTTCTGTACGAGAATGGTATCGATGTTACGAAAATCTTGAAAAGTCTTTTACACAGAAAACAAAAGCAATTTGTTTCTCGAACGGTTAATCCCGGCATTTACTATCATTTTGGACTAAGGTTTTAATTAAATAAATTAAATTCCTATCAATGTGGATGAAATTGTGCTAGAAATTGGAATAGACGGAGCAGCTGTTCAAGTTCAAGAGCAGCCCCGTACAATTATGGCCGATTTTAGGCAAAATAATAAATGTAAGTGTCAAGTGAATTTTCGCAATAGGTATGTGGACCTAAAAAGCCAGTTAATATTAACTGATTTTACGGAAGAATTACTGCAACTATTACTTACTGGAATATTTGTTACAGGCAGGAACGTGGAAGTTGTTATAAGTGGTTTTATTTGTGTTATTTCTTTAACATATTTTTTACGACCCACCCTAGTACATGTGTGCATTCAATAAAGAAATGTTAACAGGGAAGAAGTGCCGAATTGCATTTTTTTTTGTATACACTCAGGTCTCCTTTTATGCGGTTTTCTATGTGGATCTGCGCTTTGTGTTTTGTCGTTTCGTAGTTGCGATTTTCTTAAATTTTTACATGAACCGGATACAGAAAAAAACCTTGGAAGTTAAGAAGGAGATTAATCGCATTATGTCTGGCTATCGCGAACAACAGAAACAGTAAAAAAGTCAGCAACGCACATTTTTTCCAACACTGGTGGAATCCCAAAATCATGAAAACGATTCTTCCACAGCTGAAAAACAGAGAAGATAAATTCTAAGTAACGACAGTGATAATATTCAATTAGTAGTTAAACGAATTTTTTAACTCTTGAATTGAAAACATTTAATTTTGAAATATTGTTAAATATATCAATTTTTGTTAATAAAATCCTCATAAACCGTAATTTTGTATGCTTTTTTGGGGGGAATTATTTGATTTAATGCAGATTTTGAACATCCCTTGATTTTATATGAGCGTAGAGTATTTTTTTTATGCGGTTTTGATTTATGCAGATTTCTGGGCAATGCATCCACCTCATAAAAAGAGACCTGAGTGTAAAGCAGAACACTTGTTGCAACACTGAAAAGAGTTATCTGCCATTCGGTTTTTATTTCCAACTCCACGAGTACACTTTTTAATGGCTTCCACCAACATTTCTTTCTGTGTCGGCTTCTGTTTCACTTTCCGTTTATGTATTTTATGGTTATGTTTATTTTTTAATGTTCCATTGAAACACATCGCTTTCGCATTCATAAATTCATTACGACTATGAGTGTTTCTCCAGTCCATCTGCCATACAGATCACACAAAAAAAAAAACTACAGTCGTGTGCAAAGCAATAGCAGAGTAACCATTCAAACTGATTGTTTTCTAGAGTTGTATAGTGCCGCAACCCGTTGTTACTCGAATGCAATTGGAGAAATTTCCGTTTTGTATTCAATTTTATCGGAGCTTGAAGACTTCATATCATCGAAGTATTCTAATTTATGCCAACGTTAGTGGATTGATAGAAAAGACTCCTAAGATTCTGTATTAAATGTTGTCAGAATATTTGAATTTTCACAATTTTCACCCACACAGAAAATTATACAAAGGTTCAGAATTCGAAATACATCTTACAAACAAATAGGCGGTGAAAATAATGGGCAGGTCGGATTCCCCATGGAATATTTGTTGAAGCCATTGTGTTTTGTATGCGAATGACGAACATTTTCAGTTCCACTATAATTGCTTGGAATGGCATAGCACTGTCTGGGGTCTCGACCCGTACATGAAAATTCGCCAGCTATGTGATATCCTCGACAACGCAGTGTCCTACGAGACTTCACAATCGTGATAGCTGGTTAGCTGACAGTGATGATTTTTACAAAAATATTTTTTAGCTTAAATTGTTGCTTTAGTCGCACTTCATAATATTTGTTCTGGAAAAGTGGGCGTGGCATCACATAGATGCAAAGAATACTTAAATTGTTTACAAAGCTTTTGAGTGTCTAAAATAATATGAATTTATTTATATTTTATTGCAGAACTGTAAATATGATATTATGATGAATCACTATCAGTGCTGCTAGACGAGTGTTCCCCAAAGTCGAGCATTAGAAAAACGTACTCTGCCACATTTCTTAAGCCATTAGACTGGACAAGATATTTTAAAATATTTTTTCATTTTTTCCAGGACATATTCCAGCAACTCTCTATTCGTATCCAATCTGGGTGTTTTTCGAGTATTAGATAAAAGTCTGCAATCTTTGTTGCGTGCCTCTTGTGCCTCATAAGTTTTACAACATTTTCTGGTTGTATTGTCATCGTTTGCCTGGCTTGGATATGTCAACCTTTTATAGAATTACAGTGGAATCTACAAATAGAGGTAACAATAACTTATTGGGTCGATTATGTAAAGCGACCAAAGCGTGGTGGCGTTGCCAATTGCCAAAATCACATTACGGATGGCAACTACCGGCTTGACAGCTGCCACTGCAGTTGCTAAATATTGAATTATTTGGCAACCACTGTTTTCTGGTTGCTTTGATATTTTCAACGTTACCTATTGTATCGCGTAGTTGTAGACATTATTATGAAGGATAAAATAACAAAAAAAAACAATTTGAGATGATGAGTTAAGAAAACTAACCCAAATCTGAGACACAACGGATGAAGTGTGGAACGGCATTGATTGATTTGGGACTGCACTTATAATTATTTGACGTCGTGGCCGAACAAATCAGACCGACAACTATTGATCAGCAACATTCCGTCGGGCAATATATGATGGCAATAAGTGATGTTTGCAATATTTTTGTTGTCAAAGTTTCAAAACACTATTAACGACGGCAACCGACAAAAGTTGCCATACATAATACTAATTTTGGTTTCAGTGGCGTTGCCAGATGGCAACTCAGCTGAAGTTCTGTTGCCATTTATAATTGACCCATTAAATTATGTCAGAACCCTATTGTTTAAGTTTTCTGTATCTTACGTAGTTTAAACAACTGGAGATCCAAACATACATACAAAATATTCTCATGTCCAATTACACATCGTCTGTGCGCTAACCAAAACTCCCATGTGTATTTTACCTAGTTTTCAGGAGAGAATAAAAACTGATTTATTTTGGCAATTTGCGAAATTTTTAGCATATCACATTTTTTGTTTTTTTCAAAGCCCATTTGTCATCATTATATCAAAAAAAAATTCAGATATCTTTTGGCGCTTTGGTGTGGTAAGGATATTTAAAGAAAAACTACACATGGGAGTTTTTGTTTCGGACACTTTTTAAAATAATAGTTAAATTATAAATTATATAGTTAAAATATATATAACGGTATAAATTATCGTAAAAGTGATGATAATCTCTGTGCATAAATTGTTTTAGGGATTGTAAGCTATTATATTTGTTTGTATCAATTGTTAATGGCATCGTATATAAAGCTTTCAAGTCGGCTTGCACTTCTTGATTTCATTGCTGAGGTAAAGGTTTCCATTCTTCTGTATGCCGCAATTTGTACAAAACTGCATTATTTTTAAAAAGTAGTGCACGAATATCACAGACTGTTGGATCTCCAGTCTTTCGTCCTGGCCTAATAGAACGGTAGTTGTCTGGAAGATGCTCATAATCTTTGAAAAATGTATAATCCAAATAATTAATTATGTATGGTTGAGATGGTCTTGCACGACGCATCAGATGTATGTAGTCAGCAGGGGCGTATATTGGTGGACTAAATAGTTGTTCTAGGGTAGAATGCACACTATCAACTTCCATCATCGTATGACCTTTTTCTAGTATTATTTGCTGTATTTCTACGTCTCTTGAAGATGAAAAATTACCTAAAGCACTGCACAATACTTTGTTTCTATTTTGATAAGTACACCCATCAGATATCAGCACCACCTTTTTATACGAAATACAATATTGTTGTAAGAAATGAAGAACACATGTTGTAATATTGTTTGAATTTACACCTCCTTCTCCTTCATGCCATACGTACAGGTACACATCTTTAGTGTTTTTTACATAAAATGTAAAGTTATGAATGGCTAATTTTTGCTTGTAGTACTGTTCGGATACAAGTAGTTTTGGGCACAATAAAACACTTTGCATATCCATGGTCACTACTAACATGTCAGATGACATGTTGTCAACAGCCATTTTTTTTAGCGGCCCTGGCTTCGTCTTTTTTTAAAACATGAATCTCATACTCCTCTTGATCAATATTACCTTCCTTACCTTTATTTGGCTTTTTCTCCTTTCCTTCAATTTAATTACGGAAAACTTTTTGGGAAAATTCGTAAAAAAATTTTTTTGACAGAAAATCAAACGCAAATCCATGCAATTTTCTTTTATATCAAAAAATCCTATGTGTACAAAAACACATGGGAGTTTTTATTGGAGCATTTGTACTATGGGCTACACATAGGAGTATTGGCTAACTTTGGAACGAATGAAGATAACGCGAAACGCTTTGGTAGGTGATCGTATTACCAATAAGACTTTCTAATACAACAATAAAAAAAAATCGAAAAAATACACATAGGAGTTTTGGTCGGCGCACAGACGACATACAATTTGGATTTGGGTATCTGAAGACCCAAGATTTAAATATTAAAGGGTTAATGTCACATTCATGTAAAACCCTAGAGATACTGTAACACATTCGAATGCTGAATCATTACAACAATGTTGTAGCTCGAATGCCGTTAATTTGAAATAGTGCCACACTTACAAGTCTGATTCCAAAGCTTAAATGGAATTGCACACATTCCCTCATTTACGACTAAAAATAATAAAACCCACAGTCGAACAATTGAAAATATGTAAAATTTCCATCGAGTGCGATATTAAAAAACAAGAGTTATTAAAAATGTAATAAAACCTACTCGGCTATTTAAATTGGCATTGCCGTGTGTGGTATCCGGAGATAAACGGGAAATACCAAATGAAAACAAGAAGTAGAAAATCATTTTATTTAAAATGAAAAGTTATTTCGGGAAAAAATTTTAATTATATCATACGAAACGAATAGGTCACTTTCGAAGAAGACGGCCAAAAAGCAATAATTTGGGTTATGAAAATCCAGATATAAACGCATCAGGCATTTCGGGATAAACTTACTTATTTCCCTTAACATTCCAAGAAGGTGCAGATGGGGAACTTCTCTCGAATCAGTGAGCTATGCGCGATACAATTGTGTATACTCACTGATCGGGACCTACCGTTTAAAGCCGGCTCCGAACCTAATGCTTTTCTAGAGAAGTTGTACATGGCTTAGAGAAGTTTTACATGGCTGTTACTCGTAAAGTCGCCTTCATTTACGAGGTGGAAAACAACCGTTGGAAAATGTATGATGGTAATTTATCCGGTTTTGAAGCCAACTGTATGTTAGCTTGTATAGACTAACTTAAAGCCAGAAAGTGCAGAATGCAGAAAGTGTATACAAACACTTCGCATCATTGTTTTAAATCACATAGTATTGAGAGTACCAAGTCGATTGGCAAACAAACAGCACCAAAGGCCTCAACAGATTTAATTTATTTATGCCCAGTATTACAATTTATGGAGTAGATATTGGTTATCGGTTATGGCCAGGTTATAGTATAATTAAAAAATTAAATAAATAAATATAATTTTTCTATTATTTTGGACTTACTTACAGTTTTGCGTTTGTAACAATCGCTCAACTTAAAGCTTGCATAAATAAGTAAGTTTATAGCTAACTACAATAAGTTAACGGGTAGGGTAACTAACTTTAAAGTTAATTGAAGGTAATGCAGAGTCGGACAATTGACTACTTCCTAGGACAGCGCCATGTTAGAATAGTTAGTTAATTGCATATAAAAGCAATCCAAGTGTCAACCATCACTACTTGAGAAATAGTTAGCTTTAATTCAATTTAAAGTTAACTGAATGTACGACAGGGTACAATTGTGATTTATTATTATTTTGTATTTGTTAAACGCAAGCTTGCTGCTTTGTACATTATTATATTACAGCTTAATTGCATAGTCCATGATTAAGGACTTGTGGTATCTTTCCCAAAGCATCGCTCTTTATGAACAACCCAATTTACCTAACAATCACGAATATTGTGGACCGTGAAATATTCTATATATTACAGAAAATTGTATAACATTGTTGCAAGGACAATAATTAGTTCATTTATTATGAAACGATATTGAGATACACGTATTGCAAGCTCTCACTCCCCAAATCCCCCTAATGCAGTTCCAAATTCAAACAAACCAAAGATGACTTACAGTTGAACAACATTTGCAATTCCTGACTGAATATTATCATTAAGAAGTACAACGAGGAGAAAATATTCCAAACAATTACCGCTGACAAAGTTTAACAATAAGATAACAAATTCATTCCTTATCTACCCAAGAGGCAAATGGAAAAATGTATAACAGATTGGTACGAAAAACCCAATAGCCCAAGGGCGAATAATGAATTTGCATTCCAACCAAAAAGAAAAGCAATAAACAAAGTTAGTCACAAAATTTATTAAATTTTCCGGACAACAGATTTACTACGAGAATCGTTCCTAAAATAAAATATATTTTAGGGAAAACTATTTATTCAATAAATATGACAAACCATCGAATTAAAATCCAACATCGGCAAATCAGCACCGTATGAAGCGCATTCGCAAAATCTTAGAGATATTCAACGGATGCATGAATTTGATACCAACGTCATATCTACACGCAAAAAAATACGTCTTTTTTTTTTGTTTACACACAAGTAAAACGCGTGTTTGTCCTTTATAGCAAGTAAAGCTTACTTCCATCTACACAAAGCTTATTTGGATATAAATATAACTCATTTGCTATTAGTATTACGTATTTGTGTATAAGCAATAGCGTGTTTGGGAAAAACAGACAACGAACTTATTAAATTCAACAAAGCACAACATTTGGGTGCGAAGAAGTATGTATTTGCAACTGGTTTCGTAAATTTTTTTTTTGCATTTACGCTCATTAAAATAATATCAATACCGAGAGAATGAGATGGATTGTTATATAGAAACTAGTAAGTTGTAATGCGCCTATGGCGCCCGTTGAAATATGGAAAAAAAATTTTGTTGAAAAAAAAAAAATTTTGTGGAAAAAAAATTTTGTTGAAAAAAAAAAATTTTGTTGAAAAAAAAATTTTTGTGGAAAAAAAAATGTGAAGAAAAAAAAAAATTATCTTAAAAAAAAAAATTTTTGTTGAAAAAAAAAATTTTTTCTTGAAAAAAAAAATTTCATGAAAAAAAAAATATTTGTGGAAAAAAAAAAATTTTGTTGAAAAAAAAATTATTGTGGAAAAAAAAATTTTGTTGAAAAAAAAAAATTGGAAAAAAAATTTTGTAAAAAAAAAAAATTTGTAAAAAAAAAAATTTGTAAAAAAAAAAATTTTGAAAAAAAAAATTTTGGAAAAAAAAATTTTGGAAAAAAAAAATATTGGTAAAAAAAAATTTGGGGAAAACAGAATTTCTGTACAAAAAAAAAATATTATTTTTTTTATTATTTATTATAGAATTATAGAATGCCTATTTAAATTCCTACGTACTGCGTGACAGAGTCAGTGAATCAGGGAATCAGTGAATCAGGGAATCAGTGAATCAGTGAATCAGTGTCGAGGGTAAATATATATTAAGATTCACAAATTGAAAAAAAATACAAAATGACTCAAAACTGCATACATTTATATTCGATATTTATCACCTACAAACAAGTTTATATTTGTGGTATGGAAAAATATATATATGTTTGATGCGAACTTGTTTGCTGAAATTTGTTAAAATGGCCATTTTTTCAGCGTGTATGACTTATTTTCTAAATCGGTTGTACAAATGTTAAAAAAAATTTAAGCTGTGGATTGTCCCGATTCACACTAGGCAATGGAAATGGAAAGAACTTGATCGTACTGGCAATTCTTTTTGTGTTTTTCATAGTGTGAAGTTGGCTGCAGATTATTTTGACATTTTAAAATGCAATATTGCCGAAATCGAACTGCCTTGTGTGAACACAAAAGGCAAGTTCCAAAGGGAATCATAAAAATTACTGCAAATCAAATTCAAGACGAGTTCGAGTTCATGAACCACATAACCAGCCCTTATCTGCCCTGGCCAACAGGCGGAGATCTGCACGATCTGGTTGATATTGGCTGACTTGAGGGTTTTCGCGAAGCCCAGGATGGTTCGGAAAGCTGTATGTTTTTTTTCTTTAGTTGGCTGTCACTCTAACCTAAACTAATCTATAGGTTGTCTGAACTTATTTAAAAAAATCCTGTTCTTAGGATCCAGGATAGCAGGCGTAATTGTTCTCCATGAAGCGCAGCTGGTCAACGGAATCAGCTTCGGAGTGATGCAGATGTATCAAAGTTGTCCTTCAAATTCAGAGAAGCAACCCACCCAACCAAATCTCACTCTTATCTAGCAATGGAGTTGATCAATATGGTTGAAGACTAGAAATTCTGATAACCTTTGATGTAGCTTACAATAAATACAAGTGTATTCTTATTGCTATCCCAAATAATACGAGTATCATTTTCTCATGTGGGCAATAACCACCCTCGCTGGACTTGAGTGCTGACCATATAAATCGCATCGCGATGACTTCGGTCTGGGACAACGATTTTAGTCACGCTGTTTTAAATGAATTGAAAGGGTTCGAGCATCACCAAAAGTGTGCATCTTCAAATTTAATGTGATTATGTAGATTATATTTTGTATTCTAGTATTCTAGTACAATTAAGGGCTACTGCAATTTTAATTAGCATGCCTACACCTATATCATCCTTCTTTTATTAAGAACCTATAAGGAAACTATTCTCTGGTTTTTCTATGACATATTATTTTCGACTATTGTCCACATACAAAGGTTCCTCTCGATTATCGTTCCTGTGGATCTTAAAGTCAAATAATAGATCTGAAATTGTTAATATTTTGATTATTATATTGGTCCAATAACTAAGCGTGCGAAATTGGATCATATGAATGCATGATTTGAAAAAAAACCCCTTACAATTTGAGGTCTTACCGCTCCGGAAACCATTCAGTAATCAATGATAATCGAGTATTACCGTTCAAAAGAGTGGGGTATTTATTTCTTTTTGTTTGCCGACCATAAGTTTGTAGTCTTGACTGATGCCAGTAGCCCGTGCCACCAAAATGTTACCCATACTATCTCCATGTGCTCCTTCTGATCTGCTTTCCTCAGACCGTCTTCATTCCAGGCTCCTAAGCTCTCATACCATTGTGGTTATCAGTCAGTTGGCGGTTTCCCAGCTCTGCTGACATTGTATCCTACATTTCAACATATACTGAAATTCAGTTACAGAAAAAACTCGTTGTCTAAATGGAGGTCATTGGAACACCAACAGGTGTTCTTCTCCACACAGCTTGGGCACAAGGGCCAGCTATCATATCTTAATTTATGCAGGTTCTTCCGAACACTTCCGAGACGAGTTAAGAATCATGTAAGGTAATAGTTCGTGTCTCTCTATGTTCATATATTCACTTCGACTCTCTTGCCGACCTACATCTACTCAAGCTGCCTCTTCTCATATCGTCCGAAACCCTCAGATGGTTCCTAATGTGCTGGGTCTCTAAGTTGGCGTAAACTTTTGTCTAGAGCATTTTACAGTCATAGACCCCGCCATCATTGAACTGACCTTCGTCGAGCTGTTTTGAATCCCTCTGGATGTTTGCAGTATCCTGACTAAAGAGACCTGAATGCTGGCCGACTTTTTGCCCATGTAGTCCATGTATCATTTAAAGCTCAGCCTATTGTCTTATATTCCATCGATTGCCGACTCCAGCCATGTTCTCATCTTCGTAATAACTAAGCTGGTTACTGTTTCAATTTCGTGAATGGGTTTTGCTACTGTGACGTCCGCTATATCATCAACAAATCCAATAATTCGAATGCCGGATGGCAGAGAAATTCGTAGCAGTGATCCTTGTGGACCTCCAGCTGTAGTACCGTATCGTTCTAAGTCGTCTTTTATAACTTAGCTTCGTATTTGTAAAATAACTACTAGCTCCGTAATATACCTTGGACTATTTATTCTTGTAAGATCATTTCAAATACGGCTCCAGGTAGCGTTTTTAAGTTTAGTGTAACAACAGCGCCATTCTTGTTCGATCCTCGTCTTTTGCTTGAAATGACATTTGTGCGTTAATAATCGACCAAGATCTCCAGAATTCATATGGCTATACGTATAAGGCACCTTTATTCTCTACTATGGGTAGCAGTCCGAATGTGTGTGGCGGCCGGTGCGATGTAGTATTTTTCGGAAGTTTGTTGCTCTTTCGGAATAAAAATCAGCCTTTGGATTTTTTTACCTTTCTGGAAATAGTTGCTCGCATTCGCACTTCTGGAGTGTTCTTCTCTTCCTGTTCCTTTCTCTAAAGTATTGACTTTTTAAGAAAGACGTTGAGGATGACATCCGGTCTCGCTGCTTTGCTATCACCAATCCTGGTGCAGTTGCTCCCATGTAATATCGGGAATCTCCTCGTCTTTACTCCTGCCAGGGGTCTATGTGGCAACAGAGTGCGCAACTCGTCTTCAACTTCTTCAATGTTAACACTTTCCTGAATAGGGGACATCTATTGCTACCCGCTATGTAATAAGCATCCGTTGACTCATCCGTTTTACATAGCAGATAGACCGGGTCCTTACGACTGGAATATGGATGAGTGGAGTCCGGCAGTCTGTGTTTATGAATGACCAAATTGTGCCATGTAAATCGATTTGGCCCATTTGCTATTCCCTGACAGGGTTTACGGCATCCCTGCGTCCAATGCCAGCCACATACTCGTTCGTGTGTCGCAAACACCCCATGAGTCTTATGAGCCAATGTATATTTTTCTAATGGCACTACTTAGCATTACTTACCACA
Source organism: Hydrotaea cyrtoneurina (assembly GCA_958296145.1). Taxonomy (NCBI): domain Eukaryota; kingdom Metazoa; phylum Arthropoda; class Insecta; order Diptera; family Muscidae; genus Hydrotaea; species Hydrotaea cyrtoneurina. The sequence continues at coordinate 41,908,618 of OY282512.1, forward strand.
ACCCCCTCACATGGGAGTACTCTGACACAATGCACTGTGGTTGGATGCCACATGACACTACCTGCCGCCCATATATGAACCTTCCTTCCGATCAGCACCCCCTTACGATTTTTGTCCCACTATGGCGTGGTCAGCACTACCACACGGTCTTCTGAAAAGATGTTGCATGCAGCGTTTCGTACACCGAGCCAAACCATGTGTCTGGTTAATTTTTTCATGGTAAATATTTGATTACAAATAGTTGAGTTAACATTATATAAAGTTGATTTTTTCGAGAGAGAGACAGAAAAATATGTCGAAGTTTTTGAACTGCTTTGTTCAATATTATGTTACACGAAGTTGCAACAAATGCGATTATCTCTCCCACTCTTCCTTTTCTCTCAAAATGTGAGCACTTAATCTCGCTCTTTCAAAAAAACCACCACCAAATGCTATCTTCATTGCTTGTTGAGCTGTTGCTTTGTAATGCACGTGTTTGCTTTACTGTTTGATTTTTTGGGGATATGCGCTACTAAACAGTAGTTCTCGTTCACTCGCATAGAGTTAGGACACTTATTATACCAAAAATCGCTTCAGAAATCATTGCAAATGGGTAACGATGAAGAACTGTAGAACGATGAAGCAAACACAATTCGTGAAGCTTTTTTGGAAAATTTATATTTCTGCAAAGAAATAGAAATAAATCAACGATCTCGAACAACAGAAACAAACACTGTAGTATTTAATAATATTAACGATTTCGTTGTTAAATTGAGCATGCATGAAATTTTTATATTAACAATTTTCATGGTTAAAAAATTCAACAATGCATTGTTAAAACAACAATAATTATTTTTATATCAACCAGTTTCATGCTTAAAAAAATTCAACCAGGGAGTAGTTAAATTAACTATTATTATTGTTAAATACCAGTCAACAAGAAGATGTTCAAATTAACGTAAACTCAAAATCATGTTTATTTATGGTTAAGTTAACCTTATAATTAAGGTTAATTTTTCTCTCTGTGTAGAACTACATCAGCGATTAGTTAATGGAATTCATGGAAACTGTGCTCTGAACGGCAATGAGTCGTTCAGCAAAATCCGCAGACAATGACTAACACACACCTTCAACGATGAACTACATTGTAGGCATCAATGGAATGGTTTACTCTTTACAACTCAAAGGACAAATTCTCAAACTGTCATTCAGATTTAAATTTTTTAAGATTAATTTCAGACAAATCGGGCAATTCATTTTCAAGTTATGACAATTCCGAGCAGTGCAAAAAAAAAAAAAAACGGTTATTTCTCGAGAAATCCATTCTCTTTTAATTTTTTTTGTGGTTGACAAATATTAATAGAAAAAACAATTCTTTCAAAAGTAAAAGAATCTTAAGTTTGCAAGTACACTCCTTGTCACTTAAATAGGACACCCTCTGAGTGTGTTTTCGATCACCCACTGCTCCCAAACAAATGATAATAGAGACTTGATCTTTTTTTTTTTAAATGAAAGATCATTTTATTGCTTTGTCTTAAACGGCTGGAATTTTTCATGGTACAGTTTTAATTAATAACAAAAAATTCTTGAACATAATCCGTCAAATTTAGGGGCTCAAATATTGTGCCACTTCAATAGGACAATTAAACAAAAAAAATTTCAGAGATCTCAGATTATTTTTAACATAAAACTAACTTAAATATAAGGTAATTAGTTTAATTTTGAAAAAAAAAAATGTATTTAATAATGCGTCGAACCACCTTGTTGTTCCAAAACTTCAGTCATGCGTTTGGGAAGGGATTGATACAAGCTAGCCAAGTAATTTAATGAAATCGAGTCCCAAGCTAAGTCGATTGCTTTAACTAGTTTGGGTACAGTCGAATATTGCTTTCCTAAGCTATGTATATTTCATGTGTCAGCCATCCCCAAACATTTTCGGTTATATTTAAATCGGGTGAGTAGGGCGGCCAGCATAAAAGGTCCACATTATGGCACTGTATAAACGATTTTACAAAGCCGAGCTGTGTGTATCGGAGCATTATCGTGTTGATAAATCCATGGTAGAGGCCCAAAAAGGTTGTGAAAATATGGAAACGCATCTTTCAATATTTCTTTGTAGCACAACGCATTCATCGTTGATGACATACATACATAGTTTGCAGGTGCCAAAGAAGGAAATGGCCCTCCACACCGTAACACCACCAGCTGGGCTATGCAGACGGTCCAAATGATGCGGAGATCATGGAAATAGTAACTATAACCGGCTGGGCCTTCGTCTGTGAAGACCACTCTATGCCACTGAGTTGTCCAGGCCACATGCTCGCTACAAAAATTGAGGCGTTGACCATACTGTTACGCAGAATCACGCAACAATTTACACTAGTGTTTCAATTGGTATGCGAGAAGCGACAACGGTATACGATTTCCATTTGTAAGCGATTGTCAGACGAAACCATTAACAGTCCATGTTTTTAATACACTATTTTTTTTTGTATATTATTTATACTTAAATAAAAATAAATAAAAAGAATATTTTATGAAATTTATTGCTTTTACATTTAGATTTAAGATTTTTTTTAATTCCCGATATTTCGAGAATTCTCGAAAATTGAAATTTTTGTTATTTCGGGAAATCCCGAATCTAGAGATTGGGATGTTTTTTGGGAAATCCGAACTCTACCCATAAGATTATCGGCGGCGTATAAACCTCACGTTTAGCCCTGCAAGTCTTTGGGGCGAGTGAGACTCTAATAGATACCCTCGAAAATAGTCATACAAATAACTATAGACGAAAAAAAACACATAAAAATTCCGAAAACGCTAAGGAAAGAAAATCTTAAAAGTTCCCTTAGAACGTTTAAAATCAAATCATTAAACAACATAGTATTAAATTAGTTTATATTTAGTATGGATCCAAACTAAATAATCGCGAAAATGTCATCGCAGTAAGTTCCAATGACCATTAACTAAATTGTCACAGCAAGACATTCAATTTGTAACTAGACTGAGTTAATGATCACTGGATTTATGCGTCACAAACCCAATAACAATCATTACATTTCTTCTTTGGACATCATCAACAGAATAAGCAACGTCATCTGTTACTAAGTCATCAAATTGTGGCGCATGGTTTGAGATCTGAACGCCTTCATCGATCTTCGACATTGCGGGTGAGTAATTAATAATGATCATTACAATGTAAGGAGAAATCAATGAATGTAATCAATGTGCGTATTTACAAAAATCAAAACCGGAACAAAATAGATAATCAGTAAAAACTTGAAGGAGACTATATCACCGATCGTCTATTGGTGATTTACCCTGTTTGGACAGCATTGTTTTTTCCAGATGGGCATATTTTTCCTTGGCTTTTGTTCCATTTGAAATTATTAATGATCGCTATTGTATTGATGTTTTTTATTCTTTATTTGCAGAAAATTGTTTAAAAACAAAAATATAAATTTAAAATGTAATACATACATACATATGAACATAGAAAACATATTAAGTAATTTCACGATTGGTGGCATATGGACCGCACAATGTTGGGGTGTCCCGAACAGAATGGCCTGCAGGGAAAATTTGAAAATTTCTCACTCGGAAAGAGTTGCAGTTTGGGATCCTTTAGAAGGGAAAGACAAGGAAAACAATTTTTACAATTTTCCAGGTAACGCCTTTTAAATTTTAAATTTGTTGCTATTTTGGTGTTGATTTGAAAAAAAAATACTAAAACTGATTGAATTAACTTATTCGAAATGTACTAGTTTGGGCTTGTTGATTACCCAAAAAAAAAAGATTTTGAGTCAAAAAAGATGATGACCGACCAACATTCGTAGATTTGGTATCGATTTAAATGTTAAGTTAATTTTTCGAAGAAGCGACTTTTGGATTATTTTTTTAAATTTTTTCTACCATTATTTTTTTTTTGTATAATTGTACAATAGCGAGTTTTGATGGTATTGAAATAGGGCTCTATGAAAAATGCCCCAAATAAAAATATGCCCACCAAAAATGAAGAATTCCCCAAAAAAAAAAATCTCATACAAAATTGGGGAGTTTTTCAAAATTTTTAGATAACATTTCATTTTTATATGAAAAATGCCCCAAAAAAGGGACAATGAAAAATTCCCCATTTTTTTACTTTTGGGGAATTTTTCGTTTTCTTCATAACAGAAGTCAATCAGTTAGTCATAGCGCGCGTCCACGTCCGATTTTTGTTATAATTTTGTTTTTTCATAATGCCTTAAAATAGTGAACATTTATTGAAAAGAAACTCTAAAAATAAAAAAAAAAATTTTAAAATCAACACCAAAATTGCGGATACTCCCAAATTTTAAGAAAGCGGCGCGACTTTTAAATTTTTTTTAAAAATTGTGTTCCTTTTTGCAATTTTTTGTTTTTTTTTTGATTTTACATTAACGTCTGAAATTGTGAACATTTTTTGACCAGAAACTCTAAAAATAAAAACATGTTTTTTAAATCAACACCAAAATTGCGAAAATGCCGAATTTTTCTAAAAATTCGTTTTCTTATTTTTTCCCTTTTTAGGGATCACAAACTACATCTCTTTCCTTGTATGATGTGTTTTTTTTTTATTTCATTCCACCCTAATGTTTAGTGCTGCAAAGGCCGTATGCCAGGAAACGCGAAAGACTTATTGACTGACTAAGCGTTGCTTTTGTCGATTTTTATCGCATTTTTTCTCCCTTAAATTTCTAAAGATGAAAAATTCACAAACAAAAACTTAACTCTATTTTTTGTGTTCGTATTTCGAAATGAAGCCACACACACACACACACACATTTTGCACACATTTGCCATTCTTAGATTCGGTTTTAATTTCGTTGCGAAATCATTCAAGTTCACTTAAAAACTAATAAATTCTTCTAACAAGACCATGCGATAGATGATGACGAGGCGACTTCAACGAAAACTTAGACAAACCAAACAATTTGGGAAAACTCACTGACACAGACAGGCGGTCGGATGGGTGGGCGGACAGGCTGTCGGTTGGTGTCGGTCGGCTGCGACTGTGGCTGCGGTTGCTTAACCACGAACATGTCGAGCAACTTGGAGTACTTTTCCATCCCACACAGACTCAGACACAGACAGACACTTATCAAATGTACTGATTTCACATTTTGCTCCCTTCGCCAAAGTCGGGCTGTGGTGTGGTCCGGATGGTGCAAGAGAGATGAGAGCGAGCGTGTTTGGGGCAACACCGAGTGTGTGTGTGTGTCTAAGAATCCTTAAGTTTAGATACATCATACTGCTACTGCTGTTGTTGTTTTTACTTTTCGTTGTTAAGATAGATTTCTCGATTTCGTGATGTTGAAGAGTTGGTGGTCGTTGTTGCGGCTGGATCAGATGATGACTCTACTTGAGCTGCACCAACACCATGAAATATGTGACAACTGCACCCAGCACCTGTAATGGAAACAACACACACACATATTAACAATCATAAAGACACGCGACACAGAGTTTTGAGAAAAGTTTCCCTTTCTGTTTCCCAGATAGAAATTGTTTCCACTTTGCTGGATATTTGAAGAAGAACTCGTTGGCTATTTATCTTCCGGAATTTGTAAGTGTCTGTAATTGTGTAAATATGCACGATTTGGAGAATTGCTTTGCCGTAACAAGTTTGCAACACCTTGGCCAAGTGGTGTAGCACTTCAGTGGCAAGTGCTAAAGCACTTAAATGACTGTGAAAACCTCCATTCTCCGATTTTGTAGATTTGGAGTTATGTTGCAACACTAGATGGGGGTTTTTTTTTTCTTACTTTATAGACCATTGGGTAAACTAATGTTCTGGCAAAATTTTTATAGCATGTGGACAAGTGGACTGTGTGTTGGGTTGTTCCTGTTACGAAAAAAACAGAATCCAAGGCAAAGCCGAGTTTGTAATTATTTTAAGCCTATTCGTACCGGGCACTGACTTCACTATTGAAATTAATACTTGTATATGTATTATATTTTACATTTTTGCTTTTGTAAATAATTTTGCGTTTTACTGACGTTACAAATTTAGCTTGCTACGAATGGGGTCTAAAAGACAAAGTCTCTTGTAAGCCATAAAGCGTTTTGTATTCATATTACTTGGGTCAAAATGGCAAGGATATCTGTAATGTCGTTCGATGTAGAAATTCTTACAGTCTCTGAGTTCAAACCGATGCACTGTGGACTGCAATCCATTTCCATCCGCCAAAAGTCTTTATTTTTTGATCAGTTGTGGTTGTAAATAGTTGTAGGTAACGCGTGAGCGACTATCGAATATTTGAATAGATTTTCGCAATATTCCTGATTACTTTTCATATTTTTTCGATTTAGGGGGAATCGAAGTTAATTTGCGGATGCAATGGCCAAAATATTCCCGCATAGGTTAATTTAAAGGACAAACCTTTTTTTTAAATTCCAAAACGTTTGTTGCTAATTTGTTTACAAAAATCTTAGGTAAAAAAATGATACAGTTAGGCAAATTGCTTTTCTTTTAAAGTAAAGTTTGTGAAATCCGCGGGCCATTTGCCAGTTGTATGGCTAAAATGTTTGCTGGAACAAAAGTTACAGACTTTTAGCCAATGGAATTGCCAGGTTGGTTTTTATCTTCGGGAAAGTAAAAAGTCGGAGACAAATGGCTGAGGTCGAATAAATGAGGCAACCTTCTTTACTTTCTAAACAGAAAGTACACAAATTTTACTTTTTGGTTAAAGTTTATCTTCAAATTAGGTTGGGATAATTTAATTTCCTCGAAAGAGAAGAGATTTTGTTGCCATTTATGATTTGTGGTTGGCAACTCATTTTGATTTAATGAACTTGGGAACATTTTACTTCTTGGTTAAAGTTTATCTTCAATTTAGGTTGGGAAAGTTTAATTTCCTCGAAAGAGAAGAGATTTTGTTGCCATTTATAATTTGTGGTTGGCAACTCATTTTGATTTAATTAACTTGGGAACATTTTACTACTTGGTTAAAGTTTATCTTCAATTTAGGTTGGGAAAGTTTAATTTCCTCGAAAGAGAAGAGATTTTGTTGCCATTTATGATTTGTGGTTGGCAATTCATTTTGATTTAATGAACTTGGGAACATTTCCGTTATGGAATAACTTGCCTACGCAATTCCATCCATGGGATGATAAAGATGGAATTTCCGTACTTTTTGTCTTTCAAAAGTACCGTGGTTTCCGCCACCACTCATTTGATACCTTTCTCAGTGTTCCAAATCTGTGAACCAATTACCATTTTTAGTCTGGCAACATTGTTTTCGCATTAGTCTAAATACTGCGTATATGCTCGTTTTCTAGTGTCAGCTTTTCGTCGTGTCGGCGCAGCGCATACGTTTAGGTTGGTGAACTGTTAAGCGGTTTCAAGCATAATTAAAAGCTTTGCTACCACATTACATTTAAATGCAGGTAAAGTCTTACATTAAATTGTGCGTATTTTTGAGTGATCTTTTTATGTACACTGTCCAACAAATTAAGACTTTTTGATTGGAAGAGAATAGCGACCCTACAATTTTTGTAGAATAAGTTTATAGTCCAGCTGGTGTCTAATTTTCGACAAACTTTTTTGTGGAGCATACTATAGGTAGACGTAAAATGATAACAAACAATGAAACATTTTGATCGGAAGCCGTTTTCGGGTTGTTTTTCGCATTTTAGGTTGGGGTGATATTGCATGATGAAAAATCAAACCAAATTTTGGGTAATTTTGCATTTTCGAATTGTCCACTGTCCGCGGAGCCATTGCAGCCAATATGGATAACATGAAATGCCCATATTACCGGGAAGACATTGAAGATATTTTTACACTTTTTTTTAATGTCTAAATGTAAAATTAAATTTTTTATCAAACTTTGATTTTTTTTGGGGAAAAAAATAAATTTTCTATTGTTGTATTTTTGGGGTAGTTTTCACAGTATTTGGGGGATTATACAGTGGGTAAGATTACATAAATTGTTTAGGGTATTTTTCAGAATTTTTGGGGAAATTGTCATATTAACCTTTTGGGGGGTTTTTTCGTTTATTTTGGCGAATTCTTCATTTGGGGTATTCTTAATTTTTTTGGGGGGACATTTTTCGTTTGGGCATTTTTCATAGAACCTAAAATTTATGAAAAATTCCCCAGTGAAATGTCGACCCTGCTACTACTGCGTAGTCGCCGAAATATACAAAGCGACAAGTCGTTTGCAGAAATGACAGATTCCAAATTTTTTTCCAGAGCTAATTTTGGGGATTCCATGAGTATTTTAAAGGAAAATTTCGTTTATTTTATTTTATATAATTTTCCGACATTTTTTCACTCCCGGGTATCGGCGTCTTACAGGGACTTCGCGTTGTTTTTGTAGTCTTCAACGTTTAAAGAACATTTGAAAACAGTATCATTTTACGTTGTGAACCCGTGTTCGCAACTCACAAATAGTTCGATTTTCAAATACCAAATGCATCATCGCAGTACCAATGGCGATTGTGTGGCACGACACTGTACATTAGTTGCTTTGTGTAGATACTCTCGCAGACGCACTTGCCACATGTCCCAGCACACTCGTACCCGTACAAGTGTGGACAGCGAGTGCACTCTTGTGTATCCTCATGTCCCAGAAAATACTTTTCAACCGACATTCCAGCCAGGCGGGGAATAAAAGGACAATAAATAAATAAAAATAGATCTGGAGCGACAAGACAACATACCGAGGCAAACAAATCCAATGAAACTGTAAAGAATTTCGCACCCGAAATGGACATGGCTTTCTGGCATTGCTGACAGACGATTTGCACGAATGTTTTGGCCTCCTCGGAGCCATCGTACCAGTGACACGAATAGGCGGCTTCCATAACCGATGAACTCTGTTCCAGGGCCAAGTTGACGGTGGGGCGGCGTCAAAGGAAGAGAAAGATAGAATGTGATTAGCTTTGGAGAAATCCCTTTAAATAACAATAATACCACATCATAGGAATACATGTGTGTGTGTGCGCGTGTGTGTGTGTATACTGTGCTCATGTAATTTATACCAAACACACACAGCCGCACGAATGAGCGAGAACGGACAGACAGAGGCAAACGTACAAAAACACTTAAGTGCATTTCCGGCTAACGAATTGCGGAATGGATGGCATTGCATGAATGTGCAGGCAAAGCGGATGTTTTATAGTACTGAGTGTAGTCTTCATCGTTGTGCATTTCATGGTCATCCTTTGTTGTGTCTTCTTCTTCTTTCTCCTCGTCTGCTGCTGCTTCTTTAAGACCAATCCACAAAAAACGGGAAGTAGAAAAGCATTTGCTTTTTGTTGGTTGTATTCATTGTGCGGAAGTTCCTTTCAGACTTTATACGCATGTATGCATGTGTGTGGGTGTGTGTGCTGGTGCTGGTATTGCATTTCCTTATTGGACTTCTTCAGAAACAACCAAAGCGTGCCATAACTTTCGTGTTGTGAATTCAATGCACTTGGTGTAGTTTAAATTGTGTTTGTCCCTGCTGTTGTTGTTGCGGGGAGGGGTGGGGGAGTGGTGTTGCTTACCTCTTCAATCAAGCGATTGCCAAAAATACAGAAATGGAATACTTGGGCCAATGCATAGCCCAAATAGCCGATCACGGTGAAAGCGTAAACATTTACGCCTGAGATTTTCGTTGCCTGATACGCCAACAGCGTCAGTTTAATGGTCGATGTCAACATGTGTAAGAGCAGGGCGGCGCCATATGTGTCACCGATAGCGGCAACCAATCTGCAAATGTACAAAGTGAACAAAAAAAAACAACATATTTTCCTTAGAAATCTTTAACAGTTTGGGAAACAATATAACCTCATTAACCGGAATACCGGCAGAGCTGTATAAGGAGAGATGAGCTGAGAAAAAGGGAGACAAAACCGTTTGAATTCGCATTTAAGACCAAACTCGACGAAGTGATCCAGTCCGGTCAAATAAATCCACTGTCAACAAAATTCTCGCACTTCCCCAGATCCTGGAAAAGACCCATGGAAAGGAAAGCGACACATACCGACTATAAAGCCGCCAAGCACCCCAGGAGTTGTGGGTTCGATTCCCACCCAAAACTTTGGTCTGTCGCTGCAAAATTTTAGCCATATGGTCAGTGTTGCCCGCTTTACCCTTTGACTCAAAATTAGAATATAAATTTACTTTGTATGGCAACAAATAATAAATATAACGCCAATAAGAGAAAAACGGTTGTTAGACATCATGTCAGCGTAAGCGGATAAACTCGGAAAATGGTTGGAAATATATCTGGCATTTGGAACTGGCTTATCCGTTTTGATTGAAATATGAGATAGACCTAGCTGAAGTCTTTCATTCGTATTCATTTCACCTTCAGCCATGTCAATGGGCGAACGATGAACGACTCACTCGATCACGATTTGTGAGTGGAGACAAATGAAGAGAGCACATTTTAATGCACGCAAGACCGAGTGCTGTTTGTTGTCACACCAACGTTCCACTGATCCAGCACCTTCGTCAAGCTCTATGGGTGGTTTGGATATCGATGTATCAGTGGTTTTGATGTTCTGGACATGAAGTGACAGGGTAATGTGTCGAAAGAAGCATTCAAGTGTTTAGGCTTTTTAAAGCGTTGTAGGAAATACTTCACCCCATCTGATCTCGTAAATATTTACACCGCTTACATTCGGCCTAAAATGGAATACAACTCCCGTATATGGGCAGTGGCTTCTAAGAAATGTGTGCAGCTTCTGGACCGTGTACAGAGGAGGAGAGCGCTGATGATGATAGAGAGTTTTGGGTTATCGAACTCTATTGTCTCCCATCAGCATCGCCGGAATGTGGGATGTATATCTTTATACTATAGATCTTTTAACGGTGTCTGCTCCTCACATATCGGTCGTCTGGTCTCTGATGTTAGAAGATTTAGCCGGAATACGCGGCTATCCATTACAAAATGAACGGATGTGAGGTTCATTTTCTAATCGCCGATTGGTTTATGAGTGGGGACTCTCCAGGGAATCCCATCCGTTCATTGTCAAATGAGCGGTTGATCGGATGACGCAAAATTCGCTTTTCCGTCGAAATGTTTGTTTGTGGAATTATCTTCCAGCAAATATGGTTCCTGTCAGTTGTTACATTATCCTTTTCTTGCCTCCTTCCGATACCCTAATTTCCTATCGCTTACACATTGCATTGCATATAAAAAAAATTATATATACTTATCAAAATATAAATAACGAGGTTGACATCATAACACGGACAGGTGTATGGAACCCGAAGATATTACTAATACAGAAAATTATAGAAATACGTAAGAAAGTTACAACAATTAATTTTCTACTTTTAGATATGTTTTTCGTACACAGAATTATTTGTTTGATTGTTTATTTAACATCCCACAAGTGGAAACCTCCCTATAAGGGACAAACGTTGGCTGATCGTGGCTGTACACTGTTGAGAGGTTTCGGAGATTAGCGTGTACGTATTAAGAAGATTCTATTTAAGTGAAGTAAACAAACTCTTATTAGGAACAGTAAGGACAAAAATAAACAAAACATTCTAAATTGAGTTAAGTAGCCACAAATTTGTAGTTTCCTACTTTAACCCTTAAATGCGCTGTCATAAAGTCAACATAATCACAGTTTTTTTAATACAATTCAACAAATTATTATTTATTTTGTACTATTCGCCAAATATGATTGATTCCCAATCATAAAAGATGACTCGGTACGATGTGTAGCTCGACAGAGTGAAAATTTGATTGTGGCCTATAGGAAACACCGCACATTTAAGGGTTAAAAATACCGACTTTACTAATGCAATTCTAAAAAGCGTTACAACTAATCAAATTGCGTAAAAGTTTTATAATAAAAAATAAAATATTTGTCTGGTACATTTGTTATGTATGAAGTATAAAAATTGCAAAATCGGTTTTGCGATTTCAAGTTTAAATTGTTGTTTTTGTTCCTCTTGTAAAACAACGAAAACCGATGTTGCGCCCTGTTGTATGTATATGCCTTCACCTTATTACACAGAGAGAAAAGTTAACCTTATATAAGGTTAACTTAACCATAAATAAACATGATTTGGAGTCTACGTTATATATGGTTAATTTGAACATCTTCTTGTTGACTGGTAGTTAACAATAATAATAGTTAATTTAACTACTCCCTGGTTGAATTTTTTAACCATGAAACTGGTTGACATAATAATAATTATTGTTGTTTTAACAATGCATTGTTGAATTTTTTAACCATGAAAATTGTTAATATAAAAATTCCATTGTTAATTTATTGAAACAATGCATGCTCAATTTAACAACGAAATCGTTAATATTATTAAATACTACAGTGTTTGTTTCTGTTGTTCGAGATCGTTGATTTATTTCTATTTCTTTGCAGAAATATAAATTTTCCAAAAAAAACTTCACGAATTGTGTTTGCTTTGATTGCAGGCAAGGTTTCGGAAGCTGTTACAGTTCTTCATCGTTACACATTTGCAATGATTTCTGCAGCAATTTTTGGTATAATAAGTGTCCTAAATCTATGCGAGTGAACGAGAACTACTGTTTAGTAGCGCATATCCCCAAAAAATCAAGCAGTAAATCAAACACGTGCATTACAAAGCAACTGCTCAACAAACCATTTGGTGGTGGTTTTTTTGAAAGAGCGAGATTAAGTGATCACATTTTGAGAGAAAAGGAAGAGTGGAAAAAGAGTTGGGGAGATAATCGCATTTGTTGCAACTTCGTGTAACATAATACTGAATTTGGTCTAACACAAAGCAGTTCAAGAACTTCGACACAACAGAGCCGAATGATCTTTGAATTGTTGTTTATTTCGCACATTTTTCAGCCTCTCTCTAGAAAAAATCAACCTTATATAATGTTAACTCAACTATTTTTCATGTAAATTTGACCTTATATAACGTTATTTTGACTTTGTAATCAAATATTTACCATGAAAAAATTAACCAGACACATGGTTAAAAAAATCGTTGTACTTTTGGCTCAGTGCAGGAATCCGCAGTTTTCGACCAATTTCAGCAACATGTCACAGACCATGTGGACACACCCCCGTATCTTTAACGAGCACTCTTATTCAAATCTTAACTTAAATTACATCTCACAATATTTTCGTAATTCTAACAAAGATTTATTTCACAGAAATTCCCAGAAATAGAAATGAAAAATGTTTTCGAACTACTGACCCCGACCACTCGCATTCCGTTTTTTTTCTTTTATTATCCGGTCATCTATTAGACTTATGCGATGTGTATGTGCCCCTTGTAAGAAAACCCACAAAACAAAACCAATCGGATTTATGATTCTTTTGCCGAATAAAGATTAAATGAAATGTTGTGTAACGTTTTTCGGTTTTATTATTCTGTGGCCGGCCAAAGCAACTCTCCCTACTGGGCTCATAATTTTTCAAATTTGTCGTCAATAAGAAACCCACCCACACCATGGAAGGGGGGGGGGGGACAAATACTGATTTATGTTAGGGGAACAAGCATGAGCTTCTCTCGTAATATCTTAATACGCAATTGGCCCAATAATAAATCGGCCTGTTCAATGTCTTTACAAACGCACCCGGCCATCCGTAAAACTTCTCCCACTAGAACTACCGAAATTTGTTGTGTTCAAATGTCTGGAATCGAAATAATATGGATTTGTTCGTTCTTTTGTGTGTTTCTATTCCGGCATGTGCTTTTTGCCGTGGATACACATCTACCAAATACTTAACGAATGGGCTAAAAACACATTCAAACGTTGCCAATTATAGACCGATTCCGTTTTCTGTTTATTGTTCACGGGATAACCTTTTGGGAGAGTTGAAATTAAAGTATTTTTAGCTGCTGCTATGTAAATATTGCGATAAATGTTGGGCTTTGTATTACAAATGGAAAAACTGAAACAAGATATAGGCGGTTCAATCACAATAATATCCGAATTCCTAAAATGGGGGGAAAAATCCCCAAAATACGATTTTTTAAAGTAAATTTCGCGTAAGGAAAAATTTTTTAGAACAAATCATTTTGGATTGGAACATTTGAAAAAACGTTGCGATCCGAGAAATTGTGGTCCAGAGAGGGAATTTCCTTAAAGAAAATTGTCTATTTCGTAGGAATCGGGGAGGAAAAACCTACGTTTTGTTTAATTCATCTATTATATCTGAAAATATTATTTTGATGTTCAGAAAAAAAAAATATTTTATAAACATAAAATCATTTTCATTGGATCAACCATTTTCAAGTTCCTTGTTCTTATCTCTTCCGTGTGTTTTTTAATAATTCTGCTTCCAAACTAACCATCTTTACATGACTGAAATCGTACTGTTAATAGTTTAGTTACTCCCAAATGCTAGGAAAATTCAATGAGATACAAACACAAAGTTTACAATTCTTAAATACCACCTTATTCATGTTAAATAATTTTGGACTATAACAAATATTTGGCGGAAGTTTTAATTTGTCTCGCGGACTTAACGTTGCATACACTACACTTTTTATACCCTCACCCTACGGGTAGGAGGGTATATATCATTTGATACGGCTGAAAAGTGTAACACCTAGAAATATTCACATTAGAACCCAAGTCTCTTTGAACCAAATTCGATTCATGACTTTCTAAATCGTTTGAGCCATGTCCGTCTGTCCGTCCGTCCGTCTGTCCGTCTGTCTGTCCTGCTGGTACGCACGATATCTTTCGAAAGAGTTAAACAATCGCTCTGAAATTTGGCATGGGTTAATATTTTCCCAAAACTGCTTATGGGATTGCATATGGGCTATATGGCCACACCCCTTCGGGTACCTCCCATACAAATCTACTATTTTGCCCACTTTAGTAATCGTGTAATAATATCAATACGCCCACACCCATCTTGGCCAAATTACGTATTTGGTAAAAGTACAACTGGATAAAGTTTTGGACAAAAACTTGGAAGTCTGGCAACTCCCCTTCTGGTACCTCGCATGCAAATGTACCATCCCGCCCTTGATAAACCGTCTAATACTATCAGTATAACCAACGCTATATTGCCCACATTTTGTATTTAGTACAGTTAAAGCTAGACTAAGTTTTGGACAAAAACTTGGAAGTCTGGCAACTCCCCTTCTGGTACCTCCCATACAAATGTACCATCCCGCCCCTGATAAACGGTGTAATACTATCAGTATGACCAACGCTATCTTGCCCAAATTCTGTATTTAGTAAATCTATAGCTAGACTAAGTTTCGGACAAAAACTTGGAAGTCTGGCAACTCCCCTTCTGGTACCTCCCATACAAATGTACCATCCCGCCCCTGATATACGGTGTAATACTATCAGTATGACCAACGCTATCTTGCCCAAATTCTGTATTTAGTAAATCTATAGCTAGACTAAGTTTCGGACAAAAACTTGGAAGTCTGGCAACTCCCCTTCTGGTACCTCCCATACAAATGTACCATCCCACCCCTTAAAAAACCTGTAATACTATCAATATCACCAACGCGATCTTGCCTAAATTCCGTATTTAGTAAAGGTATAAGTGGACAAAGTTTCGGACAAAAACTTGGAAGTCTGGCAACTCCCCTTCTGGTACCTCCCATACAAATGTACCATCCCGCCCCTGATAAACCGTCTAATACTATCAGTATAACCAACGCGATCTTGCCCAAATTTTGTATTTAGTAAAGTTATAGCTAGACAAAGTTTTGGACAAAAACTTGGAAGTCTGGCAACTCCCCTTCTGGTACCTCCCATACAAATGTACCATGCAATATTTTTCTATAGCATTCGGTATTTTAGGTTGCTATTATGACTTTTCATCAGATGTTACATCAAATAATGGTAGCTACGGTCACTTTTGACTTTCCGATACTTATAAGTATGAGACTTGTATGTTTTTACTGAGGGTGAGGGTATATATAAGTCGGTTTACCCGACTGCAACTTTTCCACTGGTTTTTAATAACACCCGTATGACTGCAAGCACTGTATTGGAGAGAGGAACGAGGGAGTAGTGTTTGTTGACGTTTGTCTAAAATTTCAGAATGTCACAACTAGCAGGAAACACACTTGCTGGAAGTGTATTCCACATATGAAACGGTTTGGCTGAAGAACGAATTTTGTCTATAGGGTGGTGTCCAATCAACCGGCCACTTGACAACGAACGGATGAGAGTCCCTGGAGTCTCCCCACTCATTTGACAATTAACCTCTCATTCGTTGTCAAATGTATTGCCGCATATTCCGGCTCAATCTTCTAACATCAGGGACCAGGCGATGGATATCTGAGGAAAATTATCTATAGAATAAGGATATACAACCCATGTTGCGGCGATGTTAAAGGTAGGCAAGAGATCTGGATACCCTAATATCCGCTATCATCATCGTTCACCTCTGTACACGGCCAAGAAGCCACTGCCCATATATGGGTGTTATATTTAGGCCGGATGTAGTTGGTGTAAATATTTACGAGATCAGACAGAATGCTTCTTTCGAAAATATGGCTAGACCAGCGAGCATCGCCCTGTATCTTGATGCCCAGATCATCATCAAGCGTGACTGTGTCTTCGATATCGTGTCGAGTCTGGAGGTCGTTAAAATCGACTCTGTTCATTTGTCTCCACTCATAAATCGTCTCCACTTCGCGGTTAAATGAGTCATTTATCGTTCGCCTTTTGCCCTCCACCTCCAGAGGAATTGGCTGATGGTCCAAAGAGTAGGGATGACAGAGGTGGCTGTCATCCACAAAAGAGTAGATCAGGTTGGCAGTCTGACCCTACAGGTCGTCAATGGAAATAAGGGAATGAGAAGGAGAGAGGACAGAACGATGGGATACTTCTGCGGACAACATATTCTAGAGAAAACTCTATATAAATCGAAACAAGGTATTACCGATACCAAAGATTTGATATGAGTGCTCCGTGACAGACCCCATCAAACGCCTTGAAAATATCCAGAGCGACGACGTTGCTTTTACCAAGACGGTGAATGGATGGATTTCATCGTTCCGAAAGAAACGCCATCTGCGCTCCATACACCGAGCCAAAACTACGACGATTTTTTAACCATGTGTCTGGTTAATTTTTTCATGGTAAATATTTGATTACAAAGTCAAAATAACGTTATATAAGGTCAAATTTACATGAAAAATAGTTGAGTTAACATTATATAAGGTTGATTTTTTCGAGAGAGAGGCTGAAAAATGTGCGAAATAAACAACAATTCAAAGATCATTCGGCTCTGTTGTGTCGAAGTTCTTGAACTGCTTTGTGTTAGACGAAGTTCAGTATTATGTTACACGAAGTTGCAACAAATGCGATTATTTCCCCCACTCTTTTTCCACTCTTCCTTTTCTCTCAAAATGTGAGCACTTAATCTCGCTCTTTCAAAAAAACCACCACCAAATGCTGTCTTCACTGCTTGTTGAGCTGTTGCTTTGTAATGCACGTGTTTGCTTTACTACTTGATTTTTTGGGGATATGCGCTACTAAACAGTAGTTCTCGTTCACTCGCATAGAGTTAGGACACTTATTATACCAAAAATTGCTGCAGAAATCATTGCAAATGTGTAACGATGAAGATCTGTAACAGCTTCCGAAACCTTGCCTGCAATCAAAGCAAACACAATTCGTGAAGCTTTTTTGGAAAATTTATATTTCTGCAAAGAAATAGAAATAAATCAACGATCTCGAACAACAGAAACAAACACTGTAGTATTTAATAATATTAACGATTTCGTTGTTAAATTGAGCATGCATTGTTTCAATAAATTAACAATAAAATTTTTATATTAACAATTTTCATGGTTAAAAAATTCAACAATGCATTGTTAAAACAACAATAATTATTTTTATATCAACCAGTTTCATGGTTAACAAATTCAACCAGGGAGTAGTTAAATTAACTATTATTATTGTTAAATACCAGTCAACAAGAAGATGTTCAAATTAACCATATATAACGTAGACTCCAAATCATGTTTATTTATGGTTAAGTTAACCTTATATAAGGTTAATTTTTCTCTATGTGTACTGTCGAACATTCAGAAATCCGTTAGACTCTAGATAGCTAACCAGATGGTTGCTCTCCACAACCTTCGAGGGTGCAGAACATATTGCCAATGGGCGGTAATTTGCAGGATTTGTAGCTTCACCTTTCTTGGGGTTCGGCAGAATGTGAAGGCTTAATACCAGCACGGTACGACATGTTGATGAGATTGCGCAATAGACGAGCTAACGTCTAAAAGCTCTTATTGTCTGTTTGCGTGGCCCGCCACCTTATTAAGGTGAACGCTGAACGTCTGACTCAACTCTTTCAGTCACCAGTGCAAGTTTCGAGCTGATTATTTTCTTATGAATATTTTATGGAAAAGATAAGGAGAGATGAAGCGCCTGAATGAAGACCACTTATCACTTGTTTCATTACAGGTTCATTTGGGATTTTTTCGTAAAGTGGGTCAAAGCAACTTGCGTATTTCTGATCACAAACCTGTCACATTGACCTGCAGGTTTATTTCGAAGGTCCTAAGCCAGCCTACCAAAAACTAAATGGAAATTGCATTTACTATTAATTTTAGGTGAGAGTCGACGGCTTGTCGCTCTGACTACTTAAAATGGATGGGACCTATTTATCTAGCAAACACATTCTTTGGCATTTCAGATACAGATTGAAAATTTAACAGAATTTCACTTTTGGATGAACGTGAATTCGCCGATAGTTGTTCTGCTTAAGGAGAGACCTAGAGCCTGCATTAACAAAGTTGGGCCGCAGCGCACAGTGGGAAAATGGAAGATCGTTTGGAAGTAAGTAGGTGGCTCGGCCGATGTCAATCCAGTGGAAGTGTCTTCGACCCAGACACATTTCATGAGTGAATGATGATTCATTCATTAGAGGTTTTTCATTTCCATCTATCGAACAGGTGATTTTTATTTTGTGACATAATTACAATCTACAACAACTACAACTACAAAAAGCGAAAAACAATCACATGTACGTGTTCCTTTATATCCAATAATAAGACGTTACAGCTGGATTGGTAATAAGTATAAGCGAGTACATGTGCCCGTACATTTGCCATTGACCCAAGGCCACTTATGGTTTTTTTTTTTGAATAAGGCGCAAAACACGCTGAACGAAGGCCAAAGGTGCTTCCAACGAATCCTCCACTTAATCTATGCCATGTGTATATGGCCAAACAGTTGTGGCTTCCCATGGAGGGGGAGGCGAGTTTGGTGGGGGGAATCAATAGGTAACTAACCACCCCGCCAGTTCATATCCAACTCATGCGAATAGGCCACCCTGGGACGAGGGAATGAAGGGGAGGATACGGGTATGTCGCATTGTTGCTGCAAGTAATTAAAATATTTACTTTGGTGCCGTACAAAACAAACGGAAACAAATGCTGACAGAGACAGAAATGAAAACAGAAAAAGGCAAAAAGGAAAAACTCGCAAAGACCAACAATCATGATGATGTAGACCATTTCGACTGTCTACTGCACCTCCTCTCTCATCTTTGGTGAGATGAGGGCGATGACGATGATATTGGACCACCTATTGACTTTGAATCCTCGACTCTGATCACGGCAACACAAACAGAAGGACAGCAAATAACAACAAATGTGAAACCGAATGTAACCAAAAGCTGGGCATTTGTCGTTCCTAAACTGAGTAAATAACACTCACACAAACACACACTCATTCCCATACACGGACAACTATCCCGATGCTGATGACGATGCGGATGAGGACGATGGTGAACCGTTTGGACACACAGCACAAGATGTGTCCTGTGTTTTTCGTTGATTCCTTTTGCCACTCAATCATCGGCAGATGTCATCGTCCAACGTCTATTGTACATTTGTTTTGTTTGTAATTAAAATTTGAATTTCCTCCAACAACAACTGCTTCCTTCCGCCCTTCCAAACGGTAGGCCAGGTAACTACGGACTGTGGATACAACGTTTGCGTTGGATGAACCAACATAAAGTAGGTCGTTGGGGCCCATTGCAAGAGAATATCAAAAACGCAAAGTGGCCTACCTCCACTCCACAAAGACGTTCCTCGAACAACACAGAGCTCTCATCGATAAGATGGAAAGGGCACGGCGTGAATAAAATGAAAAACTGCGATATTTATTACAGCTGCCATGAAAGCAAGCGCCTGTTAGATGAGGGTACGTCGCCTGGTCAGACGAACGGCTGGCCACAATCTGCGTCAAAGCTAAGTTATTTTGTATTAGCCCGATTTGTGCAGATGCGCTGACAGACGCGAAAGACGAAGAAACCATAAGACATGTTTTACGAGCGCCTGGAACAGAATTACGTCCGCTGTTCCGGCCATGACATTAAAATTGCTCTTGGGGATTTTAATTGCACAATACGTAGGGAAATGTCGGAAAGTTTAGCCTACGATTACGGAATGAGGCAGATCGGGTTCGCAGCACCAGATTTAAACATCGCGAGATCCATAAGGCAACTTGGCAGTCACCTGATCACAAGACAAGAAACCGGAGAGATTACGTTGTGATAAACGGGGAAGTCATGCATCCAGCGTGTTGGACGATCGAACGTTCCGAACTGCTGACACCGATTTGGAACACTATCTTCTAACAGCCAAAGTACTTACTCGGTTATGTGCCGAACTTAACAACACTAAAAGGAAGCTAGACGTCGAAAAGCTGCAATCGCTACTCACAACCCAGGTCTATCTAAAGAAGTTATCTCATCATCTTCTATTAAATCATCCTGCTCACGATGATATCAGCGAACATTGTCAACACATACACAACTCCATGGCGAAAGTCGCCGAAGAAGAAATTGGTTACCGAAAGCGGCAACAACGGAACCAATGTTATGACGAGGACTGAAAATTTAATAACGTGGCATATAGGGCGAGACGGGCGCTAAAGTCGACGCGGTCTGCGTTGGAGCGATACCGAGAGTTGAGAAGGAAGGGAAATCGTCTTTTCCGAAAAAAGGAAGAAAGAGAGGGAGAGACGGAAATGTGCGGCGATTCGTGTAGAGATGAAAATGAGAACCCGGTGACAGCCATGTCGAGTCTTCTGAGGATTTTGAAACAACATTTCTCCAGCTTGTTAGCGGCCAAAGAATCCTATGAAGATGATGGAGTTGAACATCACAGAAGAGGCCAAAGTAACAATAAATCGGCCTAAGAACAACAACCCCGCAGGTGCTGACGAAATTCCAGCAGAGCTGTATAAGGCCGGAGAACTTAAGCTGATAAGGTGCAACCATGAGTTAGTCTGCACCATCTGGAAGTATGAAAGCTTGGCTGATTAAAGTAACCCCAGGGTACTATGACCGATTCTTACGAAAGGAGATAAGACCATTACGGCCAACTAACGCGAAACATGTATCTTATCCATCGCAAATAAAATATTATCTTGCCTATCCACTTTATGAGCCTGAAGCCACGCCGACTACATGAAATGTCTACCAAATCTTCACACTTCGTCAGATCCTGGAAAAGCTCCATAAAAAAGCAAAGCGATACATACCATCTATTAATCAGCTATAAAGCTGCCGTCGAGAAGCCTGAGCGCATGAATATCCCATTAAAATTTGTACGCCTCATGAGTAAAACTATACCTCGTAACACTACAAAGAAGAAGTCTGCAACTTCTTCAACATTCTGACGGAGAAAATATTAGAAAATTGAGAAACAGGTAGAGTGAACACCAAAAGAACATAGACAGAGCCAGATGTAACTGGTGCTTTTCCAGAATAGAGAAGGAATCGGCGAAAATGGGTCTGATGGTGAAAGAAAACCCAAAGGGGTTTACGGAACTGGTCATAAGTCATGCACTGTACGCAAAAGTTGGCCGACATTTACGATGTGAAAACTAGTCTCCATTTAATGTTTTTGCAAGGATTTGTTCTATGAAGAAGAACGAGTGACCTCAATTCAAAGGAGAAATAGTTTTACAAAGGCCAACGTCTTTAAAAAAAAAGACAAATACTTTTTGTAAAAATAAGAGTGCGAAATGGGACAAGCGTAGACTAGCGACTTCATATATCCATACAGAAAATTGTATAGTGGCTGTCTGGGAGGCCAATTCACAGGTCCGAAGGTTTTGCTCTGATGGACGATTATGTTGACCGCCAAATGGACGTAGTGTGCAATACGTATTTCGAACAGAAGCATAATTTTCAAAAATAATTTGCACAAGGAAGCGTTGTTTGGGCGCCAGTCAATTCATGTTGAAATGACAAACCAACTAGACATAAATCACTTGACAGCTGACAAAATGGCCGCCAGTTACAAAAAAGTATTGCCAACTTAAAGTTCTATAGCTCTATAAGAAAAACACTCTTTACAAAGAAAGAAAAAAATGACTTTCTACAATGGAAGCATTTCTTATTATTTTAAAGTAAAACTCTCTTTAACTGCAATTTAAGTCGGTTATATTCAGAACAACCAAGGTATTCAATGCGAAAATTTAATTGCCCGATGACCAATATGTTGCAGAGACTTGTTCACGAATGGCAATAGCTGCATTTTGCAAAGTCCATGTAATGGTAAAATGTTTATGTTAATATTGTCGTACGAGTATAAAGATAGCGATGGATACGTTTAGGGAAGATTATAAACTATTTTTAAACTTCCATGTTGGCATCTCTGCAGGTTTCGAAATTCAGAGCTGTTCGATAATCGATATATAATTAAAATTACCTTGAATTGTAAAGTGGTAAATCAATAGTTTGGTTTTTTCATCAAACAACTTTTTGAGCGACTTTTTCAAAATTCTCATAGACAAAACAAAGTGCCATTGTTAGGCCTTTCCTGCAGGACTTTAATAGAACGGCCAGAGAGAAATGATTCCGCTGCAATTCCACCCCGGGTTCTTTTAAGTAATTGTTGCAGTTTCCCCAGAGGGTCGTACATATGGTTTCCTTCCACCAATCGGCATTCCCCATGCAGTTGCGGGTTTTATTTAAATTCTTTTTTACCGCTCGTGTTACTCTATAAACTACTGTCCCTTTATTGATTTATATTAATTGTTAAGTCTTATTTATTTAGGAAGTCACAATGCTCCACTCCCCTCTTCATAAACAATCAAGAATAACACTTACCTGACCACGTGTTTGTGCCTCTCCACCCAATATTTGATGGCACTGCGCACCATCATTTCCTGTTTCCTTGTCAGGCCATTTGGATTGGCTCCATTCATGCCGTTCACCCCGTTGAATGTCTGCAGCGTGGATGGCGCACGAAACTGGGCACCCCAGTCGGCCTTTGTACTGTAAATGCCCGACATGTCCAGGTCAGTGGTGGGTTCCTTCTCTGCAATGTCCACCAACACACAAGGAAAACAATCAGATTGCAGTCGCCACTCGAGCGAACCGTTATACAAACCTTCATTATTGATTAATTCCGACTTGGAGCTGGCCGACAGTGAACGGAACAGCGCGGCCGAATTAGGTCGATATGTGTCCAGTGAGGCCGACAGTTCCATTAGCGGCTTCATTATGCCCTTCAGGTGCTGCAGTTGTTCGCAGGCAAAGATCAGCCACGAGCAGAAGAGCACATCGCACAGATTCGAATGGACCATCGAGAAGAGCAGGTAGTAGGCCTGGTAGCCAAAGGAGATCATATAGAATATGCCCTTGCTCGAGTCCCAGGGGTAGAACGATTTAATGGGCAGCCGTGGTATGGGCACCGTTATGGTGGCATTGGTCTCCTTCTCAAAGGCAAACTTGACACTTTCGCCAAAGAAGGTGATGGTTATCCAGGCTGCAAATGCAAGTAAATAATTTCCGCTCGATGGCCAAGCCTACACGCGAACTTACCTACGGCCGAGGCCACCGTGGTCAGCATTACCAAGAAGAAGAGCTTCCTCATTTTGGCCAGGGCAATCGAGTGATAGCGCGCATCCGACTCCGCAAACAGTGGATGGGAGTTTACCTGATTCCAAATGTTGAGTGTCCTACAGGCCAACGCCACCGATTGTGTAATTAAAAATAAATTGTTCGATTAATTGGTGCATCTTCCAGTTGAAAGCACCAACACTCACACACACACACACACATAAGTATGTGCTTAATTGAAATGTGCAGTGCTGGCCGCCATGTCATTGATTGCATTTATTATTTTTCCTCCACGAACCCGGCCAACAGCAATTAAATGCCAACTGATTGGCAGACGATCGTGTATGGGGAGCGCTGGGTCGTACTCACCTGTAAAAGTTCTTTTGATTCACCGCCAGATAAATGAATTTCGTAATGGAGTGCGTGAAGAACAAAGCCGTAATTGTGTTGCCGGACAACTCGTTGACCTCGTCAGCATTCAGGGCCATATTGACAAGGATGAAGATGAACTGGGCCACAATCAATACCAAGTGTATGGACGAGTAGACCTTCTTCAGCAGGGCAGAGCCACCGGTGAAGGCATGCATAAACAAGCCCGAATATTTCATCAGCCGAATGTTGGGCATAAGGTCGGCCACAAGGCCGACATATTTCGTTGGCTGCAGATTCGATTGCATCTAGTGTTCGTGACCATGAAAAAGGAAAAGAAAGGGAGGGGGAAAGGGGGATAATTAAAAATCTCTGTGAGTGCGCATTCGAATATAAACTGTTTGCAATGTTCACATAAAATGTTTTAAGTCTTTTGTAGTTGAGCTCATTTAAATGGAATTTGTATGCAACCACAGGCACATTAAACAATTCATGCCGGTTGACATCAACTCCAATGACCGTGAGGCCTGACCATTCCATCGTATTTCACTCATAGAACAAAATCCACATTTTTATACTGAGGCAATATGGGAAAGACCGTTCAATTGTTGATGTTCTACGTGGCGATGTTTTTAATTCGGTTGGATTTTGTCGATTTTGGAAAGAGTTTTTAGTAGGTTCATCTGAAATCCCTCATTGTCCAAATTTCATTCATTGTTTCAAACTTCAGAAGAGCAGTTTGGCGAGGGGTTGGTGATTGTCAAATACACACTCCAAAATATCTGATCAAAAGAAGGAGATATTGCATTTTGAAGTTTCTTTCCTGATTTCTCTCTTATTTTTCAGAAAATAAAACGGAAATCCGTTAAACCAGTAGTTATATTTCCGGATCCGAATTCATTTCGTGTTTTTCAGTTTTTGATTTGGGAGAAGCTGCATCATTTCCGAATACAATATCAGGTTAGGTTAGGTAGTCATGTCCATGGACTACGTGTATGTCCAGCCAGCATTCGGCTGGTTGTGCGCTCTAACTGTTACATGGAATGATCTCGACAAGTTATTTTAGGAGCTCTGTACTGTTGACATAATCCTTAAATGTTTTCCAGTCTGCGCCCCTAAGTTGGCTCAAGTCTGTTAAAGAGTCATTTCCCCAGAAACGGGATCTATTGTTTGCGACCGCTGGGCAGTGACAGAGGAAAGGCTCCAATGTTTCGTCATCCTCTCCGCATGCCCTACATACGCTATTGTCTACTACTCCTATTTTGTGTAGATGCGATTGTATGCCCTGTAAGGATATCCATGATCTTACTACTTTATGTTTTGCTCAGTTCCATCAAGGTTTCGGTTTTATCCTCGTTTGGTTCACCCTACATGATTCTTGTTGTTTTTCCTATGGTTTGCCTATTCCGGAGCGTGATGTGGGATGAAAAAATGTCGCCTGACAGGGTAAAATTTTAATTTGCATTAGCGAATTTTTAATGCCCGCTAACGCTGTAGTCTTTTTGGGCTATTACACTGATCATTTCCCTAGAAATTCATGAACAATATTGTCCCTTTCTGTATATTCCCTGAAGGATCGGACGGATAAGTTTCTCAAATTATGAAATTTGTATATTCAACCTGGGTTCGCTGTGTTCCAGTCACACACTTTTCCTATCACACCACGACCATCTGCCAATTGGCTGTGCTCATTTCTACTTTCACGCGTACTAAGAAATTAAACCTTATTCACCAAATAATTTTCTTGAACCAGAAGTTAAATTGTATTCAAAAAAGTAATTATTTTAAAAGAGAGCCATGGGAAAGAGGGTCTAAAAAGAAATCTCCAAAAGACAAAAGTTATGAGGATTTCGGGCACTGGACTGAAACAGCACAGAGGATGTAGAGAAATTCGTTTACCTAGGCAGCAGATTCAGCAAACGGGCGATGATATAAGTTATCGCTTCAACAAAGCTAGACAGGAAAGGGCCTTGACTCCTTTAGGCGAGTGATGCGACCCTCGCAACTATCAATGAAACACAACATAAGAATATGTAACTTTGGTGTAAAATCAGCGTAATGTATTGCAGCGAGACGTGGATGGTGACATACAATTTCCAATAGACTTCAGGTCTTCTTAATAGCAATACTCTGTTTCTCAGCCATGGAGAAAACAGATTGGAAGACAATTGGCTATGCGGATAATGTGGCAACTGCAGCTACAGACAAGGATCCTAATACACTCTCAGAAGTATGGGAATCTGAGCTAAGTCTGTTATTGAAATGGTGCTGGCCAATCAAACTGTACACAGGTTATACGACTCTGTCGTCAAACCGAGTCAGTTGTACGGCCCTGCTGTCTGAAGATTTGCGCTTGGTAAGAAGAATCGCCTGGGGAGCTTCGGGAGAATCATGAGAACGGTGGAGATCATTATAACGGGTGAGCTTAAGTCATCTTCTCCGATGAAACGCATTTCCATCTGAATGGCTTCGTGAATACACAAAATGGTCGAATTTGGAGCTCGCAAAATCGTCATGCAATCCATGAGAAACACCCACAACGAGCAATTATCTGCGGCCGACATTGCAGTGACTGTGAACGGTATTCATAACAGGAACATGCAACACCGCACATCAAAAAATCGATTTATTGCTGCAACGATTTCCAGACCAAATTATCTCAAGAAATTCTGATGTCAACTGATCACCAAGATTATGCGATTTAGCGCCATAAGATTTAATTATTTGGGATTTTGTGAAATCTCGAGCTTATGTGAATAAAGTAGAAACCAATCCTGAGTTTTAAAATTAAAAAGCTCATTCTTACTGAGACACCCTTTAAATCCAGAGCCTAAACCAAATCGTAGCCCGTCTTAATTTTAAGAATGTGTTTGGTAAATAGGTGGAATATAATTTTTCATGGGAGATATTAAACAAATTTGAACTGTGGCCAGACCAGAAAGTGTAGTGTCTAAAGTTTCAAGCTGTCGCCAGCTTTCTATGCCGCTAGTATTCCTTGAAGGTTTAAAATAGTCCAGGAAATTCAAAATAAGTTGGACAGTATTGGGTAAAAATATATGAAGTCAACCAATGAGTTTCCCTCACCAATTCCGAATTGGCTGAAAGTTGGTACGAAGGGAGTGTTCAATATAACAATAGCATCTGTCAACTTTCAGTCTCCTAGCTTTTCTACTTTCAATTTTATGACGACTTTAATTTGAAAAAAATGATTAGAAATGTACTGAGATGCTTCAACACAATTTTTAATATCTCTGAAAGTATTATACGTACATAAATGATCAAAGGCTTATTTTGAAGCTAAAATTATGCACCGTTAAATAGAAATATTAAATAGATAATTTTCGGACAAGGATATCGTGGATAAAAAAGGACTAAAATTGCCGAAGGATATATCTCAAAAAGCGATATTTTTAAAAATTTCAAAAAAATATATGTTATTCCCTATTCTGTTTTGCACACGTCTTTCAACTTTTAGCCGTGGATCTTTATAATGGAATGAGTTATTAAGAAAATAGTTCGCAAAGGTTTACGTATTCATAAATTTTTGTATTTTTTAAACAATTTCAATTAGTATTTTAAAATAATATTTCATATCATACCAGTGAATTACAGTTATATTCATTCAGCTACTAGTAAATAATAAAAAATATCAAAAACCTAGATTATATTTACTTATTTGTAAAGACTTTCAATTACAAAATCGGTATCTGCCGAGTAACGCTTTACTTTAATGTTAGTTTTTCCCACAGGTACAAAAGAATGCAGTTTTTGCGTCCCAGGAATAGTACGCAATTGTTTAAAGGGTATTTGGAGGAATCGTACTTCTTCATCGTAATCTTTTACTGTTAAATACTCGAAGTTACAGTTCAAAAGATTACCCAGGCACCAGTCATATAAATGTCTTGGAGTAGTTATTTGACCTTGTAATGGACGCTGTAAACTGGCTCGTCGTGCTTCTCTCTTTACAGTACCTCCAAGACCGTCGCTGGGGCCTTTTCCATGACTTGTTTCAAAAAAATGCCATTCAGCATTACATCCAAAATCTTCCATATGATAACATAAATTGATAAAGTTCTTTTTATTTTTAAACTGGGCTGCACTGCCGTCTGAAAAATACGTAATTTTCTTCGGGATTGTTTTAAACTTGTTCCTCAAAAATACATTCAAGTGGCGATGAAACAGGTGAACAGCTACAGAGTCGTGTATAAGACAATCAGATATTATTATAAAGTTTGTATGTTGTGTTTTTCCGTCCGATTTAAAATAAATAGCAATTGGGTATAACGTGGCTTGAGAGTTGTTCCAGTGAAATCCCTGGACTGCATCCTGAACTGTAAAAGAAGCATTTTCTGAAAAATCACAAACTGCTATGTACTCATTTTCTTCCAAATTGGATTTTCTTTCGCTCAGATATGCTGCCTGTTGTTTTGCGATAAATGAATGAGGTAATAGAATTTGAAGCTTTTCACACAGGGAATCCACAAAAACGTCGGCTTGGCTAATCATAGTCTCCAAATTATCTCTATCTACACTTATCCATTGTTTATATGTTATTTCATCAATATCATTTTCTTCTAGTAATTGATGCAGTCTCGCTTTTAAATTTTCCATTCCTGGACACTTGATACATTTAAGTAGGTGACACTTTGAAGAAGCTGGATTGCATGTCATTTGTTTCAAACAATCTTTGTAACATTCTAGCTTATAATTTGGAGCATCAGCAGTTAATTTTTTTAAATTTATACCATCAATCATAAGTTTTACATTTTGATGCTTTGTACATACACATACGTTATGAGATCCACTCGCATTTGCTAGAATTATATTCCGCGGACGAAGCTGGCAAAACTTGGAAATACCTATTTTTGTTGTATCATGTCGTTCCTTGAATAAAGCATACATTTCTCTTAAGTTCCCCAGCAACAGTCTTTTATTTTTTCTGACTTTTGTACCGTTTTCAACAACAGACACGAAATCTTTGTATCCGGGCATACATCTGCTAACATCATCGGATTCGTAAAAGGATTTTACTAAAAAACTCGTCTCTGGTGAAATTGGCGATCCCAGTTTTGGATTGGGCGTACTCATCACACCCTTCGTTTCAACCAAATGCTTAACTTTTCGCGCCATATAGTTTGTTACCTGGAATTCTTCCTCAATTTTATGTACTGACCAGCTTTTTGGTAAAATGGTTAGCAGTTGGATTTTCTCACTATTTGTTGGTATTGTTTTAAACTTTTCTTTTAATTGTTGTATTATTTCGGATTCTGGGCATATATGATAAGGTGATTGTGTTGAACCAGGGAAAATTGTATTTTTAATCGACTCACTTATTTTTTTGAATTTTGTATCTCTGTACAGTTTATGATGTAATTTTTTCTTTTTGATTGGAGTTTGTTCCAGATATGGTAAAGATTCGTTTAATTTGGAAATAGCAACATCTTCCGTGCCTGATGCAATTTCATCGAAAGTATCTAAATTTCCGCTTATGTCCGAACCTTCGTCTAAACTAGATTTGTTTAAATTGGAAAGCTTTTTTCTACATGCCGCACAAATTTTATTTGAGGTCGTGATGTTTTTATCCGTAATATACCGTAGCATCCATTCTTAAACTCGTATTAAACTTTTATCGCGCGTAGTGTGTCCGGATTTATTAAAAGGATTACAGCAAAATCTTGAATTGAATGGCATGTTTTCACGGTCACAGAGTTTGTTGAAACAGTTTTTAAAATACCGCACCCGAAGAATTCACAATTAAATGAAAAATGCAGCATTACCAAACTGACAATATTCTCATAGACTACTTTCTTAATATATTTTATATTGCATATATTAAAAAATACATTCAAAATTAAAGATTTTATGAAATATCATAACTTTTTCTTGGGAATTTAATTATAACTCATTCCATGATGACGATCCACGACCAAGAGTTTGCAGACGTGTAGAAAACAGAAAAAGGATTAATATACATTTTTTTTTAATTTTTAAAAATATCGCTTTTCGAGATATATCCTTTTGAAATTTTAGTCCTTTTTTATTTACATTATCCTTGATCGATTTTTTTTTTTAAAAAAATGTTTTTAATGGCTCATATTTTTATCTGTAAAATGAGCCTTTGATTATTTACAAACATTAAATACTTTTCGAGATATTTACAAATATGTTAAATTACCTCAGTGCATTTTTGTTGATTTTTTTCAAATTGAAATGGTCAGAAATCTGAAAGTACGAGGGCTATATGTCTGAAAGTTGGCAAGTATTATTGTTTTGTTCCATAGATCATGTATAAACAATATTATCAAATTCGCAGATGATGTGGTCAGAAATGTTAAATTTTCGGTTGATTTCATATGTTTTTACCCTATTGTAAGATGACTTCAAGTGTTGAAGATATTGTTTAATTTTGCTGCGGCCGATTTCCACCTCGTAGACTCCGAGAAGTACAGTAATCGCAAGGCCATGCTAAATTCCTCTAGAAAAAGCATTGACCTTCCGGAGATGGCGTTAAAATGAGTGAAAATATAATACTGGTCTGGCTATTTGAATACGAGGGAAAAAAAGCCAATGAGAGGGACTCCGTTTGAGAGATATTGTGAGAAATGGATTCCACAAAACGAATTTAGTCAAAAACATGTTTAGGTGCCGGACCACAGTGCCGGTTTAGGGAACTGCAGAGCAGACGAGTTAGCAAGTTTTCGGGTATACCATAGAGATTCGAGCTGAACTGGAAGCATGCAGAATAACAAACGATAGGTGGGATAGACGCCCCGGTTGCATTCAATCCAGACAGCTGTGGCCCAGCTTAGATATAAATCATTTGCACACAATGCTATCGCTATCATGGCCCGATGTCTCATTACTTGTATCTGTTAGGATGGGACACTGAAGAAGATGACCACGCTTCGCGAGCTCAGAACGAGAGCGGATAACCCACATTGGTAGATGCTTCACCGTGGACAAATATATCGAGCCCTTAGCGCTTTTTCATCGTAAGCGACATTTTCTCAAAAAAGTTTTTATTGCGGTATTTAAAATGTTGTTTGGGCGGAAATTTTCAAAAAATAAAAATTTTCAATATTTTTCAAAAACAAAATGGGGGGTAACATTTTATCGTACGTATGCAACGACTTTTCCCGGAAAGGAACTTTATCGTAAGCGACAGAAATATAATCAAGTTAAAGTAAAAATTCGCAAAATAATATACGAACTAATTGAAATTCACTTACATTAAGAACTATTCAATGTATATTATTTAAGACAAGTACGACCGGCATTAAATGCAGCTGGGTTGAATCTTATCGAGCCATTAATGCCGATTCATTGCTCCGAAAACGCTTATTTTTAATTATTAAATATATTTTGAAGAAAAGGAATGAAAGTATTTCTGCCCTCAAAGATAAAAATTGAATTTAATACATTGAGATTGGTGCATTTCGACAAAAATAGTTTTCGTGCACAATTTAAACATGGCTATTTTGAAGATAGTAAAATCGATGAGTTGGATATGAATTCAATAGTTCGTTCCACAAAGAATTCACTGATCATCGCCAATGGACCCAAACTGATTTACTCAGAAGAGTTGCCAATATCTGTTAAAAAATACAAAAGGAATAATCCCTCAAATATACCAGCATGAGTATTTAAATAAGAAAAGTGACGATAACGTTATCGATGCATTGGCAGAAAGTGACAACGAGGACTCCTGTTGAATTTTCGTTAACTAAATTTTGAATTACCTTAAAATTTCTTTAATTTGTTATTTTTGAATAAATGTATAAGATATTATGTGAATTTTTTTCAATTCAGAGATTAAAAAAAAAATCGTAAGCGGCACAGTTTTAAGAAATTTCTATCGTAAGCGACATAACTTAGCTAAAACGGAAAAAAAATCTTCATTTCATCGTAATCATTTATTCACAATGGAGATTTTATAACCTTTTGCATTTAAACATTTTTAGTTTTGCGCAGATTTGGCAAAATAATTAATAAAAACCTTCTCCTGTATAAAATGTGTGTTTTGTCGCTTACGATGAAATAGCGCTAAGGGCTCGATATAGTTGACTCTATCTGGAGTGCGTACACCAGAGGCCATATGCAGCGAAGAAAGTCCAAAAGGGCGCTGCGAATTTCGGAAAATCGGGTATACGCGATACTGAGGAGAATTTGGAGGCAACACCACAGAAAAAAAAATGAAGGCGGTTCGAAGGACCACGAACATGATCCCCACGGTGAGAGGTAAGGGCGCTTATTCGGTACACTTCTTTGGTAAATAAATTATAGATTTATTTATGAGCGTAGGTAAGGTGTGCGACTACCTCACAGTAGAAGCCAGGTTCAAAACCTGTTAACATTTTTCAGCACATTTTTCGGCTGCTTCCACCTCGTAAATGCTGGCGACTTTGCGAGTAACATAGTAATCTCTGAGCCATATAAAACTTCTGTAGAAAATCATAAGCCGGCTTTAAATAGTAGTTCCCGGTCAGCGAGTATACAGAATTATATCGTGCACAGCTCACTGATTCGAGATAAGTTCCCAGTCAGTTGCTTCATGGAATGTGGAGGGAAATTCGAAGATTTATTTACTGACGACAGATACAAATCTTATTGGAACTCATTATAGTATTAAGTTAGCCGCAGTACGGCTGTCACCAACTAATTCCAATGTCAGAGCTGGCACTAATGGAAATCCAGATCGTCATCGAGAGGATTTGTCCGAAGCTCAACACTGTCTGATTGGCAGGTATGCAATGAGACAGAATGCTATGACTCGTGTTGGGATGAAAAGGAGGAGGAGGAGGAGTCAAGGAAACACCTCTGCACTTGCCCTGTCGAA
This sequence comes from Hydrotaea cyrtoneurina, assembly GCA_958296145.1. Taxonomy (NCBI): domain Eukaryota; kingdom Metazoa; phylum Arthropoda; class Insecta; order Diptera; family Muscidae; genus Hydrotaea; species Hydrotaea cyrtoneurina. The sequence continues at coordinate 41,941,568 of OY282512.1, forward strand.
CAGGCGGTAATCAACACTGGACTGTTATTTCTTTAGGGGCCTCGACGACCTGTACGAAATTGATATCGGCCGAGGAAGGAGTTGCAACGGGAGGAACTTGGGATGCGATTTGCGCTAGCTTCCGCGGTATCACAATGAACTTCATAGTCCATTAACACTGCACTCATATTTCTTAAGAGAAACTAGGAATGTGATTTTCGATTGCTTTCGCTGTATCACAATGGACTCGATAGTCTAAGTGAGTCTTTTTTTCCGACTGCCACGCCAAACTAACCTTAGGGATTATTTCGCTGAGTTACACTTTTTGGCCAGAGATACAAAAACTCTTTTCAGTTTCTAAGGGAAACCACTGCGTTTTCCAAATGACATGTGTGAACGTTTTCTTATTTCTTTAGCTTTTAAGGTGGAAGCAGAAGTTCATAAACTTCACCGTCACCAAATACTGTAATCACAGTTTCAAAACTGGGACACTGTGAGATCCGAACCCCAGTGTATGTGTCCTATGAACTACACTTCTTATAGAAACTCTAACGCCACAATAATTTCGGCAATAGTTTGGATATCCCTGGATATAAAATGGAATTTTTAGGTTTTTTTTGTGTAATTCTTTAACACATTTTCTTTTTTTTTTGTTTGCCTTCACACTTAATTTGGTGTTTTTTTTAATTATTATTATTGTAATATTTTGTCCGGGGCTACCTTGTGATTATTATAGGCGTTTTGGATTTAACTTTTGTGTTTTCTGATGGAAACCGAAGTCAACTATATTTAAAGTTGCAATTGCAGCTGAGCGAGGTCCGTTTCACTTTCGACTATGTATTTAAATAGAACATTTTGCTAGTGCGGTGTTTTCAAATTCGCTGTCTCTTTTATTGCTTTGAATTTGGTCAAAAGTACTTTTTCTACGTTTATTTAAATATTTTTCTTTGGAACGCGGATCAAAGCTTGGAATAATTGCCACTTAATGTTGATAACTTTTTCCCAAAAATGGAGATTTTGTTGTCTTGAAAACCGGTCTAAACTTGTTGAGGAAACGTAATAAAATGAATCCATCGAAATCCGTTTGAAGCAACTCGACGTGTCCTTAAAGCATTCCTGTTCAACATTCTCACGCTCGAATACGCCCACACGCACAGACGGGGCAGAGCTACTAGAAAATTGACAGAAAGTTGAAAGAAAAAAGGCCAAAAGCAACAAAATAACGGACATTTTAAATTAATTTTTATTAAAAATCATTGCCTATCAAAGCGAACCTCCAGCTGGACTGGGGTGGGGGCAGAGGGCGATACCTCTGTCGCTGATGTGGCATTAAAGACTGGAACAGCGGTCGTTTGGCCATTGCTTTACATTGAACGTTGATATTGAAAATATATCGGTCAGGCACAAATGTTGTTCGTGTTGTTGTTGTTGTTGGCGTTTTTGTGTGTGTTATTTTTTTCGTTTATTACATTTTATGCCGTTCATTAGGGGAATAATAAAGAAGAGCGTTTCCGTTTTTAAATATTCTGTGCGTCTGTTTTAAATTTCCAAAATTCCCACAATTATCGTTAACCGCAGTATAAACTGTTCGTATGTGTTTGACTGTGTGTGTGTGTGTGTGTATGTGTTACAAATAACACACATACCCACAGATGCACAGGCTTAGTATGGTCAAAGTGGTAAAGTTTAGTTTGAAAACCACTTCACACACTGGCGGATTGTCATGTCCATGGTACGAGTTTTAAACTGAGCCGTTGGCCACATTTCGAAATCTCATAAAGGGTGTTTTTTTAAACGTGTGGTTTTCAGGAAGAAATAAAACACCAAGAAGTTATCGTTAAGGGTTTGCCATTATGTTTTCAAAATGCAAGCCGCGGCTGTCTTGAATAAATTCCATCCGAGAGACCCAATTTTTAAAAAATTGTCGCAGCATTTGGGGACGTATGTCAACAACAATTGGCCGAATATTCTCTGACAAGGCGTCAATCGTGGCGGGCTTATCTGAGTAAATAAGAGACTTCATACAACCCCACAACAAATAGTCCAGCGGTGTTAAATCACTCGATCTTCGAGGCCACGCCACAGGTCCACCACGCTAGATAATGCGCCCACTAAAAAGTTACTTCAATAAATTGATTGTTTCGTTGTCTTGCTGGAACCACATCATCGTCCACATCAACATTCTCCATTTCAGGCACGAACAAGTCATTAATCATGGCTCTAGAGCGTTCCCCATGGTTTCAGTTTTGAAAAAAATATGGACAACGAAGAAGCACACCAAACAGTGACTTTTTGAGGATGTAACGGCGTCTCAAGAATGGCTTATGTATTTTCATTACTCCAAAGGCGACAATTTTGTTAATTAACGTACCGATACAACGCTGAACCAAAAAATGTTCTTGTTTTGGGCTCATTCACCGCGTCGTCAGTTCTTGCAAGATTTGGATTTTGTAAGCCTACAAAAGCGTCCATAAAGTGGATGGGCACAGCTCCAATTGTTGCGCGATGGCCTCATTTGAGTCTTCGTCGATACCGAGCATAAATCAAGAGACAGCTGTCAAAAAGAACAACTCGGAAAAAAGTGTGGCCAGATTGAAAAACACACGTCTGAAAAACAGACGGTATAAATTGCCTCTTGGTTAGTGGAAGGAGGTCGATCTAATACCTCGGCTGCTAAATGCGTCACAACACCTGGTTAAGGTGCAACACCACCGAGAATAGAAACACTTCCTTATATTTGCGTTAAAGCCTTATCGGCGTAAATTTGTCTTAACAAAGGTTTTTTTTTAAATGCCTATGAATACGGGAATTAGTCAGCCCATTACACAGCGAAGGGATCTACCAGATTCAAGTGGACATCGTTGAATATGAATCGCAGCGATTCACGGCATAAATAAAATGAAGCCACATGCCGTTTATTGTGTGAATGGCAAAAACTCATAAAGTCGTGCCAGTAGTTGCACGGACATTCATAATTTAAAAGCAAATGTTCGGCGCACCGTGGGAAATCGATAATTTTGGATGTTTCGAACAGCAAGAAAGGGAAGACAGATACTCTGCACCGATCAGCTGTGAATCACTTGGTGAGTTTTGTTTTTCCCATCGAGAGACGTTTAATAAAAATATGAACGTATTTCCCACAACATTTTTTTTAGCGGACCAGACAATGATTCTATTCCCAAATCTCCCTTCTAGCTTCGAAAGGCGAAAAAATCTGAAAAAATTCACAAAAATACTTTACACCATAAGCTATAAAGGCGGCTGGACCGGATGACATATTCCCGGCACTCCTACAAAGGAGCATAGATATAGTGGAAAAACACCTGGCAGGCATCTTCACATCCTGCCAAGAAGCACGAGTGATTTTCATACAAAACCGGGGAAGGAAAGCTACGCGATGTGTAAGGCTTATAGACCCATAAGCCTTTCATCGTTCTCATTGAAAACTAATGAGGGAAAACTCTATGGTTGAAAGACAGATTCCGAGCGATCAGCTAAAATTTCAACAACACGTCTATGTCAAGGGAAGATCAGTAGAGACAGCCCTGCATGAGGTAGTGCGTCTCATAGAGAGCTCTTTCAACGACAAAATATACACACTTTTTGTTTTTATCGACATAGAGGGGGCACGCAGACATTAATCCACTCCTTAGACCAGTTTGAAGTGAACAGGTCGATAATCGACTGGGTCAGTCATATGCTAAGGATCCCACGGTATAAACATGAGAGAGAGAGAGAGTACATAGAGGTATATCACAGGGAGGTATATTATCACCACTTGTGTGGGTGACTACAATAAACAATCTCCAATAGATACAGACGAAGGAGAAAGACCCGAACAAATTATGCAGAGAAGCCGAAAGAGTGCCAACTCTGGCATACAACTGGGCGAAGACCAGGAGACTAAACATTAACGCGGACAAAACAGAACTATGTGTGTTCACAAGGAAGAGACAAATTGCTCAGTACGTCAAGCCTTGCTTCAGGAACAAGAACATAGAAATAAGCACGAACGTTAAATATCTGGGAGTAATTCTGGATAGGAAGCTAAACTGGAAAGATCACATCAATAGTAGAGCCGAAAAAAATGTGCCGTGGAGCAATTGGCTTGGGGCATCCGCCCAAGCATGTCGCAATATGGCCGATTATAAATTATTCGTCAATAGTATGGTGGACGGCAATGACAAAGAAATGTAACGTGAAGAAACCTCAAGGTACGAGCGCTCTCGAAATATTGCTATATATCCACCAAATAGATATACAAATTAAATATGAGGCAGCGATCTCAAAAAGGAGACTAAGGGCATTGAATGAGTGGATTGAGGATGAACCTCAAACACAACATCAGAGAATAATGGAAAACCTAGAAGGGTTCTCGACAACAAACTGTCTGATGGATCGCATCAAAGAAACACGCGTGGTTGCGAAGAGTATGAGATAAACACATACCAGAACACGACACATACTCCCAAGATGGGGGAATAGTGGAGTGCTACACAGACGCATCAAAATCCGATTTAGGAGTAGGCAAGGGATCTACATACACAATCCGAGGACCGAATTGGTATACCAGTTACCAAAGTACTCAACCATTCCACAAGAAGAGTTCAAGGCCATTATAGAATGCCTAGAATGGCTGCGGAATAGGGTCACATACAAAACTATCTGTATTTTCACGGATAGTTAAAACGCAATTAAATATTTCAGAGATGATAGTGTCAAGCCAAGGACACTCATGGACTGTAAGGAAGCGATAAATGACGTATCGAGAGATAACGACATATTTATAAACTGGACACCAGGCCACCAAGGGTTTCCAGGCAATTTTAGAGCGAACTGGCTAAAATGGGAAGGGAATCCGACGGAAATACTCTGAAATTGTGTAAACCTTTTCTGGAGACAAAAAAGGAGTTGAGGGAATGAAGGAGGATGACCCATGCCTTCAGATGGAACAGGTGGGAAGAACCTCAAAGGAAACCTGGGGAAATCCTTACTACAAGAAACAAGGAGAATATTCGGGTTTAAAAAAAATGAGCTGACCAAGCTAGTTGCGTCCATCACCTATATAGGATAGCATGTTCCGAGAACGATGATTGTAGGGCATGCGGAGAGGACGCCGAGACGGCGGAACACTTCCTGTGCCAGTGCCCCGCTTTCTCGCAAATCATGAAAAATCCAATTATGAGAGGATGCCTTAGATGACCTGTCGGCCGTCAAAGGAATGGTCATAAGAATTCCTAACGGAAAAAAGGGGCAGGGAATCTGAAAAAGAAATCAGACCGAATTGCTGGCCTAGGTGTATGTCAACGACATGAGACGGTAATTCGTACATTACCGATCCTCAAAATCAGCTTGAGCTTTTTAGGACACCCTAGTAAACTCATCAGCTGAGAAATTCATCAGTCTCACCCGGTTAGGAACCCTCCTTTGTTGGGCGGCAGACAACTTATCACATCAGCGCCACACATTTTTAATCAGGTCGCGCATCATCACACAGTGTAGAAGTTCAGACGATGGATAAACTATATTGAAACTTCGTTACGTTCGCACACGTCTATAACGAAACCCGGTTATAACGAACTATGTTTATAGCAAACGGTTTTGTGCGATCCCAACGATTTTGCTTCTGTTTTAAATTAATATGCCTGTAACGAACCTTTTTCATAATCATCAAATTTGAAAACCCCCTTTTTGTAAAATGTCACCAAATTGTCGACGTTTATAAGGAAACAACTCTTGGCAACTCTTTTAGTTTCGGGCTGTTTGACAGACAGGATTCTTTTAATCATTAAACACATTAAAAGCTTTAAATAAGACTCTGCACATTTTATTAAGCACTCATGATGAAATGGCCATACAAATATCTCTCACGTTTTCAGGCTCTTATAGGGTTGCCAGATGCAGAATGCAAAAAGTCGGGAATCACGAGAATAAAAAGCGGGATTTGTTCGGACATGAGTGGTTTTTGGTATTACTTATTAAAATAGATGAATGTTTTTCTTTCAAACACACAAAAAACCTTTTCCTTCCTTCTCCGGTGAACAAAAACAATGAATGCCCTGACGATAACTCTTGTTAATACTGAAACTAATGATAAATTCAGCAGTTATCAGAGCAAACAATTCAGTTTCTATTTTTGGTATATAAACGATTTAAATAATAAATATTTTTACCATAAGCATTGTTAAAAAATACAAGAGTGATAAATTTAACAAATTCAAAGGATTTTCTTGAAGAAATTTTGTTTTTTTTTTTTAGAATTTCCTCTAATTTCTTCCAAGGCAATAAAGCAAGCTGTTATTCATCTAACCATTAAAACTACTTACTAATCGTACCTCAATTTTAAAAAAAAACTTCCATTACAGATTAAACCAATATCTACCTCAAAACTTCGATTTTTAATTTTTTTTTCTTCGAAAATTACGAATTTTCTATAAATTGAATACAAGTCTTATGTGAACTACAAGAGCCGTAATTCAACAACATTATTAGTTCGAGCCAGTGCGGTCAGACTTTCCACTAAAAAGACTCAAAAAATTCAAATCGATCTTGTATTGCAAAGATGCCCAATAAAGTTAATGCTGTTTGATCGACTCCGACCTCGCAAGATGCTCGCTGCGACAACATTAAAATAAGGAAGGACCTGGGCGAGCTAAACGATGCCGATGAAGAGAAGATAGAGTCATTCTTTCTTGCAACCTGTTCAGTAAATAAAATAATTGTAGAGACATCCGAAAATAGCACCGAGTTCTGGCATATGGAAACGACATTGCCGACAGAGGGATTCGAAGTATATCGAGCCTTAACAGCCAAATAGGAAATTTTACAGAAGATGGTTCATTTTAGTGTCAAAAAAAAATCATACGATACAATTGAATGTGCTTTATCTTTGTGAATATAATTTTTGAATTTGTAATATTTTGGGATGAAGAGCATGGGACACTTTTCTATCGAATTTCATTGAAAAAGGGATTTTGGAAAAAATGGCTTTAACGTCTTTTTCGCGATAAATGCTCTCGGCGAAAGTTGGACTGGGTGAATGACATCATATAGCTTATGGAACGACGCCCACTGGGGTATTTGACCCACAAAATGAAGATTAATTCAGGGCAGCCATTAATTACCACTTAATTGAATTAATTCTTCGATAAATTGTAAAGAACATACGTATTTTAAGTTAAATTCAAAAGTGACAGCTACCGAAATATCGGGTAAGTTAAAAAAAACACCTCTTGTTGGAGAATCCTATAGAATTAGATAAATCTAAATTTAATTTAGCATTAATTTGATTAAATTCCCACCCATTACACATATAAACAAATTAGCAAATACGTACTTATTCTAATTATGTACAATTTCCGAGCATACCAATATTTAGTACCATTTAGTACCAGCTGAGTAGTATTTACATCTTATAATTCTCAATTTTCTTCTTGAATTGAGTATGTTTTTTTGGTGTATTCTTATCAGGATCGAATCCCTGATTTGTTGTGTGATACACAACATGGTCGTCTAGGTAATTTTAGTTTCTTAGCTTATTTGATTTCGAATATGACTCATTAGCCAATTTTAGATGCCATCACTGCTGCCAAGGTCCCAATGTGGTTTCCCACCATAAATGTGGACCTCCTTTTCTCCCAACGTTCCACTGTGCGCCGTAAGTTGCTGTGGGCAAGTAGGGGTAGTGGTAACAACCCATACATATGCACATCCACATATGCGTACCGAAATACAAACATACACCCCTGCTTATACAATTTAAACATCTGCTTCTGTGTACAAAAAACTGTTTAATACACGTCGATTTTCAAAGTTATGTACGATACAATGGCGCTACGTTACGCTGCGCTACGATACGACACGACACGGACCGATACGATACGGATGTTCATGTATGTAAATTTCCGTCGACTTCACTGCGGCTCCGTCCAAAGTTTCCCCACGTGTGGGTGGCTCTATTGTGTCAGTGTGAAACGCCTATTCCTGACCTTTCCACATACACACACACACACGCACACAGACACGCACGCACAAACACTAGTCCACGTACAACAGCTGTAGCAGTACTCGAAACTCGCTTCCATTTACCATGAGAACTTAAGTACAAATGCCCCGAAGATACGACCATAATTGATGAAATTTGCATAAAAACCATTTAAATTTGAAGTGGTCGGATAGTGGAACGAGCATGGAGTGATGGCATGGACGGATGTATGGGTGTGCTGGGATATCGTCTTATCGTAAACTGAACATCACATCGCATGAGAACACTGTAAAAAGACGAATTTCTGCAAAAGACTCGGGCTGGATTTTGACTGAAATACTCGGAAAATTGTTCGAAGGTGTTTGTATGTCAACTTTTATTTATTTATTCATTCATTCATTCATTTTTGCTTTGTTGGCCTGAAGTTGATATTTTGTTAAATTCATCTTAAATACTTGTATTTTCTTATTGGTTTTGTTGTTCCTTTTCCTTCTGTTCTGTTTATATGGGGATTATGTAGTTGACAGGGTTCAAGTGACAACGATGCAATTCCTGGAAGTGGATATTGTTAAATGGAGCAACACTACAGTGCTGGGTCAATTAATTGTTAAGGCTTGAATTATTTAACCAAGTAAGTGACATCAAAAGCTGGTCATGTGCGCTTTAATTAAAGTTTCTAACTCCACGGATTGACAGGAATTCCACAATTGTGCCACACAGACGGTAAATTACTAAACAGATGCAAATAAAAGAGGGGCGGGCTACAAGCGCTAGTTACGGTTTCGGATGATCGAGGTGAATCTTCTTCAAATGCTCGTGACAGGCGCTGGAAGCGCAAGTACACCTGACCACAATGAATCCTACTGTAGTAGAGGTCAGACCACCCACAATGAACCAGAAGGCCAGAGCAAAGCCGCGAAGAACTCGTATAAAAAATAAACCTCACGGCCACTTTAGCAAGCTCAACATACCAGAAAAAAAAACTCAAATTAAAAATGCAAAAAAAAAAATGAAAAATCCAAAGCCCAATATGAAAATTTCCCCAAAAGTATTGAAAAATCCCCCCAAACAAAATATGAAAAATTCCCCCATTGTAAAATTCATAATTTGGAGGTATTTTGTGTATTTTTTAAACAAAAAATAAAATTAAAAAAATAAAAATCACCAAATAATTTTTATTATGCAATATCACCCCAACTTAACATGCGGAATAAAACCCTCAATAAAAATGAAAAACAAACCCAAACATAAGTGAAAAATTCATATATCGCGCGCGTGTGTTGTGGTTACGAAAATTGGGGAATGAAAAGATTGTTCAAATTTCAAAAAATGCCCCAAAAACGAAATTTCACCTACAAATTATGAAACAACTACCCAATTTCTTTTTTCGAGAAGTGTGCCGAAGCCAGACCTGTTGTTGTCGGAGAAGCCTTTCCCATTCTTAAAGGTAACGGTCGACCTCTCGACGATAAATCGAAATCTGGTGGAAAGCAAAAGAGGTCCAGTGATACGCAGGCTCCTGAAGTCAAATGGGCCAAATAATCGGCAAGTATGACATCAGCGACAGACTACAAGTGGCTATCTTAGACCGTAGTCACCCGGAAGGGAAGATGGCTGCTGATCGAGGAAAATATCCTTCGATCTCCACTTGAAGCGCTTAAGAACAGTGAGGATGACTTCTTCACATAATTTGATGGCACAAATGGCGTACAGATTGACAATCACAAAGCAGTTGACCTTCTTATTACCTGCATTCGAGGTCTAGACAATGGCAGACATGAAGGTAGAGATCGTTCCTATAGATCAGATCCCTTGTTGATCGTCGGTTTCTCCTTAGATTTTGGAGGACCAGATCATACTTCCGCTGATAACGAGAAAATCATCAGGGGACAGGGGAGAAGGCAATGATCTCTGGTTCATGATCCATCTCGTCTCCGCCGGGGTCTCACACTCAGTGTTGAAATACGCATTGAACCACGTGAAAATTATTCTCCTACGACACCAATCCTACGATTAACCTGCACCACCTACCTAGGTAGCATCCGACGATCTGTTGAGGTTCAAAGGAAAGAACGACGTTGACGTGGCCTTGGTGCGGGAACCCCGGATCCTGTAAAACACGGTTCGTGGTACGATAAGAAGTAGCTAGGAAAGACCTAAATGTAAGTCTACCGTCTTTCTCTATAGCAACGGTGACCTAATGGCAGCTACATTGAGGCACAATCCCACCCTTGTTCTGGCTTTAATGTATCTTACTTACTTACTTATTTCCCTTAACATTCCACCAAGGAACAGGCGGGGAACTTCTCTCGAATCATTGAGCTGTGTACGATATAATTTCTATACTCACTGGCCGGGACCTACGGTTTAAAGCCGGCTCCGAACTGCTAATGCTATACAATAGAATCAGAATATAACCTGAATATTAAATAGCAACTAAATTACAGTTTTGACCTACATGGTATCCCAAGATGGTTCCCCCTTGGACCACACTACGAGAGTGCCCTCCTGTTCTGCCCTCCTAAGAAAGAAAGTCACATTCTATATTGGTTGTCTTGAGATATATATCTGTTAAGTTTCTGATTTTTTAAAATATATTACACTTAAAAAGTTTAATACAAAAACCAGAACTATATTAATTTCGTTAAAAATGTTCCACCGTATTCATAAAGATTTAAATCGTTGTTAAAAAAAATCTGAAAATACAAAAACCATTCTTACACATTTTTTTTCACAACGAATTGTTAAGATGTTTTAATGATTTAATGGGGATTGATATTTAAAATATATACTTCAAAGTCATGCTGTAGCCACTATCACAATTTATTTTGTGAAAGAACATTTCAGACGAAAGGACATCAACTCAGAAAACAATGGACGTCCCTTTTGAAATGACCCAAGGTTGACAATAATCGACAGGAAAATTGAAGCTGGGCATTAAAAAAATATTTTTAAAAAACCGTATGATTTTTCTAAATTTGCTTTCCTTCTTCAACAGGAAGGGCCGCATTGAAAACTTTTTTTAAAAAAAAATATTGCCCATTTGTTTTTTCTTCAATCCAGAAAATCCCAATAATAATGTTTAGTCCAGTTGTCTTAAATTGAGGAACATTATGGCACAAGTTTAACACTTGCCAATACTTGCGGAATATTTAAAGATTTCCCAGTGTGGATTTTCAAAACAACAGAATTTCCATCGTTACAAGAATTTACACAAATTGCACCAATTTCGTCATTATCTCATTACTGCAATCAAACTGAAAGTTCTTAATACTCATAATAAGTGTAAATTAACAAAAACCAGAAAACAAAAAAAAGCCCTTATCGCCAGCGAACTATTGAACGGAATTACTTGTAACAACTTAAAACAATTGACAAAGTTTTGTGAAAACATTCGATTGGGTATTTTATTTCATTGGTCACCCCTGAGTTTTAGCCTTAAATGCAGTCAATGGCATTTCATTCAAATTCTCTGCTGTCGTCGATGGTCAATTAAATCTGCATAAACGTTTTTGGGAGCAAATAACTTTTCCAAATAGAATTTATTTAATTGACATTTGCATAGAGCGGGTGGACAATTCAATGTGTATGCGTATGAATGCGAATGTCCGCCGGTTGGTTGTTGTTATGTGAGTCCTCTTTTCAAATCATCCACTTTAAGTGAAATATATGTGTGTGTGTTTTTTTCTGGTCTTTGTGCTTTTATTATTTATTTAATATTATGCGACACTGACCCTATTTGGAACTCAGTACTCATACATGGAACATTTCAGTTGTATTTTTAATTGAAAGTGCTGCGCCCCCCCTCGCTCCCCCGTCGAAAGTACTTGGTCGTATAGAAACTGACCCCACAATGTTTGTAAACGGATCTAACTTTTGGGCATAACAGTTACGAGTACTGACCAGGGGTGCCGACCATCCACCGAGTAATTTATAATTCATGCATGTCTGTGGCGGGGAAACTATTAAATAAATCTGTCATATTTTTCTATGAAAAGTTTGGCCTTTTCAGTGTAACTAACAGTGAAATAATTTATCATTCTCTGTTTGCTGATAAACTGTGCGGTCGCTGGTTTATGAAGATTTCAACTTTATGAAGTAGTCGCCGACGAGGAAGGGAACTCCAGGAAGGCACCATCATTCTGCGCATGTATCGGTCGGGCGTAGGGTTTTTAATCCGGGAAGACGTCGAAAAATTCCCGATTCCCGGGAGTTGATAAAAGTTGGGAAATTAAAAAACCCTAGTCGGACAGCAAAGGCCTCCCGAAGAGACTGTTAACGAATGTGATGATGAGACCAAGGTTTATGTATAGAAGGTTACGCCATCCCAGCCCCCTTTCCTTTTCTGTTTTTGACGTTTGTCACCAATGACGTCACGCAAACTTTGTTCCTATTGGCTAAAAATTTCGAGCTAACAGCTGATAATATTTGTGTATTCATAACAGTGGGACAATTGACTATTTTTGCCATCAATTTATTTATTAGCGAAAAACGAACAATTTTTAAGATAAAGTTTTATTTAATTTTCTTTTTTTTGTATAAATATTTTTGGTAATGTCGGCATTTAATAATCTTAACCTAAAGTACATTCTGCACCGGAAAAACATTCTTTTTACATTTTCTTCAAGTTCAACACCTTCAGCTTCTTCTATGTGTTTTTTTAAATATTGATTCGTTAGCCACAATGTCTCTCCATTTAATTTGGAGAAAATTGTGTCGCATAGTTGCAGTTTCTCCACTAGAAGGCTTGTTGGCTTTATAAGCCCACCTTCACTTATGTGGTTAACAAATGTATACGTCGAGTCCTCTAATCGATTCAATGCAAGATCAGGGTTTTCCTTTTGTAGCCTTTTGCAAATATAGCCGGCCAAATATTCTAAGCCGTCGTAATGCAGGTCTTCTATTTCAAGGTCATTATTCTCGGTATGTTCTTCGGCGGGAAGACAAGGACCAACACTCATGAGTATTGTGCCTGTGAAAACACACACAAAATAAATCAGGCGTACTGTCAACCTCAACATTTGCGTTTCCACTTAAAACGCCTTCGTTGCGCCCCAGAATATATGACCGCAGTCTATATTTAAATTCTTGACGATCAGGGTGATCGTGAAGGCCTCCTTTGGATCTAATGATTCCAAAAAAGTTTTCTAGTACATCCTGATTTAGACGATAGGTCAAAATGTAGTCAATACCGTACTTATTCTTCAGTTCGGTGTGCAGCATGGTAAGAGCAGTATTTGATTGAATAATGCCTGTGAAATAATTTGTTCAGATATTAGGGAAATATATTTGTAATACATAATTTAAACTCTTACCTTTTTGAAATGGCAAGAGAGTGTTTTTGCCAATGACACGTATCTTTGACATCATATTAGACATCTTATGTAGAATGTCATTTTGTGCCCCTAATGCCAAACCGTATGCCTGCGTTCGCTCTCTCGAATCTTTTTTTGGCACTCTTGAATTCATGACATCAAACCAGTCATTTGTCTATTGAAGGAAAACCACAAAAATTATTTTAGATATTTGGTATTACTTGCATAATAAGTATAAGTTATTACCAGTTTAAAAAATTCATGACATTCGCTCCAATTTTGATCTCTCAAAAATCCTAAGCTGGCAGCTCTTGTTATAGACTGCGCTACTGTATTGGAGAAAAGTTTTGTAGCCAGTTTAACCTTTTGCCTCTCAGGTCCTACAACACTTAAATTATCTACAGATATCTTAGGTGTTATCTTTAAGTCATTAGTTTGTAGTGAAAGAAGATTCAAAATTATATCCTTTTTTATCTGTTTGTTTTCAATGATGAACCCGCTATCAATAAAATGATTTCTTACTAGTTTTATAAGATGTGGAGCATCATTGAATACAAATATTTTTCTGTCTTCGTACAAAAACCTGAAAAAGAAAAAATATGTATGTACATGAATTACAATCCTGCAGATGTATATTTGTATAAGACTTACCAAGGCATATTGAAATCGACTTCTAGTTGACGGTGAAGTTTTCTATTGCCACCACCCATATCGCTAACAATTGCCACAATAATGAAGCCATTCTGCTGCATTGTCTTCAATATATTATATAAGATTGATTTTGTCATTTGGCAATCGTAGTCATAATATATAGGCTGCTTCCATTTTGCAATTAGACCTTTTAATCAAATAAAAAACGCTTTTAATAAACACTTTTCATATATATATTTACTCACCTCTCAACATAGCCACTTGGACGTAATTAGCTGGTGCTAACGTGGAGTCTGTTGACCTGTCGTAGCAATATTTTTTTTTTGACTTCATCTCATCAAAACTTAATACACAAAGCTTCTGGGTTTGGGACATTTGGTTCGCCGCAGACAATAATTGTACAACTGGCTTCAAAATACCTGTTGAAACATCCAACTTTTGGGACCATCTTTGTAATGTCCTCACCGAGGGAAGCGGAAAATGGTTTCTTTTTAAAAACCTGAACGTCTTGGCACTTGTTGCATACAAAGTTATAGATTGTGCAATATCTTGGTGTGTACAATTTTTCCTTCTGTTGCCGGATTTAAGTTTTTCTATTTGGCCTTGGGTAAAAAGACATCTCAACGATTTTTCAAGATTTTCGTTCACTAAACTCAAACTTTGTACATCCGAAGTCAAATTGTCCACGCTAATTGCAACTTGACTTTGTGTCAATTTCAGCATCTGATTCTCCTGGCGCAATGCATCACTTAAAACGATTTTTTGTAAGTATGTTTTCACTTTATAAAAATTTACTTACATTTTTGACTCCAAAGTTTTTATGTACAATTGTTGGCCATGAATAATCTCATCTTTATTTAAAGTTGTTGGTTGTACATTATCTTCGTTACTGTCAGTCATCATGGGAGTGTTTTCTTCGTTGCAAAGTTTTTCACTTGCAAAAAAGGTAGGGTCTATGGTTGGAACTGCTCCGGGTTTTAATTTTAGTCCACTCCTAGTGCTAAATCCTATTAACAATTGAAAAGTTTTTAACTGAAAAAACAAAATTGCAAGTAGCTTACCATTTCATATTTCAAGTTTCTTTCAAAATCCACTTCCTTAAAATGTAACGAACAAATTCTCTCATCTTTAACATTTACGCTGTCCTCTCTATTGCAGAAAATTTCCCAAAGCTTCCTATGCGCTGTATCCTTCGGGAACCTGTAGTAAGTTAGTGATTTTCCACTAGCTGCAGATAGTAAAAACATAAAAACATTTTAAACTTTGTTTTTCCTCACAATTACTCACCAGATTTTTTGCAATTATTTTCCAAACATTTGGCCACTGCACACTTCATTTTTCCTATTTTGTTTTTTTCTCCTATTTTTGTCACACTTCTATGGATTAAAAACACAAACTAAATGTTTCTAATCAAACAATAAAAATTTTACTTATAGACATACTCACATATTTTTTACTGTTGGTTTTCATACACACTGCACACTTAATGTTTACGTTTCGATTTGTTGTTTTATTTCTTCACAAATCTGTCAAAGTGATTTCAGCTGTAGGGTTGCCAACTCACTGCAATATGTAAATTTTTCACATGAAATCTTAGCTTTGTTAACTAAAAGTAGGCAGACATAGAGCTGGCAACCCACTTCTTTTTGACGTTTGTCACCAACTACGTCACCTAACGGCAAATTTTTGCTGATGGCGTAACCTTCTATACATAAACCTTGGAAGAGACCATCTACAATTGAGGACTCACACTGAGCTCAGTTATCGGACTAGATGTGTTGGAGGTGATTTGCTAAATTAAACACATAGAATTACTAAACCTTCACCATACCGTACACTGATAACTAAATCCGTACTTGAGTTAAGCTGCAGCGGTGTCAAAAGTAAGCAGTAAGTATGGATTTACTTAAACAAAGTTGGAAAAACTGGAACGGAATAGAACAAGAACCTACCGGGAAGATGGACGTGTTGGCTTCTCAAAGACGAAGTCTTGTAAGAAGGATGCAACAGACAAACGAATTAATGTAAAAGGGACGGTGGCCAAGAATTGGATCGTGGAAATGTCTGTATCACGTCAAACTTTTTAAAAAATAGATTTTTATCGATTCTCAGATTTTCCTAATTTTTTTTTTTAAATGGTTATCGTTTTTTTTTTTTAAGGTTAGTACTAGTTTAAAAATTTGGAGTCTCTTCAAGTTATGCTAAGAAAAGTGAAAAAAATATTTTTTTTTTCAACAATAATAAAAATTGGGGAAAATCTGAGAATTGATAAAAATTGTTTTTAAAAAATTTGACGTGATACAGACACGAGTCTGCCTGCCAAAAATCAGCTCGATTGGAAAGGGTTAAAAATCGGTCCAATGGCTTTCACAAAGGCCACTGCGAGCTTCATACTTCAAACTTAAAAAAAAAAAAATTCTGACGTGTACATGAAAATCGCCGATACACGTGTATTTTTATTTTTTCCCCTCTTTCCGAATATGTGCATTTTGGTGTAATAATAAAAAAAATTTATTGTGGCAAAAATCACTTTCTATGTTCTTGCAGAATTAAATACAGTTTATCGCAGTACAGTTGTCCTCAACTGATTCCAAGAGATGGCACTAATTGCACAGATCGATGAAATCCAGATAGTCATCAGGAGAATTCGTCCGATCCTCAAGAGGAATTCTTAATTGTATCCATAGTTGAGCTCGAGCAGGTTTGATTTTTTGCCGAAACGAATCTTGGTTTAACAAAATCAGGCTAGATTTAAGTTTATAACAGGATAGAACTGACTTCGAAATGGATTAAAAGAGACTAAATTTTTATCCGCTCCCAGTTGTCTCTCACGCAAAGAGAGTTGTAAGAATTTGTTCTCTTACTTCAAGTCAAATTCAACTTACTTTTCCTAATAAGAATTTTTTATTTAAAAACTATTTTTTACTTCACTTAAATACAAATAAATAAATAAAATACGAATCCGTTTCAGAAGCCACCGTTCTTCTTTATCGGCCCATTTGCAATGGTCTAATATGTGCTATCCTCTTCCGTAATTAAACGAGAACTACTGCTTAGTAGCGGCAATCAGTAAACCAAACAAACACATTCATGAAAAATCTTTTATTTACATAAATCAAGTATTTTATTCTTATTAGAACAATTTTGTATTAAGAATAACTGAGTACGCATCGTACTTATTTTTTTAATTACGATTCTAGTAAACATTAAGAATATTCGACTTAAATTTCGAAATCCTTTTTTCTTTCCGTGCAGAAGCCAAGATCTGCTAAGACTTCATTGTCGTGTGGACAGTTCTAAGAAGAACGCAGGACTCTACTGTTATATACACACAGGCAAGCCTGGAATTTGTATAACAGTTTAAGAAACAGTCAAATAATTTACCTTCTCCGATTTAAAGGGGTGAGGAATAGAATTCCAATTGCAGTGTCAGGGGAAGCGACAGATCGTTTATGTTTGAAAGCGTGGATATAAACACACGGCGGTGGGGGTGTTAGATAGTGTGTGCGACTATCACACAGAAGAACCCGAGTTCAAAAACTGGTAAGACCATTAAACATTTTTCAGCGGCTGTTTCACCTCGTAAATATTGGCGACTTTGCGAGTAAGAGAGTAATCTCTAAGTCATGTAAAACTTCTGTAGAAAAGCATTAGCCTTTCGGAGCCGGATTTAGACAGTAGGTCCCGGTCAGTGAGTACACACAATTATATCGTGCACAGATCACTGATTCGAGACAGGTTACCTGTCAATTCCTTCATGGAGTAAGTAAGTAGGTTACACAGTGCCCGATCTGTTCGATTGTGCTCGGCAGCGGTTCAGTGGGAAGTGTACAATAATTCATAGACTCTGACATTTTAGAGTGCCGGTTTATCGCGTCATAAATACGAAAGTATAAAAAGTCCACTAATTCGATGGAAATTCGGTATTTATTCCTTACTGGGATGTTGAGGAAACATATACACGTTCAAACTGTCAGTTTGCCACATTAGTCACAATCCTATATTCACAGTCACTCTCCTAAGAACTGGGCTCCCAATTCGCATTATTTCTCATTGAGAGACAGGAGAAAAAAATCCGCGGTCATTGCTTTGATCTAGTGCTGCTATCGGCAGACGGTGGGGATGGAACATTAATTGCCTAAACCGAATGAGGCTGAGTCTCGTTCTGCACAGGAACAGTTGGACTTCAGGACGATGAACTCAGTAAGTGCTTAAGGTTTGCCCGTACCGGTATCGGATTTGCATCAGGCGCTTTCGAAAGCCATGAAGTGGATGAAATGAAGAGTGGACAATGGATTTTTAAACATTCCTGGTTCACACGAGTTTTATGAGACGTTGCCGAGTCTTAGTGGAACGTTCACGGTCTACGACACATGCATGCCATGGCCATGGCTCAAAAGAAGCTTCCAAAATATTTTTCCGATAATAAAACTAATTTACTTTGATACCAGGCTCGATGAAACCGATTGGACAGCATCCATCGGTGGTAGCAGTCAATCTTCCATTACTTGAGATGGCAAATTTATTCGGGTCGACGTTCGAAGGCTCAAATTGCCGTCAGCGGGCACCAACGTTTTATTCACTTTGAGATGGCTCAGCTCATGAACAATAGCTGGTTGTGATTTTCCCGCCAAATAAAAGATTTTCCAACAGGAGGTGTTATTTTGAATTAGCCGTTATTTCGGTAGCTGTCATTTAGGAAGCTTTTATTCATTGACATTTGACAAGTAGAAAACAAAAATTATGAAAATCCTGCAGTCACAGTTCGCAAAACTAAAGCATTTTTGGGTCTCTGTGAAGCACCTTGTCGAACCGCAATACAGAAATTGGTGGACAAATTCAAGCTGTTGGGACAAGTTAGTGATGTGAAGAATAAAACCCGTGCACGTTGCTCGTGAACAACTGAGAATATTGCTGTTGTAGCCCAAAGTGTTTAAGAAAACCCCGACTTGTCCATTCCTCGTCGTTGTTTGGAATTGGGCATTCCACAAACGTCATTACACCGGATTTTGCATAAAGACTCGGGTCTTAAGGCTTATAAAGTTCAGTTAACGCAAGAACTCAAGCCGGCCGATCATCAACAACGTCGTGTCTCTGCTATTTGGGTCCTTGAAATACATGAAAATGATCCGGAATTCCATCGAAAAATCATCTCGACCGATGAGACCCATTTCCACCTCGGTGGCTATGTCAACAATCAAAATTGTCGCATCTGGGGCTGGGAAAACCCAATAGTTATTGTTGAGAAGCCTCTCCAGCCTCAATGTGTGACTGGAAAATGATGTGGGATCAACAGTTACAGTGAATGGATTGCGCTGTCGAGACATGATTAATGATTTTTTATGGTCGGAGTTGGATGATATTGATCTGGACAACGTCTACTTTCAACAAGGCGGCGCTACCTATCACACAAGCAACGAAACCATTGCTATTTTACGGGAAATGTTTCCGGACCGTGTTATCTCTCGAAGAGGTGATCACAATTGCCCGCCGAGATCTTGTGTATTTAACACATTGCGACTTCTTCATGAAAAGGATATGGTCCTGTAAGCGTGGTCGTGGTGGTCATTTGGCTGAGGTTGTGTTTCATTGTTAATGGCATAGCTTTCTCTTTATTATGAAATAAACATCCAATCATTTATCTCTTTGAATACCAAAATAACATCTCTTGTTGGAAGCCAATTTCTGATCAATACAAGACTGTGGATTTTTTCCAATGGCAGTGCTAGTATTCGATATGCAATGAAAACATTGCAAATCTTTTACTTTGTGGAGACATAAACTCGTTGAATAATCTGAATGTCCTTTCATCTTTTTTTAGATACATATAATTTGTAGATGATGACATTGCCCTCAACAATGTTGGTTTCTCCGGCAACTCGTCTACAATTCACTGGTAATGGTCTGCAATTAAAAGCAACAGATACATACAATGGTTACGGCAAATCTGTTTTAATGTCTCTTAGCAATCATGGGATTTTATAGATGTTCCGACAGTACCGCATCTTGGTGTCTGCTGCGGTTGTCAACGTCTTAAATACTCATTATTTGTGGCAACAACTTATGTTATGGTTGGTATCTTAGCAATAATGTCAATTATTTCCAATGATTAGTGGGCAATCAGCTATTAGGAATTTATGGTTTTCGCAATGGTTTTTCCTGGAAATTAAGAAACGAAATGAACGGGTTTCTTTGGAATTCCTAGTAGAGGTGGAGAACTACGGATATTCGGCGCCATCGATAGTCGACGATAGTAATTCCACAACCATCGATAGTTGACGATAGTACTATCGATAGTCGACGATAGTCCCGTCCACAATAATATACATATTTGGTTTGTATTTAAAGTTTAGAGTTTGTTTAATTTTGAAACAAGAAAATTCATATATGTATATCAATGTTTTTTGATCCAAATGTTTTGGTTCAAGAATAGAAGAATGTTTACATTTTCTTCTTTGAGCCTGGTTCGCCTATCCGAAACAATTTGGACCGCCTTGCTAACACTCTTTCGGACTCAACGGATGTTGCAGGGATGCACAAGTATTTTAAAAACAGCCATTTAAGCAATGGAAAATCCGTTTGGTTCACCTGAAATATAATTCAATATAAATATACATTACTTGAGCATTGATAATTTTTTTTTTTTTAATTTACCTTAATCCATAAAAGAGGATACATGTCTTGAGCGGCTATAGCTCTCTCCAGATATTGTCTGTTAATAATAATGGCATCTGATCGTGCGTTTGCGTGTTTGCTAATAGGTCTAACATCTAAAAAATCAAATAATGTGTCCTGAGTTTTAGTCTCCGTTGTCGGGTTCAAATTTACAAGGTTTTCTTGAACTGACAAATTCACAAGCTCATTTTCAAAAAGTGCTGATGCTTGTTCAGCATTAGAATTATACTGAAAACCGTTCATTGTGAATCTCGGATCCAATATAAAGTATTTTCATACTCGCGAGATCTTACTTTTCTTTTTGTGTGTTTGCCTCACGGTCGCCAAATCTTTCTCCGAGTCCGTGCTGCTGCAATCGCATGACTGCCTGTCAGATCTCGAGACACTGAGTGTGAGCGATCCACGACGTTTACCTTAAATTCGACACATAGTCAAATAACTTCATAATCACTTTAAAAGTAAGCATAATACCTCTTTGAAGAAAGCGATCCATTTCTCTTCATTGCAGGTATCAATATTTTAGTCACAAATATTACTGTCACTATTTAATTTTTACACAAATATTTTTTTAGCAGACGCCGATTTGCGCCGTCACGGCTGAGTTCTCTGCGCGCAAATTTTACTTTTTGGTTATGTGAAAACCAAACTATCGACGGTACTATCGGCACTATCGAAAATGTCTGGCTGCTATCGATGGTAGCTCCGATAGTGCCCAACCATCGATAGTGCCGATAGTGCTATCGATAGTTCTCCACCTCTAATTCCTAGTACAATTATGACATTCCCAGCATGTTCTAATTTGAAAAAGGACATAAATCACAAAATGCAGGTTGCTCTTCTAAGATGGCAGAGGAAATCCCTTTCTCACATACAAGAACTAAAGTCATCGATGCAATTATGAGTGAGGTTGGATAATCTTCGATGAAAATGAACGCCTCGCCGCCGAATATTCTCAAATCTTCAATACACTGTGTCCTTACAGAGGACAGTGACATTGGCGTCCTCTGTATCGTCGTCAGAATCCAGCAGAGTATCTTCATCCACCGATACCTCCATCTTGCCAAAGAAAAAGTCACGACTGACTGAGTGTCTTCGCTGGCAGATGAAGAATCGGTTGCGGCGTCACGCCTCATTGTGACGGTATTGTCCGGAGCATGAGGTTTATTCCTGTTATCACAATTGTAGACACGGATGAAGGTGGTTCCAAAGCCGTAAACACTCCTGTCCAGTCCTGTGTGGGTAGCTGTGGGGTTACTGTACTGAATGATCTTCAGGATCTCCTTTGGATCAGATGGTATGACGGGAATCTTATCGATAGATCTCAGACTCTGCCGAATATGAGCGAGAGCTACCGCTTCAATACACACGCCCGGGCAGACTGCCGCAAAAGACTCGACCGCATTCGCTCCTCTTGATACCAGCCAGCATCATCAGGGGGAACGCCGCTCTAAAAGCCATTAGGACTATTTTCCAGATTTCCGGGGCGATGGTGTCACCGCTTTTGGTGCGGTCAATGATGGCCCAGATGAGATGGTAGTTTTACTACTCCCTGTACAATCTCACCTGTTGCCGTGCCGGGGTGTTTCTAGCAATGACAATATTAGGACATAATTGGATATAGCCCATACTCCTTTAAAATGTGAAACACCTTATCGCCTGAACTGTTTTCGGTATGAAGATTAGATTAGATTAAAAAAATCAACAAAAAATTAATTTTAGCTTCTTCGTTTTTGGACTCAGGATATGCCCCCTATAAATGCAAAGCACAAGATGGAAGATTGTCAGGAACTGTCCAGGGACGGTGGATACAGAAGAAGGATCTGCTCTGTGACGAGGGTGATCATTATATATTCAAAATAATTTTCGGCTCCACCTAGTGTCAAGAATTGCCTTCTAGAATAAATTCCTCGTATTGTTTTAATGTTGGATTAAACGTTTATTTTTAAATTATTGATGGACGTCCATACAGCACGAGTTATTGTCGTCGACTCTCTCAACTCGCGTTTTCTTCCTTTTTTATTACTCATCAACACACAAAGTTCTCGTTAATGAAGAAGAAGAAGATATTCACAAAATAGAAGATGCCTTCTTATTGGTCGATCGTAACAACCAGGCATTTGTAACGGGATACAAATATTTGCACCGTGGTATGGATTACAAATATTTGTACAGTGATTACAGTAGCATAAAAACCAAAATAATGAAAATTAAAGAAATACTTCAAAAACTAAAAATATAATTAGTATGATAAATCAGTACGTCTGACACTAGGGCCTGCTGAAGCTTGACTCGTCCAACACAGTCAATATTAGGAAACTCCTGTAAATGGAAATGGTGCAATTGCTGGCAGTGGAAAGGTTGTGCTGCAGTTTCTGGAGTGGTCCCCACAATCCGCAGTTTCGGAAAAACCAACAACATCTCGAATGTGAGTGGTGCGATCACACCATTTACAAAAACGAAGGAAGTAGAGAAGGTAGGCGACTCTCGTGGTTGTTTCCGCGGTAAGGATGGCAAGATCAGGCAATGAGTCTTCCTTAAAAAGCAAGAAGGCCAAATCGTCGAACAGCCCCGACCGGATAGACCAATCAATCAATTTGCTATCTTCGATCGATCTGATCGGATTAGTGTCAAACACTGGCGGCAAATTGAGGGATGCCTAATTCCTTGAAGAGTGCGGAGTGGTCGAAGTGTGTCAAGGACGTCAATTGTGTAAATGAGGAGTCGGTTAGTTTTCTAACTGATACAGTTATGGCCGATTTGCCAAAATTCAAAATATTCGGCAATTTTAGAACAGAAATCGGCAAAAAGATAGTTTTGGAGGTAAAAATCGGCAAAGGTCTGATAAATCGGCAAATCTGACAGCTCTGCCGATTTCACGAATAACATGCTCGACTTTCACCCTAATATTTTAATCGTTAAGGGATTGTTCGCATAACATCGGTCCTTTATGGGTACCCCACAAAAAAGTCCAACGACATCGAATGACAGCTCCGAGGTGTCCAATGGACAAAGACGAGACGTCTGATGACAGGATTACCGAACATTGTTCGCAACACATTGATGGTGGAGTGAACTCTATGTCATGAAGCTCTAGCCTGTTGAAACCAAAGATCGTCCAAGCACATCTCTACTGATGCCCTGACAGGAAAAATATTTTATTTTGCCTGCTTTATGTCTAACAAAAATTCCTTTTGCGAATTCTCAAAACTAAATCACATCTACCACTTTACTGTGTGTCGTCTACATTTGTGTTTTCCGGCCTGGCTGATAAAAACACACATACAGTAGATAGCGGATATAAGAAAGTAAATAAATTCCTTGTTAAAAAGAAAGTAATACGCGGTGCTTTTGCAAAACTTTCTTATATGCGATTTTCCTTAAAAGAAATGTTCTTTTATCCGTTACTTCCTGTATGCGATTTTTTCTTATAAACAATACTTGTCACAAAGAAAGTAACACATGGTGTTTATGCAAAACTTGCTTATATGCGATTTTCTATATAAGAGATAGTCTCACATCCGTTACTTAATGTATGCGATTTTTTTCTTATAAGCAATTATTACTAAAAAACGAAAGTAACACACGGTGTTTTTTCTAATAGATTATTATCAATTACCAAAAAATTCTGTATAACTTCCAAAGTATAGCTATTTTATTCTTTTTTGTCACACAAATATATTAAAATATAAGGAAGTTAACAAGAGATAAAAATTTTTTAAAAAAAAATAAAAAAAAACCCATTTTAGTTTTTAGATATGTTATATATATTAAATAGACCTATCTAAAAAATTTTTTTTTTGGTAAAAAAAACTTGATCTTTAAAGTGTTTTCCAAGTTTAAACTTTTATTTTTGGCAAAAAAAATTTTTCAGTGGAATATAAAATTTTTGCAGTGTATGTTTTCGAAAGCTGACTTATATACCTTTCTAATGGCACCAAGATCATTCAAATCGGTTGAGTCATTCCATAGTAATCGCATCTTAAAAGTACCCATTACCGTCATTTTTCAAATATTTCGATACCTTGTCTAAAAATGAGGTTGTGTTTCTATACCTAAAATCTAGCTGTATGCAAAATTTCATTAAAATCTGAGAGGGTCGGGTTCAAAATGTCCCTTTTTTATAGGTTTTGATATGAAATTCATCATATGCGAGTTCTCTTATAGGATAGGAGCTTATATCTGTTACTATTTTTTCTTATAAACAATTATTGTTAAAAAGAAAGTGTCACACGGTGTTTTTTCTTATAAGAGATGTTCTTTTATCCGTTACTTACCGTACATATGTTGCTTTCTACACAACGCCCTACACTTGCCTGCTCACAAATATATCGGACAGTATGCGACAAATATCTTTCCAAAGTAATTAAAACTATTAGCGATTAACCGAACATACAAAATACTCGTAAATCCCATATTTATCGTTTATTAGCTTTGTTTTATTTTATTTATATTGTTGTTGTTGTCAATACAATTTTATGGGACTTTCCCAAGGCGCTTAAATTCAAATTGCTTTATAACAAATAAAAAAACACACATACACACACACCGTAATAAAAAGATACCAAGGACCAGAGTGACGGGATTTTACAATGTCAATATTTTACTTTACCCCCAAACTTTCGTTTCCTGAAATGGTTTTATTGTGCCCGAAATTAAAGTCTAAGGAAAATGTAAAACTGTCTTAAGCAGATTTCAATCAGGAACACCAACGGCACTAGCATCGCCAAAAACAACAAGAACTTGGTCACCGGAACAACAATAACGGCATCTTTTTTGGTACTCAATCAACACCGACTGACCATTGGCAGCACCACCTCCGTTTGTGGCAAACTTACAATATGCCCCAGTAGATGGAAATTGAAAAGAAACTCATTATTGGTGCTTTCTTTCTGTGTGGGTCGATTTGGCCAAGACGAAGCCAAAACCTTGAAATCGAATAGAACACCCACCACCGTACACCATACACCGTCTAGCGTAGACCCAGGGACCGGCTGTGTCTGGAGGAGTGCATGTGTGTGTGTGGCTGTGTGTTCAAGTGTGCGTGTGCTTGTCTGTATGTATGTGTGTCGTGCTTAATAAGCCGTTTTGCGGAAGGGGGGTACTTTAAAGCATTTAATAAGTATTTATCCAACAGTCTGTGCTGCACACCCTCCCCCGCCTTGTTAGCAATCGAATTCTTTGGGTGGCGCCTACACGCACATACGTACACACACACACACACACATGCTCACCGGAACCGTACGAAATAAAAACTCAAGAGTTGTGTCTCTACGGACGCGTGCTACACGCGTATGTGTGAAAGTGTAGATCTCATACACGATATCTGTGTTGCTGTGTGGGTGTGTGGGTGTGTGCGAGTGTGTGAACTCCTAGACCGGAAGTTGTTCTAGGACACAAGAGAGACGGCGGATGGCTGTGCCATCGATTTGAAAGAGGTTCGTTAGTGAGTGTAGCGAGGCAAGACAAGTCAAGCCGTATCATGTTTATTTGCCATGATTACCGAGACGGCTATTTAGGCAAGAAAGTTACCTACGTGCGTATATACGTGTGTGAAACCTACGAGAACATCTCATTCGAATGGGTAGTTAAGAAGAACCCACTTTGCTCCACACAAAAATACAAAGATTTGTATGTAATCAACTGTAGCAGCGATTACTACCACCCAAACCAAGCCAAGACCAGATACAACAACAACATCAACAATCATAAAATGGGGATAAGCAAAACAACTTCCTTAGGAAAGTTGCGAGAATGGCGAAATTATGATAAAAACTGATGCTAAATAAACAGGTCAATGGTTTGCCTTTTCGGAAATTCACTGAGACGCATAGTGCAGATGGTGGTGCTACACTTTTCCATTGATACTTCCTACTCCAGTTAGATCATGTGCACCGCGTCCACCTTTCAGCAGCTCACACGTCAGACGTGCAACAATGTTCCCGTTCAACTGAGGACTTTCCCCCAAATGCCCCCGGTATTTGTACGTTACTTTTGTACTATTCCTGCGATTTTCGAACATTGAACAGAAAGAGAGTGCGAGAGAGACAGAGACAGAGAGTGCGGCCTGCGGACAACGGGAGAGATGTTGTGGTACAGAACGCATGTGCGAGAATAATTCAATTCTGTAAACAGTGTTGCCATATAATTCTTCCAGCGGTAGAAGATGGGATTTTTGAAAGCAGGAGTTGTAACCTATTGAGACTTTAGACTATTCCTTACACGGTAATACCTTGGATTAGGGCTCTCTATTACTACTTCAAACTAAGCGCTGACAGCAATTCAATATTTAGACTTCTCTGGCAGTATTAACATTAAGTTGTTCATATATTCTCTTCGAGTATGTGCTTGTGGGTCGTAGGTTAACAATTCAGAGTCTTATAGGATATAATTTGGTAATCTACTATTTGCAGCGGGCTCCGAACGGCTGATGTTTTTCTAATGAAACTATACTTGATAACTGCCTTAATCGTATAGTTGCTGGTATTTACGAGGCGGAATCGCTCGCTGTAAAATATTTGACCATCTTACAGGTAAAAAAAAAAGTTCGCAAGACAGTTTTTGCTGAACTGCATCTTCTATGAAATCAGTGACATGTATACGATCTAATTTGAATACTCACTTAAAGTCGCCGGCATCTCGGTGGTCGTAGGTTGTACAAAATTCTTAGACGTTCTTACTCGGATTTGACTCGGGTTTTTATTGCGTGATAGTGGTACACAACGACCGTGGTATGATAGGTGCGACTATGACACAGAAGAACCCGAGTTCGAAACCGGGCTGTTACAACCTCGTAAATGTTGGCGACTTTACGAGTAAGAGAGTCATATAAACTTCTCTAGAAAAGGATTAGCCGTTCGGAGCCGGATTTAAACTGTAGGTCCCGGTCAGTTGGTATACACATTATATCGTACACAGCTCACTGATGGTAAACAATTCCTATACAACAACGGTCTATCGCGATCGGGGAGAAGTCCCATAAGATAAACTGCAGATTATTAAGGAAATGCCTCGTCAAGATTGTGAATCCAGCGCAACGAATGCAATTGTTATAATTTGAGGGCTCTATGAAAAATACCCCAAACAATGAAGAATTCACCAAAATAAATAAAAAAAAAAAAATACCCCCAAAAGCCCAATATCACAATATCCCCAAATCAAAAGTATGAGAAAAATACAGGGTTCTCCAACAAGAGGAGTAATTTTGGTATTCAAAGAAAAAAAAATCATTTTTTGAGATAAATGATCGTATATTTATTTAGACCTTATCTTTCAAGTGGCACCAGAGGAAGAAGTCGCATGGTGTTAAATCACAAGATCTCGGTGGCCAATTGTTGCCACTTCTTCGAGAGATAACACGGTCCGGAAACTTTTTAGTTTTTCGAACTGTGACTGAAAGATTTTCACCATTTTTGTAGTGAATTTTAATAGTTTCGATGAGTAGTTTCGTAGTTTCTCCCTGTGAAATGTCAAAGAATAAATGCTGCAAAAGTGACAGCTACCGAAATACCGGGTGATTCCAAGTTACACTTCTTGTTGGAGAACCCTGTATACATTTTACGTTCATACGTTAATTTTTTTGTATTTAATTTAATATTAAGGACAATACAAAGAAAATTTATATTATAATTTTGGGTTCAAGGGTAAACCGGGTAACACAGACCGAATAACTAGATTCTTGCAGCGACAGACCAAAGCCTCCGGTGCACGCTGCCAACTCGCATACCGGGGCTCTTTACACATTAATAGTACATGTCATTTTGTTCATTTTCAAAATGACTCTCGACATTTTTAATGTGTCGACAAGCTACAGAGTCATTTTTGGCAAATTCTTGGAACACGCAACAACTTTTAACCTGGCCACGGAAGTTATGGGCTCACTTATTCATTAGGTTCTTCTCACTTATGTTCATAATATCGCTATGTGCTTCAAATAGAATTTCTACGTTGCTGTCTTCAGTGCAGGCATTTTTTTGTATCTATTTGAAGAAAACCGTCGAAATCATTTGCCAAATCGAGTTCTTCCTAAAATTTAGCATAGATTGCCAGCGGAATGTCATCTTCGGGATCAAAATCGGGAAAACTGTCATCAATTTTAGTAAATCCTGCTTTACGGAAGGAGTTTTAGATTGCTGTTGGTGCTACTTTATTCGAGGATGCTTTGATGAAATAGCACGTTAATAGATTTCGAGAGCTGTGGCGCAGAAATTGCACCGTCAATTTCACGTAGTAAGTGTTTTAAAAGTAAACTTCTATAAACAATTTGAAAATTTTGGATTACTTCGTGGTCAAGTGGTTGACATACTGCCGTTGTGTTTGGAGGCAAAAAAAAACAATGTTTATATTTGTTAAGTTTAATTCCCTTGGATGAGATGCTGCGTTATCCAAAAACAAGTGAATTTTCCCATTTTGGTTCCTCATTTTCCTATTGAACTGCTGCAGCCATTCACTCATTACTTCTCGAGTCATCCAAGTTTTTCAATTCGATTTGTAATCCACTGACAGTTCTGCGACTGAAACATGTTTGAATGAACGGGGGCGGGCTGCTTTACCTATAACCAAAAGCAATTCGTTCTCTCCAGCCAGAATTTAACGCCAATGCATTTTTCGGATTTAAGGGCGAGCGTTCTGTCAGACAGATGAAAGCGGACTTTTCTTTCGCGCATTGCCTGCCAGAACTCTCGCTGTAAATATTTTGCCCTGAACTGCTAGACATCCTGCTAGTTTACATTGTTCCTTATGCGCCATCTGTTTTACCATCCATCAGAAGCATTAAAATTAGTTACGCCTAATTTGACTGCGATTTCCATTGTCTTTGCCTTTATAATAGGGCCACATATAGGAATTTTTTTACTTCTAACCTTAGCGAACCACTCAAAGCACATTTTGTCTATTTCAGAGCCACCTTCTTTAGGAAAACTTCGCTTTTAATGTACATTAACTCCTGACTTCCATTTAGAACGAATTGTTTCTTTATTTTTTATTGATGTGTAGCTTTGAAAACAAAAAAATTTACACAAGGGTTCTTGCAGATCTCAATGTAAACAAAACTCCGGGCCCGGATGGCATTTCAGCACTTGTCCTATGTAAGTGCTCTTCGACGCTAGCTCGTCCATTGCGCAATCTTTTCAACATGTCGTACCGTGCTGGTATTTACCCTTCACGTTGGAAAGTTGCCAATGTTCAGCCGATCCCCAAGAAAGGTGAGGCTACTAATCCTGCGAATTACCGTCCAATTGCAATATGTTCTGCGCTCTCGAAGGTCATGGAGAGCATGGTTAACCACCATCTTGTTGAGTATTTAGAGTCTAACGGCCTTCTAAATGATCGACAGTATGGCTTCCGTAGAAATCGATCTAGTGGAGACCTGATGGCGTTCCTTTCGGAGCGATGGAGTCGATCCATTCACCGCCTTGGTGAAAGTGAGGTCGTGGCTCTGGATATTTCCAAGGCGTTCGATAGGGTCTGGCACGGAGCACTCATATCAAAACTTATTGCTTTTGGTGTCGGTAATATCTTCTCTCGATTCATGTCGAGTTTCCTCAGGGATCGCTCTATACGAGTTGTTATAGATGGGGTCTCATCCAACGAGCATAGGTTGACCGCAGGAGTTCCACAAGGCTCTGTCCTCTCTCCCTCTCTATTTCTTATTTTCATTGACGACTTGTTGGGTCAGACTGTGAACCCGATCTACTCCTTTGCGGATGACAGCAATCTCTGTCATTCATACTCATTTGATCATCGGCCAGGTCCTCTGGAGGTCGAGGACAAAAGGCGAATGATGAATGACTCACTTAACCGCGATTTGGCGACGATTTGTGAGTGGGGCCAAATGAATAGAGTAGATTTTAATGCACAAAAGACCCAGTGCTGTTTGTTGTCACACAAACGTTCACCAGATCCAGCATCGTCGTCAATTTGTATGGGTGGTGTGGATATCGACGAATCAGACACTCCTGATGTTCTGGGCATGAAGATACATAGTGATGCTCGCTGGGCTAGCCATATATTCGAAGTGTCGAAAGAAGCATTCAAGTGTTTAGGCTTTTTGAAGCGGTGCAAGAAATACTTCACTCCATCTGATCTCGTAAATATTTACACCACTTACATCCGGCCTAAAATGGAATACAACTCGCATATATGGGCAGGGGCTCCATTAACATCTTTGAAGCTTCTGGACCGTGTACAGAGGAGAGCGGTGGTGATGATAGGGGATGGTAGGGTATCCAGCTCTATTGTCTCCCTACAGCATCGCCGTAATGTGGGTTGTGTATCGCTATTCTATAGATATTTTAATGGTATCTGTTCAGAAGATATCCGTCGTCTGGTCCCTGACGTTAGAACATTTAGTCGGAATACACGGCTATCCAGGGTATCTCATCCGTTCATTGTGAAATGGCCGGTTGACCGGACGACGCACTATAGAGAAAATTCGTTCTTTAGCCGAACCGTTCGTATGTGGAATAATCTTCCAGCAAATGTGTTTCCTGCCAGTTGTGACATTCAGAAATTCAAAACAAATGTCAACAAACACTACTCCCTCTTTCCTCCTTCCGATACCCTAATTTCCTTCCGCTAACACAATGCATTGCATTTATAGGGGGCATACCCTGAGTGTTGGCCTTAAAAAAAAAAAAAAAAAAAAAAGGGGAATCACCAACCTCGTTGTTATGAGCACACAAATGAAATAAATTTTGTTTACGATGAACTACAGATTTTTAATAGATTGGTTTGAAAAATAGTGTCCGCATCCTGTTATTAGAGGAGTGATATTGGTACGGAAAAATTACTGTGTCCGTGACATTTGTCCGGCTTTGAAGCTATCGGGTTATAAGGACTGTCCGTAATGAGGAATTTCACTGTACTTTGCTTTCACACAGAAAGTGTCAAAATATCTTCAACATCCTTCCGGCAATATGGTCATTTCATGGTATCCATATTGGCTGCAATGGCTCACTAATCAGTTGCCCCTACGAAAAATGGCCCCAATTCGAAAATGAAGAATCCCCTCAAATTTGGGGGTCATTTTTGATTACGCACTGTCATCCCAACCTAAAATTGTAAAAAAACACCCCAAATAAAAATGTAAAACAAACCCCAACCAAAAGTGAACAATTTATATATTTTCAATAATGAAAAATTCCCCAATTTGGTATGAGATTTTTTTGAGGAATTCTTCATCATTTTTTTTTTGGTGGCATTTCTCATAGCGCCTAACTTGAGATACTATTTTTTGC
Organism: Hydrotaea cyrtoneurina; assembly: GCA_958296145.1. Taxonomy (NCBI): domain Eukaryota; kingdom Metazoa; phylum Arthropoda; class Insecta; order Diptera; family Muscidae; genus Hydrotaea; species Hydrotaea cyrtoneurina. Next base: position 41,973,406 of record OY282512.1, read on the forward strand.
TCTTTGCCAATCCTCACATACCTTGTGTAGGGTATAAAAGTGCGATTTTCGCATTCTCTTAACGATGTGGCAACACCGTCCCTTTCACTTGCTCTCGAGAGTGCATGTCCTCACTGTACTCTTGGCATTTTCGAAGTTGGCATCCGCTCCCAATTGTCTGGATACCAGATGAACGTTGCGAAACAACTTTAAGGAACCCAGTTAAAAATGGTCCATCGTCGCGACAGCATCCCGGGCATTTGGAAATTACGTAAAATTATTTGGACCTAAAAACATCAAAGCAATCAACACAAGTTCTTTAAAAAAAAAAAAAAAAAATCATTTTATTTTGTTGTTGTGTTAGAATGTTGTTCTTTTTTGGTTGTGCTGGTGTGGCCGATGAATGAAATGGTGCAGTTGTGGCTGTAGTAGTGGTGGTAGTAAAAAGAAAATATATACAACAAAAAAAAAAACAAAAACATATACGGAATAAAAAGCAACAACAGTAAAGAAATTAATTTAAAATTCACATTATCACTTTGACAAGTTTTATTTTCCAAACCACACACTCACACACACACAGGAGCAAGCAGCAACAAACACCAGAACACTGACAACAAAACTCACCTGCATCAACGTTAAGCAATTCGAACTTTTTCATTTTTATACAATAAATACAAGAACAACACAAACCAAGAAACAAACAAAAAAAAATTAAAAAAAAAAGAAAGCGAATGCTCCACAAATAAAAAACAACCAACAAAACATACTTGTAGTTACATAAGCAATGACAACGTATTAGTAGTGTTTTAACGGTAACGTAAGGAAACGCAAAAAAGAAAGCAATAACAACATAGCAGAGCAGAGCTGAGTCGAGTCGAGCCGTGCAGAGCAGAGCAGAGTGACGGAGCGCAACGGAGAGACGTGCGGTACGGGCAAGAGGAACACCCAACAACGACAAATCTTCCTTCGCCGCAATTCCCAAAAGTAAGCAAAGAAAGTTAAAAGTGAAGAGTGACAGTAACGACGACGACGACGATTTTGTCATTCCTTTGCATGAGCATATGAATGGGAGTACTCGTATGTATGAGTTTGGGTGTCAGGCTCTTTGTGGTGTTCCGTTTGTCTCTGAAATCCATTTAAATGAATGTGAAAGTGTAACAAAAGCAAAGACTCCCACCAACACAAAATCACTAAACTGCAGTTCATAAACTGGGGGCACACGTATGCACGCATACAAGTGCAAGTTCACAACGGCAGCAACAACTGAACCGAAGTCCACGGACGATGAATGAACGCGGAGATGCGGGAATGGGATCAGAGAGATTGTCGGCAACAATAACTCTAACTTAAAAGTAGTTTTGCATGCTTTACTCTTTGTTCATATCTTGTTATACCATGTCTATGTGCGAGTGTGTGTGTGTCGTCGTATCTGTTTCAAAACAGAAAAGAGCACTGCTTAGAGCTGTGCGAGTTTATGTGGATGTTAGGATTTCCAGCTGACTGAAGGATTCAGGTGTGAAACTTTGTTGTTGCACAGGAACGTGTCGAACATTAACATTCCGTTAATGTCTCACTACACACTCGCACTCGCACACACATGCAGGCGCCCTATTGGTTGCCCTGGCACATTCTGTTGAATCGAGCGAAAATAGTTTGTGGCAGGTGGCAGGAATTTAATGAACTCAGGTACGCCAAGTACCAACCAACGAATTGTTGCACGGCAATGTTTGCAGAACATTGACAGCAACAGACGTGTACGTCTGTTACACGACGACCTCCCCCCACCGACACCCGCCGCGGCTCCACGCAGCAGTCACAGCGATTAATTAGTGGAAATTGTGGATGTGGTTTCCTTGGAAGTGGTGTTAAATTTTCAGTTGATTTTATTTTTATTGTTCTGACATTTTTTGATGTGTATTAGAGTGGGTCGAAGGCGAAATATTTTCGCCAATTGATGTCCACTAATTGTAAATGCTCTCTGGTATCCACCATGTAACAATATCAAAGTAAAATGTAAGATTAGCCGACAAGGGAAGGCTATGCGTCGATGTGTGAATTTATGGTATTTCTACTGGAGTTGTGCTATTATCCGAAAACAAATCGAGGTCCATTTCCGGCCAAGAACATCAAAACATTTTCTCATGAGCCGCTATCCATCTCGAAAATGACAAAGACTTTAACAGGAGTAAGAGTAAGTTACTGTCTAACAGCTCACTGCTTTGAGAAGAGTTCCCCCATCTCTCCTTTCATGGACAATTGAGGGAAATACAATGTAGAGAAAAATGATCAATCATCAAAAAAAACCAGTGGAAAAGTTGCAGTCGGGTAAACCGACTTATATATACCCTCACCCTCAGTAAAAACATACAAGTCTCATACTCATAAGTATCGGAAAGTCAAAAGTGACCGTGGCTACCATCATTTGATGTAACATCTGATGAAAAGTCATAATAGCAACCTAAAATACCGAAGGCTATAGAAAAATATTGGATGGTACATTTGTATGGGAGGTACCAGAAGGGGAGTTGCCAGACTTCCAAGTTTTTGTCAAAAATTTTGTCTAGCTATAACTTTAGTAAATACAAAATTTGGGCAAGATAGCGTTGGTCATATTGGTGTTACTACACGATTTCTAAGGTAGGCGGGATGGTACATTTGTATGGGAGGTACCAGAAGGGGAGTTGCCATACTTCCAAGTTTTTGTCCAAAACTTTGTCTAGCTATAGGTTTACTAAATACAGAATTTGGTCAATATCGCGTTGGTCATATTGGTGTTACTACACGATTTCTAAGGTAGGCGGGACGGTACATTTGTATGGGAGGTACCAGAAGGGGAGTTGCCAGACTTCCAAGTTTTTGTCCAAAACTTTGTCTAGCTATAGGTTTACTAAATACAGAATTTGGTCAAGATCGCGTTGGTCATATTGGTGTTACTACACGATTTCTAAGGTAGGCGGGACGGTACATTTGTATGGGAGGTACCAGAAGGGGAGTTGCCAGACTTCCAAGTTTTTGTCCAAAACTTTGTCTAGCAATAACTGTACTAAATACAAAATGTGGGCAAGATAGCGTTGGTTATACTGATAGTATTAGACGGTTTATCAAGGGCGGGATGGTACATTTGTATGGGAGGTACCAGAAGGGGAGTTGCCAGACTTCCAAGTTTTTGTCCAAAACTTTGAATAGCTATAGGTTTACTAAGTACAAAATTTGGGCAAGATAGCGTTTTTCATACTGATAGTATTAGACGGTTTATCAGGGGCAGGATGGTACATTTGTATGGGAGGTACCAGAAGGGGAGTTGCCAGACTTCCAAGTTTTTGTCCAAAACTTTGTCTAGCTATAACTTTACTAAGTACAAAATTTGGGCAAGATAGCGTTGGTCATACTGATAGTATTAGACGGTTTATCAGGGGCGGGATGGTACATTTGTATGGGAGGTACCAGAAGGGGAGTTGCCAGACTTCCAAGTTTTTGTTCAAAACTTAGTCTAGCTATAGATTTACTAAATACAGAATTTGGGCAAGATCGCGTTGGTCATACTGATAGTATTACACCGTTTATCAGGGGCGGGATGGTACATTTGTATGGGAGGTACCAGAAGGGGAGTTGCCAGACTTCCAAGTTTTTGTCCAAAACTTAGTCTAGCTATAACTGTACTAAATACAAAATGTGGGCAATATAGCGTTGGTTATACTGATAGTATTAGACGGTTTATCAAGGGCGGGATGGTACATTTGCATGCGAGGTACCAGAAGGGGAGTTGCCAGACTTCCAAGTTTTTGTCCAAAACTTTGAATAGCTATAGGTTTACTAAGTACAAAATTTGGGCAAGATAGCGTTTTTCATACTGATAGTATTAGACGGTTTATCAAGGGCGGGACGGTACATTTGTATGGGAGGTACCAGAAGGGGAGTTGCCAGACTTCCACGTTTTTGTCCAAAACTTGGTATAGCTATAGATTTACTAAATACAGAATTTGGGCAAGATCGCGTTGGTCATATTGGTGTTACTACACGATTTCTAAGGTAGGCGGGATGGTACATTTGTATGGGAGGTACCAGAAGGGGAGTTGCCAGACTTCCAAGTTTTTGTCAAAAATTTTGTCTAGCTATAACTTTAGTAAATACAAAATGTGGGCAAGATAGCGTTGGTTATACTGATAGTATTACACGGTTTATCAAGGGCGGGATGGTACATTTGTATGGGAGGTACCAGAAGGGGAGTTGCCAGACTTCCAAGTTTTTGTCCAAAACTTTGTATAGCTATAGGTTTACTAAGTACAAAATTTGGGCAAGATAGCGTTGGTCATATTGGTGTTACTACACGATTTCTAAGGTAGGCGGGATGGTACATTTGTATGGGAGGTACCAGAAGGGGAGTTGCCAGACTTCCAAGTTTTTGTCAGAAACTTTGTTTAGTTATACTTTTACTAAATACGGATTTTTGCCAAGATCGGAGTGGGCATATTGATATTATTACACGTTTACTAAAGTGGGCGAAATAGCAGATTTGTATGGGAGGTAGCCGAAGGTGTGGCCATATAGCCCATATGCAATCCCATAAGCAGTTTTGGGAAAATATTAACCCATGCCAAATTTCAGAGCGATTGTTTAACTCTTTCGAAAGTTATCGTGCGTACCAGCAGGACAGACAGACAGACGGACAGACGGACATGGCTCAAACGATTTAGAAAGTCATGAATCGAATTTGGTTCAAAGACACCTGGGTTCTAATCTGAATATTTCTAGGTGTTACACTTTTGGGTCGTATCAAATGATATATACCCTCCTACTCGTAGGGTTGGTATTTTTGTAAAACGATCTAAAATATATTCTCTGCTAAATTTTACACTTCAATATCCAAAACTTACAATTTTATAAACGAATTCCTAAGTGACGTAATAAGAAGAATGTTTAGATTTGACAACAGCATTTAGCTGCTCCTGTGAAGTTATGAAAATGGTTGTTAAGTCATTTTGGATTTCTGGTGACGATATATAAATCTCTTGCGTGACTGACTGACCGATTGATTGATTCATCACTGTCCAAACTAGGGTTATACAGTTGCAACCAAATTTTCGACATTTTGACTTTTCCAAGAATTTAAAAAGTCGATTTTTCGACTTTTCGAGTTTATGTGAATTACAAGTCGATTTAATTTGAATTTTTAATTGAAAATAATAAATTTGTATTGAAATTTATACAAATTCACGTTTAAAATGCAACAAATGATAAAAAAAAAACCAAGAGATAAATTCAGTTCCACTTTATAAAACAAAATGTCTACTTCGATGTGAACCGCATATCCTGACCAATAGATCGAAGAAAAACGAACGTTTCATGAAGGAACAGACATTAACCACCGAAATAGAATTGCTAAGAGTTACACTATTCTCAGTATAACAGTTTTCTAAATGTATGTTATTCAATTGCATCTCCTGTAAGCGTATTTGATGCTTCACATCGAGAACTTGTATCATTACGCACTTGGAGAAAAACTCTGGTTAACATTTCGTTACAGAAATTACACCTGGTCCGGAATTCATTAATTTAACCTATAACCGCTGCTTATGGCTGATTATCTTTGAAGATCTTTCAGTAGGCATCTCACTGCTCCTAAAGAAGCTAACCCTATTTTTTCCCTTCAGACGAACTTACAACAATGGTGTAGCCTCCATATTGTCTGCTTACTCATTACAACAATTCTCTTCGTCCGAATCATCAGCTAGCTGTAGAAACTCATGTCCAGCTGCAGTTTTTGGTATTTTTTTTTTCTATTTAGACAAAGTCGACTTGTAGCAAAAAGTCGATTAATCGACTTTTCGTGAGTCGACTTATACAACCCTAGCCCTGTCCGAATCTAGAATAATGCAGCCTCGATATCCGATTTTTGGAAACTCGGAATGGAAGGGGATCTATACATTCTTTTGGTATTCAAAGAAAAATGACATTCTTTGAGATAATATTGGAATGTTTATTTCATAATAAAGAACAAGGTATGCCGTTAATAATGAGAAACAACATCAGCCAAATAGACAACATGGCCCCGCTTACAGGACCACGTACTTTTCATGAAATTGTCCATGCCCAAATCGCAAAGTGGCTGCCCTATGTCCTCGATAGCCTCACGAATTATATCTTTGAGGTATTGGATCGACGCTGGGCTGTTGGCGTAGATATTATCTTTGACATGGCCCCAAAGGAAGAAGTCGCAAGGTGTTAAATCACATGATGTTTGTGGCCAATTGTGATCACCTCTTCGAGAGATAAAACGATCCGGAAACTTTTCCCGTAAAAAAGCAATGTTTTTTTTTTGCTTGTGTGGCACGTAGCGCAGTTCTGTTGAAAGTGAACGTTGTCCAACTCAATATCATACAACTCCGACCATAAAAATCATTAATCATCTCTAGATAACTCAATCCTTTCTCTGTAACTGGTGATCCAACCCCATTCTCGAAGAAGTAAGGTCCAATAACCCCGCCGAACCATAAACCGCAACAAACAGTCACACATTGAGGATGGAGAGGCTTCTCAACAATAACTCTTGGGTTTTCCGAGCCCCACCATTAATGGTAATTTCTTCGCTAACTTTCCTTTGTTTCAAACCGGAAAGGTACGTGAGGCAATGTTAAAATTAAAACCTTCGTTCAGTCCAGGTCCGGATGGAATTCCTAGCTGTATTTTAAAAAATTGCGCTGATTGCATCAGTTTCCCTTAAACAATAATTTTCCACTTTTTTCTTGAGCTCTGGTCACTTCCCTCATGTTTGGAAGTAATCGTTTATTATTCCTCTTTACAAAAATGGTGGAAAATCCAACGTCACCAACTATCGCGGCATTGCTAAACTTAGTGCTATTCCGAAACTAATGGAGAAATTAATTACTGAATAAATTTCCTGGCGGGTTTTACCGCTAATATCTCCCAGACAACATGGATTCTTAAAGGGCAGGTCGACTGTAACAAATCTACTCGAATTTACTACTCACGTCGTTGATGCGTTTGTGCATCGTAAACAAACTGACGTTGTCTATACAGATTTTAGTAAAGCATCGTGTGAATCATAGGATTCTTATGATGAAATTGAACCGTATAGGTTTTCCAAAAACATTGTGTCGTTTAAATAAAATGGATTTGAATAAGTGTAAATGTAAAGAAGTAAATTTATAAATAATGAATATTTTTTGGAAAATTTTGTCATTGACAGAGTAAAAACTTTTTTGGATCTTGGTGTTCTTATGGATAAGAAACTTAATTTTGTTAACCATATAAATATGACAATAAATAAGGGACGATCAATTTTCGGATTTATTAAAAGATGGTCCATAGAATTCTCGGACCCATATATAACGAAGCAACTGTACACTTCTCTTGTTCGACCTGTTATGGAATACGCCTCTGTTGTATGGAGTCCATACTATCCAATTCATTCTGATAAAATAGAATCATTCCAGAAACAATTTCTTTTGTTTTGTTTGCGTGGTTTGGGATGGAACTCAAATTTGGTGCTCCCTCCATATGAACATCGCCTCAAACTGATTAGTCTCCCTAGTTTGTCTAGTCGCAGAACTATGCTGCTCGTGCTCTTAGTCTACCCCATTGCTGATAAAATTGTCATCCATTAAAGAAATTTGATAATGTCATAGCAGGCATAAAACACTTGCTGGAAGATTATTTCACATATTAACAGTCTCCCTGGATAGCCGTGTATTCCGGCTAAATGTTCTAACTTCAGGGACCAGACGACGGATATCTGATGAACAGATACCGTTAAAATATCTATAGAACAGCGATATACAACCCACATTCCGTCGATGCTGTAGGGAGACAATAGAGTTACATCCCCTATCATCATCACCGCTCTCCTCTGTACACGGTCCAGAAGCTTCAAAGATGTCTCTGGAGCACCTGCCCACATATGAGAGTTGCATTCCATTTTAGGACGGATGTAGGTGGTGTATATGTTTACGAGATCACATGAGGTGAAGTATTTTTAGCACCGCTTTAAAAAGTCGTCAACGAAAATAAGAAATAGAGAAGGAGAGATGACAGAACATTGTGGTACTCCTGCGGTCAACCTCGTTGGATGAGACCCCATCTATAACAACTCGTATGGAGCGATCTGAGAAAACTCGATATAAATCAAGAGAAGGTATTACCGATACCAAATGCAATAAGTTTTGATATGAGTGCTCGAGCCAGACCCTATCGAACGCATTGGAAATATTCAGAGCGCATCGAACTAGATACGTTTCCAATCACGGGGAGTGTTTGACTGCTTTCTGGCACAGATGAATTCTTTGCAAATATTTCAGCCAAATATTTTAGCTTTGTCAATTTATAGCAAATAGTTGAAAAGCCCGTCAAACAACGGTCGAAAAAAAACATGTCTTTCTGTTTTGTTGTTCTTTTTGTGAACATGACAACAACAACGAAACAGCCAAACACACATGTGTAAACAACACACAGTCACACACACTGCGACTGTGAAAAGAGAATGATGACGTGTTAAATGAGCGAGCAAGAGAGAGAGAGTAATGAAAGAGAGTAAAGAAATGCTTCACCGCAGGCAGTGAGGTGCACAAATTATTATATTTAGGATAGGATTTCCGCAACTCGTACCATCATAGTAAAGTTCGACTTACGGAGACTTTGAGTTATGGAATTACTTATAAAACTGTTTAAGGGAATTTGTCTCCTTAACTGCCACTAGAAGTGCTTTGACGTTAAGAAAATTAAACTTATGGAAGTTCGAGTTATGAAAGTCCCACTGTATTTAATATTTGCATTCGCTTTTGAATTCATTATGTTGCACCACGCGAATGAGCTATTTATTTCGATTAAATGAAATAGCTCATACGCTCCACAACATATCAAGAGACGATGGTGTTGTTGTTTCCTAGTTTGGGTTGGTATGTAAAGCGTTTATGGCTGAACTGGAGAAAAAAACTAATTTTAAATTTTCTCTTTGCTAAATCGGCCATAAAAACGTACAACATGAACATTAAATCTAAAGAAAATGTTGTCAGAGACAAGTTTTTCTAAAGAAAATGTTGTCAGAGACAAGTTTTTCTAAAGAAAATCTTGTCAGAGACAAGTTTTTCTAAAGAAAATCTTGTCAGAGACAAGTTTTTCTAAAGAAAATCTTGTCAGAGACAAGTTTTTCTAAAGAAAATCTTGTCAGAGACAAGTTTTTCTACAGAAAATCTTGTCAGAGACAAGTTTTTCTACAGAAAATCTTGTCAGAGACAAGTTTTTCTACAGAAAATCTTGTCAGAGACAAGTTTTTCTACAGAAAATCTTGTCAGAGACAAGTTTTTCTACAGAAAATCTTGTCAGAGACAAGTTTTTCTACAGAAAATCTTGTCAGAGACAAGTTTTTCTAAATAAAATTATTGAAACGAACCAACTCGGAATACTTTCTTGTCATTTGGCTTTGTTAAAACACCAATTTCTTGATACTATACAATTCGATGGCAGTGCCGTGATCTATTGTATGCGGGATATCATGGCGTTGTCATTATTTAGTCAGTTCCAATAACAACATACACAATGATGCTTTCCTAAATACACCGCGTACTGCCAAGGTTTTTAATCAGCTGATTGACTTTGAAGAAATGTTTCCCCTTATGTTTTACCGACACCACCATGCTCACTGCATTTGGACTTACTTGTCAGGGTTTCTGTATCCAAAAATCACCCATTTCCAACTTGGCCGTATTCGTGTCCTTCAGTCTGTTTGTTCATATGATTTATTGTGTTTAGAAACCACTCGGCAACCACAAATGAAATTCTGTATTTGTAATATTTCAATAAAAGCCCAACATGGAAGTATCGTATTGACAGACATATTGTTATCACTCCTTCAATATTTCGAGCAATGATATTCATGTGAAAGCGTAGACAAATATTGGGATTTAAATCCTTTCTTATTGTGTGTAATGCGAGTACATGTACGAGAACGTGTTTGTATGTAAGTACGTACATGTAGGTTGTTCGGATCAGTGTAAATGCATCTTACAATGTATGTGGACATGTGTGTGTGCGTATGTGTGCTTTGTCTTCCTGCCCAACAGACGAGTCCATTTCAAGAGCAGTCTCCGGCCACAAATTATGTGTCGCCGGGCCAGAGCTTTACACAGCTTAGTGGTAAATTTGCAACGTTACCATTCGGTCGTTCTTAGGGGAATCATGTAATTACATTCGGAAATGCTTGTCCTCACATGCCCTTCTGCTCTCCAAATACATAAATATCAGTTGATATCTATTACTGAAATTTCACACACCAACTTAAGGCGATGACTTTGATGGCTACTACACTGAACCAGAAAAAATGTAAAGGATGATTCCAAATATTTTAGAACACTGTATAGTGAAGGATATTACAAATTGGTTTCATGGTTTTATGTCTGTGTGACACCCAGAAATACTCGGGCCACCTGTTATCACACCCACATGAGGATATATGTATCCGACAATTGATCTAACTGCACAACTCAAAAAATGGAGAATATTTTAAAAACCACTTGGGTCGACTATTTAGAACGGTATGTAAAAGTTACGAATTACAGGATACACCAACCAACGAATCAGTTGTTACAATGGTTTGAGGGGCATATGTTTGAAACGGGAAAAGTAAAAATGTTCAAATCTCAGTATTCAATGAAATCTTTGTTAATTAGGCTTTGCTATTCGGTTTGGCATTAGAAATCGAAAAATTAAACACTACGTAGTAACTCAATTAAAAGAGTCCCAGAATTCCTAAAATTGTTGGCGATAATCCCCAAAATAGGGACGATGAGCTGATAAGTGAACATTGTGAAGAACACATAGACACAACAAAATCGGTCTATACTTTGGAAAGTTTTACTTTGCGATTCGAGAAATTGAGGTAAAAACTGGAAATTTCCTAAAAAAAAATTATCAAATTCGAAGAGGGCGAAAAAATAAGTCTGTAATCATAGTTTTTTTTTTCAATTAAATTCATCTACTTTTAATTGTGTTTAAGAAATAATCGTAGTGTTTATTTTCATATAAATTTATCTTCGTTTAGTTGTGTTTAAGAAAATGCAAATCTTTTTTATTTAAAAAGGAAAAATATAAACCAATGATTAGTAGTACACTTTCAAGCAAGAACCGAGAATTCCAAATTTTGATCTTTGTAACACATCTCTGGGTAAACCCACTGGGTGCGTCTACGAGAGTTAAGCTGGAACAAACTTCAGCTCGGTCTGTGTAAAATTTCAAACAAATGGTACTTACTTACTTATTTCCCCTAACATTACATGAAGGGGAACTTTTCTCGAATCAGTGAGCTGTGTAGCTGACCGGGACCTACAGTTGTAAAGCCGGCTCGAACGGCTAATGCTTTTCTAGAGAAGTTTTACATGGCTTAGAGATTGCTCTCTTACTCGTAAAGTCGCCAACATTTACGAGGTGGAAACAGCCGCCGAAAAATGTTTGATGGTCTTACCCGGTTCCGAACTCGGGATCTTCTGTGTGATAGTCGCACACACACACCACGGCCTAATAAAATAAAATAAAATAAAATAAAATAAAATAAAATAAAATAAAATAAAATAAAATAAAATAAAATAAAATAAAATAAAATAAAATAAAATAAAATAAAATAAAATAAAATAAAATAAAATAAAATAAAATAAAATAAAATAAAATAAAATAAAATAAAATAAAATAAAATAAAATAAAATAAAATAAAATAAAATAAAATAAAATAAAATAAAATAAAATAAAATAAAATAAAATAAAATAAAATAAAATAAAATAAAATAAAATAAAATAAAATAAAATAAAATAAAATAAAATAAAATAAAATAAAATAAAATAAAATAAAATAAAATAAAATAAAATAAAATAAAATAAAATAAAATAAAATAAAATAAAATAAAATAAAATAAAATAAAATAAAATAAAATAAAATAAAATAAAATAAAATAAAATAAAATAAAATAAAATAAAATAAAATAAAATAAAATAAAATAAAATAAAATAAAATAAAATAAAATAAAATAAAATAAAATAAAATAAAATAAAATAAAATAAAATAAAATAAAATAAAATAAAATAAAATAAAATAAAATAAAATAAAATAAAATAAAATAAAATAAAATAAAATAAAATAAAATAAAATAAAATAAAATAAAATAAAATAAAATAAAATAAAATAAAATAAAATAAAATAAAATAAAATAAAATAAAATAAAATAAAATAAAATAATACAAAATACAAAATACCAAATACAAAATACGAAATACGAAATACGAAATACGAAATACGAAATACAAAATACAAAATACGAAATACGAAATACAAAATACAAAATTCAAAATTAAAAATTCAAAATTTAAAATTCAAAATTCAAAATAGAAAATACAAAATATAAAATACGAAATACAAATTACAAATTTCAAATTACAAATTACAAATTACAAATTACAAATTACAAATTACAAATTACAAATTACAAATTACAAATTACAAATTACAAATTACAAATTACAAATTACAAATTACAAATTACAAATTACAAATTACAAATTACAAATTACAAATTACAAATTACAAATTACAAATTACAAATTACAAATTACAAATTACAAATTACAAATTACAAATTACAAATTACAAATTACAAATTACAAATTACAAATTACAAATTACAAATTACAAATTACAAATTACAAATTACAAATTACAAATTACAAATTACAAATTACAAATTAAAATAAAATAAAATAAAATAAAATAAAATAAAATAAAATAAAATAAAATAAAATAAAATAAAATAATACAAAATACAAAATACCAAATACAAAATACGAAATACGAAATACGAAATACGAAATACAAAATACAAAATACGAAATACGAAATACAAAATACAAAATTCAAAATTAAAAATTCAAAATTTAAAATTCAAAATTCAAAATAGAAAATACAAAATATAAAATACGAAATACAAATTACAAATTTCAAATTACAAATTACAAATTACAAATTACAAATTACAAATTACAAATTACAAATTACAAATTACAAATTACAAATTACAAATTACAAATTACAAATTACAAATTACAAATTACAAATTACAAATTACAAATTACAAATTACAAATTACAAATTACAAATTACAAATTACAAATTACAAATTACAAATTACAAATTACAAATTACAAATTACAAATTACAAATTACAAATTACAAATTACAAATTACAAATTACAAATTACAAATTACAAATTACAAATTACAAATTACAAATTACAAATTACAAATTACAAATTACAAATTACAAATTACAAATTACAAATTACAAATTACAAATTACAAATTACAAATTACAAATTACAAATTACAAATTACAAATTACAAATTACAAATTACAAATTACAAATTACAAATTACAAATTACAAATTACAAATTACAAATTACAAATTACAAATTACAAATTACAAATTACAAATTACAAATTACAAATTACAAATTACAAATTACAAATTACAAATTACAAATTACAAATTACAAATTACAAATTACAAATTACAAATTACAAATTACAAATTACAAATTACAAATTACAAATTACAAATTACAAATTACAAATTACAAATTACAAATTACAAATTACAAATTACAAATTACAAATTACAAATTACAAATTACAAATTACAAATTACAAATTACAAATTACAAATTACAAATTACAAATTACAAATTACAAATTACAAATTACAAATTACAAATTACAAATTACAAATTACAAATTACAAATTACAAATTACAAATTACAAATTACAAATTACAAATTACAAATTACAAATTACAAATTACAAATTACAAATTACAAATTACAAATTACAAATTACAAATTACAAATTACAAATTACAAATTACAAATTACAAATTACAAATTACAAATTACAAATTACAAATTACAAATTACAAATTACAAATTACAAATTACAAATTACAAATTACAAATTACAAATTACAAATTACAAATTACAAATTACAAATTACAAATTACAAATTACAAATTACAAATTACAAATTACAAATTACAAATTACAAATTACAAATTACAAATTACAAATTACAAATTACAAATTACAAATTACAAATTACAAATTACAAATTACAAATTACAAATTACAAATTACAAATTACAAATTACAAATTACAAATTACAAATTACAAATTACAAATTACAAATTACAAATTACAAATTACAAATTACAAATTACAAATTACAAATTACAAATTACAAATTACAAATTACAAATTACAAATTACAAATTACAAATTACAAATTACAAATTACAAATTACAAATTACAAATTACAAATTACAAATTACAAATTACAAATTACAAATTACAAATTACAAATTACAAATTACAAATTACAAATTACAAATTACAAATTACAAATTACAAATTACAAATTACAAATTACAAATTACAAATTACAAATTACAAATTACAAATTACAAATTACAAATTACAAATTACAAATTACAAATTACAAATTACAAATTACAAATTACAAATTACAAATTACAAATTACAAATTACAAATTACAAATTACAAATTACAAATTACAAATTACAAATTACAAATTACAAATTACAAATTACAAATTACAAATTACAAATTACAAATTACAAATTACAAATTACAAATTACAAATTACAAATTACAAATTACAAATTACAAATTACAAATTACAAATTACAAATTACAAATTACAAATTACAAATTACAAATTACAAATTACAAATTACAAATTACAAATTACAAATTACAAATTACAAATTACAAATTACAAATTACAAATTACAAATTACAAATTACAAATTACAAATTACAAATTACAAATTACAAATTACAAATTACAAATTACAAATTACAAATTACAAATTACAAATTACAAATTACAAATTACAAATTACAAATTACAAATTACAAATTACAAATTACAAATTACAAATTACAAATTACAAATTACAAATTACAAATTACAAATTACAAATTACAAATTACAAATTACAAATTACAAATTACAAATTACAAATTACAAATTACAAATTACAAATTACAAATTACAAATTACAAATTACAAATTACAAATTACAAATTACAAATTACAAATTACAAATTACAAATTACAAATTACAAATTACAAATTACAAATTACAAATTACAAATTACAAATTACAAATTACAAATTACAAATTACAAATTACAAATTACAAATTACAAATTACAAATTACAAATTACAAATTACAAATTACAAATTACAAATTACAAATTACAAATTACAAATTACAAATTACAAATTACAAATTACAAATTACAAATTACAAATTACAAATTACAAATTACAAATTACAAATTACAAATTACAAATTACAAATTACAAATTACAAATTACAAATTACAAATTACAAATTACAAATTACAAATTACAAATTACAAATTACAAATTACAAATTACAAATTACAAATTACAAATTACAAATTACAAATTACAAATTACAAATTACAAATTACAAATTACAAATTACAAATTACAAATTACAAATTACAAATTACAAATTACAAATTACAAATTACAAATTACAAATTACAAATTACAAATTACAAATTACAAATTACAAATTACAAATTACAAATTACAAATTACAAATTACAAATTACAAATTACAAATTACAAATTACAAATTACAAATTACAAATTACAAATTACAAATTACAAATTACAAATTACA
Organism: Hydrotaea cyrtoneurina; assembly: GCA_958296145.1. Taxonomy (NCBI): domain Eukaryota; kingdom Metazoa; phylum Arthropoda; class Insecta; order Diptera; family Muscidae; genus Hydrotaea; species Hydrotaea cyrtoneurina. The sequence continues at coordinate 41,989,184 of OY282512.1, forward strand.
AATTTTAAATTACAAATTACAAATTACAAATTACAAATTACAAATTACAAATTACAAATTACAAATTACAAATTACAAATTACAAATTACAAATTACAAATTACAAATTACAAATTACAAATTACAAATTACAAATTACAAATTACAAATTACAAATTACAAATTACAAATTACAAATTACAAATTACAAATTACAAATTACAAATTACAAATTACAAATTACAAATTACAAATTACAAATTACAAATTACAAATTACAAATTACAAATTACAAATTACAAATTACAAATTACAAATTACAAATTACAAATTACAAATTACAAATTACAAATTACAAATTACAAATTACAAATTACAAATTACAAATTACAAATTACAAATTACAAATTACAAATTACAAATTACAAATTACAAATTACAAATTACAAATTACAAATTACAAATTACAAATTACAAATTACAAATTACAAATTACAAATTACAAATTACAAATTACAAATTACAAATTACAAATTACAAATTACAAATTACAAATTACAAATTACAAATTACAAATTACAAATTACAAATTACAAATTACAAATTACAAATTACAAATTACAAATTACAAATTACAAATTACAAATTACAAATTACAAATTACAAATTACAAATTACAAATTACAAATTACAAATTACAAATTACAAATTACAAATTACAAATTACAAATTACAAATTACAAATTACAAATTACAAATTACAAATTACAAATTACAAATTACAAATTACAAATTACAAATTACAAATTACAAATTACAAATTACAAATTACAAATTACAAATTACAAATTACAAATTACAAATTACAAATTACAAAACACAAAATAACAACAACAACAAAGTAAAGAGGCGCCAACAAATCGGGTAATTTGTTACTGCATTCTAAATTTTTGTTAACAAATTTGTAAAAGATGGGGCACCGACTATGAAATCATAAGTTGTGGGAGGAACGCGTTAAAGTTCGGCTTACTAACTGAGTCATGTATGAGGTAGAGTTGCTTAAATTGCTGCACCTTCGTTAGTTTCGCTCAGATTAATTGTATTTGTTCAAACAGTGTTCTTGAAATGTTTTTCATTCAGAAACTTAACTTCTTTAACGTTGGCTAATATTTTTTGAAGACGTTTCAAGCTTACAAATCAAAACATTAGCCCTATGCCTCTTAAGGCCTCTCACGCAAGTGGCCTGCGACTTAAACTTCACCTGACTTATACTTTGTTGCTTCGTTTATTTGTCGTCTCATGTGGATTTTAAATATATGACGGAGTCCCTGCTCCATTAGCCGCTTCCAGCCAAGAACCGCAGATGTATGCAAATGTCATCAACAATTGTTCTTTCCTGTACCATTCGTTGCTATATATTTGCACATCACTGTCAACAACCGCCCTCTAATGTATCCGCTGGGGGAGGAAAGGTGCGAGGGCGTCATTATATTCCCTGAATGAGATTTCTTTTTAACAACAATTGTGTGATTTGTGTAGAACATTCACTGCTACAACAACGATGATAAACAATAGCAGCCACGCCACCACCAACAACTACAATGTTGGCATCTAATGAAATTCTAATTGAATGAATTCTACATTAAAAAAAAGGGCTTTAAGGAAAGCAGCCAAAGCAAAGCACTGGTGAGGGCACTTAAATCGCCTCCACTCCCACTGGAGTAGGTGGATGATTGTGCCGCCTTTGTCTTCGTCAGTCTGTCGGCGGCAACGTCAACGTCAACGGCATTTCTGCCGTCTGGATAATGAAATTTAAAAGCCTTCTTGTTCTCCATTCAGAGCAGCTGCATTCCATTATTCTCCCTAAACAGACACGCCGAATACACGCATACAGCCAAGCAGACGAAGTAGAAGAACGAAAAGAAAACAACAAACGAAATAAAATAAAATGAAATAAATTCACTTTACATCCAAAGCGAAAGACAACACAAACCCGAAAACACTGACAATTTGTAACAGAAAATCCAAATTAGAGCGCCCTCTAAAACAGCAACAAAATGAATGCGCTTTTAAGGACATGGGAGCGGAAACGAAGCAAGGAGTGGAATAAAATGGAATTACCGACACCATCGTTGAATTCGCTCGCATCCAGATGGGTAATTTTACTTGTGTTGTCTGTGGATGGTGGCTGGCTGGCTGATTGTTTGTCTATCTGTCTGTCTGTCTGTCCGTCCGTCTGCTTGTGTGTCACACTGTGGTTTCACTCGCCATGTGCGTGTGTGTGTGCGAAATGTCATCACTTTAGGTTGTTGTTGCCCCATTATGAATGTTTATTTGTGTTAGAATTTTTGGGGCGGCACACTTTACACACACACATATATTCATTACTTTTTTTTTTGTTCTTCTACCAGAGTTGTCCTTAGTTGTTCACCCGTAAATGTCTCCCTACAAAGTGGTATTGAATTTTATGATTTTTCTCTTGTTGCAAACTTGAATTCCCCAATTCTCAGCTCTGGGCACACAATGCGGCATCAGATACAGTTGCGTCAGCACATAAATCGCCCATTACGTAAGCATACACGCACACACTCGGGCAGTAAGAAAGCATTCCACGATTGCGACAAAAAATCTGAGTCTCTGGGAAATGACTCAATTGTTTCCAATGGGACTTGGACTTGGACTTTTTGCAAATGTTCTTTCGCACGAGAGGACGATGCTGCCGAAGGACTAGGGCCGTAAACTAAGCTGTGTCTGTTTGGATACAATCGTGAATAGTTTGGATTGCTTCAGCATTCGAGTGTGAGTTTAAATCCACTCCAGAATGGTTTCAAGGTGAATCTGTTGGCATTTTATCGACAAGTGTTATCGAGAAGGAATTGCAGATAATCACAATTTGTTGTTGTTTTTATTTACCTTTTTTTTTATGCGACTGACAAACAAGCAAATTTGGAATAACGACGAACATAACCAGAGCGTCTTGTTAACATCCCATAAATTTGACAGAGTTACCAGGAGTATTTAGATACTATTTGTTTTGGTCCTGAACGCTATGATGATAGAGTGACCGGTACTTTCGGCTGGAGTTCAGTAGTGGTTTTTTGAGCTTTTCGAGAGAGACATTTCGAGTAATATTCGAAGCGATCCAGAAATGACCGAAAATCCGAAATTGTTGCCTAGTTCCATTTGTAATGTCTTAACAAGCGTATACGTTATTTAAATAGCCTATAATTAGTACGTATACGCCTTAGTTCTCATAAACGCGACAATTTTCAAAATTAATGTGTAGTGCGTGACTGAATATCATCACTTTTTACACCTGAATAAGAGGGAGATTTTGTCAAAGGAATTGGAAAAATGATGCCGAGATTTTGGGCACACTTGAATGCAGTCACACGTTTCTAATGTCATAATGAAGAAAACACATCTGTGATTAATATACTGAGAAAAAGACATAAGCGCCATTCTTTCCGAAACTCGCTTTTAAATGGAATTCGATAGAGAAAAGTGTCCAACGCTCTTAATCCTTAAGTATTAAAAATTTAGAATTTATATTTACAAACATATAGCAAATACACGCCTTTCTGCTTGACCACAAAAACCCCTCTCCAGTAAAATGTTCTTTTTGGCGCTTACGTCTTTTTCGCTACTAGGCCTCGATATAATCCAGGACTTTAGAGCATCTGCATTCGTACCAATCAAGATCCAGATGTTGTTACTGTCCCGGCTAGCCCATTCCTTCCTGCAAAAGACAGACAAAAAAAGATAAAAATCTGCTATTATCTACTTGCATCGTAAAAAAAGGTTTGTGTCCCCTGAATGGAATACAAAAAAGGAGTTTTTTTAATTTACTCACCTTCTACCTGGGTACACTAGGTAGGATTTTTCAAGTCGTCTAAAATACGCATTAGTTTTTTATTTACGTAAAGGCGCATTACTTGATGTGAATCACTGGCTAGGCCTCGTTTTGCCCTTGGTTAGCTTTGTCAACCGGGTCAGTGAATGTCTGGTCATCGTTAACGAGAGTTCCAACAGAAGATGGCGATTTGTCTCTCATCCTTTTCGGGAATGACCAAAAGCATATACTAAAAAATTGAATTTTTTAAATCTCAGCAAACAAACTCGTCTATGTAGAAGAAAAAGTCATCAACAACACTTTTGCGAAAAATGAGTTTATTGCATTTTATTTCATAATTTTCCATTGTTTATTTTTTGCGCCTATAGATATGCGCATATCTATTTTATTTACTAAGATTTTTTTTTATAACTCACTAACTGCAGGTTTGCGATAAAATTTGTGAAGAAAACATCATTATCTACCTAAGGTTTTTGTCGATATAACAGTATACAACTTATGCAGAAATTTTTGGTGGATAAAATGTTGTATTTAATAATTAACAAATTGTGGTATTCAAAATATTTGTTATCGAAATATTGGATTTTTAATGATAACTTTTGGGATAACATAGTGGGATATCTTATTTTGAAAAAAATGCTTATGGTGTAAATGCACTCATCGCAAAGTTGGCTGATGAATCCACTTTTTCTGTCTTTCCCGTCTGAGCGAATGTGAAAAGCGCCGATGATTTGCCGACTGTCGAGCGTGTCCATGGTAAACATAGGGGAATTCGAGGTTTATTCCACAGATTTGCAATGATTGGCCTTGCGATTTGTTAGTCGTCATTGCGAATTCAAAGCGAACTGAATTCAAAAGCGTAAACCTTTCATTTTCTAGGGCTTCGAACATGCGTATCTGATAAGTTGACCGACATTTTTTATATTTCCTTCTGCATTGTGTTTATTTTATAACACCATGCTACAAAAGATAGATTTTTTCTGTCCTATGAACCAAATGCACATATTCGGAAAGAGGGGCAAAAATAAAAATACACGTGTATCGGCGATTTTCATGTACACGTCAGAATTTTTTTTTTTTAAGTTTGAAGTATAAAGCTCGTAGTGGCCTGTGTGAAAGCCTTTCGACCGATTTTTAACCCTTTTTCAGTGATCCAATCGAGCTGATTTTTGGTAGGCAGACTCGTGGAAATGTCTGTATCACGTAAAATTTTTTAAAAACAATTTTTATCAATTCTCAGATTTTCCCCAATTTTTATTATTTTTGAAAAAAAAATATTTTTTTCACTTTTCTTAGCATAACTTGAAGAGACTCCAAATTTTTAAACTACTTAAGCGTTACAAAAAAAAATGTTTTTTGAACTGAAACCTTAAAAAAAACGATAACCACTTTAAAAAAAAAAATAGGAAAATATGAGAATTGACAAAAATCTATTTTTTAAAAAATTTGACGTGATACAGACATTTCCACGAGTCTGCCTGCAAAAAATCAGCTCGATTGGATCACTGAAAAAGTGTTATCGGTTCAAAGGCTTTCACACAGGCCACTACGAGCTTTATACTTCAAACTTAAAAAAAACAAATTCTGACGTGTACATGAAAATCGCCGATACACGTGTATTTTTATTTTTTCCCCTCTTTTCGAAAAAGTAAATTTGGTTCATAGGACAGAATGTGTGTAACACGGTGTAATAAAGTGGACCTCCACGATCACGCTTACCGGACCATATCCTTTTCATGAAACTTTTCATAACCAAATCGCAAAGTGGCTGCCCTATGTCCTCGATAGCCTCACGAATTCTATCTTTGTGATCTTGAATCGACGCTGGGCTGTGGATATAGATATTTTAATGGTATCTGTTCAGAAGATATCCGTCGTCTGGTCCCTGACGTTAGAACATTTAGTCGGAATACACGGCTATCCAGGGTCTCTCATCCGTTCATTGTGAAATGGCCGGTTGACCGGACGACGCACTATAGAGAAAATTCGTTCTTTAGCCGAACCGTTCGTATGTGGAATAATCTTCCAGCAAATGTGTTTCCTGCCAGTTGTGACATTCAGAAATTCAAAACAAATGTCAACAAACACTACTCCCTCTTTCCTCCTTCCGATACCCTAATTTCCTTCCGCTAACACAATGCATTGCATTTATAGACGGCATCCCCTGAGTGTTGGCCTTCAAAAAAAAAAAAAAAAATATTGATCCCACATTTTTGAAAAAGTAAAGTCCAATAACCCCGCCGGACCATAAACCGCACCAAATAGTCACACGTTGCGAATGGAGAGGCTTGTCAACAATAACTCTTGGGTTTTCCGAGCCCCAGATGCGACAATTTTGGTGGTTGACCTAGCCCCCGAGGTGGAAATGGGCCTCATCACTCAAGATTATTTTTCAATGGAATTCCGGATCATTTTCATGCATTTCAAGGACCCAATCAGCAAAGACACGACGTTGTTGATGATCGGCCGACTTGAGTTCTTGTGTTAACTGAACTTTATAAACCTTAAGACCCGAGTCTTTATGCAAAATATGGTGTAATGACGTTTGTGGAATGGCCAATTCCAAAGAACGATGAGGAATGAACGAGCCTGGGTTTTCTTCAACACTTTGGGCTACAGCAGCAATATTCTCAGTTGTTCTTAAGCGACTTGCACGAATTGTGTACTTCACGTCACTAACTTGTCTCAACAGCTCCAATTTGTCCACCAATTTCTGTATGGCGGATTTATTTTTGCCAACTGTGACTGCAAGTTTTTCAACATTTTTGTAGTCAATTTAATAATTCCAATGAGTTGTCGAAACGTGTATTATTCCATTTTTAGTAATGGCGTAGTTTTTACTTGTCAAATGTCAAAGATAATAGCTTCAAAAGTGACAGCTAGCGCAATACCGGGTGATTCAAAAAAACAACTCTGGTTGGAAAACCCTTTACATTGAACACTTCTATTGATTTAAGAATGTTTTTATTAAGCTTTTTTATATATAATATGAAAAGACGGGCAACGATTTATTAGTCATGATTAAAAAAAAAGTATACGTCAGTTTTTGGTAAAATAAAATGTCCTTTTTAAGGGACATCACTTTAGTCATATTTAAAAGTTTATCTCATTGAAATATATTCCGATTTCGCAGAAATCGGCTTTTAATTTGTTGAACGCATAAACCACTTCTCTTTTTGTCCCGAGCAAATACCATGATTATTTGCAATTATCTTGAAAAGGAAATCTATCCAAAATCAAACTTTGTACCAATCATGGGGCTAATTGAGAATTATAAATTAAGCGTATTGTCAAACAAAAAATCCCTTGTATTTCTACTTTTTCTTCAATTTCAATGTGTTCGACTGTCCCGTGCGACATAATGAAAATCGCCAAATACAATCTAGTTGTAAGTGATTAATTGTAACAGTTGACGTTGTTATGGATTAATAAATTCAGTATTAAATGAGAATAGAAACAGTCGATGTTTTCAATCGCCTATTTTCAATTTACAATTTGGGTATTTCGCAAAAATGTCACATGCAGCGAAAATCGGCTCGACTCAAGTTCGTGTTGTTTGATTCCTGGCTGTGAATATGTTTCAAAATTTGTTGTCCAGTGTAGTCTTTGTGATATTTCACAAACACCCGGACAACGACGGTTTCATCAACTCATTGCGAACTTTTAAGTCAGGCCCAATCAGCCTGCATTTGGGGCAAATCATCAAAGCCATCAGGAAATTCTCAAATTGTCATATTCCGCCAAAGGTTCCAAATGTTTCTGTCATCACAACTTTACAATAATGTGTTGCTGAAAGATCCTTTGATTCGCAATAGCTGCAATGCTCAAACGCAGACTCTCTGGCACAGATAAAAGACGCGATATCATTTTCACGTTAATTTCTTTAGTATGTACTATTGTCATCGTTCCATTAGCTATGCATGTGTATGGGTGTGTCAGTATGTGTATGAATGTGGAATGAAACGACTATTCTGCGCTTGGCACGCGTGTTTGTGTCGGTGTGGCAAAAAGCAGCTTCTCTGGGCCACACAGCACGAAATGCGATATTAATGCTGTCAACGACGGGGATGAGTGTCGATGATTGATGATTGCGTTCCAAACAAAAAAGAAAGGAAAAGGCAACAATGACAAAGAGAGCAAAGAAACACATCCGGCCCATTCCGTGGTACAACCGACTGAAAACAAAGACCGTTCCTCAATAACGATAACGTGATTATGATTCTGGGAAAGTTATGCAATTTTCGTGTTGTTGTTTACCAAACAAAACCAGTTTACACAGGCACACACACACACACAAACAAACTCATAATCATTACGGCAGACTATCAGCATAAAGTGAACGATACGATACGATACGTTTCGTTACGATACGATACACAATAAAAGTTCATCAAAGTAAAACAGAGTTGTTAACATCCGAAAAACACCTAAAAATATGCAACAAATATTGGCAGCAACAGGAAGTAGTTGTAACAGGCGGCAGCTGTTGCGTTCCCAATACGTACATACATACATACGTCAAACAGTTACAAACACTTGGCCGACAGAAATCAAATAGCGATTAACTGACCTTAATTACGGCCATAAAAGTCACAGCGTTTTTTAATTGTCCATTAAAACACACACACAACAGTTCATCTAATGATGAACACCAGCCGATAGAATGCCCACAAATGCAGTTAATAAATAATTGAGTTTCATTGACTCGAGTTTCAGATTTGAAATTAAAATTGAAGCCCATAATTCATATGCGAATGATTTTAATCGAACAAGAGACAACGAATGCATTTGAAAAATAAATAAGCACAAGTAAGCAGACTTATATTCGCTAGCAAAATAGTTTTCGTTTTGTTGAGTATTCAAAATATTAATTCGCTTACTTAGAAAAATGTACACAAAGTAAAGTTAATGAATCACACCAAGTCAGTAACAGATAACAAAACAAAAACATATAATTGCGCCGGTGATGATGGTAGTGGTCTAAGTCACATTTATTGCGAGCAGTTGTTGAGTTTGTGTATCATCAGCTATAGGTTAGGTTAGGTTGGATGGAGGATCGGTCATGTACCATGACCGTCTCATGTCACTGACAGGTGTAGGCCAGCAATTCGGCCTGTTGTGCGCTCCTGGTTTCTTCTACAAATTCCCCTTCCCCTTTATCCTACGTTAGGAATTCGGTCCCCTCTATAAAGTTCCTTAAATTCCTTATGTCTATTGCTTTGACGGCCGATAGGTCATCTAAGGTGTCATCTCCTAACTTTACTTTCCTGACCAGCGAGAAACCAGGGCACTGGCACAGGAAGTGTTCCACCGTCTCGGCGTTCTCTCCGCATGCCCTACATTCGTCGCTCTGGGAACATCCTAGGTGTGCCCTTATGCTAGTGTGTCCTGTGATGGCCCCAATTTTGTTAAACCCTTTGTTTTATTGAAATCGAGGTTTCCCCAGGTTTCCTTTGTGGTTCTTCCGACCTGTTCCTCTAGCCACCTTAAGGCATGGGTCGTCTTCATCCATTCCCTCAACTCCTTTTTAGTCTCCAGAAAAGGTTTAGACAGTTGCAGAGTATTTTGGTCGGATTCCCTTCCTATTTTAGCCAGTTCGTCAGCCTTGACATTGCCTGGAAACCCTTGGTGGCCTGGTGCCCAGTTTATAAATATGTCGTTATTCCTCGATACGTCATTTATTGTTTCCTTAAAGTACATGAGTGTCCTAATTGCGTGTTGACTGTCTGTGAAAATACAGATAGTTTTTCCTGTGATTCTGTTTCGCAGCCATTCTAGGCATTCTGTGATGGCCATGATCTCTGCTTGTAGAATCGTTGAGTACTTTGGTAATTGGAAGAAAAAAGAAAGTTGTGCTGAACTTTGCTATTATAAAAATTGACCGAGATATTTCGAAATGAGGAAATAAGGGCCAGCACCATCTTAGTAGTTTTTCGATTAACCGAGGTATTTACAATTTTAATATAGTTTTTATAAAAACATACAATTTATAATTATGGCGATTTTCAGAAATCGCTAAACAGCACTTCAGCTTCAGTCACTTTCTACTTGGCGGTACGAACTAACTCCCCAATGAACTAAGTCCCCAAAACGAAAATGAACTAACCCCCCAAAATTTTATACAGGAGGGAACAACAACGATTTTGGGGACTTAGTTCATTATTTGGGGATTAATTTCAGTTTCAAATTTAGGGAGTTAGTTCATAATGAACCAACTACCCAATTCCCCCAAACGAAATAAATCCCCAAAACTATTTTTGGGGAGCTAGTTCATTTTCACTAAATACCAAAATTATTAAAAATTCCGCGAAGTCTTCATTGCGGATAATTTCCAAAAATTCAATAAAACGACCATGCTTCTCTAGTTTGCTAGAGAGCTTGGAGTTGAATCCTTCCAAAGAGCTAGTAGTTCGCACTTTCTGCAGGTGTACCGAAAATCCGGAAGGAGTGATCTGAAAAATCATAATGGAAAACTTAAAGTGGTTCAATGTACAAGTAAAGAGGATCGAACAGGATTAGAAAAAAATCTTCACAAACAAGAGAAACAAACATGTAACACATTTTTTTTCTAACTTCACCTCTTGCCTTCTGTACGTGGAACCCCACCTTTTTTGTGCAAATGAAATAGATACAAATAGAACATAAGCGGTTCCATGTACAGAAGGAAAAAGGTGAAGTAAGAATATAATCGGCGCCGATTATATTCTTACTTCACCTTTTCCATAAAAATGCGGAATAAATTCATTATGAACTAACTCCCCAGAAAATGGGGAGTTAGTTCATTTTTATTTTGGGGATTTATTCCATTTCATTGGGGGTTTATTTCATTTTCTAAATTGGGGATTTATTTCATTATGAAATAAATCCCCAATTTTGGGGGATTAGTTAATTTTCAGTTTGGGGACTTAGTTCATTGGGGACTTAGTTCGTACCGCCTTTCTACTTCTCTACAATCAATATTTCTTTAAATTAATAATTTTTTTGGAAAATCATTTCGGGGATTTTTAAGACAAATTGCAAAAACTAAATGCGAAAATTCCAAAACTGTGCTGTGAATTGTACTAGCCGAGCACAAATAGTAAAGACAATCAAAAGCTGAATGGATACCAACAGCTGATGCTGTTGGTATCTATGGTATCCAAAAACAAAAGCTAAAGAAGGCTGCAGCTTCCGAACAGCTTTGAAATAATAATTTAAGAGCAGCCAAAAAAAAACTGACAAAAGCTAATAGCCAAAAAAAAACGGAAGAAAACAATTCGCAGTGATCAGTTTAAGTTGTCTAACAAAAATGTGTGGCTGAACAAACACACAGCCCAAAGAATTCTATGGCTGTTCAATAAAGCAGCCAAAATAAATCACTGACTGCATGAACTGACAGCTAAAGCATTTTTCGTTTTCATTTCAGGGCAGCCAACTTGAGTTTCACACACTCGCTTGCTGTACATTTTGTGATCGAGGGAAATGCAAAAGAAACAAAGAGCGAGAGAATAAAAAGAGAAACCTGATGTTTTGGTTTACTTTTTTTTATTGCCCAAGGTTGTCACCACTGTCTGCTGTGGTCTTTGAAATTATTTGCTGTTGTTGTTGGTTTTTATCGTTAAATGGACAACAACTTGTTTTGCCTAAAACCAAAGAATTTCTGTGCAGCAATAGGAAAACAGCCGAAGCCCCAAAAAATATCTTTAAGCTTTTGATGATATGCAACGGCTGTTTGGGTTGGAGCATTTAGCTAAAGCTAAAGAATAAACATACAAATCTTGGCTGCTTCCGGCTGTCACTTTTTGTTATTTACAAAAGCTGAAAATTTAATTGAAAACGTTGATTTTTTCTAAGAACTAAAGGTTGAAATGTTTTCTCTTTGTTTGGCGACTTCAAAGATTACACTAGTCAACAGTCAAAATGTACTCGGGATGCGATAATTTTTTCTGTGTAGATAACCTTGACATGAGCTCGAAAAACGCAATAAAATTTTTTTTTTCGTTTGGTTTTTGTTTTATTTTTATCAAATTTTATCAAATTAACCAAAAAAATTTTTTTAAAATTTAAAAAAAAAAAAATAAAACAAAAACCAAACGAAAAAAAAAATTTTTATTGCGTTTTTCGAGCTCATGTCAAGGTTATCTACACAGAAAAAATTATCGCATCCGGAGTACATGAAATTTTTTTCATTTTGTTGAGTAGTGTTATCATTTTTACTTTTCTTTCTTTTTTAACACGTTTTTCTCTAGGTCTTGGTTTTTTATCGGATATTTTTGGTCCGGCAGAGATATTTTTTACAAATCTGCTAATTTTTTAAAAACAAAAACCTTTTTTATGGTTTAAAAAAGACCATTAACATTGAGAAAAAAAGATATTGTTCATGCTATTCTGACTATATGGCAAGGTCGACATTTTAGTCGACTGGCTCGGTCCAAGACATAAAAAAGCCAGTGCATATTTGAACCGCTCCTTTAATGTGTTACAGAAATCAATTTCGAGGAGGTTACATAAAGTGGCCTTTTTCTGAAACCACCACATGCCATGATCGGTAGAGACATCTCAAAGAGGTAGAGTTTATTTTAATAAACCAGTAACAATTGAATGTAACATTCGTCCATGTACTCTTAAAGTTTCTAATACACCAGCATGTGGAGCTGTATGAAAAATGCCCTAAATGCAAAATACCTCCAAAAGAATTAAGAGTGCCTCAAATGAAGAATTTTTAAAAATAAATGAAAAAATCCGTAAAAATTCTGAAAATTCACACAATTAGTTTATGAAAGATGAAAATCGGCGCTACTAAAGCAGAGGTCCTGTAGCAGATCGGTTGAATCGACTTCATTCTCATCGAGGACGCGCCTTTCCCAGTTTGGTTTACTTGGATTAATGGATCATCATACATTCATTCCACTTTGCGACACCTCGACTTGTTCCACATATCTGTGTGTATTTTTTGTTGTAATCAGCATTTCAAACAACTTCACAGGGGAAGTAATACCCTTCGGGAAATATATTTGAATTGATTCGCATTCCATGTCATCGATTTCCTGTGTGGCGGTTAGGGGGAGTTACAAGAGTTCACCGTTTTGTTGTTTGCCTGAATAAATCTCACATCTGAAATCTCAGCCTTAACCCTATTTTTCTTTTAATTTTCCATTTCCTCTTTTGTTTTGCAGCTCAGCCAGAGTGCTGCTATCTGCAGCAATAACAGCAATAACAACAGAGGCAGCAAACGGAAATCCTTTTAAATAAATAAAATTTCGTATATTGATGAATGGCGTTGGAAGTGCTCAATGCCAGAACTATAGAAACGAACAAACAAACAAACAAAAAAAAACACCCAAAACCCAATAAATCACGGAAAAGGAAACATGAAATGGTTGAGAGTATGCTACGAGCTCAAGTGTTATTGCCTGTAATGCATTGAGGGCCATCAGAACAACAACATCGCCAGCAGCAGCAGCGACGGCAAAGCTGTCCTCCACCATCCCCTCATCGTTAGGATCAGCAGCAACACAACCCAGCACATACCATCATCAGTATTCAATCAAAGGTTTGTTTAGCTCTTAGGTTTTACCAACACACACACACACTCATACAAGTGTGTGTAAATGAATTATGTAAAAACATACGCACATACACACACTCACACGCATACATAGCGATAAGCCACGCTGCATTAGTGTCAATTAAATCAGAGTTTTCAATTCGTTGAAAATTTCAATTAAAATCGAAAATCAAAATCTCCCGTCGCCTGAATTGCATGACAGGTCAAAGCCATTGCTCCATTCCTTGACGGCCGATGCTAATTAGAGCCGGTAATCTGCTTCTGTGTACTTTTGGAATTATTGACAATGGAATTCAGCGCTTGAAATGTTATGCAAATACTTGGTGGAATTGTTGTTGTGCACAAAGGGAACATTTAATAGGTGCCTGATGATGAACTCGTTCATTCGACTGGTTCAACTCATCTGGCGTCCTCGGCGGTTTTAATTAAGTGCTCGTTGGCCAGCAGTGCCAGACGGTGGGGGTATTGGGAGGGTGGTGTCCCACCACCACCACCACCACCCCAATTCCAAATTGGATTTTAACCTGTTTAGTTTTCCTTTGTAATTCAATTGTTGCCTCTGGACGATGGCTTGGGACTGGCAACAACCTGTCGGCTTTTAACCAGAGAAGAAGTGAATAAAGGAGAGCTACACAATGGGAGAAAGTAGACGACGAAGAAGATAATTTTGTAAGACTATTTTTGCTTACTTTAGTCGGAGAACATTGTTTCAACATTTATAGTGCAATGTCTTAAGAGTTGTATTTAGAGCGAACGTTTCACAAGCCTTTAAAATAGTTCCTTCCAACTGGTCCACTTCTGCTGAGCAAGTGGTGAACGAACTACCCTAATGCCCGGAATCTTTAGATCACAAGTGTACCTTCGAATCCGCAGTGGCTATTCTCACTAACGCGTTAGCTGAAACTACGGATAAATCCTGTATGAAAGTCATCGAGAAGGGCAAATGGTGGAACGCAGAAATTACAGTAAGACATAAGGAATGCAGGAAGCTTTCTAATGAGGCGAAACCTTACGGACCACTCGGCTGCATGTAAAACATCTCTCAATGGCTTTAAGGACGTAGCTGGGAAGGCCAAGACATGCAGATCCATGGTATGACGAACTGGAGAGAGCACGCACAATACCGAAGTGCTTGGAAACTGGTCTCTAATTTCTAGTAGACCAAACCGGTCACTCATTTCGGCGACGGGTTGGCTAGAAAAAGCGAGCGGAACCAAGAAAACTAGGATATACTTTGGACAACGAATACACAATGGGGGCCTCTTGATGGACCCAATTGAGATATGCTTCGGGCTGCTGCCATATTTACCTAACCTAATTTCTTTACAGTAAATGTTTTAATTCTATGATGTAACATTTTAAACATATTGAATTCACATCCTAAAAGTGTCACTTTTTTTTGGGCTAAAAAAAGAAAAAATTAAGGTTTTATACTTAAAGAGAAGAATGAAAAGAATAGATAATACACAAGAAATTTCATATTCCTCATCATGTGAGGACGATTTAAACAACTCATCAAAGAAATGCACTGCTTTTATGCATTTTGTTTTAATATATTTAGTTTGAAGCCAGTCCCAAATGACTAATTTTTTTTTTTTTTTGAGAAATCTCCCCACAGTTGTTCAGTATCAAAATCCATCGGCCAAGAGGCTGTAACTTTTGATGCAAAGGTTGTCCCAGTGAGAATGCGATTTTTTATTTTAGAATAAAAAACACGTATTTTTTTGAGATTATTGTGATTTTTCTATTGGGTGGTAAAGAAGACATGTTCCGCCGAAGTATGTAATAAAATATCCATCAAATTGTCACAAAGGCTCTGTCGTCCGGCCATTACTCTTCTAATGCAATTTTTCCACAGAGATGTGGCTGTATCTCACCGATACTTCGGTAGAGTTCGCTATAGTCCTGCTCGACTGTCCTTGAACTGACGGTCCTGACATAGCTGTGGCCAAATTGCGAATCTATGTAAATTGTCTTTCATTGGCTGACATGTGTCTGCGACTCAATAGAACTGAAACAAAAGGGAATGCGACAGTCAAGATTTTATAGACAATCAAGCGAGAAGAAAGGAAAAACATTTAAATCAATCACAGTAAATAAAGTGGATTTTATTTACAAAGTACATGGGCCTACACATGAACAGTGCCCGAGTGGACCCTTTTAAAGTGCTCCCAAAGAGGGAGAGTGGGTATTACACCTTTGCAATAACACTTACGTGTAGGTACTCTGACAAACCAACGAAGCTTGTCCGTTTATCTCTCAGTCTGTCGCAAGCATCACAGCGATCACATGAAATGGCAAATGTCACTGGAATTTGACAAATAGATGGCATCTATCTGAATAATTTATACAGTTTCGGTCATGTACCGAATATTCCTGTATAGTATTTCGTCATTTTCACGTTTGGTTTTTGTAATGACAGCCAGTCAGTGAATACAACTGGGCAGACAGTCCGTCAATATCCTGCCGATACTTGTGGGGTGTGGAATCCACTCCATGTTGCAATAATAACCAGTTTCGGCTTGGCCTAACGAAATTTCTACCTGTCTCCTCTCCGTCAACGGGCAATAGTGAGGCATGAACAGTGTGTCCAATACGTTTACGGCCAACAAGTGAATGCCATTAAATATTTAGCGCAGATGGCAACGAATGGATGGAAATAAAAGACGGGTTTGTACAATGAAAAATACAAAATGTTTACCAGTTCGAAACATGCAGCAGGAACCAACTATCAGCGAAACTCAGACATAAATCTTTCATTTGAACTCTTGAAAATTTTCGTTTATTGAACTGCTTTAAATGGGAAATGTATGGCCAAGCCAGTGGAACTACGAGACTGCTAATTAAAATGATTTTCTTTATGAGACTCATAGTACTATGGGGGGAATTTAATAAGCCGTGTTTTCTTTAAGCTAACTTTCGGGTGAATCCCTTTATAAGTTAGCTGTAGGAAATCTGGGTATTGAACGGACGGCAATACTGGATCAGTGGAACGGGTGTGTGACAACAAACAGAACTGGGTCTTGCGTGCATTAAAATCTACTCTGTTCATTTGACCCCACTCATAAATCGTCGCCAGATCGCGGTTGAGTGAGTTCGCCTTTTATCCTCGACCTCCAGAGAACTCGGTCGATGTTCAAATGAGTACGAATGACAGAGGTTGCTGTCATCCGCCAAGGAGTACATTGGGTTCACAGTCTGAACCAACAGGTTGTCAATAAAAATAAGAAATAGAGAAGGAGAGATGACTGAACCTTGTGGCACTCCTGCGGTCAACCTATGCTCTTTCGATTAGACCCCATCTATAACAACTCGTATAGAGCGATCTCTGAGAAAATTCGATATGAATCGAGAGAAGGTACCAAATGCAATACGTTTTGATATGGCAAACCCTATCGAACGCCATGGAAATATCCAGAAGCACGACCTTGTTTTCACCAAGGCAGTGAATGGATCGACTCCATCGCTCCGCAAGGAACGCCATCAGGTCTCCTGCAGATCGATTTCTACGGAACCCATACGGCAGATCATTCCATAACCTTTGAGAACGCGGGACATATTGCAATTGGACGGTAATTTGCTGAATTTGTAGCCTCATCTTTCCTGCATGATTTCTCGAACCTGTTCCGGTCTCCCTTTTTGTACAGATTAAGATGTGCTCCTCTTCCATAACTGAGTTTCTGGCCCATTCTCCTCTAGAAAATTTTCTGGCAGTTCGTTGTCGGTGACGTATTGTCAGTTTTTTTATACACTCCATCATAGGATGGAGTATATACTAAGTTTGTCATTCCGTTTGCAACACCTCGAAAGAGTGATCTGCGACCCTATAAAGTATATATATTTTCGGTCACTGTAACATTCTAAGACATTCTAGCGATGTCCGTCTGTCCGTCCGTCCGTCTGTTGTCTGTTGAAATCACGATAGAGTGCGAACGACCAACGCTAAAAAGCTGAAATTTTGTAGGAAGATGTTTTTTGCCCATAAGCAGGTTAATTTCGAGAATGGGCCATATCGGACCAAAGGGGAAAAAGTTCCCCTTTACGGGACTAAATATATTCCGGCCATAATCAAATTTTTCAAATATTTTTTTTCACTACATCTAAGTTCTAAGTTTATATAATTTATAGATGGGGAAAAATGGGCGTACTCATGGGTTCCGTGGACCCTTGGGGCCCAAAAAAGGGCCCATGATAAACATGCGCATATGGGTATCGAAGTGCAACGAAATTTACTCACGAACCCAAATATGCCTTTATTTTCACGATTTTCCTAAATTTTTTGGTCCGGTTTCTGGGACTATCGGGTCACCAGAGGCCCAAAAACCGTCCCTTGACAAACATGGACATATGGGTATCGAAATGCAACGAAATTTTCTCGCGAACCCAAATATGCATTTATTTTCATGATTTGGATAAAATTTGTGATCGGGTTCCTGGGACTATCGGGTCACGAGCGGCCCAAAAACTCAGTTAGTTTTCTTATTTATTGACTTTTTAAGGATCGATGATGGAGGGTATATAAGATTCGGCCCGGCCGATCTTACTATTTGTCCACTTGTTTTTTTTTTGAATTTGCCGTCCCACCCTGCTTTGAGAATGGAGCTATATCCATATGACTTTTGTGTAGACGGACGGCAACCTTAGCTGCACAACTCCAAAGATGGACATTGTTTCCAGACCAGCTTAAGGAGCGGATCTAAGTGCTCCGGTAATGCCCACGCAGGCTAGAATTTGGGATTTGGTTAAATTGTAGAGATGTGACTTAGTATTCACGGACTCCACCATACCAGGGCGCCATATCTGAGTAAGGATGTGACGATCGCCAGATTTAAAAGTCACACCGGGTTATCTTCATCCATTCCTTGGTATTCCGTTTGCTGGAAAGTTAGTGACCTGTCCTCTTACTTCGTTGCCCATGGTCGAGTTAATTTTCCAGCCATTAGACATGTTGCCCGTCCATTGAGTTTTACGTCCACTAGACTGAATTCTTTGAATGCGAAGGTTTCTTCAATGGGGTGCAGGGCTGTGTCCCATACAAGTAACATTCTTTCACGGCTGCTCTCAGTGAATATTCCACACGGTTTCAGCAAGTGTCCTGAAGTAATCGAGTCCTTAGATAGTACTTTACACAGACAGGCGACTAAGACTTTCCTTTTCCTTTCGAGTGGCTTTTCTTAAAGTCTTTGTAGTACCATTGACAGTTGGCCCACTATTCTGTAGTTTTTTTTTTCGCTCTGCCTTTTATGGGCTTTTTTGGCCTTTGTTACTGAGCTGCTTAATATTCGGTGTCCACAATGATTGATTAACTTTTCATGGAGACCACATTGAGGTTCACATGCTGTCAGCTTCATTCAGGGTTCCCGCAGGAAGTTTCGTGAGAAACGTTAAATCACTGTAATTATTTTAGAGCTGTGCCACTATAATTGAGGCTTTCTGAAATTCTATGGACTATTAAATTAATCTCTTTAATTTTCCAACTCTATTGAGGGTACGAGGTACATCGTAAAAAACAAATACAATGAAAACGAATAAGTAGTCCTGCCTGTGGCCCACTTATTCTATTCGACCTGCATACACGTGCAAATGTATATGAAAATATGTTGGACTATATTGATGTGGTAAATTATATAAATTATTTCAAGGACGACAATTACCAGATCCAGGACAAACCAAAGAATTCGAAAATAGAATACAGCAATTCAAGAAATAATTTCCATTCTCTGTTGGCGTATATTTACCAAATTTACATTTTTGTCTCACCCCTTCCCGCAAGATACTTCTGGTAAGGAAAAAAAAGGCAAGACATTAAGTACACAGTTGTATTTCTTCGTCCCGATGTTTGTTTTCTCAAACACCCTCCAGCCATGAATGGTCGCCGTCTATCAATTTCAACAAAGCCCTTTCCAGCGCCAATGTCGCCCTCGCTATGACGTCGCCTTCTGGTCTGGTGTTAGAGTAAAACGGACGAAAAACTGTTTTAAACCAAATTTAAAATTCAAATGTGTTAGTAGTGGTTTTAACGGTTACGTGCCTGTCTGTGTGATCAAGCGGACATTGACTAGAGTCGGGTGGGCCACAAATACAAAGTCCGAATGACTTCATGTTTTTGTTCCTTTCCGTTTTGTCACTGCTACCACTGTTCCGGTTTATGGATTGTATCCCTTTCGGCTGCCTTGTGAATATTCTGCTGTTGGGTTAACTATTAATTTTCTTTCTGTTCATTTGTTTTGGCGTCAACAAAAAACAACATACCAGACGTCAAGAGAGAGGGGTTTGTCATTAAGCTTTTCTAATTGTTTTCTTTTCCTGAGAATTTTAACAAACTTTTGTCCCGAATGATTGACACATTTACCAAAAAAAGGGGGCGAGGAGTGAACAGGGAAACGCTTCCACAACGGCATTGTAACTATTTAGTTTTCTTGAAGCACAAACCCTCGGCCGAACAGAAATGTACAGCGGTTGCAAAACAAAAGGATACTTTTCAAATAGATGTGTGTATTAAGCGTGTTTCATTCATGACAGGCTAAGTGTTCACACCGAATCTCTAATTGAAAAATTGCTTAGCAACGGAGGGCTTCTCAACTTAATTAAGGTGCACAACTCGAGAAAATAGTGATTGTTATCAGTTCTGACATAGAAGGATTCAGCATTTCGGAGAGCTAGTCGGTTATAATGAATTATTTACGCTGAAGCTTCGGACTGGATAGCTCACCGGTTGATGAACACCAACAAGGAATAGAGTCCCATTTGGTCAAAAGATAGACAGTAGAGAATATAGAGAACATGATCAAATGTGGACAGTAGCGCAGAGAACTACTTCATTGAAGAAGTTAACGAGACATTGAGTAGAGCAGAGGAGGTACGCATGACAAATGCCAATGGGAAAATAAGTAAGATCCAAAACGATAACTCCATTATGGGATTTATTACTAAATCCGATCACACTATGACATCAATTGAAAATAAAGCCAAAAATCTGATAGCGACGATCAAGCCTGAGATAAGAAATCGCGTGGGTATTCAAACTGGGCGCTTAAAATTGAAGTCCAGCCCATTTCGCACTGGATGAACGGATTCGAACTTGGGACGAGGCATATGAAGAGCACATTAAAACTATGGAAGGTATTGTCTGCTTCCCTAAGAATGAAATAATTCCTGACTTGGGAATCCTTAGAAGAATTGACTCGAGGAATCGTAGATAATACGAAACACACAAATTAAATGGTCCCGCTAAAATGAATGACCCCATTTTTTGTAACTACCCAACACAATGGCTTAATTATTTGTAGATTCGAATCTATAAAGGCGCCTTTGTATCTTGGAATTATGTTTTCTATTCCAACAGTTCAATGAGCTGTTCCAGGAATCTGAAATTGTTAATTCACTGAAATGACTACGAATATTCGTAAAGAAGTTTCTTATGTGTATCAGTTCCAGCCAACTGTCGGGTTTATTTTCATTTCGAAATGTCAGAAACAAATGCATACTCCAATCCGTTTCATTGCATTGTGTTCTTTTATCCGAATCCTAATTGAGATATCACCAGTGAACGTGTATTTGATGTTAATGGTACGTTTATAAGTTCATTGGCATATTAGAGTGGGTCGTATAAATTGTTTCGGCCAAACATAAGCGTATGTACGCTTCCCTGAAATATTTCATTAAGAAACAAATGGGAAACTAATGTTAAACATTTAAAACCAACTCCATCAAGATCCGAAAGGTAAATGTGTTTTTCTTTGTTATAATTGTCAAAATCGATGTGTCTTATCGTAATATGATCGCCAGCCAACTCATTTGGGAAAACATGTTGGTTTTTCTCTTAATTGGTTTTTTGTTCTTTGGTAAATGTTTTTGTGTAGAACGAATGTGTTTTGGACGTTTTCACCAAAATGTATCTCTAGATGAGACTCTCTTTTCTCTTTTCCCTTTGTCCGTGACCCAGTCTAATGTTGAAACATCTGACCTGTTTCGATGTATTAACTCAGATCACGTAACTACATTCATACATACACAGACATGTGTCGGTGTGCACGTGTGTGAGCTAATCGTTCAAAGTTATATGCCAATTAGCCCCAGGATAATTGCGTGGTAGTTGTTTTCCCATTCTGGAGCATGTATCGCTTTCACATTTGTGCTTTCATGGCAGCTAAGTAATTCTGTGTACTGTGCAATCCTTGTCATACACTGTCGGCAGTCCCGACTTGCACCTATGTCCAGTCTGTCAGTGAATGCGACCCAACTCATCAACAAGCGGAGAGCTTCTCTTTTCTGAATTTACAAATGAATTACAAAATTAAAAAGGAAATATATTAAGACTGCACAGTGGTTGGGAAACTAAATATTTTGGAAATTATTCTGCAACATTTTTACGGTTTAAAGTAGCGAAATGCTATTTAGCAGAGCAACTGCTAAGGTTTGGTCGATGCACGAGCAAATTACTTGAGTCAAAACTTACAGCCCATTTGTGGAGACTGTGGGATTTTTTTATGCGAATTATCAACAAAAAAAAATTTATTTCTTTCATTTTCCCAGCCGTGAAAGAAAAACTCAACACACACACACTTTTTACCAATACACCCACATTTTTGCAATTGGCCGGCCGACTGGCAACGAAAATTCAATGACAGTGACATTTTGGGACATGCAGCAGAGACGAATGTTCGAGTTCCCCAAAACATTTTCCTGGGGAATTTATTGGATAATTTTATTGTGTAATTGTCGGATAACTTTATTATGTAATTGTACAAAGAAAAAGCTTCTCTGACCTGTTTAAAGTACGAAAAACAAAATGTTGACGTATTTATGAAAACAAATTTGCTTGTCCTTAGTTTTCCCCAAATGCTTTGACAATTTGTGGTGTAGGCAACATTGTGCTGTTTTTTGTTTACAGCGACGAACGGCAACAATTATTTAGAGAAGTTACTCTTGCGACGACATATTTCAAATGAACATGCAGATGCTCACATCTTCGATGATTTTCGATATTTTTCTTTTGTTTGGAAGACAATATGTGTAAACTTGAATTACACTGTGCAACAAAAAAATATTTTTTTTCGGATACGTACGAAAATTACAGAAATATATTTTCTATGAGCTCCCCGGTAGGCGAGTTGGTAGCGTGCTTGCCTATTACCGTGGGGGTTGTGGGTTCGATTCCCACCAGAGGCTTTGGTCTGTCGCTGCAAAAATCTAGCCATAGGGACTGTGTCACCCGGTTTTCCCTTGGACCCAAAATTAGAATATAAATTTACTTTGTATTGTAATTAATAATAAATAAATAAATATTTTCTAAGAATATGTTTCTTTTTTATTATTTTTTAATTGCAATTTTTTTTGGCATAATCTGTCACAAACTGAAAACAAATCGTGTGATTTCTTTGAAATAAATTTTAAAATTGTGTCACTAAACAATTTTAAATTCTAAAGTGCTATGGCCCCCTTACGAAAAAAATGGACAACAGTTTTTTTTTCTATGGATACGTTTTTATTTTTTAATTAAATTTTTTTGAGACTCAATTATCATAATTTGAAAACAAATGATCTGATTTTATTGAAATGAATTTTTAAAAATGTATCACAGATTTTTTTTTTTAATCTTGAAGTTATTAACAATGTAAAGACGGAAAATAATTCTTTTCATAACTGTTTGTTTTGTAGAAATTCATAAAAAAAATCTAAAATAAAAAAAGTTGTTATTTTCATTATTTTTTACAAAGCCCCATAACTAACAAATAATTTGAGGGATATATAATTAAACCCGATTGTACGGCAAGATACTAAATAAAGTCTCAGGGATGAATGCTTGTCAGACACTCACTCTTTGAGTACTTGTAAGATACTGAATTTTATTTAAAAAATATTTTCTTAAACAAGCACATATTTTCTTAAACTTAAGGAATCCTAAAGCAGGAGCGAGAACGCGACAGTCGCAAGAGTGAATGGGATGTTTCCGTCAACCCACACATGCGTAACATCTTCTTACCACCATCCTCGTCCCATTTCGTGCCGTCACCGCCGTCTTAAAAACTCCAGCCATAATATACAGACATTGATTTGAATACATTCAAATCAATGAAGCTAGTACAGTTTTACACTTTCAACAAAAAGGATAAAACGAAACATGTGAGGATTTGTCTAAAATCTGAACATTCTGTGGCCTGCAACAGACAATTACATCATGTCTGAACAGACACAGTATTTTACTAATACCCATTTACAGATGGAGTAAATTTGATTATATTCACAATTTAGTGAAGGGAACTTTTTAAAATTTATTTCAAAGAAATCAGACATTTACTGCCTGTTTCCATAAAAGACCAAATTCTTTCGTTACAAATTTTCAAAATTTAAAGGGCAATAAAAGGGATATTTATCTGTAATAAGAACTTATTCTTTTGGGTCTGTGTTCCGTATGTCGATATCTATTAGATTTTTGAAAACCAGGCAGGGATGCTTGATCCTCCGAATGATTATACTCGTATATACTCGATATATAAAATAGCGCCACTCTTAACGATACCGAAATAAATAAAAAAAATCGTACCGATATCCGTTAACCATAACGATATTCGTTTCGGTTTCCAACATTGGTATCACCGTTTAACAATATTTCACTCGAATCAGCCAGATGTGTCGCTGCAGGTTCCCCCATTGTACTTCATCCAATTAATTGCAGACTTTGCCGGCAACTGCAATATAAAACTTTCTGATTCTGAGAAAAGCGAGTATTTTTCCCAAGATGTGACATAAACATTCAGTACCGTATTGCAAATGTATTTATAGAGTAAAACGGTTGAATATGTAAACGGGGTCATTAAACGTAATGTTTAGCGCTTTCATTTGCATGCGTTGAAGACAGCTCAGTACGGCGATGTTCGTATGGTCGTATATAATTGCTAAATAATTCAAATGTTTTTCTAAGCAAATAATTTCGACTCGGTATTCAACAAGTACAGGATTGTGTACAATACTTCGACAGCTGGAGCGGTTTTTCTCTTAATTATTCGATTAAATCGACCGAGAGGTTACTGTGCAACACAATGGCCAGATTTTTTAATTCTCGCACTTACTTCAGCGACATCGGAGGCGTGAGATGAAGAAGTATAATTTTGCTTTAATTGAAATTTTATTAAAAGTCTCTAACTACGCCTGTCGCTGGGGATAGACCCAGCGCCGGTACATTTTTATGTTACTAGTCAACGTTTGGCGATAGCTTTAAACTCTCCTCTACAGAACCACTGCTGAATGTAGCTTCCTACTATTATAGTAGAGTCGCGTTAACTAGAATTATTCCATAACCTGGAGCAATGTCTTACATAATTTAAGTGGAATTGTTTTTTGGACAAGACCCAGACATTATTTTTGTACAAAATATTAGTAAAGATATACAAAAGCCATAACTTGAACAAATCGATAACTTGAATGAGCCTGAGTTCTTTTGCTGTTCAAGCAAATGCGACTCTGCTGCATTTGATTTGTGACCCACTAACAATCAACAGAAGCACAAAGTGAACGAAAGAAAATGTAAACATTTCAGTATGGAAACCGCACCCACTAAACTCCCGCTTTCAAATGCGTCAAATCCAATCGTCATGACTTAGAGAGTACACATTTTCATTATTCACCGTTTGGTGGAAGCTCCCTCGAGGAGTTGCTTATGGAATCTACTCGAATTAGCTGAATTTTAATATGTCCCTTAAACTTAAATTATGACTATGAAAACTCATTGCGGCCGTTACTGGTCACTCGCCACATGCTCGGAGACTACGAATCCCATACAACAACTTCTGTAGAAGCTGCAAAAATGGAGATGTGGAGGAGGAGACAACCGAACATTTTGTCTGCCATTGCCTGGCTTTTGTGGACTTAAGACGGAAGATGTCTGGTCTACAATTTCTAGTAGACAAACCCTGTTGACGTGGACAGAAACTACCTCCTCCATTTCGGTGTCGAGTTGGCTGAAAAAGGGTAACCGGTAGCAAGAAACCGAGGATGTATTTTGGATGACAAATTGACGGTATCACAACGAGACCTCTTGATGGACCCAAGTCAGGTAGGTTCGTTCAGCTGTCAAATTAACCTTAGGGATGTACTGTCGTTATTAAATGTGAAATATAATAGACGTGTTTTCGTTACTGTGCTAGCTTAGATTATCGCTTAATTTGCACGGAGAGCTAAGCGACAATGTTGTCATTTGACAACACTAATGTAAATTAAATCGCTTAAAGCGATCAGAATGGATAGAAATTATCGCTTAAGTTTGTGTTTTAAGTTAGTACGGCATTGCCAACATATAAATAACAAAGATATCATTTATTGTGAACTAATACAGAAGAAGAAGAAAACAAATATGAAATTATTTCGAATATTATTCACCAACTAGTAAGTTGTAATGCGCCTATGGCGCCCGTTGAAATATGGAAAAAAAAATGTTGTTGAAAAAAAAATTTTTGTGGAAAAAACAATTTTGTAGAACAAAAAAAAATTTGTGGAAAAAAAAATTTTTCTTCAAAAAAAAAATTTTGTTGAAAAAAAAAAATTTTTGTTGAAAAAAAAATTTTGTAAAAAAAAAATTTTTGTAAAAAAAAAATTGTAAAAAAAAAATTTCGGAAAAAAAAATTTGGGGAAAACACAATTTCTGTACAAAAAAAAAATATTATTTTTTTATTATTATTATTTATAGAATTTATATAGAAAGATAGAATGCCTATTTAAATTCCTACGTACTGCGTGACAGAGTCAGTGAATCAGTGTCGAGGGTAAATATATATTAAGATGGTTAGAATATAGTTTGAATATAGTATTTGTAATATTTTTCTACAACACTTACTTATCATGTATATTTGTGAGAATTTTCATGAACATCTATTAACAAATTTGCCAAGCATTCTCAGAATGCTGTCTTGTTTGTGTCAAATGACAATATCGCTAGATTGGCATTTTCTTTACAATTAAGCAAGCTAGGCTGTACCGAAAACACGTCTAATATGTTTGCCTCGATTCTACAGTATTTCGTATCGGGGATATATTTCGATTAGCCGAACGCTTACAGCCTAAGCCAAGATGTTGAACGTTAACGTTCGCATGCTTTCTAAGGGACAATCTTCTGCTAAAGAGCTGATTTCGAAGCCACTAAACCGCTGTTTGTCGCTTAGAAAGCATGCGAACGTGGTCGTTCCATTCTCGTTCGACATCGTAGCTTACTCTTTTAGGTTTGTTATTCATTGAATTTTTTTTTTTTTGAAATATCACCTCAGCTTTGTACAGAATTTCAATATTTTTTTCAGTATGCATGTTCGACATTCTTATATTCAGGTAGACTTCGACATCTCCAACATTAAGGGAAACCAATAATTGGAGTTTCTTGTAGCAGTGCTGTAAGGACATTTGGTTTTAAAAGCCGTCGGTGACGTGCAATTTCTAAAATCGTTTCTCGAGGACGATCTAATTGCTGTGCAGTCAACGCCAACTCTCTAGCTTTTCACAATTGTCGACTTCGTCCCTACAGCTCCGGCACAAAGTTCTCAGCTTGGGTACGCAAAAGTGGTATTTGACATTTTCCACAGAGCAGAAAGAAAATGACTTTTCATTTTGGGGAATTTTATTTACCCATTTTCATTTTCAGTATAAATTTATTATGTGCAAATGCAAGTGAATACGACGATATGTTATTTTTCCTACAGTCATTTAAATAAGTCAAGCGCATTTGTAAATATGTACATTGAATGTGTTGTATGTGCATTAGGGTGCCTGAGTGTCATAATATTTATTATTTTGGTTTTTTGTGCAAATTGAACCATTTCCGTACAATCTTTCTTTTCCGCTCGAAATCTTAACACAATGTCAGTAAGGATTTCCAATATACACAGCAAGTGCTTTAGAAATAATTTCTCATTATTTCCCAGCCCATTGTTGAAGTGTAAAGCGGTTTTTTCGTTCCATGGATATATGATCCAAATTATTTCTAAAGCACTTGCTGTGTATATTGGAAATCCTTTTTTGAGGCGCTCTAATGGTCTTGTGTGCGTATTAAATAAATAAAATATTTGTCATTTTTAATATTTCTCATTTAAAAAAGATGAAAACTTTTTCCTTTCATTTGAATTTCGCTCCAAAAAAAGTTTTTAATTCGTGTACTTGAATTTAACCATGTTTCCAATGTGAGTTTACATTTACATATTCAATCGTGGCGGTACATTAAAGTGGGTGGCGTTTAACAAAGCAAAATTATATTTGAATTATCAAAAGTGCTTTCCATAAACTTCTGCTTCGGAATCGATTTTAGACCTCCAAAAGAAGAGAGATTTTAATGCTGAATTTCCATGAGATTTGAAACAAGTTTTTCTGTGACGTCAACTGATATGTCCATGTTAATTTAAACAATTAACTTTGGTATATTTTAATTTACAAATATTGGTTGTAGTGAGATCCTACATTAATTTTCTATATTCTTACGCCAGCCAGGGAACAATCTCGGCGAAACTTGTCATTATGATTTATTCTCAGAACAATAGATAACTGATTTTGGTGGTTTATATTAAGGGTTGGTCTATTGCCAAACAAAAAAAAAATATTTTTATTTAATTCCAGTTCAGAGTAAATTATATTCTGATTTTGGATGAATTTTCATATGGGTAACGCTCTTTCCTTCCGGCGATGTCAATGTCGTCAGCATATGCGAGGAGAATGTGGCCCTTCGTTGTCAGAGTGCCAGTTTTATTATCTTCTGCATTTTGTAATATCTTCTCCATCAGGATGTTCAAGAAGTTACACGATAAGCTGTCGCCCTGTCTGAGACCTCTTGTAGAAGTGAATGGTCCGGAGAGGTCACTTCCTATTTTTACTGGTATTTTTTACGCAGACATGGTGTCAAATAGTTGTTCTCTTATCGGAGTATCGAAGGCGGCGGAATCGATGAAAAAATGGAATATATAGATCTGTTTTTCATGAGTTTTTTTTCCGGGATTTGGCGTAGTGAAAAGATTTGGTCGATTGTTCATCTATTCGGTCTGAAGCCACACTGATAGGACTGGATCAGTTCATCGAGATTTGGCTTCAGTCTTTCACACAATATATAGTATCTGGTATGCGATGGATAAGAGACTTATACCGCTTTAGTTGGCGCAAACAATCTCCTTTGTCCGAAATGTTACTAATGGAAGATGGTAAACTAATTGGTCGGTAGGATTTAGGACAGTTAACGGGTTTGTTACCTTTCCTGATAGGTATAACTTTAGCTTCGTTAATTCCTTTGGAAAGTATCCGAGCTTTAGACAAGAATTTATAAAAATTGTAAATAACACTATTTTTTAAAAAATTTTACGTGAAATTCTGACGTGTACATGAAAATCGCCGATACACGTGTATTTTTATTTTTTCCCCTCTCTCCGAATATGTGCATTTGGTTCATAGGACAGAAAAAATCTACTTTTTGTAACACGGTGTAATGTTACGCCTTTTTTAGATAGTTGTTTGATTCCGATCGCACCGGGCGACTTTTTAGTTTTAACATTTTTTGAATATAAACGAAACTTCTGACTTAAGAAGAACTTATGGAAGTCGCTATTTCTCTCCATTTATTTTCATACATTGCTGACTGTTCCAAAAACGTTAAACAATATATAGTGTACTTTCGCTGACCTTTAATTTCTCTTCATTTGACAATAACAACCACTGATCATAGAGCTCGCATTCGAGTATAACACACTCCTAATATAATGCAATATATTTTAAAATTTTATTCCAATATGAATATTAAATGGCATAAAAGTTGTAGGAGTTTAAAAGTTTTTGAAAAACACTCAATTCAATTCACAAAAAAAAAACAGTTAGAACACCAGACGATCCATAAATATCTGAAAAGTCTTGGATGCGGGAACCTATAACCCTGAAAGCCCGTTTGGAACTAATTATTAGTTAAATTTTTTAGTTAACTTTAATAACGTTATTTTTTTAAGTTTTCGATCAAACTTCACATTTCGAATTGAAAAAGTTGTTGTTTTTGTTTGCTTGGAGTACGACGCACTCTATTGTTCGCATGGTATTTTTAACGACGTTCATTACATAAAAAACACTTTTCATACTTTTTAGTACGACCCACTCTATTGTTCGCATGGGATTTTTAACGACGTTCATTACATAAAAAACACGTTTCATACTTTTTAGTACGACCCACTCTATTGTTCGCATAGTATTTTTAACGACGTTCATTACATAAAAAACACGTTTCATACTTTGTAGTACGACCCACTCTATTGTTCGCATAGTATTTTTAACGACGTTCATTACATAAAAAACACGTTTCATACTTTGTAGTACGACCCACTCTATTGTTCGCATGGTATTTTTAACGACGTTCATTACATAAAAAACACGTTTCATACTTTCAAAAACAGAGTTGCCAAAACACAACAAAAAACAACAACAAGGTATGCACGGCATACAATTCGGTCAATACGAATTGTAGGTACCCTCCATCATGGACTAGATGTGCAGATTTTTTGTACTAAATTTAAAAAAAACATTTTATAAGATCTATTTATTGTTCATAGAAGTAATTATTTTATACAATAAATGTCACGTTCTGGACTCTGTCTTGTGTCGCCTCTTGTGTTTTGGCATTGTCGTTGTCAACGTCGTCGGTTATCGATAACATAAAGTCGTGGGTTTTGCATGATAATCACCGTAAAGGCCTGAACCATGGTACGCTACCGTACAATAACTGCTATAATGCGACAGTCAACGCCCCTTTAGGCTAAACGAGATGGAGACCATCAAGCCCAGCCCGCCGGTACCAATTCGAATATATTATGGTATATTGGTTTGGGGTCGAGGTCTATCTAACACCTCTGCTGATCTATGGGTAACAGCACCCGGTTGCAATGCAACACCACACCGAGACGAAACTCTCCCCTCGAGTTGGGTATAAACACTACGATACTCCCCGAGGGGCCGCACCTGCTGATCAAGCCGGCACAAGTTCCGGGGGCTCTTGATCACCCGTGGTACAAGATTAACCCTCTCAGTGGATTTGTCGAATATATTCGACACTTCACATGATTTTTAGCACGTCAAAACAAATTATTTGCCACGGAAAGGGTTAAAGTCTCCGGTCAGACCCCGTACCAAATGCGAATAAGCTAAGAAGGGTTATCGATAACAATATGCATATGTCCGGCGTTGCCAACCAAATGTGATATTGTCCTGGGGACCACGCTGTTTTTTTGGTCGTGGATTTTGGTAACACCATGGTCAATTTCTAAGTTTCAAAGTAGAAGCAAAAATGGAAAAACAGATGAAATGAAAGTCAATGAAAGGAATTTAAGAAATTTGTGGAAGAGTTGGGGAAAAATCCTTCTGGCCAGCCTAGATTGTGCATTAATTTGGTGCATTATAAAAATCTCCGGTGACGAAAGATTCAAGCGATTTCCACCAAACCCGCCATATGTGGCGAAACAGTTTCAGAAAGCTCGAAGGAAGACACATTTTCATTTCTAAGACATTCAGAGTCTCCGACAGCATCTGGGAAACGACTGGGCGTGACAGTGCCAAGTTAAAGTCGTTTCCAGCACTCAGCTGGTATGATCTCTGGGCAAAATGTATGTTGTAGAAAATATAAGTGATTGCTGATCTGATTCGACCTTTTAATTTAGATGTAAAGGCTGCTTTATTATATCGGAAGTAACTCTCAAACAACAGATTTTGATAAATAAACAGACGCAACCGCTAGAGATGGCAATTTGTTTAATTAAATAATCGATAAACAGTGGACGTCGTCGTCGTACAATCAGTGACATTGACTCAAAAAGGATGACGACATCCACAACCGCAATAGGGCTGATTACATATAGGAATTGGGATCAAACAAGCGAAGCTCACATGACAAACACATATTGTCCTCAACCGACTTTTCATTATCAGCGTTGCATTTTTGCCACATAAGTGTAGAGTTGTATTCGACAAGTACTTGACACTTCATTTGATTTTATTGAGAGTTATTTATATTTCAATGTATTATGGAAGTTGTTTCATATCACCCCAAGGCAGATATCTAAAACGTAATAACACAAAACCTACCCTGAACTGTGAAGGCCATCCATGATGAAGTGTACCCAAAAACACAAATTGCAAGGGCGTATAAACATATGTACATTAGAGTGGAGTGAAAACATGTTTTTTTTTTAATTTGAAAAAGTTAACCTCGGAAAGAGATGTAGTCTGGGGTCCTAATGAGGGGAAAAATAAAGAAAAAAACTTTTAAATTTCGAATAAGTTAAGTCGTTAATTTTTAGGATTTTTCTAAAATCAACGCCAAAATAGCGATAATTTCCAAATTTCGAGGGAGTGGCGCGACCCCTAAAATTTTTTTCTTTTTTTTCCCCTCATTAGGACCCCAGACTACATCTCTTTTCGAGGTTAACTTTTTTTTTTTGAATTTCACTCCACCCTAATGTACATATACTTACATACATACATATACATATGTATAAATAACTCTTTGTCTTTGGAACAACATTTTTTTATTCATTAACTGAGCAAATGATTCCAAGGACCTCCTTTGAATTTTGCCATTGCAAACATATTTGAATAAACAAAATATATTTGTTTTCATGATAAAAGAAATACTATTCCCCCACCCATTCCAACCTTTTAATTTTAGTACCTTTGAGCTGCATTACACAATGACAATAATAGCGTAGACGACGGCATTAATTTGCATTGGCAGACTTAATTCAAATTAAAACCAGTGGAAAAGTTGCAGTCGGGTAAACCGACTTATATATACCCTCACCCTCAGTAAAAAAATATAAGTCTCATATACCATAATAGCAACCTCAAAATACCGAATGTTATAGAAAAAAATATTATATTACACGTTTTTACAAAACGGGCGGAATATAAAGCAGAGTTTTTACTAGAAAATTGTATATAGCTAAAGCTTTACTAAATATAGAATTTCGGAAAGATTCGTTGAGCGAAATTATATAATTACTAGATTTCTAAAGTGGGTGGAATGGTACATTTGTATGGGAGGTACCAGAAGGAGAGTTGCCAGACTTCCAATTTTTTGTCCAAAACTTTGTCTTGCTATAGCTTTACTAAATACAAAATGTGGGCAAGATCGCGTATGGCATATTGATATTATTACACGATTTCTAAGGTAGGCGGGATGGTACATTTGTATGGGAGGTACCAGAAGCGGAGTTGCCAGACTTCCAAGTTTTTGTCCAAAACTTTGTCTAGCTATAGCTTTACTAAATACAAAATTTGGGCAAGATAGCGTTGGCCATACTGATAGTTTTAGACGGTTTATCAGGGGCGGGATGGTACATTTATATGGGAGGTACCAGAAGGGGAGTTGCCAGACTTCCAAGTTTTTGTCCAAAACTTTGTCTAGCTATAACTTTACTAAATACAAAATTTGGGCAAGATAGCGTTGGTCATACTGATAGTTTTAGACGGTTTATCAGGGGCGGGATGGTACATTTGTATGGGAGGTACCAGAAGGGGAGTTGCCAGACTTCCAAGTTTTTGTCCAAAACTTTGTCTAGCTATAGTTTTACTAAATTCAAAATTTGGGCAAGATAGCGTTGGCCATACTGATAGTTTTAGACGGTTTATCAGGGGCGGGATGGTACATTTGTATGGGAGGTACCAGAAGGGGAGTTGCCAGACTTCCAAGTTTTTGTCCAAAACTTTGTCTAGCTATAGGTTTACTAAGTACAAAATTTGGGCAGGATCGCGTTGGGCATACTGATAGTTTTAGACGGTTTATCAGGGGCGGGATGGTACATTTGTATGGGAGGTACCAGAAGGGGAGTTGCCAGACTTCCAAGTTTTTCTCCAAAACTTTGTCTAGCTATAGGTTTACTAAGTACAAAATTTGGGCAGAATCGCGTTGGGCATATTGATATTGATACACGATTTCTAATGTAGGCGATATGGTACATTTGTATGGGAGGTACCAGAAGGGGAGTTGCCAGACTTCCAAGTTTTTGTCCGAAACTTTATCCAGTTTTACTTTTACCAAATACGTAATTTGGCCAAGATGGGTGTGGGCGTATTGATATTATTACACGATTACTAAAGTGGGCGAAATAGTAGATTTGAATGGGAGGTACCCGAAGGGGTGTGGCCATATAGCCCATATGCAATCCCATAAGCAGTTTTGGGAAAATATTAACCCATGCCAAATTTCAGAGCGATTGTTTAACTCTTTCGAAAGTTATCGTGCGTACCAGCAGGACAGACAGACGGACAGACGGACGGACAGACGGACGGACAGACGGACAGACGGACAGACGGACATGGCTCAAACGATTTAGAAAGTCATGAATCGAATTTGGTTCAAAGAGACTTGGGTTCTAATGTGAATATTTCTAGGTGTTACACTTTTGGGTCGTATCAAATGATATATACCCTCCTACCCGTAGGGTGAGGGTATAATGAAAACAAGTGAGAAAGTTTATATAAGTCGCATATTCCAAAGTGTTCGAAAGTCAAAGTGGGCGTATGACGAAATGTATTAATAGCAACCTAAAAATACCGAATTTTATAGAACACCAGTGGAAAAGTTGCAGTCGGGTAAACCGACTTATATATACCCTCACCCTCAGTAAAAAATATAAGTCTCATATACCATAATAGCAACCTCAAAATACCGAATGTTAAGAAAAAAAATATAAAGCAGAGTTTTTACTAGAAAATTGTATATAGCTAAAGCTTTACTAAATATAGAATTTCGGAAAGATTCGTTGAGCGAAATTATATAATTACTAGATTTCTAAAGTGGGTGGAATGGTACATTTGTATGGGAGGTACCAGAAGGGGAGTTGCCAGACTTCCAAGTTTTTGTCCAAAACTTTGTTCAGTTATACCTTTACTAAATACAGAATTTGGGCAAGATCGCGTTGGTCATATTGGTGTTATTACACGATTTCTAAGGTAGGCGGGATGGTACATTTGTATGGGAGGTACCAGAAGGGGAGTTGCCAGACTTTCAAGTTTTTGTCAGAATCTTTGTCCACATAATACTGAATTTGGCCAAGATCGAACTTGAGCGTGTTGATATTATTACACGATTTATAAAGTGGGCGAAATAGCAGATTTGTATGGGAGGTACCCGAAGGGGTGTGGCCATATAGCTCATATGCAATCCCATAAGCAGTTTTGGAAAAATATTAACCCATGCCAAATTTCAGAGCGATTGTTTAACTCTTTCGAAAGTTATCGTGCGTACCAGCAGGACAGACAGACGAACATGGCTTAATCTATTCAGAAAGTCATAAATCAAATTTGGTTCAAAGACACCTGGGGTCTAATGTGAATATTTCTAAGTGTTACACTTTTGGGTCGTATCAAATGATATATACCCTCCTACCCGTAGGGTGAGGGTATAAATATTATATTACACTCTTTGCAAAGACTACATTTGTATGGGAGAAACCAAAACGGGCGTGGCCATATTACATCCAGTTATAGCTTTATTTAGTACAGAATTTGGGCTAGACCGCGCCGGTCGTACAGATATTATTACACGAATTGGCTGCAATATTGGCTGCCTTGTTCCTATTGACGAGAGCCTTCACCAGCCGTCTTGGTCACGACTTTCACAGAGTAAAAGTAATCAATTTGTAATTTTTGTAATTCAAAATTTGTTTGACAAAATAACAGGGCACATACACCTATCCCTGGATGTACAGGATAAACACGTTTTTGAGAAAATAGTGTATACAGAAATTTGAAATGATTGCGTGAAAAATCGTGTACAGTGTACTCTCCTTGCGGACACCTCTCATAAACGGACACTTTTTTCAGTATCAATCCGCTTCAGTCCTCTTGTGTACTTTTCTCATAAGTGAACAAAATTCTCAGTCCCCTTATGAGAGAGTGCACTGTATATCGAAAATGCAGGCAGAATTGCTTAAAGCTGACGGCCGTGGTGTGGTAGGTAGTGTGTGCGACTACGACGCAACAGAACCTAGGTTCGAATTTTGGTAAGACCATCAAACACTTTTCAGCGGCTGCTTCTACCTCTTAAATGCCGCCGATTTTTTTAACAAAAATTTTTTTTAATAACGTATAAAAAAAACTATTGTGCAAATCGAGGGTTAAGTGTCTTTGACACATGTCCTCCCGCTTAAACTGAAAAAAACTGAACACTAAAAAAAATCAAAAATTTAATTTTTTTGGGATATATCTAAAAATGGTCCGGGCTTTAATTAGTTAAGAAAAACTGTAAATATAAAATCTACTAAATGTAAATCCACAAGCCATTGTTGAGACACCGTTACATCTTCAAAAAGGCACAGGGAATCATTGGTCCATATTTCGGCAAAAATAAAGCTGAACATAATGTTACAGTCAATGGGGAACGTTATAGAGCCAAGATTGATGAATTTTTCGTGCCTGAATTGGGGGATGTTGATGTGGACGATCTTTGGTTTCAACAAGACAGCCAACGAAACAATCCCTTCATTCAAGGAAACTTTAGGTGAGCGCATTATCTACACGTCTAACAAAAACACCCTTTACATAGCAAATAACTATTCAACCGAATCACCAAGTTCAAGTAAACCAAACCTCCCAATGTACAGGCGGATGTTTCAACTTATTAACTTTAAATCCTGTATTGTGGTTCAAACTGCATACTGGCAACCTGCACGCTGAAAAAGCGTGTTTGGTGTTTGTAGCAAGTAAAGCTTATTTCCTTCTACACAAAGTTTATTTGGATGTAAATATAACTCGTTTGCTATTAGTATTACATATTTGTGTATAAGCAATAGCGTGTTTGGGAAAAACAGACAACGAACTTATTAAATTCAACAAAGTGCAATATTTGGGTGCGAATAAGTGTGTATTTGCAACTGTTTTCGTAATTTTTTTTTCTGCATTTACGCTCTTTTAAATAAAAGCAATACCGATAGAATGTGATGGATTGTTATATAGAAATTCAGAAATTGAAAAAAAATAAAAAGCTACACAAAACTGCATACATCTACATTTGATATTTATCACCTACAAACAAGTTTATATTTGTGGTATGGAAAAATATATATATATATGTTTGATGCGAACTTGTTTGCTGAAATTTGTTAAAATGGCCATTTTTTTCAACGTGTGCGTATTATCAAATCCGCCTTCTCAACGTACCCTACGTCCCATCGTATATGAGATAAAGGGCACATCTACATCACACGGAATGTGAATCCAACAAATCATAAACCTAGGACGAATCCTATGTCCATTCCAATACATGACTAGGACACTCCTTACGTATAATCAGTACAGCATTAAAATAATGTCCCATGTTCCCCAATGTAGTCGAGAAGTACAGCGGCTCTCGTATTGCTAAACTATTATCGAGATACGTCTAGCAAAACCACAAAGATCTAAAGTAAAATCTGACTGTTATCATTGCATAAAGTTTAAGTGGATCCTTGGGTACGCTCTGTAACCCGCTGATATTTCTCAGCCGAAGATAAAATAATGTCTCATTATTAAAAATGTATTAAAAAAGGTCGAATGACTCAGGCCATACATAGGTAGAAAACAATTTCACAAAGTAGAACTTTCACACGAACCCAAGGTGTTTTATATTGAAAAAAAAAAAACGCGGGCGTTAAACACTCCTCTACGCCTCACTTTGCCTTCAATTGCACAGCGGTCGGGTCTGCCGAACATAGCCTAGTTTTACAGTTCTTTTGTTTATTTTCGTCAACTAACAAAATCTCCACACGAGCAACGAATATTTAGCACTCAGCAAATCGTAAATGCACAGTCTCCTGCCGATGTTGCAAGTACTACGCCTGTTCCGATGTCATAATAAAAGTCAATATGTGTTTGTGGGTTTTCAGCCAGCCACCACATGCTGTCGACCGGAAAAAAGTCGACACCAATGTAACATTTTTCACAATTTGGACGAACAACAATCGGGTTAAAAGCTTTCCTCTGTTGCCAAATCTACCGCCACAAAAGAAGCTCAGCGGCAGCAACACATCATTGATGTAATGGAGGGATCGTTAACATACATAACGTACGTGGTATATTTCACTCAACCAAAATATGTATGTACTATGTATGTATATACAAACATTCATAGATATTACACATGTTTTTTTGAGGTTGCATTGCAAAGATGTTGGGACACACACACATACACTTCACCCTCTAACCGGCAAGACAATAATTGTGTTTAATTTCATAAAAATATTATCCCTCTAACTATCCAGTCGACCGTTGCACAGTGGGAAAATTCCATGACACCGTGCCACATTTTCAGGACATGTTTACTTAGCTAACACTAAACCAAATCTCAAATTGTTCGATACACTGAAAGATACAATTTCGGAACTGCAAACGTTTTCTGGGTTAAATTTGCAATATTTTCACTAAAAGACAGTTGGTCTTCGATTTCTGTCGGAACAGTTTCGTTAAAATACTCTGTTTTAATCCAACAACGTAACTTCATAAATGTTAACAAAAAAAAAAATAACTTCAGTGGATATTGTCGTGCTCTCTTTGTTGTTGGATCATTCATAGCCAACAAACTGTGAGTCATGCGCTCATATGTCGGAGCATGAAGTTGTTGTCGTTGGTGGATGTTCATTAGATTGCGATATAACGTTATACAACTCGTACTCGCATCTAATCTAATGCAAAACGTAGTCATAAACTTAGATGAACATTCCAATTAATTTTAACGAGGCTCGCTCTTCTGCCGCCACCCACCCATGTGTCCTCCGCTCACCACCCCCCGCCCATCGCAAGTATGTGGGCGATTATCACATGTAGAGCGTTTTGATTTGTGCTGCAGCCCCTTAATATGAACACAGTTTTGCGCAGAGATGTCGTTAAAATTTCTAATGAACTCTATCAAATTACGACGCGTAGCTTGAAACTATATGAAGATGCCAAAGGATTTGGAATAAATTATTTCACATGTTACATTTTCAAAATGAATGTTAAGTGATAAATCTAACGGAATAGTGTCTTCAATGGGGAAGTGATGCAATGTGATGTCTACAGTAAAGGACGAGATAGAGAGAATTTAAAAATACTACTAATAGTTTTTAATGATTTTAAACTAAATGTGGGAAAAACCAACACATTTAAATATACATTAACCGCTCTAATTATCAGGACTCATAATGCACCAGGCCCCTGCAATCAAAGAAAACTGTGCGCAAAACCTTTACGTTCGATCGAACTTGTCGAGCTTTTTTCGGTCTTGGTTCATGCGGCATTCGGATGATTGAGCTTTAGTTTCCACGACATAACCTTAAAACCCAGTTATGACCATCTGGATCAAATTTGAGTCGTCACGGACCGAGTTCAACATCGGCTGAGTAATTTTAACACGATGCTGTTTTTGGTCCAAATTGAGCAATTTTGGAACGATTTTAGCGGCGACCCGACTCAAAAATCGAATGGCACGAGCCAATCGATATGTTTAGATACTCAGCAACTTCTCTAATGGTAATTCGTCGATTGGCCAATATTATTTTCTTCACTTTATCAATGGTTTTGTCTGTTGTTGACGTGCTCGGGCGTCCGGCACTCTGTTCGTCCTTCGCATCTTGTCGCCCTTTCTAAGAACATTTTGTACAACCGATAAACGTTGCTTTGGTCCAAGGTAGCTTCACCATATGCCACAGTCAACATTCGGAATGCGTCAGCGCACTTTATGTGGTTTTTCACACAAAATTTGATCCATTTGCTGAAATAGATAAAAATCGAAGACAAGTTAAAAGACATCCAAGCCGACCTTGTCAGCAAAGGTACCTACAAAAATATCAAAAATCATATACACGTAGCCAGCGGAAATTAAAAATTCGCGATATTTTCTGAACATGCCTCGTAAGTGCTTTTTCAATCTACGTGAAAAGAGGAACACTCTGACAGGATCCGTATTGAAAGCGAAAGCTCAGTCAATGTTTTGTGAAGTTTACCCCAATAAAGATGAAATTGCATCATCACTGCAAGTGATGGATGACTTTCAAAAT
The DNA here is from genome assembly GCA_958296145.1 of Hydrotaea cyrtoneurina. Lineage (NCBI taxonomy): Eukaryota > Metazoa > Arthropoda > Insecta > Diptera > Muscidae > Hydrotaea > Hydrotaea cyrtoneurina. The sequence goes on from OY282512.1 coordinate 42,028,569, forward strand.
GTAAACTCCGACATGGAATACGGTTTTTAAAAATTGGAATGGTGGAATGTTTTCTGGCTGTGTTGGTGAGGTCAATCCATTTCTACATACATTTTGTACAAAAGTGGCGCAAATGGTGTTAATGGCAACATAAATCCTACTTGTGAAAACGTTCCCAGTAAGTAATCATTCCAAGAGAGTGTTTTTTTTAATGTTACCGGACATAAATTCGCCCCCGTTGAACTATAGGTCAAACGATCGGTTTAAGTGGCCAAAATTCAAATTTGGCACATTGTCTTAGTACTTCTTGTGTCTTAAAAACTCGTAAGAAACACATCGAAGCAAATAAAAAATCATTTGATTTTTCTAAAAACAATTCTACCGTCACATGTTAAGCTGTCAAATGTGTCATTAAAAACGTGTTAACTTGGTGTGTTTACTACTAAAACTTTCAAAGTCAAAATAAAACGTATGTTTTAATATGAATAACGACTTCATAAGTAACTATTCGATATTTTTAATCAAAAAATCTCCCTATATCGTTATTTTTTTGGATAAAAATCGTAACATATTGGATGCTGCCTAGATTGATCGTAAAAAATGTTAAATTTTGAAGTTATGTAAGCTTTTCAAGAGTGGGCAACGTTAGGCATTTAAAAGAAAAATGCATATTTGTTTTTCGATTCGGTATATCGATACAAGTTAATTTGTTGAATTATCGCATATTTAAAGACATGTACCATATATGGTACGCTATGCCTTTAAGGGTTAAGTACATACTTTTGTAGCTTGGAATTCTCAATTTTATTCATAGTTGAGCCCAAAAGGTCTTGATTTTTAGGATAGATTTAAGTTCATAATGGGATAGAGATCAGTTTGAAATGGACTTATGTGTAGACTGCCTGGATTAATTTAAGCCCGACAAAATACCTGAAATTATCGGAAACTGGAATTGATTTAAGGAAAGTTTTGATTAAACTGATATCACAATATTCCTGTTCTAAGATTATTAAATTCAGAATAGAATGGATTTAAAGAGATAAATTTGTATACAGTCTGAGTTTTCTCTCTCAAAAATATTTCCACGAATTTGTTCTCCTACCTCATTACAATTTGGACTTACATTTCCAAATAAATATTTAACTACACTTAAATACATCGGCAACCACTTTCTTTGATTTCTTCTACAATCATTGGTTTCTTATGTGCTACAGTCTTCCATAATTAAACGAGAACTACTGTACTAGCGCATAGTCCGAAAAACGACAAGCAGTAAAGCGAACAAATCTTTGTTTAAATAAATCAACTATTTCATTCTTAATATAAGTATTTTCGTAATTGATTTTGAAACTATTTCATTTATACTTGTTATAAGAATGACTAACTACGAATCGATTTTAGTTCAAATTAGGAAAATTCGGCTTGAATTTAGATTGAAATTTTTCTTTTTGTGTATTCTGAATTTCGTTTAGATAGTTCTTGTTATCAGGAATCAGGGCTGTGAAGTCGAGAAAATCGACTCCGACTCCATTTTTTTACTTGCAGTTATATAAAAGATAAGTTCATTAAATTACGTGCGTTTTATTTCTTCTTGAACAACTAAAGTCGGACTGGTGCTACTTAAGAATGATATTTAAAAATGCCGAGCCAATTTTGGCTCTCAATTGCATTTTTCCAATCTAAACTTTCCCACTTTCGTCATAAATCCGCCACGAAAAATTCGTTAGTCGGTCATTGTCCGTAGTAAAACAACAACAACATAATAGTTATCTCATATTATTCACCGAACACCAACATTCTTTGTGAAAATGTTCCACGATTTTGGTGGCACAATACTCGGGCGATATTAAGTTGCCGATGACATCAGTACTTGACTTATCAACCACTAGACTCGTATTCACAGAGTGATTTGTTCACCAAAAATAACAAACATCATTTCGGTTCTTGGATTTCCGAAAGATTAAGTGAACGATTTGATGAATATTTAGTATTTTCTTTACTTTTCTGCTCCGTTTCGCTTTTGTGCATTTGCAAACAGTTTTACGATTTTTCGCGTTCTACTGCGTACGCTTTAACGAGACTTTTAATTTTATAATGTACATTTGTTTTGCTTGTTATTGCCCTATTTTGTTTTCATGCACAGTCATGTCTTTGTGATTTATTACATTTCAGCTGCACTCGTTTGTGTCGGATTCTCCACTAGGAACAGATGGCAAAATGGAAATGCTCGATGCAATCGAATGGTAGAACGCTCTGCCGAAGACATCTAGTTTATGCCGACTTGAGTGTGACAAAAGGCGAATCATTTGGCCAGTACATGCAATAAGAAATTTTTGAATTAAACAATGTTGGTCATTTGGATTTAGGCCAGGATGCAAACCTTTCGCCGCATTAACCCTAGAAGGGCATATTTGTTTTTATTGCTTGGACAGGCGTCGTCGACGAAGACTGACCTTCCAGTGTTAAGGCATCGTGGAAATATTTGTTACCCCTTCGACGAGGGGGTCTCTATCTCTGGAAATTGCCGCTGAAAAATGTTTGATGGTCTTAACCGGTTTCGAACTCGGGTTCTTCTGTGTGATAGTCGCAAACACCACCTACCACATCACGGCCGTCCACTCTAAAGCATTTAGTTCAGTGATAAATTGGTGATATTCAAAAACAAAATCCTTTTCCGTGTTTTACACGATTTTGATTAAACACTTACTTCAGATGGCTCTACAACCTCTGGTTGGTATTGGCCTACGTAATGAATGACTTCAAGCTGCTTTCTCCAGATCTGCATGCCTTGTCCTTCCACTGGAGTCTCGGTCTTTCCAGTGTTGAATGCCATCCAACGCCTTTCAGGCTGGAGCATTTGCATTCATTTGATTCCTTCGGCGCCTCAGATCTGGCCATAGATTTTGCTAACGATTCTTCTCTTAAATACACCCACAGTTGCATCTGCTTGCGCAAGCTTCCATGTTTCTGCGCCATACAGTAACACCGGTAGAGTAGGCGTCTTCGTTTTTCCAATATTTCCTCCATCAGAATATTGAACAAGTTGCACGATAAGCGATCACCCTACGACCTCTTGTGGTAGTTCGGAGATGTCGCTTCCTACTTTTGTACTGATGCTCTAATGTCACCCAGAAGTTTTGATTGGATCTCATACACAGGCATGACTTCAAACAATTGTTCTCTTATCGGCATGTCGAAGGCGGCTTTATAGTCGATGAATCGCGTTGCATTCGATGGGTCTGGCGAAGTGTGAATATTTGGTCGATAGTTGATTTATTTTGCCAGAATCCACACTGATAGGGCTGGATCAGTTAAAATGTTTACCCAATATACTCGATAATATGTTATAGACGATGGGTGGGAGACTTATTCGGCGGCAGATGCTGCAAATGGTTTCATCTAATTTCACCTTCTCGGCTCTTCTTCTGCGGCCTTATAAAGCTCTGTCGGCCTATTGCTGTGTTCTACTTATCTGGCGTGGATAGTCAACACCTGCTTCTATAATTGCTTGTGGGATATTTTCTTCGATGGTTCCTTCGGTCGCTAACAAGCTGGAGAAATGTTGCTTCCAAATGCTCAGCACAGTCGACGTGTCTGTCATCAGTTTCCCATTTTGATTTATGCCTGTAGTCGAGTCGTCAGTTTGATGTTTTACTCGTTGGTAGAATTTTCTGGCATTATTTCTATTTCCATATAATTCAAGCTCCTCACATTTCCGTCGATCCATCTCTTTTCTCTCTCTTCGGAATAGCCGATTTTCCTTCCACCACAACTCTCGGTATCGCCCCAACATAGCTCGTCTACTTGTACGCCAGTCTCGCCCCGTACGTCACATTCTTAGCTTCAGTGATGGCCCTACATTGCTATTCGTTCCATTTCTTATCACTTTCGGTAGCCAATTTCTTCTTCGGCGGCTTTTGTCATAGAGTAGGAGGATTGCGATATCACCTTTTCGGCAACTAGCTTTCATTTAATAGGAGAAAATGAGATTATACTTGGACTGCTGGTTGCGATATCACCTTTTCGGCATCTAGCTTTCATTTCGTATTAATCGAGTACGTGCCTTGGCTGCTTCAAGGTCCTGGTCCGAATCGATGTCAGCAGTTCGGAAAGTCCGCACGTCCAACACGCCGGATGCCTGACTTCCCCGTATATGACAACACGATCCTAACTTCCAAATTTGTTTGCTCCTCCCTTAGTGCATTCGTCAGACCCAACAAAATAATGTACAGAAAACCCATAATTTTTTGGGTGTTTTTATCTTGAAATGGGTAAAACGATTCTCAGCTGCTAGACAGATTTCACACTGAGTTCATTCCCAAATCTGTTGGTGTAAAATCCATCGAAAGCTCAGACAATCTTAACCCTGCGATTAGTGAAATTTTTCGTTTTCAAATGAAAACGGTCTCCAGGGGCCTTCTGGTACGCAGAGGGGTTATAAACTGCTGAGAGTACGCTTGACATCAAAGTGATTAGAAAGCCTTTCTTAAGCAGGTCAGACACAATAACATTTTATAAACTCGAATCGAATTGTAGTTTAGTAGGAACTAGAGACTCCTAAGGGCAGTTTGGTATGACCATCAATCATTTTTCAGCGGCTGCCTCCACCTCGTAACTGCAGGCGACTTTACAAGTAAGAGAGCAATCTTTAAGCCATGTAAAACTTCTCTAGAAAAGCATTAGCCCTTCGGAGCCGGCTTTAAACAGTAGGTCCCGGTCTGATCCTTCATCGAATGTAAATGGAAATAAGTAAATCCTCGCTATGCTAAGCTTTAGTTTCCCGGGAGCAGAGTCCTCTGCTTTTCTGTATACCGGAGCCCTTATTTGAATGGAATCATTCAGATTTTGTCCCTTTGTGCGGCCCCCATCGGCTGTAGGGTGCCCAGAGCGGAAACACAAAACATAACAAATATTAATGGATAAAGAACGTACTCAGCGTAAATACTTAAAATGTAGACATTTGACGATATTTCGTTGGCACAGCAAAACACGACAAGACTCCAGTGACACAGTGAGCATCGGACACTGTCCAACTGTCTCTCTGGCAACCTTTCAATTGCACAACAACTTCTTTTACTCCAAAGAACACTTGAACAAACGAGATACGTCGCCCGCTTACCCCCGCATACGGTTTTTCGCTGACTGCTGCTCCATCAATTCTTCTCCAAGAAAACTCGAAACATTCGCTTATTTTTGTTCTTCACTTGAACTGTTTTCATTCATTTCGCCGTACGACAGAGACACGGACTGTCTGTCTCCGTGGCTGGCGTGTCTGTATGGCCATCGCCATTATTTAGTCCTGTTTCTGCTGTTGGGGGGGTCTGTCGGGTGGGTGCAGCTGGCTGGCTGGCTGAGTGGGTTTGCTAGATTGCGGATGGTGGGGGTTGTGTAGACGGGTTGGCTGTTGATTTGCTATGTTTTTCGTGTTGTGTTCCCCATCCTTTCCCTATCTCGGTTGTCTGCTTGTTACTTTGGCCAAATTTGTGCTTATTCCACTCCTGATAAACGACAAATTGTTAACATCCTTAAAGACGAAAAGAGTTTTTCGTGCTTTTGCTTCTGTCAACCAGTACGGCGCGGAATGGAGGGGGAAACAAACAAATCGTAAACTACGTCGGCAGTAATAAAATGTAATGAATCACATTTGTTTTTGCTTTCCATGGAGAAGAGATGATGATGATGAGGCTGATGCTGATGATGTTGGCATTGGCAAGGCGAAACAATTCGAAAGGTGCTCGAGCACATTTGGCTCGTAAATCTGTCACATGCCGCCGACGCAGCGAGACATCAAACAGCTCCAGCATTACACATACATACATACATATGTATGAGTGGTTGCTATTTCGTACTAATGAAATTTATTATGCTTTCTAAGCCCTTTTGTGATGATAAATTTATTGGCCTGTAATTGTTTATTTAGTTCATTTTAATGCTGTTTTTATTTCACGATCACGAGAAATATTCTCGCAAATGGAGGTCTTGTGTTTTTACGTCATGAAGCTTAAGTTAATTGAATTTTATGCATTTTATTGGCATCGAATACATTTCGTTTGCGCCATAAATCAAGATAATTGATGAGACATGTCGTCCCCATTTGGTCTGACCTGCCACAAAACAAAGGAATGGAAAATCTTTTCGAATATTTTTTTTTTTTTTTTTTTTTTGAAGGCCAAGGAAATTAGGGTATCGGAAGGAGGAAAGAGGGAGTAGTGTTTGTTGACATTTGTTTTGAATTTCTGAATGTCACAAATGTCAGGAAACACATTTGCTGGAAGATTATTCCACATACGAACGGTCCGACTAAAGAACGAATTTTCTCTATAGTGCGTCGTCCGATCAACCAGCCACTTCACAATGAATCGATGACAGTCTCTGGAAAGCCGCGTATTCCGGCTAAATGTTCTAACATCAGGGACAAGAGGACGGATATCTGAGGATCACATACCGTTAAAATATCTATAGAATAGCGATACACAACCCACATTTCGGCGATGCTGTAGGGAGACAATAGAGCTGGATACCCTACCATCCCCTATCAACACCACCGCTCTCCTCTGTACACGGTCCAGAAGCTTCAAAGATGTTAATGGAGCCCCTGCCCATATATGCGAGTTGTATTCCATTTTAGGCCGGATGTAAGTGGTGTAAATATTTACGAGATCAGATGGAGTGAAGTATTTCTTGCACCGCTTCAAAAAGCCTAAACACTTGAATGCTTCTTTCGACACTTCGAATATATGGCTAGCCCAGCGAGCATCACCCTGTATCTTCATGCCCAGAACATCAAGAGTGTCTGATTCGTCGATATCCACACCACCCATAGAAATTGACGACGATGCTGGATCTGGTGAACGTTTGTGTGACAACAAACAGCACTGGGTCTTTTGTGCATTAAAATCTACTCTATTCATTTGGCCCCACTCACAAATCGTCGCCAAATCGCGGTTAAGTGAGTCATTCATCGTTCGCCTTTTGTCCTCGACCTCCAGAGGACCTGGCCGATGATCAAATGAGTATGAATGACATAGGTTACTGTCATCCGCAAAGGAGTAGATCGGGTTCACAGTCTGACCCAACAAGTCGTCAATGAAAATAAGAAATAGAGAGAGGACAGAGCCTTGTGGAACTCCTGCGGTCAACCTATGCTCGTTGGATGAGACCCCATCTATAACAACTCGTATAGAGCGATCCCTGAGGAAACTCGATATGAATCGAGAGAAGATATTACCGACACCAAAAGCAATAAGTTTTGATATGAGTGCTCCGTGCCAGACCCTATCGAACGCCTTGGAAATATCCAGAGCCACGACCTTACTTTCACCAAGGGCGTGAATAGATCGACTCCATCGCTCCGAAAGGAACGCCATCAGGTCTCCAGTAGATCGATTTCTACGGAAGCCATACTGTCGATCATTCAGCAGGCCATTAGACTCTAGATATTTAACCGGATAGTGGCTAACCATGCTCTCCATAACCTTTGAGAGCGCAGAACAGATCGCTATTGGGCTATTGGGATTTGTAGCCTCACCTTTCTTGGCAACTTTCCAACGTGAAGGGTAAATACCAGCACTGCACGACATGTCGAAAAGTTTGGACAATGGACGAGCTTTCGTCGAAGAAAACTGAAATACCAAGCGTGTCCGGAGTTCTACTGATTCTCCAGCTGTGCAGTAGTCCACCCGGGATGTACACGTACGATTTGCCATCATGACTATTGCTCAGTGGCCAGTGATGACTTCTGTGAGAATTCTGCCGATTCAGAGCCCTCCCTAGCACATATGTTCGACTGTTTCCCCGTTATGTCGCTATGACCAGAGACCCATGAAAATATCTTCAATTAATTGCATTGTCTCTATGGTGCTCCGCCGAATTTGTCCCCAGTCAATGAGTGTGGGATTTTGTATACTCCGATGTCTCCACCCTCACCAAGCAATCGTAATAGCTGCAGTCATATTTCCCTGGTGGACCCCTTTACATCCGTCAGATATTTTTGCAGAACAATTATTATCCTTTCGCGTCATGATGCCCGTACACTAAGTAACAGAAATGTGCGGTCTATTGTTTGACATTCGTCAGAGTGGAGTGAGATTTCATGAGATTTTGATAAATTACAATTTTATTGGTATCGTTTACACAAAGCAAACAACAGAACCGCCAGACAAGAAGAGTTTCCAACAAGAAACGGACACTTGAAATGGGCCAACGGATGACGTCTTCCTAACAAAATTATCCATTACATTTTATTGCTGCGAGACAGGCAGACAGACGGACGGACGGCCGGACAGACAGAGATCCATAAGAAATTGTTTGTTTGTGATGCCGTTTCTTCAAGCACTGCCGTACTCGAACTTTCTCTCCTTTTTATGGTTGTTTGGGTCTTTTTTTTGTTTTGTTTTGCGTGGTCCTCACAACAGACACGCACACACACACACACATCTTCAATTGTTTGCTTTTCATTTCATGATTGGGTTTTCTTTAGCATCTCCCCCGAAAATTGAAAACGGTTATTACTGTGAAATGGTTTTTGGTGGCCATGGCACAAATGCCTTCATCGCCTGCTAATCGCTGGCTGGGAGGAGCGGATGTTATGACAATGAATATGAAATGTATTGTAATTTATATGGCAGTGTTATCTCGCCTTGAATACGAGTGCTCGCGCGTTTGCTTGGCTGAACTCTGGGAGAAAAAAATAAGCGTAGCGAAAACAACAAAATGCAAATCAAATTTATTTCCTTTTTTAAATAATTCAATATCGCATTTATAAATTGCTGTTTTTTTATGTATTTTTAGCAATAGCAAGCGCCACCACTTCTGTTTCGTTTTTCCCGCAATCTCCGTTCTGATGTTTGCCAACGTTCGATTTGAATGGAAGAAGAACGCAGCCACCCACACACAAACACGCACACACATACACTGTGAACCTGCAGCGAAACCAAGAAAGCAATACAATTTTTAATTAAAAAATATATAGACTTTTTTTCGTTGTTTGCAATATTTAATTAAAAACCAAAAATAGAAAACAAACAAAACAAAATATTCGAAATCTTAAAAATTAAGTCAACATACAGCAAATCACACTCATACACTCCCTCGCAAATATCCCGACCTGCTGCCAATACAAGGATATTTCACACACAGAGCGAGCGAGAGAGCTAGAGAGCGCGTGCGATTTCGGAATTAAGTTGAAAATAACTGCAAACTGGCGTTCTTTCAAAATATAATGTGGAGCACAATATCGCCGACCAATTCGAAGAAACTTTTAATTGGCAGCACACGCAGCGTTGACTATGTCGGTGACAATTCCACAACGAAATCAACAAAGATCTCAATCGCAATGGAAATTCATATACAAAATAAGTGCATTTCAGCATAGCGCATCACTCTGGAGGGTGGTGCAGAGCCCCCATGGCTACAGGGCCCCCTTAAAGCGGCATTTTTGGGGGCCTCTGGCGTCGGAAAAACTAGTATCTTACAGGTGAGTCACTAATAAACACTATCAAGTTAAAGAAATGAAATAAATAGTAAATGTATAGGAAATGTATTCGAATATTTCAATATTTTCATGGTTCCCATGTAATATTTTCATAGTTCCAGTGCAAATGTTTCGCGATCACTATGACGGGTCTTCACCACCTTCAAATATTTAAACAAACGAAAGTATTTCTCATTAACTAGAATAATCATCCCGAATGTCGATATCTTTGTGACCAATTCATCAATCAAATTTCAGTTGGCCATCAACGGGGTTCTGCTTCAAATATTCTTTGACTGGCGAGTAATATCTAAGCCATGTAAAACTTCTCCAGCTCCGTCTTTCAACCATTAGCCTTGGTTAGGTGTGCTCTAGATTTGAGTAAGTTCCTGTTTCGCGAGCCTAAACTAACGTAGATCTTAGCACCAGGTATTTGCCATTGTTCCCTCCTTGGTTCCCTCACGGCACCCGGTTGCACTGCAACTCCACACCGAACGAAATTAATTTGAACATATTCTTGTTGACTGGTATTTAACAATAATAATACATAGTTAATTTAACTACTCCCTGTTTGAATTTTTTAACCATGAAACTGATTGATATAAAAATAATTATTGTTGTTTTAACAACGCATTGTTCAATTTTTTAACCATGAAAATTGTTAATATAAAAATGTCATTGTTAATTTATTGAAACAATGCATGCTCAATTTAACAATTTTATATTTCTTTGCAGAAATATAAATTTTCCAAAAAAGCTTCACGAATTGTGTTTGCTTTGATTGCTGTTACAGTTCTTCATCGTTACCCATTTGCAATGATTTCTGCAGCAAATATTGGTGTAATAAGTGTCCTAGCTCTAAGCGATTGAACGAGAACTACTGTTTAGTAGCGCATATCCCAGAAAAAGCAAGCAGTAAAGCATTGAAAACCAACAGCTCAACAAGCAGTGACGATAGCATTTGGTGGTGGGTTTTTGAAAGAGCGAGATAACGTTCTCACATGTTAAGAGAAAAGTAAGAGGGGAAAAAGTGTGGGAGGCGGGGAAACACAATCGCATTCGTTGCTACTTCGTGTAACATAATACTGAACTTCGTCTAACACAAAGCAGATCAAGAACTTCGACACAACAGAGCCGAATGATCTTCGAATTGTTGTTTATTTCGCACATTTTTCAGCCTCTCTCTCGAAAAAATCAACCTTATATAATGTTAACTCAACTATTTTTCATGTAAAACTATTCAACTATTTTTCACGTAAAACGTTATTTTGACTTTGTACTCAAATATTTACCATGACAAAATTAACCAGACACATGGTTAAAAAAATCGTTGTACTTTTGGCTCGGTGCAGTTGAACAGTAAAAAGCTCTTGGATTGGGACTAAGGGATCCCTAATGCCATCGTGGTACAGATAATCAGTCAGTACATTCCTCCAGTTCTCAGGTCCCCCACAATACTCTTAGATGTCAGTAAGAAGCCCAGACTGAGGTCAAAGTATGGACGTTCAAGTACGAAGTCCGCGTCACATGTGAATTCATACGCTACTCGCCGTATGTCACCATCCTTCCATTTCATCATCTACCACGAAACTAGAAGTCCCTTGTTCCTCCTACTATCCCCATCTACCTGATGAACAGCAGAAATCCAGTCACTCGCAGAAAGTGGTAGTCCCTTCTTGACCTTGAGAGCAATACTGAAACGTAATATTTCCAGGTCGAGGGGTGCCACATCTAGCAAGACTTGCAAGCAAAGTGATTTTCAAACATGTTAAGACCGTCTGACTAGTACCACCATAAAAATTGATCAAATATTTTTTTAGTTACCATAAAATTGATTTTTCCACAAATTTTACCTTTTGTAACCCATAACTTCCCAAAAGTCATTTCATAGGCTGAACAATTATCTGTCGTATGCCATTTATACTATTCGATTATTTTATTCGGTTAAAAAGATTTTTGCAACGAAAAAATTCAAATGGCGCCACATTGTCTAGATTCGGCTGAAGTAATGGCTCAATTTTACTGTCCTTGGTAGTCTATGGTGTAAGAGACCTTCGAGACTATTTTTGGACTCTGATAAGGGGTAGTGAATACTTAGCACAGTTTCCATTGAATGTTTTGTTTGTATCGTTGCAGCAATTCTTCTATCACGACTTCCCGAAGACACATCAAACCACAACCAGAAGAAAAGTGTACAAAAGCTGCTTGGTATGTGATACATGTATACGAGAGCTGATGGTAATCGATGTTCCGCCCCAGGTAATTGAATGGCAATCAACAGCAAAGAGACATCCATCCCACTCACCATGAAACTCTCAAAGTTATTAACGAAATTTACTCGAAACAGCAGAGAAAAGTTTACTTTTCCTCCAACACATACATTCATTCATTCATTTATTCATACACTTTCGTTCTTTATTCATTCTTTCCATTCTTTGCCATTTCCACGTAAAATATATGTATAATCGTAATAAATATTTATAAAGAAGAATAATGAAACATTGGCCAATTAAAACTTTTCTAATTTTCTTTCAAATTATCCACCAAAATTGTCTTCGATATCAACACAAACGCCACTGTCACTGATACCGACGCTCCCCCACCCCCGGTTAATGAATTGACTGCTTGACAATGGAACTGATACAGAAACGGTTTCCAGCGGATAATTTTGCTGAATGGAACAATGGACATCCCCTGGGGTTGAGAACAGTTCATGCCTATGTCTTAGTCTTCGATATGGGAAATTTAGAAACATTCCGAGTAAGTAATGAATATGTACACAAACATTAAAACCAATGAATACCAAGACATATGAATATATGCAGACCAAGGCAAAACTTTCTGTAGTTTAGGAGTATTGCTAACCTGTCACTCATGGTATACATACATGTATAGAGAATGTATGCTCTCGTTCTTGATCAATTATATCAAAATATATGGAGACGTAGACCCCACATAAACTTTCAAATCACCCAAATCAAACTTTGTACAATTGTATATTATGATAGACCAGTAAGCAACTCCGGCAAAGATGACAAATATCGATCAAGGTTTTGATGTCAAGCGTCTGCATTAAGGTATTCATTTCTATGCCTGCTGTGCTGCACTCGCTTCAGTGCACACTGATTTACTGCACCCGTTACTCTGGAAACAAAACAAATGAATGATCGAAGCCCACACAAGTAAAATACTGTACACTAGGTTGTGCTTGCGCTTAAGTAGAAATTTATGTTATTTCAACAAACACTCACTCACACACAAGTACATTTTTGCATCTGAAATGACAACGAGTACAGTAGTGAAGAATGCAGTACAATATATGAAATACAGCCCAACGTTCAGTAATTTCAAAGAAATTCATACTTAGCCAAGACATTGCTAGATATGTAGACTAGTTAGATAATGAATCTGAGACGATCGGTATAAGAAGAATATTAGCACAAAGTTATCACAGTGCGGTACGTTGTTCTCTTATCAGTCCATGAATAAACACATGAGAAGTTTCTCTAAGATCGGTAATCAGTACACGATATCATTTGTGAACTCACTGGCCTGGACTTACTTTTAAAATCGTCTCCGAAAGGCTTTTACTTTCTTCTAGACGCTTTTCATGGTTTATTGGGTTTTTACCAGAAGTGAAACCGAAAACTGATTTCGCAAAACAATGATGACTTTCGCCGAAACCCAATGGAAGTGTTTATTCTCAAATGTCAAAAGTTGTCGCTCTGATAAAAATCGGGTATGTACAAAACTTCATAAAATTGGAAGTAACTCGTGTTATTTTAGAACGAATTAATTATTCCATCCATTGTAGTCCTATTAGAGCGTGCAGACTACCAGCAACTTCATAGGGAATTATTTCACTTTAAATTAAACTTCAACTCTTTAAATCTATTCAGATATTTTAACCTTATTTCAATTGAGTGTTTGTTTTCTCATTTCAGTATTGCAGGTCTATGAGAGATCAAATTTTGGATAGTTTTTGTCATCGTGATTTTAGTATAATTGTCGTTGGCAATAAATACGATACAATAAATGAAACACAAGCAAATTCACAGGTAAGTCTAACAAATATCTTTTATCAGTCGATACGATCCCAAAAGTATACCACAGCAGTCACTGTATACGTTAGGGGTGTTTGAACTGAATTACATCTGGGCTATATGATCACACCACTGCGGTAACCATAAAATATGCCAAAAATGTGAACATGTTAGAAACTACCGAGTTCCTTTGATTTTTCCAAATTTATTACTTAGATAAATAGTAACAAAGAATGAAAATAATTAAACAAACTTCGGTGTGGTCTTTTTTCTTAGTAGCTGCAAGAAATTAAAAAAGAGGAATCTCTTGGGGCTGTAGTTGCAAGACTGACAGCGTTAGATCGCTTCCCTCTTTCAATTTTTGTAACAGAAACTACAGAAACTTCTGGTTACAAATGCAAAAATTCAGCTATGAATGATATTGCAAAAATTCAAGATGAAGGAAATACATTTAGCCTAACATTCAATGAATGGACGTCATAATCAAACAAGCGACTTATAACTGTTACGGTAAGAACCACAGCAAACGCTTTCAACACTGAATCAATAAGTCTAAACAAGTCTGCCACTGCAAAAGTTTCTATTAAACTGGCAGAAAATAGATTGAAAGATTTTAATTTGTTATTATCCGATGATATCGTTGGTTCTACAAGAGATGGCGCATCTACCGTGATAACAAATGATCGGTAAAATGATTATTCCTAAACAACAGTTGTTTCTAGTGCATGGCTAGAAAGATTTTCATAATGTTGAAGGAAATTATTACTGTTTTAAATCCTGTAGAACTTACGGTTGAGGCTTTATGCCAAAAATATATCAAACATTGTACAGCTGATGCTGCGTTGTCCTTCATGTTCAATGAACAACGTTCCATAAAATGTGTTTCAGCTGCAGAAGTATATATCGCTCATTTACTTGAATAGTGGCATAATTCAAAATTCACTTTATATATTTTTGCTCTTGGAAAAGCTGTAAATCTCTAATTTAAATTGGCTTTTGTTCTACTGAGTATTGTGCATTCATATGACAGGTCTCCATATTATTGAAATAGCCTGCAGTTCTTTTTCTATATTTGGAAAGTACGACGAAATTGACGATTTTAAACGGCTCTCCTGACAAAATCCTTTTTTGAGTTATGCCACTATTCAAGTAAATGAGCGATATGTCCCTCCAAACAAGAGTACGGGAACGTTGAACTATGTACCCAACACTGTTGAATTTTTAGAAAAATCCTAAATTAAAATCACAATGTTGATGGTAATATTGACATAAATATTATTGAAAGTCGGAAGACTATGGCGATAAGGATTTCGATTCTGATGAAGGTAAAGGGTTACCCATTTTGCTTTTTAAAAGAAAACGTAAATAAAACACAACGTATGCAGAATGAAATCCGCAATTTTTTTTTAAGATAATACATTGTACTAGTTTAATGTAAACAAATATTTGGTCCCATTCGAGCTGCTTTGCGGCAATTTTGAGGACATTTTTCCATGGCTGTTGAAAATGTCGATGTTGGCATGTAATGAAGCTCCTTTCGAATTTTTTGAATCACATTTTTGGTAGTGTTGGGTCTGAAGTTATTTGCATATACTTTTCGTTTTAAATTTACCCAAACATCCTCAATTGGGCGTAATTGGGTGGATTTTCTTCTTTACATACATATTCTTGGCGTAATGACTTGATGCTAAGTCGGGCCAGAAGATTACATTCAAGTTTCTATGCTTCTTATTCATAAATTTGAATGCTCCACATACTTTGTTTACTTTATTTTCTACGTGTTTTTTTTTTCTTTCAAAAAATGTTTTCCTTGCCATCCAATGTGAAATATGACTCATCGTCCATGATGCATACAATGTCGCTCTTGGCTTAGAATGTATTTTTGACCAAACTTCTAAGTCGATACTCTTTGGGTAACTTCTTGAGCTTATGACGCTTTTGGCTTGTTTTTTCTGGACTTTCTCTGAATTCCAATATCACTCAGATAATTTTTCACTGTTTTTCCGTCACATTGGAACTTTTTCCCAAGCTCCCTATAGGAGCTTTACCATCGGTACCATCGACTTTACCATCGGTAATTTTTCGAAGTCGGCTTCTCATAGACGAGTCGTTCAAACTACAGTTTTTTTTCCAGAACCACGTTTTCTTTCTGTTCACAAATGTTGGTTCGTAAGTGCTCAAGAGTTATAGGTTTATCTGTATAAATACGTTCTTTCGCGTAGCCCCACAAAAAAAAAAGTCTAACGGTGTCAAATCGCATGATCTTGGTGGCCATTTGTGTCGCCACGACGAGCAATTAGGCGGCCAGGAAATGTCTCTTGCAATAATGCCATATTCGCCCGAGTTGTGTGGTTGTGGCACCGTCTTGCTGAAACCACATATTATCCAAGTTGAATTTTTTAATAGCAGGCAAAAAAAGTAGGTTATCATACGACCATAACGCCCCGAATCGACGGTGACAGTCATTCCCTCGTCGTGTTCGAGGTAAGTAAGGTCCAATCACACCTTCGGACCAAAGAGCGCACCAAACAGTGACTTTTTGTGGATGTAATGGCCTCTCTTCAATTACTTGAGGATTCTCAGAACCCGAAATACAACAATTTTGTTTATTTACATACCCACCGAGTGAGAAATGTCCTTCATAACCATAATCTGCTCTTAAAGCACGATATGCGGTTGTGCCAGAATCACTATTTTTCTAGTAGGTTTTAATAATTTTTACTCGTTGTGTGATAGTTAAGCGATCCATTTTCGTAAACGCCAGATTTCCAACTGAAAAGAAAAAAAATTGGTTTAACAACTTAGTTTGACAGATGTCGAATTCCAGCCCTATACCTTTGAACCACGAACTAGATAACCCTTTATGTTGCATAAAGTTCAGAAACGCATTAAAAAATTTTGTCAGCCCAACAAAATCTGTTGTTAATGATAATGTCTACCTGAATCTATCGAAAAGAAATTGTTTTGCTTGTTTGCAGGAGGTTCTAGAGGCACCAATTTTAAAGCTGCTTATGGATACCTGTTAACAGTGCTACTCACAAGAGTTGACTGCGAATGTTGTTTTGCCTCGGCAGCAAAGTTTGCATCAAAATAAGATCTCAGGTGTCACAAGTTTTCTGCGGAATAACACTAAGTTTCAAAAAAAAAAACATATCAATGTAATTTTTACAATTTTTAAATTAATAAATTTTTTGTGAAATTATTGTGAAATTAAAAAATGTTAATCTAATTACATACAAAATACTATTCAAATAAAAACAGTTGAAAATATTTATTTAATATTAAAAAAAAAAAAATCTTGAAATGAAAAAAATCCGTCACAGGGACCAGTTTTTTTTTTAATTTTAAATTCCGAATCCCGGGATTTACAAAAGTTAATCCCGTTTGACATCCCTAATTATTAAACTTTGTCACATTTCAACGACCTTAATACTTTCTTCCATTGAGATCGTTCATAGGCACGAATGCCGCAGAACATATCAGCGAATATTGAAATAATTTCTCGTTTTTGCGACTGTTCCAAATGAAGCGAATACTTTGCTTCAACCGTAGTTGAGACCACTCCGCTGGACGTGGCAACATGTCACACTAGTAGACAATTCAGAAAACATTATTAGTGTCTAAGATGTTGTTTGTCTTTTACACTCTCAAGGTTGGCCTAAATATGAAAAATATTTCTCTTATTCTTTTGCAGGAACTAAAAGATATTTCAACACTAGTAAGGAAACACTGGCGCTGTGGTTATGTCGAATGCTCCGCACAGTAAGTATTGAAAACATTTATGTGTTTTTCGCCCACACCCCCCCTCCACCGCGCTTCTAGGATTCCGTATAGATACTGACAATTTGTTTTTGGCCCATTTAGATACAACTACAAAATCGGCGATGTCTTTCGTGAATTAATGGGTTGTACCAGCACGGGCAGTGTCATGGGCACTGATTTCTCACAATCAAATAGAAACAAAGGACGTTGTACAATACTTTAGCAATTTCTGCATAGGTTTTTTAGTACCACATCAATATTTTAAATAGAAAAACAAAACAACTACAGCAGCAACAACAAAAACAAGTAAAACCTACAAAAAACAACAACAAAATCAACATTTAATATTAGACTTTAGACGTTACAAAAAAGAAACAAACAAACAGAAACTGAAAACGGTTTTTGTTTTTATTGTTTTGTCATTTTTTTTCGTAGAACTTTAAGAGAAGCCACTGTAAAATCAACTCCAAAAAGATAAGCAAAAGGAAAATTTCTACAAAACAAGCGATGGTGATGAACTGAATACTTTTTCGTATTAAGTTAGACAAACAAAAATAGATAAAATCACAATAATTACTTTAGACAAACATATGACGATGGCAAATGAGTCGGACAGACAAACTTGAGCATATTTGGTAATTGTTATTCTTTATGTTAAGAGAGAACTTGTACAAAGTTGGCAACCGTTTAGAAGGAACCGGAAAACAAACACTGTCCGCCGGACGAAAGGAATAAACCAAAAGAAACACCCACAACAATTGGCAATAATTTTAGAACAAATTAAGCATTTTGTTAATTGTTCTCACATAGTTGACATGTTTTACAAATCGAGTACGAACGAGTAGTTGACTACTCGTTCATCACCATTTATTGTTCCGCCACCAACTCCACTCCCTCTCAATTTTGAATGATATATTGTGTATTTAAACCGAAAACAAAACAATGAATAACCAACAAAAAAAAACAAAAAATAATAATAATATATCCCACCATCGTTTACAATATTTAATCATACAATTTTGTGGTTCTTTAAATGAAACAAACATAGAGGATTTTATTTCAATTTAGAAAAAAAAACAAGAAAGATGTCAAGTAAATTGTACCGCATAACAGTTAAAATAATTGTAATCAATAAACGCTGACATTACCACAACACATACACAAGGACAAATATACATGAGGGTGTCCCAAAAAGCCGAGGCGGTAAAGTATTTTTGTGAATTTTGGCAAGACACATTTCGAGTTATCTCGGAAAGCAAGAGGTATTTCTTATTTTTTGAAGACTTTGAATAATGTCAACAGAAAAATGTTCGAGCTTTACTTTGATGTATAGAAATCATATGTTCATGGACTGACACCAAGTTACTGATCGGCTCAACGTGGCGAACGCAGTGCCATCTTTATTGTCAGCATTCCAGACAACCTCGTGATAACTCCTGGGCAAACGCAAAGGCGA
Organism: Hydrotaea cyrtoneurina; assembly: GCA_958296145.1. Lineage (NCBI taxonomy): Eukaryota > Metazoa > Arthropoda > Insecta > Diptera > Muscidae > Hydrotaea > Hydrotaea cyrtoneurina. The sequence continues at coordinate 42,047,281 of OY282512.1, forward strand.
CGGCTAAAATGTGAACGACTCAAGTTAAGAGGTTGGATTTGGGCCAGTAAACCGCTGTTAAACAAAAAATCCACAATGAAACCTAAAGTAAATGAGGAAATACGGACTCCCCCTTAAGGTCTAAATGAAAGAAGCATTCAAATGTTTAGGCTTTTTAAAGCGGTGCAAGAAATACTTCACTCCATCTGATCTGGTAAATATTTACACCACCTACATCTCGTTTACATCCATAGCGAGTCTCGTAAGGCAACATGGCTGTCACCTGACGCAAAATCTACGAACGTGACATTCAGGGTGAGGCGGGCGCCCATGTCGACGTTAGCTGTGTTGGAGCGATACCTTGAGTTGAGGAGCAAGGAAAATCGTCTATTCCTAAGAAAGTAAAAACGAAAGGGAAAGACGGAAATATGAGGAGATTGAGGTTTCCGGAAACAGAAACGACACCAGAAAAGTCTACCAACGAATAAAACTGCAGGCAAAAGTCTCATCTACTGTCACAACTTCCCGTTGGAAACAACATTTCTCCAGATTGTAAGCGGCCAAAGAATCCAGGGAAGACCGACACTCCGGTGGAAGGACCAAGTAAAAGTCGACAGGCAAATAGTTGGTATAAGAAACTGGAAAGCACATGCAAGACCAAAGTAATTGGAAATCATTCATTAATTGGGAATCATTCAACAGCAACAACACGTTGTAGAGCCAACTTAAGTAAATGTTAAAGAATGTATGTAAAATTCCCAAACAAATTAAATATAAGGCAGTTAAACGAGACGAATTGCCGAAACTTATAATTGATTCTAATCAAATTGAAGCTCATACACTTTTCCCATTGACATTGACGTGTGATGTAATTCGAAAGACCTCCGAAAACCCCAATTCTTCAAAAAAAAAAAAAAAAAAACGAAAACCAAAACCTAAACCCAATCTGAAAAAAAACAAAAATACTTTACCCCATCAATTTTCTTAAAAAAATCCAAAACAAACGTTTTGTTTTGGGCACCCTAATGAACATGTGCCGTAAAACGAGAAACGTTTTAGGAGTATTAACAAAATTTTAGCATTGTACTTGAAGTACACAGATAATAATTAATTATTAATATTTACCGATAAATGAAAAAAAAAACAATTAAAAGTGAAACTAAATAATGTTGTGATCATTTCAAATGCAGGCATCAGGTGGTGAGCATATATGGACAAGTGCAATATAAAGAAAACAAAACACAGCAAAACCAAATAACTGAGCGCATTTACTGGCTGAAAGTGAATTAATTTTTTCATCGATTTTCATTTCTCCCGCGTGAGCGTAAAGTGGAAATACTGAATATTTGAGTGAACACTTATTTACTTATTTCCCTTAAAATTCCATGAAGGAAGAGACGGGGAACTTCTCTCGAATCAGTGAGCTGTGTACGATATCGTTTTGTATACTCTCTGACCGGGACCTACTGTTTAAAGCCGGCTCCGAACGGCTAATGCTTTTCTAGAGAAATTTTACATGGCATAGAGATTGCTCTCTTACTCGTAAAGTCGCCAACATTTACGAGGTGGAAACAGCCGCTGAAAAATGTTTAATGGTCTTACCAGGTTTTGAACCTGGGTTCTTCTGTGTGATAGTCGCACACACTAACTACCACACAACGGCCTTCCCCATTTGTTTACATCACATTTTTTCAGTTTAATTTATAACTCATACAACCGATGTTTTGCACACTCAGTATCCAGTACAAACAAGCCTGCAATTATTCTTCAAATAGGGCTTCTTATCATCAATTAGGGTGCAAGCTGGTCGAAAAAAATACAAAAAGTGTAGAATTGTTTTTAATTTTAACGATTTTTTGGGCCTCAAAAAAAAATATTTTTTTTTAAAAATAAAAAATATTTTGTTTAATAATAAAATAATATTTTCTTTAAAAATTAAATTGAAAAATAGATATAATTTAAAAAAGAAATTTTTAGTTAAAATATATTTTTATTAAATCCAAAAAAAATATTTTAAAAATAGAAAAATAATTAAAAATAAAATATTTTCTTTTCTGTTTTTGTTGTGAACAAAAAAAAAGTATTTTTTTAAAAATAATAAAATATTTTGTTTAAAAATAAAATTAAAAAAAAATATTATTAGGAAAAAAAAAATTTTTAATTAAAATATATTTTTTTTAAAACCCAAAAAATATTTTAAAAACGGAAAAATAATTTAAAAAAAAAATACCAATAAAATATTTTCTTTTCTGCTTTTGTTGTAAACAAAAAAAATATTTTTTTTAAAATAAAATTAAAAAAAAATATTATTACAAAAAAAAAAAAATATTTAATTAAAATATATTTTTTTTAAATCCAAAAAAATATTTTAAAAATAGAAAAATAATTAAATAAAAAATACAAATAAAATATTTTCTTTTCTGATTTTGTTGTAAACAAAAAAAATATTTTTTTAGAAATAAAAAAATATATTTTTTAGTTATAAAAATGTCTTTTTAAAAGTTAAATATTTTCCTTTTTTAAAATAAAAGAATATATATTTTTTTTAATTTTTTGCCCACTGCTCTTTTACCATTACTTTACAGAAAAATCATGTTCACAACATTTTTAACTCACGTGTCATTGCATTGTCTGATCGGACGCCTTCCATCGAAATTATTGTGAAAATAATAAATACAATCGACGAAAATGGCAATTTTAAAGAAAAATTAAAAAAAAAGTATTTAAAATATTTTTTTTTCGGTTTTTGGACGTCAACATACACCAGGAAATATTTTAAACATCCCTTGGACAAAATGGCTCTTGCACAGTGTAACCATTCACAATTATTGGGCATATCTACCCTCCGCGAAATGCAGAGTTAATTACCCTGATTGTACCGATCCGAGGAGGGGTGAAAACATAACCTATCACAGAACTGGTTCCGTATGGATAGAACGGTGCCAATTATTCCAAATCCGAACGCAACACAAGATCAAGTTTTCCAAACGATCAGACTAATCGTTCAATTTAATTGATGCGCGCCCCCTCCTTTTGTTATATAACATAACACAGATATTTCTCAAAATTTACTCTCATAACATAACACAGATATTTCTCATAATTTACAAATAACATACATTTTAAGAAAAGTCATATATTTTCATACTTTTACATATAAATATCGTTGATTTGACACATTTGACGCCGTAAAGTGTTGTTGGGTTCTGTGACCGGTACAAATGAGACGTATTCTATGATGAGTACTAACATGACACAGTCCCGTGATATGTCACTTGGTATCTGAGCAGTGTCCATTGACTCCCTCCATTGACAAAACCGTGTACAAGTAACCGGTTCTTTTCATATATTTGTGTCGGTACTGTGACCGGGCCCTTTCTATGAGGCACCTATCACGTGACTGGTTCTGTACCGGTCCAATTTCCCGTTGGGTAGTTAAGCACAGCTAGGGTTGTTTTTGTTGTGTGTGGAAATTATAAAAGAAAAAAATATTATTCAGTTTTAGCTGCTTGAAGGGAAACTTCTCCCCCTATATTTTGATGCGCTTAAATACGTTCATTCCTTTCGAAGATTACATTCCTCTGGCAAGTACCCATAAAGGTACCCGTGTAGAATAATCGGTTTGTCCGGTGTTGTTTTAGTTCTTCATCGAAATCATAAAATTTCCTGTTGTTGTTCCATGATTCGATTTTGGGCCAAATTTAATTTTCAATTTCAAATTCAACATCTTATCCTAGCATTTCTGCGCCCGTACATTTATTTTTTTCCAATTAAATTCGTATGGTATTTTCTACTTATCCCCCGTCGGTAAGTTAGCTCAAGTGATATCCAAACATCAGTGAATCGGGCTGACATACTACCGACAATTTAATAAAAAATTAAGAAGCCCTACCTTAAAGAGCTCCTAATGGAAATATTACATTGCCACATACGTACATACCTACTGATGCCTGAACAAATCATAAGAAATTCTATTCAACGCACAAAAAAGAAAACTAACATGTTACAAAAATAATAATAATAAAAAAACTACAAAGAAAAACTAACTGTAATGCTAGGTAAACCGACATACATACATACTTACAAACTTATAATTGAAAAACTTGAATAAATGATGATGGAAAATGATCACTCCCATTGGAAAAAAAGGTTGATAGGTTAGTTGAAAATTAATTTAAAAAAATAAAAAACATATGCATGTAGATGCATACATACATTTGTACATACATATGTATGACCTTTGTACATGTACAGACATACGACATACATACATATTTACAGACAACATAAAAAAAGAAATATCTAAAAAGAAAAATGCCTATGGAAACAACAATAAATAACAGAATATTACAATTATTTGTTCAACATAATAAGAGTTTCACATTAAGTTGCCATTTCAATCAGATGTTTAGAGAACCAGAAAACACTTTCTTTTTCATTGTTGTCACCGCATGTGATTAAGGGCGGACATATCGTTAAGATTTGAAAATATCAAATGGAATTTTTTCTGTTTTTCGTAAAATGGAAATCTGCTCTTTTCAGCAGGGATAGAAACTGAATGAAGGAGACGCTGTCATCTTTGAGTTCAAGGTTGACACTGGCTAACTTTCTTTCGTTAGTGAGTCCAGAAAGTTCGAAATGGGATCTATACTGTCACCACAATGAAAATCACTAACAAGCACAATGAAATTATGGCCGAATTTCATGTCAATTCCTTTGCTTCCATCAAATTTTATGGTCTTAGATTTTGATGTCGATGTTGAAATTAAGAATCTCCATTTCATATCTCATACATTTCATCCAATACAATGTCTAGCGTGCGTGTGGTTTGCCGGCACTGGACGCACAGTGGTCCACAATCCATTTCCATCGGCCAAAGTTCGATAACTTTTCATCGAGCAAACACTGTATACGAAAAGTAGACAAATTCGGAAATATTTCTAAAATATATACAATAATCCGATTTTAAATGTCAATACCTTAAAACAATCGCTCAGTCCTTGCCTACAAACAGTTTTTATCATCAGAACTCAAAAACTATCAAAAGTTACAGACTTTTGGGCGATAGAAATGGTTTCTGGAAAACTAGGAAATTCTATCTTTGTTTTGAAAACGTTCGCAGTGCGACTTAGTCTGTTTTTTTTTGGAAATATTTCTAAAATATAGGCATTGTCCGAGTTTTAACATTAATACCTTTAACCGATCACTCACTCCTTGCCAACAATCAATTTTTTACAAAACTCAAAAATGTTCACTCGATCAAAAGTTACAGACTTTTTGGGGGACGGAAATGTATTGTGGCCCATTGTGTGATTTACAACTGCCCAATGATTTTTACGATCAATCCCGCAATGACTCACTGATTGCCTAAGTGATTTATTTATTAGTATTGCGATCAAAAACTCTAAGCGTTTAAGGTCGAATGACATTTGGCCCCATAACCATTGGGATACATGGTCCTAAAACATCTTCTCCTTTGTATTTTTGTTGGTTCATCCGGCAAGTCTTTGCTAGCAACGGAGTCTTACGATTTGTCAGCAAGGTGTTAGCAACACTTTTGTTCAATTATTTGGTAGAAAATATTTCGGAAGACGGTTTTGATTTTCACTTTTTGAGCTGATTGTTTCCATATGCAGGCTATCCCGAATACTGGAAATGGGAATTAAATCCTAGATGATTAAAGGGTTTAATTTTGATTGAACCCTGTGTTACTGCTGAGAACTTGCCTTTTTGAATCACCGGACATTTGTTAGATTCCAACAGGAGTCCGTCATCAATCCTCTCACGATCTGTAAGACTTTCACATCCTGCTCCTCCTTATCAGCATAATTATTTGTAAAGACATTTGAATAATAATTAGGCTAAACTGGGGAAAATTCATGTTTTGCCTTTCTGGATTTGTAGGATTTTCCATACCCTCCTTGATATATTTTTTTGTAACACTGCACGTTGAAAAAGGTAACGGTGACTCGAACGAAATAATTTTCTGATTGGTCTTTTTAGTATATTTGGAACAAATACCAGCAATATGAAGACATTTGAAATGTGACCTTTCTTCCCCAGATCTCATTACTAACAAAACCCCCTCTCCGCCAACATAATTTTGTATTAAGAATAGAAGAATAATATTGTTGCAAGAAAAAGTTCATAAGAAGAAAAAAACAAAAAAATTATTAATAATAGAAATAAATCTACATAAAATAAGGCTGACTTTGTATATAAAAAAAAAACAAAAATTAAAATAAAAATTGTATTTGTTATTTATAAAAGGAAACCACCAACCTCCCCCCACCCCCCCACACAGACACACACAAAACAAACACAAATATTTTAATGGAACTTTGTAAAGAATTTTATTGCCACTGAGAATGGACAACCGAAATAACAATACAAATAAAAACAACAACAACAGCATTCTGTAGTATGTGACATAATTGAATTCGAATCGTACATAATCCAATATTCAAATAGGAAAATCCCAATTTTTATTTTGTACCGACTGAGAAACTACTGCCCGCAGAAATGAAATGAAAAGGCCGTGCGGGCGGGCGGCCGCTCAACAACAGCACACAAATCGTTGTAATTTGCATTCCCCCGAGTTTCCAAGATACGCACAATTGCCATCAACCATGTGGAACGCAACTTTATACATCCCTACGACATTTCGTAACAATTCATGTCCGAAACGACGGCAGCGATGTGAAATATTATTATTTGTGAAAAGTGCTTGCAAATTGTTTGCTTCCATTGAAAGTTTGCCGCCCCTAGTCCTACCCCGCCCCTCCCTCACCCCACCCAGAAGCGTTATTTGTCTCTTATTTCCATTTGGCAGAAACCGCAACACACAAATCTTTGTTAAATCGAAATGTGAGAAATTTTTATAGAAAGTAGGCTAAACAAACAAAACTTACAAAGACGACGATGAACAAGAAAAACAACTTTATTTTTAAGGCATAAATTGTATTTAAACAGAAAAATAATAAAAAAAAACACAAATAGATGTGCTTTCGTTTTGTTTGTTGACTTTTATAGGAAAAATAAAATGGAGAAAAATATAAAATATTGTGAAATTTTCTGTTGAACCATTTGAAAATTCGTCAAAATGGCTGTTAATTTAAATTAAATAGAACTATGAATGAATGAACGCTATTAAAGATAAAGAAAAATATTAAAAAGCAAAAACCAACAACGGAAGTTGAAAAGTGAAACGGTATCAATCAATCAGCTGCATTGAGCTTTTCATGCAACTGCATTGAAATGTTGTTGAACAAAGTGAGCAAATGTTAGCAAATATTAGCAACTAATAATAAAAAATGCAATTTAAAATAATATTTAGTAAATATTTAAGCGCTAAAATGTTCATCGCTTGCATCTGTTTACACATTCGTATTTAAATAAATGCATTTCACAGATACACATACACACTGCCACACAGCCACACAGAGACATACAGTATATCAGCCCAAAAATAATAGGTTTCTTCAGCTTCAATCCAAATAATCAAAAGCTAACAGAAGGCTGCAGCTTCCGAAGCGACGAGCTTAAACATACAAATTTACGAAAGCTTAAATCTCAAAAACTGAAGAAAGACAAAATTAGATTACCACAGCAAAAAAAATCGGAAGCTACGCAATATCGCAGCCAAAAGAAATCGTTAGCTGCCAGAAGTAACAGCTGAACATTTTTTTTGTAAATTTAACTTATGTTAATGATCGAGGGACAAGCAAAAGGAAAACAGGAGCGAGAGAGTAGTAAGAGAAATTGATGTCAACGTTTGTTTTTATTTTCAAAAAATGGTGACTACTGCCTGATGTGATCTTTGAAATTATTTTCTGTTTTTATTTTTGAGCTACGCCTAGCAGGCAACAACTTGTTTTTGGCTGTAGCCAAAGAAGTTTCAAAACAAACTAAATTGGGAGGAGAAATGTATTCAATTAAAGAACTTTTGGGGAGTAAATAGTACTCAACTGTATTTAATTATACTAGGCTGTAGTACATTTTACTAAATGTGAGGATAATTGGACATTTTTCGTACTTATAATAAGTAAGCAATTGTTTAATTGAGTGTATTTCCCATGGGTACCATATGAAGATCCAATTTACTCAATTTAAATAGGTTTTCCAAAAGCTAAAGCTAAAGCTAAAGCTAAAGCTAAAGCTAAAGCTAAAGCTAAAGCTAAAGCTAAAGCTAAAGCTAAAGCTAAAGCTAAAGCTAAAGCTAAAGCTAAAGCTAAAGCTAAAGCTAAAGCTAAAGCTAAAGCTAAAGCTAAAGCTAAAGCTAAAGCTAAAGCTAAAGCTAAAGCTAAAGCTAAAGCTAAAGCTAAAGCTAAAGCTAAAGCTAAAGCTAAAGCTAAAGCTAAAGCTAAAGCTAAAGCTAAAGCTAAAGCTAAAGCTAAAGCTAAAGCTAAAGCTAAAGCTAAAGCTAAAGCTAAAGCTAAAGCTAAAGCTAAAGCTAAAGCTAAAGCTAAAGCTAAAGCTAAAGCTAAAGCTAAAGCTAAAGCTAAAGCTAAAGTTAAAGCTAAAGCTAAAGCTAAAGCTAAAGCTAAAGCTAAAGCTAAAGCTAAAGCTAAAGCTAAAGCTAAAGCTAAAGCTAAAGCTAAAGCTAAAGCTAAAGCTAAAGCTAAAGCTAAAGCTAAAGCTAAAGCTCGATTCTGCAGGGAGACTTAGCTGATAAGTGAGAATTGTTACGAAAAAAATAGACACAACTAAATCGGGCTACACATTGGCCGGTTTTGCTTTGCGATCCGAAAAATTGTCGACCAAATGGACATCTTCGGAGGGGACTGCGGGAAATAGTGTACGGGATTTGAAAATTTAGTTCAGTCATGCTTCAGAAAATTACATCTTTTTTATGTTGAGGGAAACCTTTTATAAACAAAAGTATGGTGGTGACTTTTCTCAAATTTGCAACGACTAAAACATTAACCCTATTCGTACCAAAGACCATACAGAGGGCAGACGTCACAGGTTGTTTTTCGATACATTAGTTCGGCGACACACTCTAGATGTCAGCAATATTTGAAAGGTTTTCAAAGCAAATAATGTTTTTTTTTTTAAAAAACAAATACCTACTTTTTTAAAACAAATACTGTTTAAATACCCACTTGGAAATGTTCAGCAAACGACTTGGCACGTCTGCCAAGGTCTTTGTTCGTACCAGACAGTGACTTTGGGTCACTATTGAAATTAATACTTGTATCTGTATTTTATTTTACCTTAGTCATTATTGTCCCATTCGTCTAAGTTTCATCCTTCAAATAGTTTCATTTAATATACAGCCCATTAAATTTTTTTTTAATATTTTTTTTGTAAACCATTTTGCGTTTTTCTGACGATACTTTACGTTACAAATTTAGCTTACCCCCACTGTGCGGCAGATATCTTGCAAACAGATACCGTTATACACACCCCACGTTATTTCCTCTTACGAAAAATAACAACTCTCGATAGGATAATGAAAATGAACGTTTAATGTTCATTACATCCATGAACACAATTGAACAGAAGGGATTACACAGACTAAGGAAGTCCTTTATACAGATTTATGGTTAATTTAAGTTGATAAACAATCGTACCCACTCACACATACACAAACGCTGTAGCAGTCACATGGAATACCACAATTTTTCTTTTATTTGCAATAAATGTTGTTTGGACGTTGGTTTCAATTATTTCGTTCTTTCGTTTTGAAAATTGCAAAATTAGCAACAGTTTATAAATGAACAAAATAATGATTTTTATAATGAAAAAATAACAGAAAACAAACGAGGACATTTCATAAATGCACTCTCTCGCTCTCTCAAACACACACGCACACACATATGTACATGGCCATCCATTTGTTATACAGACCAGGACAGTGGGTAAATTGGTAGCACTGCATTAATGAACTATTTACATACATTTGCATATTTATTTTGTTGGGGGGCAGACAATGAATAAATTAAATCATGAAACACTCATACCTATGCATTTCACACACATGCCCTCACACATATGAACAATAATACATGAAGTTAAATATAAATGATAATACAAGGCAACTGAACAAATGCAATTGGTAATAATGAAAACAAAAACAACAACAAAATAATAATAATACCGCTAAAAATATAATCATACACACATACATACATACATACAAACAACTTATGTTAAATATAGTATATAAACGTAATGAAATAAAGTGATACAATTTGCGAATACATAATTCCAATTAATTAAATATTGTTGTAGTCGGTTGTTTTATTTATTATCATTTATCGGATTATCACCGAGCGGTAAGTACGAGGTTACATCAGACAAGTGTGGAAATGGACTCAACGTTTTCATTTCTTAACGGTTGCTTAAACTACGGTATCTTCGTTAGTTTTGCTACGATTCTCATCAAATTCTCAGAGAATATTCTTGAAAGATTCTGCATTCAGAAGATCAAATAAAAATAAATTAAAAAAAACATTTGAAAACGTGAAATGCAATTTCAACCTTATGTCTGTTGACAGTAATTTTTGCATCAAGCCTTAATTTTTTAATAGGGCTCATACATTTCCATAAGAAATAATGTCCATACAAATAACGGACACCCTACTGGGGACTGCAGTCGTCTGGAAGACCTGGAATATCGAATGTTATATGTGTTTAATGTTCATTACATAAAATACAAAATAATGGAATATATATTAAACTAGCTGACCCGGTAGACTTCGTCCTACCTAGAAAAAATGTTGACTTAGCTGGCCCAACCCGCGTTACAAATCCTTCCTTCTGCATTGGAGACATTGTATTGCTCAGAACGCAATTTTTCCTGATTCTTAAATATATGTATTTAATAGCAAATTAATGAAATAATTTGCGACATTTCAATTTGACGAATCATGAAATAGATGACCTTTTTGTTAGTTTCATGATCTTTATGTAATTATTGAATGGAAAAGAAATACGGTACTGTCAATGGACTACTTATTTTAATTACACATTGTATCCATCCACTCCTCTTCAAAATAGCTGCGATTGCAATGCATCCTACGAATGATGTGTTTCGGAGATACTTTGAAGGCTGATTTCGCAATAACCTATCCCTTCACTGCTCGGTGGATGACACAACGCTGATTGATTTTATCAGTAGAATGTCCGAGGATATAAATCTTAATAAACTTGTGATCAGCATCCACTGGGGTGAATTTGTACGATGGTGAATTACTAAGTTACTAAATTGGGTTAAAACCCCGTGCTTCGACAATACTCGCTCCAAATGACGTCATTTGAAACATTGTACTTCTGAATATTCTCCGCGAAATGCTTAAATTGAGGATCTCGTCCAGAAAGTAATATGGTCAATATCTCTGGTGGAAGTGCAAATTGTGGCAATATGACCTTTCCACCCTTGCAGCATAGTCCTGGTCGAAATTTTAAGACATTGTACTGTGGATTCTTTGTTCTGGAGTCATAATGGATCGCGCTGGAAAAAACTCACGCGATTTTAGTCCAAAATCTGACTACGCTTATCGCCAGGCTCATTTACTTCCTGATTTATCGTCGTATTGATGAGCGTGTACACAAATATTTCTACGAATTTCGATCAATATTCCTACACGAAGTAAAGTCACGTACTGAACAAAATATACTGTGAATATTCCATGATGATCGTCAATCAATTTAATACATTACAACGGCAGATACATCATTTTTTTTATTAAGGACTGTTATTATAGCTGTGTTTTCAGCACGTATCATCCTACTTCTAATAGTTCATGAGATATGGAGGTTCGAATGTTGAACGGGCGGTGCCAAATTTGTGTAAAATCGGACTATAAAATATTGGATGGTACATTTGTGTGGGAGGTACCAGAAGGGGAGTTGCCAGACTTCCAAGTTTTTTTTCCAAAATTTTGTCTAGCTATAACTTTAGTAAATACAAAATTTGGGCAAGATAGCGTTGGTTATACTGATAGTATTAGACGGTTTATCAGGGGCGGGATGGTACATTTGTATGGGAGGTACCAGAAGGGGAGTTGCCAGACTTCCAATTTTTTGTCCAAAACTTTGTCTAGCTATAACTTTAGTAAATACAAAATTTGGGCAAGATAGCGTTGGTCATACTGATAGTATTATACGGTTTATCAGGGGCGGGATGGTACATTTGTATGGGAGGTACCCGAAGGGGTGTGGCCATATAGCCCATATGCAATCCCATAAGCAGTTTTGGGAAAATATTAACCCATGCCAAATTTCAGAGCGATTGTTTAACTCTTTCGAAAGTTATCGTGCGTACCAGCAGGACAGACAGACGGACAGACGGACGGACGGACAGACGGACATGGCTCAAACGATTTAGAAAGTCATGAATCGAATTTGGTTCAAAGAGACTTGGTTTCTAATGTGAATATTTCTAGGTGTTACACTTTTCAGCCGTATCAAATGATATATACCCTCCTACCCGTAGGGTGAGGGTATAAAAAGTTAACCTCGGAAAGAGATGTAGTCTGGGGTCCTATTGAGGGGAAAAATAAAGAAAAAAATTTTTATGGGTCGCGCCACTCCCTCGAAATTTGGAAATTATCGCTATTTTGGCGTTGATTTTAGAAAAATCCTAAAAAGTATTATGTCAATAAATGTTTGCAATAGCGTAAACAATAAAATGAGGGCATGAACAAATTTAAAAAAAATTTTCTCATTGTTCAAAAATTTCAAAAAGTAAAATAAGTCAAATCGTCCCTTCTTCAGAAAATTGACTGAACAATGAAATCGCCACCAAAGCTACAAATATTAGTCGATTATCCTCATATTTGCCTCAAATACTTTTGTTTGGGCACTGAACAAGCTCAAACTTTTAAATTTCGAATAAGTTAAGTCGTTAATTTTTAGGATTTTTCTAAAATCAACGCCAAAATAGCGATAATTTCCAAATTTCGAGGGAGTGGCGCGACCGCTAAAATTTATTTAAATTTTTTTTTTTATTTTTCCCCTCATTAGGACCCCAGACTACATCTCTTTCCGAGGTTAACTTTTTCAAATTAAAAAAAAAGCATGTTTTCACTCCACCCTAATATATATGTCTAAAGTGGAATACTTTACAAAAGTACTTACTTACCGGTGCGATGTTTTGCACTTTTTGTATGAAAACTGCACTTGCAAAAGGGGGATTAAAAAGTAAACAAACGAGCTTTTGAACTTTCATAGAACTTTTGCTTAAAAGTAGCATCTATTGTTATGCTTTCAAAAGAATCAGAACGATCTATCGTTTAAATATTTATTTTTTCAGTTTAAAAAAAGCTCATTTTTGACAAAGGTCATGTAGGGTCATCGAATAAAAACACAGGAAAAGCAAAAAAAAAAGTCTGTTTTACTCCGCCCTAATGTATAGCCTTGCTACATATGGGGGCGTTTGTAGACTCATTGTATTTCACCCGGTGCTAAGACCACCGTGCGTTTAGGCCATCGTGACCACTCCTCTGACTGTATGGGGCCGAAACTGGGAGTATATGTGGGGTACAGAGCCTGACCAGAGGTCGTGTGGTACCACGGATGTGTCAAGATCACCCGGAGCTTGTTCAGGCTTGGGTGATGTTATATATTCAAATCGCGGGCAAATTTTCGGCTCGGAGTGGAATTACATGTATTAGATAGACCTCAAGCCCCTACCCAGAGGGAACGTGTTGATACCATTCGGACATTTACAGAAAGTATTTTGAGAACGTTGAGGTTACACAATTTACATTTTGCACCCCAAAAATAGTGCTACGGAAATGCAATTTATCTACAGTCGAATTCGTATTAGTGCACTCCTTTTAATTGGATTCCATGCACCGTACTTCGTTTAAACGTTTATTGAGATATGGTTTATGTGAAACACACTTTTAATACAAAGATAAAAACGTATGTGATACGAACACCGCTTAAGAAACGAATATTGTGAATGTAACGGTCAATGTGCCGACTCACTTCAATAGTTCTTCATAAAACTCATTAAAACATACACAATAGGGTGGAGTGAAGTTGTACTGGGAAATTTTTTTTTTGAATTTCAAAATGGAATAGTCACCAAAAGATGAACTAATAGTACATATGAATTAGTGCAAAAACCGGAGTTTGTAGCGTAACGTTTTGAGGTGCCCCAACGGGGTCAAAGTTGAGAGTGAATGGGTAAAAATTCACAAAAAGGCACACGACTGCCCCGGAGTCTCTCGTAGAGCAATCAAATGTAAGACCAACCCTCATTAATTTCCCCCAATAAACATTTTCTTAGAACAGACCTACCCCCTATCTCTACTCCATATGGGGGCTCCCATACAAAATTCAAGATTTGACGAAATTGTTAAAAATTGGCCGCCACAGGTTCCAGGTTGCCACTAGGGGTATAAAATGTATGACCGACTTACATTATTTTTTCACCATAAACATTTTTTCAGAACATAGTTGCCCCCTATTTCGACTCCCAAAGGGGGCTCCCATACAAAATTTATATGACAGACTGGAAAATTATAGGATTAATTTATTAATTTCCCCCATTAAACATTTTATAAAACATTTTATAAAAAAAAGTGAATGGAATTATTTTTTATGAAAATGTTGTTTATTAATAAAATGTATTTAAATTAGGTACTACACATTAAATTGTTTCTTTGTATTAAAGGACGTCATCTTCTGGCGTGATAATAGTCGTGCTCTTATAAATCCATCACGTTTACTTTCTCCACAGACGGAACTGGACGCATCTGTCACCAGCTTAATGCAGCGCTCTACGGCTTGGGTATGGCAAGGAAAATCTTTTATATTGTGATGTGTACCAAGACCATTTTCGACAATATTCTCCAAGAATTCGTTTGAAATATTTAAAGTCAAAGGTGGCTCAGTTATTTGATGGTCTTGCCAATTTATTAAGTCCGTGTAATCCTCAGCATCAAAATTTAAAGAAGGTACTTCGAACTTTCGTAACCCATAATTGTTCTCTAATCTTGCTTTTAGAATGCGTGTGTATGCTAGGTTACGTATCTCTTGTCTTTCATCTGCGAGCATACCGATAAGGACATTTTCTGGATTACCGAAATAACCATTTCGTTGAATCCCTGGATGTATTATTTTTTTTAAATTGTCGTCCAAATATCGACTCAGGTTAATTGTTTGCCACAAGTGTTTAGCTCCGTTTGTGCAAGAGGGATTACACTTGATTATAAACCACATTCGACCATAAACTTTCATCACAAAATATTAATAAATATTAATATTAATAAATTTTTTTCGGGATCAGTTTTATCAGCATATAACCTTAAAATACGATTTGCTGTAGTTAACCATCTAGAATGGTTGAGGGGTCCAGGTTTCGTATTGGCCAGATCTGAAGAAAATTCACCCCTGCTGATAGCTGTCATTATATTAAAAAGATATTTTTGGTCATAGCTGAGGTCAATATTGGTGATGTCTGGTAGTGTTGTAGGAATAACAGAAAATTTTACGATTGGCATTGCCTCACACTTTTGTAGTTGGGATCCTATAGGACCTGAAAAACATTGAGGGCCTGATGTTTTTCCATCCAAAACTACCAATAAATGTCGCAGCGGCAATTCGTTTGAATGCAATTGACAAACGAACCAATGCAAGGGTTTATTTAATTCTGCTTCTATCAGGCGAATGACACCTCCTTTCAAACCCGTATTCACTACTGTTCCATCGCAACCTACAGCCACTATAGCATTCAAATCCACCGATTTATTCGTCAAGTGAGTAATTAAAGTAGTTTTAATAGTTTCAGCCGTTCCGGATTCACATGTGACATGGCCGAAGTACTCACTTTCTGGCTCCGAGACAATTACGTAATGTGCTTTCATTTGTCGGTTTCTGTAATATTTTCCATTTTTTTCGATAAGCACTAATGTGTTGTCCCTTCTACCGTCAAAGTAAAGACCACGAATAATTTCTTTACGGTTTATATTTTGTAAAGCTGCCCTCTTCTTTGATCTGGCACGGCGCACTTCTGAGCGATCTATGACACGACTCTGATCGTTTGATGAAATAATGCCAACGTCTTTTAGAACAGAGGACGCTATGATAGCAGCGGATCTGTCGGAAACTCCAGTACGATCGCAGGCAAGGGCTAAACATGGCAGTGTTAATCGAATTTTTTTAATCGACGACTGAACGATTTGTGGTAGCTGTTTTGTTGAAGAGTATGGATTATATGAAGACACACTAGAGCTATTGCAGGAATCACTGCTGTCGATTGACACATTATCGAGCAACGAACGGGAACAGCAAGGTTGTTGCAAATCATCTACTTGTTGTTTCTCAAGTAAACATTTTTCTTTTCTCCCTTGTTTCTTCATAGCTTTTTTAGAGGCAATATTATCAACACCGCCAATCACCATTTTCCTCGTTGTTCTTTGATCAATTAAAAAGTTTATTTCATTCTTAGGTACACGACATTTTAATGTAACGAAAATAACAATTTAGAACATTTGTTGTTTCGAACAACATTTGTCGATAAGTCGGCAGCTTCAATATTGAACTTTAATCTGATAACATACCAGCAGTTGGTTTTACACATGTGTCTTCAAACACCAATTACTGACTGAAGACAAGCGCTGTGTTTTGACGCAGAATACGTTATTTTAATATTATTTTTGTGTATGCGATGCCACAAATTAACGGTACTTCGACGCTTGTGCGCACGGTCAGCGACAAACGCCCAATTTATACGATGATTTTTACGACGTTGCTTCTGCGACCTACCAAGGAATTATTAATAAAACTGAATTCTAATAAAATAAATAATATGAAATATCTTAGTAGGGAGATAGGGGGTAGGTATGTTTTATAAAATGTTTAATGGGGGAAATTAATAAATTAATCCTATAATTTTCCAGTCTGTCATATAAATTTTGTATGGGAGCCCCCTTAGGGAGTCGAAATAGGGGGCAACTATGTTCTGAAAAAATGTTTATGGTGAAAAAATAATGTAAGTCGGTCATACATTTTATACCCCTAGTGGCAACCTGGAACCTGTGGCGGCCAATTTTTAACAATTTCGTCAAATCTTGAATTTTGTATGGGAGCCCCCATATGGAGTAGAGATAGGGGGTAGGTCTGTTCTAAGAAAATGTTTATTGGGGGAAATTAATGAGGGTTGGTCTTACATTTGATTGCTCTACGAGAGACTCCGGGGCAGTTGTGTGCCTTTTTGTGAATTTTTACCCATTCACTCTCAACTTTGACCCCGTTGGGGCACCTCAAAACATCAACACAGATGATTAATTTTTTGCATGGTAGTTTAAGAAGCCAGTGGTCACATTTTGCCAGGTATTCCATTTCGATTATTGGAAAATCTCATTTTCACTCCACCCTAATACACAATAATAGAGGAGAATTGAGAGACCAAGAGATAATAGAGGAGATAACGTATCTGACCAATGGAAACGTTGAAAATGCTGTTGTAGCTTTAATAGAATTTATTATGAGATCAAAACAATAAATTCTATTAAACTTACTACGAAGAAGAAATAAGAAGAAGACATAGAATCCATTATGGATTCTATGTCTTCTTATGGAAACATTTTGTTGGGAGACACTACTGAAGCTTTTACTGAAATTATGTGTCAAACCACATTTAAGGCAACACACCAAATGAAAATAAGTGACTATTATCATCCACGCTCATTAATATTGAATTTAAATTGTACATACAAGTAATTTATCGTTGTGTCACAAGTTTCTATCTTCGTTTCATAAAACAATTACATACTCAGTCAATTATCCGAATTATTTTTTATTGAAAATCCGGCTAAGTGAACAAAATCCTGTTTTTTTATTTCCGCTTAACCGAATTCGACTGTTTATAAAACTCTTGCGTGACTGACTGACTGAATGCGTGGCTTCTTGATTGGAAACTTGGTCCACAACTACAATTGGAAACAACGGGTGGAAGTAAGTTAGAGATGAGACGAAAAAGGGCTAAAAGATGGGATAAAAGGGGAATAAAGAAAAGATTGAAACAAATTTTTAGCAACAGCAAGTGGATAATATTACCAACACGGGCAGAACAAACAAAAAGGGAAATAAGTAAATAAATGGGACAGAAATGTGTCCAAAACATACTAAAACAGGAAAAAAGGGACAAAATTAAAAAAGTCGAAAAAAATTTGAGACAACAACAAGTGGATAATATTTAGTAAAGGTTTCGTCCCTTAACGGGATAAAAAATGTACAAAAAGGAGAAATAAAAAAACAACAAGTGGACAAATAGTAAGTTCGGCCGGGCCGAATCTTATATACCCTCCATCATGGATCCTTAAAAAGTCAATAAATAAGAAAACTAACTGAGTTTTTGGCCTACGTGTATGTCAATGACATGAGACGGTCATTGTGCATGACCGATCCTCCATTCAACCTAACCTAACCTAATTGAGTTTTTGGGCCGCTCGTGACCCGATAGTCCCAGGAACCCGATCACAAATTTTATCCAAATCATGAAAATAAATGCATATTTGGGTTCGCGAGAAAATTTCGTTGCATTTCGATACCCATATGTCCATGTTTGTCAAGGGACGGTTTTTGGGCCGCTGGTGACCCGATAGTCCCAGAAACCGGATCAAAAAATTTAGGCAAATCATGAAAATAAAGGCATATTTGGGTTCGTGAGTAAATTTCGTTGCACTTCGATACCCATATGCGCATATTTATCATGGGCCCTTTTTTGGGCCCCAAGGGTCCACGAAACCCATGAGCACGCCCATTTTTGGGATTTTTTTCCCCATCTATAAATTATATAAACTTAGAACAATTTTACCAAAAAAAATCAGATGTAGTGAAAAAAAATATTTGAAAAATTTGATTATGGCCAGGATATATTTAGTCCCGTAAAGGGGAACTTTTTCCCCTTTGGTCCGATATTGCTCATTCTCAAACTTAACCGGCTTATGGGCAAAAAACATCTTCCTACGCTTCTTAGCGTTGGTCGTTCGCACTCTATCGTGATTTCAACAGACGGACGGACGGACAGACGGACATCGCTAGAATGTCTTAGAATGTTACACTGACCGTTAATATATATACTTTATAGGGTCGCAGATCACTCTTTCGAGGTGTTGCAAACGGAATGACAGACTTAGTATATACTCCATCCTATGATGGAGTGTATAAAAATGTGTGAACAATGTTAATCGGCAGGAATGATTGCACAATTGTACAAAAGATAGGGGAAACCAAAAAGTTTAATAAAACGAGCTAACAATTCTCGGATATTGAAAAGGCGACAAAAATGGTCCAAGGCGGGTAAACTATAGAGGATGTGGGAAAACTTTTTAAAAGTAATTGTAAAGAGCGAGAAGTAGAAAATGAAATAAATGTTTGAAAATTGTTCCGTGCTTAGCAATAGCGGATGCATAAAGTAGAGAAAGGTGCCCAAATGGGGAGAATTAAAAAAGTGTGAACAAATATTTCAAAAATTTGAAAATTCGATAAAGGTTCTGAGTCTGTATAAAGTTTTTTTTTTTTGTAAACCAATATAATTAAACAAATATGGAAAGATAAATGTATGCATATATAAAGTATGTTTATACATTAAAAAATATCCATAACTCGAACCGTCATTATCCCGTACAAAAGTTCGAGTTATGGAATTACTTATAAAATTGTCTAAGGGAATTTGTTTTTTTTAACTGCTACTAGAAGTTCTCTGACTTAAAGAATATTAGACTTATGGTAGTTCTAGTTATGGAGGTCCAACTGTACGTTATTTTAAACTTTAAAGCGTATGAGTGTTCCGTTTGCCACCGTAGAAATATACGATGTAGTATGCTCCAAATTGCTACCGGCGCGTGGGGATGGATGCTCTCCATGCTGTTTAGCCTAAGGAAGCGTTCAGCCCTTAACAGCGATAAAACTCACAACGTTATGTAAAGCGGCCCTAAACTCAGAATATTCAACATCACCGTCAAGTTGTTTCTGTTGTAGCCAGTCTTGGAATGCTGCCCCTACAGACGTCAACAGCATCCAAGTATTTGTTAATGTCTGCTTCCGCAAAATTCGACATCGCCCACTATAATTTTCAGGAGAGACAAAAAAAAATGTTTATGTAAAAATGATTGTAATATTTAAAGAATTAACATAAAAATTGGCATAACAGTATTTGTCCAGATGAATAAGATGGTGATGTGAAGGAAATGTTTGCAGTAGTTAGAGATGTGTACTTCGAAAATTATTTATGGAAAAAAGACAGTTTTGTAAAATTTTCAGTTGTGACCTTTTTGTATTTAGGGTGCGATATATTCGAGCATCCACGGATCGTTTTCGCACCACGTTTACTCTAGTGGATAATGCGCGTCCTCGAAGGCGCTATTGCGGCTGTAGAGCTGAGTATCGAAGAAGAGCCGAATGAGTCCATCCGCCATCGCGCACTTCATTTGGATCTGTGCCGATGAAATGACGATTTTCACAAGAAAATTTTGTTCAGCAATGAAGCTAACTTTTGGTTGAATGGGTACGTTTGGGTAAACTGTCGCATTTGGAGTAATGAAAATCAGAACAAGTCATTAGTGGAACGCCATTACATGCTCAAAAAGTCCCTCTATGGACAGAGGGAATCATTGGTCCATGTTTCTTCCAAAAATGAAGCCGGCCACAATGTTACAGTCAATGGGCAACGTTATAGAGCCAATATTAATGACCCTTTCGTGCCTGAATTGGAGGATGTTGACCACCTTTGGTTTTCACAAGATGGCGCTACATGTCATACAGCCAACGAAACAATCAATTTATTAAAGGACATTTTTGGTAAGCGCATTATTGTTGACATGCTGCACCAAATGCTGCAACAAGCGGTCGAAAATCGGGCCTCTTGAATGGAATTTATTCGAGCCAGCCTCGGCGACCACTACGCATCGGTATTGTTATTTCGGTAACGATATACCGTTATACGACCTAGTCTACTAAATTGAATCTGCAACTGTCAGCCTCTTGTAGTTGCAACCCAAAGCTTTCTTGTGACCTCTTTCGCCGTTTCGTTACTTCTCTCTCTCTCTAAATATCACCACGCTTTAGAGATCGTTGACAAAACTTGACTAAGTAATTAATGACCGGGTTGACGATATGGGCTTCTGGCAAATTATCTCATCCATTCAGTATAATGTTGTTGTTTTTTTTAGTTCACTATGAAGCAAACGCCATTTATAAAAACAAATCCATTTTTAAAAATAAACAAAAACACAAAAAATATTTTCAGTTTTTTTTCTTTTGTCTGTACACTCCCCTATGAATAGTACAATCGGGCGACTTATCACAGTGCGAACAAATCACATCACATTATAATGATTTGTTATGCCCATGTCCCGTACTTACGTGTGTCTGTATAAATGCAATAAGCAAATGAAACTGATTTAAATATTTAATTTATGCAATGGACGACCATCGCAAAAAGTGTGTTCAAACGGGGAAGAAACACCGTTTTGTGCGAGATTTAAACTTTTTGTGAGGAAATTAAATGTCAACTGTTTCCGAAATATGTACTCAAAAATACTTTACACAACAAGCTATCAAAATCTGGTTGAGCCAAAATATTATTATTTTTTTTTTGACACTCTAATGTACAGGTGGATCAGATGTGCGTTTTGCGCAAGAGAGAGATACAGTAAAAAAGTTATTGCTATTGAGAGCCAACCTAAAGTCGCCGATGGCAGATGTTTAAATCATCCACTATCCTCTAGGGTTTCCCAATATATTTTCATTTGCCTTTTGGGACCATGCCCCCTTCAGACCAACCAAAACATATAAAATATTTTTCATAAATATGTATTTTTATTCTTAATTCGGGATTATAAATTAGAATCCAAATTCTACATACTCCCCATTAAGAAGCCCCTATTTTATTTTGTTTATGTCATTTTTATTATAAAACTCACTGCACTGAAACATAAACCATAAATTTTTAAAACAAACAACAGCTGATCGACGATAATCATGAGCAGGCACGAGAAAGCAGTACAAAACCATAAATATAGTGACACAGAAACATATTACAACATTTTGATGATAAACAACCTCCCACCCCCGTGAGTCACATTATGAAAAAATCCCCAAATTTTTGAATGAGATTTTTTTTGGGGAATTTTTCCTTTTTTCATATTCATAGGAATTCATAGAATCTAAAAAACTCTTGAACATTCCAAAAACTTTTGTGCCTTTTGATAGAATTGTCGAGTATTCTTCTGAAAATTGATCGGTTTATCAAAACAGCGCCGCTTGTCACACCGGACGCCGCATATCTGGAAAACTGGTAGAGTTGTTTTAATGTATTACATTAAAAGGCTTTCATTCCCCAAACTCCTCAAAATAAATTAAAAATTCCCCAAAGAAGACAAAAATTAATTGAGAAGTGCGCCAAATGAAGAATTTCCCGAAATAAATTCAAAATTTCCCAACAATTCTGAAAAATCCCCCTAAATAATTTATCAAAAATTCCCCAAATTTCCATTATCCCTACACTAGCCGGGCGCACTACCGCCTTTCTTTAGAAAAACACACACAAGGCCCAATTTTAAATGTACCCGTCAATTACAAATTCGGTTCCCCTACCGGAATGTTCACTTATTTCATATCAGCAATTCTATATATGTATCCAAAACGGGATAAAAAAGGGGAACATAAAAAATGTGTCAAACAGATATTTGCCAACAACAAGTGGATAATAATAACCATAAAAAAGAAACAAAAAGAAGACAAAATAAAAAAAACACTGAAACTATTTTTGGACAACAACAGGTGGGAACGAGTTAAAGATCGAATGAAAATGGACCAAAATGGTAAAAAAGGGAACAAATAAAAATAGGTGAAACCATATTTTGGCAACAACAAGTGGATTATATTACCAAAATGGAAAAAAAATGAACAAAAAGGGAAAAAAGGTAAAACAAAATTGTTGACAACAAGTGGAAGATTTAACAGACCCAAAGTCACATCCCCATGCAGTATTGAAGTATCGATATTCAATCGACTGAATGTGCGTGTGTGTGTGGCTTATGCTCTTAATAGTGAACCACTTGAAGGGTTCCATCGTCGAATTCCAATTGAATGTATACGCGAATACAGCTCAGGCTGCTGATAGTGCCACACTTGAAGTGTCATAACCCTATCGCCTGTTCATACAAAGGGAAAGAGAAAAAGACTCATGTTCAATTCTGAACATTACTCTGAAGTAACATTCTGTATTTCAATAATTGCGGACACCACATTTCCTACTGGGACTTTGAACTTATTTAACTTTACTGTGTACAGATGGAATGATTATAGAGAAGAATTTGTGAAGTACTGAGAAGTATGACAGGTGATTCTCCTTTGCTCTATATAAAGTGGGAATAATGGAATGATGATGAGTATTGAAGCGTGCTGTGGAGAATTGCATTGGATGAGCCACACATCTTCATAGAAGAGAACGCTGACTAAGTAATTTAAATCTGTGTTACTAATAATGAAATGAAATGAATAAACGTTTAAATTACAATAAATGAACAGAAAAACTTACAACTTAGACAAATCCGCCCGTCAAAACCTCTAATTCGTTTCATTCTCTTCGACCGTGATATTGTGTTCAGCTCATTTCTCACTGAATGGATATGTTATAAGTAAAAAACGTTGGTCAGTTCATGGAACCATATATAAATTTCACCATGAGTGTCAGTCACAGAGCACACTACTACAATTCGCCTGGTATGACGACGATAATGTTAAACCTTCTGTTAATGCAATCTGCACTGGGTTAATTTTCTTATTTTGTCCAGGTTGGTCGATGTTCGTTCTTGTTGGCTTATTAGAAGTATGTCACTGCTTACTTTTCCATACAAAATAAACAGAAAACACATTTAGTTCCATTGGGAATTCGGCTATCGATGGGAGCCTTCAGTAATCGGGAGGCATTCGCCGAAAGTATTTGAACCACCCCAATGTACACATGTTCCAACACCCGTATAGAAATTCTACTTCTACTTACGTATACGTGTTCGTTTTGAAATTGTCCACAACTCATACGCCCTCTCAGCTACACAATTTGCACAAAGCACACACAGAAAGAATTACTTATATGTATTTCACTTTTGTGATCCCAAAATTGTTGCCAGCTATGTACATAATTTTCCGAAATGAAAACTTAGCAAAAGATTTATTTTTAGCCACAGATATGTACTCGTATGTACATCCGTATGGCCAAGAAACGCTTTCAGGCAAAGCAGTCCAAGTGCTCGTGTCACATGGAGAATGGCAAACATGACGTGAGGGGTCTATCTAGTGTTTGCACAAGCCCAACAAGTACATAAAAACCTGGTTTATTTGCAGTTTGTGTCATTTCAATTTTGGCTAAATGTAACATACAACCATACACCCACCCACCCACAACGATGTGCACATACAATCGTCTTGATGGTCGTCTACTTTTTTTTTGCCAGCCGCGTGATGGCTTTTGGAAATGGGTGGAACGAGAAACTTGTCTTAAGCAATGGAACTGGCTAAATATCTTCGAGTTGTACGTTTAAGAGAATACTTGGGACGCAAGAGAATGCCTGGCAAATTTATACGAGCTAATGTAAAGATTATCGCACAACTACAGTGGAACAAGTAGATTAGGCCAGGTCGAATTATATCTCCCCACCACCATGGAGTACATTTCGAAATATCTGTGGCGGTGTGTAAGAGAGGGACATCGAGGACCGCGACAAAACCACTTTCCACAGGCATATCTGAAATGAGTGAAAAGTGCTTTAGCAACATAAAAAGTCTATAGAAAAACAAAAAAAACATCATTCAGAACCGTTTTTATACAAATTTTCACAACCCTTTAACAAACAAAAAAAATGCCAAAAGAAGTGACTTATGAATTCCTGAAAATTCCCCCAAAAATAAAATGAAAAATGCCCCAATTAAAGAATTTCTCAAAAATAATTGAAAAATGCTCCAAATGAAGAATTCCCCAAAAATAAAATGAAAAAATGACAAAAATAAAGAATTCCTCAAAAAAGAAATGAAAAATGACCCAAATGAAGAATTTCCCACAAATAATTTAAAAATGCCCATAGAAAAACAAAAAAAACATCATTCAGAACCGTCTTTATACACATTTCCACAACTTTTAGAAACAAAGAAAAGGCCCAAAGAAGTGTCTTATGAATTCCTGAAAATTCCCCCACAAATAAAATGAAAAATGCCCCAAATGAAGAATTCCTCAAGTATAAAATGAACTATGACCCAATTAAAGAATTCCCCAAAAATAATTGAAAATTGCCCCAAATGAAGAATTCTCCAAAAATGAAATGAAAAATGACCCAAATGAGGAATTCCCCAAAAATAAAATGAAAAACGCCCCAAATGAAGAATTCCCCAAAAATAAAATGACAAAAATAAAGAATTTTCCAAAAATGAAATGAAAAACGACCCAAATTAGGAATTCCTTAAAAATAATTGAAAGTTGCCCAAATGAAGAATTCCCAAAAAAAAATTACAATAATAAAGAATTTTCCAAAAATGAAATGAAAAATGACCCAAATGAAGAATTACCCAAAATAAAATAAACAATGATCCAATTAAAGAATTCCCCAAAAATAATTAAAAAAATGCCCCAAATGAAGAATTAACCAAAAATAATTGAAAATTGCCCCAAATGAAAAATTCCCCAAAAATACAATGAAAAATTTCTCCAATTAAAGAATTTCCCAAAAATAATTGAAAAATGCCCCAAATGAAGAATTCCCCAAAAATAAAATGACAAAAATGACAAAAATTTTCCAAAAATGAAATGAAAAACGACCCAAATGAAGAATTACCCAAAATAACATAAACAATGAACTAATTAAAGAATTCCCCAAAAATAAAATAAAAAATTCCCCAAAAATAAAATGAAAAATGTCTCCAATTAAAGAATTTCCCAAAAATAAAACAAAAATAAAATGAAAAATTACCCAATTAAAAAAATCTACTGGTGTCAAATCGCAAAGTCATGCACTTTTTTGTATGAGTCCCCAAAAAGTAAACATTTTCGTGCAAACCGTTTGGAATTTTTATTTACTTTCTGAGCCGAATAAATAACAATAATAATAATAAAATTCCTAATAGTTTTTACATGGTTCGAGCTTTTTTAAAATGACATCAATTCAATTTAATTAACCACCAGTACGTGTGAGTGCTAGTCTTTTAAATTAATATTACTCATACGCTCCAAAAGTTGGCTAGTGTTATTCTAGAAAGCAAATGTGAATTGATATACTCTTAGGAATCATTCCTTGAAAGTTCATAGTTGTTTATTGAGATATTAGGTACTATTTGGAACGGTTTGCTTCCTATGGACTTGATCATGGGTTTAAAGGTTTGAATTTTTTTTTTGTGATTTTGACATTGATGATGAAGTTTTATTGATTTTGTATGTGCACAATTATACCTCAAAGAGTGAATCGAAATTCCAACCAGTTTGCAAAATATGAGCCTAAGAAAATATTAAAATTTTTCCAAAAATTACAACGAGGCCCTAAATCTTAAGTGACCCATAAAAAAGTGCATGACTTTGGGCAAAACTGGTGTCCGAGTATGATTATATTTATTTTCCATGACTTGAAATACATGTTTCCCTATTAAGGATTGCAAACATACATCTCTTTCCGAGTGTGACTCTTTTACATATTACCCTATTCATTAGCACTTATGTTTGTGGGAAGGAACTGGAGCGACTCACAAATCGGAACGTTAATCAGAAGGAAGTTCTCGCCGCTGCCTAGAGAGATGCAATCACACCAATGAGTCGGAAATCAATTACTTTATTGATTTGGTAAACCTTACGCTATATCATCATTGTACCTAAATTGATCACTTAAGAAGACCAATTAGAAATAATGTTTGTCACTAAGTTCCGACAACACTCATCCATATGGACTCTGAGATTGGGGGTGATCTTTGGATTTGATCGTTTACGGTTAGCTCGAATTTGAAATACCGGAATTGTCTGCAACGTCACTCACTGTCATTCCAACTCTCACGAGACAACTCCCAGCCCACACCCATTGTATTTGGTAAGTAGAGAGTCTAAGAGTTTGATTTGCAAACCCGTCAACAACCATCAGAATGTGTTGAAATTGAGAAAAATAGATAAAGTGGATAAATATTCAGGGTAGCGTTGACTGCTTCCCCTTAACAATCCATTTAGGGACAAACCAATTCGAAAAACGATCATAGAGGTTGTTCTGATCTACTTCACACGAAATTCTCTCAATTTAGGATCGACATGTCTGCTGTATCATAGCTACACCGTTATGGCTGCGAAGCTACAAACATTATCCGCCAGAGAGTATGAAAGATGGACTGAAAATTAAACTTTAAAGCACCAAAGACATGAGCGTAATCTCGGAAATCTCAAACTGATTCTTCTGAAACAACGAAAAGATAGAGAACCTCGGAAAGAAAATTAACCAAACAGGTGGTTCAAACGGGGATATTGCTAATTGCCAAAAAAGGGGCTTCACAAGCTTTTGACCAACTTCGAAATGTAAAGAAATCGTTAGAAATCATCTAAATGATCACGATTAAAATATTCAACTCGTTGCAAGTCTTCATCAGTAAGTGCCGGCGTAGAACACTTTGCATTCACCGGCCAATGAAAAATATCAAACAACGACCTATTGAATTGAACAAATTAACCAACAATTTTCTTTGAAATCCGAAGAAGACAATGGTATTTGAGGTCACATAACCTGTGCCAGGATAGCAATTAAGTGGAACGAACCGCCGAAGCGATCGACCAGCTGATACGTAGAGAAGACAGATAAAGGCCGAGATGACAAGCTCGATTGGATCACTGAAACAGGGTTAAAAATCGGTCGAAAGGCTTTCACACAGGCCACTACGAGCTTCATACTTCAAACTTAAAAAAAAAAAAAATTCTGACGTGTACATGAAAATCGCCGATACACCTGTATTTTTATTTTTTCCCCTCTTTCCGAATATGTGCATTTGGTTCATAGGACAGAAAAAAATCTATTTTTTGTAACACGGTGTAAGCGAAGACTGTACGATGTCTTAGTTTGACCTTTCCTTCATCTTCGTCCATTGTCTAGCAATACAGTAGATGGTGTTTCCTTCATTTAACTCTGCCGGGCAGCCTGCCTTGCAGCCATCCCAATATCGTGTCTTTGCATTGAATCCAATTAAAAAGACTGCAAGACTGTGTTTATTCCTCGATGACACCGACGCAAAGGTATTCAGTGCACATCATCATTCCAAGTTCGACCAACACGCGGACTCTCTTTATGTTAAGGATCAGATTATTTCGCTCGGTTAAGCTACCCTCGTCCGGGTACTTAACGATAACTTGCACTCCCAGTTGCATTGCAGCTTCTCCATTTTTTTTTTTTTTTTTTTTTTTGCCAAAAACTCGTTGAAACGATTGTTTCGTGTCATTGAAGGCGGATTATCTTTTCCACACGCTTTTCTTTGTCACAGTAGGCAAAGCCACTCGGAACACATGTATGGACATGCATATGTATGTACTCGTATGTGTTCCATCTTTTTTTGTGACTGTCGGCGATGTTGTCATTTTCATTGTTTGTGGTTTGTGGTGAATACCACACTGACGACATCAACAATTGGCATGCACACACGCCCACACACATGCACACCAACAAGGGCTTACACTTTACTGCTGGCTCTGGTAAATGTCCATAAAAGAGCCACATCTTCATTGGCATGCGGGTAATAGAATAAGCAACAGCAACAATGACATCAAAGCGAAGCGAGAGAGTGTTTTAAGATTGCGGAATCTTCCAACGTCCTGTTCCTTTGAGGGATATGAATAATACAAGAAATGGAACATGCCCAATACACATATATTAGGGTGGCAGTTTTTAATGACTCCAGGATAGCTGGACAAAAATTTAAGTAATTAAAGATCCAAACAAGTTTCTGGCTTACACTCGTTACACTGCCAGCTTAGATAATCGCGTAATTTGTACGGAGATCTAAGCGATATTAAGCATGAATAGAAATTATCGCCTAAGGTTGCTTTGTTTTTCTGTTGATTTCGAAGATTTCCGAGAGAAATTTTTGTTTTGCCGCAAACAAAATTGGGACATTTTTCAAAATTTTCCAAAAACAAAATATGAAATATTTTCTAATAATTACACCGTGTTACACACATTCTGTCCTATGAACCAAATTAACTTTTTCGGAAAGGGGATACAAAATAAAAATACACGTGTATCGGCGATTTTCATGTACACGTCAGAATTTTTTTTTTTAAGTTTGAAGTATGAAGATCGCAGTGGCCTGTGTGAAAGCCTT
This sequence comes from Hydrotaea cyrtoneurina, assembly GCA_958296145.1. Lineage (NCBI taxonomy): Eukaryota > Metazoa > Arthropoda > Insecta > Diptera > Muscidae > Hydrotaea > Hydrotaea cyrtoneurina. Next base: position 42,076,552 of record OY282512.1, read on the forward strand.
TGGACCGATTTTTAACCCTTTTTTAGTGATCCAATCGAGCTGATTTTTTGCAGGCAGACTCGTGGAAATGTCTGTATCACGTCAAATTTTTTAAAAACAATTTGTATCAATTCTCAGATTTTCCCCAATTTTTATTATTTTTGAAAAAAAAATATTTTTTTTACTTTTCTTAGCATAACTTGAAGATTCCAAATTTTTAAACTACTTAGGCGTTACGAAAAAAAAATGGTTTTCAAAAAAAAAAAAATTTAGGAAAATCAGAGAATTGATAAAAATCTATTTTTTTAAAAATTGTACGTGATACAGACATTTCCACGAGTCTGCCTGCCAAAAATCAGCTCGATTGGATCACTGAAAATGGGTTAAAAATACCCTTTCCGAATATGTGCATTTGGTTCATAGGACAGAAAAAAATCTATTTTTTGTAACACGGTGTTATGAATGGAGAAATTTTCATAATTAAATTAATTTTTCGTTTCCCAACAGAAAAAAAAAATTGTACAATGAAAAATGCCCAATTCTTTTAAGTCCGGCCCCGCGTTCAGGCAGCGCTGCCGACTTATGAAAATTGGAAAAATTTTCATAAATTATTTGAGGGATTTGTTCCAAATTTTTGAAAATGCCCCACATGAAGATTTCCCAAAATCAATGAAAAATCTTTCCAAAAGCCCAATATGAAAATTTCAGCAGAAAATCAATCGAGTACAATAATTTGTACAATTAAAAATTCCCCACTTCTTTAAAGAACGACCCGCGTTTTTCCCGCGCCGCCGACGTATGAAAATTGTGGAAATTTTTATAAATATTTTGAGGGATATTTTGAGAATTTTTTGAAAAATTAAGAACTTTCCAAATGAACAGTTACCCAAAATTAATGAAAAATCCCCCCAAAAGGCCAATATGAAAATTACCCAATAATTTCAAAAATCCCCCAAAAAATTTTTTGGAAATTACCCAATGTAATTTCCGCCAAATATTATGAAAAATACCCCAAAAAAAAACATTATAAAACAAATGGATATAAGAGTGACTTCTGTTATAAAAATATCCACAAGAAAACGAAAAATTCCCCTAAAATAAAAAATCGGGGAATTTTTGAAATGTTACCTAAAAGTTATGAAAAACTCCCCTGTTCTGTATGAGACTTTTTTGGGGAAGTCTTCTTTTTTAGACATTTTTCATAGAGCCAAAATCTCATTTTGGCCGAATTTTTTGAATGGCGAATTTTTCATTTTTGGGCAGTGCTTTATTTGGGGACATTTTTCTTTTTATTTTTGGGAAATTTTGGGCCTTTCTTCATAGAGGCGATATTGAGGCATCGTGTATGTCGTCTAAAAAGGAATTACTTTCTTCGGACCTTTGGGAAAAATATTGCAAATTGAAAGAAAATCAAACAATAATGACAACGACAAAGTCCGTCCGGCACTCATTGAAATCCTAAACAAATGTCAGCCTAGTACACATGTACGACGTGTAAAAGCCATTAGCTACATAGATGTCGACATATGTACGAGTATGTGTGACTGTCTAAGTGCATGTGTGTGTCTCCATATGATGTTTGGTAATTTTGTTTGTTTTTTGTTTGTGGTTTTACAATAAATGTTTAACACACACACGAGTCCACACACACACACAGTGCTAACCATTTTTAAATCGAAAATAGACCGGCACTCATACACACCCACAGGCAACAGCTGTTGGCCTCGGATCGATTCTTTGTGAACAAACACAGCCCAAAGTGTTGGTATCGTTTAAAGCCTTTCAAGGATACGACCGACCAGTCCTGTGCCACCATTAATATGCCATGTACTCGTACGAACGTAAGTACATAAGGATGTTAATATGTTTGCCACTGTACGTAAGTGTGTATGTTAATGTATCTGTTCATTATAATGGCGACAGTTGTTGGCTTTTTTGTTTCATCATCGTCGTTGTTTGTTTGTTTTTTTTTTTTTTGGCCACTATTTTACAGTCATTTGTTGTCTACTCCTAGTTGTTGTAGTGTGGGCGCACTCATACAGGTACACACACAAGTGTACCCATCGCTCTGTACGTGGCAGTGTGAGCGGTTCTGTTTATTTGGCCGAGTGACTGTTGGAGTGTTTGAAGAAACCATCGCATAAATTTTTAATGAGTCGCAATGGGAATATTTAACAAGTACACATTCAATGGGTTCATTGTTGAGATTTTCCATGCAGTCTGGCAAGTACACGTCCCTCGATTATGAGTACGTATATAGGAATGTTGGTATGTAAATGAGCCACAAGGTAACCTACAATTATCGGCATGAGTCTGAGAGCAGGTCAAAAAGCGGCAGTGCGAGGCCAGAGTAAAAGATAAATTCATAAAATATGTGGAATTACTTTAAAATAAATGAAATTAAGTTTTATATGGATAGATGATGATGCACCGGAAAATAAAATGCTTTCGTTGGAGAATTCATGTGTCCATGATTATCACGGGACCCACGGTCCGAGTATAAGTGATTCCGAGTGATTTTTTTTTAGTTCGACTAACTATGTATGTATTTGTGGTTTTTTTAGTGGCTGTTTGTTTCAAAACCAAACTTTGTTTTTCTCCAGAAATAGTTGATATATGTATTTTATTAAGAGTCGCTTTTCCCCTTACATGGAAACGTTCCCACCTCAGCTCAATTCGCCCATTATAATTCCACCATCATGCACATTTCGGATTTGCATTTCGTATGCTTTTCATCGAGGTATCAACAGAATGGACGAATGGACATCGACAGATTACACTATGTAAGAAAAAATTTAATGAAAAACTTCTATAAAATTCGGAGTAAAAAAAATACTCGAAATTTGTTTTCTATGGATAGATTTTTTTTAAGGCTGGCCGTTTAAACTTCAATGTAGTGGCAGAATTTATATACCTCGACGCCACCATAAAAAAATGATGTCAGCATCGAAATGTTATTTCGGACTCAACATACAATTCAAGAACAATTCTCTCGCCGAAATAAAATAACACTGTACAACACGCTTATTCAACCTGTGCTTCTTTATTGCGCCGAAGCATGGATACTTGCGAACGCAGATGAAACTGGACTATGTGTTTGTGAGAGAAAAATCCTTCGTAAAATCTATGACCCGATCTGTAATAACATTAAAATATAAACATCAAACGAACCGTGAGCTCTATCCTGACACGAACTTATTTGTGCACATCAAAATGCAGGGACGGCGCTGGCTGGCCATGTTGGCCGAATGAATCTAAACGCTCCTGCCAACAAAGCGTTGGACGACAAATACCACTGAAGGCACAGACAGAGAAGACCGACCGAGAGGTACCGAGTGAAAGAAGACAAGACGATCCTAGAGAAGCCAAACAGAAGACCAAAGTCCTTGAAAATCAATTATTTAGCAGGTCAGCAGTCCAACAACAGGTTGTACAGCCAACCTTTGTAACCATTTTAAATGCAATTTTTCGAGACGTAAATTGTCTTAACTTGAAAACCTTGTGGGCGATTTGTTTGAGATAAATTTTTAAAAAAAATATATCACTAAAATATACGAAAAACGTATAGTTTCAGAATATTTGACCACGGTAAGCTGGACATTTACTTGTTCGTACTTTTTTTAACCGTTTTGTTTCTGTGAGACGAGTGAATGATTATTTCCATTTCTTTGCAAAAATGGAAATGTTCAAAAAATTATAAAATTGCAAAAAAAAACTTCTAATAAACCACATATCTTACAATTAAAATGAGCTATATATCATTTAAATCGATGGAGTACTTTAGATTTTATTCACAATTTCGTGAAGGGACATTTTCTCATAAATCACACATAACCAAAAATGTTTATGGGAAGGCACAGAAGGAGCCTTCAATAAATTGTGAATACAATCGAAAATCTAAGATAAGATATGAGGCTTTATGATAAATAAATAAAAAATTTATCTTTTTGTCATTTTGGATTTTTTCAAAAAAAGTTCAAAAACAAAAATGTTCAGCAAAACTTTGTTAATAACTCTGAAATTGTACTACGAATTCAAATGCACTAAAGGAGATAATTTCGAATAATTTCGCGATAATTGTTTTTAAATTTACGCTGCCCTGACACTGGGCAACTTTTTTTTTACCAATACACACACATTTTTGCTACTGACAGGCCGACTGCGAACCAAAATTCCTTGGCAGTAAAATTTTGGACGCATGCAGACAGTAACGAATGTTAGAGTTGCCCAACACATTTGTTTTGTGTAAATTTAATTGATAATTTTACTGTGTAATTGTGTTTTGACCATTTTGTTGTATTACAAAATTTCAATTTTGTGCATTATTGTCAATAAAGAATTCGTCGGCGTATTTGAAGTACAAAAAACAAAATGTTGACGTATTTATGAAAACAAATTTGCTTGGTCATACTTTTCCCCAAATCATTTTAGCAATTTGTGTTGTAGGGCAACATTGGGTTTTAGAGTGTGCTGCGGCCGGCAACAAATCTTGAGAGAAGTTACTCTTGCCAAGACATTTTTCAGCTGAACATGCACGTGCACATGTAGATCCTCTGTTTTTTTTTTTTAGATAATTTTCGACTCGTTTCTTTTGTTTCGAAGAGAATAAGTGTACTTAACTGGCAACAAATTAATCTTAAGAAAAAGCCCATTCAAAAAAGCACAAAATTCGAGCTTTTTTTGTACTCAGAGGAACACACAGAATAAAAATCGTGGTTATTTATTATAAAAAAAATAATAGTGTTTTTCATTTTGTATTTCAAATTAAATCGAAATTTGCAGATTGTTAGATTTATATTCCAAAGTGTGACATTGGTTTGGAAAAAGTAGATAACCAATTCAATTATGTTGTAACTGAGGGAAGGCATTCAGTGTGTTGCACGTACGAACGGCAAACATCGACTTGAACTACTTCCGTGTAACAGCCAATGTACGCACTCGCCTAAGTGTCGGGGAAAGCCGCGGTTTAAACCCGCTCCTCGAAGTTGTGTCATCTGCTCTTTAGTCAACAATCATATAATTTATACACGGTGCCTTTGATCCGATTCTATTAAATTCTGCTACCTGTTTAGGCACAACTGTAACTGGTCAAAGTGGTTCCCATTATCAGCTTTATTCCACGTGCGGCAAATGGACAATTTTGACATTTTCAGTTGTACATTTTTATTTTACACCTTTCGCATACTTTCTTCTAATCCCAAAAAAAAAACCCCAAAACACACACACATCCAGGCATGAACCCTCCCACACACACATACTGTGCGTGTGCGATTGAGTTCATAAAACCAGAAAAACATAATTGAACAACCAAATTTGGGGTCATCATAAACATTATTTCCTCTGACCGCAAAAGTAGTAATAATTAGACCTTTTTCCCACTCATCCCCAACTAAGCCGATTATAGAACAAAATTATTATTTCAGAGGCAGGAAAAAGTAGTCACTTCACCAAGTCACAAAATCATTTGTGACCATCTAGGCAAAAAAAAACGTAGGAGGGGTGGTTGTCCTGGCGTTAGTGTGCAAGATTGAGAAAAAACTGAATAAAGACGAAAATGCTGAGAAAAATCATGAAATGATAATACTAGTGTTCCTTTCCGATTCCGTGAATTTTAATGTCATTGGCATTGGCCCATACCCAGGTGGTAATGACTTCTGATAGGGCCGTTCAAGAGCCATAAACTTCGAAAATAATGTCCGCCTTGTCGCTGTTTTCACATAATTTAAATCATTCCATTTAAGTGAAGTGTGGAAATGGAAATTAGCTATCAAATTGAATTACATGTTGTCCATTTGGCTATATGAAAAATACCCCTCTCCAAAAAAAAGAGAATCCCCAAAAAAAAAAAAATCCCGCCTTATGCCTAATGTGAAAAATTCTAAAAAAAATCTCCCAAACAATTTATGAAAAATTACCTGATGCAAAATCACCCAAATATTATGAAAAATAATCAAAAAAAAAAAACAAAAAAATATTATAAAAAAAGCGAGCGATTTATGTTTGACTTCTGCTATGAAGTCAATTAAAAACTGGGGAATTTTTCATTATTAATTATTTGGGGCACTTTGCATATGAAAAAAAAAAAAAAAAAGGAAATATTACCTAAAAATTATGAAAAACTCCCCAATTTGTTTAGGGAATTTTTCATAGTGAAATATTCCCCAATTTTTTATGACATTTTTTTTTTTTTTTGCATTTTTCATAGAGCCGTCCACTTGGGGTCAAGGACCATCAAGAGTCCTCTTGGTGAGTTCACTTCGTCCATTAACCAAGCAGAGTTACCTCAAACAAGTTTCAAAAGTCAGTATGAATACATTTACGGTTGTGTGACTGTTCTTCTCGACGGCCTACAGATTTTTGTAGGAATTTCAATTTGAATTCTAGATAAATTACGAAACCAAATAATTTGTATGCAGCTAATTATGCAGAGCTAGAGTGGTAGTAGCGAAATATGTGGCTCGAGTTGATCTTACAAATGGCAGCGACTTTGATGGCTAGGACATGTCGGTCGAATGGGTCGGAAAAGTGTTTAACAAGGTTAAGTCCATATTTTTGGGGGTGTCTGAAAAATTTGATAATACGATTCTTGTTCTAATCTATTAGAATTACCAAAAAATTCTGTATAACTTCCAAAGTATAGCTACTTTATTCCTTTTTGTCACACAAAGATATTAAAATATAAGGAAGTTAACAAGAGATGAACTTACTTAAAAATTTTTTAAAAAAAAAATAAAAAAAAACCCATTTTAGTTTTTAGATATGTTATATATATTAAATAGACCTATCTAAAAAAATTTTTTTTTGGTAAAAAAAACTTGATCTTTCAAGTGTTTTCCAAGTTTAAACTTTTATTTTTGGCAAAAAAATTTTTTCAGTGTAATATAAAATTTTTACAATGTATGTTTTCGAAAGCTGACTTATATCCCTTTCTAATGGCACCAAAATCATTCAAATCGGTTGAGTCATTCCGTAATAATCACATCTTAAAAGTACCCATTACCGTCATTTTTCAAATATTTCGATACCTTGCCACGCCCACATATTTTCAAAAATGCAATTTCTAAAAATTAGGTTGTGTTTCAATACCTAAAATCTAGCTGTATGCAAAATTTCATTAAAATCTGAGAGGGTCGGGTTCAAAATGTCCCTTTTTTATAGGTTTTGATATGAAATTCATCGTATGTGAACAACCTGTTGTATGTGTATGTACTGACATCTAAGAAACGTACATTTTCAAACGTCAAATGTAAAAATAATAAATAATAAAAAAATTAGTTGAATAGAAATGCCTTTCGAAAGCGAAAAAAATAAAATATTAACCGCTTTATGCGAAAATTTTGCATTTGACATACTTATGGTTGAGTCAAGTAAGTGCTGGGTACTTTCTTTGGCTTGTTACAAAAAAAAAATTTTCCAGGTGATGAAGATGAGGAGGATGAAATTCATGAAAATTTCAGAATGAATATGATTTGTTTGATGAAGAATCGAAGAAGTGTTCACCTGGGACTACCTAAATCAACAACAGATTTAACCAAATGGTCCGGGTATCTCCAGCAGAATTTTCCTATATCCTGAATTTAATTAAAGGTGATGATGTTTTTAAATCTCGTAACTCAACACCACAACTGCCAATTGAGTTGCAGTTGTCAGGGGAGTCAGGGGATGGGCTAACTGTACGTAAAGTTGCATCTCTTTTTGGTGTAGGTGATGGTGGGACCATAAAAAAAGTGACTAGACGTGTGTTTAAGGCAATTTTAAGATTAAAACACCTCTTTTTATACTGGCCAAATGAAAATGAAAGAAGTAAACTAGTTTCAGAAACAAACCTCGAGATGCCTGGATGTGTTGGTTATATTGACGGATCTGAAATAAGATTAGCCGAAGCACCTTCCAAAAACCATGAAGTTTACTTTTCCCGTAAACGACAATATGCTATCAAAATGCAAGCTGTGTGTGACCATAAATTGCGAATAAGGCAAGTCACAATTGGATACCCTGGCAGTGTCCATGATGCAAAAATGTTTTTAAATTGCCCACTTGCAAAACATCCAGAACGCTTTTTATGGTTAAATGTGACTTCTAGAAGTTTAAGACTCATCACTGTCCCTTAGTACGATTTCAAAACATATATCCAAACGTTGTACTGTCGTACAATTCTTTTATACGGAAAATATCAACAAAAAATATACAACAGTTGTACAGCTTTAGTACGTACGACACTTACAACACTTAGGACACCCTTGTGAACACCCTAAATGTGTTTCAAAGATATGAAACAAATTGTTAGGCAAACAGTAAAAAATTGGTAATTAATATTTTGAAAAGGAAAAAATCTGGAAAAAAAATCGAAAACTGCAAAAAGTAGTACAGTTTACTTACCCTGCCATTACACCTACACCTAGCATTTGTTGCCAGTTGAGTACACATATTTCTTTTCGAAACACAAGAAAAATATCGAAAATCATTTAAAAAAAACTGCGGGTTTACATGTGCACGTGCATGTTCATTTGAAAAATGTTTTCGCAAGTGTAACATCTCTCAACAATTGTTGCTGGCCGCAGGTGTAAACAAAAACACAATGTTAGCAGGAAACCAATTTGCTGGAAGAATATTCCACTTAGGAACGGTTCGGCTGAAGAACGAATTTTCTCTATAGTGCAGTGAATCGATGAGCCGCTTTTCGTGGGTCTTTTCCCGGATCTGGCAAAGTGTGAAGATATGATCGAGAGTTGATTTATTCGACCTAACACACACTTATAATGCAGAATCATTTCATCGAGATCGGGCTATAATCGTTCGCACAATATCTTATATGCGATGGATGGGAGACTTAGTCCTCGGTAGTTGTCGCCAATGCTTTTGTCTCCTTTATTATGAATTGGACGTAGTACGCAGAGGTTTCAATCATCAGGAATGCCTTTATACTTCCAGATGGTACGGACTAGTTGATGCATGTAACTTGTCAGCTCATCACAAAGGACTCTTCTCATGTCTGAACCAGAATTCGTAATACAACTTGTAGGAGTATTCAAATTCTCTCAAATTAAACTTTTAGCCAAATTACCCAAAAAGGCCCCAATGTAGTTTTCTCAGGATATAGCCCGTACAGGATTTATCCAAATGACTAATCTCCAAAAAAAAAAAAAACGTGTTTTTGGTTAATTCTAGAGGTGAATTCCTAAAAGATGTAACAGGAAGAGTGTGATGTTATGAAAATACTTGTTAAGTCATTTTGGATTTCTGGTGACGATTTATAAGTCGCTTATGGGCGAACCCATAGCCTTTCTTTTTTATTCGATAATGGGCATAACCATGCAAGTCCCTTGTAAATTATAAACGTGCCTTACTTTAAAAAGTTTTGTAAAAATGCAAAAACATTAAATGTTTAGTGACGACCTTTTGCAGTACTGTCAACGATGTGTACACACAAATATACGTCAGTACATATTTCCTCATGCTACAGTGTAGTGAAATATAACTTGTATTATATTGATATTTATTCAAAGTGATGACAGCACTCATGATTCTCATCCACACGAAGACACCTCAGCTCCAACGATGCACCGGGTGTATCTAAAATACACGGTTTGTGCCGCACGTGTCTGGTCTGTGGTGATAGACGTCGCATGTTCGCCAACAAATATAACACACACACAAGTCAACGACAATACAAACACATTCACATGTATTACTTCCGGTAGAGAGTTTGTGTGAGTGTGTTTGTATAAGTACTCACCCACACTTGCAATGTACAATGTACACTGAAAGAAAGACGTTGGCTCAACGTCAATGTAAAAGTGTCGGGAATTATTTCAGAAGATGTTCAAAATATTGTATCAAGGACAATAGATATTTTAAGTACAACAACAAGACACACCAATGGGTTCTACCGTGTCGCCGGTTGTAATGGAGGAATTACTAAAATCGACTTTTAAAAAGGTACGACGGATCATCTAAACAAAGTGCAATAAAAGATACTCTGAACCACCTGAACAGTTTTCACAAATTTACAATTTAAATCGTAGCTGTTAAATTAAATTTGTTGTAGAGGTGTACGCAGTAATGATTAAATTACGAATATATTCAGTTTTACAAAACTTATAATTGATTACAATTACAAATAATCTCAAAAGTAATCAGGATTACTTGCGATTACGATAAATAATCAAAAAGAATCAAAAGTAATCAGAAAATAATTCGACTTTCTGAGATTACTTTTGATTTTTTAATGGCATTATTAAGGATTACTTGCGATTACTATAAATAATCAGAAAGAATCAAAAGTAATCAGAAAATAATCCGACTACTTTTTGAGATTACTTTTGATTCTTTCTGATTATTTATTGTAATCGCAAGTAATCCTGATTAATGCCATTAAAAAATATTGTGATGCACATTTTTGTCCATATCAAATTCAATCAGTATTTGGTTTGCGTTCGGTTTCGCGTGGGCAATGATTATTTTCGATTATTTCATAGTAACGTGAAGTAATCTTGATTAGTTTTAGATTATTTATAATTGTAATCAATTATTTTACACAAGTTATTTAATGGAGGATTATATACCCAATAGGGTGGAGTGAAAATATGCTTTTTTTTTAATTTGAAAAGTTAACCTCGGAAAGAGATGTAGTCTGGGGTCCTAATGAGGGGAAAAATAAAGAAAAAATTTTTAAAACTATTTTAGGGGTCGCGCCACTCTCTCGAAATTTGGAAATTATCGCTATTTTGGCGTTGATTTTAGAAAAATCCTAAAAATTAACGACTTAACTTATTCGAAATTTAAAAGTTTGAGCTTGTTCAGTGCCCAAACAAAAGTATTTGAGGCAAATATGAGGATAATCGACTAATATTTGTAGCTTTGGTGGCGATTTCATTGTTCAGTCAATTATCTGAAGAAGGGACGATTTGACTTATTTTACTTTTTGAAATTTTTGAACAATGAGAAAAATTTTTTTAAATTTTTTCATGCCCTTATTTCATTGTTTACGCTATTGCAAACATTTATTGACATAAAACTTTTTAGGATTTTTCTAAAATCAACGCCAAAATAGCGATAATTTCCAAATTTCGAGGGAGTGGCGCGACCCCTAAAAATGTTTTAAAAATTTTTTCTTTATTTTTCCCCTCATTAGGATCCCCGTCTACATCTCTTTCCGAGGTTAACTTTTTTTTTTTGAATTTCACTCCACCCTAATACCCAATACTATCATAGTGTCATATTTAGACACCTTAGACACATTTGATTATTCTTGTCATTTGACTAATTTGGTCTTTTCCAACATTCTATTCAGTGTGAACGTGATGAACATTATCAAACTGTTCTTAAAGTTGATTGATATCAAAACTAATGTAGTCCAATGACGTGTAAATCGTAAATTGCACAGATGACGGCTCCAACATACCTATGGGAGAAATCATATTGTGGAACAACTAACAACTAAACTAGGATCTCGGGACGCAGATCCAATTTGAAAGGTGGGGACAAGACAGACTTGCGAACCCTTGTAACCAGAGTGGGCATTCGCCAGACTTTGAGAATGTAGAAAGTCTCCAAACGGAGGAGATTTAGAACAAACGGTTTATGTTGGAAATGCTTCATGTAATCCAAAGACCAGCGAAGAAGAGAATGCAATTTAAAAGCAATACCGAGTGATTGTGCCTCTCAATCCTATTCGGACCAAGCTTTACATGTAACGTACATAAAATAATGTAATGTAAGTAAATAAAAATTTAAAGAATTATAATGGGAATTTTTTTAAGTAAACTATTTAAAGGAAGAAACTTCGACGTATAATGGCTAATGTAAAATAAAATTGATATACAAGTATTAATTACAATAGTGACCCGAAGTCATTGCCTGGTACGAATAGGGTTAATAAAACACTCTCTCTCTCTCTCTCTTTCAATTCAAGGTTTTATTTATTAAACTCAAAGATAACATAAAACTAATTTGGATATGTACACTATTAACAACTTTATTGATGTACTCTTAGTAACATCTACCAGTTGGTACAACTTCAGCTCTTAACAATTCTTTCCGTTTCAACTTCTTCTCAGCAATTGACTCCACTTTTATCTCAGTCCGTTGTTGTGGGTGAGGTATGTCCATTTCGTGTGTCAAGATAGTGTCGTAATTAGTGTGTCTGTGGTGTTGTCTTATTCGTCTCAGTTAGTCGGGTGTATACATATATATTGAGTTAAAATTTGTATGTACGTTGCCAACGATGTAGAAAATATTTTCCCAGAAAATGGGCTGAGTGCAATACCTGCCACGCCCCTTTTTTTAATAAAAATACAGAATAGAGGGAAAACTCTAATTTTGAAGATTTTTTTTATTAAAACATAACGTAAATTATATGTTCAAGTATTTATGTATATACACTTTTAAATTATATATTTTTTAGTCCGAATAGTAAAATTCTTCAGTGACATCCGGATTACGTAGTAAGGCAAGAGTTCCTGGCGTTAGTATTCCCCGTATTGTTTTCGGGGAACAACCTTTCGTACTTGTGTTTTATCAGAGCTGTCACTGAAGCGTTTTGATGGTCTGCCCCGTTTGTTGTTGGATATGGTTGGTCTTACATCGAGATGAAACTCTGAGAAATCTATATTTTGTGATAGCCATTTGGAATGTTTTTGTAAAAATGTTTTTTTCGTTCGATTTTCTTTTGCCAATTTCGATTTGAATTTACAACAGTCTCTCCATATAAATTGTTGCAATTTTTTTACATCGACATCTTTCCCAATTACTTCTATTACATACTTTAATAATGATTTTGATTTATCAGCACCTTTGTTACCTAACCACTTTTCAAAAAGATGTAAATGTGTCATATCAAAATTCATTGTAAACGATATGTCTGTAATGGAAAGAAATTTTTTATATGGTAGTGTAAAATTATGTTTATAGTACAAACCTTTTTATAACAAATTAATAAAACAGGACCAATAACTCTAAATCGGGTTGATTTTACTTTAATCGCAATTTTTTAATTCTTCACTTTTGATTGTTAATAAACTAATTATTTTTGCTATTGAAAAAAAAAACTTTGACGCGAATAAAATGACAAATCTGTTGTTTTTGCTATTTTCTTTGAATTCTTGTTCTTTTCTTCTACACACTCCATTCAATACATTAACAACAAATTTGATTTATATTGAAACCAAACAACTACAACAACAAACGAACCAGTGTTAACAAACACTGAACAATTTCAAAGTATATTTTAATAAAATCGGCATCTTTTAAAGTGCAGTGTTTCATAATTATTGGCAACTTTCGGCAAAAAATTTTCACTATTACTCCTAGAGGAGATACAACTCTAACTCCAGGTTACATAATTTTTGGTGGAGTCGTAATGTAATGGCCCATACAAAAAACCCAATCAAGCGAAATTTAATAAATTTTTGGTGCATTATTAGAAATAAAAAAAAAAAATATATATATATATATATATAAGCGCCCCGGTAGGCGAGTTGGTAGCGTGCTTGCCTATCAGCGTGGGGGTTGTGGGTTCGATTCCCACCAGAGACTTTGGTCTGTCGCTGCAAAAATCAAGCAAAATAGTCTTTGTCACTCGGTTTATCCTTGGACCCAAAATTAGAATATAAATTTACTTTGTATTGTAATTAATAAATAAATAAATACTTTTAAAATAAGAAAAAAATGGTTAGAAAAGGTGCAGGAATAAAGAATCTACGAAGTGCCCCTATATTTAACAAACTATCAGTATGGTATTTTTAAGATTAAAATGACCAACTTTGAGCTACTATATTGTGAGAAATAACAATAAACTATCATTTTGATGTTACTTTCTGTTTTAATGGGAATGTTTTTTATTATATACAAAAATATCTCGTCATTCGAACAACTTTAATATTTCGATTTTTGTCCCTCTAGATTGCCCAAATGTCACAGTGAGCGATGTATGCGATGACTTACTGATGAGAATTGCATCTTTGGCTTTCTCTTCGTGTACCTCGATCCCGCACAGTGGAGTGGAGTTCGGCTGGTATAAGGACCTTCCCTTTCCATCCTCCAGCATATCCACCAGGAGTCAGATATGTTCCCCAAGTCGGCAGAACGCAGTCTGATCTGATACAACGGGGTTTTTATCTTCTTGCATTTGTTGAGTTTTCAATTCATTTTACACTTTGTATTAATGACAAATGCAATAGAAATATTCATTGAATCAATGTAAATGTAAACTGCTGTTCGATGGAAAACCAATGGAATTGCAAGTATGCATATAATATGTACTGAAATCATTGTTGTAATTCATGAGTTGGATGACTCGATTTCTTCCAGTGCTTGACTGAGTGCACTCTTTGTATGTTTGTATTTAGATTAATGTACAAGCACACCTGACAGTCGCATGTGTGTTGAGTCAGAGTGTCACCACAAAACAATTTACCCATTTTTTTTTTTTTTTTTTGCTTATGTCAATCAATAGAATTTGTAATTTGATTAAATGACATATTGTTGCACATTCTGTTTTCAACTAGAACAAAGTTATTGCACTAGTTTGTTATTGAAAAACCCGAGAACTCCATCGTCTGGTAGTAAAATAGGTTTGAAGACAGGAAAGGGTAATTTATAGAACCATGGAAAGGCTGTAATCGGTAGGTTATCAATTCTAAAAAATATTTGGAATCCTCAAGACGAGGCAGACGGCGTGGCAGCAGTCTGGAAGAACTACTGGATGACTCGATTTCTTCCAGGAAATTTATGATGGAAAAGAATAAAACCTTTGAGTTTAAATAAAAATAAATGGAATAATGTTGCCCGCTGTGTGCCCATGATTTGGCGTAAAAACAACATATACATAATAATTTACAATGAGATATTGTTTCGCGACCACAAATTTGTATATTACATACATATGTATGAATCATCGTTCCGAAGGTCGTCCGACTCCAGATACCTTACCAGATGGTGGTTAGACTAGCTCTCTCTAACCGTCGAGAGCGCTGAACATATTCGCCCATGTTCTGACAACCCCAATTATTTGAATTCGCATGAGTTTTTGAATTCCCGTTTCTACGCATTTGGTGCTACGTGATTCGAGGGGATCTGCTGTTTCGAACTTCTTGTAAATAGGAACTGTGTTCAATATGACAAGAGAAAAACAGATGTTACGACCATAAATACATGACAGCTGTTGTTGATTTGTTATTTACCCTGCCATTACACCTACATCTAATTTGTTGCCAGTTGAGCACACATATACTCTTCGAAACAGAAACCAAATATCGAAAATCATCTGAAAAATCATTTCAAAAACGTCGTCACAAGAGTAACTTCTCTTGTTGTTGTTACTGTCCGCAGCAGCAAACAAAAACACAATGTTACCCCACACCACAAATTGTCAAAGCATTTGGGGAAAAGTATGGACACGCAAATTTGTTTTCATAAATACGTCTACATTTTGTTTTTTGTACTTCAAACAAGTCTGAAAAATACTTCGTTGATAATAATTCACAAAATATAACTGTTTTTATTACGACAAAACGGTCAAAACACAATTACACAATAAAATTATCCCATAAATTGACACAAAAATATGTTGGGGGAACTCTAACATTCGTTTCAGCTGCATGTGCCAAAATTTTACTGCCATTGAATTTTCGTTGCCAGTCGGCCGGACAGTAGCAAAAATGTGTGTGTATTGGTAAAAAAGTGTGAGTGTGTTGAGTTTTTCGAACAATTACTGCCCTGTCTAATGGCTGGGTTATGTGTGAACATTTTTTAATACAGAAACTTGAAAATGCTGGTAAGATTTTTATTATCTGCGGTTTCAATTGTGCATTGACGCAGGAGAGAAGAGAGGAGAAGAAGACGACATATGCGAGATGCTTCAATGAGTGACTGTAATTTATTTTCCAATTGATGTTGTGATTGTCGTTGCGATCACGAACATATATTTTGTGTGGCGACTCAGAGTTGTCGTATATGATGCATCTGTTTTTTTGAGAACATTCACATGAAATTGTGCTTTAACTTGATAAAAATTGTACATCTATTATAATTTCTATGAAAAATAAAACATTTTGCAAAAAAAATTTGAAAAAAAACATATCTTTTTTTCAAATAAAAACTATAAATATTTTAATTTTCCTTTATGCTATGTATTTGCTGTGAGTGCGGGGACGCTTTACGAATCCATTTCGGAAGCTAAAGGGTTTTCCAACAAGAGGTGTTATTTTTAAATCACACGGTATTTCGGTAGCTGTCACTTTTGAAGCTTTTATTCTTTGACATTTGACGAGTATGTCATTACTAAAACTGGAACGATACACGCTTCAACAACGCACTGAAATTATTAAAGTTCACTACAAAAATGGTGAAAATCTTGCAGTAACAGTTCGCAAAACTAAAGCATTTTTGGGTCATCGTGAAGCATCTTGTCCGACCGCAATACAGAAATTGGTGGACAAATTCGAGCTGTTGGGACAAGTTAGTGATGTGAATAATAAAACCCGTGCACGTCGCTCAAGAACAATTGAGAATATTGCTGCTGTAGCCCAAAGAGTTGAAGAAAACCAAGGTGTGTCCATTCCTCGCCGTTCTTTTTTTGGCGCCCATGTTGAATGTATGCAAATATTACCACTTATCAAACCAGAGATATGTAATACAAAACTATATATAAATCAACAGCAAATAATGAAATATTAAAGTTTTTGGATAATAAAATCTATGATTGATGTTGTACCAAAATAGATCTGAAATATTTAATGAAGTTCAGTTACTGCCAGCATTCCGAATGGATGTGTGATGCTCACGTTTTATTTACATTGTTTGTTTGTGTGGGTTTTGGTAGTAGGTATAGATAACGGCTGTCCCAGACAAAAATTGTGCCTTACAACACTACCGCCCTTGCTCTGGTAATCTACATACATAAAACTCTTGCATGACTGACTGACTGACTGACTGATTCATCACTGTCCTCACTAAATGGCTGAAATGAAATGAAATTTTGGAAAGTTAGTAGCACTTTCAGCCTAGACATCCGGGAATGGGAGAAAACGTCTCCAAAACCATTCGAATAACGCAAACATAAAATATTGTGATTTTGGTTGGAAAATTGGTCCACGATTACGATTGACAACAAGAGTGGGAATTCAGTTGGAGATGGGACGAAAAAGGGTCCAAGACGGGATAAAAAGGGGTAAAAATATAAAAAAGCCGAAACAAATTGTTGGCAAAAACATGTTGATAATAGTTCGAGAAGGGACGAAAAAGTGGCCAAACGGGATAAAAAAAAAGGTACGAAAGGGAAAAAACAAAAACGAGCGTGAAAAAAAATTGTAATCAGCAGGAATGTGCTAAAATTTTGTAGTAGTGGAAACGGGGACTAGAAGGTCCCAAACTACAAAAGCGGCCCAAAACTGTTAAAATATAAAGGAGAACTAATCACCAAACGAGTATATACAATTCTTGTGTGACATTCTGTACTCATCAAACGGCTGATACTACACTCATAAAATTAGGAGAAAACGGGACAAATGTGTCTCCCAAAACTCGAAATACGCAAAATACAAAATAATCAAATATGGTGATTTTTTTTTTTTTTGGGAAAATTGGTCCACAACTACTCATGGCAACAATAGCGATAAAATGTGACAAAAACCAGTGAAAAAGTTGCAGTTGGGTAAACCGACTTATATATACCCTCACCCTCAGTAAAAAAATATAAGTCTCATATACCATAATAGCAACCTCAAAATACCGAATGTTATAGAAAAATATTGTATTACACGTTTTTACAAAACGGGCGGAATATAAAGCAGAGTTTTTACTAGAAAATTTTATATAGATAAAGCTTTACTAAATATAGAATTTCGGAAAGATTCGTTGAGTGAAATTATATAATTACTAGATTTCTAAAGTGGGTGGAATGGTACATTTGTATGGGAGGTACAAGATCGCGTTGGTCATATTGGTGTTATTACACGATTTCTAAGGTAGGCGGGATTATACATTTGTATGACAGGTACCAGAAGGTGAGTTGCCAGACTTCCAAGTTTTTGTTCAAAATTTTGTCTAGCTATAACTTTACTAAATAAAAAATTTGGGCAAGATAGCGTTGGTCATACTGATAGTATTAGACGGTTTATCAGGGGCGGTATGGTACATTTGTATGGGAGGTACCAGAAGGGGAGTTGCCAGACTTCCAAGTTTTTGTCCGAAACTTTTTCTATCTATAGATTTACTAAGTACAAAATTTGGGCAGGATCACGTTTGGCATATTGATATTATTACACGATTTCTAAAGTGGGCGAAATAGCAGATTTGTATGGGAGGTACCCGAAGGGGTGTGGCCATATAGCCCATATGCAATCCCATAAGCAGTTTTGGGAAAATATTAACCCATGCCAATTTTCATAGCGATTGTTTAACTCTTTCGAAAGTTATCGTGCGCACCAACAGGACAGAGAGACGGACATGGCTCAAACGATTTAGAAAGTCATGAATCGAATTTGGTCCAAAGAGACTTGGGTTCTAAAGTGAATATTTCTAGGTGTTAGACTTTTGAGCAGTATCAAATGATACCTCCTACCCCGTAGGGTTAGGGTATAAAAAATGTTTGTGAAAACAATTTTTCTCGACAGGAGAGAGTCAAAAATTGGAAGTAACGGAAACGCAAAATTATTTAAAAATTATCACAAAATGCGATACTGCATTGCTACTGCAGTTAGAATTGTGTTGTAAGGGTTTTAATCAAAAAAAGTTCAGAACTGGGCCAAAAGAGTGAAAAATAAACAGTGATTCAAATTAACGCGAGGGTAAAAAAAATGGAAGAAGAAAATAAAGGGAGGATAAGAAGGAGCCAACCAGATACAATATAAGAAAGGACCAAAAATTCCAAAGCGTACCTAATCGGGAAAAACGAGGAAAACAAAAAGTTTAATAAAATTAGCTAAAAATTCGAGGATACTGAGAAGACTACAACAAGGGTCCAAGACGGGTAAACTATAGAGGATGTGGGAAAACCTTTTAAAAATTATAAAAAAGGGCGAGAAGTAGAAAATAGAATAAATGTTTGGAAATTGTTGCAAGAAAAATTAAAAAGTCTGAACAAATATTTCAAACTAGTAAGTTGTAATGCGCCTATGGCGCCCGTTAATTTGCTTGAGAAAGTATTTGTTACTTAATTTGTCAATGAGAAAACTATTTTGTAAAAAAATTTTCGAAAAAAAATAAAATTGGAAAAAAAAAAATTGTGAAAAAAAAAATTTGTGAAAACAAATTTTTGTTGAAAAAAAAATTTTTGTTGAAAAAAAAAATTTTGCTGAAAAAAAAAATTTTTTGTGGAAAAAAAAAATTTTGTTGAAAAAAAAGTTTGTTGAAAAAAAAATTTTCGTTGAAAAAAAAATGTCTGCAGAAAAAAAAAATTTTTGTTGAAAAAAAAAAATTTTGTTGAAAAAAAAAATTTTGTTGAAAAAAAAAAAATTTGGAAAAAAAAAAATTTTGTAAAAAAAAAATTTGTAAAAAAAAAAATTTTGGAAAAAAAAAATTTTGGTAAAAAAAAAATTTGGTAAAAAAAAATTTGGGGAAAACACAATTTCTGTACAAAAAAAAAATATTATTTTTTTTATTATTATTATTTATTTATTATTAATTACAATACAAAGTAAATTTATATTCTAATTTTTTGGTCCAAGGGTAAACCGGGTGACACAGACCATATGTTTTTTTAGATTTTGCAGCGACAGACCAAAGCCTCAGGTTGGAATCGAACCCACAACCCCCACGCTGATAGGCAAGCACGCTACCCCAACTCGCCTACCGGCGAAAATTTTGTAAAAAAAAAATTTGTAAAAAAAAAAATTTTGGAAAAAAAAAATTTTGGTAAAAAAAAAATTTGGTAAAAAAAAATTTGGGGAAAACACAATTTCTGTACAAAAAAAAAATATTATTTTTTTTATTATTATTATTTATTTATTATTAATTACAATACAAAGTAAATTTATATTCTAATTTTTGGGTCCAAGGGTAAACCGGGTGACACAGACCATATGTTTTTTTAGATTTTGCAGCGACAGACCAAAGCCTCAGGTTGGAATCGAACCCACAACCCCCATGCTGATAGGCAAGCACGCTACCCCAACTCGCCTACCGGGGCGCTTTATTATTATTATTTACTAGTAAGTTGTAATGCGCCTATGGCGCCCGTTAATTTGCTTGAGAAAGTATTTGTTACTTAATTTTAAAAATTTTGTAAAAAATATTTTGAGAAAACTATTTTGTAAAAAAAAATTTCGAAAAAAAATAAAATTGGGAAAAAAACATTTGTGGAAAAAAATTTTTGTTGAAAAAAAAAATTTTGTTGAAAAAAAAAATTTTGTTGGAAAAAAAAATTTTTGTGGAAAAAAAAAAAATTTTGTTGAAAAAAAAAATGTTGTTGAAAAAAAAAGTCTGCTAAAAAAAAAATTTTTGTTGAAAAAAAAAATTTTGTTGAAAAAAAAAATTTGTTCAAAAAAAAAATTTGTGGAAAAAAAAGAATTTTGTGGAAAAAAAAAATTTTTGTAAAAAAAAAAAATTTGTAAAAAAAAAAATTTTGGAAAAAAAAAATTTGGTAAAAAAAAAATATGGGGTAAACACAATTTCTGTACAAAAAAAAAAATTATTTTTTTTATTATTTATAGAATTATTATAGAATGCCCATTTAAATTCCTACGTACTGCGTGACAGAGTCAGTGAATCAGGGAATCAGTGTATCAGTGAATCAGTGAATCAGTGTCGAGGGTAAATATATATTAAGATTAATAAATATCGCCAAAAATGTAAAAAATGGAATAAGAGTTTTGAGTCCGCACAAAGTAGATTTTTGAAAACCAATGCAATGTGTTTTGTGTTTTTGTGTTTTACTGGAAAAGGGGAAATTACCAATATGAAGTAGCCGGTATTTGCTAGTGGATTCACGTTGTTCTTACTATGTGAACTGCGTTCCAGAGTATTTTAATTACTCGTACGACTGCGATGTCACCTCATGTTTAATTGCAAATCTGGAAAATTGTGGTGGACGCTTCGTCGTTCTTTTGCTTCCAGAAACTCCCACAATTGTAGTGCATTTCAGGCAGTTTCCAAGGGTACATACAATGGAGAGAACCAGTCTAAGACATCAGTTTCCAGCTGGTGCTTTTACCAAAATCGAATAACACCCAGTGACACCCAGAGGGAAACCTACAACATGTGCATTTACTTAAGAAGCACGTCTACTAAGGCTTAGAATTCAACTTCATTTTTTCAAAATCAAATTATTATTATTATTTATTTATTATTAATTACAATACAAAGTAAATTTATATTCTAATTTTTGGGTCCAAGGGTAAACCGGGTGACACAGACCATATGTTTTTTTAGATTTTGCAGCGACAGACCAAAGCCTCAGGTTGGAATCGAACCCACAACCCCCATGCTGATAGGCAAGCACGCTACCCCAACTCGCCTACCGGGGCGCTTTATTATTATTATTTACTAGTAAGTTGTAATGCGCCTATGGCGCCCGTTAATTTGCTTGAGAAAGTATTTGTTACTTAATTTTAAAAATTTTGTAAAAAATATTTTGAGAAAACTATTTTGTAAAAAAAAATTTCGAAAAAAAATAAAATTGGGAAAAAAACATTTGTGGAAAAAAATTTTTGTTGAAAAAAAAAATTTTGTTGAAAAAAAAAATTTTGTTGGAAAAAAAAATTTTTGTGGAAAAAAAAAAAATTTTGTTGAAAAAAAAAATGTTGTTGAAAAAAAAAGTCTGCTAAAAAAAAAATTTTTGTTGAAAAAAAAAATTTTGTTGAAAAAAAAAATTTGTTCAAAAAAAAAATTTGTGGAAAAAAAAGAATTTTGTGGAAAAAAAAAATTTTTGTAAAAAAAAAAAATTTGTAAAAAAAAAAATTTTGGAAAAAAAAAATTTGGTAAAAAAAAAATTTGGGGTAAACACAATTTCTGTACAAAAAAAAAAATTATTTTTTTTATTATTTATAGAATTATTATAGAATGCCCATTTAAATTCCTACGTACTGCGTGACAGAGTCAGTGAATCAGGGAATCAGTGTATCAGTGAATCAGTGAATCAGTGTCGAGGGTAAATATATATTAAGATTAATAAATATCGCCAAAAATGTAAAAAATGGAATAAGAGTTTTGAGTCCGCACAAAGTAGATTTTTGAAAACCAATGCAATGTGTTTTGTGTTTTTGTGTTTTACTGGAAAAGGGGAAATTACCAATATGAAGTAGCCGGTATTTGCTAGTGGATTCACGTTGTTCTTACTATGTGAACTGCGTTCCAGAGTATTTTAATTACTCGTACGACTGCGATGTCACCTCATGTTTAATTGCAAATCTGGAAAATTGTGGTGGACGCTTCGTCGTTCTTTTGCTTCCAGAAACTCCCACAATTGTAGTGCATTTCAGGCAGTTTCCAAGGGTACATACAATGGAGAGAACCAGTCTAAGACATCAGTTTCCAGCTGGTGCTTTTACCAAAATCGAATAACACCCAGTGACACCCAGAGGGAAACCTACAACATGTGCATTTACTTAAGAAGCACGTCTACTAAGGCTTAGAATTCAACTTCATTTTTTCAAAATCCATTTGTAATTAAGTTATTAGAGTTTCGGTCATTCAACTCAAAAATGTGTCAATGTTTCGCCCATAACAACAAGTAAAAACCAAAAAAGAATCAAGAAACCTAATGGCTGCATCTTCTATTCCCATGATTTAATACAAGAACTATTTATGCAGAGCAAATATAGCCGAGAAGCCGGGCTTATGGTATGTGGAGTCATACGTCAATTTTTCAATCAGCTAGAATCTCAATTCTAAAAAGTACCATTCCTTATTCATGTGTAGTCGACATGAATGGGAGCAGCATTTACTTTTCGTCTATGTTTTCTTGGCCAAACTTTCATAGAATGAACGTACTGTCCGTAGATACTGTTTGCAAAACATGGGACAGCCCTTAGATCAGAGAAAATTCCAACACGAAGTAAATGAACTTGTGGAACTTTGCGCCGAACAGGACTAAACTATTGCCTCCCTCGGCGAATCTAAATAGTGTTGCCTGGATGTGAAGAAGGAAAGTTTTTGGGCGAACATAATAACATTGCCAACAGATTTTAGGCTTAGAGAGAAAACTTTTCCATTTAAAACTGCAAAATGTACTTTTCGAGCTTCTCGTCTGCTCAATACTTAATTAACTATTTTGCCAAGGCAATCTTTGTTACTCCTTTTGTTTTTCCATACAAAAGTACACGTTTCACGCCAAGGAAACTCAAGTTTGGCATTTCGTCTATTCAGATGTAATTTATGAGGAGCGGTCACAATTTTGTGTCAGGGAACGGGCGGCCACTGAAGTAGTAGGATTTGTTAGGCCTCGAAAGGATGTGTGATGAATGC
Organism: Hydrotaea cyrtoneurina; assembly: GCA_958296145.1. Classification (NCBI taxonomy): domain Eukaryota; kingdom Metazoa; phylum Arthropoda; class Insecta; order Diptera; family Muscidae; genus Hydrotaea; species Hydrotaea cyrtoneurina. The sequence goes on from OY282512.1 coordinate 42,099,934, forward strand.
CGGACTAGCACAATCCAAACACAATTTTGTTAATTTATTGATTCAATGGACATAAATTCCAATGTATTAAATAAATATATTAATTGTATCTTAATAAAAAATACTAGTTTACTACATTAGGTAACAACCTTTTAAGCTTGTTATAGAGATGCTTTTTTCATCTCTATACTGATACAATAAGTAATTAAATACAAGGGAACTATTTCAATGTGTCGGTGTATAATTCAAAGACAAATATTTATTTAGGACAACACATAGAATTCATTTCCTCTTGCCGTTCCTTGCCGCCACAATCAGCGATTGTCTACTCTTTCCAGAACAGGCGAGTATTCCAACTTTACGAAATTAATAATCCTCATTCATTTTGTTAACACTGTCGTCCGGTTTCCTTTGCTAATGCAGTCGGTGTCTCTTCTTGTAAGTGTTTAACAAAGTTTTCCAATTTGGTTATGGGACGCAGCATTACTTGTTGTTGTTGGCACTGCATAATGACCAGATGACTTCTGACTGCATTTCTTGGCACCGTTTCAAGAACGACGAAAATACGTTCACATGTTCTTGGTGGGATGATGGAAAATTTAAAAAGGATTTCATTGCATAAGGCTGCATATTCGAAAGTGGGCGATCGTGTTGACAACTAACTACGATTCATATCCTGGCAAGAACTTTACACGGGAGATGAAACCCTAAGAGATTTATACATTTTCATCTCGTCCTTTTTTGGCAAATTGTCCATTTTATTTTAGGGGAATTTCTCATAGAGCAGAGCAAAACTCTGTCGTTGGTCCGTAACCACTGCATCATTTGAAGGTGAAAAACCTCGGAAGTCATTCTGTGTTTGTTGTAGGTCGAGTACAATAACAATCTGTCAACGAAATTTGGCGTACCTTTGCGCACATACATATAAGTCTGTGACATGATTACACTAGGCAACATAAAAATAAAAAAAAGAGTTTGTTGTGGAAAACCGGCTCTAGGAAAAATACCTCAAATGAGAAATGCCTCAAAACAAAAATGAAGAGAGCCCCAAATGAAAAACTCCCCACAAAAAAAAATGAAAAAGCCCAACATGAAAATTCCCCATTATGGGACAATTTTTGAATTGGGGTCATTTTTATTAGGCCTGTAACCTTAAGACATTCTTAATTAAATCGATATAAGATTCTCTTTTGTTTTGAAAATATCCCAAAAAAAAAAAAACAAAATTCCCCAAAACTAATAGATTGGGTAATTTTTCATTTGAAAAATACCCCAAAAACGAAAAATTACAAAAATACCTAAAAATTATGAAAAACTCTTCAATTGGGGAAATTTTCACAATGAAAAATTACCAAATTTCGTAATTTTTTTTGGGGGACATTTTTTACAGAGCGAAAACCGCTTTAAAATTCTGATTTCAAAAATTATTTAGAAAAATAGTTTTGCAGTAAATTAGAATTGTATGGTGGTTATACAGGGTTCTCCAACAAAAGGTGTTATTTTGGTATTTAAAGAAAACTGGATGTTTATTTCATAATAAAGAGGAAGGTATGCCAATAATAATGAAATACATCAGCCAAATGGCCACAGGACCACGTTTACAGGACCATATCCTTGTCATGAAGAAGTCGCAAGGTGTTAAATACACAAGATCTCGGTGGGAAATTGTGATCACCTCTGCGAGAGATAACACGGTCCGGAAACGTTTCCCCTAAAAGAGCAATGGTTTCGTTGTTTGTGTGGCACGTAACGCCGTCTTGTTGAAAGTGAACGTTGTCCAGATCAATATCATCCAACATCCAACCATAAAAATTCATTAATCATTTCTCAATAGCGCAATCCAATGACCGTAACTGTTGATCCCACCTCATTTTTGAAAAAGTAAGGTCCAATGACCCCGGTTGACCATAAACCCCACCAAACAGTCACACGTTGAGGATGGAGAGGCTTCTCAACAATAACTCTTGGGTTATCCGAGCCCCAGATGCGAAAATTTTGCTGGTTGACCTAGCCCCCGAGGTGGAAATGGGCCTCATCACTCAAGATTATTTTTCAATGGAATTCCGGATCATTTTCATGTATTTCAAGGACATAAGCAGCAAAGTCACGACGTTATTGATGATCGGCCGGCTAGAGTTCTTGTGTTAACTGAACTTTATAAGCCTTAAGACCCGAGTCTTTATGCAAAATGCGGTGTAATGACGTTTGTGGAATGCCCAATTCCAAAGAACGACGAGCAATGGACAAACCTTGGTTTTCTTCAACACTTTGAGCTACAGCAGCAATATTCTCAATGGTTCTTGAGCGACATGTATGGGTTTATTCTTCACATCACTAACATGTCCCAAAAGCTCGAATTTGTCCACCAATTTATGTATTGCGGTCCGACAAGGTGCTTCACGACGACCCAGAAATGCTTTAGTTTTGCGAACTGTGACTGCAAGATTTTCACCATTTTTGTTGTTAAAGCGTGTGTCGTTCCAGTTTTAGTAATGGCATAGTTTCTACTTGTCAAATAGAAGAATAAAGGCATCAAAGTGACAGCTACCGAAATAACCCTTTTCCCACTTGGTGCGTTAAAGAACACTAAAATTTATCGAATACAATTATTTTACAACTGTTGGCAGCCCTTTAAAATGCCATAACGATTCAGATTTCGTGAAGAACAAGTCTTGGTCCACAAGGGGTTAATGAAGTCCTTTATTATTAATATAATGGACGCTTCTCTGTAACCACCAAATTATTAAAATCTATAAATGAATGTGCCTCTAAAGTAGTTCCTTGTGGCACTCTTGCGGGTTAGAGGGTTAAGTGGACAGATCCGTTAAACGGTCTCGTGAATTCCTCTCATAAGAGGATACCGCGTATAAACAAATAAATTTTTTTTGACGTATTTATAAAAAAAAATTGACAATCTGTGGTTGAGGGCAAAATTGGGTTTTTGTTGACAGCGGTGGACGGCAACAGTTGTTGCGGGACTTTACTCTTTTTCAAATGAACTTGCACGTGCACATGTAGACCCACAGCAGATTTTCGATATTTTTCTTTTGTTTGGAAGACAATATGTATACTCAACTGTTAACAAATTAATTGTACGTGTAACGGCACGGTAAGAGAGAGTACACTGTATATTTTAGAGATTCATTTCTATTGAAATGGGGTACCGTTGAAATGCCTTATCACAATATGGATCAACTTTGCCCTGCTTCTATGATTTTATTATTACCGATTAGACACATGTGATACACATTTCTTCCTCTTCTCTTATGCATGTCGAGCGATACAGCACGATCAATATCGTCTTAAATACATTTTTCCATTAAATACACGATTTAATACCTCACTTCTGTCGTCCGTTTATCAATACAAAAAGCAGCACTACAAATTCCAGCCGAGGGAAATTATGAATTAAAAAAAAAATATTTTAAAAATGTTTATTATTTTCTTTTCTGAAGCATTTTCCAGAATCAAGCCAGACGGATTTTTTAAGTCAAGTCCAGTTACAAGCCGTAACGAAATTGTCAAAGTCCCAACAGCTACTTGAAATGATTTACATGCTTTGTACGAGCACATCTGATCAGAATAAGGAAACGATACCTTGGCTGGTTTACGAAGAGAGACAATATAAAATTATGTAATTTTTAAAATTCCTTTAAATTCCAAAAATCGTATAAAATACAAAAAATATTACACAGTTACAGATGAGACAAGCAATATTACAAACATCTTTTTTTCCGAAATTTGTTTTTAATTTTGTTTATGTATTGTTCATAAACTATAAATAATCAATGATCACGAACTCGACTTACAGAAATAGAAAATATGTTTTCTTTTATTTGGATTTTTCGTTCTAGTTGATATTTTGGGCATTGAAAATGCCATAATTGTCATCTAGAATGTACAGTGTACTCTCTAAACGGACACTTTTTTCAGTTCCAAGCGTTTGCAGTTTGCAGTTTTCGAATACTAAAGGTCCATTCTGAATGCATACTTCCTTTCCTTTCGCAAATAAAACCTATGGAAGTTGGAGGGGCTGATTCGATCCATAAACATCAGTTGTAGTACATCACTCCAGCTATAATTAGTTGATGATATCGCCTTGATATCATGGCTGGTTTCCGCAACATGAACAAATGAAATACCATCTTCTTTATTAAGATTTTTCTTTTTTCAAACATAATACAGTTTGTATCTGGCAACCCTATCTAGAAGGCAGCTACAGCGGAAGACTTTGCTCTCCAGCGAAACCCTAAATTAATTTCAGTTAAGTGTAGCACACAATAGTCTAGCTTGCCAAAAAAATATCAGCGAGAATGTCTTGTTTTCGCCGCTGGGTATGTTTGTCCGTCTTCGTCAGTTCCTGCTTTGTATTGAAGTTTGTTTATTAAAAAACGACAACAATTGCCAACAATACAATGGACATCATTGTTCATCTTGACATTTTGCAAGGGAAAGAAGTTTGTGTACTTTGTTGAAATGTGATTTTCATTATCTCGTTTACTTTTCGTTTCCCCCCCTTTGTTGTTGCCAACACCACCGAGACATTCTTGTGCTCATCTTTCGTTGGCGAGCCCGGTATCCTTTTGGCTTCCATTGCATTAACAAATAAATAGTTGAAATTAATTTATTGCAACAGACTCAGTGACAATTTTGTTATAAATGGGGGGTCTCCGAATATATTGAAGCGATTCAAATAAAATGTATAGCGAGTCCGTAGATAATATCTCAGAGTTACACGGGATATTAGTCGAACGAAACCGTAATCGTTTCAATACAAATTTTGTTATATCGAAACCGACAAGTCGAACGACAAATCACATTCGATGGACATCGTGAAACAGGCAATTTGTGAAATAAACCTCAAATATAAAATTTAATACCAAATAAAATATCTTTGGGGTTTATACATTTGAAATATCCCCCAAAATATCTGAAATAACACCCAACTGTTTTTTTTTTTAATTTTCTGGGGATTATTTAATTGTTCGTTTGGGGGGATATTATTTATTAGCGCCGATTAGACTGTAAATTTCTCAATTGAATTTTCCTCATCCGCTTTAAAAACGCAAAGTCTGTAAAACTGACTTTGTGAACTCAACTCAAAATCAAAATCAGATTTACTCGAAATTGCACACACACATTCATATATGATTTTAATTAGATTCACCCAAGAGATAATTTGGAAATTGCCACAACCAACGACAAGACCGTCAGAGCCATATGACACTTCCTTATCCCTCTGTCTTCTTCTACTTACGTTGTCCTTACTTCATCCACTTTATGTTAAAAGTCAGTTTGGAGTTTGGCAATGTTTGTGTTGTTGTGATCACATCTGTTGATGTGGTTGTGCCGCAAGGGTTAATGACATCCGGAAGAGAACAAATTGAAATTAATTCCAACGAAACTTTCTTAAGTAAATATGTACGACAAATGATATGTAATGAACTCGTTGTCTTTTGACGTCGCCTCAGCACCAATAAAATCTGACAAGTGCCACAGATACTCATACATACATACATACATGCGTATGTATGTATGTACATATATCCTATTACATCGCATTAGGGCACCAAATGGGAAATGTCTTTTAAATCAGTGAAGAGTACATAATATGATTTCGCTTAAACTCTCTAAAAGAGATTTCGAGTTAAAGGTCGCCTCGAAATGTCTAATGCAGTGCCTAGGGAAGATACAAATTTAGGGTAACACAGGTGTCTTCGAACCAAATTCGATTTATGACTTTTAAAGTTGTTGGAGCCATGTCCGTCTGTCTGTCCGGCTGGTTCGAAAGATAACTTTCGAAAAACCCAACCAGTTGCTTTGAACTTTGTATCCCAAACGACTTACATATGGGCTACAAGGGCTCACCTCCTCAGGCACCTCCCATACAAATGTAGCCTGCCGTCCTCTTTGGAGATCGTGTAATAATTGTATCACTCTCAATGCAATCTTACCCAACTTCTGGGTTTAGTAAAGGTTTAACTAGACAATGATTGCGAGAACGAATTGGAAACGCCTCTTATGACACAATGCAATTCATTTATATGGGGCATTCCCAGAGAGTTGGTCTTAAAAAAAAATATTGATGGGCGTGGCACGTTCGACTCAACCCATACTTCAAAATTAGCATATCACTATTAGGCTCAATGGGTATAGCTGCTTGAAACCGCCCATGCATCTGTACAATTTTAACCACCCTATCTCATGAACTGTAGGAAACTAGCAAATACCCGCTACTTCGTATGCGTTCATTTCCCATTTCCAGTAAAACACAAAATATTTGTTTAATTGCATTGATTTACAAAAAATACTTTATACCGACTCAGAACCGTTATCGCATGTTTTAAATTTTATTTGATATTAATTTGAATAATATGTTCACACTTTTTATTATTCCTCAGTTTGGCTCCTTTATATCCTTTTTTCCAACTGTTGTTGTCAAGCCCGGAACATTTATATCCTTTTCTACTTCTCGCCCTTTATAATTATTTGTGAAAAGTTTTCCCACATCCTATAGATTTTACCTGTCTTGGATACTTTTTTGTCATCTTTTCTGTATCCTCGATTTGTTAGCTATTTTTATTAAACTTTTTGCTTTCCCCTACATTTTGTAGCTTTTTATTCCGTTTTTGGTACGCTTCGCACATTTTCTATATATTCTTATACTAGCTGATCCGGTAGACTTCGTCCTACCTATAAACATTTTGACTTAGCTGACACGAAGCCGGTAGCTGTGGATAAATCCTTATACATGTTTACATTCAAAAAATAGTCGATAATAAATTTCTTAGAAAGCAACCAATTGGAATTTCTTATTTTGCAAAAAAAATTACATATGATTAAAATGCATCGCAAAGATTGCTAAGAAACAGACTTTTCTGTCTCTTCTGCAGGAGCAAAGTGAAAAGCGCTGATGATTTACCGAATGTCGAGCATGTCCATGGAAAAATCTAGTTTTATTCCACAGACAGCCTTGCGATTTGTTAATCGTAATTGCGAATTCAAGGCGACCTGTAAACTGTATACGCTTGAAGTGGAATGTCAAGTCGGTTGAAATTATTGGTATCCTTGGAATCAGGAGCTTCATCAGATTTTCAACAAATTCTTGGTTAGTTCAGGTTGCGTAACATGACTATAACCGATCCTACTTTGATCTGCAAATTGTGCGGCTGCATTCCTAGGAAATTCTGTGTAAAGAATTCAGTTGGATAGTTGACAACTTCATTTGGATCTGCAATAGAATCGGTCGACCGCAATAAATACAATTGGTCACCGATTTGAATTGATTTAATATATTTTTTTATTAATTTGCTTCAATACACGGGAACTCTCGCTGTTAATTCTTCTTTTGACGTTGTGAATTGACAAAAAATAGCTGGAAGCGAAATGAGACCAGTGGGAGCGTCAACTGAAATTTCCCATTGTCAATGTCTAACAGTTGCTTCATTGTTGTAAATTTAATAACAAATTCTCAAACAATATCCTCGAATCCTAGATGTGGATGTGTACGAGGTGTTTGGTGATGTGTGTGCGAGTGGCAGAGATAAGTTACTTAAAAAGTGGGATTAAAACCCCGTGCTTTGACAACTGTTCTACTTCTGAATATTCTCCATGAAATGCTTAAATCGAGGATCTCGTCCAGAAAGTTATAATTCGAATAGTTTTGGTGGTGGTGGCGAAATTTTAAGGCATTGCACTGTGGATTCTTTGTTCTGGAGTCATAATGGATCGCGCTGGAGAAATTTGCATCGTCAGTCTCTTTTGCTTTTCGATGATGTCGGTGGATTGCTGAACGAGGTCGGCGACCAATATTTCTACGCCTCTCCGGAGATATTTTTACAAATAAAAAAAACATGAACTAAAGTCAAAATGTCGCGTTTAAAATAATTATTTTTGACAACATTTTGTGTTGTTATTATATCAAGTTGTCCCAAACTATGAAACTTAAAGTCATACGTTGTCATATGTTCAAGTCAAGACTCAAATTTTTGCGATGGAAATTTTTCAATTGACTGAGTTTTTCACTACGATTACAATTTCTGAAAAGTCCTTCAGAAATGAAATTCAATACAAAAAAAAAACATAAAAAATTATCTTTTGATTTATTTGATTTATCGCGCTTTTCCGATGGAGTTTGTTTAAATTTTCTTTCATACAAACCTTGTCCTATAAACTACGAATACAACAGTAAAGAAATTAGCCAAATGTATGCACATGCCTCCATTCATTTTTATTTACATAGGTTTTGCCTGTCTTAGCTCCTTCTTTGAAATAGTTTGTCGCATTTTTTTAATTTTCTATATTTTGGTCCCAGTTTGTACACGTTTAATCATTTTTATCCCCTTTACAATCGAATTCTAACTGCAGTTGCCATGCATATTCCTACTTCTCGCCCTTTTTGTCATTACTTTTAAATTATTCATCATTTATATATTTCACCAGTTTATTTCCCTTCCCTTTCGATAATTTTTTTTTTCACACGCTTTTTGTTTTCTCCCCTATTGTACCTTTTTCGTCCCGTTTTTCCCTCTTTTTCGTCCCTTATATAACTATTATCCACATGTTTTTGCCAAAAATAATTGTTAACCCTTTTTCCTTCATTTTTTCTCCAGTTTTCGCCCCATTCCTAACTCATTTCCATCTGTTGTAGATTATTTCTCATTTATCTTATGCCAGTTTTGGGACCGTTTTGGTCGGGTTTACTTCCAATTTGTGACTCATTCCAGTCGATTACAATCCTATTCCTATTTTGTACCTTTTTTATCCCATTTTGGTACGTTCTGGCCAATTTTTCGTCCCATCTCTAACTCATTTCTATCTGTTTTTTCCAAGTCAAGTGAAGATAATGGAAGATCTGATAGATAATCGTTGGATTATGCCGTATTCACTATTATTGTCGATAGTACTCAAAGCTGATATTAATGCAAAACACACACGGTGGCATTTCAGTCGGCTAAAAAACCGACTCGGCAAGTCGTTTATTTTAAGAAACGCGCGCGGTTTTTTTTTGCCGTGTCGGCACTTGTCTCCATTGTTTTGTATGGGCGATGACACACACTGCGGTGTGCCGGGTCGGCACGCACTGTGATTTTTGTACACTCGGCAGACAGGCGGCAGTGAAAAGTTCGCAACGTTGCTGCAATCAGTGTATCTACGACAGTTGACCTCAGTGGACATAATGGACGATGATTTAAAATATATATTGCATTTGGGCTTGCTATATTATCGTTGGAAGAGAAGAAGCAAGAAGAATCGACGAATGTGGGTGCATCCAATTGTAAATGAACGTCAAACCAAAGGACATTTTTACACTTTATTTGCTGAAATACGAGAAGATGAGGAAAAATTTTTTAATTATACCCGTATGTAAATGGGTTCATTTAACGAACTACTTGGCTGTATAAAAGAAAAAATAACAAAGGAAAACACTCGCATGAGAAGTTCTATTCCACCAGTAGAAAAATTGATCGTAACACTCAGGTAAATAAAAATAAAATTTTTTATTCATATTTATGATTAATATTTGCAAAATTAAAAGTGGTAAAAAGAAATAAAAAAATACTGAATTTCATACTATAAATAAGCAATAAAAAATTAGTTAGAATTAATTAGCAATAATTCTTGTTGGGTCATGTCCCACAATGCTGGGCGATTCTCCACTTCACGTATAAGCTGCTCAATGTTGATATTCCTTTCCACGAACAGCACTGCTTCTGACGAAGGCATTTTGAATACTGAAAATTTCACAAATGCATACCAGCAGACGCCGCGGCAAACCAATGTATGTGTTATCGCCGAGTCGGCACACCGCTGTATGTGTCATAGTCAAGTCGGCGCTGTCTACGTAAATTTTTCGATACAAGCTTTCAATGGTGATCCTGGATTTTTTTTTTGCATTCATTTTATTGTCGGGCTATTTCAGATCAGGTGCCTAATCATGGCATTCGTTATCGATAGTTGTCGATAGTCAATTTCGCATTTTGGATCACGGCAGTCATTTTCGATAAATTATTTTCAAGAAATCTGTCGACATCTCAGCTGCTATCCGACGTAATACCACGATTAGTTCGGCAGTAGATGAAGAATTTTACCGAAAGATCGTGTTAGTAGATGAAGCTCAGTTTCATCCCGAAGACTATGTGAATAAGCCAAATTGCCACATTAACTATTAACACGTGACTATTGAAAAGCCAATGAGATACGGTGTAGATTTTGGGCTGGCGGCCAACTCATTTTTATTTCCAAAAAATCTAGAGAATGACGTGGGCGCCATTTGTTTTCAACAAGACGGGACAAAATGTCACACAGCCAACGCAACCATCGATATTTTACGAAGTGTTTTTGAAAATCGAATAATCAGCCGAAATTGTAATGTTAATTGTCCGCTTCGGAGCTGTGATTTGAGCCCTTTAGATTATTTTCAGTGGAGAGCCATTTTGGATGAATATTACTTAAAGCATCCCCAAACTATTTTGGATTGATCGGATGAGGTACTGCCAAGACAGTCCTGGAAGTCTTGAGAATCATATCGTATTCACAAAAATATATGTATTTGCTAAAGAGATCTCATAAATATTTTACTATTTTTTTTCCTATTCAAAGAGAATATTCCAATCAATTATTCTTGTTTTATGTATTCTGTAAATCATTTCCATTCAATCCCAACACAAATAAATTAAATACTGTCTACTTACTGTTCATCTTTCGATGATTTTTTGCGGACGGATGCATGCCGATGATGGCCAACAGCAACAACAACATCAGCCATGTCCATCAATTTATTTGGCTTAATCAATAATAAATTTCATGGTAAATCAAAATAATGAAAATAATCATAAGCGCTTTCCGATGATTATTTGCAAAGACCGATTACAAACATTCGCTTTAGGAATACTCAACACGTAGTAAATGTGTGTGTGTGTGTGTCTAGGCACTATTAATTAAATATGTATGAATGAATATACAGTGAGTGGCGAAGAAAATCGTAAGCAAATGTAAAATAACTGACTGACCGTCACCAGAACGACAAAGCGAACGAAAGAAAACGTAAACATTCGGAGTCCACTAAAACAAGAAGTCTCCTCCCAAATTTATATTGTTTACTAATAAAACAAATATTTTAAATCCCTAAATATTGTTTGTTTACATTTACAAGGCACAAACTACGTCATCTACCGGGAAATCATGCGCATTGCGTAATCTTTCTTTCTATCATTCTTGGTAGGTAGTGTGTACGACTATTACACAGAAGAACCCAAGTTCGAAATCGGGTAAGACCATCAAACATTTTTCGGCGGCTGCTTTCACCTCGTAAATGTTGGCGACTTCTCTAGAAAAGCATTTGCCGTTCGGAGCCGGATTTAAACAGTAGGCCCCGGTCAGTGAGTATACAAATTATATCGTAATCATGAAACTCCTAAAGGGAAAATGAAGAAAAATCAATTAGAAAGTGTGTATGTGCTGGAAAAAGTGTAGAGTCGTCATCATACGTAAGTGATGCTGCCAAAGAGATGATGGAAACAGCTTTGGTAATATGGATGGATTAATAAAAAAAATAAAATTAATAATTCAAAAATTTAATTTTTCAAAAAAAGAAATCTTGTATTTTAGAGCCGTTGACTCTAAAGATTTCAGAAAATCTGCCAAGTACAGAGCTTAAGAATCGTTTTTTACTGGCCAAAACTCTGTAACATTTGCACCGATATATATATTTTAGTAATTTTATTTGACAGATAATTCCTTAAGCTTTTCTCTAGTTTCACTTTCAATAATTCAGTCCAGTAGTTTTTAAGGAATGCTGGGTCAAAATTGAACTTTTGATTTTTTTTAATTTTTATCATGCAAATGTTGGTTTTTCTTTTTTTTTATATTAAACATTCAAAAGCTGATAAATAAACAACTTGGAAAAAAAATTGATTTTTTTAAAGTAGATATTTAGTTGCAATCTATTTATATAAACAAAATAATGAGCAAATTTAGTAGAAACTAGATGCTAACAGAGTCGTTAAGATCCATTGATCTTAACAGCTATATATTTTACATATATATTTTACATAGTTGGAATTTCGTAGAAATGTGTGTTGTCTATGGTAATAGAGAACATTCGGAAATAAAAAAAAATTTACAAAATTTAAGTACACACAAAATGGACTTGAATTCTTAAAATAATTTTTGTCTGTGGCACAAAGTCTCGTACATTGCATACTGATGAACATGAATGGCCACACAGTGGTCACTGTGTCCTACAAACGGAGAGAATATGTGATGAGAGTAATCATTGACGAGAGCGTAACGTGTGCATTAAAATGAAAATCTTGAAGATGACGTTCGGCTGCAACCCTGTAAATAAAAAGTGTTTAACATGTCCATATTAATCATTGCACGAATTAAGGCCGAGTTACTTGACCGTAATCGTAACCGTGACGTGTCAGCTGATACGTTCTGCTTATGTGAAACATGTACAAATGGTTACTTGGCCGTAATCGTAACGTAACGTAACGGATGAACCTGTAGAAAATAGATTTTTCTAACCGGCAAGTGACATTTAACAAACAGCTGATTTGTTTCTAGCAAAAAAAAAACAGCAAGAAAGTAAAAGTAACAACTTTGTTAGAAAAATAAAAATGGATAAATTGTTTCTTCACAACACTTTCTGTCATTATTAATGAATTTTTTACGTTTTTATCAAAACAAACAGACAAATTATTTTCTTTGTTTATATACAACATATGGTACTTCACGTATCTTGGGTAACCACCACTACATCAACGTTCCGGTTACGATTACGTTTCGGCAACGGTCAAGTAATTAGGCCTTTAGGGAGAATGTTAGGGAATTGTCCGCGGCGGCGGCTAAAAGTCGACTGCAGCCGAAAGAAAATCGGCGGAGGCGGCTAAATCAAAATACGACCGGCGGCGGCTAAAAGCTACAGCCGACGACTTTAACAAAAAAAAATGATTTTGTTGGGTTTTATAACTTTCTATTCATTCAATTTAGAATAAAAATGAATATATAAGTTGATATGCACATTTGTTGCTTATAGCATTTCAATAATTATCATAAAAAATATATTAATTTTTCGATAAAAATGGTTCGACGACCGCCTTGTTATCATGAACAAATAACTTTTTTTTTATTGTTGCAGGATGTAGGCTGCTTCTCTTTCCATTAACACAATTCCCAGCATATGAAAATGCTTGCTCTGAAGATGCTGATGTGGCTGGGATTCCAAAGCACATATTTGCTACAGTAGCAACATTTGGAAAAATCTAAAAAAAAGTGGTCAAAACACAATTTGTTTAAAACAAGTTTTAAATGTGAATGCCAGTCTTTAACGTACTTGTTTGTGCTGTCGCCACCAATCTAGAGGCAACACCGCCTCGACTTTTGTTTCCAAATATTTTTTATTTCCAGCTACGTTATTTTGTACATTAGAAGTCGACGGTCCCATAAATTCCAACATTCGTTGGCGACTAGCTGATATTTTCTACAAGTGAAATATACGTCAGTTAAGTTTACATTTACATCCATTAAAACATCATACCTGTTTTTTTGCATTCGGTTAAGAGCTCGTTGATGCCTCATTTGGTAATATGTCATCGATTTCCTTTAACTTTTCAATTTCTTCCATAATCAAGCTCTCTTTGGAAATTGGAGAGAGAACATCACGGACAAGTTCGAAGGAGTTTGGCGATTGTTTGGGTATTTTTAGAATATATTTATTTTTAGAATATATTTTTTGGCATGGGTCCATAAGCGCAGCTACAACATATATTCTAAATACTTTAAATCGCTTTGTAAAGTTTTGCATAGCGAAATTGCATAAATTAATTGTAAGTTCAAAAGAAGATTTTTCTTCTACTTTCTTCAATTAGAACATAATGCATTCTTGAAAATAAATACATGAAGAAATCGTTGGATAATCTTGGCCTTGAAGGTGTTTTGTGGCGTCTTCAAAAATTTTTAAAAAAGTCCCAAATTCTGTTATTATTTGCCTTTCCATCGTCCCAATCACTAGTAGATCCTTCTTAGCTTTAATTAATGCTACATTTATAGCGGATATATTACTCGTGTAGCTTTGAATCATTGCAAGCAGAGAGTTCCAGCGTGTTGGAACGGATTTTTTCAAAGAAGTACGTTGCTTGGCGTTTAAAGTTGCTTCAAATTGTTCATTAAAATAGTCGTCTCCATGTGGAAATTGTTCACAACTATTCAGACTTTCCAAAATGCTCTCAGCCTCTATAAATATTTTTGCTAGCTCGCCTTGTTCCTCCACATTTTGAATATTAGATATTTCCTCATAGCTATACATCAAGCTGCCGTAAATTTTTTTTAATTTTGATATTATATTATTAATGTTTTCAAATGACTTGTTATTTAATACATCTTCCATCAAAAACCTGTGTAAAACACGAGCCATACAACCGTATCTTGCTATATTTTTAATTTTTAAAGCAGAAACGATGTTACTTCCTCCATCAGTAACAGCACATATGTATTTTTCTAACAAATTGAATTCGCATAAAGCTTCTTCAATTTTTTGTACAACTGCTAATCTAGTGTGAGGCCGTGGAAATATCTCTGTCTTAAGCGTTACAACTTTCATTTCAAAATTTTGGCAGAAATGCACTTTTATGTTAATGTAAGACAAGTGCTTATGTTTATCTGACCACATATCCAATACAAGTGTAACATTATTTGGCGACTCTTCAAGGCTTGTTTTAACGTGGGCCAAATATATGTTATAAACATCGTCGTAGCTATTGTCCTGTCTGCGGGGAAAACAGCCTTTGGGTTTAAAAAAGATATTAATTTCTGAAATCCTGGCCTTTCAACAATTTTAAACGGCTGCAAATCCCAGCAGCACATTTCGGCAACTCGACGGGCATTTTGATGCTTATTATTACAACTTGTTGAGGATTCCAGGGCATTTTGTGTCATCTGCGCACTTTTCTTGATATTTACAGATTTCACGTTCATGTTATGTATAGCTCGAAGATGGTTCATATAATTTGTGGTTGATGTTGATTTTCCAAAACTAAAAACATAAAAAATTATCCATATGCGATTGGAAACAGTTAGAACTTTCTCACCTTTTTAAATTGGCCTTTTCATCCAAACACAATTTGCAAAATTTATACTTTTGAAGCATATGCCTCTTTTTAAAATAGAGATCACCAAAGTATTTCCCACATACTGATATACCACCTTCATTTACAACAACCTTTGCCAATTTTTTTAAATTCACTTTTCTTTTTAAAAAGATCTTCATATTGAGATACATCTGCATATGGAGAAATAATGGAGTCAATATTAACAGATTCGTCTGATTCGGATTCTGATTCAGTCAGAACCGTTTGACTCTTTTGGTTTGCGGAAAAATAATTTTTAATATTTTTTTGAGACATTTCATAAAACTTTTTGATTACAGTGATACTTTTCCCTTTTTCCTTGAACAAGCAAAAACACGACGACTTTTTTGCAAACGATATGGTTGCCACTCTCATCAAAATTTGTTGTTATATAAGGTTGCCAAAGGTTTTGTAATAGAAAAATTAATAGACTATTCATACCCTTGGAGTTTTTGCCTCTTCTATGAAGACGAGTAATAATATTTTTATTGATCGATAAGGCTACAAATAGTTATACAAATTTGGTATATGCATTAATATTTTCGACTATAAATTAAACGGCTAAGCCGACTCAGTCGGCGGCGGCTGTGCGCCGGCTGCGAGCCGATCGGCTTCGTGCTCTGATTAGGCCTTTACTTACGAACGTCCAAGGAACTGCATAAAAACTCACTGCCAACCAATTTGATCTGCGCAAATCGTTACTATTTCAGTAAGCTTCGTCTTTCTTTCTCCACATTTTATTTTTTTTTTTAACTGAAAGGAACACATTATTTTATTCGCCATACTCATTCATTCTTACTGGCTGTTTTTTTTACTCTTGATTTTTTTTTTTTTGTAATATAACAATAATTCTAAGACTTTCCGCACATTCAGGACTATACAGCACAACTCCTGATTGACGACTGAACGTTAGAGAATAAAAGGCAATAAATCAAAAATCAGTTTCTTCGTTTTGTACTTCCCGTACTTTGAAATTGTACTTTTTGATTCCGATGGTACCAAAATCAAAAAAGATAGTTTGTTTTCAGAATCAATTTTATTAAAATTAAAAGACGTATGTACATAAACATTACATTAAAAGTTTTGGTACTCTGCAATCAGTGCTTTCCTTTGTTGTCAGTGAAAAATTTCATTGGGAAAAGTTGGAAAATTGCTTGCACGAAATTGGCTAAAAAGTTTTTTATTTTTTACCTGAGATTGTCACATAGCACGTCTCTTAATGTGACATTAACTACATATTATTGGAACATCTTTGTTACACTCCACTTCAAAATATATAAATTTTCACTGCATAGATTTTCTTCAAAAGAGCTGTATCACGGTACTTTCGATCACGAAAATGTACCAAAAAAGTACAATTGTATCATCTTTTGCATCCCTGATGTACACGCATACACAAAACTTCACACATTCTCATGTGTATACAAAATGGTGTGTTACTCCTTTTTTATGTTCTCTATCTCTGCGTGAATTTATCTTATTCTGATGGTTATTCTCAAAACACGCGTTTTACTTCTGTACAAACATTTTACAATGGCGGATTTTTCAGTGTGTACACGTTGAAAAATACGTATTTTTTAAATGTTTACACACAAGTTAAACGTGTGTTTGGACTTTGTAGGCAGTAAAGATTATTTCTCCCTATACTACCTATAACTCGTTTGCTATTAATATTACATATTTGTGTATAAGCAATAGCGTGTTTGGGAAAAACAGACAACGAACTTATTAAATTCAACAAAGTATATCCTTAGTGGTATGGAAAAATATATATATATATATATGTTTTATGCGAATTTGTTTGGAGAAATTTGTTAAAATGCCAATTTTTTCAGCGTGTATAGCCTGATCCTTGTTTTGGTTGGTGCTATCAATCAACCGACAGTTGACAAATTCAAACTTCTTTAATCTTTGTGGGTGTCATTGTTATTGTATTAAAGAACGTAAAGATTACAACAACAAAATTATTAAAATTGACAAACTTCTTTCAAATGTCGATAATATTGTAAAGCATATTACAGAAGGACATATTTATGCTTTATTTATGGATTTAGACAAATACACAAATAATACAGAATTATAAAATATGGGTTCTGGAATGACAGTTTTTTCGATGCTCAAACAATCGCGGATATAAACTGGTAAGGGTGATGACAGTGACGGCTGCAATGCTCATTTGCCTGACCCTTGAAACGTACCCTTTTGGCAGACACTCACTGTAGGCGGATTTGGTCATGCCGAATTCATACAAAACCGCCTAAATATTTATAAATGACAACGACACAACCGTATGTACATAAAAGAATATTCGATTGTATGTGTGTGTGGTGTGACTATGTGTGCGTGTTTGTGTTGTCTTTCGAATACAATCAGCGATGACAAAAGCCGCTAATATACGAGTTGTCCTTTTTTATGTCTGTCTTCTATGTGTAGATAATGACACAAAATGTTGCTGAAATTCCCATAATCAAATATGGATAAATGAACAGTCCGAAGACAGGGGCAGCATTGTTCGGACGTTTATACTCCGTTTGATTCAGTCCATGCCATTCCGAGCATGTCCTCTCGCTCTCTAGATTCATTTGAGTATAATTTCCATTTAAAGGGTCGTTTGTCGATGACGGTGAGACCGTATGTGTGGCAGCAATGGATTGGCAATAAATACATATTTTATTGTTAACACCTACACACAATTATGGGCAGATACACACACACACCGCTACTATATCGATGGTGTGGGAGGAAAGTGTTCTTTTTTTTGTTTGGGTGGGGATATTAAATACCCTATAAATCCATAGAAACTATTGCCAATTTTCCAGTGGGGTAAGTCGACAACGGTCTCATTATCAGAGGGTCCCATCTTAAAGATATTCCGAAAAGTGTTATGCTCTTCTCGCCCGCTTTTATGGTAAGACTTTAAATGTAAGCCTTAGATTTATTGTAAAGAAGTTGACTCGTTCAGTTCGTATATGTTACATAACCAGTGTTTCAATAGCTTACTCAATTTTAGCTAGAGCTCGAAAGTAATAGGTTTCTTCAGCTTATAAAACAATCAAAAGCTGACTGGCTAACAACAGCTGAAGCTTAATAACCTAATTCATTTCGAAAGCAAATGCTAAAGAAGGCTGCAGCTACCGAAGTGAACAGCTTAAAAATAAAACTGGACGAAACCTGTGACTGTGCCAAAAATAAAAAATAAACTGAAGAAAACCAATCCGCTGTGATCAGCTTAAGAGGAATGGATTTTTGGTTTACTTTTATTATTTGCCAAAGGTTGTCACCACTGCTTGCGGTGGTCTTTGACAGCCTCAGCCACGACATGACAAACAGCTGATTTTGAACCCACTAGTCTGCAGTTTGGAAAAAATGTCGAAAAGGAAAATGTGAGAAGTCAGAAAGAAATGACAAACAAAAATTTTTAATAGTGGAACCTTTTAGCAGGGAAAAACATTGTTCGGAACAACTGGAGTTAATCAGATTTTGTTGAAATTTATACCAGTGGTTGAAAGCTTATGGAAAAATCTTTTCGACAATATTTTAACCCATTGGGCGTCTGTTTTGGGAAATCATTTATGTATTCTTTTTTTTAAAAATGTCTCATTTTGATATAATCTAGGATGTATGGATTCAATCATAAATCTGGTGCTCAAGTCGGTAACTTGAAACTTAACATACTCCCGAAATGTCTGCTGCAAAATTTGGAACAGACGCCCAATGGGTTAATGGATGCCGGCAATTTATACATTGTTGGAAAGGTATTTTCATACGCTTACCAACGACCATTTTATATCTACTTATTCAGATGTCATTGCTGATAGTTCCTGTGAGACCCTAAGAACTTTATATGAACGACGGGAACGTATATATGAAATAAGTGTACATCCCGGTCGGGGGAAGGAAATACGTATTTGGTAAATTTAAACACATGTTTCAAATAACTTGTTTGAATATGTAGAATGTTGATTACTTACACTGAAGGAAAAAAAAACACGTTGAAAAGTCATCAACGTTCGTGAACAATTGTAACGTGTTGGGTTCTCGAATTATACGTGAACGCTCGTTAACAAAATTATGGAAATTCAAGCACAAATTTTCTTAAAAAGGCCACATTTCCATACAACGGTGCAAGTTTTAGACAGCTGTACGCCGCCGACATTCAGTTTGTAACGTTTTGATTTGAATTTAAATTATAGCCGTCGACTACAATATAAGGCCGGCGCACAGTGGCGCCATTTGAGTTTTTTCGTTGCAAAAATCATATCTTTTGAACCGAATAAGATAATTGAACACTTTAAACAGCATATGATAGATAACTATTCAGCCTATTATGGGTTAGCAAAGTTGAAATTTGTTGAAAAATCAATTTTATGGGAAGTATAATAAAATGTTTTTTAACATTTTAAATGTTTTATGTTTCTTTTTAAATGCTTTTATGATTTAAAATTATTCCAGAAAAGATTTACAAAAAAATGTTTTTTTTTTAATTATTTTTAAATTTTTTGTAAAATATTGCTAACAATTTAAAAAAAAAATGTTGTCATTTCTCTTTACTAAATACTTAACAAGACTTTCTTACAGTTGTAAATAATAGTAGTAGATAATTAGTGGAGAGTTATTGCAGGGTTGCGTGTCATCAGAGATGGCACTACAATTAAATGTATCTTTTTGTAGTAAAATTTGTTACAGTTTTATTGTTTTTTCATTTACACGGGCAAGTATGGGCACCCAATTTCAAGAAAATAAATTAGAGTATTAAATACTTAACAACCTCTGTTTAATAGTTCCCGTCACAAACCGTCACTTTTTTTGTTCTATTCTATTAAGTGTGAAAAATGACCCAAATATCATGTGTTTGCAAAATTGCGCCTGAAAAAAAATATTGGACCGAATAACCCTTTTTCTACATCGTCTCATTGGAATTAACATACCTTTCATCCGACACCAAAAAATTAATGATCGGTTGCATAGTTTGCCTGCAATTCAATTCAAAAGATGATATTTTTTTTTTATTTAAACATTTTTTGTAAGTCCGAAAAATTGTCAACTTTGATTGACGCTAGAATTCATAATTTTTATCCGATTTCAAAATTTATTTTTGGATTCTTAATCAGTGAGAAGTTCTCTATCAGATGTAATTATTCATTTTATCATATTCTTCTGTCAAATTTTTGATTTTTGCAACGCTTTTAGGGAAAAGGCGCCACAGTGCGGCGCTTCATCGCCGTTAACATTACTCGGCATTGGTTTTCAATGTCATTGTTTTGTTTGCGACAATAATTAAAAAAAATTCAAAATTGCAGAAGGAACGCTCTTGGCGGAGAAAACATTCTTGCCGAATTTTTTGAAATCGGTAATAACGTCGAGGTCAATGAATATTTTGAGCCATCAGGAAATTCGGAATTTCCTGAAGAAGAAAGAGATGAGCAATTTTCGACTGCTTAAAGGGTAAGTAAATCGTTTGCAATATTCAATTGCACATAGTACATATTTAATTTTTTTTTATTTCAGCCTCACAAATTACACATAGATCTTTACCATTAGGCCTTCGTGCAGAGTTTCGCAATATATTTTGTTTCCTGGCAAAATTCTCAGGTAGTATGATGTTATTATGAAATGTGCAAACCATAATGTTATATTTTGTAGATCGGCATAGCCTGTGTGGACCAACTACTAAAACCGAAGCAATTAAGTCGCCGCCAACATTAAACTTCATTTAATCCAGAATTTTATTGAAGGTATTCTTCATTTCATTTATATTCCATGAACAATGGAAAAAAATGGTTTACAATTAAGTATATATAATTTTTTTTGTCATATGTAATTATAAAATAAATTGTTTAAACTGATTTCGTTTTTATTTATTGGGGTGACAAATTGCACAACAAGAACAAATGGTGGAAATATGACAACGTACAGTTGCCATATCAACAACAACTCGTTGACAGTATAGCACCCCAATTGTGAACACCTTGTTGCCAATTGGGGTATTTTCATAAATTATGTTGGGGAACTTTTCAGATTTTTTTATGATAATTTCCGTATTGCCATTTTGGGGAATTTTTCATTTGGGGCATTTCATAAACTGTTTGAGGTATTTTTCGGGATATTTTCATATTGGAATTTGGGGATTTTTTCATTTGTTTTGGAGAATTCTTCATTTGGGACATTCTTCACTTTTTTTTTGCAGTATTTTTCATTTAGGGTTTTCTTCACAAAGAAGAGAATTTGTGTTGTCTTTAAGAGTCTACGAAATTCTCCAAATACAGGGTGGGCCAGAAGTTACAATGGGGTTTAAAAGTTTAATAACTTTTTCGTTTATTGATTTTTTTTTATTTTTATTTTAAGATTATATAATATACAAAATGGAAATTTTTTACACTAAGTATGAAAAATAATGTCTCTTAAATGACCACCGTTTTCAGCTTCGCACTGATGGGCTCGTTTTAGAGCATTTTCCATAACATCTTTCAACATTTGTGGCTGTAGCGTTCGATTGTCTCTGGCTTGTTCACATACACTCGCTCCTTCAAATAACCCCAAAGAAAATAGTCGGGTGCTGTCAAATCTGGCGATCGCGCTGGCCAAATAATTTCCGAATTTCTGGAAATTATTCGCTCTCCAAAAATTTTTGGCGTTAAAATAATTGATCTCTGATTTAAATAATAAAATATTATTCTGGTTCTTTGTTCAGTTGTGTATCTCTCCATTATTTATTCTCTAAGTGTTATTTATATAATCTGAAAAAATTAATAAACGAAAAAGTTATTAAACTTTTAAACCCCATGGTAACTTTTGGCCCACCCTGTATTATGAAAAATACAGCAAAAAGTGTATTTTTTAACAAAAAAAATCAAAAGTATAAACAATGGCCCCAAATGTGGGGTGATTTTTCATTGTCAACCTAAACCTAAAATGTCAATAAAAAATTGAAAAAATATAGAACAATTTAGGGGTACTTTTTTCCATATTTAGGGGGAAGGTTGTCAATACACTTGGTAACACTGATTCTGAGCTACAAAAATCCGTAATTAAATCAACTTTTGACACTGCTACGACTTTATTCAAGTACGGATTACTTAATTTATAGTATAGTGACAGTATTATTTATTTGAATAATGTTCCATTTCTCTCTATGGGAAAAAGTTTAATTTTGAAACAGGATTCCTTTTTTCCAATGTAAAATAAATGTAAGTGTTTAGACGGCCTTTCACCGACAGTTCCTCGCAGCCACTACGATCTGGATTCTTTGTCTGATAGTTATGGCCGATTCCTAAAACACTTTCTCTCTCTTCCTCTCTCTCCCTCTCTCCACAAAAGGTGTCAAACACATATTCCGGAAAATTACCAAATGTGTCATTGTGAAATGTTCCCCTGCTCGTTTAGCCTAGAGTATCCCAGATTCGGTCTAGCCTTTTATTCGTTTCGTTTCTTTCTTTTTTTAACAATTTCCTATGGCATTTCCTTGAGGTTTGAATCATTGCAAGGCACGCAAGCTAAATGGTATGAATCACAAGTGACTCCAAGAACATCATCATCAGCATTGACATCGTCACCTCCATTGGACCCGCATCAGCAACATTCCATATTCAATTGATCAAGGGGTGGGGGGCGGTGGTGTCAGAAAATGATTTCGGTTTCTTATTATCTGTTGTTAGCACTGGTTTCACAAAATGTCAATACTCCTTCGTACATGAAATGAAAGAGAACACCCACACACATGTACAGTTATCTATATGTGCTGTGTGTGCGTGTGTGTATGTGAATATGTATGTGTACATAATAATAATTCAATACGAAAAAGTTGTCAAAAGCCAACAAATTTTATAACCGTTCTATTGCTAACGATGATGGTTGCTGATGACGATGCGCACTTTTGCTGAATGGAAGCAAATGGAAACTCCGAAAACTTTGACTAGAACGACAAGAGTGACAGTGGCAGTGGCAGCGGCAAGACACACGTCTGCCATATCGATAAGGTTGTTTAACACTTACACACATGTCACCATAGACGACTGTTGTGGTCCTGCTCCTGCTGCTGAGGGTAAACAAAACTGAACTGAATCGAACAATATGTGTGTCATTTCGACACTGCCACCCTCTGACACGACATGGCCACCATAACAAGCACACAGTGAGACAACAGCCAAAAGTATTGAACACCACCCGGACGATGACAGTAAACAAGTCCGAACAACAAAAAACCCGTAATAATATTTTTATTGCGATTATCAAAATGTGGGTTCTACCAAAAAAAAAAAAGGAAGCCAAATAAACGACAATAGAAACAACAACAACAATGTGCAAAACATTAATACCTTCCACCCGCCCGTACACTAACCGAAGGGGGTCATTCGTTTATACCCTTCCGGGAGGCAAAAGTGTGAAAGTGTTTTTCTGGTCTGACATTTCTCTTACTTTCTGACGGGGGGTAATGGTCGGGTATCAAGTGGCAAATAATAAAACACGAACGAAAGCACAACAAAGCACTCCAAATGACATAACATTACACAGAACATTCATAAGTTCGTCTGTGGGTGTGTGTGTTCGTGTACATTAGGTTGTATCGAAAATCGTAAAGTCTGAAAATCATATCTCCTCCCACTCGTCATCGAGGATAAACAACATGTCCCAAAACAGTTATGGATGGCGGCAATAAATCGTATTCTAAAACAGCGCCCAGACCGACAAAAGCCACCGTTATATATGTATTTACCCAAAATCCAAAAATAAACAAACGATGCTGTCAGCTTATTTGCCTTTTGTCTCAACGTTGTTTAGCGTTGTCAAATATTTCACAATAATTAAAAAAAAAAAATACAAAAGAAATTAAAGCCTTATGGGGGAGTATTACCGCAACACAGAGTGTTATCGTAAAAACCTTTTTTCAAAATCGTCAGTAACACTAGACTCTTTGATGAATTTGATTTTTATTAGGAAAATAAATCAGACTGTCTTAATTGTTATTGTCTTTGAAATATTTGTTATGGTTTAGTGAAATATGCTGTTTCTTGGTCAAAATGCATAAACAGTTTTACGACCAGAGGTGTTATTATGCATCACCCGGTATTGCGGTAGTTGTCACTTTTGAAGCTTTTATTCTTTGACATTTGACTAGTAGAAACTACGCCATTACTAGAAAATGGAACGATACAAGCTTCAACAACGCACTGAAATTATTAAAATTCACTGCAAAAATGGTTAAAATCTTGCAATTACAGTTCGCAAAACTAAAAAGTTTCCGGACCGTGTTATCTCTCGAAGAGGTGATCACAATTGGCCACCGAGATCTTGTGATTAAACACTTTGCGACTTTTTCCTTTGGGGCCACGTGAAAGATGAGGTCTACGCCAACAGTTCAGCGTCGATTCCAGATCTCAAAGATAGAACTCGTGAGGCTATCGAGGACATAGAGCAGCCACTTTGCGATTTGGTCATGGAAAATTTCATGAAAAGGATTTGGCTGATGTTGATTTTCATTGTTAAAGGCATACGTTCCTGTTTATTATGAAATAGACATCCGATCATTTATCTAAAAAAAAAATTAAATTTTTCTTTGCATACCAATATAACATTCATGATACGTATATTCCAGAATCTCAATTTGGCTTCAAAAAGGCAAATTCCACAGTTAATGCTCTTCTGAAATTTCAGAATGATGTTGTACAAAACCTGTGACCATATCTCTGGATGTGGAAAAAGCTTTTGATAAGGCAAATCATAATGGAATATTATACAAATTGATATCAATTGGATTTAATCCCTCAATTGTTAAACTTTTGAAAAGACAATTTTGTGTACAGCTAGAGAACAAATTGTCCACTCTCGGTTGTGCATTAAGTGGCATGACCCAAGGCTCAATAGTGTCTCCGCACTTATATAATACGTTTGTGTACGACTTCCCTCACCAAGTAAATGGAACTCCCTATGCCGACTCTCTCCCTCCTGTACGTCCATCACGAATAACCCACAGTTGCTCTTCAACTGGCATCAATGCATCTTGGGCGGGTCCATGATTATTACACCGATTGGGGAATAAAAATAAACGCGTAGAAAAGTAGAGCAATTTGTATCCGAAATGCATCAGGAAAGTGTAAGCGCTTCGTCGTTCCACAGAGTAAGACTTTAAGACTTAATATGTAGGGCAATAAAATCAAATTTGAAATATGAAATATCTTGGAATACATATCGATAAATTGTTAAAATTTAATAATCATGCGAGACTAAATTAAGGTAAGACGGAGCGTATTAAGGGATCCCTCTTAAGAATATTCAATAGCAAGTCGGTGCCGATAAATACAAAACTACTTCTGTATAAAGTCTGCATTACTACTCTATGCATTTCCAATTTGGTATACAATATCTCCCACTGTTATGGGAAAAATGGAAATTTTCCAAAGAAAAATTGTACGGAAATGCATTGAGAAAAATGTTCAGTCTAATACCAAACGATTTTCAAATAAATTCATAGATGAGAAAGCTTCCTTAATACCTTTGGCAGATTAAGCGTTATGTCTTATGAAAAAAAGTATGGAAATGTTACAAAACTCAGAGGGACGCATTATGCAAGATATTTTCACTAGTGAGGACTCGTACAGTTGGTCAAACACTAAATACAGTTCGGGAATTGGCATTCTAAAAGAAAATATTGATACACTGTCTGGACAAAACTTTTATTCGCTCACTTCTCGCGACATTCACAGAGGGTGATATTTAATTTTATTATTACCTTTTTTTTGGGATTATTTTTATTTATTTAGTTTAGATTTAAGAATAATTTTGTAGTAGATACAACTCTACTAAGATACTGTAAGTGGCGGCAGCAAGCACTGTTGTATGCTTTTAGCGTTATTTCACCCTTAATTTTAACACACTGACAAAAATGTGTAAGACACAATAGACTTCGCCACATAAAATTAAAACAATACGTAATAGTTTTAAGTTTTCTAAAATGCATTAGTTGTAAGATTCATTTTTCTTTAAGAATGTTGTAGGTCTCAATAAAGCAAACCTTTAACCAATATAACACCTCTTGTTGGAAAACTCTGTATTATTGTAAATTTGTGTGTATGCGTCACACCGACAAAATGTTCTGATTTTGTGCTCACGCTTAATTTGGTTTGTATGTTTTGGAAATGATAACACAGAAGACATCTACTGCAGTATGTCATTTTTGAACTGAAATCCTTCTCATTGAATGACCTCGGCTTTCAAGCCGAAAACAATTAATAAAATAAGAACCAACAGCAACATATTTGAAAATGTCGGAAAATGTACGGCCATCCGTTCACACGTTCGATGTTATTATTTTTGTTTTTGCATTGTTTTCAAAAGTTTAGATTTCCGTACTTCTTATTGTAAGCGGGTCAAAAGTATTTGTCGACATTTGAAAAATAAAAAA
This sequence comes from Hydrotaea cyrtoneurina, assembly GCA_958296145.1. Lineage (NCBI taxonomy): Eukaryota > Metazoa > Arthropoda > Insecta > Diptera > Muscidae > Hydrotaea > Hydrotaea cyrtoneurina. The sequence goes on from OY282512.1 coordinate 42,126,442, forward strand.
TATTCTATTCATAACAAAGTACACACACACACACAAGTGTATAAATCAGATAAACTCGTAAACAATGCCATACATCACTTTGCAACACAGACACCAAGCAGTGGCTGCGAAATATTTCCCCCATAAACAAAACTCTTGAGTTGCAAAGAACGACATACCTCACACCGAGTAGTGTGGTGGGTGGGGTTTGGAAGACATCTAGCGAAGGAATAGTTGCTACATAACGTATTTGTGGTTATCTCTTGCTCTCCCTCCCAATCAGACAGAGACAATCTGCTGCTCAGTTCCAATCTGAACACCGGAGCGTATGAGTGTCAGGCGGCGGTATCAGAAATCCTCATACATCATACGCCACAGACTCTTAAACACATGTGTGTGTGTAAGCGTGTGCATCTCTAACTGTGTGTATATTCCTTTTGTATGAGTATGTTATGTCAATGACGGAGTGATTTATTTATTTATTTATTATTATTACGAGCTGTATTCGTACAATTTGTAAACACAATAATGATTGTTTCACTGGTGCCACGAACTGCTAAATGATAAAAGACGGATACGGAGGATGTACACACATTCAACAACACACACTTTCACACATTTCTATGAGTGCGTGCTCATTTGTATCATACAGACAAAACTTTAGGGGCGGCCATGTGACTATCACACAGCAAATCTCATCGAGTAAATTCCGGGGAATTGGGCCTTACGAGTAAATTGTAAGGCATTCAAAACTTCTCCAGCCAATCAATACGTATACAAATGGTGCTTACTTTTCGAAAGTTAAACTTTAATTTCCCTTGAAGTTGGAATACCTATCTCGAACATTTACATTGTTTCTTATCAGAATTTGAGAAATCTAAACAAAGGCCCGATTTATTAGTTTTAAATGTTAGCCGAAGTGGGCATTCATCTACCTCGGGTACATATATCGTGGATGTCACACAATTCGAACAGAAAACTCGTCCCAATGTGATGTGAAAACTTGTCGCATTTATTTGTACAGCTTTTTGCCCAACTGAGGATTCAGGCGAGCTATGGTATCGCATGTCTATTGCAGCATTCTCTTCTCTCGGTCGAATCCTGTTTATGCAGGTATTTTTCTGTCTATGGCCTTAAAGAAACAATGATTCAGTTGAATCTTCAAAGCTCTTTGGTGTTTTCTTTTGTTTTCCTCCAACGAGAGCCGCAACATCCCTTTGCCTGTTCAACGACTTTCAAGTTCCACCAATTTCCGAGCGTTACGTGAAACAGAAATCTATAAATTTCTCATTTATAGCAACGCTGAGACCGTGAGATTTATCGTCGCCTTCATACTACTGCATTATATAATATTATACTTTGCGAATTATTTGCATTGGGATACAACGGAAGATAGCGAAAATCGTATTCCCAGCATCTCCCCATGGACATCCTAAGTCGACCAAAATCAATATCGGTCAGGGGCCTAATCACGGCATCCTTTATATACAACATGTTGTTTTTATTTATTTAATTACAATACAAAGTCAAATTATATTCTATTCTATATCCAATGTTAAACCGGGTGACACAGACCAGATGGCTAGATGTTTGCAGCGACAGACCAAAGCCTCTGGTGGGAATCGAACCCACAACCCCCACGCCGATAAGGAAGCATGCTACCAACTCACCTACCGGGGGCGCTTATATCGACAACATATTCGTGTCGACATAATTTTGGCTCAGATTTCTTGAAAATAATTTATCGAAATCGACTGCCACTATCCAAAACCCGAAGTTTACAATCGATAACTGATGCTGTGATTAGGCCCTCAGGTGGCCAAGGTTCCTAAAGAAATAAGAGCCCACTGTTGATTGATTTACATCTAAACTGGGACACATCTGTCTGAAGGCCACATCTTCACATCTCGGTTACAAAAGGTAAACAAACATATGGCTCAATAAAGCAGCAACAACTTATTATTTGAAAAAACAAATTGTCGCCTTTTTCTCTTTATTAGAAAATATAATACGACCAAAGTGTTTTATTTTTATTTTTAATGCAATTTTTCGCTATAAATGGTCATAACCATGGCCGATTTGGTTGAAATATTTTCTAAAAAATTTATTCATTTTCTGTAGTTTGTTATAAAGCCAAATATCTTACACATAAATGGTTCATTAAAAACTATTGATGGTTTTTGCTTTTACTCAGAAATTTTATTGTAGTCAACAAGCCAACAAACACTATTTTGATCAACGGAATAATACACATTTTCTGTACACTTTTTGTCCACTTTATATTTAAATGCCCACTATTGTTCATTATTGTTTGCCCCTTTGGTTCATTACTTTTTTTTGAGAGACCTATTCAACATTTTTGTAAAAATGTTCTCAAATACATAAATATTATTTTAATTATATGGTTTATAATGCGTGACGCACAATGTCAAAATCGTAATAAATAACTGCGTATTACACTGTAAGAAACGTGTGATTCCTACGCAACGTTTTTCAATTCGGTAGGGCTTTGTACTTCATCTGCCAGTGTTATAAATGGTTTATCAACCGGTGTTAAATATTGAGCGTCATACATTTTAAATAACAGGTTTATTTTGCATTTAGCAATTCATATATGTGGAATTCGTACATTCTCAGAAAAAGCGGGTAATTTTCTGCTTTTAGCAAAAGAACTTCTTTAAAGTAATTTGTTTGAAACACAAATAATTCGGTAAATATTTAAGTGTATTAAATATTATCGGCAGCAGTGAAAATTGTATATTGTCTTTTCGAGAAATGCCACCAAGAAGAAAAAAAAACTTTCAACAATGAGTTACACAGGGAGTATCGCTACATAGAAAAGGGAAAATTGGAGTCTGATGTTACACTCACCACTTGTAGCGCTTCCCTTTCAATAGCATTTGGTGGCCCACAAAACATCCAACAACACATTCTAACCAACGAGCACAGTATTTGACAGAAGTTCCAACCAAATCCTGACCACATTTTGCCGAACAGATGAGTTTGGTAAAAATGAAAAAGTGTTGGCTATTATTGAAGGAATCTGGACATATCATTCAGTGCAACTCAATTTTTCATTTCGTTGCAACGATTGTACTTCAAATTAATAAAATCTTGTTTTGAGAGCAAATATTCCTGTGCTCATACTAAATGTGAAGTGGCGTCGTATCAACTGTGTCGCTCACATCCTAAATAATTGTAACCAAACTGCCGCCGAGACTTTACCGATTGACATTGAACCAATAATTGTTAAAATTTATAGCTTCTTTAACATTTATACAGTCAGAAATCGAAATTTATAGAAATCTGTGATGCTGCTGACGTCATATAAAAAAACACATTGGTTGACATTAATGCCAGCATTACGGCGAATTATGGATTTATTCGATCCTCTTCAAGAATAGTTTCTGAAACAAACATAATGTTTAACAGTTCTGTTAAACTTTTTCAACGACCCTTGTGCCATTTTATCGACACTTTTTATTGAAATCAAGCTTGTGTATTCCACAAGCTTATTCTTAGTTTGGAAACACAAAACATCTCAATGCCAGAGGCGACTGTTATTTTAAAGGATTTAAAACAAAAATTAGTAGAAAGTAAACAGGAAATGTTTTTACCACCATCTGTCAATGTTAATATTGTGAAGAAAAAAATGATTCACTTTTATGGAACGTATCTGAATCAATGGAATGAAGCTTTCAGAGAACTTCACCCTTTGATTGGGTGCTTTTACGCACACTTCCATCTTGGCAATCTGTGGAAAACGCTTTAGTAAAGCGACAGGAAGTACAAAATGATATAAGTATAAATAACGATGAACTATTTGATGAATTCACTGGCATAAAATGGTATGTCAAATAAGAAAGAATTGAAAGTTGGAAATCAAGCGAAGTAAATCCTAATAAAAGATGGGTTGAAATATTCAAATATTTTGATGGTCAATGTCTCCCATATAATAACATACTGAAACTAATTGAGTTTTCCTTTGCTTTGCCTGCGTCAAATGCGCCTACAGAAAGACTTTTTTTCTATATCGAATAATATTTAGACTTCGGAAAAGACTCAAATGAAAGTAGGTACTCTGGAATCTCTCTTAATTATTAAGTATAATTTTGAAATGGACTGCTGTAAATTCAAAAGCTTTCGAAAAGAAAAAACAGTTATATTAAAAAAATATACACCCAATGAAAAAATATAAGAAATAATAAGACAGTTTATTTGATATTTTATGTATTGAATAAGTATATATTTTTTTTCCCAATTATAAGCACCGTATTGACTTTAGAACCGCTTGTAATTTTAATTCTCTTAATAAAATTAATAAAAAAAAAAATTAATGTGTGATTATTAAAACTAACAGAATGCCTTTAGAAAATAAAACTCTTTCTAGTGTTTATGTATGTATAGTATAGCAGTAATATGCAGTGTGGCAGACAAACGATGTGCTTAAACCATCAAAGCTAAGTGAATTGAGTTTAACATAACAATGAACTAGTTACAATAAATTTGGCGAACATAGCACAAAGCAAATTAGAAAAAGACTTATTACAATATTCAAAATTCATTGTAGGAGCAGCTGAGATTTGAAACAGCAAACAAATAACTTATAGTCAGTACATATACAGGGTGTTCCAAAAACTTTCCGAAAAAATTAAACGCGCGATAGCTTGGATCAATATGAATATTTTTTGTTCTAGCACCACTGTGAATCGAAATATTTTTCGGAAAGGTTTTGGAACACCCTGTATATATACATATATATGTATGTATGTATGCATGTATGTATATAGTTGGTCACCAACGAGAATTAATTACACTGCTATACAAATTGTAATGATCAGATCAGCGGCGAACTTTGAAAAATGAGTTTTATTTTGTGTAGGAAAAAATAAAACTCCTAAAAAGAGTTTTATTTTCTGAAGGAAAAAATAAAACTCCTAAAAAGAGTTTTATTTATGACGGATAAATAAAACTCTCTTTTTAAGAGTTTCATCCGACCTTTTATTTTACGTTGAAAAATAACTGTTTTACATGAGTTTTTTTTTAAGTCACAAAATAACTATTAAAAAATAACTTTTTCGATAGCACTTATAACCGTTACGGTCCCTGGATTATTCGTGATAAACCAATTTTACAAAAATAGACCAAAGAAAATGTTCTTTATCTGGCGTCTAATGAAGTATATACTTACTTATTACCCTTAACATTCCATGAAGGAACAGACGGGGAACTTCGCTCAAATCAGTAAGCTGTGTACGTTATAATTGTGTATACTCACTGACCGGGACCTACTGTTTAAAGCCGGCTCCGAACGGCTAATGCTTTTCTAGAGAAGTTTTACATGGCTTAGAGATTACTCTCTTACTCGGAAAGTCGTCAACATTTGCGAGGTGGAAACAGCCGCTGAAAAATGTGTGATGGTCTTACCGGGTTCGTACTCTGGTTCTTCTTTGTGATAGTCGCACACACTGAACTATATAAAATACATAAATACAAAATAAGTTTCCTTAGATGAATACCCCACACCTCCAGTCGCGCTGGTAACCAGGAGCTCCAAGTAAGTAGGCATTTCGTATACGAAAAACATGAGTACCTACTTTGGACACCACTGGTATGCTACAGTTGTATTTTCTTCGCACTACTCACATTACCGTACGCATTTTAAATTTGAAAACAATATCCACTTTTATTTATCGTTGAACTTTAACAATTACGACTGACGCCACCATACAAATAAAAAAAAACAAAAATATGTGTTCGAAATTACTGGTGAGCGGTGGTGCCCATGGTAGCGAAAGACTACCTCCTCTGACATCACCGTGTAAAATTCGCCAGTCAATTGCATTGCTGGTGGTTCCTGGTAAGTAGACAAATAAGTACTCATTCAGCACTTACAGCGCGCTGTACCGTAAATTGCAATGCTATACTAACGACCACCACTGTTTATGCTCAACTGACATTTACGAGAAAGAAAAATACCAAATAATCGAATCTTACTCTCATACGATATGTATGTATATATTTTTTGAAATTGCTAAAAATTTGGCAAATATGAGAAAAAAGCATTCGTAATAGATTTCTTCAAGCTCATCCACACACACATGCAGATGCACATGTGTATGCACGATAATCGTAAACCTATTAAATTTCAATTTAAAGCACACATAGCTGCTTGCAGCCGTACATACATACATGTGTACATACTAATATATATGATTTTATGTACATAAATAGATATATGTACGTTCTTAGGTATATACAAATATTTTCAAATGAGTAGGAGTAATATTTTCGGAAAATGCATGAATTATACTTGGAGGTTCTTAACATATTTATTTTCCGAGCACTACAGTCAAGGACACAAGTATGCCGCTGTGCCAGCATTTGGGAGAGTGTATGGTGTATGTGAGATATTTTCCCAAGTCATTTGGCAAACACGAATACATTTGACCATCATTGTACTTTGCGCACACAAACAGACATATGAAAGTTGAAGAATATGTTAAGGCATGAATATGAACCATAGGAGGGAGTGCTGTAAAAAAAAGTCAGATTAGAGGTCGCCCCACTTCCTTGAAATTCTGAAATTTTCCCAATTTTGCTGTTGATCTAAAAAAAAATTTTAAATTTTTGGAGTTTCTCGTCAATAAATGTTCACAGTTCACCGTTTAACTACCAACCAAAGCTACGAATATTGGTCGGTCATCCTCTTCTTTACCTCAAAAACTTTTATTTGGATTATTTCATTAATTCTTAAGATTTTTTTCAAATCAGCACCAAACTAGACAATTTGTTAAAACAATTTGTCCTAAATTTTCTCTTGTTAAGGAAAAAAAACCATCTCTAACAATTTGTTAAAATAATTTTTCCTAAATTGTCTCTTGTTAAGGAAAAAACACCACATCTCTAATGTAAAATTAAATGAATTTCCCCTTTGCGAATGTGAAATTTTCATATTTATAAAATAAACGTATGTTTTGACTCCACCCCAATGTACAACATTTACACTGTAAATATTTATGTACTTACTTGCATGAGCATCGATGCTTCTCGTAGCACATAATATTCGTGTGCTTTTACACACACACACGATTATTGGTCCAGGGGTGGATTTTAGAGGTCTTCTTTGGGTGTCGGGTATCTGAACCACTCGGTAACCCATTCACCCGTTAAGTTGGAGATCGTGTTTGTCCTCTCGGCAGACATACAAACGAAGGAACCGATCATGAATATATTCATTTGTTGTGGTCTGAGGTCAATATTTCCGGGTGTTGCCAACTGAATGACAACTTTAGTATTGAGTCCATTCTGTGGTGCCCGTTCATATCCACGGTGTAATGTCGACTTTATGCATAACATGGCAACCGGAGCCCTTCTCGCCGCCACTGTCATCCGATCTGATGCAAATATAGTAACGAAAGTATTAATATTTACTATCAAATATTTTCGAGACTGCGTGTCTGTGGAAGGCACCATTTCCCTTTGACACACATTTAGAATGTCACGTGAGATGGGAGAGAAGTAGAATTGAAAAGATGGTGAATGAAGTCTGTCTAATAATCATCATTTTCGGCCTTAACCCATAATGGTGTACATTGCTCGTGATTAAAGTGCCGGAAGTGAAAATGATTATATCAGTGTATACCTGAGAAAATTTATTGACAACAGGGAAATGTGATTTTTATATTTTTAATATGCAGCCGCCTTGGAAAACTTTAGAAAAGTGTGTATTACCCAACACACAGTGTAACAGTGCCATGATACCTTCAACCAAATTTGTCCTTCCAAAGGAGTCTGACTGCCTGACCCACGAAAATCCATGCGAACAAACGCCAGTCACTCACTTTTGTAGTTATGTACGCATATCCTCAGGTTTTGTGAGTGACCGAAAATGTTACCCGATCAACAACCGCAAGTTTGCCAAGAACAATCGTTCAATGTCTATATTTGTCTATTAAAACGGCAACTGACGCCCGTTTCGCTCAGCTGTAACAACAACAAAACAAAGGAGTCGATTTTCATTTTTATTTAAAAAAATATGAATTTATTATGATGTTCTAGTTTTCCGGAGGCGACAACAGTACGTATAGGATCAATATATTCATCCGGCTCGAAGGACCACAATGGGAAATATTATTTCCGAATATTATAAGGGAGTAAAATACTGACTCGTTCGGTTGAGATCAGTGTTACCGTCGAGTATTTTCATTAAGTATCACAAAAAGGGTAATTTTTAAATAAAAGTGGCACAATATTTTTAAAAAAGTGGCACTCATTTTTGGTTTATATTTTCAGAAAACAACAGCAAGAACATAAAGAGTTAACAAAAAAGAACAATTTTGGACAATTTCATAAAGCGATTCAAGACTTTTTTTCATGAGATTAATTTTTCAATTTCATTTTTTTCTGCATGAAATTATTTATAACTACAAAACTGTTGATTATGTAGGTAATGGGTATATGAATAGATTAAAGGAAATGCCATTCTAAATTTTTCTTAATTTGTTTCAGTAAAATCGAACAAGTACTTCTCGAGTTACGCAAAACAAATTTGTTGGCAAAAAAATAAAACTAAGGGAAGAAACGTCAAGATAAGGAATAAATGTAAAAAGTCATAACAAATAAATTGGCCTTTGAACGCCAAACCTTTAGGGTGTTTTACTATACTGACCTAGTACTTTCATCCAGACTTGGAATTTCCCATAATGACCCGAAAATTGTTCACAGTGTAATCATAACGTATGACGCGTTTTCTTTGTGATTTCAAATCATCAAAATTTCAAATTGTCAAAATAATATAAACTAGAAGATTAATCTAAAACTCGAAACGAAAAAGTGGCATATTTAGTATCAAAATAAAAAAGTGGCACAAAAGTATCATAGCTCGAAAAAAGTGGCAAATGTGCCACTTTAGTGGCATAACGGTATCCCTGGTTGAGATCGGTTTTTATACTTTCCCAAAATTCAAATATCCCTTCTTCCGATTGAGTTCTTATTTAATACGAAATTAATTGGTCCATAACAGCGTGAATTGTTACAGAATTCACTTAACTAAAAATAGTTTATTTATATGTGTGTATTTTATATCAGTGTGTGAGTCTGCATTGCCTGGTTCTTCCCAGTAGGCATCTCATATTGAAATATCTGCCTACCTGTCCCATTAGAGATCTGATGTCGCCCACTTGACTCCGTCACCAATCTGATGTGGCTTGACTTTACTGATAATTCTTGTGCGTATTAACTTTTATTTATTTTTGTTTAATAATTTTTCGTTCCCTAATAGGTCACAAGATATGGTCGTTCACTTTCTCTTCTTTCCCTTCTCTTCGTTACGAACTTTAAATCATATTGTCCGAACAACAAAACATGTTCGAGGATTGATAAATAGCATGACTCATTCTATGAAATCAGAAGGAAAGATAGACAATTTTCAAAGGAAGATAGTTCCACATATCTCATATCAAAGAAATGTTGTTCGGTAAAATCACAACGCATTTGTGTATAACCAGGAATTTATATTTACACACTTTACCGGAGTTCCAATCACTTTCTTCCTATCCGTCAATTGGAAATACATGAATGTCGTCTACACCTGAATAAAAATCTCAACGTTTACGTCCATTGTCCACGGGTGACTTCAAAGATCACCGCAGACTCGGAAAATTGTTGTCGGCACTTTGACTTTCACAAGAACTAGTGCAAAACTTGTGTACTCTTGGATCTCAACTAACATAAATTTGCATTTCACTGATTAGGGAACATGATGCGTTTCAACATTCCATTTGGAGGTCAATTCAGTTATATTCTACCGATTCCGAGGTATATGATCTTGTGGATCTCAATCTAAATAAAACTCCGCGACCTTCGGCGCTAGCATGTCTATTGCGCAGTCTTATCAACATGTTAAAACAATGGTGGTATTTTTCATTCACTTTTGGAAAGTTGCCAATGTTCAGCCGTTCCCCACAAAAGGTGAGGCTAAAAATCCTGCAAATTACAGACCAATTGCATTCGGTTGAGCGTTCTCGGAGGTTATAGAGAGCATGGAACCACCATATGGTTAAGTATCTGGAGTCTAACGGCTTCTACTAGAGACCTGATGACGTTCCATTCCGAACGATGTATTTACCGCATTGGTGAAAGCAATATCGAGTCTCTGGATATTTCCAAGGCATTCGATAGGGTCTTGCACGGAGTACTCATAGCAAACATTATTCCAGTTAATGTCGGTAATATCGTTTCTCGATTCATATAGAGTTTTCTCAGAGATCGCTCTATTCGAGTTGTTGTAGATGGGGTCTCAGCCAACGAGCATTAGAGCTGGCTGTTTTACGTTAGATGAAATATGATCAAGCAAAGTTTAGCAAATGGCGAAAACCAGTGTCTTCGACAACAGAAAAGGGTCGCATATCTGAGGCAATATACTTCATACAAAAAAATAGCACCGGCATACATTTTTGGATTGTTCTTTGTGCATAATTTTTATTATCGATTTGTTTCTCCCTTTTCTGTTCCTTAAACTTTCATATTCTCTTAATGACAACTATTGTTGTTGGATTGGACAACTTTGAGAGGAAAGTGCAAAATCTAACGGTAAAAAATAGCACCGATCTTCTTTTTACTTTGCTTTTAACAAACTAAAAGTCAGTGGAAGGCGTCTTTTGAAGTATAACTAGTTTAAGAAGACAATATAAAAAAAGAATGCGAATAAATAAATTATTAGAAGAAATGGGTCGTGGAAAACACTGTTCGTTGGAAAAAACATGAATTATAAAAAATATGATTTCAGAATGCAAACGTTACGCCGAAATAGGACAATTGCTACATTGTTCCAACAAAATGATGAGCAATGCTATAATCTAGGAAAAAAACCGCGTAGGAAACCGCGAACGAAAACCAGCAATCTCGAATTTAATGATGAAACGGTTGATTCGGGAATGCAAGAAAGACCCATTTAAGCCTGCCACGGAACTAAAATATGAACTCCAAATCCAGGCTAGCGTAGAAACTGTTCGAGCTCGATTACGAGAAGTTCCACTGTTAACTTCAAGGCATGTTACAAAACGTATGCACAAGACCATGTAAACTTAGCGGTCAGAAAGTGGAGAAATATTTTGTGGGCAGATGAGTCAAAAATTGTTTTATATGGTGGTAAAGATTCTCGATCCTATGTGCGAAGACCACCGAATGCTGAATATAACCCAAAATTCACTTGCAAGACAATCAAGCACGGGGGTTCTAGCATCATGGTGTGGGGATGTTTCTCGTACTATGGAGTGGGACCAATACTTTTAATAAAAACAATGAAAAAATTACAAAACGTTAGGTTACCTTACGGGAAAGAGCAAATGCCATTGTTGTGGGTCTTCCAACAGGATAATGACCCCAAACATACAGGCAGAAGAGCACGACAATGGTTTGTAGACAATGGAGTTAACGTCATGGAGTGGCCCGCACAGTCGCCAGACCTAACCCAAATTGAAAGTCTTTGGGCTCACGTTGAGAAATACGTGTCTGATGCAAAACCAACAAATAATAAACAACTTTGGGCTGTTGTTAAGGAGTCGTGGCAAAAAAAAATCCAAAAAAAAACGATGTGAAGACCTGGTCAACTCAATGCCGAGACGTTGCGCCACCGTTATTGCCAATAGAGGGCATACAACGAAATATTAAGGATTTTTTATATATTGTTTCATGTTTTAGTTAAGAACTAAACATGTTTGCACTAATTTCTTTCACCTAGTATAATTTGGATCATATTTAGAATATTTTTGGCTATATTTTGTTTTAAGCTCAATTATATTACTTAACTATTACAATCTATTTACTTAAATGTATGTTACAAGTTCAATTTTGTAAGTATATAACACAGCAAATTGTATAGAAAGGGCCACAGGAACCATGATGCTATTTTTCTTCCCGCAGCTGTAAGTGGTATATCAATTTCTTTTTTACGCCTTGAAGACGAATCGTATGATGTGCTTAGGTACGAATCTATGTAGCCCTTTGGCACTGTGAAAGTGGGATTCATATGCCTTAAGTGGTCGTACATTAGGGTGGCCAGATGGTCGGGATTCTTCGGGATTTTCCCGACTTTTCGCTTTTATCAAGAGTCCCGAGTATTCAGAAATTTTGGGTATAATCCCGACTTTTTAAATTAATCCTCAGAGTTAGGTAAATAAACGCTCACTCAGTAACAAAAGACAGTACTAAATCATACTATCGTCATATGAAATTGTGTACATTTAAATTGTTTCCATCCCTGGCCCTTTTACATCACTAGCAATCGTTTAACAGCTGACATTGTCACAGCTGATCATAACAATAACTCTCGCGTGGATACTTTAAGCAGTGCATCGTACATAAATTGTGAATATTTCATGTTTGAAGAATATGAATATTGTAATCGTAAGTTATAACTTCTCCTCTATATTTCCTAAAATATAGTTTCGTGTTTTATATAGTACCTCTAAATACCAAAAAATGAGCGACAGCGAGCAACCCACTTCTTCAAAAAGAAAAAAATATACGACATTTAACGAAAGATGATACCAGCTTCCAGAGTATTCCAAATGGATAAGAAGGGTTGATGAATTTACCGCAGAGTGCAAATGGTGCGTCAGTCAATTTTCAATCAAATTTGAGGGATGTCGTGCAATTAACAGACATTTAAAAACTCAGAGGCATATTTACATTGATAAGTCTCGTACAATATCTACTGCAATATCTAAATTCACAGTGACAGGAATCTAGTAAGGAAACTCTCATTTCCAGAGCCGAGTTGACGTGTGTCTTCCATAATGTTGTCCATAGCTTAAGCTATAATAGTCTTGATCGTGGAGTAAAATTATACTCGAAAGTATTTTCCGACAGTACAATACATCAAAATATGAGCCTAGGGCGCACAAAGGCTGCAGCAATAACCAGAAATGTAATTGCTCCCTTTGCCCAAAAAACATTAGTATCTGCTTTGCAACATTCGTACTATTTCTCTATTAGCAACGATGCTTCCAATATCGGAAATGTTAAGACCTACCCGTATGCAGTACAATACAAAAAACGGGAATAGAGAAAAAAGTTTTAGATTTCTATGAAGATCCTGCAGAGAAGTCAATCAATATATTTCACAAATTAATGGAAATTACACATAACAATAATTTACAAATTGATAAGGTGACAGCATACAGTGCAGACAACACATCTGTAAATTATGGCGTTAACAACTCAGTATACCAAAAACTTAAAATTGAAAACCCGAAAATAGTAAAAGCTAACTGTAACTGCCACGTCATAAATAATTGCTTAAAAAAATCGTTGAATAAGTTATCTTGCGATATTGAAAATATTGTTATATAAACTTTTAACGAGTTTAGTTCATCCGCTAAGAAGACTGAACAGCTGAAAGAATGCTTTGCCTTTGCAGAGATCGACTACAAAAATTTATTACGACATGTGCCAACAAGGTGGCAATCACTATTGCCGGCAATCGATCGACTAATTTTTTCCTGGCCCGCTGTTAAGAACTATTTCCTATCGAAAGGTGAAGGCAACTGCCGAGCGGAGATATGGAATTTTGTTTCCCGAGGAGTTTTGAACAGCGACCGCGAAAAATGTACATCGGAAGGTATTTCTGAGGCGTATCTCTACTTTATACAAAATATTTTACAAGAATTTCAAAGGTCCATATTAGCACTAGAATCTGACTCGTGCACTATTGTTGAAGTCCATGGCATAATGAATAAATTGCTTAATAGTCGAATGGATGATAAGTTTTATGGCAGCAAAACAAAATCGATAGTAAACAGCTTGACAGCGAACGATAAATTGATTTTTGAAACTGAGGTGTACAGCTTTTTTTTAACCGCAATTACTTATTTAAACAATCATTATGACTTTGAAGAAGTGTCAGTTTTTGGACAAATTGGCGCAGTTAACCTAAAAGAATCGCTATTAACGTGGGAGAAGTTGGAAAAAATTCCGAAAGTTCTGCAAATATCAGATGTAGTTGACAAAGACATATTCTACACCGACTACTGCAGCCTTCGAGCTGTTTATGATGACTTACCCAAAGATATACCAAATGATAAGATATGGTATAATTTTTTTTACCAAATGTGGTAAGGACAATCATTTAAATTTATTTAAACTGATCTCATTTATATTTATACCCTCACCCTACGGGTAGGAGGGTATATATCATTTCTATACCGATTAGTAATGCTTATTCTGAAAAAGTATTTAGTATTGTAAATAATTTATATTCTAAAGATAGAAATCGAATGTCTTTCGATCTCACAAAGGCTGAAGTTTTAATAAGATCAAATATTGATAAAAGTTGTCAGGAATTCCAGTCATTTTTAAAAACTGACGAGGGAGTAGACCTAGTCAATTCGGCCAAAAATAACACAAAGTATATGTGGCAAAAATAATATTAATTTCAGAAGTACGTATTAGTCCGGTTTGAATATTGTTATGTTTGATTTTTTTATTTTTGCTTTATTCATTACAAAATGATTCTTATCAGTATGAAACTGCAATGTTTTTAATAAATTTGTGTTAATAAAAAATTCAAGAAACCAACGCAATATCGAGCTTTAGACGTTAACTTATCGTAAGCGAAAATTAAAAAGTGTTTCTTATTTTGCATCTCCAAAAGTCAGACTTCAAAGTAGATTTAACAAAAACAAATATTTAAACTAGTATTTTTTAATGTTTTAATAATAGCTCAAACGTTTTAAAAAACACAATGTTAATCAAAAATGTATTAACAAACATATATAATATTTCAAACGAAAATTTCGGTTACGATACGCAAACGCTTAAAGGTCGGTATGATTTTTTCATTTATCCCGAGAAATCCCGCTTTTTAGTTTTGCATTTCCAGACTTTTTGAATTCGGTATCTGGTAACCCTATCGTACATGTTAGATGTATTCCTGCTGATCTTATAAATGTTCTCACAAAAGTGAGAATGGCTGTTTTACCATCAATAGACTTGCTAAAAAATGTCCACACTTATGATTGGCCCACCCGTGGCCTTTTGGCTACATTGTTTTCTCATCCGAAACGCCGATCCTCGGCATCAACATATAGTAAATACATATACATGTCAGTAAATTACCCACTTCTCGAAGTAAAAAATTATACCTTCCCTTGTTTTTGGGATTAATTAAAAACTTCTACATGCTCAGAGCAACCAAAACCATTAAAAGTTTAACTAAAAGGAATTTTACCAGCAATTTAATTGAGTTTGAATTATGTGAATTTTTGCTTATCCAAACTGCTGCTCTTTTGCGGGTGACAGCAACCTCTGTCATTCCCACTCATTTGAACATCGACAAAGTCCTCCGGAGGTCGCCGACAAAAGGCATACGATGAACGATGAACGACTCAGTTAACCGTGATTTGGCGACGATTTGTGAGTGGGGCCAAATGAACAGAGTAGATTTTAATTCACCTGATCCAGCATTTGCCGTCAATCTCTATGGGTGATGTGGATATAGACGTGTCAGATACTCTTGATGTTTTGGGCATGCAGATACAGGGTGATGCTCGCTGGGCTAGCCATATATTCGAAGTCTCGAAAGATGCATTCAAGTGTTAAGCTTTTTAAAGCGTTATAGGAAATACTTCACTCCATCTGATCTCGTAAATATTTACACCACCTACATCCTGCCTAAAATGGAATATAACTCTCATATATGGGCAGGAGCTCCAATGACATCTGGACCGTGTACAGAAGAGAGTGGTGATGATGATAGAACATGGTAGGGTATCCAACTCTATTGTCTCCCTACAACATCACCCGAATGTGCGCCGTACATCGCTGTTCTATAGATATTTAAATGGTATCTGTTCACAAGATATCCGTCGCCTAGTCTCTGATGTTAGAACATTTTGCCGAAATACGCGGCTTTCCAGCGACTCCCATCCATTCATTGTGAAGTGGCCGTCTGATCGGATGACGCACTATAGAGAAAATTCGTTCTTAAGGCGAACCATTCGTATGTGGAATACTCTTCCCAGAAGTGAGTTTCCTGCCAGTTGTGACATTCTGAAATTCAAAACAAATGTCAACAAACACTATACCCTACTTCCTACTTCCGTTACCCTAACTTTCTTCTTCAGTTGACTTAAAAAAATCATTGTATTTTTTTCTATTGTGTCGCACTTTCTGTTGAGACGTGTAAACGTTCGAAAATATTTCATTTGGAAACAGTGTAGTTGAACTGCATTGAAACTCAATGTCTGCCAGTGGTTTGGCTGGCTAGTCAAGTGCACAAATATTCATTCGTACCGCCCCTTCTTCCATCCGATGCACTAAAAGCATATGAATTTCATAATAATGATGAGCCACAATTCCTTACATCCATCCGTGTTCACCATGATGTTGTGGGGGGGGGGGGGGGGGGTGTGTAGGGATGGTATGTCTGTACATGTCATACCATGAAATGCTATTTTCGGAGTAAACATGAATATTATCCGCTTTAGTTCCGAGTACATCGTCATTCGTGGTAGCACTTGAATAAACTGCAATAAAGAGCACCATAATGTGCCACCAGGATATGCCGCCGCATCATATGTTTACCATGGCAACAGTAAAACCTTTGTCAATGGCTCCATAAACTCCAACTCCAGTTTCAAATAGCACAAGAACTTTTAAATTTTGCCTGAGTTTTACGATTTTAGTATTCAATAAAACTACGATTGTGCTCCTGATACTGCCGGATGGCTTTTGCCAGTTGCATTTGGAATACAGACCTGGTTTTCTGAAATCTGACTTTTGCGATAAAAAAAAAAAAATCCACCCACCCAACCACTTTTTGTGTAAACTTAATTATGTGAGTGCTTTGAAAATCAAACCATATCACGGGCACCACTCTCTGTGAGTATTCATAAACAGGTGTCTACCTATTGCCTTAATTTCAGATGTCTGCACTGCTTGGTGATCCCAGCGATAACAGTAAATTAAAGTACTTACCGTACATTATGCCGTCTACAATATGGCGGAGGCTATACGAAATATTTGCATAAACTTAAGCTGCCGGGTGTGAGATTTGAAAATATTGTAAACATTTTCCAAAGGCGTAAGCAAATCGCACGTTTCCTACACAAGAAGATTATCTCCATAAAATGTTCAAATCATTTCAATTTGTTCGATGCGAGTATTTTCAGCGACGAAATGAACTTCGTGGCGATAATAAACCGTCTGTACATGCGACGGTAATAACGATATTCGCTGTGTTATCTCAAAGCGAAATCAAGAAACATCAAGGATGACTGGGTCGATGTTTATCACACAGTTGGTCACGTACTTCACACTGTTTAGCCGCAGAAATTACAAAAAAAAATCGTATTGATTTCCCTTTTCTAGCTCCGCTCGGATGTTGTGCTCTACGTGAAAAACGGCGTTGCACACACAACCATGTTTGCCGTACACCGGTGTTCGAATTCGTCAGTTCCAAAATACGTTTTTCTCTACCAAAACATCGCAAAAATGGTGTAGCTTTTTTATAAATCATCCAATCGTAATGGATAACTTCCAGCTTTAAAAAGACCTAGTGAGAAAACTTAATTTTGGCTTGATAGGTTAGGTTAAGAAGAGGAGGCAGATTTGCTCCGCCCCACGTCCTTGGGCATACACATAAGCCTGTATTCGGCTTGTTGTGCCCTATAACTGTTACATGTAATGGTCTCGAGAAGATATTTTAGGAACTCTGTACTGTTGACATAATCAAGTCTGTTCAAAAGTCCTATTTTGTGCAGATACGATTGTATGCTAATGTGCCCTGTAAGGATACCTGTGATCTTACTAGTTTCTGTTTTGCTCAGGTTCAGCAAGGTTTTGGTTTTATCCTCGTTTGCTTCACCCTACATGATTCTTGGTTTCCCTATTCCATAGCGTGATATGGGCGTCTGTCGCCCATCTTTTTAGCTCAGAACGCATTGCTCCGACAGGTTTCGCATTCTCTAGGTTTATTGTTTGCAAGTCCCTGGCGCGTAGAACCAAAGGATTGGCTTTCTCGTTTTCTCTTACTCTATGAAGACCAGGCGTATGATGCGTATTGTGCAATGGCTAGAGAAAAAGTTAATCACCATTTTACAATCTAAAACTGTCCTTAATTTTACCGTTCTAGACGTTATTGCCTTAATAGCCAACTGGCTATCAGTAAAGATATTTACATTTGTTGGTCTTGTGTCCAGCTCACACAGCTGTAATTGCTTGGATTTCCGCCTGTAGGACCGTGTTATGGTCTGGCAGGCAGAATTAAAAATTCGTGTTCCGGTTCTTCGATGTAAAGTCCCAGCACCATTCTTTTCCATAGTTTCGAACCATCTGTATAACAGAAATTTCCAGCTGGTGTCTGCGCTGGGGTTCCATCAATACATGATTGACTGTCTGGTTTCAGGGTCTCACACTCAACAACTATTGAAGTCTGGGGTATTCTATCGGTTACTGATGATATATCAGTTAAATTCTCTGCCACTAACTCAACTGTTATGATATGACCTGTGATTGATTTCCATCCATTCGCCCATCGCATTGAGTCTCATTGCTGTGAGGGCAGCTTCATATCTAATCTGTATCTCTATTGGTTGGACATTTAATATGGTCTCTAAAGCCCTATTAGATGTGGTCCTCATTGCTCCGTTTATGCCGAGGCAATACATTCGTTGGACCTTTTGTATGTTGTACTTCTTTTAGAACAGGTCTAATTACGGTCTAAAAGGTATAATTACGCATTCGTAGAGCCAGTGTGTCAACCTTGGATTGAGGCCCCATTTTGAGCCTATGGCTCTTCTACATAGTGACCAGCATATGTGTGGTTTGGATTCTGTCCCTTCAGAAGTATTTTAACGTCGTCTGGTATAAGTCCTTCGACCGTTAGGATCCACAGGAGACTGTTTATAGTAGTAACCCATAGGAGTGGTGATAAAAATACCTACCAGTGGAGTTCCCTGTGATACTTTGTCTCTTATTTGTATATCGTGATACCCACAATTTAGCATGTGGCTTATCCAGTCTCGGAGAGAGCCCGGTCCAGCTGGAACTGGTGTAAGGATTTAATAAGTGTATTGGTCTGTACATTTTAAAAGGCCATTCAATGTGAATGCATACCGCTAGTGTGTACATTTTTCCATTTAAGGACTCTTCTATGTTTTGGACTACCTCGTGTAGGGCGGTATCCACTGATTAGCCTTTAACGTATGTATGTTGTTTAAATTTTAGCATTTCGCTTGGAATCTTACTTTTGCTCATGGTATCCATTATGTGCTCGATCGTCTTGAGTAAGAAAGATCATAGGCTTATTGGTCTATAAGCCTTAGGTGTTGCATAACTTGCCTTGCCTGGTCTGGATAAAAGTAAACCGGAGTTCTCTGCTACAATATTGGGACAAGACCATGCGTTAATCGCACAACGGAATGACTTTCAGGACAAAGCCTACTAAAATCCTCCTCTATTTCAGACCCTATGATGTATTTTAAGTTAGTGAATACAAATGGACATTTTTCTTCATCACAACCATTACAGTGAAAATTACCATGGCGTTGATGAGCATTTTGAGATACAGAGTGTTTGATGTGACGCCACTCAGAGCTGTAAAAAATTTCAAGGTTTTCAAAATTGTGGATCTCGTGAACTCATTAAAAACGTCAATACAAAATATTGAACATTAAATTAAGAATTCTTTCCAACTGAAAGAAAACTTTTACTATATACACTAACGACGAAATTTTAACTTTTTTATTCATAAATGAACTTTGGCACTGGCAAAAGTTAAAACTTGTCTTTCGAGTAAAGCATAATACTATTTTTGTTGGCGAATGAAAGCAATAGACTATTAGTTAAAAAATAATAAATAACATATTGTGTACCATCATGTTTCACTGCTTGATTCCACTTATTGGAAGAGGATATAAGTTGGTGCTTTAGTTTTGTTCGACACTGTAATTTTTCAGGTAACCGCTAACAGATTCCTTATGTATAAAAATATGCAGACATTAAATACCTACATATATAAATGTAGTTATCTCTTGAATATAACAAATAAAAACTCATTTTTATGTCATACGGAATTCTCACTATTCGTTATTTCATGGAATTTGTTCCCATTCGATACCATAGGAGGTTCACATGCACTCCTTTGTTCATTCATTCATTTCCTTTGCATTGTATTAAGCCACATCAGATTGTGTGAACCTCTCCAATTTTTAATAATTGTTCACAAAGACAGAATGAGAATGAAGTTAAAAAGAG
Organism: Hydrotaea cyrtoneurina; assembly: GCA_958296145.1. Taxonomy (NCBI): domain Eukaryota; kingdom Metazoa; phylum Arthropoda; class Insecta; order Diptera; family Muscidae; genus Hydrotaea; species Hydrotaea cyrtoneurina. The sequence goes on from OY282512.1 coordinate 42,146,680, forward strand.
ACAATTTTTTTCTTTTCTTTTGATTTGATTTTATACAGAAAAATTAGGAAACATTCCAAAAAGATGTGTGAGTTGTCTGTTAATTGCAGGTAAGAAAGTGGTTCTTTAAGAAGTTGTTTCCATAGAAACTGGAACTAAATTTTATAAACTATGAATTTTTGGCACTTAAATTAAACTGGCAGCTAAGTAAGTGACAGCTAATCCATATCAATCTTTGTTGATCATTATTAAATCAAAACTGGTGAAGTCCAACGGTTTTAGTTTCAAAAGAGGTCAAGTCCATGTATTGAGTTTCAAACCTAGTCAAGTAGGTGAGTTAACATTATAGCAGTAGAGCAAATGTTAGAGTCAGGAAGAATTGTCCAGACGTGTTTACTAAAATCCAAATCGTTTAGTACAACAAACCCATCACATTCATTCATTGGAGCATGTTTGGAGACATTATCAATATGAGAGTTCATACAGACTGGCATTACTATTTGGAGGAACATAAGACATCATGAAGATTAAACCGCCACTTGAAACTTCCAGGCGACCACATAACTGATCGATAGGTTTGTCAGCATTGGGTAGATTCATTGACATGGCTTTAAAACATTTCTTTACCACTTTCCCTAGTACAACCAGACTTTAAGTAATCTCGACCTCGACGAAAAATATTAAATAATATCGGCTCAAAATATTCGCCATCATTAAAATCACAATTCAGCCATGATTTAACTGAGGTTGATCGTAGGTAGATTGGGCTGACTGCATAAACGCAGAACTTGCTTTCGTTCGCATTCCAGACATATTTTGATTAGTGTACTTCTCAAATGATCAATTTTCACATTCATAGCATTTGTGGATTGTCGTTGGGAAAAAAATTTTAAAATTCCAAAACTGTCTACGCTGAATTAAGCTCTGTGGCTGGGCTAAGAGACGTTATATTTGGGGTAATATGATAATACCAACACCGGCTTCTCCCAGGCAATCGGTAGTCCAGTCAATATTGACTGGATATTTGTTGAATTTTTGCCAATGACAATTGATACTGCATGAACCCACTCTAATGTATAATGCCACACACTCGTGTGCAATGGATGCTGTGATATGAAGTTGTTCCAAAATATTTTATGCCCGAATAATATTCACTTAGTGTAGACTACCCATATAAATACATATGTATGTATGTGTATGTTTATTTAAACGCCAAAGGTCATTTGTAGTGGATTTACCTGGTCGGGCGTGCTGGCGAAAAGAGCGGACCACAAAGTTCAGTTTACATTTTTTGTTTGCTGTATGAAAAACAATATCGTCCGTCATGTGTAATTAATTGTGTTTGTAGCTAAGGTTACAAATTAGATTTGCCAACACTATTCTCGTGCAATATTCACCGTTGACACATTGTGTCTGTCTGTCTCTCTGTCTGTCTGTTGTTCATACCCAGATCATATACACGACTACGACTACGACCAGAGGTGTGAAGTTGGCATTGAGCCCTGACGGTCGGTGACAAAGTATAGTTTTTATGTTGCTGCGATGCCATCGTATCGTATTTAGTCATAATTTCATTTCAACTCGGTATCATTTCAATATTTTGCTCCAGCATCTCAGTCCCTGTGGTGGTGGTGGTTTGCATGAGATGTCGACGTGTGTCTGTTGTCCTTTAACTTTGGATATGAATTTCCGTTTCCAATTTTAAACATTTTCCGTTTCCTCTGTGTTGTTGGTGATTATGATGTTTCCAACATTGTGGATGTGTGTGTGAGTTTGTGTTGTTTTATTCTACTGTTGTGCTGAATTTAAATAAGTTTTCCAAATTTAAAACTTTTATGATATTTTTTCCTAGACTTCTCTCTCTGTCTCTCTCTCTCACACACACACACGCTTGTGTTATTTTTCATAGGTTGTGGTCCTTTTTGTTTTGAGACTTTTAAGACGAGAATGTGTTGAAAGTAAAATATGATTATTTTGACATTTGAATTTTACGTTGCCAAAACCCCCACTCGTAGTCGTCTCGGAGACCTGACACGTACTTAACACAAACACACACACTCACACATGTATACATCTAGAGTATTTCTGATTTAAATACTTTTCAAGTTTTGAGTTTTGTCTTACAACTTCTAAATTATATGCTTAGGTATGATTTATACATTGGAGCAAATAAACGTTGCCATGCCCAAATGCGAAGCGTTACATTTATAAAAGTTTAAAAACAAAAAGTGTAAATTCTTTGGGGATGATTTGAACCTTTTTCAGAGAAAAAAAAACAACAACGCACGCTTCAACGTTTTGGCAAGTGTCGACATCGATGAGATGAATTTTCCACAGGCGTGCATACGAAATTACCTCAACAATCATCGAAGTAGCCGACGGGGAAATACTCTTAACTCAGTGAGTTGTACCGTTTTAAAGCTGGCTGCAAATGGAAGTTAGAGACATGGCTTGGAAATTAATTTCTGCCCGGTGTGTCTCTACCCTCTCACCTTAATATCTGAGATATGCCGACTACTACTGGAGATGAAATGGCCAATCATGGTAGAATCAACGAAATATTCTCAAACGTAATATAGGGCACCACAACGAATCCAAGAAACAATGCGGACTGTAGGGAAAAGAACAGAGCAAACTATTATTACCGACACCAGCACAGTTGAAGTTACTTCAAGCCAGGCGAGTTTGTGGAGATTTTAATGAACGACAATGAAAACGTTGAAAACGTTACAAAGTATACAACATGTATGTAGGGTGTCATGAAACGTTCACTAATGGGTTTCCAGTGTCATGTTGGGTACATCCACTGAAGTGCACAAAGGTGAACATTGCTGGGTGTGCAATTTCAAGTAGGGAGCATACACGGAAATTCATACAAATGTTCTTTTGAAGATGTCCAGTTTCCGTTATATTATAGCATGTCGTGTACAACCACAAATGAAGGGAGTTTTTCTATAGAGGCATTGAACTTTAAGTTGGCAACACTTTTTTAACTGGCGGCCATTTTGTCAGCTGTTGACTGATATATGTTTGACATTTCACATTTCAAATTGTGCAAATTTATTTTAAACCAGTGAAAAAGTTGCAGTCGGGTAAACCGACTTATATATACCCTCACCCTCAGTAAAAACATACAAGTCTCATATTCCAAAGTATCGGAAAGTCAAAAGTGAGCGTAATTCCCCAGAAGGGGAGTTGCCAGACTTCCAAGTTTTTGTGCAAGACTTAGTCTAACTATACGTTTACTAAATACAAAATTTGGGCAAGATGTCGTTGGGCATATTGGTGTTATTACACGATTTCTAAGGTAGGCGGGATGGTACATTTGTATGGGAGGTACCAGAAGGGGAGTTGCCAGACTTCCCAGTTTTTGTCCAAAACTTATATTAACTATAGTTATTCTTAACACAAAATTTGGGCAAGATCGCGTTGGGCATATTGGTGATAGTACACGATTTCTAAGGTAGGCGGGATGGTACATTTGTATGGGAGATGCCGGAATAGGAGTTGCCAGACTTCCAAGTTTTTGTCCGAAACTTTGTCCAGTTATACCTTTACTAACTACGGAATTTGGCCAAGATTGCTCTTGCGCGTGTTGATATTATTACACGATTTATAAAGTGGGCGAAATAGGAGATTTGTATGGGAGGTACCCGAAGGGGTGTGGCCATATAGCCCATTTGCTATCCCATAAGCAGTTTTGGGAAAATATTAAGCCATGCCAAATTTCAGAGTTATTTCTTAACTCTTTCGAAAGTTATCGTGCGTACCAGCAGGACAGACGGACGGACATGGCTCAAACGATTCAGAAAGTCATGAATCGAATTTGGTTCAAAGACACCTGGGGTCTAATGTGAATATTTGTAGGTGTTACACTTTTAGGTCGTATCAAATGACATATACCCTCCTACCCGTAGGGTGAGGGTATAAAAATGTCATCCGGAGACCCACGTCTTACAAAAAGTTTAACCTCATCATTTAACACGGCTCATGCCCCAAAAGTGCGCACAGAGGTAAAAAGAAACCTCCATTGTGGAATATAGAGCTTGAGCCCCTTGGGACTGGACATCATCGAGTGATGAATCTCTGGATCTCCTACTCAATACACACTTCCCAGGCAACACGGCAGCAGCGTTGACATACATATTTTTCAGAAATCTGTATATTTCAAAAAAACTGTTTCTTGGTTTAAAAATCGGTTTTTCTAAAGACCATTAACAATATGGAATAACGTATTGTTCGAGGTATTGGAGGGTTTTAATATGGGTTTAAACGATGTTAGTAAAAGACGTTTTGTTAACTTCGTTTGTGTCTCCTAAACGTAATCCAATACTTTAATTTAAATTACGCGAAAACTGTAAAACTCCACAAATTTTTAAAAATCTGTTTTGTACTATTTGGCTCTTCAAAAAACTATAAATAGAAAAGGGTCAGAAATCAAAATTCAAAAAATTTTCAGGGGAGACAAAATAATGTTTATGTAAAAATAATTGTAATATTTAAAGAATTAACATAAAAATAGACATAAATGTATTTTTCCAGTGAAAGGAAATAGTGATGTGAAAGAAATTTTTGCCGTAGTTAGAGACGTGTACTCTGCATTAATTTATGGAAAAAAGTCAGTTTTAGAACATTTAGAGTTGTTACCCAATTGTATTTAGGGTGCGACATATGGCAACACTGTCTGGCAGATGACACACGGTCGGATACACCAACTAATCATAGAGACTCTACCCTTTGAATCCCGTGGTCCTGATAGAATAGTGACAGCGGAGATTCAAAATTTACTACACTGAAAAAAAAAACTGTACATCAAATCAATGAAAACGATTCTTCAATAGTTCTACATCATTGACTTGATGAAAAAATTCGTCAATTTGAAGTACTTTTATGGCATTTTTCTGCGTTCATCAAATGAAAGAGTGTGTCGTTTGAAAACATTTTTGTCGGTGGCATTGGACACAACGAAGAAGTTTGTGCATATGTTTTATTATAATTGTTCTTCAAATTGACGTACAATGTTCTTCAAATTGGTGTACAATGTTCATCAAATTGACAACCAATGTTCCTGAAATTGATGTACAATTTTCTTTAAATTGATATATAATGTTCCTTGAATTGATGTGCAATGTTCATCAAGTTGATGTACAATGTTCATCAAATTGATGTACAATGTTCATCAAATTGATGTACGGAATTAAAGAAAAATTAATGAAAAGTTCTACATCAAATTGAAGAAAAGTGTAGTAAGTTCGAAAATGATGTACAAATTCATCAAATTGATGTACAAATTCATCAAATTGGAAAACCTATTTTTTGCAGTGTAGACAAATTGATCCCGTGGCACCTTAACCCTTTCGGTGGATTTGTCAAATATATTTGACAATTAATGTACTCTACTTCTATAGACTTTTGCAATATATTAATTTACAGTTATTAATTTTTTTTGTTTTAAATGAAATGCCGATACTTATGCTATTTATAAATGTTATCGTAATAGGTCTTTGCTTTGTTTTGTTATTTTTAAACGAATTGTTAAGAAGTTGACACTTTGTTTGTAAAAACAGCCAAATTTTGATATTTTTACAAACACAAAAAATAATATATTGAGTCATCGAACGATATCGACCAGTATTAATAGCATTGATAGAGGTATAAAAAAATGTTTTCTAAATAAAAAATTAAAAAAACATAAAGCGGGACCTTTTGGTGGTTGTTTTTCGGTTCTCGACATTTAGGATTATCATCCTCTAAAAGCCGCTGTGACCACCAAAAACAAAAATTATTATTTTTCCCAGCATCAGCGTCATCATATTACACTAAATTCAAATTTTCGCATTGTTAGTTCGACTAAAATTTTTTTTGACACGGAAAGGGTTAATCTATACACTAGCACATCAAATGATCATACATTTCGGACAAATGACATACCTTTCTCTTTATTTGGAAATAAACATCCTACTCTATTGTCTCCCTTCAGCATCGCCGGAATGTGGGTTCTATATCGCTGTTCTTTAGATATTTTAACAATATGTGCTACTCAGATATCCGTCGTCTTGTCCCTGATGTTAGAACATTTAGCCGGAATATGCGGCTTTCCAGAGACTCTCAACCGTTCATTGTGAAGTGGCCGGCTGATCGGATGACGCACTATAGAGAAAATTCGTTCTTTAGCTGAACCATTCGTATGTGGAATACTCTCCCAGCAAATGGGTTTCCTGCCAGTTGTGACATTCTGAAATTCAAAGCAAGTGTCAACAAACACTACACCCTCTTTCCTACTTCCGATACCCTAATTTCAAATTTACATTGCATTTATAGGGGGCATCTCCTGAGGGTTGGCCTTAAAAAAAAATAAAAGTAGATTAAAGTTCCACATGCTTGTGTTCAATAAAAATTGTAGTTTAATCACACTAGCAAGGCAGTTGCCAGATTCAAAAAAGCAAGCGTTCAGAATTTTGGTTTTACATAAAAATGCCAACACTGAGCTGCTACGCAAGCATTCAAAATTATCGTGTGGCAGAGTACTTAGACTTTTGGTCATTTGTAAAAGCTTGAAGGAGAAATCTTGATCTTCTAAACCAACTCTCGTCAACGAAGACAAGATATTCACTGGCCCGGTTGTCACAGCTAACTTTACGGCTGAAATATTTGCGAAGAATTCAGCTTTTCCCCGTGATCGAAAACGTATCTCGATTCGATGCCTCAGATAATTGTCCAAGCACGTGGAGCTAAAAGGGTTCTTGCAGATCTCATCGAATCGAAAACTCGGTCAAGGATGGTATTTCAGCGCTGTTTCAACATGTCGTACCGTGATGTTACCTACTCTCACGTTGGAAAGTTCCTAATGTACAGCCGATCACCATGAAAGCTGAGACTACAAATCCTGGGAATTTCTGTGCAATTGCAATATGCTCTGCGATCTCAAAGGTTATGGACTGAGTCTAACGGCCCTGTGAATGATCGACCGTATGACTTCAGTAAAAACCGATCTACTGGAGACCGGATGGCGTTCCCTTCGGAACGATTTTGTCGAGCCATTCACCGCAATGGTGAAAGCAATTTCGAGAATATTTCTAAGGTGTTCGATAGGGACGGGAACGACGTACTCATATCGAAAGACAACGCAATTGGTGTCGGTAATACCTTCTCTTGATTCATATCATCTAACAAGCACAGGTTGATCGCTAATTCCAAAAGTGCCCACATTTTGGGTTGTTTACTAAAATGCATTCCAGTCTTATGTTTCATTGTCGGAGAATACTTCGCAGGATTCGAAGCCTCACCTTTCATGGGGATCGGCTGTACATTCGGAACTTTCCAACGTGCGAGTAGGTACCAGCACGGTACGACATGTTGGAACAGTGCTGAAATGGCATCAGTGCCGGAGTTTTATTTACGTTGAGATCTGCAAGAACCCTTTTAGCTCCACGTGTTTGAACAAATATCTGAGGCATCGAATTAGATACGTTTTCGCTCTGCACCACTGAGCTTGCAGTCATGTTGTCCCTGGTCAGTGAATCCAAACACATTTTGGTGTTGCATATGATACGTTGATTCCCACAATAAACTGTGAATGACAAATGTCATTAGAACCATCTAATTATGAAATGGGAATGCGTTGCCGCGATCACAGCCAAAACACACGTACACTATTGCCAATAGATCTGTATAACCCGGTAAAGGGTATGATAGGGCTCTGCAAAATTTAAAAAAGAGATAGACAAATAAAATCGTTGTTGCTGAAATATCTTCTTTTGTTTTATTTTCTATATTAAGTTCTCTCCCCTTGTTTATTTCTTATTTTTATTGGCGACCTGTTGTGGCAGGCTGAAGAGAGCGGTGGTGATGATTGGGGATGGCATTATATCCAACTCTATTGTCTCCCTATAGCATCGACGGTTGTGTATCGCTATTCTATTGATATTTCAACGGTATCTGTTCGTCAGATATCCGTCGTCTGGTCCGGAAGTTAGAACATTTAGCCGGAATACGCGGCTATACAGGATCTCTCATCCGTTCATTGTCAAATGGCCGGTTGAGCGGCCGACGCACTATTGATAAAAGTCGTCCTTCAACCGAACTGTTCGTATGTGGAATACTCGTCTATGAGGAATACATTTCAGGCTGAGCAAGAGGAATTAAAACACAAAAAATTTTGACAACCTAACCTGCATCCTAAATACAAAAGGGTCACAAGTCTAAATGTTAATGCATTAACTCAACTACAAACCAGTGAAAAAGTTGCAGTCGGGTAAACCGACTTATATATACCCTCACCCTCAGTAAAAACTTACAAGTGTCATACTCATAAGTATCGGAAAGTCAAATGTGACCGTGGCTACCATCATTTGATGTAACATCTCATGGAATGTCATAAAGGCAACCTAAAATACTATAGAAATGCTATAGAAAAAATATTGGATGGTACATTTGTATGGGAGGTACTAGAAGGGGAGTTGCCAGACTTCCAAGTTTTTTTCCACATTTTTTTCCAGCCATATCTTTACTAAATACAGAATTTGGGCAAGATCGCGTTGGGCATATTGATATTATTAGACGATTTCTAAGGTAGGCGGGATGGTACATTTATATGGGAGGTACCAGAAGGGGAGTTGCCAGACTTCTAAGTTTTTGTATAAAACTTCGTCTTGCTATAGTTTTACTGAATACAAAATTTGGGCAAGATCCCGGGAGTCATATTGATATTATTACAGGATTTCTAAAGTGGGCGAAATAGACAATTTGTATGTGAGGTACCCGAAGGGGTGTGGCCATATAGCCCATATGCAATCCCATAAGCAGTTTTGGGAAAATATTAAGCCTTGCCAAATTTCATAGTGATTGAAAGTTATCGTGCGTACCAGCAGGACAGACAGACGAACGGAGGGACAGACGGACATGGCTCAAACGATTCAGAAGGTCATGAATCGAATTTGGTTCAAAGACACCTGGGTTCTAATCTGAATATTTCTATGTGTTACACTTTTGAGCCGTATCAAATGATATATACCCTCCTACCCGTAGGGTGAGGGTATAAAAATGCTTTTAGTTAACATACAAGTAGACATAACTGTATTTTTCCAGTTAAAGAAGATGGTGATGCGAAAGAAATTTGTGGTGTCGTTAGAGATGTCTACTCTGAATTAATTTATGGAAAATCAGTTTTGTAAAATTTTGATTTGTGACCTTTTTGTATTTTGGGTGCGATATGTGCTTCAGAATATGAAACATACATTATTTGGGTGTATAAAATCATCAATGGCCTGAAACACACACTCACACATACATTTTCTTATGTTGGCACACTTGTGCTTACATTTACATTGCTGGTGTTGTGTATACATTTGTTGTTGTTGTTGGCATGAAGCAGAGAATAAACATTCAATTTAATGTATCAACAGATTAAATGTCGCCTTTAGAATGCCTTCGGTCGGATCATAAAAGTCTGCGGCATGTGTGGGCGTCGGCAGATAACGCGAAAACCTTCACCAAAAAAAAAAAAAACAACCACCAGCGTTTAGCATTCAATCAAAGCAAAGTGTTTCACAAACATTTCGGGACAATACAATAGCGTCAATACTCGTATAAATAACGGGCACGGTGCCCATGCCTGTGATGCCTCCGAGTTCCTTTTTATTTATGGACGAGATTTGGCAAAATGTGTATGAGAATTACGATTCGTTGTGCATGATATGTGTGTGTGTGTGTTTCTCTCATTTCCGGTATATACAGGGATGAACATTAAACTAGCACAGAAAGTACAAATATCAGTTTCTTAACATGCTCCAAATGGAGTAATGGATAAAATAAATTTGTTAATAACTCATACGTCACCTACAACGAGTGGTTTCTATAAAATATTATCCACCATAGGATTCACTTGGCTATCTGCCACACCATGTTTCAATGTTTCACTGTTTCAAATTTTCCAGACATTTAGCATATGCTGATGATTTAAAAATATTTAAAGATGTTAGGTCATTAAATGATGTGCAATTAATGCAGAATGATATTGAGAGATTTGTTTTGTTTTTCTTGGCGTACCATAATTATTTCACAATATAAAATTTTGAATCACTAAATTCTGTCAACATCAAATCCATGGTAAAACATAGAGATGTGGGTGTAAAACTGGCTTACAAAAGCAAAGAATGTCAATGTCAACTTAGACCTGAAAGAAAGATCTGTTGCTAGGACTCAAAGTAAAGAATGAGAATTTATTGTACTCAACGAACGTATCTCCCTTAACACGGACGAATGGTTGTGATAGTGTTCATTTATACAGTGCACTCGCAAAAACGTGAACATGCTAAAGAGCGAACAACTCGAATTTTGTACAGACTAAAATATATATTCACACTTTTTTATTATCTTCATTTTGACCCCTTTTTGACCATTTACCAACAATTTCTCAACATTTATTTCCTTTCCAATTCTCTTTCTTTATGTTTGTTTTTACCCGTCTTGGACCATATTTGTAGTCTTCTCAGTATCCTAAAACTTGTTGGTTTCCCTAAATTTTAAATTACTTTTAATTTATATATTTCACCAGTTTTGGACCCATTTGTTGTTCCCTTTTTCGATTCATTCCTGTCGATTAAATGTTATTCACCTTTGTACCTTTTATATCCTATTTTGGTAATATAAAACACTTGTTGTTGACAATTATCTGTTTCACTATTTTTGTGGTTACCCCTCCCCACCATTTTCATCCGGTATTGAAATTCTTCTCCAGCAGTTGTTACAAAGCGTAGTTATGTTTTCAAAGGGTTTTATCCTCTTCCTATCCGAATTGCGAAAAATCCGTTCATAGCAAATTTCATGGTTCTAGCTTCAGCCATTGGCGACGACAGGATGAATCAGTCAGTCACGCAAGTATTTTATGTACTCATATGATGATCATTTATCTTTTATATTGTACCAGTTTTGGATCCTTTTCCATTACTTAAATTTGTTGGCCCATTACAACTCTTTAACACACATTTTTGTTTTTGAACCCTTTTGTATCTTTTTTTTATCCAGTTTTAGCCACTTTTTCGTCCCTTCTCTAATGTTTTTGCCAACAATTTGTTTCAGTTTTTTTGTCCCTTTGGCCCCCTTTTTGTCCCATATCTAATTTGTCCCAACTGTTGTTGCCAATCGTAGTCGTTGAACAATTTTCCAACAAAAGTATGTTATGTATTTTTTCGTATTTCGAAGGGTTGTGTGGACACATTGTAACCGTTTCCCCCCCTTTTGTATCCACTTCCAATCCGAATTTCCAATAATCCGTTCTTAGCGGATGTCTAGGATGCAAGGACTGCATTCAAGCCCCAATTCAAGCTTCAGCCGTTTGGTTAGGACAGTGATGAATCGGTCAGTAAGTCACGCAAGAGTTTTATTTGGATAATTGGGAACAGTCAGCAGCTTTAACTTTGAAGGCACATCTCGATAACACTTTGCACTTACACTGTCTGTGTATATACAGACTTCACATTATACCAATATTTTTTCAATCGATTGCCATAATCATTACGAAAAAGTTTCCATTCAACGTAGTAATTTTGGAATTCCATCACATTTGCAGTTATGCCTCTCGGTTCAGACGATGCCCTGGTAGAAAACTCCTTTGTTGCTATTTTTCTAAACACCACTGTGCAATTGTTGATATTGTTTTATTTGGTTTTGGTTCTTGTTGCCTTTTTACGCTCAAATAAATGTACGCATTTCATTTGTTCATAAAAAAAACAAGAAAATTCGGTATTTATTGCACACAAACACACACACGCTGACTTTCAGCAATACACTCATATGTGTGTGTGATAAATGCTCCACATGACTTTGGTTAACTAGTGTTTAAAGAAGGCTGGAAGCGTGCGGTAGACGCACGCACTGTAACGTATGCCTCACACAGTGAACCTGAGGGCAATCAGGTCAGCTGATTATGATTTTATGGAGTTATCGACTGTCACAACAGGGCACTTTCTCAGTATCTCCTTGAGTGCGTGTATGCGCTGTTGGTGTGTCTAATTGAATTTCAACAGAAAATATGTTCACAAATGCCAACGTATGCCGCCACGAAGATGACGACTAACATTGTTACGAGTATATCATTCCATCACTGGCAGTATCATGGAATGAAATTGAATTCCCAACACCCTCTCTCTCCCCCCAGTTGGCTGTGATAGAGGAAATATTTAAAATTTCCAAGGAGCATGAAATGACTTTTTATTCTTAATATCGAGCCGAGACAAGGAAGGAAGCAACTCAGCAAAGTAAAATCTGTTTACTGCGTTGAACCTTCAAGGTGTTTGTTGCGCCTTTGCCGCTGTGGCATCGCCCTCTGCTGTTTCTTAATCATCATGACACCGTAACCTGATTTTATATATCTATATTTCCTTTACGAGCTGTGGAGCGTTAAAGCCATAATACATAAACATGTATATGATACACATATTTTTTTCTTTTTAAAACAGAACCTATTTTACACGAACTGTAGGTGTTGCAAGACTGTAATAACCGAGACGATGAAAAGCATTGGGGGGATGGGTCATAGGATTAAGCGATTGGACAGATAGGCGGTACATCTGCACATGTAGCAACCAACGGAAACGACCTAATTTAGCGTAGGCCATCATCCGTGGCATCTTATCACCAGTCGGTGGGCAGACTTGGCTGCTAATTTGTAAGCAAATAATCTGTATCATAAGACTAAAGACCAAAGTTGGCGATGTAATAACCTACCTACACAGAGAGAAAAATTAACCTTATATAAGGTTAACTTAACCATAAATAAACATGATTTGGAGTCTACGTTATATACGGTTAATTTGAACATCTTCTTGTTGACTGGTATTTAACAATAATAATAGTTAATTTAACTACTCCCTGGTTGAATTTTTTAACCATGAAACTGGTTGATATAAAAATAATTATTGTTGTTTTAACAATGCATTGTTGAATTTGTTAACCATGAAAATTTTTAATATAAAAATGTCATTGTTAATTTATTGAAACAATGCATGCTCAATTTAACAACGAAATCGTTAATATTATTAAATACAGTGTTTGTTTCTGTTGTTCGAGATCGTTGATTTATTTCTATTTCTTTGCAGAAATATAAATTTTCCAAAAAAGCTTCACGAATTGTGTTTGCTTTGATTGCAGGCAAGGTTTCGGAAGCTGTTACAGTTCTTCATCGTTACCCATTTGCAATGATTTCTGCAGCAATTTTTGGTATAATAAGTGTCCTAACTCTATGCGAGTGAACGAGAACTACTGTTTAGTAGCTCATATCCCCAGAAAATCAAGCAGTAAAGCAAACACGTCCATTACAAAGCAACAGCTCAACAAGCAGTGAAGATAGCATTTGGTGGTGGTTTTTTTGAAAGAGCGAGATTAAGTGCTCACATTTTGAGAGAAAAGGAAGAGTGGGGGAGATAATCGCATTTGTTGCAACTTCGTGTAACATAATACTGAACTTCGTCTAACACAAAGCAGTTCAAGAACGTCGACACAACAAAGCCGAATGATCATTGAATTGTTGTTTATTTCGCACATTTTTCAGCCTCTCTCTCGAAAAAATCAACCTTATATAATGTTAACTCAACTATTTTTCATGTAAATTTGACCTTATATAACGTTATTTTGACTTTGTAATCAAATATTTACCATGAAAAAATTAACCAGACACATGGTTAAAAAAATCGTTGTACTTTTGGCTCAGTGTACACAAACTGGTCGAAAAAACGCATGCTTGCTTGTTAGAACCCTTGTGAAGTATGCCCGCATGGCATTTAATGAATATTTCCGGTAATTACTTTTTTTTGGGTCGATTATCTCCATGATATTCGCGTATACTGAGTATTGTATAGTTACGAAGGGTGTTGCAAAGGGCATGCATTCAGCCGTTTGGTCGGGACAATGATGAATCAGTCAGCCAGTCATATTATTTCTCATTTATATATCACCAGTTTTGATCCCATTTCAATCCGAATTTAAAAAAATCCCTTCTTAGAGGATGTCTCGGCTGAAAACGGGGAATGAATTACTCGTAATGACACACCTAAATATGCGTTTTCATAGCTGACAACCTGTAAAGTGCTACTTAACTATGGTGGGTCATAGCTGACATATGTATGAAATATATGTCCGATTATATTCCCTATTTTCCTACTTCCCACAATTTCTGATTTATTATGGCTTTATACAAATTTTAATTTTTGCTTCATCATTGTGGTTCAATTAAAATGATTTCTTACACTTATTTACCCTTCCTGGTAATCCACCGTATCCACGATTTTTTAGCCAGTTTTATTAAACTTTTTTCGTTTCCCAACATTTGTCCCTTTTTATCCCGCTTCGGTCCTATTCTATAACTTTTTATATTTTACCTGTCTTAGCTCCTTCATTGTCCCAATATCTCATTCTACCACTTTTTATCACCCTCATGTGAAACTAAAGTAGTTTTTCCCACATTCTTTATTTGCTCTCTTTTGGCCCCATTCTGTGCTATTTTACTCCATTTTATCCCCTTTACAGCACAATTCTAACAGCAGTTGCAATGTATATGTCTACTCGGCTATTGTGATAATTTTTTAATTACTATTCATATACTAGTAAGTTGTAATGCGCCTATGGCGCCCGTTGAAATATGGAAAAAAAAATTGTGTTGAAAAAAAAAAATTTTTTTGGAAAAAAAAAATTTCTGAAAAAAAAAAATTTTTTTGAAAAAAAAATTTTGTTGAAAAAAACATTTTTTCTTGAAAAAAAAACATTTTTGTTGAAAAAAAAAAATTTTGTTGAAAAAAAAATTTTTGTTGAAAAAAAAAAATTTTTGTAAAAAAAAAAAATGTAAAAAAAAAATGTTTGTAAAAAAAAAAATTATAAAAAAAAAATTTTGGTAAAAAAAATTTGGGGAAAACACAATTTCTGTACAAAAAAAAAATATTATTTTTTTTATTATTATTATTTATAGAAAATTATAGAATGCCTATTTAAATTCCTACGTACTGCGTGACAGAGTCAGTGAATCAGTGTATCAGTGTATCAGTGAATCAGTGTCGAGGGTAAATATATATTAAGATATGTATATTTCAACAGTTTTGGACCCTTTTCTATTATTTTCAATTTTTGGACCGATTTTGTCGATTAAAATTATTTTCACATATTTTTGTTTTTTTCCTTTTCTACCATTTTTATCCCGTTTTGGTACGATTTGGCCACTTTTTCGTCCTTTCTCTAACTATTAACCACATGTTGTTGCCAAAAATTTGATTGACAATCACTGTACCGAAACCGAGTAATTTTAGCATATTTTTTTTTCGTTGGAAAAATGTTGTTGGCCCAATACTAAACAAATATATATTTGTTATTTTAATACTGTACTAAGACTGTATTTGCGTCAGTATAAGTCATGTTAACAAAGATGACGGCAGTTCCGATGAAAGCGATGCTAACTTGCGTCAGGTGCCACTGACAAACAACACTTAAGTAAAACTCCACAACACCGAGAACCGAAGCGGTGCATTCAATCAACAGAACCGGCTACGTAGAATGCATTACTTTCCCAACAATTTGCAGCAGACGAGACTGATGACATTGAAGATAAGACTGTACCCTCACTGCGGAAACCTCCACCAGTTTAAATGCCCCACTTTGCTGATAGACAGAAAATCCAAAAAAGTATTACTAATGCAATATTAAATGAGATTAACAATTGTAGTCATAGATTCATATTGACAAAGGGAATAACAACAACATCCACGCTTTATATGTTTCCCTCACCAAAGGAAGCGAAACTCTTCAGTCGCCTCTTAAAATGTATCTCATAATTGTATTCGTAATGGAAGTTTCGTTGTATAAATGTTTTACTTTTTACGTATCGTCAAGGAATCCCAACGATAACACAAATGTTAATGTTTTTTTTGCGTTTTCAAGATTTAGATCTTCTTTCCGTTGAAATATCAGAAATTTGAAGAAATCCAGTGAAACGTGTAAATTATTAAAAAAATATATTGTCAAAGCTGAAATAAGCATTTGTTGAAATCTTTATGAGCAAGTGTGTTTTGCATTTGGGGGTTTCCATTGTTACTAAGTACACTGATAAAAAAAAATACCTAAATGTGGCCGTAGCGGTATCAAAAATATGGTAAATACGGGTTTCCTTAAACCAAGCTAAAAGAAACTCGATTTAAGTACGGATTTTTCTAGCTCGGAATTCTTAATTTTATCCATAGTTGACCACGAATGGGTACGATTTTTAGGATAGATTTATGTTCATAATGGGATAAATATAAGTTTGAAAAGGACTTATGTGTAGATAGTTTGGATTAATTTAAGCCCGAATAAATACTTGAAATTATCGGAAACTGAGATTGATTTAAGGAAAATTTTGACTAAACTGATATCACAGTATTCCTGCTCTAAGAATATTAAATTCAGAATAGAATGAGTTCCAAATGGATTTAAAAAGAGTACATTTGTATCAAATCTGAGTTTTCTCCCTCAAAAATAGTTCAAAGAATTTTTTTTCTCTTACCTCATTACAAATTAGACTTACATTTCCTTATAAATATTTAACTACACTTAAATACATCGGCATCGATATCTTTACAGGTTTCTTCTGAAATTATTGGCTTATTATGTGCTATAGTTTTCCCTAATTAAACGGGAACTACTGTTTACTAGCGCATAGTCCGAAAAAACAAGAAGCAATTAAGTAAACAAATCTTTTTTTAACTGAATCAAGCATTTTATTTTTATTATAAGAATTTTCGTACTTGATTTGAAACTATTGAAACATTTAAAAAAATTTTTAAAATAATTAAATACGAATCGTACTTATTTTTTAAGTACGATTTTATATAGAATATTCGGCTTGAATTTCTTTCTGCGTACTTAAATACTAAACAATATTATAAATCAAAAAAAAAGCATTAGTTATTTATTATCGTAACTGGCGCTACTTTATGTTTTAACTCAATTTAAACCTGTTGCATTCATTATCCTATACTGTAAACTTTTTGTATGTAATGTTGTTATGGGAATTTGTTCAGGTTCCTGGATTTGTATCCGCTTACTAAAACCCTTATTTCAAAAAAAAATCGAAAATTAGTTTTAATATTTTTAAAAATAATATAATTTGTATCGGGTGCCTCACAGCATTGTAACGGGTTCCTCAGTATAAACAATATAGCAACATCTGTCAATCGACCAAATACAACCCTGCCGAATATCAAGGACAAAAGGAATGTGACAGATAATGGTACCGTGATCAAGGATCGCGCGTGGGTAAAAACAACTCGAGGTGATGTTGGATGTTGAAGCAAAGGTGTCGGTAAGATTTTGTTTTTGGCGTTGGTAGCAGACACACTGTAAGCGGATAATAGAGAAACAAAGTGACAGTGAACATAAAAAATGTGAAGTGTTCAACAAAACATGGTAAAAATAATTAACAAACGGTACCAGAAAAGACAAATTAAAAAGATGAAAACAATACTATAAAATCAATAAAAAACATTTTAAAAAAAATTAACTTACAAAAAAACTGGAAGAAAAATAACAGAAAAAAAGTGATCAAAAATCCGCGTAAGTTCCTATCAAAAGTTCAACCAAAAAGTTAACAAAAAAAAATACGTGAAAAAACGGAAAATTTACATACCAAAAATAGAAGAAAAATAAAATAGAGAAAAAAAATAGGAAGGAAAATTAACAAACCAAGTAGAAAAATAATCTGGAAAAGAAGGAAAGTTACGAAAAATCCACATAAGTTCCCACCAAATGTTCAACCAAAAAGATGACATAAAAAAACAGGTGAGAAGAGAAAATTAACTTGACAAAAAACCAGAAGAAAAGTAACCTAAAAAAAAAGTGAACAAAAATCCGCATAAGTTCCTAGCAAAAGTTCAACCAAAAAGATTACAAATAAAAAATGTGAGAAGAGAAAAAAATTAACTTACCAGAAGAAAAAAAAATAAAAAAAAGTTTTAACCAAAATAAAAGAAAAAAAAAAATAAATATAGTTCGAAACAAGAAAAGTTTGCGGGGTTTGAGCTCAAACAGGTGTAGAGTAAAATGGCCCCCAGGTGCTTTCCATGTAGAGCAAATTCATTCAAATAAAGAATGGTGGTTTAAACCGAAAAATATGGGTGAGTGTTAGGGAACAATTGATTCATATTTTTGGGGTGCCTTTCTAATAAAGGTCAAGAAGGTTCATGGACAGGGTGGGTGACCTACATCAACAGCTTCCGTAGTCCATATGCAGTCGAAAAGTACCAACGACCGACCATAAATTCGAGGCCAAATTGGGGTCTTTTTTTAATAATTTATTTAGCATACATACATATATACTATTTAATGAAAATGCTTATAACATTGGAATTATGGATTTAGATACATTAGAATTTTTACATATGCAGTAATGTTGCGCTTGAATATAAAAAAGTTGGTTTCACATTTTATTTAAAATTTAAATCTTGCGACATTTCATTAAAGGTGGGTTTACACGACATGTGTTTTGCATATGTAATGTCACTTTTTTAACCCGTCTGTTTTTCGTATGTCTGTCAAAATTATGAAAAAACACGGCTTTTAATTTTTTGTGTTTAAACGTGCACATGTAAACTACATGGCATAACCTCTGCTTGTCATTAACAGCTGATGTTGTAATGTCACAGAACAGCATTTTATAATTTTTGTGAAATGGATTCAAGAAGAAAGACCATAATTGCAGCGTGCAGTGTTATTATAATAGTTTCAGCTATTAAAAAAAGGAGGAAGCGGCAAGAGAGGGCAAGAAGAAGCCGTGCTATTTGGAGCCACAATTGGTTGCTTCGAAGGGACTCCGGACTAGGTTTTTCTTCCATGGTTATGAATGAGTTGAGATTGGAAAATCCGAAGGCATTCCAAAATTTTGTAGGAATGTCGTATGCATCCTACTCGGAGTTATTGGAAAAAGTGTCTCCTTTAATTACAAAACAAAACACAGAGATGCGGGAAGCTATATCTGGTACTACGAGGTGAATACCACCAACCACTTGTGTGTAAACATTTCATCAATGTTTCTGTTTAGGTTGCTGTTAACATTACGTTTTTTATCCGTAAGCCTTATTATACCAGAAACAATAAAAACAATTTATTCAGTCCTAAAAGATGACTTCTTAAAAGTAAGTAGAAACAAATTGTGTGACATATGTATGTACCGGAGAAAATAATTGCAATTTTTTGGTTAAGGTTCCTCAAAGTGCTAATGAATGGCAGAAAATTGCTGATGAATTCGAACAGAAATGGAATTTTCCCTTTTGCTTGGGAGCCATAGGTAGTAATTACAAAAACATATTGAATTTTTAATTTCTAATTTTCAAGTTTTTATGTGTGTAGATGGTAAACATATTGCAGTCAGAAGCAGGAAAGAGTACGGTTCATACTTTTACAACTACAAGGGCTTTCATAGCGTGATTCTGCTGGCCATTGTGGACGCAAACTACAACTTTGTATATGTAAATGTTGGGTGCAATGGCAGGGCGAACGATGCAGCAGTGTACAACGAGTCATCACTTTGCGAAAGGATAAAAAACAATATTTTTGATTTTCCGGAGGATACTCACCTACCAGGCAATAACAATAAAGTTCCGTTCGTGTTTGTTGCTGATGACGCTTTCCGGTTAACCTCGAGAATGTTAAAGCCATATGGAGAGAGATCAACAAACGCTAACAAAATTTTTAACTACAGGTTAAGCCGTGCACGTCGAGTTGTTGAAAACGCGTTTGGCATTTTAGCTAATAAGTTTAAAATCTTCCAATCGGACATAGACTTGTCTATTGAGAAAGTAGAGAAGATAACTTTAGCTGCGTGTGCTCTGCATAATTTTATACGGGCACGAGATGGCTTTGACAGCAAATCGTGTGATTTGGAAAATACTAATGCTTTAAGTATTGAAAGTGGTTCCTGGCGGAGTGAAGTTATGTTGACTGGTCTCCAAACACACAAGGGAAATCATTCCGGAGTTGAGGGTAGGAAAGTGCGAGATGCATACTCCGAATATTTTAATACAAATGGCGCTGTTCCTTGGCAAAATGATGCCATTAAAAAATTTAATTTTTAATATAATAACTTGTACAAATGTTCCATTTCCTCATAATAATAATAAAAAATTAATAAATTTAATATATTTTCATTCATTTGAAATGTATATTGTTATTTCATCAAAAAAAAAATTAAAAATATATATATATATATTAATAATAAAATTAAATAATAAATATTACAAATCGTTAAAGGAGTCGAATCATTGCCTGGCCATTTTACGCTTTTGTCTTTGTTCAATGATGACCATTGTAATTTTGTCCATCATCTCATTCTTTTCCTCCAAATTTTCAGTAACGTCGAGTTCGGTCAGAATGTACTCGCAAAATTTTGTTGTCCTTTTATTGCCTTCAGGCACTGAATGGCGAGTTTTTCTAATGCAGCCGCTCTTGCCGTCATAGCTGACTCCTCTCCGGTCATGCTACGACTTGTCTGAGGCGTCTCACTGCGAACCCGATACCTCTTACTAGGCTGCGCATGAGACGTGTCGTTATCAACCACAGACATGTCCAAAGAGTCGTCGGTCCTTACGGAGTTTTCATCCTGCAAAAAAAAAAAAACATCATTTTTGTGTGCCACATTATATAAATTTTTTCAGTTTTATTAAAAATACTTACGTGCAAATTACAACCGCCTTTTCTTATTTGCACATAATCGTGCAAAAATGACAGGTCATAATTCCAATTGGCGCCAGCGAGGTATTCTTCATCGGCACCTGCTCCACTTCTTCTCTCCTTAGTTTTTGCCAATTCGCGGGTGTACTGCGCGCGCAAATACTGTAGTTTATTCTGTAACGACACACATAGTAAATAAATTATATATAAATTAAATTATGTAAAAATTACCTTTATTTCGGCAGCTCCTATAGAAGGATTAAACGGCTTTAAACAGTCGGCCATTTCATTTAAAGCAGTGTACCGAGCATGCTTATTATGATAAAATTTGTGCTTTGGGTTATACAAGCACTCATTTTTTTCCCACATTTTTGTGAGCTCCAAAATAGCTTCTTGAGGCCACTCCAACTGCAACAGAATTATAAAAAATACTTTTAATACTTTTATTTAGAATTGCTAATAAATTACTTACTTTTCCGTGTTTTTCCATTTTACCAAACGCTTTGTTGTTTATCAAAAACAGCTGATGCGATACGATTTACATACCAAAATAGAACACGCTCTATTTCAAAAACTTGCATATGTATTACATGATGCATTGTGCATATGGCGTTCTTGACAGGGTTCACACGACATGCATAAATTTTTCATATGCAAAAGTGACATTACATATGCAAAATACATGTCGTGTAAACCCAGCTTAAATAATGTAATTATATGGTTGAACATCTGATACATAAACGATATATCTTCTCATGTAAATGGTGTTTTTTATTGGGGTATAGAACTTTAAGTTGGCATCACTTTTTTAACTGGCGGCCATTTTGTCAGCTGTCAAGTGATTAATATTTAGTTTGGTTTGCCATTTCATCATGAACAGGTTGACAAAAGAACAACGCTTGCAAATCGTGCAAATTTATTTCGAAAGTAATGGTTCAGTTCGCGAAGTTCACCGCAAGCTCCGTCCATTTTATGCCATTACATCCACAAAAACTGACTGTTTGGTGTGCTATATGGGCTGGTGGAGTCATTGGGCCATACTTCTTCCGAAATAATGCTGGAGAGTCAGTTACCGTTAATGGAGACCGGTATAGAGCCATGATAACCGACTATTTTGTTCCCGAATTGGATGGCATGAATGTGGATGAGTTGTGGTTCCAACAAGTGGTTGAAAATTGGACCTGTAGAATTGGCTTTATTCGAGCCAGCCGCGGCAGCCACATGCCCGAAATCATATTTAAACATTAATGGCATAAAATTATCCTTCCAATAAAGCCAAATTGATGGACATTAAAACGATTTTCTTGTGTTTTATTTCAATTCGAAGTTCTATACCTCAATAAAAAACACCCGTTAAAACCACCATAGAATGGCGACGTAGTCGTCGCCCCTTGCCGGAACCAGCAATTTACAACAACGTTCAAGACCCCGTCGAAGCCCCCAAAATTAAAACTTCTTATAACTATTTTCAAGAATATTTGCCTAAAGAATTCTTTGAAATGGCCCCAGAGTTTACTAATTTGTACGCAGTTCAAAACGGAATGCGGTTTGATCCCTGCACCAGAGAACAGAATGAATGCATTCGTTTTTATTCTACATTCACTCATTCATTGCTTTTGCCATGTATTCATTCAACAACAAAAACTACTGCTGTTGCTGTATAATGCATTCATTGTTTTTGATGATTGCTTGTTTACACTCTTTTTCTATAATGCCGTTACATGTCAAGCAACTAAATGTTGTGATGACACATTGAAAACATAAAATCAATCACACCATTCGTTTAGTATTCGTTGTCCAGTTGGAGTATTAGAAAATATGCAGAGTGAAATTTTGGAAAAAAAAAAAAATACCGGTGTTTTTCGTACTATTAAGAAAAACACAAAAAGTAAAATATGGAAGATTTTTTCTCTCATACAAAATGATCGTAGCGATATAATTAGTGGATTTGTGCATTGTGAAAAGTGTAATGACTTGTTTAAATATAATAGAAAACAAACATCAAATTTAGTTAGGCACAAATGCTACGTCGAACAAAATTCTAACACTGAATTAAAAAAAGTTAGCAGTTTTGACAAAGAACATTTTATAAATGTATGCTCACAATGGGTTGTAGAGGACTGCCGCCCATTTTCTGCCGTAAGTAGAAACGGGTTTATAAAACTAGCTCAAGCTCTAATAGATATCGGTGCCAAATATGGGAGTCATGCGGATATATTGGATTTAATACCAGATCCAAAAACAATATCAAATCGCATACAAATCAAGGCGGAGGAAAAAAGAAATGAAATCAAGAACGAAGTTAAAGAAGCAGTGATCACTGAAATGGCGTCAACACATCTGACTTGTGGACGGACAACTTTGTGAAAAGAAATTTTTTGGGTGTTTCATTTGATTTTATGAAGGACTCTCAGTTAAAACATATTGTATTAGGTGTAAAGTCAATGGATTTTGAAAGTTGCTCAGGAGACAATATATTGTCTAGATTAAAATCTATTTTGAATGATTTTGAAGTAAGTAACTTAGATAAAGTTAAATTCATTACAGACAGAGGAGGAAGCATTAAAAAAGCTCTGAAAAATTACACACGCCTTAACTGTTTTTAATAACAAACTTTTTTAATAACAAACAAACAAAAACGACCTACCGTGCATGCAGTAATGCATTTTTACCTCCTTTTCGCAACAAAAAATGGTGTATGTAGAGTTGGGCTTCGGGAATTCTCGAGAAATTTTCCATCCCGAATCTCGAGAATTGAAATTTTTAACATTTCGGGAAATCACGAATCTCGTGAATATGTTAAGACTTCTCTAGAAATCCATTTTCTTTTCAAAAATTTGTTATTGACAAATATTAATAGAAAAATCAATTCTTTCAAATCCCTGGCAACACCAAACTGTAACGGTCATTCTGTTACACAGAATCGCATACCAATTCACACCAGTGTTTCAATTGCCATGCAAGAAGCGACAACAGTATAACTTTTCCATTTGTACGCGATTGTCAGACGAAGCCATTAACCATTTTGGTAAATAATGTTTTCAATCACTTTTTTCCCTATTTTAATAAGTATAATTTTGAATTATTTTTGTTTTGCTTTTTTTTGTCATTATTTTTGTTAAACTATTTTTTTTTAAATTATTAATTTCAAATATTTTTTTATATTAACAGTATTTTATGAAATTCATTGTTTTTACACAGATTTTAGATTTTACTAGCGGAGCCCGGCGTGCGTTGCTACGCCAAAGAAAGTAACACATATGTATATCAAATGTGAAAATAAATTCGTGTAATTTATTGTAATGCTAATGGATACACAATATTTTTGGTCGTACCGTTGGGTGTATAAATGTACAAATTTTTTGGTGTACCAACTCTTGAGCAAGCAACATACAATTGGCCGTGGGAAAAACATGAATGTTCCAAATTCAAACCAGCAACAGTGAGGGATTGCCCTTGTGCTTTATTTATGGTCATCGCGAAGCCAAGAATCAAAGGGAACGGAATCCGCTTAAACTCGAATGGTAAATCATTCGTAATCATCGGTATGCGTGGGATCAGCACATCTTCCGCTTTGAATTTGCCGCTGATTATTGTTGCCTCGATCAAATTTGGTGTCAAATGTTTAATGATCATCCTGGTTCCGTTGCATAGCTTTGGGGCGTTCAAGTTTCGAATAAGCATCACCGGTGACCCAACTTTCAATGTCAATATATGTGGTGGCATTCCTGGTGGCTCTAGTGAATTAAGAAATTCTGTTGGGTAATTTACAGCTTCTTCCTGATCCATCATTGTGTCGATTTTTCGATTCTCCGGGCAATTTCAATTGAATTTGTTCATTTAACTTCTTGACATCATCATTTTTAGGTGCTAAAATTGCACGTTCGCAGGCCAATCTGAATTTTTGTAGTTGTTGATTAAATTTGGGAATACATTTTCTAAAAGGGCTTGAATATTTGGTAGCATTTGGCAAAAGTTGGGCGAAAATGAAATCTCATATGTTGTGGGATCAGTTGGAATTTTGCCATTTCCGATCTCTAAAAGTTGTTTTGAAAAGGTTTGGGCAGACACATCTTGCATTAAATGGACACGCATGTTTATTGATAGTGTAATTTTCTCAATTCGCTTCCATAAATATGATCCTTTCAAGCATGCGTTTAGCTCATCGGCAGGTATTGATCGAGGTATAACGGGCAAAGTTTGTCGAAAATCACCACCAAGAAGTATTAGAGCACCTCCCATCGGTAGTTGTTTCCCTCGAAAATCGCGCAGAGTCCGGTCAAGTGCTTCAAGCGATTTTTTATGGGCCATGGTGCATTCGTCCCAAATGATGATTTTACACATCTTAAGGACTGTGGCCATACCGGATTTTTTGCTAATGTTACATGTTGGTGTTTCCGTGTGGTTCACATTCAATGGAAGCTTAAGCGCTGAATGTGCTGTACGTCCACCATCCAGTAACGTTGATGCGATTCCTGATGATGCCACTGCCAGTGCCATCTCATATTTCATTCGAACTGACGCCAATATTAAATTAATGAGAAATGTTTTGCCAGTGCCTCCTGGAGCATCTAGAAAAAAAATTCCACCATTTCCATTGACTTTGTCATAAGCATTTCTTTGATCAGGAACTAAGAGTCTTGATTGAGTGTCTACAAAGTTTTGTTGTTGGTTTACGTCGAATTGGTGTTCTCGCACCAGCAAAAACAGCTTTGCCACGCCCTCTCCGCCCACAAACCGAAAATTTAAAATCCAACATTAAATTAGTCTCCCACATCAGCAGTAGCATATATGTACCAACTTATAGCCTTCTAGCTTTAGAAAACACTTTTGCCACGCCCACTCCGCCCACAGACCAATTTTTCCAACGAATCTTCACAGGATCTCCCGCTGTGGTATGCTGAATTTTCCCTGAAAGTTTCATTAAAATCGGATGAGCGGTTTAGGAGTCTATAAGCCACATACATACAAACATACATAGTCACATACATCCAATTTTATATATATAGATAGATTAATCCTTTTTTTTTGAATTCCCGATATTTCGAGAATTGCTATTTTTGTTATTTCGGGAAATCCCCCATCTCGAGAATTGAAATTTTTGTTATTTCGGGAAATCCCGAATCTCGAGATTAGGATTTTTTTCAGGAAATACCTCTAGGTGTATGAAACCATATGTAATTATCGGACGAATTAGTGTTTGAGACAAAATTATTTTTACTCGGGACAGAATATCTCAAGGTGACAGTAACAACTATAGTTTAAATTGAAGGAAGTAATAATCACACTATGCAACAGACGTTTTGTATTCTGGAGTCCTAAACTCAAAAAATTATTAAAAAAAATTTGTATCGATAACTTGTTTTTAAAGGTGAGCTAAAAATTTTGTTAATCAGCCCGATTCTGAATACTCCCCGGGAGATAATTCCCGGGGAATTTATTTTTCCCGAGAATGAAATCCTCCTATTCTAAACAAACGGGGAGAATAGTAATAAGGGAGAGAGAATTTCGATTATTCGAAGTCAGCTGTTTTGTTTGGCTGACAATTTGCAAATTATTTGTATGAAGTTTCAAAGTTAATAAAGTGATAAAGTGCATATAAACAACACAAATATATAAAAAACAATACAAACATGTTCAGTGTTGCGTTTCTGATGATAGCTGAAGCAGAAAACGCTGAATTGCAGCAGAAGGAGAAGAATGTGCAAAGGATAGAAAGGACAAAGTTACGTGATGCCATCAACCCACTTGAGTTGCGTCAATCTTTGTAAGTACATACATGAATAAACGATTATCTCATTTTATTAATGAAAATCTTACTTTTCAAAGGTTTGAAAAATATTACAGGGTAAACAAACCGGCATTCAAATATCTGTTGGACGTGTTATCTTCCAACATGCAACCTAAACGCAATGCGTTTGCAGTTTCTCCCGTTATAAAATTACGTGCGGCTCTACGCTTCTTTGCAGAAGGCGGGTACCAAACGGGCATAGGAAAAGATTGCGACGTGTCTGTGGCCCAGTGTAGTCTGAGCAAAGTTCTCACGGAAGTTATTAACATATTTGAGGAACATCTATGTCCGAGGCGGATAACTTTCTGCAGAACGGAAGAGGAAAAGCGTAAAATTGGTTTAGCTTTTTATATAAAGCATGGCATTCCGAGTGTTAAGGGATGCGTTGACGGAACAGATGTCCGCCTTATTGCTCCCTCTACCAATAAGCACTTATATTACAACAGAAAGGGGTACTATAGTTTGAATGTAATGCTGGTAAGTAGTTTCGCTAGTTTGATTTTTTCGTTTAGTTTGATTTTTAACCAAAAATAAAAATGTACAGGTCTGTGATCATGAGCTGAGGATTCAGTTCGTAGACGCATCGCATCCCGGTGCGTGTCACGACTCATTCATTTGGAATACTAGCGAGTTGCGAGCTCACCTTGAGGAAGAATATCGAAGAGGCGGCAGCAATTATTGGCTCCTTGGTAAGGTTTTGAATGGCAACAGAAAGTATTCACAAATTAATAAAGGCTTTTTTTACTAGGAGACGCAGGATATTCTCTAGAACCGTGGCGTTTGACCCCTCATAGATGTCCACAGGATGAATCAGTTGAAATTAAATTCAATGAAATTCATTCTAAATGCCGTAATGTGATTGAACGCACCAACGGCGTCTTGAAAAATAGATGGAGATGCATTCTTGGTGCTAGGGAGCTGCACTATGCTCCAGAAAAGGCTGCAACAATTACAAATGTTTGCTGTGCGTTGCATAATATATGCATTAATTTCAAATGCAATACTGTCGTAAACGATGTTGAACATATTGATAGTATTAGCATACAACATGGTGATACTGATGTAGTATCGTTGGTCACGCAGCAGTATTTGTCGGTTGACCAAAATATTAGAAATAATATTGGAAATAATCTTTAGTATTCATGTTATATTTGTTAATTTAATTAATAAAACATCGGTTTAGTCAAGTTTGCTATATCATATTTTATTTAAAACAAACTAAAAAAACAATTCAAAACATAAAAAAGGGAAAACAAAAAAAAATTAATAATCTCAAACTAAAAACAAAACTAATAATTATATACAGGTACAATTCATGTATTCAGTCTGTGTTATCACTATTATTATTATTATTTTCAGTTACGTCCTAATTTGCAAGTTTTAGGTCTTATAATTCTAAGAGTCGACGGATTTTTTGCATCTTGTCCTCCACTTCTCTTAGCCGCAATTTCTCCATGACCAAATTGTGCCTTTTTTGTTCTTTCAGCTCTTCCTTCTTGACATCATAAAGGCGGTCAATAGAGCGATACACTTTCTTGGTCATTTGCTGCTGCTCCACCATTGCTTCCAGCATACTTTTTTGTACAGGGTGGCCCAAAAAAGACTGAAGGATTAAAAATGGTTATATCTTTTTTGTTTTTAATATTTTTTTTTTTTGTCTTTTGCAGGTTATTTACTGGTTTTTGGAGATAAATCATGGCTACATATGATGTGCAGAAACGCGTCAAAATCATTGAATTTTTGTATTCTTCTGGAAGGTCAATTATTACAACTCAACGAAATTATCGTCGTCATTTTAATGTCCGAACAGCACCCAGTCACAACATGATTAGGAACTTAGTCTCCCGTTTTGAGGAACATGGATGAGTGTCAGATCTTCCAGGAAGAGGTCGATCTGTGCTCAATGAAGCAGTTGTGGAGGCTGTACGAAAGTACGTCGCGAGCGGAGATTTGTTCACACAAATTTTGGCCACTTATTTTAATTTTTCGCCGGTGGCCACTCATCGTCTGGCTCTAACAACTCCAGAAATTCAGGTGGAAGGCTATCTCGGTTCGGTCTTGTGGAAGTTGAAGAGCCTAACCCATACGTGTTGGCCACACCTTCCACTGACTCCTTCATACCAATTAAGTTATATATGGCCTCTTCTGTTGAAGAAAACTTCTGCTCCATATTGGGGCCTCCACCAGTTCCTCTGGATAATTTGAGGTTTTGTGCCGCCTTGTGCCGTACATACTTTTTTTGATCGGCCCATACCTGAAAACGTATTCGCATTTTCGTAATTTGAGCATCTTCCACTCGGCAACACTTTTTGATGGTGGCCCTGCTGCGTTCAATTCCGCCTCCAAATTGCGCCATACCCGGTTTAGGTCCTCTCTATTCCCTTTAAACCAACCACGGGCAATGTCTGTATGCAATTGCATCGAGTTCAGCAGAACGTCTAACTCCTTTTTGTTTGTTGTCTTGGACCTGAAAGTAAAAATAAATGGTATTTATTTAATTTTTCATTAAAAATATTAAATACTTAAATTTTTTTGGCACAACTCGCTTGCAATTTTTTGGCGGAATTATTCCCAAAAGTTGTTATCACATTCTCCCTTTTATTGACATTCATAATACCTACTTTTTTCCCGGGGAAGAGTTTCCCATTTTCGAAGTTCGTTTAGAATAAGAGAAAAAATTCCCGGGGAGATTTTATTTAGAATAGGGGAAAAGGGAAAAAATTGCCGGGGAATTGTTATTCAGAATCGGGCTGAATATGATTTTTATATTAAAACTAGACTACGATGATTGTTTCTCATATAGTATTTTAGTTTTATTGCAGTGATACACAATATTCCCCGAGTAAGTTTATCGTTTAAGTTCCAATGCCGTAGATACCAAATCTCATCCTGGCACCTCTAACAGTTCATGATGTATGGTCGCTCCAAGTTTTGAGATATTTGGTCGATCCCTTCGCTCAATAATGACCAAATATATCATATCATATGTTTTTTGTCCCCAGTAATACACTGGAAAAATTACCTAAAGATCGTTACTGTATATCAAGAGTTTTTAAAGGGGCGTGACAAAGCTGAAAATTTTTTAAATTGTAAAGATATATGCGCCAATTTTGATCTTCTTATCTCTGATAGTTCATGAAAGGCGACACTGTGAATTAACGAACACTTCATATGGTCTCATTTCTGTTCAGCCGTCGATGGAAGAGAAATACAAAGATATACTGTTCCGGGCACTTAGAGATTTTAATGGATAAGTAGAAAACTAGAACATCTTAGGTCCGACTTTCATTAAGTAAAACCTATATAACGACACCTTCGGACATGAAAGAGACAGGTCGGCGTAAACTACACCAGAAATACATAAAACCACAACGATCAGGATGTTAAGGTCGAAAGGCACATAGGTCTCGGATTGCATACGTGGACTGGGTATACATAAGACTAAAAATGCTTGATATTCGCACCTTTGGCAACGAGAGTTGTGTTGTAGCGATATCGAGAGTTGAGGATAATCGTCTAAGCAAAAAAATGGAAAGACGGCAATGTGAGGATATTGAGGTCTATGGAAACTGAAACGACGTCAGAAAGTTCTGCCATCGAATAAAACATGCGTCTAAAGACTCGTCTTCTGGCACAACTTTGTGTTGAGATGATAATGCAAATCTGAACATTGACACGTCGAGTGTGTTGACCAACATTTCCCAAGCTTGTCAGTGGCTTATACACTATCATATATTGATGGTACTGAATGAGCTGTACAGGTCATGAGCTGATGAGGAGCATACTTCATGGCACAATAATAGAAGGTAGTGCCAATTGCCCAACAGCAATAACTCAGATACAACCCTGACTATTTCGATTGTCAAATTCTGATATATAAATGGAAGACAGCAGACAGTTACAACTCACGGCACAATTTTTGGCGAACTATAAATTTATTTCTAATAGTTTTGAATGCCCCAAACTTCTTTGTTGGGCTTTTTACAATCTAATTCTTTGATTTAAATATATTCGACATTTGAAAAAAAACTAAACCAACTATTATAAATGTAAACAATTAGTTTGACAATCAAAATTCTGTCAAAGTGAAAAAAATTGAATCAGCTGTTTGCATGACTCTAACTTAGTTATTGTGCCATGAGCATCCATCAGCCAGTATGTACCATCCAGGAGAATGAATGCATGCTTGACTATTGCAGCCTTAAGGTGAGTTTACACGACATGTATTTTGCATATGTAATGTCACTTTTTTAACCCGTCTGTTTTTCGTATGTCTGTCAAAATTATGAAAAAACACGGCTTTTAATTTTTTGTGTTTAAACGTGCACATGTAAACTACATGACATAACCTCTGCTTGTCATTAACAGCTGATGTTGTAATGTCACAGAACAGCATTTTATAATTTTTGTGAAATGGATTCAAGAAGAAAGACCATAAAAAATACTTTTAATACTTTTATTTAGAATTGCTAATAAATTACTTACTTTTCCGTTTTTTTCCATTTTACCAAACGCTTTGTTGTTTATCAAAAACAGCTGATGCGATACGGTTTACATACCAAAATAGAACACGCTCTATTTCAAAAACTATGCGCACTATGCCCGATGCTCAAGAGAGAAGACAAATGCCGCAGAACAAGTCTCTCATCCATCGCATATATGAGTCTTTAATTAGGAAAGATTGATGAACTGATTCCACTCAACCAAATCTTTACATTTTGCCAAATCCAAAACAAAATAGGAGTGTTCGGAAGGTAGCAGTATCAAGTTCTATAGACAACAAAAGTAACATTTTTGAAGTAAAAATATGCCTCCCACAGTAAAAAAAGCTAAACTCGGACATATGTTACATATGTTTAGTGGATTCTGTATATCTTTTTTTCAGTAGAATCTCACAAATTAGAACCACTTTGTTCCACCGGTGGTTCTAATTTGTGAAATGTTCTAATTTGTGGACGTTTTTTTTTTGCAGAAATTTAAAAGAAAAGAACCAAACCTTAAAAACAAATCAAAAAAATGTTTATTTATTAATACATATTTAACAATTTTTAACAAAAAATTAAAAATAATTCATGCACAACAAAAGAAGAACTCAAACTTAAAAATCTTTTTTCTTTTTAAAAACTATTCAATCCTTTTTTAACATATAATCTGTAATGCTTGTTTGTTTTTTGGTTTATTTAAATTGGAAACAACAATGTCATTACGTATGCTCAAAAGATTAGACATGTGTTTACTGGAAAAAATATCGCTGCTGTTGCACCATTTTATGACATTATTGACACTTTCAAGAACATTAGAATAAGGGATAACGGGCATGAGATCGATTACATCCGGTTGACTGCTATCTGAGGTTCCATCATCACTCTCTTCTACATCAGATCCTTCATTAAAGATATCGGAATTCCAATTTTCGATTTCATTTATGCTAATTACGGAATTGTTTGGCATAATTTATGTTAAAAGATCTACATTTATTTGGAGAAGTGAATTGCAATCCTCATTTTTTTGAAGCAATTGGGCTAGTGGCAAATCGTCATCGCTGTCATATTGGTCCGAATCCCAATTTAACAACTTGGACCAAGAATTTGATAATACTGTTTGTGGCACTTCGTCCCAAGCTTGTTTCAACAATACAATTGCATCCCGCATTGAATGGCGTTTCAAAAGCTTATCAACTTCACATCCATCACCAATTAACTGAGCAAGTAACTTACTTCGGTAAATTAGTTTGGTCAATTTTATAGGATTTTGGTCCATTGGCTGGATAGCTGCAGTGACATTTGGCGGCAGGAAATAAGCAATAATGTTTCCATCCTTACTTTGCAGATTCTGAATTGGAGCATGAGCAGAACAATTATCCAGAAGAAGTAGGGCTTTCGGTGGGATATTATTTTCTTCAGAGAATTGGATAATCTGCAAAACAAAAACCTTTTTAATTAAATATGAAACTAAAAAAAACTAGTAGAACATACTTCTTTGATAAATATATTGTGAAACCAATCATGAAAAATCCGAGAAGTCATCCATGCGTTCTTCGAAAAGTCATAATGGAGTGGGCTATTAAATCCTTTGAAACACCTTGGTTTTTTCGCCTTTCCGATAACCAATGGCTTTAATTTGTGTGAGCCATCAGAATTAGAGCCCAGTAAAAATGACAAACGTTCTTTTTGAATTTTATATCCTTGGGCCTTCTTCTCGCAAGCAGCTACGAACGTTTTGTTTGGCAAGCAACGAAAAAATAGTCCGCTCTCATCAGCATTGTATATTTGACTCTCCATTAGCCCCATTTCCGCCACTTTTGCACGAAATCTGTGTAAAAATGGAGTGACCTCACCAACATCACAAGACAGTATTTCGCCTCCAATTTTCAAAAAACGAATTCCAAATCGGTTTTTAAATTTAGAGAACCATCCATCACTTGCATTAAATGAATTTTCATCCTTATCGGGATACACTTCACTAAAAATTGCCTTTGCTTTTGCTTTTAATATAGGTCCAGTCAGTGTGTTCTTCTTTTCTCGCTGATTTAAAAACCACTCATAAACACGCGTTTCCATCTCCGGATATTCAGCATGGTAAAGTTTTTTTTTTGCTTCTTGATAGGTGTTGGCAACCGCACCCATTATGTCCTTTTTCTTCGATTTTATGTATGCCCATACAAATACATGTAGCCGAATTAAATACACCACATTTAATTCGGTAATTCCCCATTTTATATACATGTATCAATGAGCCAAAATTATTCACAAAATTAGCAAACAAACAAACGTCCAGAAATTAGAACCTTAGGTTCTAATTTCAGAGAGTCCATTACATTGAAATGACAGGTTCTAATTTCTGGACAGTTCGAATTTGTGAGAGTTCTAATTTGTGAGATTCTACTGTATTAAGAGCTGACAATGGTTAAGGATGGGGATTTACAATTTTGCAAAATTTGTTATATTAAATTTTAAAAATAGATTTGAATTCAGGAAAATAAAATCTTCACGGTTTAGTCATTACTCTAAAATTGAACCAGGCTAAAGTTTTGCCGAGAACTTTCAGAAATATTTTACAATTTTCCACTAAGCTACGGTGTATATGTACATTGTACATCTGTAAACACATTCAGACACGCAAATACATTTTCTTATTTTTCGGTAAATTTAACAAACAACATTTGCGTCAGACCGCCACAAACACGATACACCAAAAACAAACATTCTTCTTCCATATTTGTAATGGATAAAATTCACAGTGGTTGGAAATCATTTTCATTTGTAATGTGATTGTGGGTGATAATATGATGGATGGATAAAGTTTTGAATAGAGTTACGTTCTTTATACCCTCAGTGATAGTGTAACATATAGAAATATTTACTTAAGACCATAGGTGTCTTTGAAGCAAATGCGATTCATGACTTTTTAAGTCGTTTGAGCCATGTCCGTCTGTCCTGCTGGTACACACGATAACTTTAGAGTTAGAGAAAGAGTTATCTTGCATGGGTTAATATTTTCCCCAAAACTACTTATGGGATTGCTGCATGTCCCATATAAATGTTCCATTCCGCCCCCTTTAGCAATCGTGTAATAATATTAGTGCCCACATTCTGTATTGAGCAATAACTAGATACAGATTTCCGCCCACTTTGTAAAAAGTGTAATACAATATTTTTCTATACAATTTGTTATTTTGAGGCTGTTACATTTCCGCAGATGTTACATCCAATGGTTGTGGTCATGCCCACTTTTGGCTTTCGGATAGTTTGAAATATAAGACTTGTATATTTTTACTGAGGGTTTACCCGACTGAAACTTTCTCACTTGTTATCTATATTACTGGAATCGGTTTTTTATGTATCCCATTTCCATTGATGACAACAGAGGGAGAAAGCGAACAAACGACGTTGTTATCCTATGAGCTCAAGAAAATTTATCAAATAAAATAGTAAAGTGGATTAAAAATATACAGAAACTACTTAATATTAACCGAAAAACAATTTGTAAGGTGTTTTATGTTTTATTTATTAAAACAACCCATTTTTTAAATAAAAAACTAATATTTAAAGTCTCACTCAGTGATGGCTGTGTGCAGTAAATGTAGAAAGCTGATTAGGGGTGAAACGGGAATACGATAATGGAGTGTGTGACAAGATTTTCCACTGCGACAGCAAGTGCTCTGGACTTGATCAATATTCTGCGGGAATACTCAAAAGTAATAAATTTGTGAGATATGTCTGCGGTGATTGTATGCAATATATCCACAATGTAGATATGGTGCGGAAGGAAATTCAGAATCCAAAAACGAATTTGAGACTTCTTTGAAACAAAATGAGAATGAAATAAAACAATTATTGCAAGCAATTGAAATGAGATATAGAGAAAGACTTAAAAAAATAGACAATACACAAAAAATTTGTGGAAAAAAATTTACAAGAAGTCACAAAGTTATGCAGTAGTGTAAACAAAAATGAAACCCCAAACAAACTAATATGTGAAACAATAGAGGAGAATAATGCTAAAATGTGCAACGAAATAAAGAAAATGATAAAGGAAACAAGTGTCAAACAAAAAGTATCATATGCTCAATCGGTAAAAAAAAACAGTACTGCGTTGCCACATGTGACGCAACAAGTGCCACTGATAAGAAAGCCTAAAGACAAACAGGGAATAAACAAAACTAAGAGTTAAACAAAAGAGTAGATCCCGTAAATTTGAAAATAATTAACGTTGAAAACAGAAAAAATAGAACGGTAGTAATGCAAACTGAAAATGATGAATAGAGAGAAAAAATAAAAGTGGCAATACAAAATGAAATGAGTGATGATTATGAAATTAAGGTTCCCGCTCCAATAGAAATGAAAATTGTAGTAACACACGCTAAAAAAATGGACATTTTAAAAAATGTTTGCATCAACCATATATATATTTGCCCGAACCACAAATATTAACTTATTTATAGGTTTTAAATATATGATTGTTTTCTACGAAGTGAGCATATACTTACGTGTAACAAACATTACTTACTTACTTCATTGAGTCTCTTATTTGTTGCTTCTCTGTTTTAATTTTTTTTTTTTCACTGAAAGGAACAGATTATTTTATTTGCCATACTCATTCATATTTACGGACGGCTTTTCTTTAACATGATTTTACATTTTATGCCAAAAAATAAGGAAACTGTCGAAAAATGTATAAATGGTATGTGGACGAACAAAAAACTTAATCTAGGTCTAGATGAAAATCATTACACAATGAATAGGGATTGTCCGGTATACCAAAATAAACTGAATTTAAAAAGGAGAAGAATCGGTATACAATTTTAACAATTAAAATTAATACACGGAATATACACAAATGTTTAAGATTAATAAATAATTCTAACCAAGTAGAAGTCTTAGCAGTTGATTACATTGACTTTATAGTGTTATCTGAAACACACCTTACGGAATAAGAAATACCAATATTCGGATATGAACATAAACTTAAAAAAAAAATGGAAAGTTACAAAAATAATTGAAAAAAATTTTAATACAAAATTTTGGATTGTAGGATATACAATAAAAACTGAAAATATGTCTTTCATGGTAGTGGTAGTTTATAGATCTCCTAATAGTAGCGAAGCTTAGTTTTGTCAACTTTTCGAAGAAACGGTGGATTAATTGAGTGAAAACAACTGTGATATAATAATAACTGACGATTTCAACTTTGTGTGGTCAGAAGAAGGTTTATACAAAAATAGGATAATGAGAATTTTGAATGATAATGGTCTGAAGCAAATAGCCAACGAACACACGAGGATAACAGCGATTCCAGTACGTTAATCAATATAAATTTAAATATAAAAATATTTTATTCAAAGCAGAATTGAATGCAATATTGCCACTAAATGGGGACATAAATAACGATGTAGTAATTTTTTACTCGTGTGCTCGGATTGAAACTTAAAAGTCCTGCAAATAAAATTTAAGAAAGAATGTGTTTTTATGTTGACGGTACTTTTGGGAAAAAACGCTGTGGCAACAATTCTTGTATGTACACTGTCTCAAACAATTGTCCGTACACCAATCAGTTGAAAATATATTTCACTGTATCTCAAAAAATATATGGCCGATTCGATTCAAATAAATTATTTTTTAAAGTTCAATAAGTTCATTAAATAATTACCAATTCATAAAGGTTTAACATGGTTTACTTTTATTAAACACAAAAACTAAAAGAAAAAACTCCAAAAATTAAACTCAAAAATTTGTCCGTACAGCAAAAATAACTTCAAATTAACTATAATAATATATTTTTTAATACCGAGTATGATGTCCCTTGGCCGCAATTACTTCCTTTTACATTTGTTTATTGGTGATTGTATGTTGTCGATTTTTATTTCTAAAACTCCCCATAGATGCTCTATGGGGTTAAGATCCGGACTCTGGGGAGGGTGGGGAATCACTTCTTTCACATTGTAAAGCAACCATTCTCTTACAATCACGGAAGTGTGCTTCGGATCATCATCGTGAAGGAACCGATACTCATCTTCTAAACCCAATTTCGTCGCGCTAGCTTTTAAATTTTCTTTTAAAATATTTAAATAATGTAGTTTGTCCATTGTGGTTTCAATAAATGTTAGATTACCAACACCTCCAGCCGCCATCGCTCCCCATACCATCACACAGCCCCCACGGTGCTTCACAGTTGCTTTTAAATTTTTTAACTGAAGAGCGGTATTTTCTCTCCGCCACACAAATCGTCTGCCATCGGACCCAAAAATATTAAACTTGCTTTAGTCCGTAAATATAACTGTTTTCCAAAAGTCATCTGACTTATTAATATATTTTGTGGCATACTCCAAACGTAGCTTCACATTCTTCTTTGAAATAAAGGGTTTCTTACGAGGTACACAGGCCTTATATTGGTTGAGATGATGAAAATTCCGAATTGTTTGTGAACTTAGAGAAACGTTTTCGTTTATTTTGATGTTCTCTGCAATTTGCACCGCACTTGTTTTTGGATCATTCTTCACCATCCGTTCGATCTTCCTCCCCAGTCGTTGGTCTATGATTTTAGCACGGCCTCTTCCTGCGGTAATTTCGGGTGATCCAGTTTTCTTGTACTTTTGAATCACATATTGTACTGAAGATCGTGGTCTATACACATTTTCAGAAATTTCTCGTAAACTTTTGCCTTTTTATTTATTTATTTTATGACAACATATCACAACAAGATTTTACTCTTATAAGTTACAGTGCTAATCTATAATTATCAATGAGGTATTACATACATGTTTTATAACTATACATTTAAATTATGGAGTATTAATTGATGGAATACAGCAATCACATAAATAAGTACATAGTATTATTTAAAATGTATAAAAAGCTCCTTTTTAAACTTCGATGTGTTGTTTATGAGTTGAAGATTAAATGGTAGATTGTTCCAGAGACGAACACTAAATACAAAAAATTGTCTGTCCGACGTTTCATTATGCATTTTAATAACTAATTCCTTAATATCAATGGGAATCTTGGTATGATTTTTATTATTTGCACTCATTTTGGAAGCAAATTAGACAATCCAACCAAGCAAACGACTGAATAAGAATCGACAACGATCACAATTTACTAAAACAACAAAAATTTTAACAACCGTTAGACTTGAGTGTTGTCTATTTCGCTTTTTTTAAACTGTACGTACAAATTTTTGAGTTTAATTTTTGGAGTTTTTTCTTTTAGTTTTTGTGTTTAATAAAATTAAACCATGTTAAACCTTTATGAATTGGTAATTATTTAATGAACTTATTGAATTTTAAAAAATAATTTATTTGAATCGAATCGGCCATATATTTTTTGAGATACAGTGAAATATATTTTCAACTGATTGGTGTACGGACAATTGTTTGAGACAGTGTATATATTAATGTATTTATATTTAGGAAGGTTTAGCCAGCCTCGAAGAAAATTAGCATATCGCTCATTTACTTGAATAGTGGCATAATTCAAAATTTACTTTATATATTTTTGCTCTTGGAAAAGCTGTAAATCTCTAATTTAAATTGGCTTTTGTTCTACTGAGTATTGTGCATTCATATGACAGGTCTCCATATTATTGAAATAGCCTGCAGTTCTTTTTCTATATTTGGAAAGTACGACGAAATTGACGATTTTAAACGGCTCTCCTGACAAAATCCTTTTTTGAGTTATGCCACTATTCAAGTAAATGAGCGATATATGTATGTGTTTAAAATGCCAAAAGAAAAAGGCAAACCTGCGAAAAGGTATCAGTGCTTAATACCTGTTAACCAATCGCAGTTACAACAGAACATATCATTGCTCACTACTCTACTCTGAGAAATGCACATTCTCCTGAGGTCCCCCCGAACTCCGCCAGGTCTTCCCGAACAGAAGTTACAGTTTTATTTCCAAACTGAAACCATTTCTAATTACTGTGCAACACAGCACGCAAAGTGGAGAAGTCACTGGGGTGGCAAACGCTATGAATTTATGTGACGGTCCTACCCAGCGTTTGTATCTGCTGCCTTTCCTGGTGTCGTTGTTTCGGTGCTGCTGGTCGTATATCAAGTGTTGGTGAGACTTTTAGTGCAACAACCGGCATCATCAGTAACCAGGAACCATCATCATCGTCATCACTTTAAGTGTCTCGGGATCGTATGAAATAGTCACGCTATTTGTGGTGTTTCATATTGTTTCCACACATATGCAGTTTTGTTTGTCTGGGTCCTTAATTGTAAAATATAAATGCTGGCTGTCCTTAAAAAAGGATGCGGAAACCGATTACCAAGCAGAGTTTCTGCAAGAAATAAGAAAAACAGCAACACCGCAAATAACAGCAAAATCTGACCAGCAAATATTGCAAGCATAGGATCACGCTAGGATGGACACTATAATTACAGCAGTGCAAAAGGGACACTATTTTGTTGTTTTTTGAGAGAATATATGAGATATATATATGGGATACCCTGGACCATATATGAATGGTAATAATTCATGTTCCGAAGTCATGAAAGATAAACTTATCGTGGATTGCAATTAGGGATTTCCCCGGGAATTCTCGTCCCGATATTTCAAATGATGTGGTCATAAACAGAAACTATAAAGAGGTGTTATATCATACTCGCCGAATTACACAAGTTACGTTGGAATTTTAAGGTACAAGTGTCGGATAAAATTTTTATTATTCATTTACAATGATTGAATTATGGATTACGAAAAATATCGCTACATTAAACAGTACGCTTAAATGTTATAACAAATCAAATTGGCCGTTGAGAGATTGATACCATAGTATACACTTTATACTCAGAAATACAATTGATTCATTCAATACTTGATGAGAGGTGAGAAATTGTTACACTCGGATGAAGAATACAGATATCTTTAATACAACTCATCAAAGTAGTATATCTTCGATATGCTCCAAAGTCCTCGGTAGTTGGATATACTGAAAATGTTGTCAATAGTCTTTATGGTGGGCTTAATAGTAATAATGTAATTTGTTGTGTGAATAGTGTTAAATATCTACTGTGAATTGCAATTCCTGCAATTGTAATTCACAATAGGATCTTTAGGGGTATAATTAAGGTAAGCTACAAGGTATTCAATTTAAGTCTTT
The DNA here is from genome assembly GCA_958296145.1 of Hydrotaea cyrtoneurina. NCBI lineage: Eukaryota > Metazoa > Arthropoda > Insecta > Diptera > Muscidae > Hydrotaea > Hydrotaea cyrtoneurina. The sequence continues at coordinate 42,186,737 of OY282512.1, forward strand.
TTACAAGGACGGCAACCCTTGCGATATTACAAATGTCAATATCGTCAGCTCGATCTGTTCGTGTTCTACATTCTCTTTTGCGGTTGACATGGAAAACAACCAGTTCGGTTGATAAAAGTTTTATTATTTGAACTGTGGTGGTTGTTTTGGACAGGCGATCAGGAAAAGGGGCTGCTGCTCACGTCTGCGTTTTTATATAAGTTGTCCCGGCATTGAGACTCCATCGTTATATATCGATTATTCCCGCTTATTTCACATCTTACCCAATTTAGACTACACCAATGCAAGTCTAAAAGAGACATCGAACCTGCTGCGACGTCCCACTTAAATTTCGTGCGACGGAAACCACGTGTTCGCAAAATCCTACCATTTTCGACATTGTTAATAAGCCTGCATCGTTCAAATCTTCAAAAAATGCAAGAAACGTTGGTCAGAAATACATCAATCAAACTATATGGCCGGAATTACTCATACAAGAAGTCTTGTCGTGGAATGAAAATGTCTCATTTTTTAATTCATTAAAATCACCTGTTCCATTTTGTCGCCACCATCCAAACATTCGGTCTCTTCGTGAGGAGCATTGAAATAAGACAGGATCTCTTTACGGAGGTCACCAACATCTTCTTGGGAACAATTTGATGCCAAAAATGCCAGCATTGACTTCCGAGTCGCAGATAGATTCTATAAAAAGGGGTTATTTAGTTACGACTAATCTAACACTAAATTTAGTAAATAATGAATGTTTACGATTTTTTTTTTTGCAACCATTTCTGCAATTGAGGCCGGTTTCGTTGACATAGATCCATATGTGCAGCAATTAAATGAATTTTTCTGAATCTAAATCGCTTATTGAAATTTGTTTCGGCAAAAGTGTAATATGTGAAAAAAAGAAAATAAAACAATCGGAAAATTGCTTAAAAGTTGAAAAAAGAAAAATGTCCCGAAAACAAATCAAAAAAGTATTGGCACAGTGTATGTATGTTACACTTCTTTTCTTACAGCGATAAGTTTAAAGTTTTTTTTTGCTCAATTTGTTCACTCATTGTCTGTTTACAGCGCAGTAAGATATTGTTGAAAATGAAAAATTAATTCCTCATAGTTAGCATCACTGATCTCTTTTAGTTACTATTATCACATTCTTTATTATCATCAATTCTTTATTGATTTTATGTTAACTTGGCAACCCATAATATTCTGGAAATAAACTTTGTCATTCTCCTTTTAATACTTGAATCAAGCCACACGTGTTTTCCTTTAAGCAGCTTTTCTGGACAAGTTTCAACAGGTTATGGGCCCAGTCATTGCATAATGGAGAAAATAATAGATATCGAAAAATTGACTGGAAGGGAAAATTACCATAAGTGGAAATTTAGCGTGGAGCATGCAATGAAATTGCAAGGGTTTTGGAATGCAGTTCTTGGTGCTGAGGACAAGGCTGATATAAATGAGAAAGCTACGTCCAGATTGGTATTGTACATTTCATCTAACCTTTATGTGCATATCCAGGATTTAAATACAGCCAACGATATTTGGAAGAAATTGCAAGCCACTTACGATGATTCCGGGTTGACACGCCGTTGTGGGTTGTTGCGGAAATTAACCACTACACAATTGGTTAATTGTGGTAACATCAGTGAGTATGTGGATACCATCATAGACACCGCCCAAAAGCTAAACCAAATTGGCATGAAGGTAGATGAGGAGTGGGTCGGAAGTCTTTTGCTAAGCGGTTTACCGGACCATTTTGCTCCCATGATTATGGCCATAGAGAGCAGTAATGCCAAAATTACAGCGGATACGATCAAGACCAAATTGTTGCAGGATTTCGATACGTACAACAATTTCGGATCAACAGAGACAGCGTTCTATGGCAAACACAAAGAAAAAAGAAACACCAATAAAGGTAAAAAGGCAGTAATATGTTATAATTGCAAAAAGGAAGGCCATATTGCCAAATATTGTAAGGCGCAAAAGAAGAAGCACTACACTGGCAGTTACGAAAAAACTTTGGCAGCTAGTTATGCAGTAAAATTCACCAGCGCCGACAACAACTGGTTAATAGATTCGGGTGCAACCAGCCACATGGTGAATTGCAAAGAAGTTTTTCAAAATTTTAAATTTTTTGAGGAAGATGACTACGTCATCGTGGCCAACAACAACAGCCTTAAAGTTACTGGCAGGGGTGACATTCGAATTGAACAAAACTTAAACGGCAGAGCGGAATATTTAACAATCAACGATGTTTTATATGTACCAGATATTTGCGCTAATTTAATTTCTGTAAGCCAACTGACAAAAAAAGGTTTTGAGGTTATGTTTGCAGCCAATAAGTGTGCCATAAAGAAGGACAACGTGGTGTTTGCAGAAGCTTTACTAGAAAAAGGTATGTTTAAGCTTAATGTTACAAGCCAATATAAAAATTTTGCAGCCACTAGTAAGCTTATTTGGCACAAACGCCTAGGTCATGCTGCTGACAAATGTATTGACAATTTGCGATCTGTTGAATCTTCTGGTGTAAATTTCGTTGAGAGCTCTGAAACAAGTATGTGTAAATCATGTGTGCAAGGAAAACAATCGCGAATGTCATATAAATCATCGAACACAAAAACATCTGAGATTTTGGAACTTGTGCATACAGATGTTTGTAGGCCGATGGAAGAAAAATCCATGGGAGGTGCTGTGTACTACGTGTTGTTTCTTGATGATTTCTCAAGCAAAGTATTTGTCTATTTGATGAAACATAAATCAGAGGTTACACAACTCTTTAAAAATTTTAAAAAAATTGTGGAAACTCAAACTGGCTGTAAAATAAGAAAACTTCGTTCTGACAATGGTTTGGAATATTGCAACGCTCAGCTCAGAAATATATGTGACGATAACGGCATTTTACATCAAACCTCTGCTCCGTATAGTCCCCAACAGAATGGGAAAGCAGAGAGAATGAATAGGACTTTAGTGGAAAAGGCACGTTCAATGTTGTACGACGCAAATTTAAAAAAGTTCTATTGGGCAGAAGCTACGAGTACTGCAGCATATTTATTAAATTTGACACCTAGAAAAGGGCTGGATGGTAAGACACCAGAAGAAGTCTGGAGTGGTAAACAACAAAATTTAAATCATTTACGTGTTTTCGGTTGTGTGGGTATGGTTATGATACCTAAAGAGTTACGGCGAAAATGGGATTCTAAATCCAAAAAATGTGTCATGCTCGGCTACTGCACTAACTCAAAGGCATATAGGTTATATGATCCAGAGAAAAGAAAAATACACATAAGTCGCAACGTTGTGTTTGATGAAAATGAAATGTTTTATTCAAATAAAAGTTGTCAACAAATGTGTCTTACTCCAGAAAATGATATATCTTCGACAAGAATAATATATGAACCTGATGATGACCACGAGGAAGGTAGATTTAAACATGATCCGAATTTAGTGGGGATATTAAATGAACCAAATTCAGACCAAATTGATAAAACAAGTGAACAAGATTTTGAATCGGCGGAAAGCAATGAAGACGATGAAGAAAAATCCGATGTTTTTCACGAAGAAGAGGAAGAGACTCAACAGAGAAGTTTAACTGACACCGAAGATACCCCTCGTCGTTCCTCAAGAATTAGAAAAGCTCCAAATATGAATAATTATATTACATATTTAGCCAACGGTCATATCGATGAACCCGTTGATTATTCAGACGCCGTAAATAGTGCAGAAAAAAGGCATTGGATAGAAGCTATACAAAGTGAGTACAATTCGCTTTTAGAAAATAAAACATGGAGCGAAGTAGAAGATCGAAATGATATTAAAAAGCTTTCCACAAAGTGGATTTTCAAGAAGAAAAATGAAGGTGGGGTAAGATACAAAGCACGATTGGTTGCTCGAGGTTGTGCTCAACGCAGCGGCATTGATTATACAGAAACGTACTCCCCAGTGATGCGTTATAATACCCTTCGTTTTTTGTTATCGCTCGCTCTAGAATTTGATTTAAATATTAATCACTTGGATGTTTGTACAGCTTTTCTTCAAGGTGACCTAGATGATGAGATTTATATCCAAGCTCCCGAGGGTATACCAATTCCGCATGGTAATATCTTGAAATTAACTAAACCACTGTATGGTTTAAAACAATCATCCAGAATGTGGAACACGAAGTTGAGCAGAAAATTGAAACATATTGGCATGCGTCAATTGAAAACCGATCAGTGCGTTTACGTGATGAATGAAAATACAGAAGATTTAATTGTTATTGCTGTATACGTCGACGACATGATCGTTCTATGGAAGAACGAAAAGAAGAAAAATGAATTAATAAACAGCCTAAAAGATGAGTTCAAGATGAAAGATCTTGGCCCAGCAAAATCGTTTTTGGGAGTTAGGCTTGAGTACGATTTCGGAAAGTATCTGAAAATTGATCAATCGGCATATATTGAGAAAATTTTGGAACGTTTTGACATGAGTTCTTGTAATCCAGTTTCAACGCCCATGGACCCAAACTCAAAATTTTGTAAAAACAGCCAAAATCAAGAAAAGAAATTTGAAGCGCAAAAGTATCCTTATCAGGAACTTATTGGCAGTTTACTGTTTGCGGCTCAGGTGTCTAGACCGGACATAAGCTATGCTGTAAACTTACTTAGTCGTTTTAATAATAATTTTGAATTTCAACATTGGACTGCTGCAAAACGCGTTTTACGATATCTTAAAGGTACAACTGATTATAAATTAACTGTACAATGCACTAATTAAAAATACACTTGCACGGCTGAATGTTTGTAAGACACTCATTGAGTACTTGTAAGATACTGATTTTTATTTATTAATATTTCCTTAATCTACCATACATTTTCTTAAACTAAACTAATCCTAAAGAAGGAACGAGAACGCGATAGACGCATGCGTGGGGTTGTTTTGTCAACCCACACACGCGTAACATCTTGTGGAAAATTCCACTCGTTATCATGCTCGTCCCTTTTTCTAAAAATAACCCGCCGCTCTATACCACACACGCATGTTGTACTGCCTGCTTATCTTAAAAAACCCAAGCTACAACATACGCACATGCATTGAATATATCCAAATTACAATTGTATACATTATTTGAATACATACAAACTACAGTACAGTTTTACACATTGTTTTGAATACATTCAATTACCGAATCCAACACAATTTTATACCTTCAGCAGAAAAGGAAAAAACACCATGTGAGGATTTACAGAAATCTGAACATTCTGCGGCCGGCGAACTACAATTATTTGTTTTACATATATCAATATTCTACGAAAAATTTAAATCTATTAATTCTATTATATGTGGCCATTTGTCGACATCCTTCAGCCATTCAGGACCATTCCACTTATGCAGTTCCCTTGATGTGAAACCATAAGGACTAGCCCTCACATGCCTCCGCAGCAACACATCAGCTTCTTTGCATCCATTAGGTAACTTCGGCTTTGCAGTTACAAAATTGCCAGGGGTTTCAGCAGTCATTGTCTCTTCTCTCACCAGCCCTTCCTTCAAAATCCCGTGGTATAAATCAGCTCCATCTCCAACCGCTGACTTAACCGCAGCCACCTGCAATCCACCGAAGTGTGGAGCTCCCGGGGAACCCACAGCCTTCACCATTGTGGTGATCGGCTCCAACCATTTAAGTGGGCTAGATATCTGCCCTTGAGTAGAAGCCGCCTTCGCTTTCTTCACTTGAATATTTTCATCAATAACTGAATCACCGGCAGCATTATGGATTTGCAAGCCACTCGCTTGAAACTTCTGCTCGATTACATCAAGTGGAACATGCACGAGATCTTCCTTTGGATCAACACCAGTCCCTTCACTAGCTTTCTTCTTACGCGGTAACCTCGATACCCACCGTTGATCATCATTACAGTGTGTGGATCTTCGGGTCACCCACAGCTCTTTGATGTCTTCCTCATCGATTTCAGTTTTCTTCTTTGACGGTAACCTGGATACCCACCGTTGATCGTCATTACAGCGTGTGGATATTCGGGTAACCCACAGCTCTTTGACGTTTTCTTCATCATCGGTTTCAGCTTTAAACCGGTCATCCTTCTTATTAGCGGGAGCTCGTCTGGGCCACAGCTCACCATTTTGTGTTTCAGCATCGGTTTCAGCTTTAAACCGATCATCCTTCTTACTCGCGGGAGCTCGTCTGGGCCACAGCTCACCATTTTGTGTTTCAGCATCAAACCGGTTATATGCCAGGCGTGCACTTACGGTTGCTTTAGAACACTCCTTATCCCTCTTGACATTTTCGCTTTGACTTGCGATTTCCAATCGCACTTCACGATACTGCCTCCGTATTTTCGTATACGCGTCATAAATATCGTCGTCGTCGAGATTTTTAGCGACAATCCTCCTATATGCCAGGACAACTTCTTGAAACTGGTCCTCTACCAATTGTTGTTGTACCTGCAGCCGTTCGGAACTGAGACTCAGTATGGTATCTCTTGTCGTACTCATAATTGTCGCCAATTCCCGAACTTCTCTTCGAAACCTTTCAACCAATATAGTGTGTGGTTGAGAAAGCTGTATGTCGCTATTGTGGACTGTATTTTCCTTTCCGTCTTCGCCAATTCTGTTTGGCTCTGCTTCCAACGACGGCTTCTCTTCGATAGCGATAATCCTGTATTCTGCTATCATTCCTTTTGCCCCTTCATACAAGGCCTCGGTGGATTTGTGTGTATCCATCACTTCCGGTACCTCCTTGGATGTGGGCTCTATTTTATTTGTTCGACCTTTCATTATCCTCTTTGGCACGTGCAAAGTTTCGTAGGATTAATGTTCAAAAGTTCGAATAATCAAATATCTCTGGTTCGAACGACCAAAATGTACGGACGAAAGTTGAAAACGACACGCACGTATGAATGTTTGTAAGACACTCATTGAGTACTTGTAAGATACTGATTTTTATTTATTAATATTTCCTTAATCTACCATATATTTTCTTAAACTAAACTAATCCTAAAGAAGGAACGAGAACGCGATAGACGCATGCGTGGGGTTGTTTTGTCAACCCACACACGCGTAACATCTTGTGGAAAAATCCACTCGTTATCATGCTCGTCCCTTTTTCTAAAAATAACCCGCCGCTCTATACCACACACGCATGTTGTACTGCCTGCTTATCTTAAAAAACCCAAGCTACAACATACGCACATGCATTGAATATATCCAAATTACAATTGTATACATTATTTGAATACATACAAACTACAGTACAGTTTTACACATTGTTTTGAATACATTCAATTACCGAATCCAACACAATTTTATACCTTCAGCAGAAAAGGAAAAAACACCATGTGAGGATTTACAGAAATCTGAACATTAACGTTTAAAAAGCAAGCGACCTTTAAAACCATTTGTTTCTGCGATGCCGACTATGCCACAGATCCTGAAGAGAGAAAATCGGTTAGTGGATACTTGTTAATTAAAAAGGGTGCAGCTTTAGCATGGGGTTCTAAAAAGCAGCAAACTACGGCACTGTCTACATGTGAGGCTGAGTATATGGCGATGGGTGTAGCAGTTCAAGAAATGCTTTGGCTGAGAGGACTCGAGGAAGAACTGTTGGGAAAATGTTTGGAGGAAACAACTTTATTTTGTGACAATCGAAGCGCAATTCAACTTGCCCTTAATGAATCATATCATGCCAAAACAAAGCACATCGACGTGAGGCATCATTTCATTAGAGACAACATTCTCTTGAAGAAGATAGACCTGAAACCAACGAGCTCTGAGAAAATGGTAGCAGATATTTTGACTAAGCCTCTCGCAAGTACGAAACTTAGTAGATTTATAGTAAAGATGGGTCTGCAACAAAAATAAATGAATTTTTAGTGGGGATGTTGAAAATGAAAAATTAATTCCTCATAGTTAGCATCACTGATCTCTTTTAGTTACTATTATCACATTCTTTATTATCATCAATTCTTTATTGATTTTATGTTAACTTGGCAACCCATAATATTCTGGAAATAAACTTTGTCATTCTCCTTTTAATACTTGAATCAAGCCACACGTGTTTTCCTTTAAGCAGCTTTTCTGGACAAGTTTCAACAGATATTTCTATACGTTACAAATTAGGTTTTGATCTGAATTTTGCTAGGAGATCAAAAATGGGCAGAGGAACTGAAATTTAGCCAGAAATACGAAAAATTATTATAAAACTTTACGCAAAAAACAAAAGCTCCAGCGAAATTGGCGTTTTAGTCGACAGACCATGGTCTTGCTGCAGAAACGTTATTAAACATTACTTAAATACCGGCCAGGAGCGTATTGTGGTGGCAACAAAACACTTTGACCCGCAAACCATTAGAAATACGCAACACGCTGAAAAAAAATGGCCATTTCAACAAATTTCAGCAAACAAGTTCGCATCAAACATATATATATTTTTCCATACCACAAATATTAACTTGTTTGTAGGTGATAAATGAGGAGGTACTTTTCAAAACATGATTATTATTGATTATTCCAGTTTTTGTGTTTTTGCACAAATTGAGAAAATAGTTTCTTCGGTATGCCCCTATATATTTAACCCGAAATTTTGGTGCATTATTAAAGGCGTAAAGATTAGTCATTGTTTTGTGTAGGATTTAAAAAGTTGGCACTTCTATATTTGGAATAAATGCATGATTTAAAATGGAATAGTCTTGTTTTGATAAAACAACATTAACATTAGCTAAACAAGATAACTTCTAAGTGTAAAATGTAGGGATAAAACATGTTTTGTTACAATTTAGACTTAAATAGTTATTAACTTCTGGATTAATCATATTTTGTTCCAAAAATGTATATTTGAAATGGATAATGTCATTCTGAAGTGGAATAATCTACTTTTGATGAAATCATGCATTTTTCAATTATTTTCCTGGTGTAATTATTGAAATTTTTTTTATTTTCGCAGAGTATTCAATTCAATGCTACCATACAAAAAAAAAAATAAAAATTTTTTTTTTTTCAAAAGTGGAATAATTATGTTTTGAAAAGTACCTCCTCAAATATCGAATATATACATATGTATGTAGTTTTGAGTCATTTTTTTTATTTTTTTTTTCCAATTTGTGAATTTTTATATAACAATCCATCTCATTCTCTCGGTATTGATATTATTTTAATGAGCGTAAATGCAAAAAAAAACTACGAAACCAGTTGCAAATACACACTTATTCGCACCCAAATGTTGTGCTTTGTTGAATTTAATAAGTTCGTTGTATGTTTTTCCCAAACACGCTATTGCTTATACACAAATATGTAATACTAAAAGCAAACGATTATATTTACATCCAGATAAGCTTTGTGTAAATGGAAATAAGCTTTACTTGATACAAACACCAAACACGCGTTTTACTTGTGTGTAAACAACAAAAAAAGACGTATTTTTTAGCGTGTACATAAAGCTGGTTATCATGGATGAGTGCCTCGACGCAAGCCTCTAATTTCGAAGGTGAATAAAAAGAAGCGTCTCGGGTTCGGGTGTTTTGTGGCACCTGGAGTGGGAAATTTGCAATTTATCGATGAGAAAATGGACAAGAAACTATACATGCGTGTATTGGAGAAACATTTGACTCCCAGCGTTGCAAAGTTGGGCCTACATGACAAGCAATGGTTGTTCCAACAAGACAATGACTAAACACTCATCTTATCTTGTGCAAGAGTGGTTAATATACCATTGTAAGCAGCTAAAAACACCACCACAATCACAGGACATTAACCCGATAGAACATATTTGGCACTTGTTGGAAAAAAATACGATCTCACTGTATAACGTCGAAGGAATTGCTAAAAGAGGCCATAAGCACGGAATGGGCTAAAATTACACCCGAAGAGGCAGCCAACCTAGTCGGTAGTATGGGCAGGCGTTTAGAGGCTGTCATTCAAGCTAAAGGAGGACTTACAAAGTATTAAATCCTTAAATATTATTAAAAAATTTGCCCTTTTCACATGCGTGCCAACACTTTTTTGATGTAAAATCGTGACTTTTTTTACTTTTTCTTATAATGAAGAGATTCGTGTTTTTTGTGTTAATACTTAATAAATAGTATATTCTAAAAAATAGCGTTTTCACTGTTTTTCTAACTTAGGTGGAAAATAAGTTATTACATATGAAACTTTCCATAGAGAGGTGTGCCTAAACTTTTTTGACTCACTGTATGTCGGCGATATACTGCTCCAAAATGAACACACGATAATTCTTTTTTTGACGGAAGCATATTAACATCTCAACGATTGTTTATTCTTTCTATATGTCCGAAATATAAAGTAGTAAGCTCCATCTCAAAGCAAAGGTTGCAGAAACGAGACTTATTAAGGGCGGCCTCTTTCCTAGAAACAGTATTCGAAAGTAGTTCCATACTTCGGATCCGGTTACCTTACGCTCTGTAAAAACTATTCTTGCAACAGACTTTGCGGTTTTTTTTTTGCCTGATTAGGTTCTCGTACTTTCCAATTTCCTGGTCTACGTTATTTCGGATACATTCTATTTTTCTATGTCCATACTTTCCGCATATTCTCCGCTATCACTGGATGGATGAAAATAGCCCCGTAGTGTTCTTTCCCTTTTAAAATATCTGAAATAGCATTAAAAGAGTATTCATTTACATATATATAAACTGCCTAATCTATCCCAACAAACCAAAACCCTTTAGAAATAACTTGTAACAAACTTACTATCATAAGCCTTAAGCTTAGAAAACGTTAGTGAAAACTATAGTTATACGCTTGGTAACAATTATATAATAAACAAAATTGAACCCTGTTATAAGCTTGCTAGTCTATAATATACAATAAGCTTAGAAATGTAATAAATAACAATAGCTTTGTTCATAACGGATAGCTAAGGTTAGTATACGCCAGCTGTTATGAATTAGGCTGTTTTTTTTTTTAATTATTTGATACACATTCCAGCTTTATTTGTTAAATTATTAATTTTTTTTAATTGGTTCTTATACTTTTAATTTCTCATTATAAAATAAATATGTATATTCAAACGAATTTTAAACCATACTTTCTTATTAGGTTTAGTTATTAAATTAAAGAGATCATTAAATTAAAGAGATCATTAAATTAACGAAATTTATAAATTAAAGAGATCTCATATTTCAAACACAATATTCTTGAATAAACATAAAAGGCACTTCAATTGTTTTTCCACATAGGTTATTTGGTAGATTTTAAAAAATTCACTGATTATCTTTTCTTTATAGGAAAAATGAAAAAATACTAGGTTTCGCTACATTTTAAGAAAGAGTTTTTTGGGAAAGGACAAAAGTTATTAATTTTTGATATGTATCTTTTTTTCCTCATACTTAATTTTGCTTTTATTTCATACAAGTATTTATTATAATTTTCGGGAGCTTGTAAACGAAGTTGCTGTTGATTTTCTTTTGAAGTAAGCACATTTTATGTTTCTATTTTTTGGATTTTGAAACATAATTTTTTTTGGACTCTAGCCTATTTTTCGCAAATTGGAAAAATGATTTCGTGCTTTTCACAAAATCCTCCTCATTCAATCCACCGGAAACAGTAGCATCTATAAAATTAAAAAAGGAATTAAACTTAAATGCGTAAAATTGTTGAAGTCAGTTATGTATGTACATACTTCTTATGGCTTTTGCTACACTCAGACTGCACACACTCTTGTTATCTTCTGTCCCTTTCCAACACAACTTTTCCGCAACTTTATCGGTTAAAATCTTTCGCCAGCAGTTTTTGGTGAAGTTCGGTGCCTTTGCTACAGATAACAGTTCTGTTCCCTTTGTATATAAAGAAAAAAAAAGAAAAAATATTAGGTTAATTGGTACGGTTATTTTTAGTCTATTTAACTAATGATGTAGTGGTTTTTCTATTTAACTTACAAACGAAAGAAAAACGTTGTTATCATCTTCTAACTGCTTTTCGAACTTTAAAAAATCATCCATTTCTTTAAAGGCGATATCAGGCATCACGAACTTCAATAATTTTTCTTTCATCAAACCTTTTACTTCATTTCGTAGGTATTTTATCTCTTCCCGCATTGAAGTTACCTCAGTCGTCAGCCTTATAAACATGGGTTCAATAGCCTGAGCAAGAGTTTCCGTTACCGCTAAAAATAAATAGAAAAAAACATTATCAACTGATAAAATTTCAAAACATGTATGTAAATATATATCATTGAATATTTACCTTTTAATGCCACAGGCTGTGCTTGTGTAACATTTTGACATTCTGAAGTATTGTGCATGAGTTCCGAGTTTACAAAGATACTGTTAAAGTTTATGTTATTATTGTCTTCAATCATAGTGGATAACTGGAAAAAAACCAAACTCATTGTTTTTATTGCTTAAAGCACAGATTTTAGTTATATCTTTCCAACAGTGTTCGTAGGGTGCTTCTGAAACTGTTAAACTTGCTGTTTCAAAAATGCCGAGAAGTGAAGATTCTAGTGGATTGAAAAACATTGATCTCAAATTCAAAACTTGATGTCCAATGACTACACCAACATGATGATTTATTGATGACACTTGATAAATGTTGTTTCCAGTTTTATAAAAATTATTTGGGTGGGCTGTTGATAAAAATGCATTTGCTGTTTCTTGCATTGTATTTTTGTATGATGTATTGATACTAGAGGTCTGCAACGAATAACTTTTCGCTGCACATATGAAGTTCTAATTCGAAACGAGTAAGTACATACTCGCTCTCTCAGAGCGCAAGCAATGAAGTGAAGAGAACGGTTGTATATCAAATACAGAAGAGTATGTAGCCGCAGCACAATGTGTTCCGAAAAAAGCATATAAAAAGCAAATATACAAATGAGAACAACACAGAAAAAGTACTGCGAATATGATGTTCACTTCACGTGGTACCTCGAGTATTAACAATTCGTTGATGATGGTTTTGACATTCGAATTAAAATTTAACTGGTATTTTGTGCATGGATTTTCAGTTATTTCAAACATTTGTTGTTTTAGTGGCGATATACAGTAGGTAACATTGACACGTTGACTGTTGTGCAACTAAACTTTATTTTGAATTTAAATAAAATATAATACCACCTATTTTGCTGTATGGCAATATAAGAGTTATGTCGTGACCTTTAAAAATAAAACAATAAAGTTTTTTTAACTTGTTATACACTCCATCATAGGATGGAGTATATACTAAGTTTGTCATTCCGTTTGCAACACCTCGAAAGAGTGATCTGCGACCCTATAAAGTATATATATTATCGGTCAGTGTAACATTCTAAGACATTCTAGCGATGTCCGTCTGTTGTCTGTTGAAATCACGATAGAGTGCGAACGACCAACGCTAAGATGCTGTAGGAAGATGTTTTTTGCCCATAAGCAGGTTAAGTTCGAGAATGGGCAATATCGGACCAAAGGGGAAAAAGTTCCCCTTTACGGGACTAAATATATCCCGGCCATAATCAAATTTTTCAAATATTTTTTTTCACTACATCGGATTTTTTTTGGTAAAATTGTTCTAAGTTTATATAATTTATAGATGGGGAAAAAATCCCAAAAATGGGCGTGCTCATGGGTTCCGTGGACCCTTGGGGCCCAAAAAGGGCCCATGATAAACATGCGCATATGGGTATCGAAGTGCAACGAAATTTACTCACGAACCCAAATATGCCTTTATTTTCATGATTTGCCTACATTTTTTGATCCGGTTTCTGGGACTATCGGGTCACCAGCGGCCCAAAAACCGTCCCTTGACAAACATGGACATATGGGTATCGAAATGCAACGAAATTTTCTCGCGAACCCAAATATGCATTTATTTTCATGATTTGGATAAAATTTGTGATCGGGTTCCTGGGACTATCGGGTCACGAGCGGCCCAAAAACTCAGTTAGTTTTCTTATTTATTGACTTTTTAAGGATCCATGATGGAGGGTATATAAGATTCGGCCCGGCCGAACTTACTATTTGTCCACTTGTGTTTTTAAACAAAACCAAATTATTCGTTTGATCAGAGTTATAAACTTCAGTACCAATGTTCGTCTATTTTACGGTTGTACTTAGATATAATTTTTATACTATATTTATATTATGGTTATGCTTAGATATCATTTTTATTTTATGATGTTAAGTAAATCAAGTAAATATACACAGAGGTTGAGCCTTTTAGGTAACAAAAAAAAAGTAAAAACTTAAAATTGAAAAATATACATACGTATATTTCAAATCAGTCAATTATTCCACCAAAAGCATTAAAACAAAATTTTTTTAAAAATAATTAATTACATAACTTCAAAGAAAACTTCAGTATTTTACAAAAAATTAATTATATTTCTTAAAATTATTTGGTTTAAGACAATCAATGTATATTCTTTGAAAAATAAAGTAAGACTTAGTATAAAAAATGAGTATGAACAGCTTAACTATATTTGGTTGAAGCACATTTGAAATCAGTCTGTTATATTTTCTAAATCACTATAAATATTTGTTGTTTTAATATTCGTATGCAGAAACATTATTTGGTTGACGGTAACTGAATTAGTTCCAATGACAATTTTGCACTTGATATCCATAATCGGCAGTAAATTCGAACCTGATGCCTTTGTAAGAAGAGAAAAGAAGTAAGTTTGTTAAGAATTTTTAAGTAGTCTTTAATCGATATTATTTTGTTATAATTTTAAATAAACTTACTTCAAGAGTATTCATTTTCATTAGACACTGAAAGGCGATAAGAAATCATAGACAACTGTTCCTTCTATTTGTTATACTGAACGTTGTACATAGAGTACCGCAATCACTTTCGCTGTCGCGACGTACTCGACAAGATCGCTGTCGGTATGTTCGAATAAAAGAGAAAGAGGAACATGTATTCGCTGGCAGAGACCATAGCCGAGTAACAACTAGTAGTTATTTGAAGATTTTGTTGTTCCTACAAATGTGAACATTTGTTTTTTCGTCACTTCCAGTAAGAGTTTATGCTTCGTCGGTACATGTGTACACTAGGGTGGAGTGAAAACATGCTTTTATTTTAATTTGAAAAAGTTAACCTCGGAAAGAGATGTAGTCTGGGGTCCTAATGAGGGGAAAAATAAAGAAAAAAATTTTAAAAAAAATTTAGGGGCGCGACCCCCTCGAAATTTGGAAATTATCGCTATTTTGGCGTTGATTTTAGAAAAATCCTAAAAATTAACGACTTAACTTATTCGAAATTTAAAAGCTTGAGCTTGTTCAGTGCCCAAACAAAAGTATTTGAGGCAAATATGAGGATAATCGACTAATATTTGTAGCTTTGGTGGCGATTTCATTGTTCAGTCAATTTTCTGAAGAAGGGACGATTTGACTTATTTTACTTTTTGAAATTTTTGAACAATGAGAAAATTTTTTTTAAATTTTTTCATGCCCTTATTTCATTGTTTACGCTATTGCAAACATTTATTGACATAAAACTTTTTAGGATTTTTCTAAAATCAACGCCAAAATAGCGATAATTTCCAAATTTCGAGGGAGTGGCGCGACCCCTAAAATTTTTTTAAAATTTTTTTCTTTATTTTTCCCCTCATTAGGACCCCAGACTACATCTCTTTCCGAGGTTAACTTTTTTTTTTGAATTTCACTCCACCCTAGTGTACACTGCAAATACAAATGGAATTGTGCAGACCTCTAATTGATACTTTGCTACCCCAGTCGGTTGTATAGTTGTGCCGATATATTATTCTTATTCTTAAGAAGTCTTTTCAACATTCCCAGCTTATTTTCAAATTTAAAGGCGCTAAAAGTTTCACATGATCCGTATTGCAAACAATCACTGGCTAAGTGAATCAGACAATGGAAATTGTAAGTTGAAATAGAATCATTATAATTGTCAGGCATTGACTGCACAAAAGTCCTTAATAATGCTTCCGCGCACTTATTGTTTGACTTGCATTGTTCAGTGTCTAATAAAATTCTCATTGCCAAACAGAGTTGCAGAACATGTAAATATAGTTTTTCATCCAAAATTCCTTTTAATATAAACGGCCCAACATACAAAAGAAATGTACGAGACTCAGTAGCTTTATATCGATCTAACTCGTGGATATCTCTTGTAGTTCTTCTAAACTCGCGTGGTAGTTGTCTTTTTAAATGCAAGAGGTTTTGGTTTAAATTAGAGAATTTTTTCTTTTGAATCGAATATGGTGTATTTCTTGTTTTTATCCAAGCACTCATTAAAGTTTTGACAACACCCAGACAAACTACGTGCATGTAATCCATGGGAAACGATCTTATTAGGTCTATTGGCAAATCTTCTATGGCCATTTTCTTATTTATTTTATGATGATTTGTATCCAAACGTTTCCTAAAATTTTCATCGGTTCGTACTGTGATTTCTTCATATTTAACCACCGCATGGTTTATATGGTCACCCTTTTGTTTACATTTATGGCAACAATAAAAGCCGGTGTGACTCTTTATTCCCATAACTAGGGCCCTTGCCGGTGCATCACATATGACAGCTCGACAATTAACTTCATATATTTTATTATTAAAAGTAAAGTTGTTGTTCATAATTTCGCTTAATTCTTTAACGAAAGGATGTAAAAACTCATTAACCCTGGAACGCTAATGTTAGTCGTTTCGACTAACATTTTACGTGTATTTATAATGCCTAGAAAAATAACGTTAGTGTTCCAGGGTTAACATCGTTTGGCTTACTGTTTCCATTATAAATTCCGACTGTATGTATAGAATTGGTACCATTCACATTTACAAGAATTGGCCATTGGCCTGAGATAGAGAACTTTTTGCAACTGGTAATCCATCTATGTTTATATTTAAATCTATTGTACTATCTGGAAACGTTGTGGATGATGGGAAGTCGGTAAGACAATCTTTAAGCCCATAATGTACATAATTCCCACCTTGAATTGGAACTATCGGTGCATTACGCGGTGTTTGTTTTAACGTCCTAGCATCACTTGGTAAACAAGGAAATTTTTTTTTTTTTTAAATTTTTAGCAAATCAGTTACAGCACGATTGGTTATGGTATGTTCAACAGCCCAAGCAGCAATTTGTCTTTTAATGTATTGATCACCCACATTTTCTTCACAACTCGAAATATCGTCGTCACTAGTGTTTACTTTTATTTCATCATCAGATTTAATGTCATCACTTAAATTAGAATCCACTGCACTACAAGTGGCTACAAGATCATCCCTTAAATTTGAGTCCACTGCACTACATGTGGCTACAATGGAATCTTTTTTGTTACTTAAGCTGACTTCAACTTCACTAGAATCGCACTTATGTTTTTTTAGCATTTAAAAGTAAGTCAACAATTTCTTTTGGTTCCTTACGAACACTGTGTTTAATTTTGTAAGGCATTTTTTTTATAGTTTTATATATTTTATTTTACTTTTACAAACTTTATTTCTTCACTTTTTTACTTCTCTTCAATTTCTTCACTTTTTTACTTCTCTTTAATTTTCACTTTTTTGTTACTCCAACTTTACAATTCAACATGAACAAGACAACTGAGAACTTTAACAAAGAAAACAAAATGCACGTGTACAAATAACGGCACTTCATATACGTCGCAGCGACTTTGGGTTTTTTTGTTTCTTACGACCAACGCGATCTTGCCCAAATTCTGTATTTAGTAAACCTATAGCTATGCAAAGTTTTGGACAAAAACATGGAAGTCTGGCAACTCCCCTTCTCGTACCTCCCATACAAATGTACCATCCCGCCCCATTAAAAATCTAGTAATTATATAATTTCGCTCAACGAATCTTTCCGAAATTCTATATTTAGCAAAGCTTTAGCTATATACAATTTTCTAGTAAAAACTCTGCTTTATATTGCGCCCGTTTTGTAAAAACGTGTAATACAATATTTATACCCTCACCCTACGGGTAGGAGGGTATATATCATTTGATACGGCTGAAAAGTGTAACACCTAGAAATATTCACATTAGAACCCAAGTCTCTTTGAACCAAATTCGATTCATGACTTTCTAAATCGTTTGAGCCATGTCCGTCTGTCCGTCCGTCTGTCTGTCCTGCTGGTACGCACGATAACTTTCGAAAGAGTTAAACAATCGCTCTGAATTTTGGCATGGGTTAATATTTTCCCAAAACTGCTTATGGGATTGCATATGGGCTATATGGCCACACCCCTTCGGGTACCTCCCATACAAATCTACTATTTCGCCCACTTTAGTAATCGTGTAATAATATCAATACGCCCACACCCATCTTGGCCAAATTACGTATTTGGTAAAAGTACAACTGGATAAAGTTTCGGACAAAAACTTGGAAGTCTGGCAACTCCCCTTCTGGTACCTCCCATACAAATGTACCATATCGCCTACATTAGAAATCGTGTATCAATATCAATATGCCCAACGCGATCCTGCCCAAATTTTGTATTTAGTAAAGCTATAGCTAGACAAAGTTTTGGACAAAAACTTGGAAGTCTGGCAACTCCCCTTCTGGTACCTCGCATGCAAATGTACCATCCCGCCCTTGATAAACCGTCTAATACTATCAGTATAACCAACGCTATCTTGCCCACATTTTGTATTTAGTACAGTTATAGCTAGACTAAGTTTTGGACAAAAACTTGGAAGTCTGGCAACTCCCCTTCTGGTACCTCCCATACAAATGTACCATCCCCCCCTGATAAACCGTGTAATACTATCAGTATGACCAACGCTATCTTGCCCAAATTCTGTATTTAGTAAATCTATAGCTAGACTAAATTTTGGACAAAAACTTGGAAGTCTGGCAACTCCCCTTCTGGTACCTCCCATACAAATGTACCATCCCGCCCTGATAAACCGTGTAATACTATCAGTATGACCAACGCTATCTTGCCCAAATTCTGTATTTAGTAAATCTATAGCTAGACTAAATTTTGGACAAAAACTTGGAAGTCTGGCAACTCCCCTTCTGGTACCTCCCATACAAATGTACCATCCCCCCCTGATAAACCGTGTAATACTATCAGTATGACCAACGCTATCTTGCCCAAATTCTGTATTTAGTAAATCTATAGCTAGACTAAATTTTGGACAAAAACTTGGAAGTCTGGAACTCCCCTTCTGGTACCTCCCATACAAATGTACCATCCCGCCCCTGATAAACCGTGTAATACTATCAGTATAACCAACGCTATTTTGCCCAAATTCTGTATTTAGTAAAGGTATAAGTGGACAAAGTTTCGGACAAAAACTTGGAAGTCTGGCAACTCCCCTTCTGGTACCTCCCATACAAATGTACCATCCCGCCTACCTTAGAAATCGTGTAGTAACACCAATATGACCAACGCTATCTTGCCCAAATTCTGTATTTAGTAAATCTATAGCTAGACTAAGTTTTGGACAAAAACTTGGAAGTCTAATACTATCAGTATAACCAACGCCATCTTGCCCAAATTTTGTATTTAGTAAAGTTATAGCTAGACAAAGTTTTGGACAAAAACTTGGAAGTCTGGCAACTCCCCTTCTGGTACCTCCCATACAAATGTACCATCCAATATTTTTCTATAGCATTCGGTATTTTAGGTTGCTATTATGACTTTTCATCAGATGTTACATCAAATGATGGTAGCTACGGTCACTTTTGACTTTCCGATACTTATAAGTATGAGACTTGTATGTTTTTACTGAGGGTATACATAAGTCGGTTTACCCGACTGCAACTTTTCCACTGGTTTTCTATAACATTCGGTATTTTGAGGTTGCTATTATGGTATATGAGACTTATATTTTTTTACTGAGGGTGAGGGTATATATAAGTCGGTTTACCCGACTGCAACTTTTTCACTGGTTTTTTCTAGTTTTTACCCACACAGCAAAACAATATATTAAAAAATTCGGCTAAGCCGGTACAATCGGATAAATTTTGAGACGTCGATCAGCCGACAATTTCGTTAAATATGATCGGCGGGTCGGCTAGCCGCGCCGGTACGGCTTGCTTCTCTGTCATGTAACTCAATTCGATAGTTAAAACTTTCAACAATATAGTTGACAATGTTCCTTTACAAAACACCAATACATCATTTTGTTTAATATTAATATTGCTTTTGATACACTTGAAAAATATAAAAGTGGATTGTGTGGCATTGTGGTTCCGAACAAATAAAAATGAGATTGCAGAAAGAAAAGATGCTTTAAATATTAATTCTTTGTCGTATAAGAGGTATGTATGTTCATTTATATGTATTTTAATATGTAGCCTTTAACGTTTTTCATTGAACATTTTTAAAGTCTGGTGTAATTGGAAAAACGCATGAAAACGAACACCTTTAATTCAACCGAGAACTGAAGCACAGTATTAATGCAATGGTGGTAAGTAAAATGTAAAACAAGAGGGGGATACACGTATTATAATAACCATATTTTATTTTTAACTTTAGATCTAAAATCAGATATGTGAATGGATGTTTTTGATGGGAGATCACAGGATTCGGATGTTTGGGAAGTTTCGCACGAACGCACTTCGCTAAAAACAAGTGTTTTAGTGGAGACAAGTCGTTGTGGGTAATAGGTAATATAATTGTTTTTCATTACTTCGTACCAATCAATATTTTAAATCTTGTTGTGTATTTTGGGCTACTCCGGCTACCCCTTAGAGCCAACATCATTCAGAAGCGTGTGAGACAGCGAATAGCGCAAGAACTCAGAGATAAAATCAAAAACAATATAAATTCTTTAATAAAAAGTAATAAAAGGAAAAATATAAAAAAAACCCTAAAATATTCTGAAAGACTGAATTTTTTTAATTCAATTAATTCGTATTCTTTTCTCTTATATCGGCTTATTTTTTTAAATTGTCATTAACCTTTTCCATCAAGGCCCCTGTGCTTTGCCCGTTAAGCACGCACTATTTTGTTTAGTCGGCCCAAGGAAGGACATAGGATGTTGGACAATTTCCAGAAAAATATAAAATCCTGGAAGATTTTAACTAAAATTTTACTCTTTTTTTTTGTTAGTTTAACAATACCAAATAATATTTCGAATGTTTTAAATTTTTTTTCATGTCAATGTCATTTCTTTTGTGATTTCATATGTCGGTAATTATGAAACTCAATTAATGAATCCAGAACAAAATCAAATGTATGATGAAATTATGCAAGCAGTCGATAACGGAAATGGCGGATTTTTCTTCCTTGAAGCGCCGGATGGAACTGGAAAAACATTCCTGATTTCACTGATTTTGGCTACAATTCGATCAAGATCTGAGATTGCTTTGGCACTCGCCTCTTCTGGGATAGCGGCTACGTTGTTAGAAGGCGGTCGAACAGCTCATTCTGCATTGAAATTACCATTGAATATGCAAGTGGATGAAGAACCGATATGCAACATTTCAAAGAACTCTGCGATGGCAAAAGTATTGCAACAATGCAAGATTATTGTGTGGGACGAGTGTACAATGGCTCACAAACGCGCATTGGAAGCTTTAAATCGCACATTGAAAGATTTACGGAATGACACACGACATTTCGGTGGCGCATTGATTTTGTTGTCAGGCGATTTTCGTCAAACGCTGCCTGTCATTCCAAGATCAACTCCAGCAGATGAATTGAACGCTTGCCTGAAGGCGTCGGCTTTATGGCAATACGTGAAGAAATTGCAGTTGAAAACGAACATGCGAGTTGAGGAAGTGACCAGTCCGCTGAGGAGTTCTCTAGGCAATTGTTGGCGATGGGTAATGGCGTGATTCCAGTCGAATTAGTTACCGGCTTAATTGAATTTCCACAGAATTTTTGCAGCATTACAACTACGCCGGAAGAGCTGATTATGAAGGTTTTTCCGAATATCGCGCAGAATTATGTTGACCATGATTGGCTGAGTGCACGAGCGATTTTGGCTGCGAAAAACAAGGATGTCGATCATTTGAATTTCGTCATTCAAAATGATATCTCCGGTGAGTTGCATTCATACAAATCCGTCTACTCCGTGATGGATGAAAACGAAGTCACGAACTATCCGACAGAATTTTTGAATTCTCTGGATGTCCAGGGCTTGCCGCCACACTTTTTGAAATTGAAAGTCGGCTCAATTATAATTTTGTTGCGTAATCTCAATGCACCAAAACATTGTAACGGTACGCGTTTGATTGTGAAGACACTCAAATCAAATGTCATTCAAGCGACGATTTTGAGGGGAAAATTCAAGGGCGAAGATGTTCTCATTCCGCGGATTCCTCTTATTGCGAACGATTTGCCATTCGTATTTAAGCGTCTTCAATTTCCGGTGCGTCTCGCCTTCGCTATGACAATTAATAAGGCGCAAGGACAATCGCTGGATGTTTGTGGAATCAATCTTGAGTTCCCATGTTTTTCACATGGTCAATTGTATGTGGCGTGCTCACGTGTCGGGAAACCTTCCGCTTTGTACGTGTACGCGCCAGAGAACAAAACGAAAAACGTTGTGTACCATAAAGCACTTCAGTGAAAAAGCGGAAGGTTGGCTGATAACTCAATCATTGCGGTTTGATTAAAGCACATCGTTATTCTTTTACTTTAGTTATTTCCATTGTATTTAACACAACTTTTTAATAAAGAATTTGAATTGACTGAGTTAAATAAAGCAGCAAGTGCATGCTAGGAATTATTTTTTTCGTTGCATTAACGAATTTAAGCGGAACGAAGTTCGCCGGGTCAGCTAGTTTGAATATATATGGGTATTTCCAGCCTTACGTACGTGACAGTCGTACGACTTCACTAAAGAAAAAATATAGCAGCTTACAATATTTTTTCTTTTTGTTATATTTTTTTATCAATACTATATCATATGTAAAACAGGAATTTCGCTTAAATATCTTTCCGAAGATATTTGCGAAAAACCGAGTAATACGTACGTGACAAAAATGGAAGTGAGTCTCAACCTCGTTCTTAAAACTTCAAAATTCTGCGAAGTGTAGCGGATTTTGCCATCGATTTTTCTAAAGTAAAGTGGATCAATGTCGCTTACTATTCCTTTTTGTTTTGAGGAAAAACAATTCATAGATTTTTCTACAGATGCCGTAATATAATACGTTATGTGACATATGTACGTTATGTGACATATTTTTCCGTCGTAGTGTATTGAAAAATAAATTCGAAAATTTCAACGTTTAAAGCTTTATTAACTATAAAAGGTAGCGGAAACTTAAATTAATGTTTATACTGCGTACATTTAAGTCTTTTTTCACATATTACACAATGAAATATTTTATAAATGTTTATTTTTGGAATACGCTGTATTGGCTAACTTTATTTCTGATTCATCGTTGCACGAAACCCAATGAATTTTTTGAATTCCAGGTATATTTGATACCTTCTTCCACTTTTCGAATAAATTGGGAGAAAACTCATCTATCTGCTTTGAAGAAATGTATATTAAACAAATACCACTAAGGTTGTTCCGAGCACATTCAAAAAAATCCAAAGCAGTTTCCAACAAAATCCTTTTTGTTTTTGTTATATGCCAAACACTTCTTTTATGACGGCTCCTACTCCATCGACGGCTCCCTTCCCATGTGAAGTCGCAAAGTAGTTCCATTCCAAATATTTGCATTAAAATTTGTATACGAAGTCGGGTAAGCTTATTTTTTTCAGCTAATGTTTTGCCCATCTACAGAAAAATCATACTTCGATTATGAGTGTATTTTAATTTTCACACCGAATTACACATACCCTTACGTACGTGACAGAATTGCAGCACTAATAAAAATATTACTTTTGTAAATTTCACTATCTTTCAAATAGTTTTATATACTTCACGATGAACTTGTTTAGAATCTAAATTTTTGGATAAATTCATCTGTTAAGACAAAAGTAATGAACACAAATGGTGTTTTTTCCTTACGTACGTGACATTAAAACATAATTGACAAAAAACTCAAAAGTAACTGTTATAAAAGCAATATTTGCTCTATTTCTTTTTTGTTGTAATTACTTGTTGTTGTGAGAATTATTTCATGTAAAGTCTGTCATCACAACATGTTCCGTAGATTTATAAAAACTTAAGAGAAAATGTAATACATTTCTACGAAGAATGTGAAAAAAAAAATGTTTGGTTTTGGAGCCATTTTTCTCTTTATGGTACCAAATTTTTGCTATCAATGCATCAGAATATGAAAATTTGAACGTTTTTCTGTAATACTATCAAAGAAAAACTAATATTTACTCACTTTTAATTTTGAGGTCACGGTTGACATCTCGATGGGTATTATGTTACATATTCATTATGTTACATATGACAATAAATAAAAATAAAAAACATTGACTTCTTTCTGAGAATAACGGTAAATTCAACAAAAACAAAATAATGAGGGGGACAAAAGTTTAAATACAGTACTAAAAAAATTAATGTATCAACTACATTAGCTAATATAAATATAATATCAATATTTGGTTGGGCCTCCATTAGCTTCAATGACTGCCTGAAGACGACGTGGCATGGAAAGAACCAAATTTTCCGTTTCTGCTGATGTTATTTCAGACCAACCCTTTTTTAACGCTTCTTTCAGTGAATCCTTGCTGGTTGGCGCTGCATAATCCATTTTCCTGGCCAATAATTCCCAAACATGCTCAATTGGGTTTAAATCCGGCGACTGTTTTACTGTTGGTGTTAAATTTGTTGTTTGTAACGCTGTGCCGGATTTTCGCCAAACCTTTGCTCAACCATCGCTGCCAAAAATATTGAATTTTGATTCATCGGTAAACAAAACTGTTCTCCAAAAGTCATCGTCCTTATCCTTGTATTTTTTTGCAAATTCCAAACGCAGTTGCATATTTTTTTTCGATATAAGGGGTTTCTTACGTGGTACTCTGCTTCGAAAGCCATTGTCATGTAACACTCTTTGGATGGTTTTAGGGTGAACAAGTTTTCCGGTAGATTCTGCAATACCTGCTGCTAACTTAGGGGCACTTATTTTCGGGTTTCTGTGCACCTCTTTAACAATAAGCCTCATATCCCTTCGAGAAAGCTTTTTTGGACGCCCACTTCTAGGTTTGTTTGCAACTGTTTTATATATTTTAAAATTTCTTATGATATTTTGCACACTAGCACATGACAACTTAAGAATTTTTCCTATTTCTCTATAGGATTTTCCTTCTTTAAAATGTGCAATTATTAATTTTTTTACACTTCCTTCTATTTGCTTTCCTTTACCCATTTTTAACTTCGCAACGATCCTCACTTGCTCAAAAACTTGTTGAATTTTAATGAAAATGTCGTAAATAAGTCGGGAAAAAAATAAGGGTACATCGATTCTCCTAAAATAGCTAAATCATTAGTGCTATTACATGAAAGCAAGCATGTATTTAAACTTTTGTCCCCTTCATTATTTTGTTTTTGTTGAATTTACCGTTATTCTCAGAATGAAGTCACTGTGTTTTGTTTTTATTTTTATTTATTTGTCATATGTAACAAAACAACATATTCAAATTTTTTTAGAACTGTTTCATTCTCTTTAGATCACAAATTTATAGGGTGTATTTAAACATTAGTCTCTCACTGTATATTAGTTTTTTCATTATTTATTATTATTATTTATTTCTTAATTAATTATTTACAATTTATTTATTTCTTATTTGATTTTTGGAAAGCACCAGATTCCTTTCGCTTAGCAACGCGATCCCCTGCGTGGACAAAATGTTGCTGTAAAACTCGATTAATTTGAAATTCTGCAGCAGCCTTAAATTTTTGTTGGCAAGCTTTTATAAAATGCAATGCAAAAATAAAATGTTTGTGTTAAAGAAATATGTTATATAATAAAATCGTATAAAATTCATACCTTTAATCAATGTAATAAAATACATATTTTCAACGGTTTGCTTTGTTTTTGTGCACTTCCAAGAAAATAGCAACGCCAAGTCATCCGTTACAACCCGTTTGATTGCATTTCTAGTAAAAGTTACTACATCACCACCCCCCCCCCCCCACTCTCTTAATGATTCGTGTCTGAAAATAGTACAATAATTTTAAAAGCATTATTAAAATATATTCACGTACAAAATATATGTATATTAAACAATGTATTCACGTACAAAATCCTCAGCCTTGTCTTTGCTTTCATTTATATCCAATCCGAATTTGAGAATATCCTCAAGGGAAGAAAAAGGCAATTGCTTGGAAATACTTTCAAGTTCCACTGGAATGTTAATTTTTTTTAATTCGCGAACCTCATTTCGGCCTGCCACAACTTCGCTAGTTAACGAATTAACTAGTCCTTCTAAGGATGCAATTTTCGAAGTTTGCTGTGAAACCTGCTCCCGTAAGGCTTGTAGCTCCAGAAGTATTAAATCAAGGTTAGGGTTTATTGGTAGAAGCTTCTGCAAATGATTAAAGTTGGATTATTAAAGGAAAGTTAGTAATGTTTGACAAATCTTACCGGTATTTAACTTATAATTAATTTGTTTAGACATTTTTAAAACTACACGATTTTTAACCATTTCACCCTTTTGAGTGCAGCGTATGCAGGAGTAATAACCAGTGTGCCCTTTTGTACCAATGATAAAAGATCTTGATGGTGCATCCATTATGAAGCACCTTACTTTTATTATATACATTTTTTCTTTATAACAAAATCCTTCATCAGTCAACTTTTTTAATTCAGAAACAAACTCTCATAGAAATTCATTTGCACTTTTTGGTTTTGTGTATCCTTCAGACGCACCAATTAAGAGGACATCGGAAGTGTTAATAACACTGCACAAAATCGGCCACACTTGTTTGCTGGAACTTTTACACAAGGGCAAGCCGTCAACATTGAAATCCAGTGCAATTGTTTCCAAGTCAAAATTACTTGCACATAAAAAATCGGTTAGGGCATCTGTGAAAGTACTTGCCTGACCCCATTGGTCGGGCAACAACATCTTTTGGTGTTCTTTTCAACGTTCTCACGTCTTTAGGAACACTTATGTTGCATTCTCTAAAAATTGCTAACATTTCGTTAACAGCAACATTACTGATGTTGTGTTTTATAGCCCAGGTTGATAGTCTGGTTTTTAATTTATTTAAATTGGAGAAAGGCTAATGCCTATATTTGATATCTCCGAATTAACGTTGCAATCAAAATCAGTTTCTGAACTTTCCAAATTTAATAACACATTTTCTTCATCCATATTGATGTCAGAATCAAAAACATTTTCTAAACTTTCCACATTTGTATATTCTGAAATATTAACTTGTTCACTTATTTCTGCACAAGTATTTTCAACGGCATTTACATTATAATTTCTAGCTATTATTTTAGCGGCTTCTCTCTTACTTTTCAACCGCAGTGCATTTTTATTAATATATTACTTTTACACACCTTTCACTGATCACTACTTATTTATTTATTTATTTTTGATATTTTATATTTCCGATGTATTACAGATCACTTGCTCAGATGAAATGACAATTTTGGTAATGGCTCTTGAAAACAAATATTTATTTTCCCGTTACCTTTAGAATACAAAAAAAAATCCATCGAAAGTTATAAAAAAACACTGATGACCCAACTCAGAACGATAAAGAATGCAAAAATATTGACTATTGTGAGGAATATTCCCCGTTGCTTGTGTGCGCTCGCGTATTCATCGCTTAGGTGTAAGGCGTAGGCGATGGCGCGCGATTCACATCGTAAACGTCATCAAAATTGTTGTCAGCAGAAAGTGTTCTTAGAAAAAAATTGAATTACTTGTGTAGGCTCGCGTATTCATCGCTTAGTTGTAAGGCGTAGACGATGGTTAGCGATTTGCATTCCCTAAGAAAGATCGCGTAATCATCGCCAAAAAATCTCAAAAATTTTTGCAGTGCAGTTTCGTGTAAGCCCCGGGTGACGTGAGACCTTGTAATGGTGGCATCTGATGCGGGGTTTAAAAGGTTGACGCCATTTTATCCAAAACCCCCAAAAAATAGTTTTTTCAGCCATAATAAAATCCAAAAGAAAAGAGCAATCAACTGCTGGTACACAAAAAATTAGCAATTTCTAAAAACAATAAAAAAGCATCAGCGAATTTTTGAAAATTGAAAAAAACCATAGCCCTGCTCTACTGCGGTGCAAAATTATAGCCGTGGACCCTTTTTTGTGATATCTCACAGTATCATCGCAATTTGAAAAAATATCTTTATGTCATATGAGAGAGCACTAAGAACTAATAAAAGAAGCTGCAAGAGAATATTCTGTTTTCTCTTTTATGAGGCGTTAGAACAAGTAAATAGTTTTGGGACTGGTGCAAAATTATAGCCGCAGTACTAAAAACAAAACTACATGGATAACGGATTCGATTTTTCTGCTCTTTTCCTTTTCGATTCTTTCTTGTTTATGGTTATTTGACCATTGCTTTTTATTGTAATTTGGATATAGCACGTGGATCATATTTATCAGAAATCGAAAAAGGCAAAATTATTGCTTTTCGGGACGAAAGTTTAACTTTTCGCGAAATTGCTCGAAGAATAAACCGATCAGATAAAGCAGTTCGCAATTTTTTAAAAAAAAACCTTTCGATTTAGTGCAAAAAAAATCAAATACAGGAAGGAAAAGCAAGTTAACTGCACGAAGTAAACGCATGATTGTTAACTGCGCTAGCAACTCAACAAAAACTACTAATCAAATAGCCCATGAGTGTGGAATAAATGTTTCCCACTGGACTGTAAATCGGGTACTTAAGCAATCTACAGTTATTCGCCGCCAAAAACTCAAGAATGCACCACGGTTGCTACCTCGGTACAAAACCGCTCGTTTAATGTTTGCAAAAAATAATATGAGTACGGACTGGAATAAGGTAAGTCAAATTAAACATGTTTCAGTCAACACATTTTATAAAATTCTTTTTGCAGATCATTTTTTCTAGCGAAAAGGAATTTTGGTGGTGGAACACTGATGGTTTGGGGAGCATTCTGCGTCGATGGCATGCTTGAATTGGCTTTTCCAAGTACCAAAATGAATTCAGCCGAGTACACAACTCTTTTGCAGACGAATCTTTTACCGTTTTTTGAACGAAACATCAAAAGCAATATGATTTTTCAACAAGATAATGCTGCTGTTCATAAGAGTAATCAGACTTGTATGTGGTTACAGACGCATAACATACTCCAGTTACAATGGCCAGCTTGTTCTTTCATTTTAAAGAGCGAAAATGCAATTTTCGAAAACAGTTGCAAATACACACTTATTCGCACCCAAATGTTGAGCTTTGTTGAATTTAATAAGTTCGTTGTTTGTTTTTCCCAAACACGCTATTGCTTATACACAAATATTATTGTTATTAATATATATTAATAATATATTATTATTATTATTAATATTGTTTGTTTTTAATTTTTCTGTTTGTACCCCTATCAACACGTTGTCCATAAGGGCGTTAGTTGATTAATAAATTATAAATAAATATGTAATACTAATAGCAAACGAGTTATATATACATCCAAATAAGCTTTGTGTGCTACAAACACCAAACACGCGTTTTACTTGTGTGTAAACAAAAAAAAAAGACGTATTTTTTAGCGTGTACATTAATATTCATAGGGAAGCTTGACAAAATGCTTAATCTTTACGTCGTCTGAGGTGTTAGTTGAACGCACGTTTTCAACCTTGAAGATAGTACTTGCGGATAACAGAAATCGTATTAAGTCAAGATACTTTAGAAAATATTTTACTTCTGAGGCTTAATCCAGGTTATCTAGATGAAGCAATATCAGAATTGGACATTTTTATACATGATGATGATTCAGGGAAATAACTCAAATAAGACTGAACTCCCTTTATGTTATGTATGTATGTTACAAACAAAATAAACAATACCAATGATCCAAAACAAATTTGGAATGAATTTAAAGAAAATCAAACTGTAATCCATTTTGCTATTTCAAATTAGAATTCGACATCTGTCAAACTATGTTGTTAAACTATTTTTTTCTTTCTTTCCAGTTGGAAGTCTGACATTGACGAAAATGGATCGCTTAACTATCACACAACGCGTAAAAATTATTAAAACCTACTACAAAAATGGTGATTCTGGCACAGCCACATATCATCCTTTAAGAGGAGATTATGGTTATGAAGCACATTTCTCAGTCGGTGGGTATGTTAATTAACAAAATTGTAGTATTTGGGATTCTGAGAATCCTCAAGTAATTCAAGAGAGGCCATTACATCCACAAAAAGTTACTGTTTGGTGGGCTCTTTGTCCCCAAGGTGTGATTGGACCTTACTTACCTCGAAAACGACGAGGGAACGACTGTCACCGTCAATTCGGAGCCTTATGGTCGTATGATAACCGGCTTTTTTTGCCTGCTATTGAAAAATACGACTTGGAGAATATGTGGTTTCAACAAGACGGTGCCACATCCCACACAACTCGAGCGAATATGGCTTTATTGCAAGAGACATTTCCTGGCCGCATAATTTCTCGTCGTGGCGACATCAACTGTCCACCAAGATCATGCGATTTGACACCATTAGACTTTTTTTTTTGTGGAGCTACGCGATAGACAGATAAACCTTTAACTCTTGAGCACTTAAGAAACAACATTCGTCAAGTTATGGCTGAGATACCGCCCAATATGTACTAAGAAGTGGTCCAAAATTACCTCTAAAGAATCAATGCTTGCAACACTTCGCGTGGTTTCACTCATAATGTTTCACACATAAACGTTCAAACTTTATAATAAAAAAAGAAATACCATGAAAACAAATATTTTATGTGTTTTATTTACGTTTACTTTCGAAAACGCAAAATGGATACCCTTTATATATTAATTTCTATTATTATTATTATAGTAAGTCTTCATCAATAGCACAGAAGTGTTAATTGCTTCCCAAAAAACATTGGACAACTCGTCGGAAGATCAACCAGAAAGTGAAATTGACGATAAGTTTACTTCTTCTAAGAAGCCATCTAAGAAGAATTTAGCTATAAGAACATTACAAGCCTTTTCTTTACATCACTTCAACCTTAAAGGGGTTCAATTGCTTACCGATCTTCAAATACATCTCCAAGATATTGATATCGAGGAAAAACTCGCAAAGCGGAAATTGAAATTTTTTTTAAATCCATTTGAATCCTTGCATTAACTTTTTCTCACTTCTCGCAAAAATGTTATATAAAAATCTGTATGCATTGTCTAATATTTATATGTTCTTGTTTTAGAAATAGAACTGTTTAAAGACAATTTATTATTTGCTCTTTTTGTACTAAGCGCCCAAAATTCTTCGTCCCTTATGTGTGCGCTTATGAGAGAGTACACTGTTTTCTCCAAACTGAGGTCTTTCAAAACATAACCCTTACAACTTCAATTTCGTTGTCGTTTTGCTTGAAATTTAATTTTTAGTTAGGACAGTGTTCCTTGCTACTGGACAATGTTTCAGTCTGTCCACGCCCCTTCCGGTACCTCCCATACAAATGTACCATTCCGCCCACTTTAGAAATCGTGTATTAATAAATCGAGGGATAGGTGTAGTGATCAAATGTGACGTAAAAAACGATGATTAAAATATTACCAGTTTAAATCCAAATATCATCGGAATACATTTGCTAAGAGTTAAATTCTTTTCAGTATACAAATTTGACTTTTACCCAAATTCATTTCCTGTAAGCATATCTGGGTGTTTTGTTCACGAACTTGTATCATTACGCACTTGCGAGTTACCATTTCGTAACCACAATTGCACCTCTTCATCAGACTTATCAGGTAGCTGTAGAAAATTATAACCAGCAGCAGTTTCTTTATATTTGGCCGATTTAGTAAATGGTGTTCCCGAAATATGAAATCAGTTCATACTTCCCAAATTCGGCTCGAGATAAATAAATGATCGGATAATAATGAAAAACAAAGCTCAGCCAAACGGCCACCACGACCACGCTTACAGGACCATATCCTTTTCATGAAACTGTCCATAACCAAATCGCAAAGTGGCTGCCATATGTCCTCGATAGCTTCAGGAATTATATCTTTGAGGTCTTGAATCGCTGGGCTATTGACGTGTATTAACAAATGTATTGTAAATATCGCAATATTTTCAATTAAACGAAAAAAGGCGACAGCAAAAAGTCAATTTCCTCGACATTTTCCTAATCAATAGTCGACTTTATTTTTCACCATTTTTGTAGGAAAAAGTCGAATAAGCGTGTTTTGGTGAGTGGACTTATAGAACCCTATTCAATATTCGGAAACACAAATAATTTATTTAATGCATTTGCAACAAAAAAGTTCTTCACTCAGAAATTATTTGCCAACTTCTGCAGAATATCAAATCAAGTTATTACATTCAAGAAACTGTCTATTCCATTTGGTCCAGCTAACTGCTTCCAGTGGGTATGAACATCCCCATCGAGCAATAACCAATTGCCTAAGCTTTCATCTCGGCATTTTACATCTGCTCAGGAGTGACTTCCCTAATCGAATTCCAAGAAATGCACAACTTTACCGACCGTTTCATGGTTCTCATTCCAGATTCAAATGAATACACAGTCGTTGCTGTAACCACTCATAAGCGGTGGAGGATGAAATCAAATAGACATGACAGCCATTTAATACTAAGCAAAGCCAACGATTTAATGAACTCACCGTCGAGCTCTTGATAGCGTAATTAATTAATTTGAAGAGATTTATTTTTGGATGGAACAATCGCTGGCAGCGAGCATATCAGATGACTCTCGTGCTGCGAACAAATCAAGTTAAACGACACAAGTGAGTCTATCATTTGATGCCCTCGGTCAGTTTATTGGAACTGTTCGAGAACCGAAACACAGCAGAAGACTAAATTTGATGCCATTAACTTAAATGCGGCCATAATGACTCACGCAATGTAGTCAGTCGGCGTCATTAAGCGATGATTTTTTAATGACTTCATTTAAGGATTCATTCATTAATCCTGGGGCCAGGGTAAATACGTTTAAATGATATCGACTGCAGCACGGTCTGGACGGACTGTTGTATTAGTCTCCATTGTAGTAGGAGGGGGCGGTGGGGGATGTGGTTCCGGTCCGTCCTTCGTGTGTGTTTGTTTGTTGTGGTCTTAAACGATTTTATGATTATTTGTGTTAGTTCTGCGTATTTCAAACGAGTGATTTGTCTTGGCATGATACGATTTTCTTTGTCCAACTCATGTTTGGCATAGTCATGAACTGATAAAGCTGACGTTCAAAGTTTATTTTTAACGTAAATTTGAATACTCGTGAAAGCCTTCCGGCACCTTGAGAATCATTCAAAACTGAGCATTTATCGTCCAACAAATGTGTGTTGAAATCGTTGGTGATGACCCAGTTTAAGCATCAGAAGCAGACCTTTGAGAGAAAATTATTATTATTGAATAAAAAACATTTAATAATGTAAAAGTCCTTCAAATTGGAGGAGAAAGGTACATTTTTCTTAACAAACGTTTATAAAGTTGTTTTAAATTTTAATGAATACGGGTGTAAATGTTCTTCTTCTTCTTGTTCCAATTAACAACAGTCCATAAAATTTCGATGATTGCGTTGGCTCTTGTTGAAATCAAATGGCGTCCATATCATTCTCTTGCATTTTTTTAAACAAAAATATATCCTTCTTTGGTTTATTAAATGAAAGGTTTTTTTTTTGGTTTTTATTTTTATGCCATTTTGTTTGACATTTATTGCCTGTTTCCTTAAATCGAATTTGTTCGTTCGTTACAAATTGTCAAAATTTAAGGCGCAATAAAATGGATATTTGCCAGTAGTGGGAGCTCATTCTTTTGAGATTGTGTTCCAGATGTCCATGTCTAACATATATCTGATAACCAGAATTGAATAATGTCTGAATCCCATTTTAGAACACTTACAATATTGACTATTTGTAACGAACGAACAAAATCGTTTTATGGAAACAGGCAGTTATACTTTTTTTTTTGTAAATTCAAGAACGAATCGGTAGATTTTATATGGTAACATTTTATGCAAATTCTGTATATCACAAGTGAGTTTAGAGATGTTTTTTGCAATGAATACAAATAAAATACGGATCAGTGAAAATGTCGCAGAAGTGCACTCAAAAGAGATCCGGTTGCGGTGCTGTTAAAATCGCTACACTGCCCTATGGTCAAAAAGTCGATTTTTTTTTGGCATAAAGTCTAATTGTGCATCTATTATGGCTCTCTGAGTAAATCTGCAAAATTTCGTTCGGATTGGACCAGCCGATATTGCTGATATAAACCAAGTTCGTTGTTTTTGTTGCTATCGATTTGAAATTTGGTTTATAAATTTATTTCAATGATCCGAGAGGTGTAACCCTATGGCATGTGTTACGTATTGTATCTGCAAGTAGTAAAGTCACCTTTTGTTGCCCTACTTTCCCGCCCATTGTAAAATTCATAGTAAAACTTTGTATTAAAATATTTATTGAAAATTCAAATATAAATTTTAGTATTACTGTTTCTGATTTGGGAATGCTGCTCACTTTGGTGTAACTAATTTTTTTCAAATGATCAAGAATGACAAGTTACTCGTTAATCAGCCCACTTTTGTTAATAACTTTCCATTTGTACCTCTTTGCAATGTTGTGCCATTCAAGAGTTACAATCCATGAAACACAAGTCAATGATTAATGTCAATCTAAAATTATACACTAACAAAACATTACTCAATCGAACTACAACACACAATATTCGCGAAATGATATCAATTCATAATTTTATAAACCAGTAGATTTCATAATAATACTTTTTAATATTCTTCCACTTTTACCGCGTATTTTGACAAAACAAATTCACATGCAATCAGTTGACTTTAATGACGTGCCACCAAAAACCTGATTCATTTGGAATAAGGTTTTTTTTTATGTCGGTCTACATATTTCGGAAATCATCATTTTGACCATAGTGCACTGAAGGTAATGGTGACAGAAATTGTTAAATACTAAATATCGGCAATTCCACGGTGTCGAACGTGACCGTTGTACACATTCAAAGTGCAAAAAAGGTCAGAATAAAATATATTTTAGATTCATCTTATACATATTCGTACAGGTCCATAGTAGTACTATCACCGGTGGTTTAGTTTTTTTCAGACGAAATAGTGATAACAAAATAAGGACAAAACAGGGAGCGGGTCGAACGCGACAAAAACAGAAGTAGTTTCCGTGAACATCTTTAAAAACATGAGAATCAGCGAAATCAAACAGAATATGTTATCGATGAAAATTGTAAAATGTTAAAAAATTACAAAGCTTTCGTATCCTCTTTATTTCATAGAAATATCATGGATAGTTTTTTTACATTTAATTTTTAGGTTGGTTCGAACGTGACATGTCGAACGTGATATTTTTTCTATGACTATCATATAGACAAATTAGACCAAAAAGTACCGTTATTCTTCATTCCTTTTGATTCGTCTCTTCAATTTAAGATTTCTTATGCTCTTAGAAAGATTATTTATAATAAGCCTCTTTTTACATAAGCCTATCTTTACGAAGGAAATTTTTAAAAAAATGTGCATTTAAAAATCTGAAAATGATCCAAAACTACAATTTTCCACTTTGCAATTGTTTTTCGTAAATTTTTGAGTAAATACACGTGAAATTCTTTAATTTCATTAAAATTTGAATATTTTTGTATAGTAATATATTACATTAATGTGATTTTAATAACTTTTAATTTTTTCATCACGGTAGACCTTTTGGTGGAATTACACATATGCATTTCTGGTTTTTTATAGAAAAATTTATTTTATTTTTGAAAAATTTAGATAATGTTTTGCATTAGTACCAAGCATGCTATTCAGTATGTACAGCTTTCTTGATAATATCATTTCGTACTAACATATTCAAGTGCCCCGGCAACGTGCGTCCCTAGCAGCGTGGGGGTGGTGGTTTCGATTTCCACCAGAGGCTTAGGTCTGGTGCTTCAAAAATCTGGCCATCTGGTCTGTGTCACCCGGTTTAACCGTGGTTGTAATTAAAAATAAGTAAAAAAAAAAAAAAAAATATCAATATATTTGAAAAACATAATTTTTCCATATTTATTTTTGATGTTCAATGGAAAATAAATTAAGTAGCCACACTTTCCCCCAAGCTGTATATTTTGGTATATTTTCTTCTTAATTTGGTAAATATAATGACCGATGCCAACTTTCAACGATCTAGGACCATTCGTTATAGTTTTTGCAGAACAATTCAAGAAGCTATCCCACTGTTCACAGCGCCATGATAGGACATTTTGTGACTTGTATGATCTGTGGTTTCTGCAGAATGACACACAATCGATTATCCAACTAAATCTCATACAAAATTGTGTCGTTTTTCATTCTGAAAAATTCTTCCCAAAAAAAAACAGTATATTTTCGTAATTTTTAGAAAATTTTCCTTTTTAGGTTTTTGGCAATTTTTCATATGAAAAATAACCTAAAATTTTTACAATGAAAAATTTACCAATTCTTTAAAGAGCTAAATCTCCAAAAAAAAATAACTGGGAATAGTGGAACCTTTCAACCGGGAAACATTTGAAAGCTTTTTGGATTCACCAATAAACATTTTTCGGAAATGTTTTTGCAAACGACTTCTGGTTTTGTATATTTTATTCAGAATCCATTGCTGATATGATCAAAGTGAACACTCCGGTCGGGAGAAGGAAATAGTTAACGTAAAAGACGACTTCTCGTTTTGTTAATTATTCTTTCCCGATCGACGGAACATATATACATATATTGCAGCTATGAAATAAGCGAACATTCCAATTCCCTTCCCCGGGATATGTAATTGACGGCACATTTAAAATTGTGCCTCGTCATCGTTTATGTGGAATACTTATAATTCATTATTTTAAACTTTGCAACCAGGCCGTGCCGCCGCCTTAAAGGAAAAGCCAATGAAAAATTAAGAATTTTTCAGAATTTATGGGGGAAAATTCCTTCATGCTTTTTAGAGATTTTTTTTCATTTATTTTGGGGAATTCTACATTTGGGGCATTTTTCATTTTATGTTTAGGTAATTTTGCATTTAGGGAATTTTTTGGCTTATTTCCCTTAACAATCCATGAAGGAAGTGAAGGGGAACTTCTCTCGAATAAGTGAGCGGTGCACGATATAATTTTGTATCCTCGCTGACCTGGACTTACTGTTTAAAGACGGCTCCGAGCGGCTGATGCTTTTCTGGAGAAGTTTTACATGGCTTTACCGATCACCATCTTACTCGTAAAGTCGCCAGCATTTATGAGGTGGAAAACAACGCTGAACAAATGTTGGATGGCCTTATCCGGTTTTAAAGCTGGGTTTACTTGTGTGATAGTCGCACACACTACCTACCACATCACTGCCGTCCTGATTTGTAACACACTTTAGTCAATCATCGGAATGACATCTTTCAATTACCACCCGTTTTCCGTCGACACAAGACTCGATAGAGAATCTGTGGAGATAACAGATCTTGATTCACAAAATATGTTTTGAAAATTTTGATTGCAGATTTGGGTACTCGTTTGATACAAATATGGATGACAACAAACAAATATTTTATGTTTTATTGGCCAATTCCGGCAGCTTTGTCAACACAATTTGTTATGTGCTAAGACGAAGTTAACAACGATTTGTAATAGTTAAGGAGAACAATATAGGTTGATAGAGGTTCCACATCTATTAAAACTAAAGATATGCACGTCCGACATTTTTGTCGATCTCAATAACAATTACCAGCCCGGACATCAGAATTGAACATTGCGGCCACGCACAAAATCAATCTGCCCTCGACGGATGGACCCTTTACTTGAGCATATTTGGAATACGTTACACAAACATTGAAATGCGAAAACAAAGTCACACAACGTTAAACAAGAACGTGTCCACAGCCAGCAGCAACAGCGTGCAGGGGAGCTCTGGGTTGTTGTGCCAGAGCCAAAACAAAGTGAACTGAATAAACGACATTTGCATAGAGCGAGTGAATGGGTCTTTTGTTCAATAGCCTCACTTTGCAGGACCTTGAATGATGGCATGCCCAACAGGTGCAACAACTGCTTTCTTTTCGGTCCTTAATCCAACCAATGAGAATGCGAACTTATTTTACTGCACTCTATCCTATAAATGTTGCTATGTGTGTGTGTGTGTGTTGGTACTCTTGTGTATGTATGCACAAGGATATTCTCCGCAGACCAGACGAGTGTAAATGTAAATGTAGAAGAAGACAAAAAAAAACAGGACTACAAGTTTCTATTTAAAGGAACAGACTGGCAGAAACTGTATCTGCTTCGGTTTTTCATTCATTCAGTCATTCATTTTCAAATATAACCTCACGCTTCCTTCGTGTGGTTTGATACTGTAATCCTCTGTGTTACTTTCTCGTCCTATGGTTGTTGTTGTTGTTGTTGCCTGACAGGTGTAGTTGTTATGCAAATGGACACATGTTTATTATTTAAAATCCCTTTTTACATTCTTTTCAAATCAAGTCATTTTTCTTGAATCTTTTAGCATTGGGACTTTGCTACCAACAAGTGAATTTTAATTTAAATACAGGAAGAAAGTTAAATATACCGAATTATGAGGCCTTTCTGGGTCGTGGTTTACAGTGAACTTTTTGCTAGAGTCTCAATCTCCAGCATGTACCTTTTTTAGAAATCCAGATCCAGTTAAATTGTTCTAATAACATTAACTCGCAACAAAGAAGGTGCAATGACTTAAATTGAGGAGGAGGAGAGCTTCTCCTTCTCTGCCATTGCCCAGTGTTTGTGGACCTGAGACGGGAGATGTACGGTCTACAAATTCTCCTAGACAAAAACTGTCACTGCAAAGTCGACATGGGAAGAATTCACTCCTTCATTTCGGAGGCGGGTTGGCTGGAAGAATGCGACCGTAACCAAAAAACTTAGGATATATTATGGGCGACGGGATCTCTTCTCTGTGAGATATGCTTCGATCAGTTGCCAAATTAACCTAACTGAAAATGCTGAAGGTTTGAATATTTCTGCAGCAGAAGAAATGTTTTTTTTGTTGAGTGCTGTGGGCCGAAAATATTTCCAAATAAAGAAAGGGAAAAGAAAAACAGAGAAAAATAAAACAAAGTGAATTAGGAAAATGCGAATTGAAATGGAATATTTCCTATCTTTATTGAAATCGAACAATATTGCTCGAGTCTTACTAATACGATCAGCACAGTTGGAGGTTTAAACAAAAAGTGAAGAGTGAGTGAGTATGTACGGCAGCTTGTAGCCATATTCAGAACTAGAAAGTATCAAAGTTGAAAATACAACTGGAAATTCGCAGGAGAGCAGAACGTGAGTGTGTCTGAGAAGGCGACGCGTCATAAGTTTATAACGATTGCCAGGTGATGTGTCTGTCGGGATTATTGAAAGTAATACAGCGATTTTGGCATTAGCACTAACCTTCACCGGCTATGTGAGCGGATGTTTGGATGATACCCTACGATACATTTCAGAGTTCGTTGTTTGTCTGCAAACCCAAAATGCTTCAAATATTGTTAAGGGAGTACTCAATCAAAACCAACAATAGGATCCCGACCCCACAGATGGAACACTGGCTGTACAATAGCTATGGTATATCTTGGGATCTGTAGTGTGGCGGACCTATTTGTTTATGACATTTTTGTACTTGAATGAAACCGTAGCGGTGTCAAAAGTATGATTTTGTTGAGCGGAGTTCTAATGGTGTCCATAGTTGAGCCCGCAACGAATCTTATTTTAAGAAAATCCGTATAGATTTTAGTTTATAATACAGAAAACCCTCGTAAATTAGAACCATTTTGTACCTGGGGTAGTTCGAATTTTCGATAGGTTCTAATTTGCAACCGTTTTATGTAAATAAAAAGTAACACAAAAATGCATCTTCGCTTAGAAAATCCACAAAAAAAACACTTTGGCTTAGAGTATAAAATAACAGTTTTTAAACTATTTAAGAAGTGAAGTCAGTCAGCCACTCAAATTTTATACATTCTCATTGTTCTCATATTTGTTGGGTTTTTTTTGGCCTTATTAAAATTGTCATAACAATGTCGCTGCGGAACGCCAAAAGATTGGTAATTTACTTTGTGCAAAACAGTTCACTAGCTCTACACCAATTTATTTAATTATTTACACGCTCAGCGGCTAAAACATTAGAAGTTACTCGTTTGACAGTAACAATTTTTCAGTGTTAAAAACAAACAAAAACCAGCTGGGTAATTAGAACTGACGGTTCGAATTTCAGAGCGTGTAATGTATTAAAAACGCTAGTTATAATTTCCGAAGGATTCTAATTTCCTAGAGAATAGACATGAGTTCAAATGGATTTATAGAGAGTAGATTTCTCAGTTTTCCCTCACTCAAAAAAATGTAAACGAATTTTTCGCATACTTTAAGTCGAATTACTTTTCCTTAAACCAGTATGCACTTCATATTACAGTTTTTTACATACATCAAGAATTTTATTCTGATTATAATAATTTTACAGTTATACGTAATACCTATTTTTAAGTACGATTTTAGTAAAAACAAGTGGACAAATAGTAAGTTCGGCCGGGCCGAATCTTATATACCCTCCATCATGGATCCTTAAAAAGTCAATAAATAAGAAAACTAACTGAGTTTTTGGGCCGCTCGTGACCCGATAGTCCCAGGAACCCGATCACAAATTTTATCCAAATCATGAAAATAAATGCATATTTGGGTTCTCGAGAAAATTTCGTTGCATTTCGATACCCATATGTCCATGTTTGTCAAGGGACGGTTTTTGGGCCGCTGGTGACCCGATAGTCCCAGAAACCGGATCAAAAAATTTAGGCAAATCATGAAAATAAAGGCATATTTGGGTTCGTGAGTAAATTTCGTTGCACTTCGATACCCATATGCGCATGTTTATCATGGGCCCTTTTTTTGGCCCCAAGCGTCCACGGAACCCATGAGCACGCCCATTTTTGGGATTTTTTTCCCCATCTATGAAATTTTTTATAAACTATAAAGAACAATTTTACCAAAAAAAATCAGATGTAGTGAAAAAACATATTTGAAAAATTTGATTATGGCCGGGATATATTTAGTCCCGTAAAGGGGAACTTTTTCCCCTTTGGTCCGATATTGCCCATTCTCGAACTTAACCTGCTTATGGGCAAAAAACATCTTCCTACAAAATTTCAGCTTCTTAGCGTTGGTCGTTCGCACTCTATCGTGATTTCAACAGACAACAGACGGACGGACAGACGGACATCGCTAGAATGTCTTAGAATGTTACACTGACCGATAATATATATACTTTATAGGGTCGCAGATCACTCTTTCGAGGTGTTGCAAATGGAATGACAAACTTAGTATATACTCCATCCTATGATTTCCACTACTTAGAAAGGTAGCGGGAACCGGGAATCCACTGATTTAGCGACAGTTTTTAGAGAACCCTGATTTCTAAATCACCGTTCTTTTAAACAGCAACCGTGTTCACGGGTTTGAATATATAATTGCCATAAGCTTTTTAGTCCGACAAAAATGTATTTGTTTGCACTGAATCAAATATATTTAGAAACAATGGTGAAATAACAATTTCCAATCTCCTGATCTAAATCCTAAATCCTGATTCTACGTGTAAGAAATTATAATAATTTTCAACATAACCATGGATAACAAATTTACATACATACATATCAGCTACGAGTTCCTGGAACAGTCACCGACGGATGTGTTGTTGTCATGTATTTTTTAGAGATAACAATATTTTATGTAAAAAAGAACGACATTGTAAGTAACTGTAGTGATTTTTCAATCAAGGTGACTAGGTAGCCGTTTTGGAAATATCGCTGCGACATTAACATTTGTAGACTTTGTTTGGAAATAAGTCAAAAAAAGCACTAAACTCATATTCATTTCTCAGTCATATTAAGGCATCTAAGTTCAATTCATTAACTGAACAAATAGTTGCTAACACCTTGCGACTTCTTCCTTTTGGGGCCACGTGTAAGATAAGGTCGACGCCAACAGCCCACCGTCGACCTCAAAGATAGAATTCGTGAGGCTATCCAGGACATAGGGCAGTCACTTAGCGATTTGGTTATGGAAACTTTCATGAAAACAAAGCTGATTACTAAATGCAGAAACTGTCGTCTATCGTCTGTCAATGTTAAATTATAATTTAACATTAGTGAGCTAAGTGAACATTCTAAAAATGTGTGGCAGTTATGTGAAATTCAATCTGGTAAGACAATCAAACCCGTTTTCTGTGGCCCTTTTCACATCGGAAATGCGAGTAAGAGGGTATTCCCTAAGCCGTATACAACTTCTCTGGAAAAGCCTTAGCCGTTCGGAGCTTTAAACAGTTCGTCCCGGTCAGGGCATATACAAATTATATCGTGCACAGCTCACTGACTCGAAAGAGAGTAGAAGGGAAATAAGTAAGTATCTGAAATTTGCACTTAGTGAGTGGCATCTAAAACGAAACTAATACTCTCATATTCCATAAGGAATGCAGAAG
Organism: Hydrotaea cyrtoneurina; assembly: GCA_958296145.1. Taxonomy (NCBI): domain Eukaryota; kingdom Metazoa; phylum Arthropoda; class Insecta; order Diptera; family Muscidae; genus Hydrotaea; species Hydrotaea cyrtoneurina. The sequence continues at coordinate 42,229,050 of OY282512.1, forward strand.
AAAGTTCGCCTCACACCAAATCTTGTACCGTCTTTACTTGGTTTCATTTAAATTTAGATTCTTATTTTTCTTGTTATTTAGCCCTAAAGACATTTCTTACACCGACAGTAAATCCAAGATTATCTTTGGCCATGAAGCCCCCCAGCACACCAACACTGTTGTCTTCACGGTTATTTGAAATTTAATTAATTTTAAAAAACGAAACAAAACAGAACAAACGAATCAAAACAGGTCATAAACATATTTGCTTAAAGCTGAAACCCTAAACTATTGTACCAGTAGAACGCTTAGAAAAGGGCAGAAATTAAAATGAAAAAACCACGTCTATGATTTTATTTATGCCCTCTAAACTTTAAGCGTAATTAGTGGAACAAATATTAGGGTTTTTTCCATCGCGCGCACACACACACACAAACATTTCAAGGGAAACAATGGATGGGATCAGTTTCAAAGTACAATGAATAACAAGTCACACACACCTACACTGCACAGTGGGTTGGTGTATACACAACAATGACCACAAGTCCCGAAACATTTCGTAATACACAGGAGAATGGGGTTTTTTCTCAATCAGTTAGTTATGCTAATTTGATTATAACTTAAAGAAACTTTTCCGAAACACAAGGATAAAATATTTACGTAACTAATAAACACGTTGGATGAAAAGTTAGCAACACCCCTGACAGATATTTCAAATAGCGCAAATGACCTAAGGAGGGTAGCCTAAGCTTTTCCTACGAACGACGTACACATTTGCTATGACACGTATTTGGCTCGAAAGCTTAAATACGTAATACAATATCTGCATCTAGAGTCTAGATGTAGGTCGTCTGCCCTCTAGATGATCTTTGGATATTTTGTCATCCAAAGAAAACTCGAAGTAACATTTTCAAAATGTTGCATCAACACCCTGAAGGTGTCGCACATTTTGTGCTAACAAACGAACACATTTAAGTGTAACCCAGGAAAAGATAACACTCGCGCTTTCTGGTTTGTCTTTTTGTAAACAAAGTGGTGTTTGATATTAACGATATTGTGTTTGTATTGCAATAATACAGCAGCAATTTTACCTTCGTCAAAATGTGAAAAATGTGCGACATATTCCCACTCATTGCAAGCAACACTTTGACAAACGAACTTAAAATCTCCTCATAGGGTTGCACTTTTTTAAAAAAAGAACAAAAATGTACCTTTTTTGTGCGAGTCATGAGGTGTAGAATTGTAATCAGTTTGTGTCTCTATAAAAATATATTTAGTGAATAGAAAAGAATAGCTACCGACATTACGTCGCGTACACCTAAATAATAAAATAATTCAAAACAACTGTTTATTTAATTAAAACCTTAACTTAACTCTATTGACAGGGAATACTTTAACAATTTTTGCATTTATTATACGAGGAATTTTTCAGTCTGAATGTCTGAAAACAATCATTGCTAAGCGCCCCGGTAAGCGAGTTGGTAGAGTGCTTGTTGTTTTTTTTTAATTTTGGGCGATTAATTGCATAGTCGGGGATTATGTCGGACAGTCCTGTGTTCATAATCCTCTTAAAAAACATTATGCCAAAAATTATGATGCTTTTTTATATCATTTTCATTTCATTACGTTTTGATGCAAACATTTAAATTTATTTTCGGAAACTTTTGTTTTGTGTTAACTTTTCAGTTACAAATAAAATTACATACATCTAGATAGTTTATTATATAGAACCATTTAGTACTTTCGATAAATTTTGCTAGGAAAGTCGGAAAAGGGTGTCAAGTAACCTGCTCCAAAGATGAGTGAGTGGAGGTGGCTGTAGAACTGGGAGTAGCATAGATATACCCATACGATTTGCCATATTGCCTATCGTACAACGCCCTGTATGCCACAACTCAGTAGCGACTTAGTCCTTTTTGGGTTAATGTTTTGCCATAAAGGCCGGCATACCTTGCAGGATTAGATATAATATAACCGTTGTCAACTTACTATTAACTGCACTTTACCATGCCAGGGCAGCCAATGTTGGCCCTATTTGTTTAATTTATTAAAACCTCCTTCTACGACCAGGAACGCAGCAAGAGTGAATTCTTTGAATGTGAGGGTTTTCTTCGACAGAGTTTACCAACTCGTGCCGGGGTGTTTCCATTGACTTACCTTTCATGTAGGCATGTTGAGCCTTGCTGAAGTTTGTCTGACCTCAGATTATCGCTCATGAACTTTCCAGATCTTGTAAATCTGCTCGACTTTTCTCTTTTAACAGTATGCATTAACTTCTCCACCCTAATAGCCAATCATGTCCTTTGGTCTTGCACCAGATGATCATCGTGCGTAAAGATTGTGGTGAGGGTTCGTCCTCGTCGTACGGTAGAGACATTGAAACCAGTGCAACGGTTGTCTTGTTTTTACCCTCCAATGTGGCTACCACTAAATCACCGTTACTGTAGACAGACAATGGAATCAGATTTAGGTCTTTCCTAGCTACTATATAATTTCTGATCTTACCATCTACCTCTGGGTATAGGAGCATTAATTCTGAGACCCAAGTCCACGAACCCTGTTTAGGGTTCCAGCACCAAGGTCACATCAACGTCGTTATTACCTTTGAAAAATGTAGATCATCGGTTGCTGCAGGTAAATCTACTCCAGCTACAGATCGCAACTCATTTGGTGTCGTAGGAGAATCATTTTTATTTCACCAATCCGTACGAGATTCCGATCCTACCTTGAAACATAGTTCCTTCCCTCTGCCCCATACCCTTATGGTTTTCCATTCATCAGGACCAAATCCCGTGTTCTGTCTTTTTATCAGTGTGAGTATGATCTCGTCCTCCAGAATCGAAGGCGGAATCGACACTCTCACTATCTGATCAATGTTTAGACCTCGAATACAGGTAATAAGAAGGTCAAGGGCATTCTTATTGCTGCAGCCGACATTCTTGACGTCCTTTTGCATTGGCACCCTCAAATTCATTGTAAGAGTCATCCTCACTAGTCTTGACATCTTCCTTCGGGTTGACTACGGTCTAAGATGGCTACTTGTACCTCAGGCTCTGATGTCAAACTGAATTTCTTAAATCGTGTGTTGTGCTACCAGTCTAAGTCTAAGTTGTATGTGAGTAGTTCTCCGCTTTGCTCTGACCTTCTTTTCTCTTTGTGGGTGGCCTGACATCCACGACAGTTGTATTCCGCAATGCTATATAATTCTGCACGTGGTAGGTGTGCTGGCGCTGATGTCCTCGTCCAAAATTACATCAACGTTCGCCTGTCGTGTGCCTGACGGCAACCTTCTCTCGGGGACTGATGACGTTGGGACATGCAGATATTGCGTCCCTGTCAATGGGTCATCCAAAAATGTCCCATTGTGTGGGTTTTCAGTAGTGGGTTGGGAGAGTGATTTCTCATAGGTATGCTCATCATAGTAGGTGTGGATATCCTTTAGTTGGGCTGTTCTTCATGTGCGTTTCCCAAATTCAAATTGCTGTCTCTTGCCATACTGGAGAACTTGAAGCTTAAGAAACGTCCTTAAGTCAACGCATCGCATGGAGATCGATACCCACGGCGGTGGTTTTTCGGCCTATTAGTTAGGATCCTTCAACATGTATTTTATATCTATGTATATAGAGGGCTGGATTCAAGAATAAATAGGTTTCCGTTTGGATTACATTTGCCATTGTAGGGAGGGATTTTTTGGGATTCCCAGAATAGACGTGCTCACGATTAATAAATTGGTCTGAAACTAATCAAGTTTTTGTATGGCTTTAGCTTTGCCACTTAACTCGTTATTAATACCATTTTAGAGCAGATAGTTTTTTTTTTGGACAAAAGAGATGCTCTTTGGCCATTATAAATAAAGGCACCAAAGTTATAATATTCTGCACGATAGTGACCTCGTGCGAATTTTAATGTGACGTTCTACGATTCTGTTTTGCTCTAAATTACCATTTGAAACACAGTGCCGACAGACTTTTACCCGGGAGTACGCGCGCGTATTTTCGGGTAATTGTTCGTCCTGAATTATGTATGTAAATATTTACGTATTCGTTATATCAATATCTTTTTGAAACATAAATGTATGTGTGTGTGTGTTATCAGTTTGTTTAAAATGTTGCTTCCGTTTCAATTTAAATTAACGATATCGCTTACTTGTTCATTGGATCGTCCGCATATCCGGTTCTCAAATTGCGCGCCTGAGCTTTTGTGTTCAGGTTCGAAGGAATTGTATCCCCGTAAAAACATAAATAGAATATAATTTATTGCCAATTAAGAAGCGAACGAGATTTAAAACATCATTAAAATTGTGGCTGTTTTAATGTGCAATCAATGAACGAATGAGTGAACGAATGAACAAGTAGACGACTGAAGGAATCACGGAATGAATGGAACGCTAAAGATACTTTGCAGGCTGCCTGCGGGTTTACATTATTTTCTAGAGTTCATTGAGTTTATCTTGCGAGTTTAAAGTGTGTGTGTGTGAGTGTGTGTAACATTTAGATTTTAAATTCGTATTCAGATTTCAATACATACGTCGTCAACTCAAATGCAAAAGGACGAAAGAACACTTATCGCATTTATAAAAATTCTATATTTTTTGCTCGTTGACGTAGAAGTCTAAAATTTGGCAGACATCCACCGTTAAGACAAGCGTAGCCCATCAAAAACCAAGTTCCATTTTTGTTTGTTAGGCCATTCTGCATTTTATCTAAAAATTCTATATTTTTTGCTCGTTGACGTAGAAGTCTAAAATTTGGCAGACATCCACCGTTAAGACAAGCGTAGCCCATCAAAAACCAAGTTCCATTTTTGTTTGTTAGGCCATTCTGCATTTTATCTAAAAATTCTATATTTTTTGCTCGTTGACGTAGAAGTCTAAAATTTGGCAGACGTACACCGTTTAGACAAGCGTAGCCCATCAAAAACCAAGTTCCATTTTTTTTTTGTTAGGTCATTCTGCATTTTATCTACTTTAGACATATGTGTACATACATATATTCTCCTTTATCTATGGAATCGACTTTGTGATTTCTGGAAAAGTTTATGCAAATGTGTTGGCTTGGAGAAATTTCTGCTGCGTACGTATGTACACAATGTGTGCATGGGATATATTTTATTTTATTTTTCCAATATCATTTGTATGCAAATTAGCTTTGTGAGTTAATTTGACAACAAACTGAAACTTATTCGCTTGAGTGAAACGGATGTCATTTGCGAACAAGACGCAAGAAAATGTCAAAACAATTTCCACATGACATTTGACATTTCGTAACGTGAATATTGGTTTCATTCGTTTCAAGATGCGTACGGTAGTAGTGCCGCTGCAAGTGGATTAAAATCATGCACCTTATGGAAAGAGTTTCGAAAAAAATTATGTTAAAAAATTACCGACTTTCAAAAAAATCCCCAACTATTGGTATGTACATTAGGGTGGAGTTTTTAATTTGAGTTTTTAATTTGCTTTTTTTTTTAAAAATAAAGAAAAAATTTTTAAAAAATTTTTAGGGGTCGCGCCACTCCCTCGAAATTTGGAAATTATCGCTATTTTGGCGTTGATTTTAGAAAAATCCTAAAAATTAACGACTTAACTTATTCGAAATTTGAGCTTGTTCAGTGCCCAAACAAAAGTATTTGAGGCAAATATGAGGATAATCGACTAATATTTGTAGCTTTGGTGGCGATTTCATTGTTCAGTCAATTTTCTGAAGAAGGGACGATTTGACTTATTCTACTTTTTGAAATTTTTGAACAATGAGAACATTTTTTTTAAATTTTTTCATGCCCTTATTTCATTGTTTACGCAATTGCAAACATTTATTGACATAAAACTTTTTAGGATTTTTCTAAAATCAACGCCAAAATAGCGATAATTTCCAAATTTCGAGGGAGTGGCGCGACCCCTAAATTTTTTTTAAAATTTTTTTCTTTATTTTTCCCCTCATTAGGACCCCAGACTACATCTCTTTCCGAGGTTAACTTTTTTTTTTGAATTTTACTCCACCCTAATGTACATATCGTTAGCTTCGTATGCAAACGTGCTAAGTCCACTTTTTACGAAAATTGCGATTTAAATGCAGAAAAATAGATACACAAAAAATACACCGTTTACACACAAAAAAACTACCGTTATTATTTGTTGTTATGCAGTGGTAAGCAAATGTGTCAAGCCCACTCTCAACGAAAGAGGACGCAGACCACGTCTTGAATATACAATTTTTTTCATTCAATCCATTCTTTGTTGTTAATTGACAAAATTGGCTGGACTAATAGAAGAAGATAACTGCGTTGAAATATTTAAAAAATATTCAAAACAAAATAAGTTAGAAAGTGTTTTCTTCCTCCTGAACATTTTAAAAAATTGGACTTAGCACGTTTGCATACTAAGCTAACGATATGTACTTTTTGAAATTTGGTGTACAAAAATAGAGAATTTTTAATAATTTGCAGAAATGGAATCCACCAGAAGGCGAAGGCAACACCAAGGCACATTCAATTATAATACTTACTTACTTAAGGTGGTTCCACAACCTGTTGTTGGTCTTGGCCTGCTTAATAAATTGCTGCCAATGCTGGCTCCAAGCACCAACGCCTTTCTGGTTGGAGCGAATAAAACCATCGGCATGGCGCAGCCTGCGCAAACGCTGTCGGGATGCAGCTCGTACATCTCACGATTCATTCGACGCCTATACTCCTCGGGCCATAGATTTTTCTCTCTCAGCTTTCGCAAGTACCCATGTTTCAGCGCCTTAAATAAGACCTCTTGTAGTGGTGGGTGTAAATATTTGGTGGATGGTAGATTTACTCGGCCTGAAGCCTCACTGATAGGGCTGTTTCAGTTCGTCGAGTTTTGGCTTCAACCTTTCACAAATGATAATATCTTGTATGCGATGGATAGGAGACTTAGTCGGCGATAGTTAGCGCTATCTCCTTTCATATCAATTGGACATAGTACACTGAGGTTTCAATCATCAGTCATGCTTTCATCCTTCGAGATGGTAATGACTAGCTGATACATGCACCTTATCACCTCTTCTCGTCCGGTCTTATCCGTTCCGAGTGGGTAAGGGTTAAATATTAGGGGGGTTGTGGTCGCCAAGCCATTTCTTCTGGTGTGCGACGAAGTTATAAGGTAAGATAGCCTTTTTCATCGAATCTGTTCGAAAACTGTGAATAAAATTCATAAAACCAGAGCAACCGTAGCGTTCCTCGATAAGTACACTTTGCCTCTGTCTATTGTGATGAGTCTATCGCGGTTACGAAACGGGTCGAAAACTCCTTCGGATTACAGTTCGACGGCAGCAATCAATACTTCGATGTAGTCACACTGTTGAGCTCAAAGGAAAAAGAGGGAGAAATGTGAGGAAATTGAGTTATATGGAAATAGAAATGATTACCCAAAAAAATGAAGAATTCGCCAAAGTAAATGAAAGGCCCACTATGAAAAGTTCCCCAAAAATTACCCAATCCAAAATCCCCCAAATATTATGAAAAATATCCCAAAAATACAGCAATAGATTTTCGGAAAAACCGTATTTGTCACAAATACCCTGAAGATCGGGAAGAAAAGGCGAATGATGAAAGACCCACTCAACCGCGATTTGGCAAAGGTTTATCAGTGGCGTCAAATGAAAAGAGTACATTTCAAAGACCAAGAGCAGTTTGTTGACAAGCAGACGTTGTACTGGTCCAGCATTGTCGTCGTTCTGTATGGGTGGTGTTGATATTGACGAATCAGATATAGGGCGATGCTCGTTTAGACTTGTTTCACCCCCCTCTTATACCAGAAATATTTACATCACTAACATCAGATCAAAAATGGACAACGACATCTTTGCAGCTCCTATACCATGGAGAGCAGTGGTTATGATATGGGATATTAGGGTTTCCGACTTCATTGTCATCCTTCGGGGGTCGCCGGAATGTGGGTTGTATACCGCTGTTCTCATCCGTCATCCCGTCTTTGATATTAGAACATTTAGTCGGAATACGTAGCTATCCATGGACTCTCATCCGTTCAGTGTCCAATTCGTTCTTCATATTTGGAACTCTGTTCGTCTGTTCGTACACTCGTTCAGCAAGTGTCTTTCCCACCACTTGTTACATTCCGTAATTACCGAGTTTCTACTGAGGGGTGAGCAGTTTTGTTATGTCCTGGGCGGCAGAGGCATGTTCGATACATCTACAAGTGAGGACACATGTAAATCGATTCACCCGACTTATGGAGAAACCAAACTTTTCGACATTCGTACATCGTTCACCTCGCAATGTAATTGCTAATCATTAGTGGAGCAATAGTTGTAGGGTCATCGTCCAATGTTATCTGATTCCTTCAATATTTACTATTTCCTGCTATGAGATAATTATAGATTCGATTTTTTTAATGTCAGATTGGAATTGAGCCTCAAATACTACACGTAAAACCAAGTCAACAGCTGGAAATAACATACACATTCATATACCAATATTCACTTTTTGCGAAGGTCAATTTTGTTGTGGAATCTCGCGAACGAGACATACATTACTCACTTATCAAGTGTTAATGCTTATCAGTTCCACTTGGGTGTTTACAGATCTAGTCTGAATATTCGCTCGAAATCCATGATTGGCTGGGACTGTATTAGTATTTTGCAACATTTCAAAACCACAGCATCTCAAAATCCAAATAATGGAATTTTCAAAACAAAAGTGCGCACTTGAATTTATTCTGTTCGCGTTGCTAACAAATCTGTGGAGAGCAAATGGACATTTTGGAAACATAACTAATATCTATCGGGACTATCTGAGGAATATGATCGACTATGTGGACGAGAGAGTCCCGCCATGCGACAACTTTTTCCTTCACGCTTGTGGGAATATGAATACGCATGCCGCTGAAGAATACGAGTCGTATGGCGGTCGCCATAGAACACCGCCATTCCTGTATAACCGCCAGGATTATTATGAATTTTTTGAGACGCGCAAATCCGAATTTTCTACGCAACCGGGACTGCTGGTGCGAAATCTGTACGACCTCTGCAAACAGACGCAAAGTCAGAAAAGTGGCCCTCGTCGAATGTGGTTGCGAATGATTAATGATATTCCGCTGTTGCGAACTGATCAGGATTTGTTGCATAAATGGCCATTTCTCCAGTACCAGTGGGAGACGTACGAACAACAGTTGGATATGAGTTGGCCGATCTTGGCAGCTGAACTCTCCGCCCATGGCTTTGAGATATTCTTCAATATTTTCTTTGCCGAAAGCACCATTTACATAACACCCAACAAAGACTTCCTGTGTCCGGAAGCAGACGAATTCAAGGAAACTCTAGTGCCACTCTTGCGACAACGGAGTCCACAAATCGCCAACATTATTGGCGGTGAAATGTGGCAGCTGTGCCACCAGCTAAAGGGTGAACTTCCACTGTCGCAGGAAGCCAACGATGTGACCGATTTCCTATTGGATGACACCATGACGGAATTCCTTCAAAGATTCTTTCCCCGCTTGAACTTAACCGATGTGGATATTGAGCAGGCCCGAAAAATCGTTGTGAATGTCGAGATACTAAGCGAAATGATGACTGTATTGAAATCGACCAATTCGCGCATCGTATACAATTACATCATGTGGCATTTCTATCGACAGGTAAGCGCAGTGGACGACTGTTTCCGGCTGACCGATGAATTCAACAGCTTGCTGCAGGTCGAATATTGGCACTGGAATGTATTTGTCGGGCATTTTCGTCGCGAAGTAGCCCTGGCAACATATCTCTTTCACACAACGCGGTTTCAGCGATTCTATCGCCAAATTATCACCGGCTCCTCGCTGGATCGTATGTTCCAAAATCCCTCGCAACGTAAAGATCTGAATATTGAAAGATCGATTCGAAATTTTGCCAAACAATTCCTAAATCTCGAAAACTACTCATCCATATATCAGTCGTCTGTATTCGAAAGCGCCAATAAGACATTCTATTCCAGCCTCTTGGAGATGCGAAGACTGGCGTTGCGTTATTCATTCTACAACTCATACCTGGATACGGAGGACATGAACTTCTTTCAGGAATTCCTAAACTTCTGTATTCTCCTATTCTATCGACCGCGCTTTCATTACTTCGCGTCGTATGATCGTGAAATGTGGCGAGATTCCGGGTTACTGCACAGCTCGGATGGCGTGTACACCGCCATGGACTGTCTGGAACGTCAGAGTCGCCTCAATGAAGATGATTATGAGGAGCTGTTCCACAGATTGGAGGTGGATCAAGTAAACGATGTATTCGATTTTTATGCATCGTTTGCGAAATCGATGGACGATTATAAATTCTGGCTGGAAAGTGAAAATTTTGCTATGGCCGAAGATTACATCTTGGAATATTTCAATTTGGACTCGTCGCGCATCATGTTCTATGCTGTGGCCCAGCAGCTGTGTAGTCGAAATGATCAGCTATACAGCAGCCTGATCAATCGGAGTTTTATGAATACAGACGACTTCCAGATGGCATTCGAGTGTTTGGAAATCGATCCAATGAATCCGTTGCAAAAATGTATGATGAAGCCGTGACACAGTGACATGTTTTAGACATTTTGGTTGTAGTTATTTCCAGCCAATCGACCCCATTTAATTTGATAATAAACGGAAAACGGAAAAAAAATATTATTGTTTTATGAAATAATTATTTATAAAATAAATAATCAAATAACTCGTAAAGACAGATCAGCCCAAATAAGTTGGTTGAGAAATATATATACAGAAGGGACGAAATTGTTCACAAAATAATCCTTTTTGAGAAAATATGAAACAAAATTTAGTTTTCTTCATTTCTATATAAAAACTTTTAGTTAAATGAAATACATTACTCCTACTGAATATTAAAATATCAAACATTAAAGTAATTGTATTTGCATATTGTTTTAACAAATATTAATTCACAGGCTTAACTGTGAACAATTATGACCAAAAACTCTCTTTTTGGGGTCAGTATTTTTTGTGTACACCGCGTGCTTTTTTAACAGCCCCAATTCTCCATACTTTCTACGAGATTATATAGCAATCCTGAATCAATATTAACCGAAGCTTCAATGGAACGCTCCCTCTGTTCTTCGTCTATGGTCCTTCTGTTCTTGATTCTGTTCAGAATCACAATTTTTGTAGTAGGTTTAAATAATGTTTACGCGTTAAGCGATCAATTTTCGTCAACTTCAGACTTCCAACTGAAAAGAAAAAAAATTGGTTTAACAACTTAGTTTGAAAGATGTCGAATTCCTGTCATATACTTTTGAAACCACGAAATGGATAACCCTATAAATTTTACAAAATAATCGATAGTGGTTGCAATTAAGTTAAAAGTTCACGGAGAACAAGACTTTACTCGATCAGTAGCTAGAATTTTAGCTTGGTTCAAAGTCACATTACGCGATTTACATTAATTTGTCATCATTCGTAACCGGGTAGATCTAGGTATTCTCAAGATATGACCGATCCATGTCCATGTATGCCGATTTCAATTGGTTAGTAGTTAGATTCCACAGTTCGGCCAGATAATACGCAGGATTTATTTCAGAAACTTTTTGTAGGTGCTGGAACCATAGAGCAATACCGATTTGACACTACAGATCAATATGTTTCGATGTATGGTGATTATATTGTACGCTCTGTCATTGATATTGGGGCAAGGGCCTACGTCTGCATATTGTACTGCCGAGGTATGAGAAGGAATCCATGTCCACCATCAACTGGCTTTGGAGAGTGTTAGGGGTGCCGTAATACTGGTAACAATCCGTTTGATTGTCTTCGTATTTATTTTCATGGCATCTTTATTTGCATGGACTGACAGGCCATGTAGCTTCAGCACTATATCATCGCAGCGGTGTGCAAAGAGGCAGATGTCGTCAGTATTGTCGATATAACGAAGGAACTCACTCATGTTCCAGCGGATGCTATGCGGCGTTTCGACGTGTGTTTGGTGAAACACGCAATCCAGCAACAATAGAAATAGTGTAGAAGAAACACAGTCCTGTTTTACATCTGAGGTGACCTCGAGTGGTTGGCTTTCTTCGCCTTTTTAGCGAACTTTCATTTGGCCGATGTTTATAACTCGCGAACATGAATTATTGTTGTTGAAGGCACGTTCAAATTTCAAAATCAACAAAAATTAGACAAAGGCGGCTGTTAAATTCGATGAACTCCTCGATAATGTGAGCCAACTCATGATCGTTCCGGTCTAAAAACATGCTTGTTCATTCCGTAAAATGGCTTCTATAATTAGCGGTATTCGTTGTACAATCAGGGACGATACCAATTTATTGACTGCATTCGATAACGCGAAGTATTCCTGTGATAAGTTGCGGGTTGCCTTCTTTATCTTTGGATCTTTGGTCCCTAATAACATGTAGTTTTTTATTTCCACATTCTCACCATACTCAAGGGATTATCATCTCTACACGAAGTTATGCCAGAAGTGAAGGCAAGTGATTCTGGTAAACCGAAACCAGTAGTTTCGGTTTAGCTGCCACCCAATTGTTGGCAACTACCAAAAGTTCATAATTTTTGAAATTTAGTTGTAGTTTCTATGCGAAAACCTTTTTTAATACATCCAATATATCGTAGCTGAGTATCTGAAATCAGTCATGTGTAAATGTTCCATATATGTGTTATAGATTTGTGTATAAATTATAACTCCTATACACACACACGTATTCAAAAGAACAGTCCTTTAGTTTTCCGGAAAATGTTAATAAAAACGACCATAAAAATTCAACTGTTATACCCAAAAATCTAATTTCATTTAGCAAAAGTTAAATTCGTTTGTTTTTGCATATACAGACGAATTCGAATTAATTGAAAATAAATGTATATGTAACGATTGTTCTGGATGATTTTCCATGCTCTGTACTTCGCTTAAACGAAAATCCGCGTTATTGAAAAATCGTTTATGTGAAACACATTTTTAATGCAATGACATAAACTTATATGATACGAACACCGCTTAAGAGAAATATTATAAATGTAAAGGCGATAAAAACGGACAGAACAAATGATCTCAAAAAAATATCTGTCAACCACATTTAAGACAACTCAACCAAATGAAAATAACTGACTACTTCCATCCAAGCTCTTTAATATTGAATTTAAATTTTACAGACATGTATTTTAATAGTTGTTCCACAAGTTTCTATCTTCCTTTCATAGAAAAATTTCAAAATAACATACTCAGTTCGTTTAGATGATAGAAGGTTCAATTATCCGAAGTCCTGTTTATACCGCGTAAGTGAAAACAATTTCTTGATTTTCGTAGTTTCCGCTTAACCTAATTCGACTGTACATACATAACATATCGGTATTTTATAGGTATGGAAAACATATTGGGAAATGAGCCTCAAAAACGCAATATGCCCATTCGTCGGCTAACAGGTTCTAAATTCATCAAGAATAGAAATCAATTCATTTATTGTCATGTACCATCTCTTGACGGCAGAAGAATACGGGTAGGTAAAGACTTATTTTTGGGAACTTTTGGATTGGACAAAAAAATATTGTTTCAGTGCAGATTCTTATAATGTAACAGAATATAACTGTAATGTTAAACTAATGTCAATGTAATGTAATATTAATGTAGTGTAATGTAATAGTACTATGTTATTCGCATCACTGTAAATGTGTTAACATAAGACTTTCGTTAAAATGTAACTTTCACTCAACCTGTCTGTATTAGTTATTGCGTTAAGTTCTTGTGTACTTTCACTGTTTCTATGTTCACCTTTACCAAACGAGTGAATTATAACTTAGAGACTAGATTAAGCATCTCTCATCATGGCACAGTAATATAAGGTAGTGTCAACGGCCCAACAACAAAAACTCAGATACAACCCTGGGTATTTGCAATGTCAAATTCTGATAAATGGCAGACTACACTTACAACTCACGGTACAATTTTTAGCAAACTATAACTTCTATTCTAATTCTTTGGTTTAAATGTTTAAAAGGAAAATGTATTCGATATTTGCAAAAATAACTAAACCAACAATTGAAATGTAAACAATGAGTTTGACAATCAAAATTCTGTCAAAATGAAAAAATTCTAATCAGTTATTTGCATGACTCTACCTTTAGTTATAATCTCTCATTTGGATTATTTCTTTCTTGTGCGAACTGCCATCCAATAAAGTCGTAAAGCGGAAAAATGTACCAGGTTTTATTTAAACCAATATAACCAAATAAATTTCTAAGACGCAAGAAGGCCGTAAGTGGCTGTTGTGGCTAGCAAAACCGACGGTTTATACTGGCGACATCTGTCTCATTCAGTCCCGTTCTTTATCTGTTTTCAAACCGCGATAGGATCAATGTGATTTTTGTGTAGCACACAAGGCCATCACAGCCATATACAGTGAACGAAGAATGATAGAAAGAAAGTTACGCCTTGCGCATGACTTCCCGTTAGATGACGTAGTTTGTCCCTTGTAAGGGTTGTCAACTCTATTTGTATGTACAACTGGTGACAAAATTCAGATTGAAACACAGCGTAAGAACTATTGTTGGCAACCCTGCAATTGGAACCACTTTGACTATCAGCCAATAGGAATACACTACGCGTGACGTCATTTGATGAACCTGCGCAGAACATTTTTTTCTCTGCGCGGGATGGAGTAATCTTTGTTTCTATCATTCTTGCACTGAACTACACTGATATTAAATGCTTTTACGCATCTAACAACATTTTAACCCAAAAAAACAAAATTAAAATTTTTTTTTTTTTTTTTTTTAAGCGCCCCGGTAGGCGAGTTGGTAGCGTGCTTGCCTATCAGCGTGGGGGTTGTGGGTTCGATTCCCACCAGAGGCTTTGGTCTGTCGCTGCAAAAATCAAGCCAAATGGTCTTTGTCACCCGGTTTACCCTTGGACCCAAAATTATAATATAAATTTACTTTGTATTGTAATCTTAATATATATTTACCCTCGACACTGATTCACTGATTCCCTGATTCCCTGATTCACTGACTCTGTCACGCAGTACGTAGGAATTTAAATAGGCATTCTATAATAATTCTATAAATAATAATAATAAAAAAAATAATATTTTTTTTGTACAGAAATTGTGTTTTCCCCAAATTCTTTTTTTACCAAAATTTTTTTTTCCAAAATTTTTTTTTTTACAAACATTTTTTTTTTCCAATTTTTTTTTTTTTCAAGAAAATTTTTTTTTTTCCAGACAAATTTTTTTTCAACCAAATTTTTTTTTCAACAAAAATTGTTTTTTTCAGCAAAAATTTTTTTTTCAACAAAAATTTTTTTTTCAACAAATTTTTTTTTTTTTCCACAAAATTTTTTTTTTTCAACAAAATTTTTTTTTTCAACAAAAATTTTTTTTTTCAGCAAAAACTTTTTTTCCACAAATTTAATTTTTTTTCGAAATTTTTTTTTACAAAATAGTTTTCTCAAAATATTTTTTACAAAATTTTTTAAATTAAGTAACAAATACTTTCTCAAGCAAATTAACGGGCGCCATAGGCGCATTACAACTTACTAGTTTATAATAAATAAATAAAAAATAAATAAACATTTTTTTTCCTTTCCTGAAATGTTACTGAAAACACTTGACTGTTTCCGTCGGTATTTGTTAAGTCTGAAATGTAGACAAATTTAGTATACATAAATATCAAGCAGGAAGCCTCTGAGGTTATTTATCTTGATCTCATGTATTTCTGCGAGGTCCGAGAAGAAATATGCTCGTAAAACCTTAAATCTCCTCAAACAAAGAGCCGGACACGAGGTGCCCGATGCTAGCGTCATCTTCCTTGTCTCCGCAGCTTCTGCAATGGTCATAAGTCGCGACTCCTAAACTGGTAGCAAGCTACCTATCAAACAGTGTCCAGTTCTTGCGGCCAGCAGCAGAGATTGAATTCAAGAATACAGATTTCAGAGATTTTTTAGCTGTCTGGCTGCCAGAGTAAATAGATGCTGTGCCTGTAGCGGTTATGAAGTTACGCCCCAGTCACTGAGCAACTTCAACGATATTCTGCCTGAAAAACGCTCCAATGATCTGGCAGCTTAATCGCTAGGTCTAACTCTAGTTCCTTTGAGTGGATTCCGAAACCTACTCTACCATCCAGTTTAGAACCATCTGTGTGAAAAATAATATAATTTCTTTTGCCTGGGATACGTCCCTTCCAGTTCTGTCGGTCGGGAATATGCGTCACATGTATCCGTAAAATCGTTTAATGACCAATGGAGCTGTTGAACCCGTGAGAAGATTTTCTAAGGCGGATTGCAGATGTTGTCGGAAGGAGAAGAATGGTCTCTAGATCCGCAGTAGGGGGAGTACGTAAAGCTCCCGCTGTACTTTTGATAAGAGTTTCAGGTACGTAGATTTATCTAACACCGTCACCAAACAACTACGTCTAGGGTTACCAGAGACCGAATTCAAAAAGTCTGGAAATGCAAAACTAAAAAACGGGATTTCTCGGGATAAATGAAAAAATCATACCGACTTTTAAGCGTTTGCGTATCGTAACCGAAATTTTCGTTTGAAATATTATATATGTCTGTTAATACATTTTTGATTAACATTGTGTTTTTTAAAACTTTGAAGTCTGACTTTTGGAGATGCAAAATAAGAAAGACTTTTTAATTTTCGCTTACGATAAGTTAACGTCTAAAGCTCGATATGTCTTTTGTTACTGAGCGAGCGTTTATTTACCTAACTCTGAGGATTAATTTAAAAAGTCGGGATTATACCCAAAATTTCTGAATACTCTTGATAAAAGCGAAAAGTCGGGAAAATCCCGACGAATCCCGACCATCTGGGTTCACCCCCAACCCGTTCTTTGATACCCATATTGAGATTCTCCTAATCAGATTTTGGATTACATTTCTGCAGGTCGAAGGGAATTTACCTTGTACTGCAATCGACAGGTCGTATGCATAAGCGACAACTCTACCCAATTATGGTATTATTGAGAGCTAGATTCCAAAAGAGGGGTGAGAGGACTACCCCCTGCGGGATCCCTCTGTACACCCTTCTTATAAGAGTTGTGTTACACAGGTAACCCATTCATTAATTCAATGAGTCCTTGGTCAACATCGAGTACAGATAATGCCGCTTTTATGACTATAAAGGCGATGAGAGTGTATTCCTTCCGGTGAATAGATTTCTCTACGTAGCATACTAAAATATGAATCCACGTTATCGTAGATTTACCTTTGCTGTCAGCAGGTTGGCATGCAGATAGCCGTCCGATTACAACGGTAGTTCACAAGTATACGTCTATTATTCTATCCAGGGTCTTTAGAAGGATGAGAGGCTGAAATGCCGGAAGTCGTTGGGCCTAGTATGTGATGGTTCCCTGAAACGGATTCCCTCCCTTTGTGTGGAATGTATGATAATTTAATGCAGATTAGAACATATTACAATTATTTTTACATAAACACTATTTTGTCTCCCCTGAGACAAAACCGATTTTTAAACCAAGAAACATTTTTTTGTTTCGAAATGTACAGATTTGTAGCCTGGGAAGTGTGGATTGAGTTGGAGATCTAGAGATTCATTATTCGATGATGTCCAGTCTTAAGGGGGTAAAGCTCTATATTCCACAATGGAGGTTTCTTTTTACCTCTGTGCGCACTTTTGGTGCATGCGGAACTTAGAGCCGTGTTAAATGATGAGGTTAAAATTTTTGTAAAAAAATTTTAACTGGAGAAAATGGTTTGCAGCTTCAGATCCGTTAACCCTATTTTTGGGTTGATGCCGTTGCTTTTGTCTGCCCTGAGAGGACTAAACCCCGGTGTGTGTTTCGTTTCGCCTGTTCGTTAGTGTGAATGCTGTGTCAATGCTATCTTCGTTTTTGTTGGTGGTGTTGTGTTTGTTTCTGTTGTTGTTCATCATACTTTTGGTCCCACGAGTATGGGGGAGCTGAGGTCCACCACGTCATAGCCCCATCTAATGTGACAAGGGCTAGCAGTTAGGCCATACTTGCTGAGGAGCCCAAGTTTTGACACGTTTTTAATGATTTTTTTTACAAAAGAGACACTATTCTTCTATTTTTAAACACCATTTAACAAAATACTTTTATTCGATTTTTCTTTCACCATTGCTTGTTTTTGTTTTTATGGTTTCTTTATTTATTTAATAAAAATATTTGACTGGCTGTGATGATAAAAAGTTGAAATATAGTAAAAAACTAGCTGACCCGGCGAACTTCGTTCCGCTTAAATTCGTTAATGCAACGAAAAAAATAATTCCGAGCATGCACTTGCTGCTTTATATAACTCAGTCAATTCAAATTCTTTATTAAAAAGTTGTGTTAAATACAATGGAAATAACTAAAGTAAAAGAATAACGATGTGCTTTAATCAAACCGCAATGATTGAGTTATCAGCCAACCTTCCGCTTTTTCACTGAAGTGCTTTATGGTACACAACGTTTTTCGTTTTGTTCTCTGGCGCGTACACGTACAAAGCGGAAGGTTTGCCGACACTTGACCATGTGAAAAACATGGGAACTCAAGATTGATTCCACAAACATACAGCGATTGTCCTTGCGCCTTATTAATTGTCATAGCGAAGGCGAGACGCACCGGAAATTGAAGACGCTTAAATACGAATGGCAAATCGTTCGCAATAAGAGGAATCCGCGGAATGAGAACATCTTCGCCCTTGAATTTTCCCCTCAAAATCGTCGCTTGAATGACACTTGATTTGACAATCAAACGCGTACCGTTACAAAGTTTTGGTGCATTGAGATTACGCAACAAAATTATAATTGAGCCGACTTTCAATTTCAAAAAGTGTGGCGGCAAGCCCGGGACATCCAGAGAATTCAAAAATTCTGTCGGATAGTTTGTGACTTCGTTTTCATCCATCACGGAGTAGACGCATTTGTATGAATGCAACTCACCGGAGATATCATTCTGAATGACGAAATTCAAATGATCGACATCCTTGTTTTTCGCAGCCAAAATAGCTCGTGCACTCAGCCAATCATGGTCAACATAATTCTGCGCGATATTCGGAAAAACCTTCATAATCAGCTCTTCCGGCGTAGTTGTAATGCTGCAAAAATTCTGTGGAAATTCAATTAAGCCGGTAACTAATTCGACTGGAATCACGCCATTACCCATCGCCAACAATTGCCTAGAGAACTCCTCAGCGGACTGGTCACTTCGTAAAGCAACTCGCATGTTCGTTTTCAACTGCAATTTCTTCACGTATTGCCATAAAGCCGACGCCTTCAGGTAAGCGTTCAATTCATCTGCTGGAGTTGATCTTGGAATGACAGGCAGCGTTTGACGAAAATCGCCTGACAACAAAATCAATGCACCACCGAAATGTCGTGTGTCATTCCGTAAATCTTTCAATGTGCGATTTAAAGCTTCCAATGCGCGTTTGTGAGCCATTGTACAATCTTCCAGGATTTTACATCCTATGTCCTTCCTTGGGCCAACACGAATTCATCAAGCCCAAAATCGTGAAAATCGGACGATCCGTTATAAAGTTATGCGTGTTCACACGGACGGCATTCTCTTTTATAAATATATAGATATAGATATAGATATATAGAATAGATAAATAAATATAGATAAGATAGATATAGATAGATAGATTACATTCAACCACATTACGGGAAATACAAAAACAGAAAAAGTAAAAAAGGCAAAGAAGAATTTTTGTCTTCTCTGCTGATAACGCTCCATTAACAAAACATATGCTGACATTTTATCTGGTGAGCCTACGAACAAGGATACCATTGCGCTTCCCGACGAAATATCGATGGTTCCATGTTCAAGATTGTGCCAGGCGTAACGTCCCCTATCATATCCAAAATAACAAGTTGCTCTTGCTCAGCACATCCCCTGTTAAAGACTCCAACTCTACCCCAATGCATGTATCTTTCAAGATAACAATAACATCATACAAACAGTTAGTGAACAGAAGGGAAATGTTCAACCGTACCCTTCAAACAAAACCATATGTTCCATTGAAACGAATCATCCTAAACCCGTCTTTATTGCATTTTAAATACATATCTATCCAAAATTACAGAGTTGTTTTATTTGATGAATTTATTTATTTATTCAAAATAAATCGTATTTTATTTACTATATTTTATTTGACACATTCTATCTAAGCTTACATTCTTATAAAACTACATAAACTAATCTTAATTATATAATAGAAAATATTAATCGTAGTCGTTAAGAATATTCGACCATCAGATTATGGAACAAAAACTATCCGATGGTGACATCACATTCTTTGTTATACTAACTTATGATAGATGTGTCTTTGACTGTTAAACCGGCCATAGCGGTTTAAGCAAAACAGAAATGAATGTTTTAAAACAATATGAGCAAAACCATCATCGGTAGATTTGAATGGAAATGAGTGGTTATGCCACAAGCAGGCTTTGCAAACGAAACATAAGTGCAAAGTCAGTACTTATCAATACCCTTTTTAACGTATTGATAAGTACTGACTTTTTTTTTGAATATGAATTGTCAATGCCAACAAATAGAGAATGCATAAAAGAACACGTACGAAATGATCAATAAATAATGGAAAGAACTAATAAAAAAAACGCATTTGCAGCAGCATTAGATTTCAGAGGGAAATGCAACAGTAAGAAATAAACATAGAACTACTTAAACTACAGCGGAAACATTTTTAAGGATTGTGTAGTGTTAGTTATTAGCATACGGACGTAATCATAGGACACAAGGATGAATATAATAATAGAATGTAAATATTAAAATAAATTTCAAATTGTAACTCAAAGCTAACTGAAAACGGGGCTTCACAATTTAAATTTGTAAACAGGGGCTTGTAAAAAATAAAGACCAGCCGGCAAGACCGATCATTAACTCATTGTATGCATTTCTAATCTAACGATGGGGACTGAGCAAAGGCAGGACAATATTCGAATCCACGAAAACGGTATTATAGTACCTTTAAAAACAATTTGTCTCTCTCAAGCTATAGTTGGACATATGCGATATTTACTCTCAATCTAAATATACATACACAGTCGAAGTAATAAAGAATATTGACTCTGACATACTATTTTCTTGAATACAAAATAGTAATGTCGTGCCAAGCTTTGTCTTAGACAGATCAGTTATATCTTAACTATGAATGTCATTCTATTCGGAGCTGCTAAATGTACGCGAACGGCTTAGGCGCCGGGCAGCTGCTGCCAATGCAGCTGCTTCACTATCTCCCGGCATATCGGGTAGTTTCAATATATCATTGAGCTGTATTTTCAGTTCTGGCGTAGCTGGACGTTCTTCGGGGTTTCCAGATAGCATATTCTTAAGCACGTCATATTCTTTTGGATGCTGGAGAGGAAATCCATTCGGATAGATGCCATCACGTAGTGATCGCAAAGTCATAATGCGCTCCATTTCTGTGCCGAAATAGACTAGCAGCTCAAAGAATATCAAACCCAAGGAATATATGTCCACTTTAAAGTCATAATGCATTCCTCTCAATTGCTCGGGTGACATGTAGAGGTGTGTTCCCACCTGCTGTGTGTGGCGAGCACACGACGGCATCCCAGTTTTATCACCGCATTTAGTAACTATATTTGGTATATCAGCCATATCGGTCACGAGACCGAAATCGCCAATCTTGATTTGTCCTTCCTGGGAGAAGAATATATTGCTTGGCTTGAGATCACGATGGATGAGTCCTTTATAGTGTACATAGTCGACTGCATCGACAATTTGGTGGAAAATACTGGCAATGTATTCGAGACGCTTTTCTCGCACATTGTCTCTTAGCCAATCTCTCAACGATTCCTTGCGACACAATTGCATTTGTATGTACAAATAGACTTTGTTTTGTACGGGTTTTGCTGGATTCGTCACTGCTAAGAGCTCCCGACAATTGTTGTTGCTTTCTCCAGCACTTATGTCGAGTGCGAGATCTTGGGGTCGTCGTTTTTTACGATGGAAGGTTTTCTTCTCATTTGATATGGAGACATCATCTTGAACAAGTTCAGCCTGGACTTCTTCTCCATTTACAGATCTTACGAATTCAATTTGAAATGAATCCGACAGCTGTGAATAGTCAATGTTTCGGTTATTTTCGCCAAGACTCAAGTCAATGGAATTGGTGTGTATATCGATGGCATAATTTTGAGATGTTCTCTTCTTTGTAATGGCACTTTGCTTCACTGCATCATCTTCGTCTTCTTCGTCGCGCAATGCCATCGATTGCGACTCTGAACGAAAGACAATGCATGAATCTTCATCTTCGTCCAAAGAGTCGAGACAATGGTCATGGCCGTGCTCGGAACTACAGGCGGTAGAAGCCATGGACTCCATCCATGACTGCAGTTGTTGTTTCTTATCGACACCGTAGTCATTGTGATGGCCGGGCAATACTGAATGGGAGTCAGTGGGTGTTTCGATTTGTATAGATGTTGACATTTCATTAGCCAGCCATTTATTGTCTTCTTCCTCCTGCCATCCCGGTGGCGGTTTCTCCACCCAAGACTGAAATAGTACAACGCTTGTTAGCAATCAATCAACAAGATGTCCGATTTAACACACACTCACCTGGAAATATCTCACGATATTTTGATGTTCACAGTGAGCCAAAGTTTTCACCTCACGCATGACACGCATACGTGACTCCTCCCTGTTGGGGAGCGTTATGCGTTTGATGGCATATTTGCAGTCGTCCAACTTATTTTTGGCTTCGAAGACCACTCCGAATCCACCACGGCCCAGACATTGCATTAAATCGAAATCTGACTGGAAACGAGAAGAAAAATGATCACCCGAATTCGATGTTGATTCAGATAGTGAACGATGACCATTCATGGTGCTCTTGGTACTTTTGGAATTTGTATTTGTCGTATTAGGAGTATTAGTAGGTCCCAAAAGGGCTGCAGTCGATGATTCGGTAGCTTCTATACCGGTGGGTACCGGTATGTGACGTTCAATAACAACAATTTGCCGTTCACGATTCCGTTGACCAATAAAGAGGTTCATCAGTACCGCCGAAGTGAACGCGATAACAACTATCTCCTTCCACCAAAACCACAAAGACAAAATAACGACTTTGACAGGTGCATCAATATCGTCCAAACTAAAGCCTAGATCCTGGTCAATACTACTGTTGTTAGATGCTGCATTTACATTTTCTCCCCCATCGATATCGGGCAACGCGTTAGTCTTGCTGTTGTTCGTATCACAAACTTTGTCATCTTTTGATTTTTGCAATTCACCGCTTGTGTACAGATAGAAACCGTTGCCGTTCACATATTCAGATGCATTCAGTACAGATTGGGCCGATAATGCAAATATCTCCTCATTGTATGCGACTAATTCATTGCCCTGTAAATCTCTGTCCGGCAGGGCTTGTGCACTAACACCTCCAATAACTTTATCATCGTTCTGCTGATATATGACCAATGAATTACTACTGGCCGATATGGGACGCCAAGGAATTTTCGGCAAGTTCGATTCCGTTGTAAGCTGGGTATATAAGTTTGATTGATCGAGAATTTCTTTACGCAAACTTACGGATTCCTGAAAACAAGACATACAAATGTTATTAGTAAAATGTTATATATGCCGATCTTTAATGTGTAGAATGATTCTGGACTGTAAACCTTAATTGCAAATGCAAAAAACAAAAAAAGCAAAGGACAAAAAATAAAATTGATTTCATTCAGTTTTTCTGGGTCTAAATGTTTTTGTCCGACTGCCGCAGTAAATGAGTGGAAGCCTTTTTCTTTTGTGCTTATTTCATTTGCTGACATTTGTGGTATCGAATTTCTCCTGAAAACTGACACTCAATTCGGATTCAGGAGATCATTTTACATAAGGATCTGTTGGTTTCGTCGCAGGGAGGATTTTGTTGCAGTCTATTTCCCCTAAAATTCAACAGGATTTGAAAGGTCTTAAACCCACATGTAATCTGGGTTCAGAATCGTTGGCTCGGGTATTTTCCCCTTATATATCCTTTACATTTATTTGTCAATTTATAATGGACATACTATAAATATAGCTTGACATTCGCTCTTAAAACGGGATATGTGGCATCGAGAGTGGCAGGACCTGAGATTCCAACGGACGTATATATTAAAACATGGATCGATAAAGCCAAACGTCAGATCGGTTCGTCCTAAGCCCAATAAAATTCAAGTTACATATCAAATTTGCGTACAGCGCTTTGACTACAAGAATACGTAGACAAAGAGGCGAACGGACATTGATAGTTCATATATGTTACAAACATCACAACTAGGTAATTATGTTTGTCTTCTGCTGTAACTTGCAGTTATACAAATTGTTCGAAACTAGGGGAAATACGGAGCTGGGACTTTATATCGCAGACCCGAAAAACGAAATGGACCATAACACGGTCTTACAGGCGAAAATCCGAGTAATTACATAGTGTGCGAGCTCGCTATCACAAGAGCAACAAATGTAAACATTTTACACATAGCTAAATGGCTATCAAGGCAATAACGTCTACAACTTTAAAATCAATGACAGTTTTAGATTAGCGATTACATTTTACCCTGTATATGGCACAATACGCATTATACGGGTGCCTGGTCATCACGGAGTAAGAGGAATGTCTTGGCCCTACCTCCCAAGGATTTGCAAACAACAAAACTAGAGAATGCTAAACCACTTGGAGCTACGCGACGAACGCCCATATCACTCTTTGAAATTGGAAACCTTGCCGAAACTGATCAAAACAGAAACTAATAAGATCATAGATATCTTTACAGCGCATATACACAAAAAAAGAGTAGTAGCAACAGTGTCTACAGGGAATGCGGAGAGGATGACAAAAGATTAGAGCATTTCCTCTGCCAATAACCAGCGTTTGAAAACAACAGATCTGTTTCATGGGAAATTACTTTTTAACAGACTCGACCCACTTGCAGACTGGAAAACAATCCATAGAACAACAGGTCTCCTATTCTCAACCTAATCTTGCCTAGTCCGTATGCAATTAAGTTCCGTGACTTGAGTGTAACTCAAAATGTTGCATACACGCACTGAAAATGTCCATTTTTGTGCTAACAAACGTACATATTTTGGTGTAACCAATAGATTATAAAAAAAAAAAAATACAGCAGAAATTTAATCTTCGTCGTCAAATGAGGATGATTATATATTTAATTATTGGCGACTACACTACGTTGATTTTCAAGATAAACGACAATTTCTTTATTGACACAGTATAGAAAGCAAATCAATGTTTCGAAGCGTCCCAACATTTGCGCTTTTAATTTGGATTGGGTGTTTTGGAAATGTCAAAAAAGTAGACAACATTAGTGTAACAATCGACACCGAAGACTGGAGTGAGTGTAGAACACTTTGGCAAACGAACTCAACATCTGTTGGTAGGGTTACACATTTTTCAGAAACGAACACAAAAATACAGCTTCAGTGCGACATGCAGACAAATGCAACATTGTGTCGAACAAATGAAATCACCATTACAAAATAACTTCCAAATTTCATATCATTTCTCTACGTCTGTGCAATGTACATGTACTTCTACAATTGAATCTAATTTTGTCATGACTGATATGAAATTGTTTGAAATACCAAACTATGAATCATCACACTGTTTTGGTAGATGCGTTATGAAGATATTATTTCACTTACTTACCTGTATATACAATTGTTTTTCATACATCCCCAAGTAAATAGATGGATTTATGGACGGCAGAGGCACTTCAAAGATATTATGATCTCGATTCCACAGCCATTGGGCGGAGCCAAACATATCAATTGATTCCAGGTCATCCGCTGGACCTATTTTCCAAGCACTAACAATTGGATGATCAAACTGGAACAGTTAAGATACAATTCAATACAATTCAAAAACACTCAGCATCGGACATACCTTATACTTCCACAACATAATGGAAGGTTCCATTTTACTGAATGCGCAAATAACGCCCTCGGGCACAATGACTTTTATGTCCAGATCCAACATGGCCATATCCAAGTCACTAAATTTACGATCGTGACAATCAGCTGAACGCACTAAATCCAATTCATGTTGACCCACACTGAAGTTCCAACGCTCTATGCCCGTGCGCGTCTCAACCGCGCGCACCGTCTGCGTTTGACGTCTTATAACTACAACATCATCGACCAAGGGATCATGTTCATCCATATAGTTGGGTGTTCGGGATGGTATCTCGTCGTCGTCCTCATATGATTCGTCCTCATCTTCAATAGTGGCCGTAACATTTCGATCAGAGTCGGTGGAATTCACACAGCCATTCATTGAACACTCGTAAATCATTTGTCCAGTACGTGCCGACACGCCGTATGTGCGAGTCTCTTTGCCACCCGATATAACCAAATCATCCGAAAACTTGGCCGACGAACTTAACAAGTTATCGGTCGTTATGGGTATAGGATCAATCGATTCGCCATCAAATTTGTAAATGCCACCACTCAGTGATGGAATCATACGTACGAACTGGCCGTTATTCGTCAATTCCAAGCGATGTATACTCGATGATATCAACGGTCCCGGTCCGGTGGGTATACTCCAACGCATTTTACCACCTTTGGTGATATCCAAAGCTGAGAGGCGTCCATCCAGAGTTGTCACATACAGCAATCTGAAAAGATAATCGATATGACAGTCAGTCTATTGAAATTCTCTGTAAAATGAAAACAAACTTTATTATGAAATGTGTAAATGCGTCCATCGATTAGAATGACAAAACATGGGCCAGCTGAAGTGAACTGAACTGAATTGAAAAGAACAGAACTGTGCATTCGGCTGTGTTGATAACGCACCGAAAAACTAAATCGAGCAAATATATGAAAATTAATTACAAACAAAACAAAGGCCGATAAGACACCATATAAATGATAATTGGTTTGGGTATTAACAAAACATGATATGATGATGAACGCGAGCCGAATTTGTCCCTAAAAGCCACATTATGTTTGGCATTTGTAATGAACAGATTTTACAATTTACTGAAATTTATTTCGAACTTTTGCATGCTCGTAAAAACAATTGTAGTTTCAGATCTGTTTTCGAATACAATTCGCTTCATTTATATTATGCGCACATGTATAAATTAGGGTAAATAAAACAAAACTGATTGAAAAATTCTACAAACGGCAGAATATTTTCACATTTTTCTTTACAGACAAATAGAAACAAAACAAAATTCCATTTTAATTTTGATGTTGTAATCTTTGGAGTGGTTTGAGATTTCCCTCTTTATTGAAAATAAAACGTATGCTCTTTTTGAAGATCGAAATTTAATCTGTAAATCAGTACATTTGATCGACACTTTAATTTGTATATAATTTCGCTAATATATACCGAAAACTCAAGAAATGCTTTTTTTGACCGACCGTCTGCAAAAAGAAGAAAATATGAAGAAAATGGACTTACCCCTACCTAAAAAATGGACACTAACGACGTTACATGATCTTACATGTTCCTAACATTTGTTTATTTGTAAAAAATTCTTTTAAAATTCACACATTGGTCCACATCGGACTAAGCTCTAAAGTTTGAGAAACAGGGAGTTAAATTGTTTTAAAAGTTGCCTTCGGATTTTTGCCCTGTTAGTTGTCGAAGTCTATCTCTGGTGACCGTACTGACGGGACTCTGTCTGATTAGAAGGCATGCAGTGAGACTGAAGGTTGCGACTAGTGACTTTTGAAGAAGCTGTTGTAATAAAGAGGTTAATGAGTCAGTAAAACACTTTTTCTGCACTTGCCTTGGCGAACACTGGACTCTTATTTTATTAGCGACAAACCGATATTGATATTGGCCGACTCAGGAGCTCGGTATGGTTCAACGGAAGGAACAAGCGATAGCATTTTCGATAGCTTCCGTGAGATCATAGTGGACTTCATATTCTAGATTCAGTCTAAACTAACTACATTGAAAGTATTCATGTTTGCTGACAACACTTTAATTTATGTATGCGGAAAAGATGCCAACGAAAGTGTAGAAAATATAAATCAAAATACATTGCTTTCCCTTATTTTGTAGCTTCTGCAATCTCTCCTTCAGATATCGGCTACCAAAGAACAAAACTGTTGAACAATACTCATAATGTGGTGTAACTATTGTGTTGTATATTCTAATAATAATATTCGTTGCAACTTTTGAAAACCGAATTTTTTTTAAATCTTCCTATCTTCTTATGTATAAATATATCAACAAGTCTAAATAAATGAAGCAAAAACAAAGTTTAAACGAAAAACAGTCCCCTTAAAAAATCACTTAAGGGCACTATTAGTCAAACAATCGCAACGGCGTAGATTATATGCTGACGTTCACGCGATACGACATATCGCCCAGCTTCGTACTGTAGATAATCTTCTTATCGGCATGCCAATATAAACAGACTTCTAGACCACAAAGTCATTGATAACAACATGTTGAATATCAAATCGTATAAAAAATGCACCTACCTTCAAAAAATCTAATTGTTTATAGTGGTGATTTTTTTCATATCCCAAGTCAAAAATGTCTGACCCCGAAATTTCGGAGATAAAATTAGCCCTAATGGGTATCGTTGGAAAGCTTATCGAAATACCAACGGTGAAAATATATACGTTTATGTATATCATTAACCCATTAAAATATTTTCTTGTTATTTTTTACGAAAAAGGGTACAAACTCAAGATATGGCTTATATGAAGGTATGTATTTCTTGTTATATCATTAAAGCCAAGACTTTAATATGGTGACATATTAACCCATTAAATGGCGGAGATATTAAGGACCAAAAACAGGGTTTTAAATTTTTATATTTTTCAACCATGGTATTTCGATAATCTCCAACGACACCCATTTCATTCCGATCCGATGTAAAATAACGGAGTTATGGTTAATCATATCTCAGAAATTTCGGGGTCTTTAACTCGGAAAGTTTCAACTTTTTTTTTTATTTTTTGCCCGGAATATGACAGCTTCGAAAACCTGTTCCCCTATCGCGAGTGTTCTCCCCGGGCGAATTTGTTCGCCATTTTTCTTCATTTGGTTCACCTTAGTTTCGAACCAGCTGATTTAGTACTAGAATATCAAAAGAGCTGCTTCGAAGTGAACAGCCCTTCAGGACATTCACGATAGCAAATATTTGTCCGGGCGAGAAGAAAATCTCGCCATATATTCGCGATAGGGGTGAATATGGCACAGAACAGACCATGAAAAAGTTAAATATTTACGATAAATAAACCTCCCGCCCAAAAGCTGGAGGTGATCGGCAATGGTTTTTGGTTTATATCCATTCAGCACACATAACTTCCCACAATGGAACACACCGAGAGATTCTACCAAATCAGTGAGCTGTGCAGTATATAATTTTGATTAATCACAGATCGGGACCTACTGTTTAAAAGCACCTCCGAACGGATAGCAATGTTTTTTAAAAGGTGGGCGCGAGAGCTGAAAAATATTTTTGACACTTTTACCATATGAATCTTGGTTTGTTGTGTTACAGTCGCTCTTATCGCCCACAACCAATGAAAACCATTTCGAAATGCTAGAGGAAACCCGTTAAGGTAATTTAAGCCATTGAAATGATTATCAACTTTTGTCTACATAAACAGGCGTCGTTTTAAATTTCTTATCAATTATAATAAATATATGATGCACGTGCTTTCCGACGACTGTTTCAGTTTTTATTTGTGCGAAATATTCAAATGTTTGCTTTTATTTTTAAAATAACAAAAAATAAAAAAGTTACTCATGTGAGTCATGCCTGCGCAAATAACAAACAGATGCAAGCCAATAGTATTTCTTCAATCGTGTCTTTGTGTTGTAATTCTTATCACTCGTTCTATTCATACCCCGTAATAAAAAGATTATGCATTTGTAAATGAAAATAGTATTTGATATCACACCGAACAGCAAACAGAGAGCTTCAAACAAATAATCGCAATGAATTTCATCATACAAATCTGTATCCGTATTCCCTTGCGTACCTGATTCTTAACAAACATTTAACCGCCAAAAAGAAAAGAAAATAAGAATACCAGAATTGAACGACGAGTTTGCAAAGGAAGGAAGAACAGTGTCGGTTCTCAGCGAACGAGTAACAAACGTACACATCATCTTTTTCAAAAGCCGGTAAAAAAATACAAGTAAAGGGAAAATAAAAAGAGTGTGGATGAATGGAGGGCTACAAACGGGAGGCACGACAAATGTTGAACTGCAATGGTGTGCGCACGCATGACGTTGTTCTGAATGTTTGCCCATCAGCTGTTTACACATGATAACAGACGACGAATATAAACATTCAACGTTTCTGGGAGCAAAACAAATCTTGATGAATAACGCTACAACAACATAATTGGAAACTTGCACAAATATAATTGTGGAAAACTCATATTTGAAATGTTCAAGGTTTTCCACCCCATTTTTAGTTTGTATTTGTTGGTATAGGACAAGGACTGTCTGTCGACCGAATGAGTCATTGATAGCGACTTCCACTTTTTGATGGACTAGGTTATTGATTAAGTACAGACGATTAAATAAATTCTAATATAACTGGCAACGGCTCAGACCCACACTCTAATGAGAGTTCCTTTAGGAAGTTAACGAGATGTATTGTTCACATAGGTGAGATATGTACGACTTCTGGCCAAAAGGATATATATAAAAAATCATTAATTATTTTATCATGGAAATCTGTTGTGGTCAAGTTTAAAATGTTCCCAAGTCCAATACAATCATACAAAACATTGCAGAGTGATCCATGATAACTAGAGTGGCTCTGGACAGAATGAATTGTTTCTCGAGTTTCGAAAAGTCGATGTTGGCTGATGTTGTAAATAAACAAAATAAACAATTTGCCCTACTACAGTCATTACGGCAGCATGCAATTGAGGTATAGTAAACCAATATTAGTAAGCAAATCTCAATTTTAAGGGGAAGGCGCAACGGTTTTTCAATTCAGTGACGATGAATATCAAAAGAATAAATGGAGTAAAATTTCACTGTTTCGAAATGTATCTCCAATTTAACTGACCATGGTTTTCAATTACCTATTACTATAAATCGTTCACATTGTTTCCAATAATTACAGATGACAATTTTTTATTTAGAAAACACAGAATATCAGCAAATTGAGCATACTTGCTGCTATCGACTCTATGTACCCAATTTTCCATCGCTCTTGCATGCATATCGGCCGAGTTTATGTTGCTCCTGAGCTCGTCTAACGTTGTACGTTTTTTCGAACATATAACTGCATTACAGATTACATTATTTCCTTACACCGCCATCAATATATTACCCTTGTGGCATATGGCTCCATTTTGTTGGAATCATATATAATTGAGGACAAGTCATCTGCATTCTGTCTAAATACAATCATCCAACATGGAACGATACCAGCACCAACAATGGCCGTTACACACCCCACACCTTCTGTTCCGTTTGTGGTGCAATGGTGTATCACGAGGCACAGAACCGCATATTTAGGTTATTAACAAAACCACTATGTAAACAAATGGTCAATAAGATTCAGACTATGAAAATCTTGCTGTCACAGTTCGCAAAACTAAAGCGTTTATGGGTCGGACCGCAATACAGAAATTGGTGGAAAAATTCGAGCTGTTGGGGCAAGTTAATGATGTGAAGATAAAACCCGTGCAGGTCGCTCAAGTACAACTGAGAATATTGCTACTGTACCCAAAAGTGTTGAAGAAAACCCAGGTTTTTCCATTCCTCGTCGTTCATTGGAATTGGGCATTCCACAAACGTCATTACACCGTCTTAAGGCATATAAAGTTCAGTTAAGACAATAACTCAGCAAAATTGTCGCATCTGGGACTCGGAAAACCCAAGTGTTATTGCTGAGAAGTCTCTCCACCCTCAACGTGTGACTGTTTGGTTCGGTTTATGGTTCGGCAGGATCATTTGACCTTACTTTTTCGGAAACGAGGTTTGATCAACAGTTTCGGTGAATGCAACGAAAACCATTGCTCTTTTATGGAAAAAGGTTCCGGACCGTGGTATGTCTCGAAGAGGTGATCACAATTGGCCGCCGAGATCATGAGATTTAACACCTTGCGACTTCTTCCTTTGGGGCTACGGGAAAGACCGTCTTAAGGCTTATAAAGTTCAGTTAAGACAATAACTCAGCAAAATTGTCGCATCTGGGACTCGGAAAACCCAAGTGTTATTGCTGAGAAGTCTCTCCACCCTCAACGTGTGACTGTTTGGTTGGGTTATGGATCGGCGGGATCATTTGACCTTACTTTTTCGGAAACGAGGTTGGATCAACAGTTTCGGTGAATGCAACGAAAACCATTGCTCTTTTACGAAAAAAGGTTCCGGACCGTGGTATGTCTCGAAGATGTGATCGCAATTGGCCACCGAGATCATGAGATTTAACACCTTGCGACTTCTTCCTTTGGGGCCACGTGAAATATAAGGTCTACGACAGCAGCCCAGCGTCGATTCAAGACCTCAAAGATAGAATTCGTGAGGCTATCGAGGACATAGGGCAGCCACTTAGCGATTTGGTTATGGAAAATATCATAAAAAGGATATGGTCCTGTAAACGTGTCGTGGTGGCCATTTGGTTGATGTTGTTTTTCATTATTAACGGCATACCTTCCTCTTTACTATAAAATCTTAAATAATCTCAAAATATGTCATTTTTCATTGAATATCAAAATAACACCTGTTGGAAAATCCTCTACAACACGCTCTAGATCGAAGTCATCTTCAACAGGCCACTACCAAGTCAGGGGAGGTCAACCCAATCATTTTCTTCCGAGAATCGGATTAAGTGCACCGAGTCACTTAATTTGTTTTTTAATAGAAGAAATTGCAAATTGAATTATCGAAACAACAATTCTCTTATCACATGATTTGAGTGTTAATTTGACTATCAGAGCTTCCAAATTATGGCGACATTAATTGAAATTATGTGTTAGGCAATAACAAAGGACGGAAATATAACAAAAAAAATCATTAATTCATATGTAAACGAACGAATACGTCGAACAAAACAAAAAAAAAGCGAAGATAAGAACAAAATACAAACGTGAAAGCAGAGACGCAAAGACCTTGCAAAAGCAAAAGCAAACACAACAACATGAGAAACCAAACTACGAGAATGTTCCACCGACCAAATAAATGTTAACAGATTTTCACCAACTCACCTTCGTCCAACGGTGCGTTCATGTTTGTCATTACAGAACGGTATTGCGGGTCGATGTTTGTTGACTATTTGACCACTTGTGTGTGATGAATGAGCTGACATATTCTCCTGGTCGACTGATGATGGTTTGGAAGATGAAGCAGTAATGGTGGTGGGATCTAGTGATGCTGTAGCGGTGACAACGGCAACCATGGAAGTGAGAATGGTGAGATGTAGAAGATATTTGCGAAAATTGCGGTCGGCATTCAGCTCATTTTGAATGCCCATACTTTCGAATTGATGATCGATGTGAGAGCAGCAAACACCACAACGTCGACATCCAAGTGCGCGTCCACGGTAAACGGCGCAAGTTAACGTCCGCGAGCACGATCACAGAAAAACAAACGTGAAAGATAAAGAAACACGGGGAATAAAACTACAATACAAGGGGTAGAAAATCTTTTCTGTTTTAGTTTTTCGCGTTGCTGGTATTTGATATTTGTTTTGCCAACTATGTGTTTGCGGTTGTTGGACAGTTCAACACACGAAGATGGAATGCAAGATTGGAGAATTCGTTGTATTTGTACTTTGGAGTACCCATCAAATACCACGACAATATTAGGGAACTTAGTGCTCGTCTATTCATTACTCTGTACTTTTCCTTGCAAACAAAGCACACACCCGTATTCACACACTGCAGGAAATACGTTTTGTATAATTAATTTCTTTAAATTTTGAAAAATAAATTGCACGGAGAAACCACCGAAGAACAACTTTACCAAATAAGACTTTCGCAACTAATGTCAAATATAAGAATTGACAGGTGGTACTTGGGAAGTGTTTGGAAATTATGTTTTCACACATACCAAATGCAACAGTGCGTGTGGTGACTTTTTCAATGCGCGAACCTAGATGAATATTCAGCGTAAAGCGTCTTTCGAAATGTACTCAGTTAAGCGTTATCCAACTCAACAGTTGCGGAAAATGAAAATTCTAAAAAAGAATAATTATTATTAAAATGTTTGATGAATGGTCGATAATTATTCACTTTTTTTGGTCTAATGTTTGGGTTAGGTTAGTTTAGGAAGGGTGGTAAATCCGAAGATGCAACTCCACTCGGACAACCATCCAAGGTGAATCCCTTCTATATAGTTGAAGAAAGTAGAGTTATAAAAAGTAAAATAAAGATGTATAGAGTAAATGTTGATCGATTATGTGAGAGTCACTGGAGTAGTGTTTTGTGTTAAATCCGTTACCTCTTCAGTGTAATAGGTACCCGCATCCCCTATCGTTCATCCATTAAATTTCCTTTATACAACTAATTACGTTTTCAACACATATCCTGTAGATGTCCCCTAGTTCAGCGAAAAATTCCCTACACATTTTAGTCTGTGGCGTTGCAGACTTGGACAATGACAAAGAATGTGTTCTATTGTCTTCAATGCCTCCTCGTTATCGCACATCCTGCAAAAGTCTGGAGATCTGTTATCCCATCTGCTGGTCCTCGCGCTTACTGAGCAGTGGCCTGTGATGACTTCTTCTATCCAGTTCCATCAGTGCACCTGTTCTCGCTATATCTAACCTACGCCAAAATGTCTTTGATACAACCCACTTTCGTTTGCCAGTTAGTAAGTGTTCTGTTTAGGATATGATCCTTCGGACTTTTGGAAAAGTAACTGATTGAATGTTTGGGATTTGCAATAGCGAAATGCGAGTGCTCATATTCTCACATTGCCAACTGAATATCACTTGTCAATTTGAGTCTATTAGGCGCACAAATTAAATTTGGAATTATTTGTTACTGTAAATGGGGCTATTTTTAAGTATGTATTTAATAATTATAATTATGCAATTTTGACGAGTTTTTGATACGTTTCACAACTTCAATGTTAATTTGTCGATATTTAAGATTTATTATGGTATTTATGCTTCGTGGCAGACTGTAAAATTACCGGGATCCCGGGATTTTTAGTTCAAATCAGTAAATTTGTGATACAGTTTGTATTTTGGCACATATAATGTTTTTATAAGTAAACGTACGGTAGAAGTGTGACTAGAACTAGCGGCGGTGTCTCTGATAATTGTGTGATTTATAAATCCATACGGTCTTATTGGTTGGTTGGTAATTTAAGATGGACCATTTCGTAATACCGAGCTACTTCCGTAGGTCAAATTTTCTTTAAGTCGAAGCACTTCTAGTGGCAGTTAAGATGACAAATTTCCTTAAACAATTTTATAAGTATAACTCAAAGTCTCCATAAGTCGAACTTTTTTGCGGGTTATAGGTGCTGTATGCACCTATAACGGTCGGTTCTTTATTTAACTGGAAATACGATTTTTTCCTAAGGACGTTACTCAATGTATTTATTTCTAGGATGTGTTTATATACCGATATTACTTTTTCGTCTTGTAAATGTCAAATGCTCAGTAAATGAGTCACATATTCGTGTATATTAAACTGAAGTTAGACTTAAAAATCGTTTTTCAGTCAAAGTTTAACTGAATTCTAATGGTTCAATTTTGGACGATTATGCTACAGGTATCAACCCATGTGAAATTATATATATTTATAAATTTCCGACCACCGCCACCACCATACATGTGTCCTTTGCCCGTGCCAAAGTTCATTTTGCTGCCATTTTTTAATTCTCACATTTTGTTCCAAAGATGTTGTGTGGCCAAAAGCAATTTATTCGAACTGTATTTAAACTTGTTTTCCAGGCGTCTGGTTTATCTTCAGAACTTGTCCAATCGACTGCATGTCGCATCTAGTTGAAGAATGTATTTCTTTCTCCGAGATCCACTACAAAAGTTTAATCCTATTTTATTTATTCACCGGAAACATGTGTTTTTTGATAAAACTGATAAACTTGGTGTTGCCACTCACAAAAGTATTTGATGTTTACCTTGCGTTTACACTCGGCAATTGTCGAATGAAAATTGAGAATATGTATTAGTTGTCAAAAAGGGAAACATTCCTTGTCCACATAATTGTGGCGACAATACATTTTTCAGCACCCGTCGCCCGTATCGTTTCGTGCTCTAATTTTGTTTTGTATATATTCGACTGACATCTCTACATACATTTAATATCAGTAAAATCAAATTTATATTTGTGTTGAAGATTGTTGAACATTTTTCAACATTTACTGCCTGTTTCCATAAAACGAATTTGTTCGTTCGTTACAAATTGTCAAAATTGAAGGGTCAATAACATTATTTGTATCAGTAGTGAGAGCTTATTATTTTGTGATTGTGTTTTATTTGTCGATATCTAACATATATCTGAAAACTAGAATTAAATAATGTCTGAAATCCATTTTGTAACGCTCCGAATATTGACGATTTCTAAGGAACGAACATATTCGTTTTATGGAAACAGGCAGTTAGGTTCTATTCCGATTGTTTTGTTTTCTTTTTTCACATATTACATCGAAACTTCATCGAGTTGGCAATTTATGTCAAACGAATTGCCTAATTTACTGTTTTCAAAAAATCAAAGACAGCGAAAATAAGCGAATAAAAAGTCAAGCTTACCCTTGGACCCAAAATTGTAATATAAATTTACTTTGTATTGTAATCAGTGCTACCACTTTGAGGCGAAGAAAATGTAGCAAATCTGATACATTTTTTTTGTTAAAATGTAGCAGATTTTCAAACACTGGGAAATAGTGTATTGTGGAAAACTGTGCCTTGGAAGGATACATTATGTTTAAAAAAAATCAAATCAGATTCAATTAGTTGATTTTTTAAATAAAAACAATAATACACATATTCAATTCATAAACTGAAAAATACCGGCGGCAACCCGCCGCACAAAATATATCGACAACGGCAGCAATTCGGTCTGTGCTATGTCCCCTTTTCCACAGGCAAATTCTGAGTTTGTAGGCGAGAGGGGTGCGAGGAAGAGAAACAAAACTTTGCCTGTTCAGAATTTGCGGTACACGCAAATTCTGCTTTGCTCTGTTCGTTGCAAACAATTTTGTTGACATTTCCTTTTTAACCTATTCGTTTTACTGACACACAGCCGGCTGACTCCATATCAAACGCGGATTTTGTACAATCCAAAATCTCTTTTATTAAATTATGTTTACACTCCTTGTCCATTATTGCACCGATTTTAAATTATGTATACACTTCTTCGAAAAATTCTTTAAAATGTAAACACTTTTGACGTTTCTTTCTTTCTTTTGTATTTTGATTCGCAAATTTGGCAAAGAAAAATTTGCTAGTGGAAAAGCAAGCGAAAATTTCAAAAGAGAAAACAAAAAATTTGCCAAATAACAATTTGCCTGTGGAAAAGGGGACTATGCAATCTTCTTCGGCGCTGGTGTTTGTTTTGTGGTTGTCAAATATTTCCAGCCTGTTGTCAAAAATTTACCTAGCCCTAATTCATAACGGGATTTTTTTTTGTTATTTCACGATTGTACACAAAAGGTAGCAAAATCAAAATGTACGTACATAAATTTAAGGATGAAGAAAAAGTAGTAGATCTACTACAATTGTAGTAAAGTGGTAGCGCTGATTGTAATTAATAAATAAATAAATAAATAAAAAGTCCAGCTTTCTTTTTTGGTGCAAACGATAGTAGATATGACTGTTAATGTTCTCAACAAGATATGAGTTTACTGTGTGATAGTCACACACACTACCGAGCACTGACCGTGGAAATTTCAAAAAGTCGTTTATACTCGTTACAACTTACACAATGATTTGTCACAACCGATCTAGATAGTCAAGTTAGACTTTCTGCATTTCATTATTTGTACTGGTTGACAAGTTAGATGATCTGTATCTCACCCTGTGTAGACACATGGTGGCCAAGAATCAGGTGTTCGATATTTATTACCTCTGTTTTCTTGGCGGAATCATTGTGCACAAAATACTTACCGCCAGCCTTAAATGATCACTCACGTGTGATCTCCATTAGAAAAGAAAAGATTTGTATGTAATTTTTGCTTCAATCTGCAATTGTTTATATGTATGTAGATACTGTACTCTTTATTTTTCTCTTTAGTTCAATAAATACATACAGAAATATGTATTTGTATTGTAGATTTACTGAATGAATATTTCTCTTTAATATTTTCAACGTGTTCCATAATTTCCATATTTGAGTTTAACATCTATATTAAAATTTTGGTTGGTAGCTTATTAAGAAACTATGTATGTCATCTGTATGCATGTATGGGATTGGAATTACATTGTTTTTATTTCTTTCTTTAAATATAGAATTATGTGTTATTTAGTTATATGTATATATATATTTCATGTATTTCGGTATGTATATATGTATTTCATTCAAAAAAATGTATTTCATTGGATTGGTTATTACATATTTACTCGGTTTATTTGTTGTATACACAATTTACACAATATATGATATTTCAAAACTTTTGACGACGTACACACGAATACAAGTTCATCTTTAATTTCATTTATTTTATTTGAGTTGTTGGTTAATATTTTTTCTTTTGGATTTTTCCAATACACTGTACGTGTATTGTTATAGTTTTTTTTTTTTTTGTATTTATTCGTTTAAACAAATCAAAAAATGTAAGGATTGAAATGGAGTGTGAACGTAGTTTAATTAAGCTGAGTTTATAAACAGAATGAAGTGCTTAACCGAAGCTAGACGGGTAGTTAGCTGATCGACAGGTAGAGAAGTTTCAAGTTTAGAGCACAGATGGCATGTTTGATTTCAAAATTATGTTGTTACGTTGTACAATAGGGGAGAATGAGTGAATAACCTTAGTATTGTTATGGAGAACGTTTTAGCATTCAAATGGAAATAAAAACGCTCGTAGGTACCTCTTTTGCGACAACAAACAAAAACTGCTATTATTTATTATTGTTCAGTTATGCTTTTGTAAATACATTTGCTATTTATGTGTATTGTATTTTGCATTTACAGTTACATTTTCCGTTTTACTATTTCTTTCTACACTCTATTGCGGTGCGTCTTAAGGTGAATTTTCGCCAGCAGGAAAATGTGGTATAAGACGCACACATATTTCTGTGAATACTTATGGAGTATGTATGCATGTCTTTTTTTTTAAATATCTTGTATAGACATTTTGTAGAATTTGACATATTTTTTATTTAATTTACATATGTACGTCTATTGATCAATTGATATTTTTTAATATTTTATCGCGCTAAACCCAAATATCTCCACTAAAAAATGTTATGGATTAAATTTTTGTCAGTGACATAGATCGAGAAAAATACAAAGAATCTTTCCCGGGACACTTGTCTGAAGGTACCTGTTGCGGTATATTTACACCGTCCAATCTACCTTCTGCTAGTATTATAACCCCATTTTACAGGATACACTCCTTGTGTCGTATCCTGGTATGCACATTTAACATTTTTCTGCTATGGAACTTTTCTAGTATTTTTGATAGTATTCAGGCTCACGTTAACGGTCATTCGGTTGCGGCATCAATAAAAGTCTTTCAATGTGCTGTCCGATCAAGTCTTTAGACCGTATAATGCAAAATCAATGTTTTTCGAATTTGGTCTGAAAACTGGTAGATGAAATCATGAGTTTGGAGCACATACGAATGCATTGTTATTATTATGTTCGCATAAACAAAATCCAAGTATTTTCATTTCGTTCAGTCCGAATGCGATTTAAGTACAATCTCTTATTATTTTGGTGGACTGTTTTGGGACAGAAGTACTTTATTGTTCACATAGTTGTATTCTTACAAATTGTAAAAGTTCAAAACGCCTCAAATCGTTACTGGATCCAGTTTTGTTTCGAGATGCTGCAAAATCCACATAAATCGGATATTAAACTATTAAAATAGAATTATCAACTCATTGTGATGAAAACAATCAGGAAAATATACATGCCAGCAACAGTCGCTGTCAAACTAATATATAAGATTATGTAAAGATCGTGATTTTAAAAATCCCGGCATTTAACCGTACGCCCATTAAATGATATCATATGTAGTTAAACCATAGATTTGTAAAACTCTGTTTCACTTTAAATAAGTTTTTGAGTGCTCAGTCAAAATAATCCAAAATAATAATGTGGCAACGCTGACAGTTTTATCGAAACAAACATATGTTTTTGGTGAATAATTAAAATAAAATTTAACTTTTGTAGTGGATTTCCGATTAACCAGATGCGACATTGGTGGAGTTCTGAAGAAAACCCAGAGGCTTGAAAAAAAGTTTAGAGGGAGTTCATTCAACCACACAAGACTTTTAGAATAATATATGAGAATTAAAAAAAAGACTGGCACGGACAAATTAATTAAATTAGCTGCCTGTTTCAAGATGTCAATCGAATAAAACTTGGCGTTTTCGAAACCAAAATTTGTAGTTTGAAAACGATAAGTGGATCGAAAAGCACATTCGATCGTCATCGTGAAACAGACATTAATTTTGATTCTTCTTCTTCTTTCGTTGACTGCTCTTGCAATCATATGCAATTGACAATTAAAGCGCAGTTAAACTTTGTCTGCAAAATAAATATCAAGTTTAACTTTAGTTTAAACAAAAAACGAAGATCATCCGTAGTGTTAGAAACTTGGTAACTGGTATACTATCGATGATTTTGATCAATTTTATGATGACAATAAAAACAAATGTTAATGCGACTTTATTTTGAGTTTGGCAGGATAAAATATGAAAAAATCCTTTTTTTGTTTGTAAATATTTGTTGTAGTTGTTTCGCTATTTATTGTATGCTTCCGTTGCAAAAAAAAAAAACTAGGGGATGCAATGATTTCCCAACGGCGAATGACATACATTAAGAGTCGGCAATGTACAGTGCCTAATTTTTTGTTTTGTTTGCGCAATTGTGTGTAAAAATCACAATGATCGATAGATCTGATGTGCAATTGATTTGGCTTTACGGCGATTCATTTCAATATTCACAATATTCTATGGACATTGTTTGAAATGTATTCGGTTGTCCGGTTCTTTATTTGGTTACAAATCCTATTAGTCTAAAGTTGGGGGAAGGGGTTGTTTTTCGAGAAAATTGACGCAAACATAAAACCGTTGCATCCCATATAAATTTATTTTTAATTACATATTTACGCATTTATGTATGTTCACATGTACCTACATGTGTTCATAAGTATATTTGTGTATTTATACCTAATTCTATTAAAGTACATAATAGTATGTACCCATTTCAAAAAAAAAAAAAAAAAAACACCAACTTATGGATAATTGAACATATTTTACTTATGCTACCGAAGAAGATTATTACTCGTATTATTGTTGTTAAAATTAATGGTTTGGTTTTTCATTTCTTTTTCTTTTTAAATATATATAGACACATACTTATATTTATAATAA
Source organism: Hydrotaea cyrtoneurina (assembly GCA_958296145.1). Classification (NCBI taxonomy): domain Eukaryota; kingdom Metazoa; phylum Arthropoda; class Insecta; order Diptera; family Muscidae; genus Hydrotaea; species Hydrotaea cyrtoneurina. Next base: position 42,270,444 of record OY282512.1, read on the forward strand.
AAAGTCAATTACAACCAGTTTTACTAGTTAAGAGAAGGTAAAATCATTTTATGCATTCTTTCGAAAAAACCAAATTCCAACAAATTTCTGGCGATCCGTTTTTTTTTTCATTTCATTTTCAGAAAACATAACTAACAACAGGGGAAATTAAACAGAACAGGTAAAATCAATTAATTATATTTTTTGTTAATAATTTGTTTGAAGACACATTAATTCATTGTTGCAAATTTCGGATGGGTTACAAACGGTACTTAGAGTCTGAAATTAAAGGTAATATATGTATATCTATATTTAGTAACATGAGCCAACGGAAAATGCTATTTAAAAAAAGTATGCAATTTTTGTTTTGTTTTGGTTGTCTTTCCATAGCAATTTGATAAAAATGTATTTTTGGTTTTCATTTTGAAGGCCGATCTTGTAATGTTTATAAAACACACTAACTGCATAAGACGTTCATTGACGTTATCGAATGCCTGCATACTTTCATAAAAATAATTAACATAGTCATAATTATAACAACTGAATATGTAAGTAATTAATCATAAATTGAAGACATTTTGTGGTTTTTGAATGTGTGTAAATTTAATAACAATTACAAAAATCAAAAAGATAAACAAAAAACCAAAAATGTCTAAGGAAGATTTCGTATTAACAATATTGAATGTCTGTGAGTGTTGGTGTATGTGTCTTCCAATTGTCGTACATATTTGATTTTATATGTTATATACCTACTAAATAAGTCAATTCAAATTCACAGAAATAAATATTTTGATTTCTTTTCTTGTTTTGTTTTTTTTTTCTTTCTTCTTTTTAAATATACTTTATAAATATTAGACAAACTTAAATACAAAATCCTAATTTTACGCAAAATTGTTTAAAAAGTCAGTCATTTTAATTTTGAATATTTATATATTTTTCATTTTGTTTGTTTTTGTTTTTTTGGTGTAAAAAAGCAAACAAAAATGTTTTGTTTTGTTTCTTTTAAATTTATTCGTAATTGAAAGTATTATGCCGTATTACGATTACGATCTATGACATACGTAAGTTACACAGTGTCTAAGGATTGATTGTTAAATATTTGAATTATTGCTTTCTTCAATTTAAAAAAAAAAAAACATCAAAAACAAAACGATGAAGTTCGAACGTAATTTGTTATTACATTTATTCTATTTATATATGAATGTATGTCTATGTACGATATATTTTCGCTTTACAAAATACAAAGTAAATGTACATATTCTCTGGGTACACTATGCTTAAAACACAAATTGGCAGTGGTAAAAAATGTAATGTATGCATAAGACAAAATTGCATGTCACACATAAAGTAAATCGGAAGTAGAGCCGAGACGACCAGCCCGCAATTTGGTATGCAGAAAAGACGTAAACGGAGTTTCAACTAAAAAATTAATTGATATTCTGCCAGTATGCTGTATGCTCAATTAATTATGTCATTTGATATATTAAACTTGATTATTTTTAAATTTAATGAACTGGTCGATTCGTTTTACCGAGTGGAATGGCATGAACTATGAATGGTCAAAATCCCAACTACTGAAAAATTTGCGAGAGATTGATGATCGATTATACAGCGTGTTCAGATACTGTCACTTCTAGATTTCTAGACTGAATGTATTACTTATGTCTATCGAATTTATATTGAATAGCAGTTGTTGTAACTAAAATTCGGTAGTACGAACTGGATTAGTGGATTGTGACAACTGAAAAGATGAATCCTTTTTTTTTGTTTAGGCCGAATGCATCATATATTTCGACTGGGCTATGTTTGCCTGCGCCGGCCTCGAAAAAGTATGTACATACATCGATTGTCCAATGTCAGCCGAAATCCGATCAAAGTGAAATCCTGTGTACTTGGCTAGAATATAATAATAGTGTATAATACACTATACATCATAGAGTATACACTATTGTTTTATTGAGGGAACGATGTATGCTGATGTAACGATTTAAATTTGGAAAATTCAATTTGTCAGAAAGTTCAGTCAAGTTTTTGAATGAAAAAAAACGGCACACAAATATTGTCATCCAGTGTTGCCTTTATCTTCAGTTGTTGATGGTTTTTCTAGTACTGTATCATTTGATAATAAATTGTCATCGACAACATCCACATTCGTGATTATATACAGCGTTCGGATCGCTTATCATTTGCCAAATTTCATACCAAATGCAATAGATTTGCAGACAAAATCGAATTCTCGAAGTGGTAAAGTGTAGTTTGGCAGTTCTCATTGTGTTTTGTTAAACATTCAACGCTTGTTCAATTTGTAAAGCTCAGCTGTGTTCCATTTGTAGCGAGTAAAGACCGGGTTACTATACCGTTACTGCAACGTAACCGTAACGTGGCTGATGTGCTAATTATCCAAAATACGTAAAGTAACATATCTTGTATGTAAACAAACATAAAACAAATCTAATTTTCTGAATCCAATTAGTTTTTTTTTTATAAAAACAGTGTGTTAATAATAAAAAAAAAACTGCTGTGAAGAGTATAAGCTTTCGCCATTTGTACAGAATGTACAAAAACATAATCAATAAACGCAGAATAATGCGATATTGCAGAATAATGCGATGTTTACTCCGTACGAATTGGGTTCTTGGCGAATATCATGTAAAAGATTTGGTAAAAATACAAAACATGGCCGAAGAGCAGATTTAAAAATTACCAATTGATCGTCCATTTTTATATTATTTCTTTTCTATTTGCTGTTTTTTTTTCAGCTTGAAGTAATTAGATGTTTGTTAAACTAACTTGTCAGATACAAAACTATATTTTCTACAGATACGTTCGTTACGCTAGATTACGATCCATTTGTGCATGTTTCATATCGTCGCCAGAGATTCGAACAGTACCTAACAAGCATTTTCATCACTTTATAGGACAAGTTTATATAGAAGAGTTGTAACATCTAATGTCGTTTTGGAATTCACCTATAAAAATGGAGATTTTGGAAACTAAAGTGGACAGATTTTGTTCTTTCTCCAAAATCAATCAAAAACATTATTTTGGGTTTTTCGATGCTTGGTCTTTTTGGATTTCACGTGATGATAGAAAGAGACCGTATCAGCTATCACATAACGGTTACGATTACGGCCAATTAACGCGGTCTTAAGTCACTGGAAGTGATTCGTTTGATGGTTTTCTGCCTATTTCTGAACCGGTGCACTCACAAATGGTATATAATACCATTTCAATCCTTCATGTGCACATAGCCATGGTGTAAAAGGGAGTTGTTTTCATTATGCCGTTCCTCAAAGCTATCTCATGCTGCTATTTGCTAAGGAAGTTAGGTCATTCATGTAGATGATGATGAAAGTTCTTAGTATGTTTACTTCACGTGCTACGTGTCGATACGAGAAATTTGTTTTCGCCTGTTTTGGTATTATTTAAATTTCGATTAACATTAGTTGTTTTAATACATTTTGATATGATAAATGAATAATAATACGAATTTATATTTATACTTATTTAATTTTTCTTTTTTTTTTGGAATTTAGTAAAACAATGAACTAAATCAGCCTTATTTGGGGGATGTATTCTTTTTTGTTTGGTTTGTTTTGAGTGTGTCAAAGTAATTTTTAGTTCATTTCTTTAAATGTTTGTTGTGTATGTTTGTTTATTTTCTTTTTTCTTTGATTGTATATCGTAAGCCAATCTTTAAACAAATATCTTGTATATATTCTATATGTATGTATATCTAAATTATTATGATTTTTTTTTTTTACTTAAAAGAAGCATTTCATAATCTTTGCAAATATTTATCCGAATCAATTGTTATTTATTTACTTTTGTGGGGAGGGGGATAATAGTTACACCGATTGTTTATATTTTTTCAAAATTCTTCTCTTTAATGTACACTTGTTCCACAGGACGCAACAGTGGATTTGAAAAGATAGAGAGAGAGAGATAGAGAGAGAAAGAGAGAGAGAGAGAGGAAAACATACATTCCTAAATATTTGTATGCATACTGCTGCATGTTTTCAGTGTATAATTTTTGTTAGTGTAGTTAATGTACCGCGCTTTCATGAATTTGAGTTTCTCCTTTCAGTTGTGGTGAGAAACTCAGAAACTTTAATTTATTTAAAAGTAACATTAGACTCTAATTATGTATTAATTAATTATGTATTAAAAACGTATATGTATGTATGTATGTACATATATAGACATGTTTGGAGTATAAGAGGGCCCCTCCGCCATCCATTGCGCAATCTTCGACACTGGCTAACTATTTCCTATTAAGATGTCTTATGCATCGAAACAGGAAAAAAATGAGTTATCCGGTGTCTAACTTCACGGTTTGGTGGGTATGGCCCCAAAGTGTTTCGTTACATGTTGCATTTGCCGTAGTATCCTATGATTGATTTGTACAATTTGTGCTTTAATTTCAACTTCCAATATTAATGGCTCCTTCGGTCCAGCCTATATACAGTTATCTCTTTAATTTTATTTCCACAAAACGAAAAATAAATAAAAATATTTATTTGTATTGAACGTTTTTGGATGAACGCATTTATGAATGTAGTATGTGAATTTTTGTATAAGCCCTTTTAGAAAAATATGTGTCGTTTTGTTTTAAAAAATAATTTTTACCATTAGGAATTTACAGTTATGTTTAGTTTTACATGTATCTCAGCTTTTTTCATAGGGACATTTTCCTTCTATTTCTTTTTTGTTTTTGTTATTCTTCGTTTGTTTGTTTGTTTTTTTTTTTTTACAAAATTTTACGAATTATTTGTACCTTATATTGACTAGTACTCTGGATTTGTTTTATGATAAGCTCATCAGAAAAAAATATGAAAGATTTGTTGACTTGTTTTTTTTTTTTGTTTGTTTGTTTTTAGTTGAGAAACCATTTTGAGAACCGAATGTCAGTTTTTGTTTCATAAATTTAGAATGTTTGCTGCGATAAGATCAATTCGAAATGCAAATATAATCAGATTAACATATGTTCCAAATCAAAGTGGAACCACCAGAACAGCTGATTCCATTTTGTGGACGAGAGAGAGTCTGCACAATTCCAACGTGTTTGTTGTTTAAAAAAGAAAAACATAAAACAAAACAATTGATAGTGTAGGTGGAAACAAAAAAATACTTCTGTTTTATTACGTTTTTATTGTCACTAACTCAAGCAAGTTTGTAATGCTAGAACAGCTGATTCTGTTTATTGTGTCAAATGTTAGACAGAATGAAGGCTTAACGTAAGTTAAGAAACAAAAAGTGTCAGACATCTGAAAGAAACTCTAAAAAGATTTTATTTTTATTGCAATTTTAAGTAGACGGAAAAAATAAACTAAAACATTCTGCGTAAATTTATATGTATACCAATGTTCTTTGATAAGTCAACATGCCGTTTATACGATAGTCATCGCAATTCCAATTTCCCTTCTTGATAACTACATATTCCGGCTGGAACGATGTTGTGGCATATCATCTCTCAAATTTAATAAAAATTATAGCTGTGATACAACTGACTTGTTTCCGATAAGTATGAGTTCGCGAATTAAATCGATAATCACGACAAGCTTTTGCGAATGTCATTTCTCTATGTTCGATATCGATATAAAAGCTATCGGATAAAAGCCTGGTTTTAAAGTGTTTAGATTTTATGGCAAATAACAGTGGAAATTTCAGGGCGGATCATTGTCTCAGTGCCTACATTAAGAGTAGCAACGGCTGTCATACAAGAATTCTGGCCGGTTTTAGCGCATTCGGACTGCACGTAATCATCACTGGTTTTCATAATCCATACAAATATTAACAGGTTTGTATGTGAAATTTCATCACATTATATACTTCGTGGCCCAATTATTTTGATAAATAAGGAAATCGCAGGCCCAATGAATGAGATCGTAGATAAACCACGATTATGTACAAGTTTGTTTCAAATAAAACTGAGTTTAGTGGTCGGTCAAAAAAAAACCGCACTGTCGGCTATTGATATGGCAACTCTAACACTTTTATCAGAAAACATATGTTTTCGGTGAATACTTAAAATAATATTCGACTTATGGAGAGAATTTCGGAGGAGAAAAATAAATGTTTTAACAAAAGCCGGCATGTAATTGTTTGGAAAAGTTCTGAAAGAAAACCAGATGCCCGAAAAAACACAAGAATATTAGAAAAAAATATGAGAACTAAAAAAATGCTACAAAATGAACATTGGCACGGGCAAAAGACACATGTATGGAACAGGTGGTGGTCAGAAACCAATTGCAGCATCAATCAAATTACACAGCTGCATCATTCATGTATTTTATGGAAGTTGATAAAGTTAAATAATTTCGATTCTTCTTCTTCTTTCGTTGATTGCTCTCGCAATCATATGGCTATTATACTGTAGTTGAAACGGCCAATAATGGACGATTAACCTACAGTTAAACTTTGTCTGTAAACATGAACGAAGATCAACCTGGACTCATTTATTGGGCCTCAGTGTGCGTGTGTTTTTCGAACACCATATTTTGGCCTCGTTGAAAATATTTGCTGAAATTTGTATGCGGGAACAAATATAAAAACTATATCTTTCCTATGTCTAAAAAGGGATATAGCGCCAATTATTGGGTCTTATTCGGAGTGTACATTGAAATCCGTCTACATTTGGCGATATCCATTGGATTACTGTGCGTTCCATTTTATATACGGTCATACAATTGGCATCGTCAGTTTGGAATTAGGTAGTTCGATTTTGACCGAATTTGGTATCGAATTTGAACACAATGACCATACACCAGATTTGATCTATTACAATTTCTATATAAATTGTCGAAATCAGCCATGGAAGAAGAAAGATTTAAGGAATTTTTAAAAAAAGTATGTCGACAGAAAATCTTCTTTTTAAAACTTGGGTCTTTATACAAAAATTAAAAACGTATTATCAATACTTTTTTTGTTTCTGATTTGCAGCACTAGGCTAATTGTCAGGGTATATTTTAAAATCGACACTGATCGGGATTCTTTTTGTGGCTTTTATCGGCTCGATTCCAGTATGATAGCTTTCGTGACGAAATCCCTTCGGCAAAAACCGATTAGAAAAACAGTTATGTAGTTGGAAATGCTGCAAAAGGATTGTTTTTGTAACTATATATTGTTAGAATTTTTGCCATTTTTTTTTCGGAAAAAGAACTATCTTTGTGTGACGCTTTTGTGACGTTGGCAGTTAACGGCTACAACCAGAGAAGGAAAACGATTCGGTAAGAACATAACATATAAATAAATGAAATGAAAAGAAAAGAAACAACCATAGAAACTCATAGAAATCAAATAAAAACACAATGATGTAGGTTTCTTTGTAATTATAAATAACAATCGTATATTTCTTTAAATAAGATAAATTGCATTTAAAATAGATTTGTTTATTTTTGTATATAGTAATAATGTAATGTAAACATAATAAAGATCATTAAAACTTGGTTAAAAAAAATTATAATCATAATAATAATCATAAAAAAGAGGGGGGTGGGGGAAGTTCAGGCATGTGATTTTGCACAGATAAATGTAGAATATTGTTTTGTTTTATTGTTGCTGATGCTTCTTTTTTTCCATACAATTTCAACAATTTTCAAGATCATTATGAGTAAAAAAAATTGCAATTTTAAAAGTTACTACAACAAAAGTAAAGAATATCATCTTAAACTTAAAAAAAAAATCAATTGAATTTTTTCATAAAAAATATCACTTAAATTAAACAAGAAAAAAATTTCATAAAAAAAATCAACTTTGTTATGAAAACGACAAAGAAAATTTGGAAGAAAGAAAAAAAAAACAAAAATATGATTTAAAAAATGGCCACTATCACGAATTTCATTCAAATCACGGGTAAAACAATAATAATTTATGACAAGTTGAATATTTCTAACCTTTAAGCCATTATTCAACATGGAAATGAACGGATATTGGCAATAACATAAACAAACGTTATTTTCTGTGTAAAAGAAAAAACAAAACAGTTTTTCTTTTAGAAAAATAAAAAACCCAAAAGGGGGTTCAAATTCAAATTCAAAAAAAAAAAAAGTCTTAGGCACATCTGAAGGAAATAAAGAAACAACAATTTGTTGAACAATTGAACAAAATTCATAATAGTTGCACTTGGGTGGTCAACAAACAACGCCCATTTGCATGTCTGCACTGAATCGTTTAATCGATTGTTCGGATGAAATCCGGTCGGTGTGGAACCACTTTGACGAAACATGAGTCTATTCCGTAATGTAAAAGTAGCACAAGGCATTTGAGTTTGTTTTCTCCAAGTGTAAGTGGATGTGTGTGTGGTAAAATTTTAAGAAATTATTTATTATATCTTTGTTTTTTTTTTGTTTGTTTTGTTTTAGATATTTTGAATTTAAAGAGCTCTCTTCATCGCCAAAAGAAAAAAAAAGAAAATAACAGTTGTGTTGTGTGCAGATGTTCAAATCGATTCTTTTGTGTGTTTGGTTGGAGGAGGGGGAGATAATTCAACGCTTTGCTGGTTAACATTAAGATTTCATGGATTTGGGTTTTTTTTTTCTCTCAGTGTACCAGAGTTGCAATATCAATGTGTTTAATAAGTAAGCATGTATTTATTATGGGTAGCAAGTAATTGTCCTATTTATTATCCAGTTTGATATTTAATGTGCTATGCAAATTGTTATATGTGGTCGGGTCGGGAGGGGGGCGTGGTTGGTAATTGGTGGCTGGGTGGGTTATGGACATGTGGGTGTGTGTGTGATTACTTTTTACAGGCTGGTTTTGTTTTTATTTTATTTAGCTATGATTAAAATGTTAAAGTTTTAACAATTCTTGGTTTTTGTTTTGTTTGTTTGTTTTAATCATTTAATTAGTGATATCTGTAATACTCTTAATTGTTATGCTGCTTTTTGTCCCGCTCTATTTAATGTACAGTAAACGGAGTTAATTCTGATTTCGTATGTATGTATATATGTATGCATGTATGTCTATATATTTGATTTTAGTAAAATTGATCTAGGTTTATTTGTTGTGTTTTAAATATTGTTGGGGTTTTTGTGTGTGTGTGTGTGTGTTTGATTTGGATTATTTAAAATTATTTACTTACTTAATGGCTATTTTTGTTTTCAATATTTTTAGTTGTATGAACTGTTTATTTTTTGCTTGGTTTTTCTTTTTCTTTTAGTTTACTTATTTCTGCTTATGCAAGATGCTCTTTCTCTAATATAGTAATGATAATAATAATAATAATAAGTAATATGTAATAATATTAATTAATGATAATAATAAGGTTTATTTAATTATGTTGTTTATTTGTTTGTTGTATTTCGAACTCTTACAAAACTAAAGAAAAAAAATTGTCTAAAAACTTATAAAGTAAAGTCATAAAAGTAATTAAATTATATATATGTATATATATATGTGTATATGTATGTGTATGGGTGTAAACAAAATTAAACATTTGATTAAAAATAAAAAACAAAATCAAAAAAAAAAATAATTATTATTATGATTAAAAACAAAAAAGAAAAATACATGTATGTTCATACATACGTATATTGCATGTATATGTGTACGATTGTGCATGTGGCTCTACACACACACACAAACACGCGCTGTCTTATAATAAATAATAAAATAAAAACATTTTCCAGTAAATATTGAAGTAAATGGTTTACAGATTTCAATAATAATAATATGTAATATTAAAATGTTAAAGAACAACCGAACAACAGTAAACGATTCGATATTGAAACCAACGCCTAACCCCCCGGGGTTTCAATTCTCAAAATGTCAGAGATGTTGTTTACCCACCGAACTCGGTAACAGACATTATTCATTCAGTGATATGTACATTTTCTTTTAGCAATCGATATCCTCTTCATTACAAAAAAAAAAACAAAAAAAATTGGATCATCTGATAGTGTTGCATTGGGCAAACGTTAAATAAATTCAAATACTAACTACAGGTGGTGAGGCTACAGGCATGACGATTTCTTGGATGTAAACATTGGAAACGATTGACCCCAATTAAAATTGACAGTGAACCATGGAAATGCATTAGCAACGGTCAAACTGATTTCTAATGTAAACATAGCGGGCAGTCGGCTTTCTCGAGATTTAATCGAAGTTACAATTACAATTTAGTCAAAATGGATTTAGTTTTCAAATGCGAATACGATTTTGGATGGTCCGTCCGGAACAAATTACACATATCTTTAAATACACATTGCGAATTACACCAAGACTTATTCAACTGAATGGTGAAATACTCCCATTCACGATTTTGCCCGCAAATCGTTTACAATTTGAGATGAAGTCCGGACTGAGGAGATTTCATTACACATGCACACATTCAAATGTTATAAGATTACGTGCCTACTGGCTGATTGAAATAATCACGATATTCCATAGTCACTGTCAGCGATAATCGTGACCATCAATCCCAATGAAATTCCAATTTTGGACAATTTAAGGGATGTCCCTTACAAGTAGCTCCAATAGTCATATAGTAAATCTCGACAATGTACGGATTTCGTAATCCGTTCAGCAATAATCTAATGATATTTCATGGTCATTTAGTCCGTGTTCGTATTCCATACAAATTGTTCGAAATTTCGACACAAAATGCTGAATTCATCTTAGATCATTTACTTCCGTTTAAATTGTCATGCCTGTAGCCAGAATGCACCTCATCATAAGGAGACTAACAAGAGAAGCGTGGGATCGAATTTAACGTCATTTGAAATATCAAATGTATTCTGAATTAAGTACTCGCGAACGAAATGTACAAGCCACTGTAAAGACCAACGACAGCAATGCTTATACGCGCATCATTTTTTAAAGGGAACAGATATCTCTTTTGGCGAAATAAACATTTTGTCACTTTTGTGTATAAGATGACAACAATGTTGACGCCCTTTTTCGACCGGGCGTAGTCAAGGCCACAAAGAGAGGGAGAGAGAGATAGATAGAGAGTGAGAGAGACATTTCACTAATTTGTACTTAAAAGCAAACTTTGTTTGTGATTAATGGGAAGGACGTTCTTAGCAGTGCAACAGGACAACCTGTTGCTGTTGTTGTTGTGGTGGTGGTGGTGTTGTTACAACAGTATCGAAATCATGGGCCGATTTCAATAGGATATGCCTAGATGGCGGCTGCTGTTGTTGTTGTTGTTGTATTGCACCGAAATGTTGTTGTGGTGTTATCACTGACATTGTGGCATTGGCGGCCAAATGTTGTTGCTGCTGGCCGCTGATGTTGTTGTTCGCCTTAACGAAGTGTTTGCTGCTTGTGGGCGTAACGATGACCGATGTGGCAACAGCACCGCACAATTTGCCAACGCATGTGGTTATTATGGGTGGTGGGTTTGTGGTGGGTGGCGTTGTGGCTGTGTTGGGAAGTGCCGACGCATTGGTGGCGTTGACATTTAATGGTTTTGATTGTTTGCTTGTTAGCGTTTTAAGCGATGCATTGGCAGCTGGACGTTTGGTGGTGGTCTTTGCTGCTGGTTCCGTTGTTGGTGGCTGTTGTTGCAAAGTTCGCATGGACGATGATGCAGCGGCTGCTGACGATGATGTTGGCGAAGTTGTTGTAACTGTTACTGTTGTTGGATTAATGCTCGCCGCCGACGTTAGCAATGACGGCGACAGAGCATTTTCAGTCATTGTGGTTGTTGTTGATGATGATGATGTTGTTGTTGTTGTCGGTGTCGGTGTGGGTGTCGTCGTCGTTGCCATTTTCGACGATTTGGGCCTTTTTCAGTCACCGAAACGGCTGCAGGCCTTCTTCCACCTGCATTGAGTGCACCACATGTCGCGTCGATCCATGCCGTAGACTTTGCGACATTTTTTGTTTTCGCCTCTGGTGCGGCGATTCGGTGAGTTGGGTGTTTGTTTGTTAGCATGTTGCACAGCAACATGTTGTTGGTGTACATGTCCCGCTGCCGTTGCAGCGTTCGTGTTACTGTTGGAGTTGTTGTTTGTTGCAATCATTCGGTTGCTGGCAGTGGCTGTTGGCGATTGTTGCAAGTGATGTTGTTGTTGTTGTTGCTGGTGATGATGATGATGATGGTGATGCTGTTGGTGTTGCAGCTGCTGCTGAGGGTGGGTCTCTTGATGGCCATTGCTGCCCCGCACACCTCGTACTTGTGTATAATTTGGCGTTATTGTAACGGTTGCCAACTGTTGTTGCTGCTGTTGCTGGTTATGGTGGAGACTGTTGCTGTGATGTGTCGTCACTGTTACATTCTGTTGCGACAGCTGCTGTAGCACACTGTTGGCACTGTTATTATTGTTCTGATGAATTATTGCATTTGTCGCGTTGTTGGGACTGATCGGCGCCGGACTACTGTAGTTGTGATGCTGATGGACGTTTGTCTGCGATGGATATGGCGCTGCTGATTGGGACGGACGTGGTGAGGCCCGGGCATGTTTAATGAGTTGTGGTGTCGTCGTTGGCTGTTGGTTCTGCTGCTGCTGCTGTTGCTGCGGCTGTTGCAGCGCTTGTTGCTGTTGATTGTGATAATTACTTGTGGCAGCATTATTTGAGAAGTTGGTTACAGGCGCACTAACCACCGTAGTGGCTGAAGCCGGCGGCCATGTGTAATTGTGATGGGCCAACGGTGACGTTGGTATACAACTGGTGTTATTATTTTGTAATTGCTGTTGTTGGCTACTGCTGATATAGACAGTCTGACCGTTGCTGTGATGTATATGTCTTCCGTTCATCTGTTGCTGATGCAGCTGTGCGGTTGCACGTCCTTGTCTGTTTGAAAGGAATACACGCACATACTTTAGGGACACATCGTTTATTAGCAAATGCAAATTAGAGACTTACTTGAAATTCCCAACTAGTTGTCTTTGGTATTCGGGATCTTCATGCGGTGGACGAGCCATGTCCCGGTGGCTAAGTGTGGGTGGTGATGTTGGACTAGGAGTTTTGCAGTCATCGTCATCGTCTTCGACTTCTGTGTAATAGAAGTCCTCTTCGTGACTGTCGCTGTCATGGCTATCACTATCTAAGTGATCGGCTGTGCGACGAGGTTTTTTGATGCTGAAATATAATGAATAGAATCGATTAAACAACATCAAATTGGTCAGTATTGTGTGAAAACTGTCCGTAGGTGAATTTAAATATTTTGTATTGCAAGTGTTTAACTGTACCCTTTCAAACCACAAAAGCTTAGGAATGTAAACGATTTTCTTTACATTTTTACATTTGCATAAGGCAAAAATGCCGTGGCGGTTAATGATTGGAATGGACTTAAACACCTTAAACATATTTGACTTTAATATTAATTATATTAAAGAACAAGTTTTTTTTTAATTCATTCAATAAGTAACACCCCCTCCACAATAAAATATAAATTGTCTATGAACTTTGTACACTCACGGTCAATTGTTAGTCACATGAATTGTGACAAACAAGTTTTTTAAATTCATTCAATAAGAAACACCCCCTGCACAATCAAATATATACTCTCTCGGTCAATTGTTAGCTCTTCCTTATGAATATTTCACTAATTCCAACACTTTCAATTTTTATTTTTGAAATTAACGTATCCGTAGCCATTGCTAGTATTGCAGCACAAGAACAGTGTTGCTATTATTTCAATGCCCAACCTTGCCACTTGGTTGTTTCGTGTCAGTACAACCCAGGGTGGCAACACGACTCGCTATGCGATGTTACTCGTTGCTTTGGTAATCGCTGTTTGCTTTTTGCATTTCAGTGATGGTAACTCGTGGCACATTGTACCATTTTTGGAACAATAAAGTGTTGGGCACTTTTTCACAAATTAAGTAACATTTATTATATAGGCTGATTTTACAATATAATTCAATATTAATTTTTCAAAATAGTTTTTCAGAAGTTATAAAAATTTAAAATAGTTGACATTATTGTCTCTACCATGTTTGTCATTGTCATTCAAAAACCCCAATCTGCGAATGTAGGAATCGCCGAGTTAAATGGAGGCAATCTATGTTATGGAATAATCGAAATCACCGTTTCATTCCATCTGTTCCATTTCACAGACGGAACTTAACTACATGACGAGACGCGAAGCAGTGTTCAGTGAACACTTAATAGTGATAGAGAAATTCTAGTCGTCGTTGTTTATTAATTTAAATCTATAAATCTAATCTAGTAGTGCAACTTTCTCTTTCTAATCATCATGATGATTTGTTGCGTCACCCTTTGCGGCAACACGTAGATGTGTCACATACCACTCTGGATGGTACTATTGGCCCTATTTTGGCACATTTAATGTGTATTGCGGTACAAATTAAAGTTTCCAAATTACCAACACTGTTGCATTTTATTAATTTTCGTTTGCCAAATGTTTGTGTGTTTTTTGCAAAAAAAAAATAAAAAAAATAGTTAAATAAATACATTTGGAGCCTTGGAGAAGGCAGTTACGAAAAAGGTGAAATATATGCAAGAAATTACATGAAATCGAAATAATTGTGATATAACAGCACATCACATCGGAGATTTTGCAAACCCAACAAGAAAGAAACGTGTTTGTCGTGCCAGACAATACAAGCCAACCAAGCAGCAGAGGAAATAAAGACAAAAGAACCCTATTAATTGCTTGCCGCGGACAAGCACAAAACCACTCATTGTCTCGGGCAACGAATTATCGAAAAATAACAAAAGTTTTTCCATTCGCCACAGCAGACTATAAGAATTGGGAATAGTGGCATTACATGAGATTGAGAATTGTGTGGAAACGAAAGAAGAAAAAAACAATACACCTACAAATACATACGTGGGAAAACATAACCCCTAAAAAGTTGGCAAATAATCGAATTCAGGACATTACTTGCATACAACTGCAACGACACAGCCACACACACACTCACACAGCAACATCCACAATAAAAAGGAAACGAAAAGAAGAGACTAGAGACTTATCAAGAGATTGCAGTCAATTATTAACGTAAGATCAATTTATCATTTATCATCGCCAGCGAAGGAAGGAGAACTAAGAAACAACACAGACATGTCCTCGAATACCACCACCAGTAGCATAGCAAACAGTTCATCTGCCTCGTCGACTTCCACATCCACGGTATCATTGAATAATGCCAGTGCAACGAACAATGCCATTGTGCCTGTCGCCTCCACCAACTTTCCGTCGTCATCATCGGTATTGAGTGCCAGTGGCACTTGTACTTTTAATGGAGTTTTAATTAGTGAAATTTCCAATGAAACCAAGTTGGAGTTCAGCCCCCGACACAAGGGATCCTGTTCTTTAATCTGTAGCTATGATTCGCAAGGTGTACTTCTTAAAATCGCATTGGGTAAGTGAAACGACGAAATGTTATTTGGCATTTTGTTTTGATAGACATGTTTTTATTTAGCCAGTTGCCACATATCCACATCTGAATGAAATCAAAATCGTAGAATAACACAAACAACTTAAAAATATGAATAAGCCATGTCTGTTGAAATGTGGGTACAACATTTGAATGGAAAGTTTTAAGAATATATTAAGGAGTGAATTTGGAAAATTAATCAAAGAAATTTAAAAACTCTACATAAAAATTCAACTCAACTGTCTGATTTTCACTAGAATCTTATTAGACTAGACATTCGGATGTTGAAGAATGTCATGTCTGTGCAATTAATTTCACTATTAAAATAGAAACTGCAAGTCCCTGTTCTCCATGAGCTGCCAGCATCTAGATATCTGAAATTCGACACGAACTGCTGATATCCATGAATACCGGTTAGCTCTTATCCGAATATTTTGCAAATACTGACTGGCCTGGCCGGTCTATGCAAAGGAACTTTGCCAAGAGAAGGATGTAAAAACTGATTATTTTTTTATAAGTAGCTCTGTATTTCTACTTATTGCGTTTGATTAGATTTATACTGAATATATTATTTGTTAACAAAAGTATTTGTTTTAGATTAATGTCGTTTCCATTCACATATGAAAAAACTTATTATGTTTTTGTAATTTTTATTGTAGATTCTTCACCGTCCAATATTATAAAAGATTATTTGTTGACCGCGGATACGGATTCGGCCCAATTGGGACGTCAGACATTTGCCGTATCGTTTGGTACTGATAACTATATTCTACGCTTCCCAACAGAGCAAGGTAAACAATTACTGTTTTTATTTAAAGAAAAAATAAGTACTATTGATAATAATATTCATCTATTCTGTTATTGCTTAGAACAACAACGATTCCGAAAGTTAATTGATCATGTTAAACGCCTGCGGCCCAAGTCAGTATTCTCACAGCGAACTGAAGAGTCTTCCGCTTCACAGTATTTTCAGTTTTATGGCTACTTATCACAACAACAAAACATGATGCAGGACTATGTCCGAACCAGCACCTACCAAAGAGCCATACTGGGAAATGCCGTGGATTTTCACGTAAGTCTCATAGTTCAAATTATTGTTCAGTCTAACACATTCTTACTTGATTTTTTACAGAATAAAGTCATTTTGGATGTGGGTGCCGGCTCTGGAATTCTTTCATTTTTCGCTGTCCAGGCTGGAGCAGCGAAGGTGTACGCAATTGAAGCTTCCAATATGGCCCAATATGCTCAGCAATTAGTCGAATCGAATCATGTACAAGACAAGATATTCGTCATGCCAGGGAAAATTGAGGAAATCGATTTGCCCGAGCATGTGGATGTGATTATATCGGAACCGATGGGATACATGTTGTACAACGAACGTATGCTGGAGACATATTTGCACGCCCGCAAATGGTTGAAGCCCAGTGGTAAAATGTTCCCCACACATGGTGATCTGCATGTGGCGCCCTTTTCCGATGAGGCCCTGTACTCGGAGCAGTATAACAAAGCGAATTTTTGGTATCAGTCCGCATTCCATGGCGTCGATCTGACGACCCTACATAAGGAGGGCATGAAGGAATACTTTCGTCAACCGATTGTTGACACTTTTGACATACGCATATGTATGGCAAAGTCGGTGCGTCACGTCTGCGATTTTCTGAGGGATAACGAAAATGATTTACACAATATTGGTAAGTGGCATGTCCACAAAAATATGTACTGTACTAATTTCAAATGTGTCATTCTCTAGATATTCCCCTGGAGTTCCACATTTTACAGACCGGTATCTGTCATGGTTTAGCCTTTTGGTTTGATGTGGAATTCTGCGGTTCTAGCCAGCAGGTTTGGCTATCCACTTCACCGACTGCACCGCTGACACACTGGTATCAAGTTCGTTGTTTGCTGCCCATGCCCATATTCATAAAACAGGGCCAAATTCTAATTGGTCGTGTGCTGTTGGAGGCCAATCGCCGTCAGTCGTATGATGTTACCATCGATTTGCACATTGAAGGCAGCTTAATATCGTCTAGTAATACTTTAGATTTGAAAAATCCCTATTTCCGCTACACCGGTGCCCCAGTGCAAGCGCCACCCGGCACTTGCACTCAAAGTCCTTCCGAACAATATTGGTCACAACTAGACTCCCAGGGACAACGTACAAGTGAGCATAGTTTCACAAAATAGTTTATCGATTGATTTTTGATTTTGTAAACATAACGTTTTTCCTTTTCTATTCTTTTCTTTCGTTTTGTTTATTTCTCATTTTCTGTTGTAGCCGGTAATATGGTTAATGGCTTGGCTGTTAATGGCCTCACCGATGTTTCTATGGATATTTCTCATACGCTTATGCATCCTCAGTCGTAAATATATACAAATCATACATACAATCAATCACCACAATCCATTACAATGCCGTCACCATGAACCTACCTATCATACTACCACCCCCCCCCCCCCCCCCCCCCCCCGCATTATATATATATATAACACAAAAATAACTAAAACAAGCAACCACCTCCTTTTACGTAAAGATGATGTTATACATTATTTTTGTCTACCGTTCTCTTCTTAATTTAAATTTAAGTGTAAACTTTAGATGTCTTATTTTACTTTTTTTTACAAATTTATATTTTATACACTTTTTTTTAGAGAATTTTTTGTTTATGTTTAAATATTTATTCCATTTTATTTTGTAATTTCCTCAATCACAAGAATTGTAGTTACTTTCCAAAAACGTTTTGAATAAGTCCTGTGAAATTTAATTAAATTCGATATTAAATGTTTGTCATTTTTAGAAAATATATTTTTTTTTGCGCAAATTTTGATTTGTTTGTTGCGAGGATATTTCCATCACACATTTGTAGTAACTGTCACTGTTGTAACGATATCCATTTTGTTTTGTTTTTACAAATAAGACCAACTGATCTGATTGAAGAAGAAAATAAAATTCTAATTTCGGAGAATCAAACTGTTTGATTGTAAAAAGGAAGGTGCCATTAGGCGGGTTATTTGGAGTTGTGGAATACTCAAACACTTTTCTTCACACCATATTTGGTGAGTCCCAGATGAAGGCAGTCACAGTCTATCTATCTATACACGTGTAGAGTTTTTAGTGCGTAACCTTAGTTTTGTAATGAATTGAAACGCTTTTCAAAAGGGCGGATAAGCTTTTGCATTTTTTACATTTTGCTTTGTATTTAGATTTACATTTCTTATGTTTTTTTTTTTTTATTATCATCTAATAACATATATATATAAATATATATATAGCATATATATAGATATTTATGTATGTCTGTAAATGTTGTATTGTAAGATGTCTTGAATAGTTAGGATATATTCTCTACACCGAAAACACAGCCATTTTCCTTTTAAGATTTCATCGTAGAACTTTACATTTAAGTTAAATTGAACAACTTTGGTTTTTAACAAAAGGATTAAATAAATAAATTATTGATATTATTATGTTCTGTCTCGTACGATCTAGGAATATTAAAATAAAATAAGCAGCCTACTTATTTACAAGCAAACAGAACTAGAGATTATATATATTATTTTAAACGTTAAGTCAAAAACAGCTATTAAAAATAAACAACACCTTGTGTATTTAAAACAAAAAAAAAAACACCCGGTAGACAAATCAAGCAATGGATGGATGGTTTGAAACTCATTTAATAAATTTCGCACAGAATTTCCCAATCGATAGGAACACCGGGGTTTCACAATCAATAACGAATGCTTTTGTAATGGCGGAATGCACTCCATCTGTGTCTATTTTAATTCTTATAGAATGAGTTTTTAATGCAAAACTTTAGACATTCTCTTAATATAATTAAACAAACCACAGACAAAAAATATATACAATACAATTTGTACTAGAGTGTAGTGTTTTTGCTATATACAACCTACCTACAATACATATATGAAAAAGAAACAAGAAAATATTAATAATAAAACAAAAGAAATCATACAAGAACATTACTTATATAAACGAGAACAAGAAAAACACAACATATTGCCTTTTTATTGTCGATCCGACGACCCGTCGATGATGATGATGATGATGACGATGACGACGAGGACTCGAGCATTTCAAAACCTTGGCCCAATGTCCTGATTTTATTTTGCATTTGTTTGCCAGTTTCTACATACTCTGTATGACATATACATATTTACTTATACCGGTAGTTTTGGAAAAAAGGCAAACAAACAAAATGGAAAAGCAACTAACCTACTTTCGCAGTAACTAGAACACCGTACCGACCACCACTGCCTGCCTGCCCTTGTCGTGCCTCGGAGGCCTTTGCTGCCATTGAGATGATGTACGAGTACGAACAACAACAAAAAAACTTCGCTTCTTCTTTCCACATACAAAAATTGTTTATGGCATCGAAAAAAAGGTGCGCGGGCGCATTTATTTTACAAGTCGTTGCTTGCCATTCCATTCTGTTGTTGGTCAAGGCTTTGGGCTTTGTGCTGTCGGTGGGGTAACATTGCCAGTAATGGTACTGGTGGTGGGCAGAGAGCGTAGTATGTGCTATTATGAATGAGTATCAAGGTTGTGATGTGGGATCTATTGCAAATTGCAATTATCAGCGCTTATAAATACATATTGGACCAAGTACTCTCATATGGAATATGTGAAGGCGAAAATCTCAGTAATGTTGAGTCACAATAAATATCCAAAAAAATACTCTGACGATCGGACTACATTATAACGAGAACTAAGGCTGCTTTGGCGGTCAGGAAATCTGTTCAGAGTTTGGGTCGAACAAAGACGAGCGATACAGCAGCAATTGCTATCTCAATGTAATGTATACAGATATGACAAAACAATAGAAGCTTTGCTGAAGGGCGTTGAGAACGAACTCCAAACGACACAATTGTAATGCCAGTTTGTAGTAGAATCCTTTCTGGCACAGTATTCAGTTGCTTAAGCTGAAATGTTCCACTGATCGTGGCAGCTTGCCAGAAGTCAATTTTGAATTCACCTTTTTTGTTACCGGACGTGGTGCGCCAGAAACTAAATATTTTTTTTAATGGAAATCAAGATTGAAACCTAATTCGTAGCCGACTTTAAACTGTTGATCGATGAGTCTACTAAATTCAAATATTAACTGTTGTCAAATCGTCTCCAAAGAAATTAGGCTTTACTTTCGTTTAGCATTTGAAATGTGGACAAAAGTGAATGTTGGGAAAATTCACTTTTAAGGTGGGCCCAAACCACTTCAATACCGAAAATATCTTCAGATTACGAGGTGCGATCAGAGGGCCTTAGCCTTGGGGATTCCCAAGGGACATCTTGCCTTACAGGTACTGAAATGATCCATGAATAATGAAAGACGAACGAGACCAGAACATTTCAAATTACCCAAAAAATGTACAAAATATCGAACTGTGATGCCTGTTGCGATCGTTGTCGGTCATTCGTAGTCGGTGTTTTGAGTATTGAAATGTGAAATAAAAATGTGAATAAAAAAGCACTTACTTCAGATGCACAATACGTATGTGACGTTCAATTTTAGCCTTTGTATGCTCACTAAATTTGCAGCCCTTCCAGGTACACAGGAATTTCGTCTTGTTGGCCTAAAAGGTGAAGAAAAGAAAAATGAGAAATACATTAATTGATATTGATCGGAATAAATTGAAAAGTTTCAAAATTAAAAATAGCATCACCTACTTTGCGCCTATTTATGAGCGGATAATCTTTCATCGCAATGGAAGAGCGAATGAAAATGCCGACGATATGTACGAAAATTTAGCAGAAAAGCGATTTATCCGATAAGGGGGAATTTTTGCAATAAAAAAAAAAAACCGGTGCGTGGCCGGTGCCAGTTACGAATGTAGTGGTAAAAGCGGCGGCGAATGCAATGCCATGTTATTTTGAGCGCCATCATGGAAATGTGCGATGCATGGCGACACAGTTAACAGTACAAACGAAAGGATGCCGACTGGAAACGATGACGATACCCAACACTCAGTCACTGGCTCACTCGCTCGCTCGCTCGCTCGTATGCAGTTGAAAAACGTGTTGCGACTCCCAACACTAAACACCTAACCAGGGTTACCATTTACTGGTGACAACGCCAATGGGACGAGGAAATTCCATGTGCAAGAGTATGTCTATGCGTGTGTGTGTGTGTTGCAACTCTTAATTTGTACATAGCATGCATATGTATGCCTCACCGTGCCTGTCCCTGTGCATGTTTCGGTAAATAAGCGCTTGAGAATTGTACAAAAACAAAATGCACGAATAAAATCGGCACGAGGTCATTTGTAAAAGTAAACGCCAACAAAGAACAAGCATACTGGAGGTTTCCACGGACAACTTTCAATTACATGAAATATGTATTAAAAGTACCCATGTACTGGTATGCATAGACGCCAGTGTATGTGTGTTCGTACACATGTATTGTCTGTAACCTACATAAGTTTTGAGAAAAAACACCAAAACTGGGTCATCATCAAAAATGCATTTCATAGAAATCTTCAAGGGGCACAGATTTATTAAATGACTGGCGCTTTTGTGACTTTGTAGATGCGACAGCGCAATTGGTGCACAATAAATTAATTTATGCTCCCCTCCCACCCAGCCTGTTAACGTATCGGGACGGCTGCTTGCTGGAATAGCCTTGACATAATTTAAGACATCCGGATTCTTTTAGAGCGAGCAAACTAGTGTGAAGTGAAATGACTTCGCTTGCGTTGAGTTGCTCGCATTCTTTGCTGGGTGTACACATAAAGGTCCTTTTCGCACTCTCTCTCTCTCTCTCTCTCTCTCTCTTGCATATTTTGATATGAATGAACATTTTTTGAAAGTTCCACTAACCTAAATTGAGTGTCGACAATGAGAAGTGCATGTACACATGCACACACATACACATGAGTAGTATTGTCGGCACCTAAAACTATGCTTTAATTTTTGTTGCGTTTGCTTATCGTCAGCATCGTTGCAAGTTTTAAATTTTCAACAGAGTGGCGGAATCTGTATTAAATTTGTCATACCGTTTGCAACAACTGCAGGTATTGGTCGGAGATCCTATAAAGTCCCTACATCCAAGCAGACCTAGCCACATGTGTCTGGCCGTGCGCCCCTCCTGTTTGAAATGACTTGAAGGAGGACGTTGAAAAATTAGCATGGCCATATCTTATGAGTTTATGAGCGCATTCACTCTGGCCGAACAAGGATCAAGAACCAACTGATGCAAAATGTCTAAAATGAATCACCAAACATTTAAGGAAATGCTTTATATGGAAATGTTGAATCTTGGGTAAATGGGTTAAGCTTTTAGGTTCACCAATCATTTAAGATAGACGAGAATGATGCCGCCCATCGTACACAGCTTGAGCTTGCTACGGTGTAGGGTGGTATCAATTCGGTACAATGGTTCCTATTTATTTTCTACTCAACTGTGCATCTTGTTTATGTTTTTTTTTTATTTTATATATTTTTTTTTGTTAATGACGGCAATGTTGACTTTTTTTTATTGTTGTTTCTGTATAGAAACATTAAATCGCCGTGATGATGATGACCCAGATTTTCGGGGAGATTTGCTCTGTGCGTATGTCTCTATGTGTGTGTGGGTCGACATTTGTTGTTGTTGTTTTTTTCGGATTGTGCAAACAAAAAAAAAAACATAAAAACTATGTCAATACTTGTGTTGAAGTGCACTTCCAAACATTTTCAGGGTTAAGCAATCTGGCTTTTATTTAAACATTTTCGTTTTTTTTCCGTAACGTTTTCCTTGACGTTTTTTTTTTATATTATTTTTGTCAGCTAGCAATTTATGTTTTGTAAATATTCGTGCACATGCATAATTCGGTGTAATTATGAAGAGCAAAACATGGAGCAGTTCGTAAAATGTTTGTGTTGAATTTGAAATAATCTACCGAAGGCCAAAAATGTTGCCATACAAGAAAAATGCCATCTAATTAAAGGTGTTCTTGGGCGAAGCAGCTTCAGGGAAACTGCAGAGACTGTGCGAATTTGATTGGATGCGTGTCGGGTACTCCAGTCTGGAGAAGAAAATACAGTTTTCGATGTGAGAGCGTTAACAATGGTGGACCATTACCAAGTGTGGGTCAATAGCGGCCGGGTCAATACGGGTTCATTGTTAGTTTAACACCGATGCAACTCCACACTGAGCTACACTGAGTTCTTTCCACAGTTCTGGAATAAATCACAGCACTGAAACAAAATGTGTCAAGGGTAAGCCTTATTTGTTTGGCAGATCAGCGATTCAGGCAACTCGTTAGTTCCTAGCAACATTTTCGTTAAGCATTAAAATAGCTGCATTTGGCCTTCAAAGAATCCAATTGCTAATTTATGACCGCAGGCATCTTGGTATCACACTTCGTTGATAATCAATCTGATCGAGGAGATGTGGGTTCCACAAGACAGCTCGTGAACGAATTCAATTACGGCACTCTGTCGGTTTCGTCGATCACAATTGGTCTCCCGGCATTTAATACGAATGGATTACAACATTTTAAATATGAATTTGAATTAAAAATGGTGGAATGTCCGAAGACGTTTTGTGGGATAAACGATTTTGGGAGTTCAAGAACATTAAAAACGATAAATCATACCATGTTATCGAAAAGAAAACAAAAATTTCAATTGTTTATACTCATCTCCCAGTCATGCGATCAATGACTAGGCAGAGTCATGCCAGCTTCCTTGAAGTTTGAGGGAAAAGTGTCATTTGGAATAATCTAAAGAAAACTTAATATAAAGCAATAATAAAGCAATTTCAGTGAAACTTCCGTAACACGAACTTCCTTAAGTCAAATTTTCCTTAAGTCGAAACACTTCTAGTGTCAGTTAAGGCGCATAACCTAAAGACTCCGTAAGTCGAACTTTTCTACGGTGTAATTGGTGGTTCGAGTTATGGAAGTTTGGCCAGATTACAAGTGTATGAAGCCCCCACCCCCTTCACCCAAAAAAATATACGAACTGGCCAGTGTCACGTATGATCAATATGAATTCGAGCGGGCTACTCATACGCCATGTGGGATAAGTGTAAATGCAAAGATTCGTACATTTTTTTTGGTAATTGTCTCCAACCGCACGTGAGTACGGTCTGTATCAGTACAGCTAATCCGCTAAGCAGCCAAAGAGCAGCAACACGGAAATGGAAAGTTACATCTGTGTTAAATGGTTGTTTATATGAACAACACAAATACATACAATTGTATATACTCTGCACACACACACACAACGATAAATCCGGGCATATGTCGGTGACGTCTGTGAGTGTTTACGACCACAAGGAGCGGGAGTATGAGGCGCTTTCGTTGGGCTATTTTGAAAAGGCACCAAGTTAACAGAACTCAGCATAAATCTTAGATCTCCTCTTTAATTGCGGTCATAAATGCATTCTGTTCCGCAGAACAACAAAATATCGCATTTCTTTGTTTTGCCCATGTAACATCTCCTCGTGTCGGACGGCTTTAGGGGAATTCTGGTTTATACGGCTTTGTTTCGTTGTCGCTGTTTTCGCTCTGCTATGTTTTGTTTTTGCTTTGGACAATAAAATACATTAGGGTTTTTCTAATTACCCAGGCTAACACGAAGTGTATGTTATTGGCACTGTCGTTGTGGTTATTCACAGAGATGTCTGCCTTCACGGCTGCGAGTGATGTGATATATGCCCCGTGTGTGTGTGTATGTGTGTGCGTGGCTCATATCCTGCCACTGACCTGTCGTAGATTCTGGTTTTATTTGAGAGGAAAAGAACGTCTATTGATACTTTGGTGCTCGCAGCGGATGTTATAAATTGAAGTTAAGTGACAAGAATGTATTCCTCTTAGTAGAAGTAGTAGTTGTTCGTTTGTGAAGCAAAATGGGTGTAACCGAAACGAGTGGTAAAGTAACTGAAAATCGAGCCCAAGGAGCAAACGATATTTATGCTTTCTCTCCATCCCCCCCCCGTCCCCGTCCCCGTCCCCGTCCACCATCAACTTTAACAATGCCAAAGGTTAAAGTCATAATTCTGTTTTAGTTATTTAAACGAAATTGTCTAAGAAAATGCTAAAAGGCATGCCGACTCCACAATGGCCCAGATATTGCACAGTGGGCGGGTGCAAGTGATTTTCGGAGTTTTTATTAGTTTTACAATGATCCAAATGATTCCACGAATTGAATATGGTCCTGTGCATTTTATACAGGTCCTCCTACATATTTCTTTACAATCTTCTTCATCTTTATTGTCAGCACGTTAATTTCTGCCGAATTTCGTTGAAACTTTTCCTTCGATGTCGCCCCGGTTTTGTATTTGATCTACTCATCAGAACTCCGGATCGACTGTTTTACGAGTACAACGATCGACGACCATTTCATTTGTTCCTTTTGTTCCACATTGTGATTTCTGCGAGAAGTGAAACTATTGGACTAGTTCTTAGGGTGTGTTGGTTCAGTTTCTAACCTCACATCTTCGTTGAATATTTCCAGCCAGACATTTGCTACTTTTCATAAACATTTAGAAAGAAAGTATGTCGGAAATACTTTAAAAGGATCTGTGAAAGATCTGCCCGCTATAGGATTAATAAACTCAAGCTCTCAGCGTTGCCCTACAATACTTGTCTTTTTCTGTTTGTGTCAGAGTCTTTGGTTTGATGTAGAAACCTGAAATCCTTAAAAGTAATGCAGCAGGTGATGGACAGGCGATGGCTACCAGGTAGGCACACACACACCCACAAACATATGTGAGCAGATACATACATGTAGAGGTGTGTGCGTGTGTTTTTTCTTTGCTGACCACAGGACTAAATCAACTTATTGGGTTTTGTGAGGCTGCTCCTGCTGTGGTGGAAAAACACCATATTTCACTTTTAGACAAAAATAAAATCGAGTGGCCATTGGAGGATTTTTAACTGTGTTCAGCATATTTTCGGTTTCCCCAAAAGCTTTTATGCCAATTAAGTCAGAGCACAAGGATATGCGAATGTACTGGCATATGCATGTATGTATATTCACGTACATCTGTACATGTGTATATGTATGTGTGTGTCTGCTGTAGTAATGACATATTCTAGACACAATGTTCAAGGCACCGGGTTTCTTAGGTTTTGCTGGTTTTTTTTGTGTGTCGATGTCGTTGTTGTGTTCTGTCGGCTTTGATCTTTGTTGTATCATGTTGTGTTTGAGCAGGGAAATAACATATATTTTTACTTAAATTGTACTCGTATTTGAAGTTTTACTTGTGCCATGGCCCATGCAAACACACACACACACATACACACCCCAACACAGCAACACATACATATCAATGAGTGTGTATGTGTGTGCTGTTAAGTTATTTCACTTTGTTTTTTTCATTCACATCCTTCAATTTCAATACATCCCACCCGCTCTCCATACAGAAAGAAATCTTGGCACACAGAGATGTTGTGTGCGGAATTTTAAATGAAAATGAATGTACACACACACACACACAGACATGACATATATAACAATGTGTGTGTGTGTGTGTATGTGTACCAGTATACACAAAGGACGGAAACGGAAAATAGGGGAAGGACAAGAAGGAATATCTGTTGAAGTTGTAGCAATCATGGGAAAATAGGTCAAATGTATATACCCACATATATGTGTGTGTGTGTGTGTGTAGGTCTTTGTATATAAATAAATACTAGAGAATGGGAAAACAGTTATTATATTATATTTTAGCACACTTTTTCGGTGCTCTTAAATGTCCATAAACTGAAGAGTGAACCTTTTCTCCATTACACTCAAGAGTTGGCAATGCTACGATTTGAAAGAGCGCCTGCAGTTAACTCAAAGAGTAACACGACTCTCTTCAATGGCAGGGAAGTTGTTTTTGTTTTTGAAAGAGCGTAAGAGAGCGAAGCGGAGAGTATGCAAGGATTTTGTGGGAATAGTCAATGTTTATTATCAAGGATACATTTGTCATTTGTGCAGCACAAATAGGTCGGCCAGAGACAGAAAGAGAGAGTGAACGAACGAACGAACGAAGGAACGAGAGTGTTGGTAAGGGGGGTGTTTGTTGGCCGTTATTGTTCGCCAGAAAAATAGGTCACTGGAAGAAGTAATGGAATTTGATAGGAAACAAGTATAACATTTAACTTTGTGTATGCATGTGTGTGTATACACATTGCCCACAAATATACTGAGTGTGAGTATGTGTGTACATATACGAGTTTATTTAAAAGTAAAGTTATAATTTTCTTTAAATCTACAATGAAATGAGGCGCTTATTTTGACAACTGTGTGTCGTTATTTACTAATTTACGATTTCCACCCATTTGTTGCTTTGTGAGTTTGAAATATAAACCACAATTTTGACAGACTCGGGAACTTTCAATAATGTTTATTTTAAAAATGTTCATTACGTTTTATTGGCATACTTTCAGGCTGTCAAATTATAGTGAACACTTTCAAAAGAAATGTATTTTATGGCTTGCCGGGAAGAACCCAATTTGAAAATGTTTATTTACTATCTTATGTTCCCTTTAAAGAGAATACAATAAAAAACATATTTAGGTGGCCACACAAGAGTGATACTCCTTCAGAGGCACATTCGTTTATAGATTTTAAAAATTTGATGGCTAGAGGGTTATAATGTACCGCGGGGTACATGATTCGGAAGTCATATTTAAATAGAATTGCCCTTAAATTATCTAAACGATTGTAGTAAAAAAATATTACATTCCAACAATGTGTCTGTCTTGTATTATCATATTAAGTTCTTAAGCTCTTAAAAAAACACCTGCTAAGTTATTTTCCGTACGTTCGATTAGAGAAAACGAATTCGGCTATCACATCAGATGAAATCCTTTATAGTTATAGCCTATAAAAGTAGATGGTTCCCATCCGCACAAAAACCACACAGCTTCGTAATGGTTTGATAATGTGAATGACATTTGTCAATGCAAAGTCATTCTTCTAACAGAAACGAAATGAAAATTTGCAAAAATTGAAAAAAGTAAACTAGAGATTGCCATGTAAAACTTCTCTAGAAAAGCATTAGCCGACCGGAGCCGGCTTTAAAATTATATCGTACACAGCTCACTGATTCGGTAGAAGTTCCCCGTCTGATCCTTCATGGAATGTTAAGGGAAATAAGTAAGTATGTTGTGGAATTTATTACCACTACATTCTTCAAAACTACACACCGACATTTCTGAGATACCGACAGATCAGTGGAATATTTAATTTGTTAAAACTTAACACTATCCTTTGGATATTTGTCAGATTTTAAAACATACTTCCCTGCCTTTGACTTGTTTTTTCCAAATAACTTTTTCAATTACAAATTCTTTTTAAAAAAACGGATTTCGTTGACGGTGCTGTTGCCGCTAGGCAACTTTAATTTCCGTTTTGTTTTAAAGACTTTCGGGTCGAGCAAACATTTTTCGTTTTTCTTAACGGATACTCATTTCTTCTTTATGCTAATTGGGAAAATGTCAATTGTGACACTAGCCATAAATCGAACATTCTTTCAGACATTTTCAATTAATTTTTTTTTTTTTTGAATGTTCAGCGATAAGCAAGCGTTGCAGATCTAGACAGCCACCTATACACACACACACACACACCCATACACCCACATATATGGACATCTACTCGTATATATTCTGTTAATCATGTTGGCATTACCCTTAATGTACGAAAGAAAAACAACAACAACAACAGCCACCGACAGACAGAGCATCAGGAATGAAAGAGAATCCAGCCATACAAAATGTTAATGCGATGGCTGCTTTGTATGGGACGACAGCAGTCAGACAAGAACCGTCTTTAATGTTTCATTACGGCTGTTTAAAAGTGTCTTTATGCAAATTATTTATGCAGGAGCGGCAGAACGGCGGCAGGATGTAAGGAGGCAGCATGTGCTGGTGGTTGATGTCGAACAGTGGTAAATTAAATTTCGCTATGAAGTTAAAGAGGGGAAATTAAATTTGTATTTAAATCAAGTCAGCGACGCCAACATAACATCCAACCACATTAACATTTCAAATGGATTTAAATGTGTGATGGAGATGGTGGCACCGCAAGCAGGTCCAGTGCTTGAAATAACTTGAAATAAGCGATAAAACGTTAAAAGCCAGATCTGAAGTATTAGCGAAAAAACAAACAAAACATATGTTCACTTCCGACTTCCGGTTGTTTGTTACTTTTTTTTGTTGTGAGCAAATGCCCCCAGAGTATGGCATACTTTTAGGCACTTCTGGCCGTTATTAGTTGGCAGGATTCCCACACGCACACACACACACACTTACTCACTACAAATAGTCTGCCCAGTTGCCTTTTTTTGTTTGCTAACAACTCCTGCCTAAACTGACACGACATTGTGCCAGCAGCTCTCTTTTGTCGGGCGGAGGGAGGGAGGGCGTAGCAAAGAGACCACCCAATAGGGTTGGTTTTGCCACTCGCCATCGGCTGTTTGTTTTTCCGCCAAGCCAACAATAGCACAGAGTTTAGATGTTTTCAGTGGCATCGGAGAAAAGTGTATTTTGGTGTATGAGTGTTGGTTTTTTTTTTTCAGACAACACCATCACATCAACCCACAAATCTAGGTCACATTTGACAACATAATATAATTTAGATACGTGCTCAACATAAAGTATGAATGGATTTCGTTTTCATACGCTGCGGAAGAGTGTTAGGTTTAGCCAGAGTATTCCAAACTGGGACAACAAAAGGTGACTATTTTTAGAAAAACCCCAATTATGGCTTCATTTGGACGGGGGGAAAAACTCGTGGGTATTTGGCGGTTTCAAAAATAAATAAGTGAGCAGTTCGTCTAGGAAAATGTAGCTACGCTGGACTGGACAAACTCCCAATGTTTATTGTGAAACATTTCATAAAGAAACATAAATAAAGTCATGGTCTTTATGAAACTATTTCTTCAGTTGCATGTTTTTAGTGTAGGTTTTTTAGTATGTTAGTGTATTACAGTTGACCCATATGTCCATGTAGAAAAAAAGTACAACTGGTTAATGGTCTTTGAGGTCAATTTCCGGGAAACTCAAAGGCCAAGCACACGGTTTTCTAAGTTTTCTCAAAAAAAAAAAAACAATGATTACTTTCTTCTGACCACGGCAATTCACTGCCTGCCCGAAATGTGAAAATCTCACCAAACCTTTGCCAAGTTAGCAAGAATTTTGTCAGGCCACAGCTATTTTGATCAGAGCTCGAATTATGTTTGTAATGTTGTTATAAATGTATATGGGGTTTTTTCCTCCAAAAAACCAGCTTGACAAATCCACAACAACAAGAAAACGGCCCACACGGTGTAGAAACTGTTCGGGCATCCCTAAAGTCAAAGTGCTGCTATGGCATACACAAAACGCAAAACTTGTACATACGTATACGTATGTATGTAGTATATAACCTAAACTATTTATGTACATATATATTGGTAACCCCCCTCCCCCCCCAAAAAAAAAAGAAGAAGAAAAAAAAACTAAACTATGCTTTCGTTTTCGCAAACATTTTCTCCCGCAGCCCCATGCTCCACCAAAAGGAAAGAAAGGCAAGAAAAAAAAAACACCAGCCTTGAAGTATGCCAAGCCACTTTTATTGGAAACATTGAAGAAATTAGGTCAAACTGTGGAACATTTTGCAGCAGTGCTGGTGAGTGCAACCCGATAAGAGAGCACCAAGTAAATTGGGAGTGTATGCGAGTGTGTGTGTGTGTGTGTCGGACGAAAAACGGAACTCGCAACAAAGAAACAATGGCAGGGATGAGAAAACCCCTGGCTTTGCATTTGAACAATCGTGGTGACTGTGTGTGTATGTGTGTGTGTGTATTGGATTTGATAAGGCAACAAACACTTTCAGTGAAATCGTTTTTGTTTCATTTTTCCCTCTTCCGTTTGAGGGTTTTTTTTTTTTTTTTTTTATTTATTTTTGGATATGTTCCAAGTAACATATTTGAGCTTTAAGCGTTTCTACCAAAAAATAAAAATTGAAGCCAATTGTTGTTGTATTTCAATTCTTTAAACCACCTCCCCCCTCCTCTACTGTTTATTGGTGTTAGATGAAAAGTTACTTTGTTCTTCTTTTCATTTACCAGTTTTACTCGAAATCTAACCCCCAAAAAAAGAAAATTGCATTTCACTCAATCAAGGTTGTTGCCAGGCTTGTTGTTGTTATTACAATTTTCTCTACATTTTTGTTGTTGTTTTATTTATGTGTGTTTGGGTGGGGGGGAATTGTGTCATTTGTGTAACCCTCATACATTGTGCCGCGATGCTTGTACAGCTGACCCAGTTGTAAAGTTTACTTCCTTCCCAACTAAGTGTGTGTGCGTGTGTGTGTGTGTGTGAGAATGATTACAATGATGATGATCATCATATGATGGTGTTGTTATTCTGTGTGTGCGTGTGTGAGTTGATTGTGGTGTGCAACCAGCTTGTGTTGCCTTTGATTGCTTCGCAATTACTTTGTCTGATTACAAGGCTATGTAAATGTATTGGTGTGCATGTAGGTATGTATGTATGCATACATTTACTCATATTTGTGTATACATGCGTCTGCATGTTTGTTGGCATATGCCCCTATTGTACGGGTGTGTGTGTGTGTAAATTGCATAAACATGTGCACGTTGTATTGTTCCAACGATCTGGCGACACACGATGCCAGTTTGCAAAAAAGCACAACAACAATGCAAACAATAGACAAGAGCTACAACAAAACGGGGCAACAAAACTGGGTCATAATTGTAACATCATCGCCTCATAACTGCACGATTGACCTTTCCCCCCACCCCCCACCGTTGTATTTGCAACTGGCCCACAAGGATTTGTTCGCTATAATTGAAATTTCCAAATGAGAATTGAAGTAATTCCTGGTGGAAATTGAAAAACAAACGTCAACGTTGAAAGGGAACTACCACAGTTAATTGATAGATGTTAATGCCAACCTGAAGAGAATAAGCACAAAAAAAACACATTTACATTTACATTTAAGTGAAAAGAGTTCAGTTATTTATTTACTTATTTATATATTTATAACAATGCGTAGATTTAAGTAAAGAAGTTGAATTAATGAAATTAAGAAATTTTCTGAAATTTGCCAACTAAACGAGAACCTTTAAACACACCATTTCAATGGAAAACTTATCCAGTAAATATTTTTCCATTAATGAAACTTTATAATTTGGTAAACCCATTTATGAGCCCAAGGGGAAGGATGAAAATGTCCACATG
Organism: Hydrotaea cyrtoneurina; assembly: GCA_958296145.1. Classification (NCBI taxonomy): domain Eukaryota; kingdom Metazoa; phylum Arthropoda; class Insecta; order Diptera; family Muscidae; genus Hydrotaea; species Hydrotaea cyrtoneurina. The sequence continues at coordinate 42,302,900 of OY282512.1, forward strand.
AGTAAAATTGGGTGGCGGTGATTTAAGGCAGCAAGTGGTGAAATGTTGTTTACGTTGGTTGAAACCCAAAGTTACGATGCCATAAAAATACCAATAACAGACGACACTTTAGTTCCAATGGAATAACCACACTGAAATATTAACAATCAAAGGCAGAAAACTAAAAGCTCCTTGGATTCAAAGCATTTCACAAAAGCGAAGGGTGTTTTTGTTAGAGCTTGAGAACTTCTAATGGCAATAGAAGACGGAAATATTGTTGGAGTGGAATTTTTTTTATTACAATCTCTTAGATAATTTCATGTCACTTATATTTTAAATAAGATTTCCGTCATATGCCTGACGGGGCCACGAGTAACATGGTCCATTCGATCAGTCCAATTTTTGAATAATTTTTCCAGTGAATCTGGCCATGGTGGCTTGAAGATTGGCTTGCAATAGTTCATGAGTTGCTGGCATTAACCAATAAAATATGGAAATAAGGTTATTGGAGGGAGGAAAAATGGACTGGTATTTGTTGACGGTGGCCGTGAATTTGATAATGTCATAGCAGGCAGGAAAATCACTTGCTGGAAGATTGTTCCACATACGAACAGTACGGCTGAAGAACGAATTTTCTCTATAGTGCATCGTCGGGTCAATCGGTCATTTCACAATGAACGGATAAGAGACTTCCTGGATAGCCGCGTATTCCGGCTAAATGTTCTAACTTCAGGGACCAGACGACGGGTATTCGACGAACAGATACCATCGAAATATCTATAGAATAGCGTTACACAACCCACATTCCGGCGATGCTGTAGGGAGACAATAGAGTTGGATAGTCTACTATCACCTATCAACACCACCGATGTCCTCTGTATACGATCCAGAAGCTGCAACGATGTCCTGGGAGCTCTTGTCCATATATTTGAGTTATATTCCATGAAAAAACATCCTATACTTGCAAATGTTAAATGATTTTTAATATTTCTTCCACACCCCAAAAAAAGTCCACCTGCAAATTTCAACAATTTTTCTGATTCACACACAGCTGATTAGTGATTTTTAAATCAGCTGTTTGTCGCTCTGAAAGCACGCGAACGTTGTCGTTCGACATCGCGGCGAAGGCTGTTAGCGTCGTTTATTACTCACCTAGGTTGGATTTTTCTGTTGATCATATTTTGGTCTGTGCACGAAACTTTGGTTTACAAAAAATATTAACACTAAAATCTAAAAGAGTTTGGGATTTTCGGAGTTAGCGAAACAAAACATCCCTACGGAAATACACTTGTCTTGGTCCTTATGATGTGGAAATGTGTCACTTAAATAATTTAATATTTTTTCGCAGCTTAACAAATCTTCGGTGACCTTGTCAAAGTAGGAGATACAAAATCATGTGTACACAAAACGAACATTTGAAATTCGCAATTTCCATTCAATTCCATTTAAGCTGTTCGAGTAGCGCGTGTGTGTGTGTGTGTGCGTGCGTGTATGTACAGTTTCGCACATAGAAACAATCACTCTCTCTCGCTCTCGCTCTGGCCGACAAAACCGAAATGCACGTCTTCTTGATTGACCAAACTGGGTCACACACACAGGCACACACACATAGATGCATGCATATGTATATTATTCCAGCACACCAACGAACCCCGAGACCCCATATCCAATGACTCTCTAGCCCCAAATACCGAAATGGAATTCATGTATCAAACATATATAGATGTGTACGAGTATGTACATGCTAAGCTTATGTACTTAACTAAGTTGCATGCCAGTATATAGAGAGTGCATGCATTTACTGCATAGTACGAGTGGCCATTAGGCTACTGTTATGTTTGCGTGTGTGTGTGTGCACACAAACGATAAGAGAGTAATGCAGGGAGAGCGAGAGCAAGGGTGAGTAACTCATATCCAACGAAAGTAAACCAGGTCAAGCGTATTTGCAGTTAACTATGTGGCACATAGCATTTCTGCATGTATGTGTTGAAGTATATAGGTGTGCATGTGCATATGTACATAAGGCTTATACATGAATGTGTGCATAAAACCGGAGTGATTTTGCGGATCTGGGATGGCTGACGATCCCCATCTTTCGATAACGTCATAGTTGATATAGCATTTGATAGCATTGCACCTAAGGATATGAAAAATTCACCTACTTATTTTAATCCGGAGTCTTCAACTATTCGGAAAGGCCTGCAATTTGCAATGGTCCATTCAGTGAAAATTTGTACTGCTTTCTTTTTAGTTTCGGCGTCTACTTCAATTTTGCAACTACTGCTGCTTTCTTCTGTCAACATAATGTAGCACTTATGTTTGACTAAATTCGATGTTGACTTTTTATTGAATTTATAAACATTTAAACATTTCCGGCAACCAACAATATTAGCAATCACCTGTCCCAATTCGTTTTCAATTTGCCCAAAAATGTTCCACACATTGCTCCTCCCTCTTTTGTTGCTAATTTTATACTCCCCGGTCAAAAGCTTTGATTTAATAGTAGAATTACTAAACAAGCATACATTTGATTCATCTGCGTCGGTAGAATCGTTTATTGAATCCTGTTTAAATACATACACATATGCAAGGTAACACAATTTTTGTGAGGCGCCCTAATGAAGGTATTTTTTATCTCATAAGAAAAAAATACTTACGTCGTGGTCAGTCATAGCGAAACTCAAATTGTTGTTGTATTGTGGTACGAGTAATAACCAACGAAAAAATTACCACACACCTTCTTCTGTGAAAGCTGATTAGCTACTGAATTGATTTTCTTTCACAGTCTCTCACTCTCCCACTCTGTAATTATTTCTATCAATGTTCGTGTTTTGTACGACGAAATGCCGATCGTGATCGGCACATGTTATTGATTTGCATTCGCGTATATTTCAAATCATTTAGAAAAATAACAAATGTCTTGGTGTACATCAAAACATTTCCAGAAGCAAACAGAGTTCATAATTCATTGCGAAATAACAAGTGGAATATTGTGCTTGGCTTTCATATTGCAAATGGAATATTGTGCTTGGTTTTCTTATTAGAATACTCATTCTTTTATTAGTCATTGCAAAAAGTACTACTTTATAGAGTGCAATGAAATAAAACAAATGCGGGGAAGCATAAATGAATGTCTTGCTGCAGACCTTTAATTGATAAGATCTGTTTCTTGTTTCCTGAATTGTTCTACAAAGTTATTTTCAAAATCTAGTTGAACTTTGGTAGATTATCTACGTTTGATGCATTCAATTCTATTCTTTATTCTATAGTAAATATATAAATATGTGTTTACATGGTAAAACAGACACAGACTTGGCAGAGCCTTATAAAGGGTGTTTTTTTGATTGGGGTATAGAACTTTAAGTTGGCATCACTTTTTTAACTGGCGGCCATTTTGTCAGCTGTCAAGTGATTAATATTTAGTTTGGTTTGCCATTTCATCATGAACAGGTTGACAAAAGAACAACGCTTGCAAATCGTGCAAATTTATTTCGAAAGTAATGGTTCAGTTCGCGAAGTGCACCGCAAGCTCCGTCCATTTTATGCCATTACATCCACAAAAACTGACTGTTTGGTGTGCTCTATGGGCTGGTGGAGTCATTGGGCCATACTTCTTCCGAAATAATGCTGGAGAGTCAGTTACCGTTAATGGAGACCGGTATAGAGCCATGATAACCGACTATTTTGTTCCCGAATTGGATGGCATGAATGTGGATGAGTTGTGGTTCCAACAAGTGGTTGAAAATTGGACCTGTAGAATTGGCTTTATTCGAGCCAGCCGCGGCGGCCACATGCCCGAAATCATATTTAAACATTAATGGCATAAAATTATCCTTCCAATAAAGCCAAATTGATCGACATTAAAACGATTTTCTTGTGTTTTATTTCAATTCGAAGTTCAATACCTCAATAAAAAACGCCCTTTATCTAGAGTATATTAATGTCATAACTATGGAAGAACATTTACGACAATATGTAAAAAGTATGATTCGGAAGGAAAACTATCAGCAAACACCTTCAATTTGAAATAGTGGATAAATAAACTCCACATTTTGTAGTCTGAGAAACCAATGCAAAATACCTTTCATTGTGGATCATATGTATCGTGCTATCACCTTGTAATACTGCCTAAGTTACGACAGAGAATCAAGGACACCGGACAAACGCATTCAAAATTACATTGAAGATCATATGTATGGTTCGATCACTTAGTTACGACAGAGTATCATGGACTCCGGACAGACAGCACGAAAAGGGACGAAATTTTGAAATCCTTTGATTTACTACGGCTGACCACACCTTTTTAATTCGGGACTTTGGCAAATGATTTTAGCTTCCTTGAAATATAAACCAAAGCACATTTTGTAGACCCAACTAAATGGGGGAAACGAACTGCAGGTCTGTGATTAAGGTCCACACGTATTGGGTACACTGAACTGGTCTTTATCACGTTGCCTGAGTTTCGATAAAGACTCAAACCCATAGAAATTAATGGTTAATAAATTGTTCGTACCTATAAGTTGAACTGTGGCAAATTGGCTTGGTTTCGATAATGAACCAATTAGCTCAATGTTGAAACAAATAAACAATTACGATTCTGAAGGAAAACTATTAGCAAACACCTTCAATTTAAAATCGATTGGCACAAATTCATTAGGATTTTTTCGGAATAATACAAAGTCAAATGCTGGACTTTGCAACATCACGATGCAACGATTACGATGCGTTTTTTTATAGACCTCATGCAAATGGATCGCACACATCATTTTACTGAACTTTCAACTATTTCTTTGTTGGAACATTTTACCTGAGTTTTGATAACACTATGCGATAAAAATGAAACACAAAAGTGTCATGAATAACCTCTATACAATTCTGATGTACAGTGATCCCCATTTTTTTCGAGACCTAAATTGTAATAATTCGAAAAAGAATTGTTCGATTTCTTTGAAATAAATTTTAAAAAATGTATCACTAAGTTAATTTAAATATTCGCGTTTGGTACACATGACTACAAATGACAGTTCGGAGTTATTAACAAAGATAAGTTGAAAAGTATTTTTTTTTATTGAAAAAAAAATCATAAAAATCGAAAATGACAAAAAGGGGTAATTTTCAAAACTTTATAATAAAGCCACATATATATCAATTGAAATAAAGTACAGATCATTCAATTCTCTGGAGTATGTACGATTTTATTCACAATCTAGTGAAGGCACCTTCAGGTGTCTTCCATACAATATGGTGATTTGTATGTGATTTATGCAGGAGAATGGGAGATTCCAGAAGGGCCCTTCATTAAATTGTCAATAAAATCGAAAATCCTTTATTTAATGATCTACGTTTTTTTGTTTCTTATTGCACAGTGTTACGAATGCATTAAAACGAATGAATTGAACGAATACATAACACTCGGTGGAAATACAGACAGTGCCAGTCTAATGTTCAAGCAGTCGGCTCCAAGTTGGCACTGTATATACAAATACATACATAGGTATTGTGTATATGATTTAATGTATTATAAATATATGATATTTATATAAATTATATGACACCTCTCGTTATATGCACCCATATGTACACAGCCATTTAAATGTTTATGTGCATATGTGGGTATGTATGTATGTGTGGATGTTAAGTCAATTAATTTATGCATATGCTTCACTTTTATTTGCAAAGTTAAATCAAATAAATATATATACACACATATGTGATAAATAAATGTGTATGAGTTTACCATGAAGGAAGAATTGCTGTGTGTGTGTGTGTGAGACAGTATGAGAAAATGCTGTAATTGCATTTCAAAGCCAAAACAACAGCGACAATAAGTGTTCATATACATATTATATTTGCAAGTAATGTATACACACACATACTCACTTACATATGTAAACTATACTAATGCGAGTACAACAAAAAGGTCGCCACACGCAATTATTTGTTAGTAATTTTTATAATTTGTTTAATTGGTTGTTACTTGTTACTTGTTAGTTTTTTTTTGTTCTTACTACAACTTTTACTTTGAAAACGGCTTTTTTCACGATAATTTGTTTGGCATTTCTTGTAAAAGCTCCCTGTTTGAAATACATGGCTGAATCATGTTCGATATGATCGGTGTGGGGTAAGGGGGGGATGGGGTTCTATGGTCGCAGTCTACACGAATGCCTCTGAGTTAAAGCAGACAAAGTTTTGACACAACAATGGGGAATTTGAATTTGTTGCATACGTTTAGGGATTTGAGCAATGTTTTGATACGATAATTGCAAGTGTAATAAACAAGGGAAAATTGTACCCTTTCAAAGGGTAATACAGTGTACTCTCTCATAAGCGGACACCTAAGGGACTGAGAATTTTGTCCGCTTATGAGAGAAGTACACAAGAGGACTGTAGCGGTTTGGTACTGAAAAAAGTGTCCGCTTAAGAGAGGTGACCGCAAGGAGAGAGTATTTGTGTTCAATAGAGAATTCGACGTTGATAGTTCTGCCGTTAATGACCAAAAATCTAAAAATTGTCCGTTCTGAGAAAATCGCCAATTTTAATTTTTTTTCCGATGAAAAAAAAATCTAAAAATGCCATTTTTAACAATTTTAATGTGGCTTTTATAATAAACGATAAAACTCAGTTTTTAATTTTGACGATTTTCGAAAATCGCTGTATTAAATCGAGAACGCAATTCTCCGTCCCTTAGATATCCGCTTATTTGAGAGTATTCTGTATACCCCAAATGCCATTGATGGATTGGGCTCACCTAGCACTACATTCGCTTCTCTCACTTGTTCTCTCTAAGCTCAATATTTCTTTAAATAAACCAATTTTTTTTTGAAAAAAAAAAAACGTGGCATACTTTTAGGATTATTCTGTTTATTTGGCTGAAAGTCTCAACTACTGATTACTACTTTTGAAATTCCGAGAGTTTCAATTGCCCTGCTCTGCTCCATTTTGCTGAATGGTGGAGTGAGAACAACAATTGGGTTCTGTCTAACCGTCCCCTTGGTACACTTTTCCGTAACGTCTTCCATTTACTCTAAATATGTTTACTTTAATACTTTGTATTTTGTCGCTTGTTTATTATAACTTCTTGGAATAACTTGACAACGCCACACTTGCAGGATTACATTGCCGCAAAACAATTAACGACTTTGCCTAAGAGTACACAGCGCTCTATTCGAATGCCATTGAAATGAAGATTCTTATAACTTATAATTTACCGAGGCATACTTTGTGTTTGTCTTAAAATTCGAAAGTATTGCCTACTTTTAGGTAATTCTCATTCGAAATGTAAAGGAGTTTATAATGCCAAAGAAAATGCAACAAAACCGACTACGGAGTAAATTAACCCTTACAGTTTTCCCCTTCAATGAGATTTTCCATACACACACACACACACACACCCAGTCAGCGAAACTTCTTTGGCAAAGCCATATTTCATTGTTGTGCGTTTCCTTGGTGTCCTCGCATAGTTGAAGCGATGCCTAAAATGAAAACATTTCAAATGATAACCGGCGCATTAACAACGCCGCTCTAAGGATTCTTAAGGTTTTATTTGCTTTTTATCTTAAATATGAAAACATAAAACCTCTGTGCTGTTGTTGTCGTTATTGTTTCGGCTGCTGCTGTATGTCTTTGGATAAAATTCAACAACAACAAGACCACCACAAATTTCATTACAATGTGTGGAGTTGTGCCACAAGAGACATTCGTACTCTGTCTGTGTGTGTGTGTGAGTAATTATGAAGATCTGCCTACCGATAACTAACCGAATTGTGCATGTAGCTGTGGCCACCCCCCCACGGCACTGTAAATGGGATAAAAAGTAGTTTACCTTATGTGAATTTAAAAGGGTTCTACTTTGCGTTTGTTTACTCTTCGGTTGCTCTGTATGTGTGAGTGTAATTATTTGTCGGCGAATAGTTCTTATCTTATCTATAAACGAAATAGGTTTAAACGAAATGAAAATGATAGCAATGCAGGGCCGGAGAGGATGCCACACGGAAATAGACTGAAATCGTGGTCGAGGCAGGGCAAAAAGTGATAAACGCCACAATTGAAGTTTAAACCGCCCGCCGCCCGAAAGTAGGCCACAATTAGGCAAAACTTTGAAGCAAATTTTTCATTTCGTTTAGAAAAGTAACCAAGAAGAAACAAGTTAACCTACATTTTGGACAAACTGGATGTAGGTTCAAGTACACACACACACACACATAGCAAAATGTAATTGAATTTTCTTTTCGTTTTTATTCGCAGCATTGTCTTTAATTAGTTGGCATTTCACAAAGTGAGTTTCGAGTTCATTTTGGAAAGATTACTTACGACTGAGCACCTACTTTATGTAATTACTTGTGCCATAGAAGAAGAAGAAGACGAAAAACAACCGAGTTTTATAGAGAAAGACCAAAAAAAAAAAAAACGTTTACCCCCACAAATATTTGATTTTTAATTAAAACTTTTTGCTGGCACTCTTTCTCTCTCTGACACACACACATACACTTGCATCCATCGCCGCACTCTTAATGGGTGTAGTGATGCCTTGGAAACCAGCATAACATTAAGGCTGGGAAATTTATTAGAAAACTCCCCGTCCTTGAGACAACAAAAATAAAAAAACAAAAGAAAAGCGAACCACATGAAGTCCTTTCAGACCCAGCACATATGAATTCATGCCGACCTGGAAATCAACATCTGGCATTCTTGTCCGTTGAACGCCCACCCTCTTCCACCACCCCCGTTTCATTATCGATTTCTATATCGAGTGAGTCTGTACAACAAAGCCAATAACATTTAATGGAGTTATTTGAATATTTCGTCATGTGAAGTGGCCCATGTAAGCCTTCGGGCTGAAAGTGATGGCATTTAGGCAGTTTTTTTTTTTTATAAAATACACCATCCTACTTGTGTGTATGTGCAAGTAACATTCAGGTTCATTTTCTCAATGTCCGGTTAAGAGCCAACCGGAAGTGAGCTCACGCACATAACTACCAATGGAAATGACAGTAAATCAATATAAAGGGTGCACCATAAGGTATGCAGGATTTAAATTCCACGGCAGTCACTGTCAAGGCTTTACTATTGCCTCTTCAATGGTGGACTGAAATTCAAACCCTGCTTTCATTTCGGCACACCCTTTATTATCGATTTCTGTTTTTCCTGTTTTTTTCATTATTAAAATCCAAACTGAAGATTGTAAGACCTCGATGTTGTTTGCCATGGCCCCCCCTGGGAAACGGACGGCTCTTTCGCACACAAACATACAAACAGATTTAGAGAAGAAGAAGAAGAAGAAGAAGAGGAGAAAATAACAAATATTAAAAGATTATGCCTGAGTATGAATTTTTGAAATGAAGATTTAAATTCGTACAAATTGAAATGGGTCACTTTAAATTTGCTGTAGTTTATTTGGCCTTTGCCTCAAATCCCCCCGAGATAAGGGATGTGCTCTGCATCCTTGTTTGGTTTTGTTTCGTATTTGGCACAGGAACGTACGCCGTAGAAACATTGCCGTGTTTCAAGTTAATTAAAAAATGATTCATTGCACTTAGAAGCGTGTATTTGAAATCCAACAAAAGATATTAATTAAGAAAAATAATAAAGATTGACTGGGGCGTCTTTGGCATTGCCCAATACACACACACATACACCTTGTAAAGACAACGAGCGGCGATTGCTATCAAAGGAAGGATAAGGGTACACCAGAGTAAAGGATGTGGCATAATTTAGAAATTTCATTTCCTCAAATATAATTTATTTATTTTTGTTTGTTTATTTTGGGGCCTGCCGAACCAGTGCCCGTCCCCTTTGTCCATCCTACTCTATTAAAGTGAAATTATAAATTTTATTTTTTTATTTTGTTTGCTTTTATGCCGGCAAATCAAAGCAAAGCAAAGTAAAACGAATCGTATACCGTAAAGAATTGGGTCAAATCCATAAGAATGTTCGAATTGCAGCCAAGCACATTTGAGTTTTTCGTACCGTCTGATGTTATCGATAGAAATCATTCGACAGTGTGCAAATAGAGTGCCAGCTTAGATGTGATATAGTTATGGGTCATACACACACACACACACGCATTCATTTAACAATTTACTGGATTTATTTTGAGTGTGTGGTGTTTGTTGTAGCTATGGAACGTGACCATTATTTCCGCATTTGATGTGCAGAAGACACGAAAGATTTGTTTTGCAAGTAAATATTTGAGAAATTATATCAAAGTTTTGATTTATGTTAGCCTAAAAGTATGCTTTAAAATAACACACATACACGTGCCACCTCACGGTAGGCTTACATTTTTGTGATGTCTGTTTTTTCGTACGCCTAAAAGTGAGCAATGAGCGCTGGGAGACAGACAAATGGAAATGTTGTGAGATAAAATCGAGAGAGAGTAAATCACTCTGCTCGATATATAATTTGTGTACTCGCTGACCGGGACCAAATCTTTCAAGTTGCTCATGCTTTTTGTGGAGAAGTTTTACAGGGCTTAGAGATTTCTATCCCACTTCGGCCATTGCCGGCATTTACGAGGAGGAAAAGGCCGTGGAATAAATGTTGATGTCCACAATAGGCCACCTCCTAAAATTATGCTTCCATAAAGATAGAAAATAAAGTAAATTCAAATCTCTATAGAGATCTCAATTGCTGTCACAGTGTCAGTATTTGATGTTCGTTTTTTTTTGATTAACCTGAAAGTATGCAACTTTGAAATTCGACTACGTTGAATTGCCTTTGTTTGCCACTATCAACTATCAAAGATTAGCCTGAGGATCTGCTCTTGTGGATTTTTTACTTTTGATTTAACAAAGTATTCCTTCCCCACTTCTTAAGGCGTCGGTCTGTGGTAACTCCTGTTGTTTGTCTGAAATTGTAGACGCTTGCAATTGTGCTGTGCTGTGTTGATGTTGATATTGTTGTGATTGAATTTCCAAATTTGAAGAAAAGAAGAAAGAAAACCTATAAATTTGTATGGCCCCAAGTAATATTATTACAATTTTCCTGTGCCCGGGCAAAGGGGAGGCCGAGCGGAGAATTTCCGCGTTTTTTCCCCTGAATGAACACAATCATTTTGAAATTATATTGTTTTTGTCTGCCGTAATAAAAAAAAAAAAAAAACATAACAAAGTGAAGTGAAAATAGCGAAGAAAAAATTATGCTCAGACAAAAAGTCAGCCAGCGAGCAAAGCTATGCAAACAGACAGACAGAGACAGAAACAGATGAAGAGACGTGCAGCAGGGCCCATTACATTTGACCCAAAACACTTTTTTATGATTCGCAGTAAATTCGTTGGAAAACATTACAGTTGGTGCTGGGCGAGACGAGGCGTGGAGGGTTGTGCAATGCAACAAGAAATTTTCCTTACTGGCCAAGTCTGTAATTTGGGGCAACAACAATGGCGGCGGCGACGGCGACGGCAGCAACATCAACAGCAGCAGTAATAACACCAAATTACACTATTTTGTGTGTGTTGTTTCTGCTTCTTCCTCCTTTTTTTTTTCTTATACTTTCTAATTTGCAAATGTTATGTGCGAGTATTGCTGTCTTCGCCATGACATTTCATCGCATTTCTATAAAACGATAATTGAATTTTTTTTTTAGTTGTTGTTTGTTTGTTCACTTTGCAATGATTGTGAATTGCGTGAATTGTTCGACAACCAACAACAGTGAACGGCTTTTTTGGCTGAGTAGCAGCAAAACTCCCCTCCCCTGCGAAATGAGAAACTGTTGTAAGCGAAACATTAATTTTATGTAATTTTGTGTGTGTTTTTTTTTCAAAAAAAAAATATAAAATCGAAAATATTTTCAGTTGGGGCACGAGTTGGCAATTGAGGCATACGTCAGCCACTGAAGTTGTGAGTCTTTTAAAATAAAATCAAAAGTTGGAATTTTATTATGGAAAACAGAAATCCAAAAAAAATCACTTCCCGGTTGAAGATTTGAAAATGTGCCAAGAGAAATAATACTCACTTTTCTTCTAGCAGATTTTACACAAACAACATGCGTTCAGATTAGCAACTTACCTGAAATGAAAAGAAAAATATGGAGAAAAATTAATATTTTGCAAAGGTAAAAATATTTTTTAAAAAGGAAAAATATGATAAATGAAACTCGTTCCGATTAAGAAACAAAATAACAACTTCTCTTAGAGCAGTGATTGATATGTGGATAAAGAATCAACAACAGCTTGATTAAAGTCCTGCTTTAACATAAAGTACACTTTTGTTTCAGTGTTCTTAAATCTATGATTTTATTTCATGCGATCGGAATTTATGCCATCTATTTAACGTCAAGCAACAATGACGTCAAGTTTGCATTTGAAAAGAAACGACAGAGGGGGGGAAAAAATCCAAGATAATTTATTGCGTCATACACATCGTTCAACTGCATAAATTCAACGCCTACGCCCGCCCAGTAAGGGTGAACAGCAAAAGAGGGAGCCCTTAAGTTCTCTGGCATAACCTAAGGCGTAGGCGTTTTGGTTAACACTCAAAACTATGACGCAGGCAAATCACTGGCAGAGTAAAGCGGATAAATCTCAAAACAATCGCAATTTGCATTTGGAAATCAATTTAAAAAAATCAATTTAATTGCAACGATTAGAAGCCATTAAAGCCTCCATTTAAACACGGGAAAATTGAATGTTTGTGTATGGTGTAGATTTTGATTTGCGAGCAAGAGGCGAAGCGAAGCGATTCACCTTCAAATTGTTTTGCTTGGCATTCTGTGTCAACTGCTTCTGATGGTCTCAGACATGTTGAGGTGTAAGCCTAAAAGTAGGCAATACATTTTCAAATCACTTTATTGTTTGTTGCCAAGACAATACATGAGAGCTCAATAACCTCCATCATTGCGTTCATGTAATGTCTATGCATGTGTGGTTATGCGTGTGTGTGTGTGAGTGTCTGTGTGTGTATGAACTTATTTGATAACATTTTCGGCAAATATTTTATTTTGTGTTCGTGCGAGTCAGCCGGCGAGTGAGTGACAGAGTGACACTTGTTAAAGTGAACAGACTACAGGCTCGGTTCAATGGTCGTTGTCCTCGCAGTCGACTACGTTGTTGCTGCTGTCGTGGCTGTAGGTACTGCTGTTGCTGTTGTTGTCGGTCTCGGTGTGTGTTGCCCGTCCGGACTTGTGGTTCAATGAGCCTAAGGTCACACTCACCGTACAAATGAATTCATGCTAAATGTTAATGCTTTCAGTCAAGGATATTTTCTTGGAATTCTACTCTTGAGTAAATACCATCAAATAAATCGACAAATAAAAACAAAATGTCCCACACTGCGTTGCGGGGCAAAGTGAAGTGCGGATGGAGACGCTGGGTGGAGACACTGGTTGGATTGTAGGCGTAATGTATGGAAACAAACAGAGGCCGCCAAAGAAGAAAAGTAGACAACCCCGAAATGGACGATGTCTACATTTCCATGATGATTTATGTAGAACATCAATGAGGCCCAGCGAAAATGGAGTTCCCAGAACGTATTGTGACCTGACGACGCCGTTAAATGTTTGAGGGTGGACAACCGGATGAAATATTTGATTTTTGTTAGAGTGTAATTATAGTACGATATTATAGTCCTCGAGATAGATACAAATTCGAAGAAGAGCATTACTGGTTTTCCTTTAAGATTTATTTAGATTTATACTTTTTAAAGAGTTATTGACTTTTAATCAAAAGACAAAGCGAGAGAAGGAGTAAGAAAAGGGCAGAGAGAGAGAAAATATGAAACGAGAAATCGGTATTGAATGAAAGAGACATGAAAGAGAAAGAGAGCGAGCGAGTGATAGAAAGATTGCGAGAGAGAGAGACAGATTGCGAGCGTGAAAAATGGAGAGATAGAGTGTGAAAGAGACAACGAGGAACAACGCTATATAGAATACATAGTTTAAGATCAAGAATGATAGATAGAAAGAAATATTACGCCATGCGCATGACTTCCCGTTAGATGACGTAGTTTGTCCCTTGTCAGGGTTGCCAACTCTATTTGTAGGTACAACGAGTGACAAGTTTCAGATTGAAACACAGCATAAGAACTTATATTGACAACCCTGCAATTGATACCACTTTGACTATCAGCCAATAGGAATACACTGCGAGTGATGTAATTTGATCAACCTGCGCAGAAAATTTTTTTCTCTGCGCGGGATGGCGTAATCTTTGTTTCTATCATTCTTGGTTTAAGATTATGTCGGGAGCAACAGAACGAGAGAGAACAAGGCATAATGAGGCAACAAGAGAGAGATATAGAGAGATCGAGAGAAAATGGTCAAAGAACCTGTCCGATTTATACTTCTGTAACAACAACTGATAAGTGAGAACGGGATAGAACGCGGGAGAATGAGGGACAGCGAGATTAAAGAGAACATAGTCTAAGAAAATGTCGGATTGCAGATAATGAGGGTCAACGAGAGATAACGTGACCCCCGTTAGAGAAAGAGGGAGAACTATTTTATGGACCTCTCCGATAAACCCTTTTAAAAAAATCGAATTCACCAACAAAAAAGTGACAAGGAGAACCTGTCAGGTTCATGTTTCTGTAGAAACAGAACAAGAGAGAACTTGGGAGCATGGACAACAAGAGAGATGGGCGGGAGATATATGAGAGATAGAGATAGGAGAGAGAAAGATACGAGAGGAAGAGATAGGAGAGAGATAGTATATAGGAAAGAGAGATATGAAACTGATAGGAAAGAGAGATAGGGAAGATAACGAGAGAAAATAGTTTAAGTTAAGGATTTATACTTGTGGACAACGTGAGTGAAAAGGGTACACCGAATGAAAAAAAATTTCAAATTCACTCTGGACCAACAAAGAAGTGACACAGCGATAGAACGTGAGAGTACGAAAGACAACGAGAGAAAGATAGAGATAATAGTTAAGAACCTCTCTGGTTCAGGCTTCGTTAGCAAAAGAACGAGAGAAAGCAGGTGATAGCGAGAGACAACAAGAGCGAGAGAGAGAGCTAGATGGGACAGACAGAGATAAACTAGTTTAAGGATCTGTCGAATTCAAAGGTCAAAGGTCATCATTAGCAGCTACTCTTTCTGTCGAATTATTTGATTTAAGAGCAATCTTTCAACATTCACTGTATTTATTTAGACAAACTGCCGTGTTGTTCTTTGTCATTGCTCCAGATCCAGATCTACGTCTCATTAATGTATTGAACCCCCCCCCCCCCCAGTCAACTAGACAGTCTGGCAAGCAGAACACAGCATAACTTGCATAGGACCTGGTGGGGGAGGGTAAATATGTGTGTATGTACAGGACGACGAGACAAGGCCTACGCTCCCGCAAGCTTCAAGTTTGAAGCTCATAAAAAGCACAGCAGCCACATCAACGGTGGTGCCAGCAGCAGCCGTTGTGTCGTTGCGTCGCTGCGGCCGTATTATCGGTTTGTTGCCTTCATAACATCCAGAGAACATCTGTAGCCGGGCAGGAGTTTATTGTGAAAGCCTAAAAGTTTAACAAACTCACAGTTCGGTTTTGGCACAATGCCTGTGCCACTGCGAAAGTATTCCAGTTTGCTTAAGTGGCTGCCAAGGATGGTGTGTGTGTGTGTGTGCAGGAATTTGTATTCCTGCGCACGCAATACCAAATTCCACTCCAAAAACTGTTACAAACCAATATTTTTGTGTGTGTACTCGTGTGTGTGTGTTGGTACAACAAAAAAAGAAAATCAAAAGAGGAATAAGCAAACCGCCCCATACACATCGTCAGCACCACCGCCGCCGCCGCCGCCGCCCGGCTGATCAGCCGAAATGAGAATGGCCAGAGAACAAAACTTTTGTATGAACGTACACATTATTTATGTAAAATTGTCAAATACGTCTAGACATTGAAGGTCATTTAAGGCTCATTGCCGTTGCTGTTGCTGTTGTGGTTGTTGTTGGCCCGGTTACTGCTGCCGCTTTTGGCGCCGCTCGCTGCCTTTGATGTCGATGCCGATGCCAATGCCTTTTCTGTGTCTGTAGGAACAATTCTTGCATGCGTTTGTTTGACTGTGTGTGTGTGTGTGTGTGTGGAGGTTTGGAGAACCGAAAAAAGGGAAATTACTACATTTCACCGAAAGAGAGGACACAAAGAAGTGTAGACTAACGCACACACACACTCACCGAACACGTCTAGAATTTAGGCCATGATTTATTCGAGTTCATGGCTGGTAACTGTGTGGCGGTGGCGAAGGGTTTCGTCCCGGCGGTGCTGGTGCTGGTGCTGATGGTGTTCATGGCGAAAGGACATATTTTTGTTGTTGTTTTTGCTGTTGAATAACATTTTGATGTGTATGGATTTATAATGAAATCAATTTGAACAGCATATTTTCTGCTCCATTTACTTGGGAAATCAATGTTGAGATTCATTGCTGCTGCTGTTGTTGTTGTATTTTCTGTTTTATTCGTTTTTCTTTATCGTTCTTCATTTGCTGCATAACTAATTGTTGTCTTTCTGGGTGTGAGTGGAGGGCGGCGTAGGGGAATTGTTATGAGTACAATTCCAGGGTTCGGTGACATTAAGCCAAATATTATGTGTGTCTGTGTGTATGTATGGGTTATATTGAATTTAAATTGAATACTTGTGTTTGGCTATAAATTAAGTTATGTATTTATGATATTGTATTAAATTATAATTTTTTTTTTTCGTAATTTCATTTAAATTTTGTGTGGTTTTGCACATTTTTAGTAATATATGTTATGAGATTTTTTTTCGAAAGCGATTTTTTCATTTTCAGGGCAATGATTAAAAAAAGATCTACCATGAGCGCTTTCAATAAAGATGTAGTAATTTCATGGATTGCATTTATGGGGACAACTTTTAAATCAATCAATTATGTTACCTGATCTGGCAACTCTTACCAAATTTTGTTTATTTTTGAAGCTTTAAAATTGTTTGCTGCATCCTTAAAAATTATCAAACGTTGAGTTTTGTAAAGTGGACAAACTACCAGCACACGTTGTGTTTAATTTTTAAGCTGTAGAAAATTTCCAGTGCTTCCGGAAGCGCTTCCAAGTAAGCAATTGCTGTTGAAACAATTTGATAATTTTTCAATGTTAATTGAAATTAGCTAAAGTTTACAATTTAACATTATCAACTTTAGATAAGTTGAATTTTCCATAAAAAAACCATGTCTTGAGTGATCAGCGTCACTGACTCACAAAGAAGCACTTCGACAATCAAGGGCTGCTAAATCATGTGTTTAATAATCTGGTGAACTCTTCGATGTATTTCATCTAGTAGGCATCACATTCACGAACTGGTCTCTCATCTGTTAAATACTGCAATGTTTTAAAAATCACATGTCAAAATTGATATTTGAACATGCGATTCTCTCTGGCCGAATCCTCGTACGAGGGCACTGAAGCATTTCTGTTAATTCACAGCCCGCTGTTTTCCTTTTTTTTTGCAGCATTTAAAACCAAAGACAAGTCTTTTGAAGAAATAGTAGGACGTCTGCAAACTCTAGATGTCACAGCTTCGTTTATGTGTGTCTCGTTCTTCAACCTTCTACATTATCTTTGATTTCATACGTTAGACCAAAGAACTTTCCACTTGGGCCATCGAACTTGCATTCACGACCTGTGGTAAAGCTGAAATTACGATAGTGATTCTAAAATACAGATTTTTCGTAGCTGAGAAGGCGCTTATGAGTTTGGCCAGAATACACCTAAAGAACAGCCGCCAGATGGCGCACAGCTGATAAACATATTTTGTTTGGCTAATAATTGCAATCTAAATAAAATATCTCCGAGGCATTGAAGTTTTTGAATGAATTATATTAAAAACATTTTCCATTCCTTCTCCTTATCTCCGGATACACAGAAATTTATATGCAAATTGTTAAATCCTTATTACAGGACCTTCACATTTAAACGCTTATCATTCAACATTCCTACATTCGTTAAACATCATTCAACATTCCTACATTCGCGTACGATGTTTAGACCAAGATTTCAGAATAATTAACACGTGGTTGGTTTACTTTTTAAAAACTCCCTCACACAAAATAAACTGAAAATTTTGTTGAGGTTCACAAGGATACAGAATTTAATAACCTTTGCTGGCGTTATCATTCCATGTATGTGCTATCGTGCATGTATGTGTGTCGGCTTCAACTGTATGTTTGTTTTAACATCATTTTATTCTAAAATAAAAGAAGCCCAAAGATTATGTACAAAATGATGACTGACAACGGACAAAGGTATGACCAAAATCCAATTCAAAATGATGTTTTTCTGTTTTAATGATAACTTCGTTTTTACAGCCGGACTTTTATGAGGAGAAGCCCGCCCTTTATCGGGCGAGGAATAAATATGTATTTGGACATGTGGAGCAATTCTGCAGACCTGCCGGACAGACCACTCACGGCAAAACGAAGATGAACACAAAATGGATCATTAAAAGGAAAACATTTTTAAATATTCGACAGGTTTTTGGTTTTATTAACACATAGTTGGTATCTGCTTCTCTGTCTCTGTGTGTGTGTGTGTGTGTGTTTGTAACTCAAAAAGGGTAATAATAAAATTTGTGTATGTGGGTGGACACATTAACTTGCCCCGGCTTGAAACAATGGCCAGTGCCGGATTTAATGACAAGGCAAGGAAGGCATCATAAAATTGTAATATCATCACTCACATAAACTTCTATTGTACTTATGTGTTTGTAAGCACAAAATGATTGTATATGTGTATGTATGTGTCTCTGTGATAAACAGAGTGTTTGTGTACATTTTATGGGTCATTATTTTGGAAATGATTGCCAATAAACCTTTTTACTTTATTGATATTAAATTGTGAAACACTTTAAATAAAAATAAAATACTTTAGTTCACTGTGATGTGATTAATATCAGCAATTCTGGACCGTTTAGACTACACAACTAAATGTACGGAGAAATATTGTCAATTTGGTCAGTTGAAAGTGATCCGAGAGATTTTCCTCTTTTAGGATGGGTTGGACATACGATTTAAAACAAAATTGGAAACGTCGAAGGAAAGTGTTTTTACTGCTTTCAAAAATATCTTACAAAAAAATAAAAAAAAAAAACATCCACACACCGAATGGGTAATTCGGCAATTTCTCATACTGACTTTCCATTTTATATAAAAATAATTTTTTTCTGGACATAAATTTGTCATAACTTGAAAACGAATTGTCCGATTTCTTTGAAATAAATTGTAAAAAATTTACAACAAAATTATTTTAAATCGTATTTAAATCCACTGTACTTCAGAGTTATTTAAAAAACTTACCACAAAATTATCTTACAACGGGTAATTCGGCAATTTCTCATATTGACTTTCTAGGTTTTTAATTTAATTTTTTTTTTAAAGAATATACTTTTTCGAGACATAAATTTGTCATGATTCTCATATTGACTTTAGGTTTTTCAAATAGGTTTTTATTCTCATATTGACTTTAGGTTTTTCAAATAAGTTTTTATTTAATTTTTTTTTCAAATAAATTTTTTCTGCACGTAAATTGGTCATAACTTAAAAACGAATTGTCCGATTTCTTTGAAATAAATTTTAAAAAATTTATCACAGAATTATTTTAAATCTGGCTTTTTCTTGTTTTTGTATGCAAAGTACATTTTCAGAGTTATTTACAAAGTTAAGTTCGTTTTCGTAATTTTTTTTCGCTGAAAAAAAATCATAAAAAATCGCAAATCCATTTTCAATATTTTGTCACAAAGCCCCATATTTTGCAATTTAGATGGGGCATAGATCATTAAAATCGATGGAGTAGTTTCGATTTTATTCAAAATTTAGTGAAGGCACCTTGTGGTGTCTTCCAGGAGTGGTCCAGTTCTCTGACCCCCTCGTCCGTGCTATTTAACACCTTTGGGATACTCTTAAAGGTGGATATGTTAAGTCATTGGTTTACACCAAAAATGACAAAAAGTTTCCATTTCAATAGTTTCTCACAGACCGACGGAGTACTTTCGATTTTATTCAAAAATGGTCCAGTTCTATGGCCCCCTAGTTCGTGCGATTTACCAATGGGGAGATATTAATTGTTTTTGAAAAATAAAAATGGCACAAATAATTCTTTGTATTCTCAGTTATGGGTCTCATGAAAAATCAGAATCTAATTCAATTTTGAAAATTTGGCGCTTGTTACTTTCATTCTTAGGACGGCAGAATATTCGAGCCACCAGCGAAGTCATATGGCCAATTATTATTAGACTGATCGTATGGACCGTGTAACTCTCAGCCGAGGCAGACTTATACCGGAAATGGTAGTTAAAAAACAATTGCCCAGATTTGTAATAAAAAAAAAGTTCATTCCAACACTATTTCTGTCTTGTATTAACACACTAAGTTCTCAAGCTCTTAAAAAACCGCCTATTCTGTGGTCATCAAGTAAGAAATTTTATACCAAGAGTTTTATAAAAATTTTGAAAAATTAGAATCGATAATCGATAGAATTAATACTAACGTAATTATAATTTCTACATCGGTGGGGTAGATACATTTCAAACACCCTGAAAACAACTCCATTGTTTTTAAATGTGTGTGTGTGTGTATGTCAAAGCATTTTACGATCGTTTTTGTTTTTCAAAACAAAAGAAAATTCCACTTCTCTTATCTGTTATTAACCTCAAAGGTATTGCGTAAAATGTTCGCTGTAGTAAACAACTAAAACAAAAAGACAATGACAGACTGATAAACATAATTTCTAAAACAAATGACGAAATTTTCCAAATTACACGACAGCAAAACTTACAACCACAATGACAACGACAACAGACCTCGCTACTCGTATCAGACGTCTGCCAATATCTTATCACGGATGGCTAGAGCACCGATTGCAATCGAATGTACGGCCACGGGCAATTCCATACATTTTGGGGTCATTAACACCAAGGTCGTACCGCCGGCAATAGAGGATCAATCGCCAACAATCAGACCCTCAATGTGTTTTGTTTGATTTAGCAAATGTTTTGTAAATATTTGCACAAATCTCAAGTGGTTACAAAATCTCCAGACTCTGGACGGGGAGGGATGTGTCTGGCCCCCGCGCCCCATTGCAAGTAATTCAAACGCCAGCCGAATGTTCATAACAAGTCATTGATCTATTTCCGATGATGCAAATGAATGGTGTACACTGGCCTTCACTGTGGCCACTAGGGTGGAATAGGCGGGGGGCAGGGCAACGGTTGGACTACACAAACGTTAGAGTGCTACTTTGTAAACAGCAGTCATTGGCCTTTTACTTTGTGTGTGCGCGCGTGTATGTGTGAGAGAGAGAGAGTGAATAACATATAAAATAACATTATTAATTATTGTTTAATAAAATGCACTCATGAGTCACGGAACGCAAATACTTTGAAATTCAACGATAAATTTATATTTCTTCATTTTGAATGTGACATTGAGGTTGCAGTTGCCTGGAACAAAATAACTAAAAATTCCATGAAACGAGTACATTTTTTTTAGAACAACTTTTAAATGTGGAAAATAAGAATTGAGTTGTGAAAATAGGTCGGTTGATTCATTTTTACATGGAGACTGGGCTAATGAAAATACACATTGTTTGAGGGTAATCGTGTTTAATCGTTCGAGATTGAATGGGTCGCCACTAAACCTAGATAATCTCTGAGACGTGGTTTAACAAAACGTGTTAAATGTAGAGTAAATCCCTGAGACCGATCGCCAGACTCGGTGATTGTCGATGACCATTTTTTTTGTGCTTTGCCTGAAAGAGTTCAAGTAGAGCCTGGCCCCATTTCTTATGTGACGATATGAATAGATATACATATATTTTTTGCTCTTTTTATACGTATACGTATGTTCTTTATTATTAAACTCAATTAATATTACGTATACGCCTTTGGCAGACAGATTAATGCTGGTCGAATTTTTAAACTTTTAAACACGTTGGTTAATAAATTTGGTAATTTTAAACAGATTTCCATGAAAAAAAGACTCTTTTTTTCTCCAAGGACAAAACAAGAAAACGGGATGCTTTTTTAAATTCCTAATTATTTCGAAACTTTTTTGTTTGATTAAAACGCTTCAAAAGAAATTGTTTATACTGAATAACCACTATACAAATCAGATTTACTGCGATCCCCCTGAGTACAAACATTTTTTCTTTACGGGTATTTTTTTTTTGTAATTTTTGTTTTGTTTAAAAAATGCAATTTTTCGAAGCAAAAAATTACGTAACAGGGGGGCCGATGTCCGATTTCTTGAAAATACATTTAAAACAAATTAAATTATTTTTTTTACAAATTTCAATTTCAGGGTAAAAACTCAAAAGTTTTAAAACCAAAAGTCCGATTTCTTGAAAATAAATTTTAAAAAAGTCAAAACTCAAAAGACTAAAGACCAAAATTCCCATTTCTTGAAAAAAAATTTTAAAATATTGCATAATTTTTTTTTTTTTTTTTTTTTTTTTTACAAATTTTAATTTTTTAGGGCATAAAATGTCATAACTTGAGAGCGAAATGTCCGATTCCTTGAAAATAAATGTTCAAAAATTGGAATAATGTCCCTAGGAAGCCGCCTACCCGTAAATTACACTCACTGCCTCAAACCATCAAGAAGACTTTTTACCGCATCCTGTAGTCAGCCGGCTAATAGCAAGCAACTCAACCGGATGTTTTCCTAACAATGAAATAATTAATTAAAATTATGATTACATTGCAAATGACAAATGGAAAAAACACAGCGTGTGGTCAACACCATCAAATAAATACCTACTCGTAGTCGTTATTGTGTTTCTTCTGCGCTTTTTTTTTCGTGTGCAGAAGAAACCGAGCAAATGAATTGGCTGTGGCTGTCATTGTTTTAGTTAAGTATTAATTAAAACTTGACATTAACAACAAATGAAAGCAACAAATTTACAGAACTTTGGCACACACACACACACATACAGGGCGAGAGAAACAAAACAAGTTCTTCGGTCAGAGTCAATGCACTAGAAAAGAGAGTCATTCTGGGACATACAATGAAAAAGTCCCAGTAGCACCATCGATACAGCCCAGCAGCAGCAGCAGCAGCAACATCATCATGAGACCCTGAAACGGGCAAACGAACTTACATACATTTACAATGTTGTTGTTGTTGTTGCCGTTGCGGTTAATGTGTTTATGTATGTAAATGTTGTCATTTTGTTTGTAAATCGGGTTTAGTCAACCCGAATTGAAGAGCGTTTAGTCAACGACACCCGGCAATGACATGTGAATCGCCACTAGAGGAGGAAGAGTAAGAGAGAGGGAGAGAGAGTGTAAGAGAGTGATGAAATCAAATCACCAACGATCGATTAGGGGTATGTACTGTTTGTATGAAGTTCATTTCACAACCCCCCACCTCCCCCCACTCCCCACAAACCCCTGCAGCAGTAGTCACCATAATATGTGTAATTACAACTGTTGTGCTCTTTTAATAATTTCTTTGTTCTCTTCGTTTGTTTACACTCTATCGTGTATGGATGAGTTATCATCAGACGGTCATAATGTTTGCAACATCGTGCTTTATTCATCGAGTCTTTGACAAAATCAGAGACAATTCAGTAATTTAGAAAAATTACACAATTTGTTCGTTTTATGGGGAGGATGAACAAAGTTTTTGGAATATTTCTTTGCATAATATTTTGAATTTTTTAATTTGAAATTATCAAAGAACTGACTATTTCATTTGAATTATGTAATATTTCGATTTTTCAAGTATGAACTTATGATTGGATAGCCGCTTTGGGGGTCAATCAATCGTACAGCCGCTCTACTCCTGCAACTTTCCATATGTGGTTGTTCTCATTCGATTTTGGGTGACTACGGCATTTGTAGTGCGAGAGAGGGAGAGGGAGAGAGAGGCAACAGGCTATCGATCAACCACATAGTCATCGGCTTCGTAAGAGATTACAACACTTGAATTAGTCACGTTTACTTTTTGTTTGCTTTGTCTGCTGATTTAGTTGTTGTTGCTGCTGCTTGTGATGATGATGATAATGATAATGATGATGATGTTGGTGTGTTGTCTGGTCCTATGGCGATGTGAAAGTTAATTGAACTTATAAATCAAATGAAATTTGAAATAAATCTCCACTCCAAGCAACAGTGTACGAGCACCGTGAGTGAGTGAGTGAGTGGACAGGGCTGGCAATTTGGCAAACTTCTGTGCCCTGCAGGTGGTCCCCAAGTCAATGGCCGAGCTGGCCTCAATTCATGGCCTCTCCCTAAATGATGATGAAATTGATTAGGTGCTATCGCCGATAAGATTTCGCTTCACATTGCATCTAATCTAGGCAGACGTCTCATTCTTTAGATTCACTCATTTGGTTTAATATACTTTATTCGTATTTAATTAAATTCCGAAATTCATGTATTCATATTTTGCTGTTGCCAATGAAATAAATCGTATGCATTTATGCTGCAATAGCACTGGAATATATTGAAAATGAAAAAAAGGGTTCCACGACGTTGCGCACACGTATGACGCTGTAAAAGATATGCTTGTAGATTCTTTAGAATTCGTATTTTTCAGTCTTCCTTCTTCTTCTTCTTCATTGCAAAACGATACGAAGGGATATTTTCACATGTTTGGTCTACATCATTTTATTACGGCTAAAATGTCAATAACCTAAAACAACGGCGACAGCGGCAGCAACACCAACACTATCACACACCCCAACAACTTCAAACAAAATATTTTACTGCTGTTGTTGTTTTTCAGTTTTTAAACCCTACAACAACATTTGTCGTTCTGGTTTATGTTCTCGTTGTTTTTTGTATTTTTTGTTGTTGTTGAGTTATTTAACCCTATTTCATCATGGATGGATGGATGGCTGGATGGATGAATGGGACGAAGGCTTACATCGCCCCACAAAATGCGTGCCCACTCGTACACTTTAGAATGACAAGAATATGAAATATCAAAGGGAGTGCGGCGACTACGATATATTTGTTACTGCTTCCGAGGGTTCAGCAGTTTTTTTCCGCACTCATTGCAGTTGTTGTTTGCTGCCATAATTAGTTGTCATTTTGTTGGAAGGAATCAAACATGGGAAGTGGCTTTCACATGTGTGTGTGTGTGTGTGTGTGGGGGGGACAAAAGTCATAGCCGGCAACCACAGCAAGCTTCATTGCCTACTTTAGGGGATATTACAAGTGTTTTGTTGTCCAACGTACATATGACACACGGGAGGGGGGAAATATTTAGAAAAGAATGAAAATATATTTAAACCGAGTGTGAAATTCAAGTAGAAATGTGCAACTTTGTAAGACTGTTTTTTTTTTGTTGTGTTTCTTTTTTGTTTTGATGTCTTAAACATACAACAAACCTACACACGTTTGCACTTTGGGGTATTGAGTTACAACCATGTCATAGGGGGGTCTTTGGTGGTAAGACAGGGGTCTTTCAGCCATGTAACACAAATGCCCCATGGTAGAATGTACGGTGACAATTGTCAGGTTGGTTCATTAAAAAAAAAAAAAAAATTACATTTAAAATAATTCCGATTTAGTGCAATTTTTCAAAGGCCCCAGTTATACCAGACCCGGTTAATACCATCAGGCGTATTGAATAGGCAAGGGTTTAAAGCCTTGCAAAGTATTTTCATACTTAGCAATTGTTTAAGTTTCGAAATAAATGGGTTTGAACAGACTTCCGTTGCACTGTCTTAAAAATAAGAATTTCATAGCTCCAGGAATAAACCGCTAATTGTAACATGGCCAACTGTATATGGCCCAGTTAAAGCTGACACATTAATAAACATTTAACTAAACATGTGTTGGCGAGTCTTCGACTAAAAACAATCTAAACGATCTAAATCCCATGTAGACTTACTTCCCATAACATTCCATACAATGAGGGAATCGTTGGGAAGGAACTGTTTAAAGACAACGAATGGCTAATGCTTTTTCTAGAGCAGCTTTACCCAGCTTAGAGGTTACTCTCTTACTTGTACAGTCGCACAGCATTTACGAGTGGAATAACAGCCGCTGACCAGATTTCGAACTTGGGTTTGCTGTGTGATAGTCGTACTACACTACACGTCTACTATACCACGGCCGTTACAAAAATTGCCCAGCCATAGAATTTTCTACGAATGTGATAGATATTTTTTTTTTATGACAGTCGTGGTGACATCTAGAGTTTCCAGTCGTACTACTATATCGGAAAATAGACTTAGGTAGTCTATCCTCTGGATTGTCTGCTCGGTCGTTGTGGTTTACAATTTCCTGTACAATACTAGCACTTTTTAGTTTTCTCATCTTTTTATGAATTCACAAAGACCGAACATGATGTGTAAAAGTCACATATAGATGGCGGCATAAGCAATGTTTGTTCAAGCTGTTCTTTTTCACGAAACAAGTTGTCCAAAAGCGAAATTTGAAAGTCAAGACTTCGGTAAGATTTCAAAAATAGTTGTGTCACATTTCCATGACTGACTTTTCCAGCCAACATTGACATTGTTTCAAATGTAAGCCATTGAGAACCGTTAAGAATCGGTTATGTCTCCTTGTTGTGCAATGATATACGAAACAAGTTTGTACAATTTCACATATTTTCTTTGAGAGCAGCCACAATGGTCCTTTAGGGTTCTATGGATTCTACAGGAAGCTGTGATGCGTTCCTTTGTCGTCCGACCAACACCAAGTGACAATATTTAGTTATGGTTTTTAATACTTTGTTTAAGTGCTGCTAGTCCATTGCCTACAGTTGGGCGCACAGCATAGAAATTCAAATCTCTTCAAATTTACATTTTAATGTCTATTTTTTTTGGGGATGTGTTTATTCATGTGTTTATTTTAAGCACAAAAGTTCTGGCAAATACAATTCATTTCGCCCAAAGTGTGTATTCATAGGACTTAACTGAAAAAAGAAAACCATAGAAACATTTTAAATTTTTACGGAGATATCTGCAGTTTATGTTGAGGGTTTTATGCATTTTATGTGAGGTCATGTGTGTGTGTGTGTGTCATGTGGGTGAGTGTGTGAAGGAGGCCCAATATTTCACTTTGATTGTGCAGTTCTCTTTTTGTTTATCCATTTGAAAAGATGACCAGCAAAAGTGTATGACCACATGTGTACCAATACCAACACCAACAAAAACAACATAGAAGAGTAACCATCCAAGGCTCAACTAATTTCAATTTGTTGGGCTTTTGTTTCTGGCTAAGTTCATTGACACATTTGTTTGGCCTGATGTATGTATGTATGCAAGCGTATGCCGAATATGCATGTACACACGTACACAAGTGTATGTGCAAGAGGGTCGGTAGTTACCGGCAAGAAAGAGATCCTCTGCCTAAGCCTTTAACATGCCATTGCCGTTTAGGTACACCCATACCCATACAGAGCTACGATAACGATGTAGTAGACGTGCTCTCATCTACTACGGTTACCTGCGACTACGTCTCCGCTAGTAACTTTAGTCCGCGTGCTCATGTTAGTATCGTTAGCCTGCTAGCTAGCCGGCATTTTGTATTGCTGTCGGTTTCTTGCTGGAGTTTTTGCTATTGCCCTTTCGAAAAGAAAGAACTCAAAAAAAAAAAAACAACAACGAATGATGAAAACATAAACAACGTCTGTTTACATTTTCTGTTGCCGTTGCCGTTGTTGTTGTTTTTACAAAATGTCCTCCATGTGAAGGGAAACAACTTTACTTTAATATTCGCCATAACAGAGGACGACGACGAAGAATAGCACAGAAAAAAAAGGGAGCAAAGCACTTGAAAAAAAAGCCCAGCAAACCAGGTATATCGTGGTTTGAATCCCCACCATCCCCACTCAACTCCAGGCACAAAAAAATCTTCGGTACATGTGCCGGTGCCGGCTCTGGCGGTGTCCCAGGTACACCAAACAGTGCTGTTCATTTCGCTTAATGCAGAGTAGTCGTTATTCGATGGCGATTATGTTGTTCAACAATCAACAGTTCAATCGCAGTGTAGAGTTTTAAGCGGTGCTGTTTAAAATATTGAGATTTTCCATAGGAAATATAAAAAATGAAGTAGCAAAAATATCCGGAAGTTTCGATGAACCGATACGAATCGTCTCTTATCGTAGAGATGGGGGTGGCGGGTGTGAATACATGGTTTCAACGGGCGGGGTTAATAGTGGCGGGTATATACGATATATGGCTGTAAAATTGTACAAGGCCGCTTTGGAACCGATAAATCGCTCTCCTGAGTAAGTAATTTCAAACAATACCATGACATTATTTTCTGAATTTTGAGTTTTGCTTTGGAAACTTTAAAGTCATTTTTGAAGGAATTTTTCTAACCTTTTCGAAGATGGTGGATTTTATGTTATATTTTGCAAATTGCATGTAGTCCGGTAGATTTCTGAAATTGTTTGTGATTTTCGGCGAAGGATTTAATTTTCCCGATCCAGATCGTAAAACCATGAACTGTTAACATTTTTCGTTGCCTATTTTCAGTTGCCTATCACTGCACTTATTTCTGGGTTATTTATAGGAAAACTATTTTCCCGCCACCAATTGCTTAGTTCTAATTTGGGCATAAAGTAATCGATAACACGATAACACAATAAACAACAATAAACAATATACGCCCTAAAAGCTCGGACACCTTTGGAATATCGATAAATGAAAATGAAATGAAAAGTGTTTGTTTTGGGAGATTCCAGTAGGGTGACAGTAGTGAATGACAGCGAAACCCCATTTTTTTTTTTGTAAGATGTATAGCTTTACTGTAGATTACATAAAATGGACAAGTTTTTGTCATTTTCGATGTTTAGCGGATTTTTTTTTCAAACACACAAAAAAAAAATGCTACGAATTAACTTTGTTTATAACTCGGAAACTGTAGTACAGATTCAAAAACATAAAAAGCGAAGATTAAAAACAATTTTGTCATACATTTTTTAAAATTTATGTCAAAGAAGTCGTGCAAGTTATTTGGACTCGAAAAACTGCACTTAAGAAAAACATTTTCCGAATTTACTTTGTTTATAACTCGGAAACTGTAATTCAGATTCAAAGACATACAAAGCGAAGATTAAAAACAATTTTGTCAAACATTTTTTAAAAATTATGTCAAAGAAATCGTTCAAGTCGTTTTCGAGTTATGACAATTTAAAACATAACCTAAAATATTGGCCATTTTTTTATTCAGCGGACCACAGTACAATTGTATAGTGGTTATTCATTTCATATTTTTATTTGTTGCATAGTGTAATCGTTACTAAAAGCCAACATTTTCACCAGCACTAGGCCACACTCCAACATGAATTTACTGTCCATAAAGGGATGGTGAAACATCGAAGAAGCCCTTCTATACTCTCCACAATCATATCTGACATGGACTATAACTCTTGCTATGGCTTAAAGTTGTTATTGGTTTTATTGGGCACGAATGCATTTTTAACTGGCACAGAAGTACGTAGCGGCCGATGTGAGGAGAGAGACAGAGGAATGTTAAGTGAAGTTGTATCATAATTTCATTAATGAATTCTCGAATGTTTTTCCCAGTGAGTTTTCGGCAATATAGTTGGCCAAAGTTTTAATTTACCCTGAGTGAATGTTGAACAAAAAAAAAAAACGAAACGAAACAAATGTGAATGGAAACCCATCAGAGTTTCGTCTTGCAAATACATGATAATGTTAGCAACGATTTGCAGATTATTTAAACAACAGAAAAGTGTAGTAATTTTCTGGTTGCACAGAGTTCTCTTCTTCTTTCTTATTGAGTCCATGGCAGAGAAAACATAAAACATCTTAATAAACATTAAACCAAGAAAAAGAACAGCAACGAATCCAGCGACTACAAAATAGGCCCACAATAATTTTAATTTGTACAAATTGCCAAGTATGTAGTTGAAGAATCTTAATTTACGTCAGCTCAAGTATTCTAAGAATACAAACAAAACACTTATAATTAAAGTAAGACATGATATGTAAGACACTTTCAAAGGTGGCCACTGCAAACCGAGTTGTCCCCCTTTAACCCATGGCGGCGGGGGCACTTTTTGGTGTTTCATTTCGAGTCGGGTCGGTGTTGGATATTTCACCACACTATTGGACTTTGTGTATTTTGAATGTTGTGTAATTCTAAACATATTTCATTGGAATTTATGCAAATGCACCATTTAAACTCAAACTCATGAAGTGAAGCAACATAACACAGAAACAGAACTAAATTGAGAATATATTGCCCAATTACTGTGCGAAGCAAGATAAGCTATTAATGTAGAAATTCGCTAAAAAGATAGCTTTAATATCACTAATTATGTGCAGCTATTTTTCTCTATTATTTTTGAGAGCCCTGGTGGCGTATACGCAATTTTTATATACGTACTTTTTTAATTAGAAAGTTCATACGTTGGCATTTCTAAATAAATGGCAGAAGCGATTTACATGACATTGCCCAATATTCTAGCTGAAATATATCTCAGCTTAAGTTATGAAGTTGGAATGTGTTGGGCTATCACAACCGGAGCTATGAGGTTTCAAAGTGGGGCACCTTACTTTGTACACCCGCTCATCTTGTAAACGCCACAACTTTGTCAATTTTCGACTGATTTTAAGAAATAATGTCTCATTTTAATCAGAATAAAACGAAGTTCGATCGTTGGCTTTGAACTAGGAAACGATTTCTTAAAAATGTTTCAAAGCAGACAAATGTCAAAGTAATTTAAAAAAAAAATGCAATAAAATCCAAGAAACGCCATCGATTTGAATGATCTACAAACTCTTTTAAATTATTAGTTATGTGTTTTTATGAGAAACACCGGAAAATGTAAACTTCTTTTCGTCATTTGATTTCGAGCTATAACAATTTATGGCTGGAAAAATTTAATTTAAAAAAAACTTTTCCGAATTAACTTTGTTTATAACTTGGAAAGTGTAATTCAATTTCAGAAACATAAAAACCGAAGATTAAACAGAATTTTGTTATATATTTTTTGAAATTTATGTCAAAGAAATCGTGCAAATTATTTTGGAGTTATGTCTGAAAAAATTTAATTAAAAAAAAAAAACATTTAAAAAAAAACATTTTCCTTATTAATTTTGTTTATAACTCGGAAACTGTAATTTATATTCAAAGACATAAAAACCGAAGATTAAAAACAATTTTTTTATACTTTTTTTGAAATTTATGTCAAATCCTTTGGAGTTATGACAATTTATGTCTGAAAAAATTTAATTAAAAAAAAAAACATTTAAAAAAAACATTTTCCTTATTAATTTTGTTTATAACTCGGAAACTGTAATTTATATTCAAAGACATAAAAACCGAAGATTAAAAACAATTTTGCTATACTTTTTTTTTAAATGTATGTCAAAGAAGTCGTACAATTCCTTTTCGAGTTATGAGAATTTATATGTGAGAAAATTGAATTAAAAAAAAAACATTTTCCGAGTAACTCGGAAAGTGTAATTCCGTTTCAGAAACATAAAAACCGAAGATTAAAAACAATTTTGTTATAATTTTTTTAAAATTTATGTCAAAGAAATCGTACTAGTCTCTTTCAAGTTATGCCAATTTATGTACCACAAAGTTTAATGTATTAAAAAAAATTTTTTAATTTTTTTTACTTTCGTTTATGTTTTGTTGATCAATATTCTTCGTTCAGTTTTGTTTCTATTAGTCGAGTTCGAGATCACTTATTATTTCTATTTCTTTGCAAAAATAAAATATTTTTTTTTATAAATAAACCTATTCATTGAAAACAATATTTCAGTTTTTTCTACTCACACAATCACAGTTCATCAGAATTTAAAATTTTTTTTTGTCGCTTAGTGTTATTGATTTATTTCTGTGAATTCCTCTACTGTGATACGCTAGTGGAAATTGAGGTGGACCCTTAGTGTGTCTCATTTTACAAGAATACGTGTTTCAAATACAAGCGTCTCTGGGTATCTACAAAAATGGCCAATTTCGTCCACTCAATGGGTTAAGCGGCCGTAGTTCATTTCTTACAAGACCGCCACAACTCAAAACCTCTCTGTTTTGAACGGATCGCCACAAAATATTCCCTTGAGTGATAGCATTCACGTAACTAAATTCTCATTATTGTGTATTTTGAAATCAGTCTTCTCAAAACGACTTTAAACGGAGTTATGGCGGTTTTGCACGAACTGTAAAACCGCCAGGTGTACAGTGACGGATGAGGTGGCCGACAAACAAAAAACAGAAAATATTCCTAGTATTAATCATATCGTGCATAAAGTGTTTTAAATGCTCTGCAAGTCAAGCAGGAACAATAAAAACAGTAGAAAACAAATCAAAGAACAAAACGCTGACGCATAACTAAAAGACTTTAAAGCTTTGCGCTCTTCTGCGACAGCGTGGAACAAAAAAACAAACGCTCGTACATCAGAGGGCGCTGTGAATGTCAGTCATGTGCAATCTTTAATAAATTGAGATGAGAACCAGATTTAGACCCACTTATGAAAAATATAGAAAGTGTTGCATGCAGAACTAGAACATATACAGATTAAGTTCATTAATATTCTCTACTGCGAGAGAGAGATTTCTCCTTCAGGCAATGGATCTCAAGACAGCTGAAGTATTGGACAGCTCTGCATCGGTGGACAGGCGAGTACATATTTCAATGATGATAGATGCATAAAGACTGTAATTAAATTAATGCACCTCTCTCTCTCCCTCTCCCTCTCTCATGTGGCATTACTTTTTTCGTATCTCAGAAGAAAGAAACGAGTTGAACTTAAGCATTCTTGTTGCCAGTTTTTGTTTTGTTTTCGAGCCACCAACTAGAGACTGATGAACACAGGCGATTCAACGAGAAAGGAGGCAATTCTCATGTGGGCATGTCGGACTATTATCGCATCCAATAAAATTCTACATCAACAACGACTACAACACATGATGATATTTTATTACGAATTATCGGCTAAAGCGTATAATGCGCTCAAAGCGGCGCGAAATTTCATCGAGTGCGAGCAATTCCACGTTAACTGAGCACGGGTATGTGTAAATTTTTTAAAAGGATTGGGCTTTTGTTAAATTTTGAAAAACATTCCTTGTAATGTCCGGCAATGAACTGAGAACAACGTTACCGAGTTGTCAGCTACAGACAGGAAATCTGAAATTTGTTCTGCAAAAAAAATTTAAAAACTCTAAAATTTTGCCACCTTTCTTAAAAAAATATCTACGACCACTTTTGGAATTTGTTTATAGAATTTCAAACTATAGACATGAAAATTTGACATTTAAAATAAAGATTTGGTATTTTTGTGTGAAAACCCACAATGAATGCCTCATCTTCCGCTAGACCATCATGCGTTTCTGTTGCTTCAGCGTCTTGGTTCAGTTTTCACAAACTAGCACATACTTTGCTGTTGTTGCCTTTCGTGTTTCGAGGGCTTGTGCAGCAAATGACGATGAAAATAATCACAAAACAACACAAAAAAAAAGGAAAGGAAAGGCAAAAACAAAATAATCCTCAGCTAATATGTGGACGTTGACTGAGTGATCAGCCGCTGACCGGCATTTCTGCTGTAGCCGGTGTGGCTGTCCTCATGGATGTTCTTGTTGTATATTTGTAAAATGTGTGTGTATGTGTGTGTGTGTGCAGTATCTGTCCATGGCTAAAGTTCAGTGCGAATAGCCCCTAACGAAAGCGTGCTGTGTTCTTTTGTTATTTCGAGGAAGGAAGAACGAACAATTTCCAAGCGTAGCCACCAAAGCCAATGTACTTTTGGCGTCACCGTTTTTATGCCACTCAGTCATCATCCATATGACGATTGAGCTGGGCAGTCAACGACAACGAGCCTGTCTATGCACCACAACGACAATGCCGGAATGCATGTGTACGCGTGGAGCCCTTGTGGTCAGTTGTGGGCCGGATTTCTTTATGAGCTCGTTGGGGATCAGCGTATCGCTGGCCATTGTTCATGATCAGTCTACAAGTGTGGTGTGGTGTCGTCGTCGTCGTCTTCGTCATGATCGTCTTCATTGTCCGTTGAAGCTTTAGCAATTGTTCGCATATTTGAGATGAAATGTATCATAACAAATTGAATAAGAATTATTGAAGATTACAGATTCACACACACTGGGCTTGTCTGGTGTATGCACCAGCATTGTCTGTATTGGTGAGTCATGTGTGATTGAATGGATGTACGGGCAGAGTAGACCGAGCGGCCGACCGCCTTCATTCATTGTATTCGTTCGTTGTGCTTGTTCGTATGCAGAACTGACCTCGCCAATAATGGTTAAATTATTTGGTATTGTGTTGTGTATGCTTGTTGTTGTTGTCGTTGTTGTTCTGGATGATTTTTGGGTCATTCACTTTAAATGCTGTTCCTTGCTGGTGTTTTGTCACGTTTGTTTTTTCCGTTCTGGTTCAATGAGAGCGAGCGACCCGTTTCTCATATCTTGGAACGGAGAACCGGAAATACATGTCATACTGCATAATGTTTTTATACGTATGACAGTGTAAATGATACCACAATGACACTCTCACATCATAGTCATGTGATTCAATTACAAACGGGGAGTAAAAGGAAAACAAACAACAACAAATATTGTCTAAGTGTTAATGAAACTGAAGTGTTTCGGGGAAGGAAGTAAATATATTATTTGTTTTGAGTTCAGATAAAATTAAATTAATTGAATTAAAAGAATAAGAAAAAAAAAACCTCCCGCACAAGACTCATTTGTTCATTCGTTCATTTAATACGGGGGAAATGAGCTGTAAGATTGTTTTAAGCTGGTCGATATTTTGGATTCATGACTTTGAGGCAGATCTGCCCCACTTGTTTTGGACGATATTTTGAAAGGCGAGTTAAAAAATAACTCACATTAGTTGACTGAGGGCCCAATTTCATGATGCCGAGTTAACTGATGATGAAAGTCACAATTGTTATGGGCAAATAGTAAGACTCACTAGAATGTTAATTTAAAAAATAGAACTAAGGAAATTCCAATTGCCATTGTGGAAACGATGAATACTAACCACCGTATTTATAATTTTTTTTTTTTTATTTTAATTACAATACAAAGTACATTTATATTCTAATTTTGGGTCCAAGGGTAAATCGGGTGACACAGACCACAGCCTCTGGTGGGAATCGAACCCACATTTTGCTTGTTTTATAAACATTTCAAAAATCTTTGTTAAGAAAAATTCAAGAAAAAACAAAACCAATTTTCAGACAATGGGTTTTCTTACCAAAGGGTTTTTAATTTCTTTATGAATATGAATATCTTATGAATTAAACAAATTAATGAACAATGGATTTTTGTATAGTAGAAGGGCTCAACTAGGTTTCGGTGTCTACTCTAAAGACCTAGCACGTTAATGAACTGTACACTGTAGGCTTTGTCTGTCTGAAATTGTGGCTATTGCAAGAGTAGCAAAAGGGCTGAAATAAAACATTCTCACCGCATTGGGTCAGAACATATTCCCTGGCAGAGGTGCTCTTGATTATTGTGAGAAACTGTAGGCCATTCACGGTGGTCTTAACACCGGCTGAATACAATGCGTCCCCAAATGCACAAAGGCTGTACCTGAGTACCAATTTGAAACCAAGTATTTAGCATGGATTTCCTGAACACAACATAAGCTCTGGACAGCCTTAGTTTCAGCCGGCTGACTTCGGCTGAAATTCTTCGACGATCCCATCGGCCGTTCGACCACATAGCACAATGTCTATTAAAATCATGTATATTAGCTTTAGCAATCGCCTGGACCAGGTGAATTTTGATCAGTGAGGTGATCAGGTGTTTTACAAAGACTTTTTTTTTTTTGGTTGCTCAGAGAAAAGTTGTTGACGCAATCAATATGCTTTAAAAGTATCTCAATGAAATATAAGAAACTATTCTTCAATTTATCGAAAGAGTCGTAGAAGATTCGACTGAACCCGAATCGGATTGCTGTAGCAAATATGTGTGTTTGGATTCTAAGCAGCTTCTTGGAAATATTCGACCGAACCCGACTCGTATTGCTGCTGTAGCAAATATGTGTGTTTGCAATCCCAGTAGCATCCGCTTCTTTGGAATATTCGACTGAATCCCATTCGGATTGCTGCAAATATGTCTTGTGGAATCCAATTTATCGAAAGAGTCGGAGAATATTTGACCGAACCCGACTCGGATTGCTGCTGTAGCAAATATGTGTGTTTGGAATCCCAGTCGCATCCGCTTCTTCGGAGCAAGAATTTCCATATGATGGGAATTGTGTGAATGCAAGAAGAGACTGACTTTATCCAGCTAACAATAACAAATGGTCGTTCATGGCAACATGGCGAACAATTTTTGCCAAAAGATTAATGAATAATTTGTATTAATTATCATTTTTTTATAACAACGCTTTAAGCAACAATTTTCAATATCAATTGATACCTAGCCTACCTTTTTTGTTAAAAATAATATAAAGAAGAAGCAAATCGATGGCTCTGGCTGACTTCCGGCCGTCGCCGTATTTCGGTTTAGCTGCCGCCGACAGCTTTTCTTGTTTAACCACCGCCGTCAAGAATTTCACATCGACTTCGTCCTCTGTTTCTGTGATGGAGAACACAAAATTCACCGCATCTCCTGTAAACTGCGATGTAGCGACTTTAGAACCGCCCCGTTTACCTTTCAATGTCGTTTCGTATTGTCAAATAACTTGTGATTTCTCTTAAATGAAAAATAAAAACTAGAAATGGTACTGGAGAATGAAACATGAAAAATAGTTGGAAATCTTGTGACTTGGTAAATAATAATTATGGAGTTCACAAGGTGCACTCTTTTGTTGTAGTTATCGTATATGCTAAAATTATACAACAGTTGTAAATGTGGTGCTGGTATTCTTTATGTAAATCTATTTTACGTCAATACCATCTCAGCATGTCTGTTTTTCTAGTGTAACTACTATGTAGTGAGTTCAGTGTCAGCTGTTTTTTGTTTGATATTTAGTCAGTTTTTATGTTTTATGATTTAGCAAATACAACATGCTGCTCACAAATGTACTATTTTTCTAAATATGACTTCAAGACACCATGTGAATTCGCCAATTACTTTTAAAACTGTGACTTAAGTTCGATTTGATGATTTTCATTGCCAAATTCACACCCTCGTATTCATAAAAATTTTGAAATTTAAAAGTGTATGAAAATACAAACACCATTTTCACAAGTTTTTCTTAACAAAGGTTTGTAAAGCTGTTTTAATACCAAAACAAATACGCTTCTGTAGATGCTTCATTAATGCTTTTTTGGTCGTATTGTTTTCGGACGGTTTCAATTATGTTTATTGGGCTTATTTTACACTTGCCAACTAATTATTTCTCTCTTCTCTCTCTCGCTCTCTCTTACCCCTCTAGAGGATTCACATATCAAAGGCTACATATTTACAGTCTGCCGGTATGGATGAAAAATTAATAAAAACAAAGTAAGTTGTAAAATTTTCATCTTCAACATCATTCATAAGTGTTCTCCTTCATGTGCCTGTGCCTGCGCATCTCTTTCAGCAAAATAATAAACGCCGACAAAAAAACAACAACAAAGGACAGGTCAAGAGGAGAGGAAGCTCTACGCTTTGTAGTTACATATTACTTATGGTCGTCTTAATTTATGAGTTTTTGTGTTGTGGTTCTTTTTTTTTTGGGGCGGAATAATTACAGAAAAAAAAAGTGCGTAACGCAGAGGTTGCCCCTCTTCAGTTTCAAAGTAACAGCGTGCGCCATTAAGAGGCACGATCATCAGCGGCCCCGCTAAACGGGTAGACGGTAGCACTGCAGTCAACTCAACGACGGCAACAGCACCAACAACAACAACAGTTTATTGTTATTGATGTTATTGCCTGTTTATGAAACGAGCAACGGCCACCGCTTATGTTGAGTTGTTGCTGCTGTGTCTTTGTGTGTCTCTTGCGGAGGAACGTTCCTTAGCCGCAGAGATCCAGCGCGCATCGTGGTCCCTTGCAAATTTCCCGTCCACTCATATTTCGTAGATGCATGTATGCGTATGGATCATATATCATCATACCAATTCAGTTCATTTCTGAGTGGTTCCGTTCGGTGATGGCGTTACCGAAAAAAAACAAAACCAAAACCGATGAATGCATCGAAAGAAGGAGTGGCCCTGGTTTCTATACTAATTGTGCCCAAGTTGTGCGTGCTTTTGCGTAATTATATAATACCGATATTGTTGTTGCAGTTGCTGTTTACTTAACAGCGTCTTTCATACATAATGGCTAATTGATTTTTTCACCCATGATTAATGGCAAACTGTGGCCGTTGCTGGGTTATTTTCTGCAATTTTCCCCCGTTTTTTTCTTTTTCCTTTTTCAAGAACATAATTAACATTTGTGTGCTGAGCTGAGCCAGCGTATGGGAAGATGAATACATATGTATATGTCTTACCCGTTTGTGTTGTTGTGCGTTGTTTGCCAAAGGTGTTGAGATTGTTGAGATAATTGAGGGACATGTGTCGGCAACACTTACCTGCAAAGAGACAAAGTAAAGGGAAATTGATTAATATTTCACGATATTTTTAAATAAAATAAATAATGTTGATTATTACGAAAAAAAATTATAAAAAATATTCCCTTTAATAGAGTTATAAAAGGAATAATTTTTTCTGAATTGCGGGCAACTCTGCTGCAAGAGCCTACAAGTTGGCAACGTTAAAAAAGAATAGCAAATGTTCTTAAAATATTCTTCAAATAAATATTAAATTCTAATTAATTCAGCAATAATGGGATATTGTTATATTTATATGTTAATGTTAGAAAAAATTTACTACTTCCAGCTTCTTGAGGGACCGGTAATACTATGAAACAAACCCAAATTAATAAGCTCTACTATACAATTTCAAAGTACAAAAATGTGTTATTTTGTTTTCTAGGAAAAGATTTTGTTTTTAAAACCAAAAACAAATAAAATGACAACTGTCAAACAAAATGGTAGCTGTCAAATAAAATGACAGCTGTCAAATAAAATGACAGCTGTCAAATAAAATGACAGCTGTCAAATAAAATGACAGCTGTCAAATAAAATGACAGCTGTCAAATAAAATGACAGCTGTCAAATAAAATGACAGCTGTCAAATACAATGACAGCTGTCAAATAAAAATACAGCTGTCAAATAAAATGACAAAACCAATTGTCCGATTTCTTTAACATAAATTTTAAAAAATGTTTCTCTCAATCATTTTACATCTTTGGCTTAAATGCACTCGAAGCCCAACAAAAGTTTCAGAGGTATCAATAAAGTTAAGTCGAAACAATTTTAAATTTGGTTTTTTTGAAAATATTCTTTAAATTTTGAAAATCACAAAAATTGTTTATTTTCAGTAGATTTTCATAAAGCCAAAAGTCTTACAATTAAAATGTGGTAAATGCCAGTCAAATCGCTGGGGTATTCTCTGCTTCCCAGCAAAATGTTGGGATATGTGTATTTTATAAGCGGAATGGTTTCGGCAGAACTTTGTGGATTCAAAGCCACAAAAGGCCAAGATTTAAAGTAAATTTGTGACAAATTTTTTAAAATTTATTATCGGACAGTTCGTTTTCAAGTTATCACATTTATTACACAAAAATTTTGAAATACTGTGAAATTCGAATTGTCTTCAAGTCGAAGCACTTCTAGTGACAGTTAAGGGGACAAATTTCCTTAAACAGTTTTATAAGTAATAATTATTACTTATAAGTTTTATAAGTAATAACTCAAAGTCTCCGTAAGTCGAACTTTTCTGTATTTTTTTTTTTTAGAAAAACTTAACCCTAGAAAAAAATGTCAGCCATTTTAGTACTCCGAGGTTGACAGTACTTTAGACATCTATAGCGCTTATTCATTACAAACACTTTTGTATTTTTTTCTGTTACATAGTGTAATAAATACAAATTCAGTGGATGATTTTTGACTTAGCGGTCCCTATTTCCTATTAAAAACTACAAATACAAATTATTCTGCACTTAATATCGCTCGGAGAAACCAGGACAATTTTGGAAAACTATAAAGATAAGCATATGTGGGAATTGAGCATTGCGTAGGGGTCATATCAACTGTTTGTATGCCTAATTCCCCTAAAAGTAGGCAACACCAAGCTGAATACAAATTTATAGAAATTATTTCCACAATATCTGAAACAAAAAACCTTTATGAAATCTACAGATCTACAGCAACAGACTGTATTAAATTGAAGTTTTTAAAAGTTTAGTCTTAAACTAAAAAAAAAACAAATTATTACAAATAAAATCCATAAGTTGATAATTTTGAAAGTAACAACAAACCGTACAACTGATGTTGAAAGACGGTCTACATTCTGTTCAAATAGAATTCTTGATGTGATAATTTTAAAGGTCATATCAGGCGTTGTTATGGAACTTCAAAAACAGACCCCCCAAAAAACAACAACTTTAAAACGAATCCTTTATTGCATTCAATTCTATTCAGGTGCCTAAGATCGACCTCAGATTTCTTTCATTTTTAAATAATTGACCTTTCTTTTCGTTTAAAATAAAAATAGCTTTTTTTCTGGACACTTTTCCCGAACGTCTTTCGGTTGGCCGGGGAATCTCTGATGCAGGACACGAACCAATTTCCAATATCCGTTGTGGATTCAGGAACTTCAAATCTCTGAGCCATTAATCGACTCTCGAGCTGAAATCGAAAATGCAAACGTCTCCACTCCCCCCATCTACCGCTAAACCGTGATGACCTTTTTCGTGTCAGCATTTGTATTACGTACTTATAATGAAATATACAAAAGAAAAAGTTTCAGTCTTCTTATAAAATAATAGAACTTTATGCCACATCACTCTACTCCTTTGTTTGTTTGTTTGTTGAGTTTTTTTTTTATTGATTTCAAGAAACGTTGTTGTTGTCTTGATAGTGCCACAGCCAGCGGTAGGGTGCCGGGGCACAAAATGTTATATAAGTCGTGTTGTGACCATTAATACTTCCTTAATTGAAGTTCGCAGTTAGTTTAAGCGGCCGCATGCACCACATCGGTGTTGCACTCGCAACATCTATGGACTATGTGGACGTGCATAGTCCGCTGCCGTCGTCGTACTTGCTATAACGATGAAGAGGAAGAGGAAAACAGCAACAACAAACACAAGAAATACAGTGAATGCTTGATACTTTGGCATAATTATCGCTGCAACGTGCAATGAATGCATTAAATGCATTCACAACCACCATCACCACCACGACCAGCAACTGCAGTATTGCGCAGTAGAATATCAAACAAAGAAACAAACACACACACACACACTGGCACAGCCACAACAATCGTCATATAGTAAAATAGTAAAGAAGACGTCGCCGAAGTTTAAGAGGAACAAAATACAAAACAAAAACAGACCAAACGTTTGCCAAAGATCTCCAAGCCGAGAAAAAAGGAACTCATAAGATAAACGTTTACACGTTTGAGAAGAACGAACGAACGAAGAAGAAAAAAAAACCACAACAACAGCTGAAAGAGTTAAACAAAAAGGAGGATGAACATCGTCAAACTGCGTTGGCTGCAGTTTCAGCTCTAGCGGCAGCGGCAGCAGCAGCAGCAACAGCTTAAACATCAGCATTTACCAGCAACCAACAAAGTGGAGTAGAACTTATCTGTGATTGTCATGTTGAGTCATGTCACAGCAACAGTTTTTTCCACTGCCGTGGCTGCTGCTGCTGTTGTTGTTGATGCTGTCCCTTACGTTTCGTTGCTGCCCACCTTCCCCCCCCGGCGAGCAATTTGCTGTTGTTTATGGTTTTTGTTTGCGTCTTGTCTTTTCATTGTTTTTGTTTTGTTGTTACCGTTCGCTGTAACGTGCGCCACAGTTCTACAATGCTTTGCATTTGGAGAAGAACGTCTTGCTGTTGTTGTTGTTCGTTTTAAGCCGAGTACGTATGTACTTGGCAAGATGTTGTTATTGCCAAATAGATTGCCGCTAAACTCGTTTCAGAGTCACAGGGAAATCAGTGCAATAGTAAAGATTTATTTCGGTGCAAGCTTCCTTTTTGTGTAAGTGGCAAATCCTTGCAACAGCACAAGTGGCATGGAAGAAAGTGTGAGTTGTTGGAGTTCATTGAGATTGTCAAAGGAAATAATCAGTATTCTGTCAGAGTCCTACAAAAATCTCGTATTTCACTGTTATTCTTAATTTTGTTCGTTTCATATTAAAAAAATGTTTCGTCGCTCCTCCGTCAGTTCGTCAGTTTGAGACATAGCAGCCCTGCACTCAGACGGGATAAGTTTGGCCTGATTCATTAATACCCGTCATATCCTTGTTTTGCCAGCTCGTTGAAAACTGTCTGCAAGGGCAAATACAACTCTGTGCAGGGTTGCTCTTCACATCCCTGTGGTGTGCTATCCAACACAGAGTTGTTTTGCCACTTCAGATCTCTGCGACATCAACTGAAAATCTTTGAACTTTTATTCATGTTGTTAAGTGCTTTCCATCTCAATGCTATTGGTCTCAGCGTTATGTTTGTTGTAATACAACTCTGTGCTGGGTTATTCGTCATATCTCCGATTTGTTTTGGCAGCTCGTTGAAAACTGTCAGCGTTGCTCGTCCAGCACAGAGTTGTTTTGCCAGTTCAGATCTCTGCGACATCAACTGAAAATCTTTGAACTCTTCACTTTCTTAAGTGATTTTCATCTCAATGCTATTGATATCAGCCACATGATTATTGTAACCTCGGCTGTAAGAAAGATCCTGCAGTCGTCCCCGAAGATGCAGCGACACAGTTAAGTCACGATCACTATCGTATGCCGTAAATCCGGTTGAAGTTATTCGGCTTTAGGGAGACTAAACCTAATTCTCACGTCCGTTGAAATACACCTTAAAAAGTGTCAACCTACTAGGTCGGCCGAATGAAAACTGTTCACATGCTGGGCTGATCCAAAGAAAAATGTTCCCTTGCTTCGGCTCTGACACAAGAGAACTTGGAATTGTTTGATACACTAAAATGTATATCCCAACTTGTCGACAGCTAAAGCGGTCATTTCTACAGGGTGGCGCAAAAGTAATCCTCCTATCAGAAAATCTTATACATTTTGCGATTGGCCCCTAATGTCAGTGGCAACTATGGCGGCGGCCATTTACATGACATCATATTCTCGACTTGATGTAAAAAAAAATTAAAAGACCAAATAAAAATAATCCACAAGAAGAATCAAAGTTTTTCATTTTTTTTTTAATTACAGCCAAAAAACATCGGAAGTTTACTTTTGCGCCACCTTTTACAACATAAGAACAG
The DNA here is from genome assembly GCA_958296145.1 of Hydrotaea cyrtoneurina. NCBI lineage: Eukaryota > Metazoa > Arthropoda > Insecta > Diptera > Muscidae > Hydrotaea > Hydrotaea cyrtoneurina. The sequence continues at coordinate 42,345,979 of OY282512.1, forward strand.
TCTGAGAAATAAAATCCAAAGCAGTGACATGAGTGTGGAAAATGTGAGGACTTAAGGATTCTATTGTAAATTGTAAGTCAATTCGTTTTCTGAGAAATCCACTTGATTCATGTAACAAATTTGTAGAGCCTTTGATTCAGACATGCGAGTTTTTAATTAAAAGTAATTTAAAGTGCAATAAGCGTCAATTAAACGTTCGTTTTGCCATACAGTTGTCGGTTAGTTTTTTTTTTTAAAACTCACAATATTAAGTAACAAAATGTTTTAATATAACAAAATATCGAATTTAACGGCCACGATGTCGAACGACAATGTTCGCATGCTTTCTAAGTGACAAACAGCTGATTAGTGGCTTCGACATCAGCTGTTTGTAGCATGCGAACGTTGTCGTTCGACATCACAGCTAAGACTGTGCGATTTTGCCGTGCCGTTTTTTGTCTTACGCTATTACGACAAACAGGATTTGGAAAAAAAAAATCAAATTTAAAATGACAGCTGTCAATAAAAATAAAATTATTTCCTTCGAAAATAATTCCTTTAAAAACTTCAAACTGTCATATCTCAGTAAATAAGCGTCCTAGAGAAAAGAAGAGGTGATCACTGTGATCACTTTTTTCCATGCAAAAATTCAATTTCAATAAAATGACAACTGACAATAAAAATAGAATTATGTCCTTCGAAAAATCTCATACTTCAGATATGTATACAAATGATTTTTCCATGATTTTCAATTCAAAGCAGTTCTATTTAAACAAAATGAAAAGAGAGGACAATTTGTGGAAGTCGTTACACTTAAGCGATTTTTTCAATTGTACGGTTTGCAATTATCCGAACTCGTATTCTAATGTATTTTAAAATGTATTGTCATGCATTATGAACTACAAATATTGTAGAGCGGTTGTTGTTCACAATTCGAATAAGAAAATTTCCAATTTGATTAGCAAATTAATTGAAGTTCAGACAAATTGAAAAGAAAGATGACGATTCAATCGATTCCTAATGTATGTTGATTTTTCAAAAATATCTTCTTCTAATTGTTATTAACAAGCTCAAGTCAATTGAACCGAATTCGCTTCAGAAGTTAATGTTTTGTGTGGGTCATAGGAACATAACTCGTACATATGAACACCATGTGAATACTCATGTGTGTGTGTGTATGAAGAAATGTACTTGGTTTAAGGCACTTTACTTAACTTGATAGAACCCAAAATATGTAGCCAAACAAATGTACTCATACATTGACAACATATACGATGTTCATGGATAGCGTTCCGTAAATGCTGCATGCAACATTTTCGATGGCACATACACACACACACATGTGTACGTACGCAAGTATATGTGCACCGAGTTCACATGAGTTTGTTTTTATAATAGGACATATATCATGATTGTTTACTCTTTTTTTTTTGTTGTACGCTCGTTCGTTCGTTTGTTTGTTGCATTTGTTCTTGTTGTTGTTGGGGATGTTGCTGCTGACGTTGTTGTTGTTATTGTTTATGTTTTTCATTTCAATTTAGTTGTTGGTGTTGCCTCGTCCCTGACTCTCCTGTGCCAGACCAGTCTCTGTCAACTGCAGTCAGTTTACTAAAGTTCGTTCCACTCTTGTGCCATCATGGAGTTGTTTGCCGTCTCCGTCGTTGCCATTGCCGACGCGTCGTCGCTGTTGTTATTGTCGTTCATCTTCAGTGCCTTTCGTTTCGATGCAGTTTTTGCTGTCGCCGTTGTCGTTGTTTATGTTTTGATTGCAATTTTTGTTTTGCTTGTTAGGTTTCTTCGGGATTTTATATTTTGCTCTTCATATTCTACCGCTATTATTGCGTATGAAAGAAAATGAAAACAAATCGCACAAGGGTCAGACAGGAGAGAGAAAGAGACAATGAAGGTGGATAAGAAGCTGACAAGACTGGACTGGTGGAAGTTTGCTTTTAGCCGGTTCTTTTGTTTACATTTGTATGTGCGTTGCGTTGACTGGATGTTGCTGACGCCGCTGCAGCCACTCTGCACTCTGGTGCAGCAGTATTTCATCGTTGTTGTTTGTTTTTTTTTGTGTCGTTTTTACTGTTTTGTTATTCATTGTTCATGTTTGTGCTGCTGGTGGTGGTTGTTGCTCTTCTTGTTGTTGTTGTTGTTGTTGCTACTCATCTGTTGCCTATATTTCTTGTGTGTTGTACGTTTATGGGTAGAGCGGCGTATCTGGTGCACGACTGTGAGAAACAAGTACAAGCAACACAGCCAACAGGCCACCATCCTGTGCTGTGCAGCCCGAGTCAGTTAGCCGGTCATGCAACTTATTTGCTGTCGCCGTCATTGTTGTTATTTTGTTTTGTTTTGTTTTAGGCCATCCTGTGCTGTTGCTCGCTCGTACCACTCACTTGTTTGTTACATTCGGTTGTTTTTGTTGCTGCCGCTGCTGCTGGTCGTTGCCGCTTGCCGTTGTTGTGTGGTATCATCAGTTTATGTGTGCTGTGCTGCTTGTTTTGTTTTGCCTGCTGTGTGACGTCACGGTGTTCGTAAAGGGCATTCACTTCAACGATGTCGTTCGTTGGCTTTGTTGTTTTCTTTTTGTTTTGGGGTTTCTTTTCCATCTCCCGTAAAGTGTGTTATTATTATTTGTTTTCTGTTTTTTTCCATTTTCAGATACATTTGTTGTTGTCTTAGTTTCGCTTCCAAGCCTGCTTGTTGTTGTTGTTGTTATTGTGTTTAAGTTTTGAGCTGGCGATTGTTTCCTGTACGCGTGTGCGTCAACATTTTGAATCCTTAAAACGAAATCAACTATAATTCCCGTAGAAAGTAGTGCCACCATTTCAGCAGGTTAGTAATCGAGAGATGAGGCATGTTTGGCCCCTAGATTCAAAAAAGGTTTGCCCATCATCTAAAATAACAAATTCAAATCTACAAATGATTTACAGCCTATAGAACATATTGCTGGAGCTGTCAAACCTTCTGTGCCTACAAAACGTGTCAGGTCTCTGTCAATCCACCAATATACGGATGCTGCTACTCTGCGCACAAATGTTGCACGAGTCAAAACAAAGCGACGCAAAGAAAAACACAGAGTGAAGGAAGCTCTAACCAATCACCTGGTGGTGACAACTAAATGATAACGCATCCAAAAAAGACCACAACAACACCACACATCCCAAAAAAAAACCAGTAAACGAAATTGGAAAAAACCAAAAAAAAAAGAAAAGGAAACACAGAAGCTAAATGCATCTGACACTTATGTATGAACGTATGTTAATGCTGACAAAAACCTCAACAGAAAAAAAAAAATAAAAACAAAACAAACAACATTGGCCGCAGAAAAACATCTCGATGGACAGCAACAGCAACAACATTGGTTTCACTTAAGGATTCTTAATGTCGCGACATGATGGTGCTCTGTTTTTTTTTTGTCTACCTCTCCATCTCTCCATTGTGGCTGGATGGAGTCTTCTAGTCAAGTTGACTGCAGACAAAAAAAGTGAACAACATTTGTAGCTGCATCAATATCCGCTTCCACATGTCTCTCTCTCTCTCTCTCTCTCTGTGTGTATGTATGTGTGTCTCTGATTGTTGCAAGCAGCAATTTGAATTGAAAATGCATTCAATTCGAACCAACGAAGAAACGAACAACAGCAGCAAAAATATTTCGTACAGAAACAAAGGTATCTATTTATCAGCACAACTTGAATGCATGTTTGCTACTCATAGATTTTTCTATAAATTGTCTTTCATGTCGTGTTGATGATGCTACTTGTATTTTGTTGCCTGGTTGCCGCCACCATCAGCCGCTACTGCTCGCTGCTGATGCTGGTTGCTCTTTCAACTCAGCAGTCAAAGACATTGCCATAAATTTTGTGATCTTTCTTCAAAGGAATCGTTTTTCCTGCCCCTCCTCCCCAGTTCTTGTCGACTGCGGTGTGCAGCGCGAAAGAAACACTTTAGTTAAACTATTTCGAACAGAGTTTTGCACTTTGGTGTTGCGGGAAAGGGTGTCTTGGCGAACATTGGGACGGCGCGGCGAGCGCAAGCTGTTGAACTTTAGGTGACAGATAAGAGAAACCGTTGGAAATAATAAAATGTTTTTTTTTTTTTTAAAAGGTGAATAAAACTATGTGTCACAAATACTATGTGAAAATGGAAGGCGAGTGCCCAGAGAATGCCAACAGATTTAAGCAATTACAATTTCGCTTCGATTGGAATTACTTTTACATGCAGATCACATTTGAGGTAAGTACATTTTTAGAGAGAGGGAGAGATAACGAGGGAGAGAACAAGAGAGATAGCGAGAGAGAACAAGAGAGATGGCGAGAAGAGAACAAGGGTAATAGCGAACAAGAGAGAGATAGAAAACGAAAGAGAATGGGAAATAACGAGAGAAAGAGAACGAGAGAGATATAAAAAGATAGAGCGAGATAGAGAGAAAAACGATGGAGAGAGAAATAACGAGAGAGAGAAATGGCGAGAGAAAGAACGAGAGAGAGAAATAACGAGATAGAGATAACAAGAGAGAGAGAGAACGAGAGAGATAACGTTGAAGAGAACTACATTTGTGGAAAAAAAACTTCTGCGGAGATTTGAACTCAGGACATTCCGATTAATAGGCATATACAACAGACACCGCACAACAGCCCCACATACTCCACCAAAACAAAGACTTAAAGAACCAAAAACGAGCACGAGTGTCGGTTCCATAAATTGAGATAGAAAACATTTAAAAAAAGAAACCAATAACCACTTATATATTTACGTCGTTATTAATAAGTCATTATTATTGACTTAGAATTCATGATAAGGACAATGAGATGTCGTTTATGGTCAAGGAAAAGGGAAACGCCAGGCTCTTAAAGAGATTGTTAGGGGGGCATATTCTTGAATTTTTTCGAAGCTACCATACGTTAACTCTCTTCTCATACTTAGGATGTAATTAGTAAATTAACCTCGGCACATCATGGACAACAGAAGAGTGAAACTTCTCTCAAATCTGTCAGAATTTGCATCGAGAGATACATTTTCGTTTTAACATTTATGTTAACGGAAATATCGGTGAATTTGGGTTGATGCAAAGGCAGTTTTTTTTTAGTTTTAATATATTTTGTTTAATTGTGTTTTTAGTACAAAAAAATGAAGTGAGAGAAACTTGTACTCCTGCTACGACTCTCTGGGCTGTATAGGCGCTGTTAATCTAACATTACAGAGTACAGTTTAACAGTTTACTAATTATGTATTCTCTCAGTATATTTCATTCAATGTAGAGAAAATGTCTGCTTGGTTTGATGTCCCGAATGTGTCAGGTTCTCCCTTTACAGATTCGAGTGGTTGAATTGTTCGATATAATTTGTTGTGGTTGCAGCAGTTGCCGTTGCCGTTGTCGTTGGTCTGTCGTTTTGATGTTTGCTTGCCGGTTTTCTCGAAAATACTATTAATGTCATTGGCGATATTTAAACATTTCATTTATTTTAACTTATTGATCTTTAAGTCAACTTTATGATTGTAAATCTTGGCGCAAGCAGCACTTTTTAAACTCTCCCCACCTATGGCTGTTCCACCGGCATAGATCTACGATTCGCTGTTTCTGTGTTTCTGTATCATCTATTGTGATTGTGGCTGCTGTTATTTGTGTTGTTTTGCGTCGTTGTCGATTGCGAAGAAGGAAAATTCCTTCTAAAATAATTAGTTATATGAGGATCCATTGACATCATCACCATCTCTGTTGTTAGCGGTCCGATGATGGTTTTAAGGTGGCCATTACTGCTGGACTGTGATGATGATGATGTTATTTTCCAAAACAAAAACGTCACATCCTTCAAACTCTGGGAAAAATCATTAGTGGGATGGTCGGCTGGCAGAAGATGATTTTGTGGCAAAGGCGGAAATGTTTGGGTCACCATTTATGCTGGACAGTTGGGGCACGCTGAATGGAGTGAAAATTCTATTTATATTCCTAAATGTTAAAGATAGTGTATAATTTTAATAGATTCCCAGAATGGAGGAAAAATTCTATTTATTTCGATAAATGTTAAAGATAGTGTATAATTTCAATAGATTCCCAGATTCCCAGACACTTTTATAGGGAGTTTAAAAACAAAACGGTTGAAGTCCTCTTCAATGCATGTTTTTGGGAATGAAAGAAAACCTGCAGGAGAGGGAGTTGCTTCAACACAGGTCATCTGTCCTTAAAATGTTTGGTAGCAAAGCTAAAAATCTGCAAGTTCAGCACAAAAGTCTGTAATAATATTTATTTTCTAGGGCAAAAACAGCCAAATCCAGCATTTTTTTTGGATTTGAATACATTTTTTTTATTACTTTACTTTTATATGAAACATATCAAAAGGAATTTTGTGCTGGATTAATGACATTGAGAGAATGTGGGATTTGCATACACATTTATATACACACAAACAGACATATGTATGTATGTACAGGCTTCCCTCCCTACTTAAGTATTATCCGGGAATGTATAAATGGAGAGAGATCTGTATAACAGTTATCTTTTATTTAGAGTCTTGTTTTATTCGTGTACAAACTGGACTTTTTTTGGGCCTTTAAATGGCCTGAAATTTTATATTCATTCGGTATTAGGCAGTGAATGACATTTAAAATACATTGAAGGACATTTGGCGCCAATCGTTTGTTATTCAAATATTTGCTACACACACACACTCACACATGCACTTCAAACTGTTGTAAACAAAACTTGTTGAGCCTTTCCCCTCTGCCCGCCAAAAACTATGAAGCTGAAAAGGTCACAATGTCGTCTTGGCCCACACGCCCCAAAGGAAAACAAGTATTTATGCTTGTTGGGGGAGCGTTTTTTTTGGAAATGTGACAGAACTTTCGTATCAGACAATTGTGTCCGTTTTATATTCCGGCAATTGGATGTTAATTCATAAATGCTTTCTTTATGCTTATGGCAGGGCGGGGAACCGGTCAGATTGTATTTAAATTATCGTCGATTTTATTGGAAATTCCTCAGCCATCAATTACAATGCTAAATCTTAAAACGAACAGTTTAACTTACATATCGCCTCCATAAACACAGAAGTGTCACAACTCAAAATTTGTCAAAACTGACATTTTTCCATAAATTAATTCAGAGTACACAACTCTTACAAATGCAAAAAAAAAAAAAATGTCACATCACTATCTTTTTTTTTTGACTGGAAAAAGAGACATTTACAAACATAATTTCTGCACGACTAAAGAGAATTATTTTTAGTTGCCTTCGAATTTTGAGTTGTGTCCCTTTCGTATTTGAGTGCGATTTATCGAGGTTTTTACAACATTGCAAAGCATGAACGAATAAGAGCAGTAGGTTGCACAACAAAATACCCAAAGAGATAAGACGATTATTCCCCCCGCCCCCACCGCATCTCTTTAAAGCCTAAAATCTGCCATACTTTTAGGCTTTAAAGAGGAGGAAATAAACGGAGCATATTTTTCTTATTTTTTTTACTAAGTAACAGAAAGCTTTTGTAAGGATTTTACTTTTTAAAATTTTACTTCTGGCTTTTCACAAACTAAATCGACCTCGTGCGGCACAGGCGTCACAACATCGTCAAGGGCTGAGACATGAAATCCTCTTGATCTTTTAGAAGCAAACGTTAAGCGGAAGTCGCGTGCGTCCGATGAATTTAGTCCATGAAAGAGCCTGTTGATACCATGGGAGCCTGTTATGAGGTGTTGAGTCATGTCGTGCCCATGGTTTTTATAATGTTTTTCTGATAGGGTAGATCTAGAATTGAACCGTAATGTGTGTTTCCAATTTTGCATCCACCATCATCTCAGGGGCATTTCTCCTCAATTCGTCCTGTTGGACACTTTAACACACAGTCGAGTGTTTTGAACTCTATAATGTGGCCTACTTTACGGCTATCGTTATACGAAAGATTCTAAAACATATTTCAAGGAGATTTTAAAGAACCATTGCCTTTAAGGGAATTTTTGGAGAATCCTTCGCATACCCATAATTTGCCACTTAACCTTTAATTTGAACGATTGTTTATTTTGCTCTAGTGTGTATTGGGCACATTTCTAGCCAGCGTCGCAAAAAAAAAAAGAAAACAACCAACAAAAACAACACAATATTTCGAGGCTCCCAGTTTCCTAGACAACATTTATGCCATTGTGTTTGTTGTTGGTTGCTGGTTGCTGTTCTGGTGCATGTCTGCTCCCTATGCATTCATGTGGTGAACGAACCGAACCGAACCAATTCTGTCTGTCGATCCTGTTCCTTACATTCCCATATCCATTCCAGACTAGAGACACTCACACATACGCATGTGTTTGTGTGCAGCACGTGTACATGTAGTTTAAGTGCAGCTTGTACATCGTCGTCTTCGTCGCCATCGTATCTTGCAGCTTAATTTCAGTGCATTCCATTTCATTTCAATAAGGAAAATTATTATGCTTTTCGATTGTATGACTTTGATTATTTTCATATGGCCACCACAGCGGCTAGCCGAGAAGGAGGATGGGGAAGAACGGCACTCTCTGCTGGTTCAGCTAAACACTCCTCTATGACAGCCTTTGCAGTGGAGCTAAAGTGTTTCGTTGTTTTTGTTTTCTTGGCGGTTTTTTTTTTGTTTTTGTTTTTCATCAGTTCAATGATCTACTTTTTATTGTTGCCACTTGTCTTGCCGTGCCGTGCCGTGCATAGTTGTAATTGTCATTTAAATGATTAAATTCAATTAAGTGCAAAGTGCGTTTCAAAGATTTTTTCCCTCTTCTTCGCCGGCATTAGCACGTTTACTTGGTGTTAGGTTGCATCAAAGTGGACAGAATTTAAAGGCCACTTATGCCTTACATCCATTCAAATTTAAGTAACGACCCGGGCCGCGTCACTGTTGTTGGGTAGCAAAAAAAAAAAAAGGAGAGGAAAAATCAAACAACAATTGCCTCATTAATTACCAAACGGAGGTCTTTATGGCCGCGTGTTGGCCATAAACCTGACATTCATATGGCCACTGAAAGGCATTAATCTTGGGGCCTTCGCCACAACTGAACCAATCCGACGTGAAGTGAAGTGAGGTGAGGTTGTAAAACAGAAACAACAAAATGCCCAGAATGAATGCATCCTTGGGGTCCAAGGAGCAGGCAATGGCCACAGCGAAGACGCGAAAAAAAACCAGAAGCTAAACAATATTTATGTTTATGCGGAATACAACAAACATGTGTCCAAGTGTTTGGCGTTGTTTGTGGCATTTCGTTGAATGCCTGCCACCAGCACTCGCTCGCAGCTGGAAAATATGCTAAGCAAACGCGTAAATAATTGCATGATAGTGCAACAAACAGCCCAGCAAAAGCCACGAATGGTATTTGAAGAAATGCTGAGTGAGAGCCTGCTGCTGTCGCTGTTGTTGGCGTTGCCGTTGCTGTTGCACATGCCGCCTTGTTTCGTTGTTGCGCACATTTTTCAGATCCATCAATCAACAATTGTCATGGCTGTCAGTTGTTGCGCATGCGCAAATTTCTTTTTCACAGCTTCCTGCTGTATGTGTCGTCCGTCCGTCCCCCCGTCTCTCTGTTCATCTGTCCATGCATCAGTTGGCTGCTTGTCCATTTGTTTCGTTTTCCTTTTACAGATAATAAATGTTATTGTCGATGTGAATCTTTTGCACAAATCTCATCACTTTCTAACAACAACAACAAAACAAAAGAAAAACCAAATCCGATTCCATTCCGTTGTGTGTGATTCAATTAAAATTTCAAAAAACAAAGCATTGATTGCCGGAAATCAGTTTCATGAAATCTTTTGCATTTGGATTTTATCTCGTTTTGTTAACTGGATATGAATGGAAGGAGCTTTGAATCGGAATTCGAAATTGCCTAAAGTGAACCATCTGGCTAAAGCTAAAGCTAAAGCTAAAGCTAAAGCTAAAGCTAAAGCTAAAGCTAAAGCTAAAGCTAAAGCTAAAGCTAAAGCTAAAGCTAAAGCTAAAGCTAAAGCTAAAGCTAAATCTAAAGCTAAAGCTAAAGCTAAAGCTAAAGCTAAAGCTAAAGCTAAAGCTAAAGCTAAAGCTAAAGCTAAAGCTAAAGCTAAAGCTAAAGCTAAAGCTAAAGCTAAAGCTAAAGCTAAAGCTAAGGCTAAAGCTAAAGCTAAATCTAAATCTAAATCTAAATCTAAATCTAAAGCTAAAGCTAAAGCTAAAGCTAAAGCTAAAGCTAAAGCTAAAGCTAAAGCTAAAGCTAAAGCTAAAGCTAAAGCTAAAGCTAAAGCTAAAGCTAAAGCTAAAGCTAAAGCTAAAGCTAAAGCTAAAGCTAAAGCTAAAGCTAAAGCTAAAGCTAAAGCTAAAGCTAAAGCTAAAGCTAAAGCTAAAGCTAAAGCTAAAGCTAAAGCTAAAGCTAAAGCTAAAGCTAAAGCTAAAGCTAAAGCTAAAGCTAAAGCTAAAGCTAAAGCTAAAGCTAAAGCTAAAGCTAAAGCTAAAGCTAAAGCTAAAGCTAAAGCTAAAGCTAAAGCTAAAGCTAAAGCTAAAGCTAAAGCTAAAGCTAAAGCTAAAGCTAAAGCTAAAGCTAAAGCTAAAGCTAAAGCTAAAGCTAAAGCTAAAGCTAAAGCTAAAGCTAAAGCTAAAGCTAAAGCTAAAGCTAAAGCTAAAGCTAAAGCTAAAGCTAAAGCTAAAGCTAAAGCTAAAGCTAAAGCTAAAGCTAAAGCTAAAGCTAAAGCTAAAGCTAAAGCTAAAGCTAAAGCTAAAGCTAAAGCTAAAGCTAAAGCTAAAGCTAAAGCTAAAGCTAAAGCTAAAGCTAAAGCTAAAGCTAAAGCTAAAGCTAAAGCTAAAGCTAAAGCTAAAGCTAAAGCTAAAGCTAAAGCTAAAGCTAAAGCTAAAGCTAAAGCTAAAGCTAAAGCTAAAGCTTCTAAAACACCGGTTGTTTTGGCAAAGGAACAGAACTGCCCTACTTGGAAAATCTACTTACGCTTTTAAGCTTTTGGATCCACTTTTTTTTTTCTCCACAAAATTCCAGTTTTTTCACTCTCATCCTAATCTTTCTTTTTCTATTAATCTCCAACTAAAGATCTGTTGTTACTTATTCAAGTTCTTTGCGAAACTTTTTAGAAATTTGCAAATGTTCCTAAAAGTCGGCTATTTTTCAGTATCTGTGTGTTTCAGAAAACCGAAATACGCAGCTCAAGTGTAACTGAAACAAAAAGATAAATTCCAAAAGTTGAAGATTGTTATGCTAATTTACGCGTATCGCAAAAAGTAGTAACACTTTCTATTTATTGTTGTTCTTTCGGTTACAGTTGTTTTCTTCTTTACCAGCCACCCCTTTTTCTTTGGAGATTTGTATTTTTTTTTTGTTACGAAAACTTTATCGTTTGCCTCAGTTGAAATTCAAAAGTTTCGATAAATTTGTTTATTTTCAAGTTGTTGTTGCTGTTGCTGTGATGATCGCCTACAAATAGGCAACAGTTTGATAACTTCAAGTTCTCCCCAAATGTATGCAATCATTGCGAAATTGCCGGCATTTATTTTCGAGTTCTTCTCACCAGCCAGTGAATGGTTATTTTGCCGCTTCACTCACACGCTCGCTAAGAAAATCAAATTTTTTTTGAGAAGTCATACTTTTCAAAGCCCAAAGGGACCACTGAGCTCCAAAATAAGTGTAATATAAACATAGAACGGGCACTAGTATGGACATTTTTTTGACTTCAGGCAAACACTTGGGGGATATGGAAATGTTGGCAAAGCAAAAACGCTGGCATGAAAAGACGCATCGGCGTGGCGTTGGATGGATAGTGGAAAATATTTGGTTTGGTTGCTGCCACGGCTGTTGCTTTGTTTTCACTGCAGCCTGTTTACCTTTTCTTCTGGTCGACAACCTGACACATGATGTTTACTTAGTCTGGCGTAAAGTTTCATGTCCTGTTGCCTTGTTATGCCACTGGAGAGTGTTGGTGTGTGTTCGTGGGTATTTGAAAATCCCGTTCAGACCTAATGCGCTTCGTCAAAACATAAACAAGTTTCCGGCAGAATGTTGTGCGCCATTAAAAAAAAAAATAGATATTGTTTGGCTTGGTTGCGTTTTTTTTTGTTGTTATTGCTCGCAGGAAAACAGCATTTTGAAATGTTTGCCTAAGGAAACGGAAATTGAGTGTGTTTGCAGAGGAACGCGTCAAATGTGATGCGATGTTTGTTTGGCAGACATAGATTTCAGATTTGTTCCAGCCCCTCACCAACACCCTCACTCCCCACCTCACATATGACGTGTTGTTGTGCTTTGCATACAACAACACTGAAGTTGGAGTTTGCATTAAGACAAAAAGTCAAAATGTCGCTTACTCGTGTTGGCGTTCAGCAAAGCTTTGGCCATAATTGTTTGTTATGAAAACATTTCATGCTGAATGATGGCTGAAATAGCATGTGAGTCAATTTGTTTACCAGACTTTTGTATAATTTCGATGGCTGGCTCATGGAAAATGTTGTTAAGCTGTAAACATAAACAGCGACTGGTGATGACAATGGAGAAAGTTGAGTGGCATCGAATGCAAAATCGAAGAAAAAAATGGGAAAAACCTGACAAAAAAACGTAATCAATAAAATCGGGAGAAAAATGATTGAAATCAACCATACCTGACAGAATTTGGTAACACAAATAAATTGTATGGGCTGACTGATAAAATGCAACACTGGGCATAATCACCTACAGTTGTACCTAATAAGTGCAATGACACTCATAAATGGGAGCGTAGTATTTCAGTAGAGTTCTACGTTTCTGGTTCTGTGAAACATCAGCTAGTTTAGACATGACATCGGCATTGTTGGCATATCTGGTCAGTCAACCACAATCGCCGAGTGATTCATGCTCCGGCATAGGCGCAGATGAACATGCACTTTTCCTGCATGTCTTTTGGCCATAATGTTCATTAAATTCCATCTTTCACGGTTTGTATGTGTGTTGTTTTTTTTTCATTCTCTTTCCCATAAATTATTTTTAATTTGCACCATTACACCGATGTTTATCTGGGGTAATTTACACATATAGACATCGAATTTGTTGTTGGCAGCCTGTTGGCTGACATGATGTCCGCTAATGTCTGTATATCATCTACTACATTGGGATGGGTCACGCTGTCATTTGCTTTGTAATCACAGGTGGACAGACGTTTGTGAAGGTGTTGATGAGAGCGGGCATATTCATAGTCTTCCAGAAAAACATGAAAAAGTGGGTCGTGACTGACTGTACAACACAATCTCGCAAAACTGCACGACAATAGTGTTGTCGAAGAGCGACAAGTTTGGCTACGCCCAAGGATCCTTGGGAGGGGAAGCATATCAAAGCATGAACTGATATGCTAAGATATTCTATTATTTGTCCATAAGAAGGTGCAGTTTAAGTTTGGATATTGGAGGTGACTTTTAGGGTTGTAATGGTGTGTCAGATGTGACAACATATTCCGCTACACGGCTACAAGGTATCATCGAAATCAGTTCACGTACGAATGGACGAACATCGCCAGATTAATGCAGAAAGTTTTTCTAATTCAATCGAATGTGGGTTTTATCTGCATTCCAGTTAGGTGTTGCAAATATCTGCACTAACTTATCATATCCTGTATCCTGACATGGTGTAGGGTATACTGAAAGGCTATACACTTTGGGGGATTATCTTCTTCCTATCATGCTCATGGAAAAGCCAATCGCGTTCGGTCCTGGTCTATATTCAATTGTGAGACTAACAATTTTTAAATGTTTGTGCCAAATGGAAGTTTAACCCACCCTAATATACATGTATTTATTCTCTAATGAATTATTAAAATTTAGACAGGGGGACTAATAAACGAACGATAAATTAATAGCACTATGCAACAGAAAATATAAAAACAAATTCTTTAGGAAGAGAAAAGATGTGTTTCGTGTGCATTGAGATTATTATCCAGACTATTATTAAAGATTTTTTTTTAAAAAAAAAAAGGTCTGTAAAGTTTCCATTTTCGTCGTTATGAAAATTTTTACTAGTTTTATATTAATTGATATTATATTAAACTAATTAATTTATATTAAACTAAAGGGCAGTGGTCAAAAAATTAAAAAAATTTCTGTAAAATGTCCATTTTCGTCGTTATGAAAACTATTTATATATAAAACTAATAGTGGCCAAAAAATTAAAAATTTTTTTTTTAAAATTAAAAAAAAATATTTTTTTTTAGAAATATTTTTTGTGAAAAAAAATCATGGGAAATTTGAAAAAATAATTGTTTTTAAAATATTTTTTTTGACTAAAAAGTATTTTTTTTTTGAAAAAATGTCTTTTATTAAAAAAATATCTTTTTCTAATTTTAATTTAAAAAAAAAAATTTTTTCGAAAAATATTTTTTTTTGCATAAAAGTATTTTTCTTTTGAAAAAATATGTTTTATTGAAAAAATATTTTTTTTAAAAAATATATTTGTTTGAAAAAATATTTTTTTTGTAAACATATCTTTTGTGAAATAATCATGAGAAATTTAAAAAAATATTTTTTTTTGTAAAAATATCTTTAATTGAAAAAATGTTTTTTTTTGAAAAAAATTCTATTTTTGAAAAAAATCATGAGAAATTTAAAAAATAAAAAAAAAATTGAAAAAATATTTTTTTTACAAAATATTTTTTTTTGTAAACATAAATTTTCATGAGAAATTTAAAATTTTTTTAAAAAATATTTGTTTTTCTAAAAATATCTTTTATTGAAAAAAATTTTTTTTTCATTATTTTGGAAACATATTGAAGAAACAAACACCATAAGATCATTTTATGGATAAATGTGGAAGTTTTGGGCTCTTTTCGTAAAAGTACCACAATGCCAAAACAACGATTTAATTTAATTTTTTGCCCACTTTAACGATTAACCCACATGTTTAACCCACATAATTACTTTTAAATTGATGTATCGCATAGTTTGATCGAACGTCTTTTTCCAAAATTATAATTAAATAAATAAAAATCCTCCACAAAATAACATTTTAAAATATATATTTTTTTTTAAAGAAATGTATTTTATTTTTTTTTGAAATATCGATTTTTCTACGTTTAGTATGCCAACATACACAAGAAACTATTATAAACATCCCATGGACAAAATCGCTGTTGCATAGTGTAGTTTAACAAAATGTACTCAGTGTCAGTGTGTGTGTGTTTGTGAGAATTTTAAAGCCTGGCCATGATGATGGCAGAATTTAACATTAATTAAACGTAGGAGCAAAACGCCAAGAATTAAATATTAAAATAATTAAATCAAAATGTTGAAATACCTTCTTGGCTTTGGCAGCCTTCACACTTGCAAAGAATATGCAAAATTATTTTTAATTACACACTATTCATATTCAAAATAAATTCTATTTCCAATTAAATACGAAAAAGCATTAACAGTGGTAAGTGGTGAAATACCAATATTGCATACTTGTGACCGAGGGAATTCTTCAGAAAATTCCTACAACTCGAAGCGAAATACTTCTTAGGGTATGAGATTAAATGGAGTTTCACAAGAGATGTCAACAGTTACCAAAGTAAAGAGACACCCTACGCCACCTACAATGCGTCTGCAAAGACAATTTACATTAGCACTGCAGTTAAATCAGCCCACAGCCCTGGCGATCAACCATCGATGAGGTTCTCCAATAAGTCTGACTGCTGGCTGGTAAATCGTATTTTTTTTTTTTTTTTTTCCACTTACAACGGGCACATTTTCATAAAATGTGAAAGGCAAAAACTGTGCAATAACCGCAAAATTTCAAAGTTGAAATAATAACAACGTAAAGTGATTCATTTTCGATAATTACCGGTACGTCTGTACGTGCCTTGGCCATATAACCTTTGTTTAAAGCGAACGAAGCGAAATTAAACATAAATATGAGGTTTTCTGGAAAACAGCAAACTGATTGCAGTCCAATGGACAACAGCAGCAGCAACAACAACAACTGGCAACGGAGCTTCTAGGTAATAACCTTTAATAAACTGTAATAGAAGTGGAAATAACCGCCATAATTATACATTAAATAAACAACAGCAAACAAATAGGCGAAATGTAAACGTTGCAGACACGTGTAATCGACCCACACACACACACACACATGTGTAAGTAGAGTGTGTGTGTGTGTGTGTGCGACTAATTGTGAAATGGTGATCATCTAGTCATTCGAGCTGTAACACAAAACGTATCGCACCACACCGACAGGGCAAAGCAACAAACACAATTGCATTGCTATTGTCGTTGTTGTTGTTGTTCGTTTGATTGCATTGCAGTGCACTTTTTTTTTTGTCTTTGCATCCAACAGACAGCTTGACGCCAAGCACAGCGACTAACGGCTGATGTGACTGTTGCTGCTGAAGCCACGACCCGCAGCCTAACAAATAAAACAGCCACCAACATTTGATACCGTTCATACTTTTCAAACAACAACAACAATAACAGAAAAACTAGGACCGTCTGTAAGTGGTCTGTAATAATAAAGCAAAGGCCGATAACACCAACACCAATACCGACGACGACGACAACGACAACAACGAAGACGGCAGTGATACTTGCAATAATTGTTGGAGAGCCGAAGTAAAAAAAAAAGAAAAGTAAAGCTGAAAACAGAAAACTGAGCCAAACACTCAAAACCACAATTGCTGTGGCGGCCATGGGAAATTATCCGGAAAACATTAAAACGTCCATGCGGCCGGCCACACAAGCGACCACCCATTCCACAATTTCCCCTCAGAGACACACACGCCTTCATGTAAATGACAAACCGAACGATGGTTTCCAAGAAGACACTGCAATCAAGGCAAAATGGAAAACGTAAAACAAATGTTTGGAAGCATTTGGTATACGCGCTGAAAGTTAACCGAACGTCCAAGAGTTTCAATCGGTATCTCCGCCTGTGGTCATACCTTGCGCTCTAGTTGTCGGCTGTAGCTTTGCCCAGATTATTTCCATTTACTTATTTATAAGCTTATGATAGATGGCAAACAATGGCGAGTGAAGAGTTATCGATTCTTTTGCTGTTTGCAAAGGATCGACTGTGATAGAGTTGTGGTTACACAGGTGGGATTAGCGTACACAGGTTAGGGCGTTTCGGACAGGACAGTTGCACGTTGCGGGCCAAATGGTTACTAAAAACTGCTGAATCATGACACTTTAAAGAAGTAGAGAGAAATTACTAAAGGTTGACGAAAACCGCCATCCAAAATAAGGAACAACAATAGTTCACAGAACTAGAGAGAATAAGCGAGAGATAGAGAGAGAGAAACAGAGAGAGAGAATGGGATACAATGAGCGACAGAGATAAAAATATAATGAGAGAGAGAGAGGGATAGAGACATAGAGATAGATAGCGAATGAGCGAGAGAGATAGAGGGAATAAGCGAAAGAGATCTGGAGCGAATAAACGAGAGAGAGATAATGCGAGAGAGGGATAGAGACAGGGAGATAGATAAAGAGATGGGAGAGAATCAACGAGAGAGATAGATAACGAATGAGCGAGAGAGATATGGGGAATAAACGAAAGAGATACGGAGATAAAAGGAGAGCTCTGAAGTCTCTCTCTCCTAGAATGAGTGAAAGAGATATGGAGAGAATAATAGAGAGAAAGCTCTGAAGTCTCTTTCCACAGACATGTATGATAATGGACCTCCTACTGTTTTTTTTTCTACTAACCTTTCCAATTTTGTCTCTCCAGCACACTCACAAGATCTCCTTAATATTTTTTTTCAATTTCGCTTACAAAGTACAAGAATAGAAAAATGATGATAAAAGTTACTCTTTGGCGAGGGACAAGGACAGACTGAGAGACTAAAGACAAAGAAACACACTGGCGCTCAATTTGGCATTCAAAGAAATGAATTTTGCTGGTATTTTCATCGGTTAAAAACTCAATAACCAATGAAATCTTTCTCAATTGGCATATTGCCATGAACGTTGGCAATTTAACAAAATGTAGGATTTCAAGATTCATTTGCGTATCAATTTCTAAAAAATAATAATAAAACAATTAGTTATTTGCGTTTTGTGTCTAAGCAATTGCACTCGTTCCACTAAATGTACCCTGTCGTCGAAGTGTGTAATTTCGGATGACCAAAAGTTACTACCCAAAAAACGGGTAACCCTTCAACCTTTCTAAATCGGTATCCTTGCTGACCTTAACATCTTTTAAGTGTGACATTTGGCGGTGGTGCAAATTTAGTTTTTATATTCAAAATCAATATTTTTAACGTAATTGCTACAACCAGATTATATTCACTAGAAATAAACAGTTGACGTGGTAGTACAGAAACAAAAAATGTCGACAAAGTCGAAAAATCGAATTAAAAATTTTCAAAATCTAAAAGTACGAAAAAAGTCATGTCCAAACCTAACAACAAACAAAATACAGATTGTTCTTCCAAATAACAACCAGCAGTTAAGAGCTAACCGGCAGTTATGGAACTGCTGGGCCTGTTAAACGGATCTTGTGAAAATGATCGTTTAATAAAATGAAAGTTGTATTACTTTAAGGCAGCTGTACATGTTTATACAAACATTCAACGGTGTGTATATATTAAATAATAAATATTTATATACATATTCGATTATTAACAAGTTCTGCGATTGTGCATTAAAACAAATGCCGTTGATAGGTAATTTGCAAAGAACGAACCCCGCGCCACAACTAAACACCGTCTCTCGGTCGCTCGCTCCGTACGACTTGGGTTGTCTTAAGAATTATTCATAAATTTATGGTCTTCAAATCAAACAAGTTTCGCATGGAATAAAGTACGTCAGTTATTTATTTAAAATGGCATTCTTAAAAATACAATTAGTTCGTCGGAGTTGTGAGCGGCGGTGTGTGGAGTTCATACCAAAACAAAATGAGTGGTGTTGTGCCGTGAAGGCAAACGCTGAAAGGTGCAAACCCCCCGAAAACCTGACAATAAAGAGACCGATGAGTGTGTTTGTGTATTTGCACATGTCTGACCTTGAAGCTTTATGCAATCGGCCAAAATGTTTATATTTATTTCAGTATAATCACCTAATGTTTTATTTTATTTTAAATTGTTTCCCTCGTTGCTGTTTCAGTTTCATTTTTGGCAACGATTTTTTCTCTTCTCTCCGTTTCTTTAATGAAACAACAAGACAACAACAAAATATTCAACATCCATCGACACTTAGTGTGCAGGTATGCTGTTGCTGTTGTTGCCGCTGCTTTTGGTTTTGGTTTATTGAATTAGTTTTTGTTTTGTTTTTTTTTGTATTTTGTCTTAGGAGATTCCTAAAGCATTTTAAAAACAAAACGACAAACAACAATAACATACGGAATATACAGATTTGTAAATGATTCGTCTTAATTATATGTATGTTTTGATTAAAAATCAGAGTCTTGAGTCAAGACAATGGGAGAACCCCCACAACACTAGTTTACATACTAATAGGATTCGAAGCTAAGCAAGAAAGAAAACCCAAATAAAAAAGAAATGGTCTTCGTTTGAAAACATTCGATACTTTGTGTATCGATAACGAAGTTTCTGCAATTCGATAACATGCCGTAACAAACAACAAACAAATCAGTTTGACGGCCTTAACATTTTTAAGCAACAATGATTTTTTTCAAAACTTCTAATTTCAGCGACCATAACATTTTTCTCATTAAAGTAATTGTTCTGATGTCTTTAGAGTATTTTTTAATAATTCTGTTTCCAAACTAACTATTTTTACTTGACTGCAATCGCACTTCAAATAGTTTAGTTATACCCAACAAACTGAATATGGGTCGAACAAATTGTTTTTTTGTGTGTGTTTAAAATGCGAATATCTCGAGTTCTATGAGCGACAACCACAAAGTAAAGACATATTTTGATAAGTCTTATCCACCATTTCATTAATGTAAAATGTTAGTCACATAGGACTGACTATAAAAAACAAAAAAAAATTGGCGAAAGTTTTAATTTTTTTTTTTTGGAGAATCGAGGATTCTCACTTTCGTCCCTAGTAGCTCATCTCTGGGCAGACCCACTAGGTTCATCTTCTGCACGTAAGCTCGAACACACTTCAGCTAAATCGTGGTGATATTTCATTCTAATTGGATAAACAACTTGGAAATGGCAGATTTATTTCCAAAAAAAAAAAATGTCAAATTCTCGCACTGTACATTGGAGTTTTTGTCGCTTGGCTGCTTCTAAGAACAAGAGGTCCATGCATCGGATTTCAGCTCAAAGACAATTCAGCTAGACCTTTGGGTATTCTCTATATAGATAGCCCCGGACAATGAATCTGATTGCCAAGAACTTTAAAACAAAGATATCAATATCATGAACTTTATTGTACAGCTTCGCTACACAGAAAAAAATACGGGCCAAAAATATTCAATTACTGTCGTAATTGAAATTAAGCTTGGATATCAATTAATGTTGTAATTGAACTTAGAAATTCTTGGTGAAATCAATGTAAAAAATAGTAAAAAAATCAATTTCTTATTTAAAATTTGAGTAATTGAATTCACAACTTTTGTAATTGGAAGAAAATCAATTAAAAAAGTAATTGAATTGACGAATTCCATACAAACTTCGTAATTGATTTCAAAAATATGTTTTTTCTGTGTACTTTCCGTCATGTTTCCGACTTGAGCTTAAAGATAATTTTAGTAAAATTTGGCCCGGCCCTTAGAAATGCGAAATGTTTTCGCAAAAAGAATAGACAGGCAATACAACTTGAGGCTATTCATTGAATATTCTGTTTTTGGCCTAAAACAGGAATTTTGCCTCAGAGAGTTCTAACCGGAGAGCAAAGCCGAAGTGAAATTCTTGTCGGCGGCGGCTAAGCAAGGAAACTGTCGGCGGCGACTAAAAGTCGACAAAAGCCGATATTGTGAGCTGACGACGGCTGCAAAATACTGCAAGCAACGTTGTAAGCTGTCGGCAGTCAACTTAGCTCTCAGTCAGCTTAGCTCTCTGGTTCTAAGCGATGTTTAATACAACAAAATAATAATGACATTTCCTGCCATCACCTTGACTAGCATCCGGTTAATTTGACATCTGCATATAAACGTTCTATAACACTTAATTCGATATTATGAAAAATTAACCTTAATTCGTTAGATATCTGGTGAATCCCAGTTCTTTCCATTATTGATTATCTCCCCATTATTGCCAAACAAGTCAATTTTCCAGTTGTCACATCAGCGCTGGTGGCACTGATGGTGTATGATGTACATGTGTGTCTGTGTGTGTGTGTGTGTAACAAAACCCCCACAACCGGGGTATGTATTTAAAAAGCGATTCATCATCAATCACCAAAGTTGTGTATTTTCGAAATTACCTTTCAAAATATTATTATTATATGAGTGTTGTTAATGTTTTGTTATTGAAACAAAGTGTGTGTGTGTGTGAATGAGCAACAAAAACAAAATAATGAGTCTTATTAATGCAATGCCAGCAGCAGCAGCAGCAGCAGCAGCAGCTACCAGAAATAACATTGATGTGATGTTAACACATTGGCGGCGAAGTTATATTCGCATATGCATGTCAGCCAGCAAAGTCATTAATTTAACCTTGCGCGGATTTCACTTAAATATCACCCGAACAAATTGCAGAAGTAGAAGACGAAAACAACCAAACAACAAATTTACATTATGTACAATTTGGAACGCTTTATAGTTCAGTTTAAGTTGGTGCAAATGATTAAACCGTTGTTGGCCAGTTTGCAAAAATTTCCATTTTGAAATTGATAACCGCAACACCAAGAAAACGGATGCGTTTCTGGCCAAAGTGGCCTTTAAATAATGTGGTGCTATTGTTTTTTAACCATTAGTTTTTTTTCTTTCCTCTAACAGTTAATTATCATGAAAACGTACGAACGCAGTAATTCATACAGACCAGCCAAGCATGCAAGGCGTTCGTTCGTTCGTCCGCCCGTCCGTCCCACCAACCGCATTCGTATTCCTAACATTGTCAAAATGTATTTTATTGTTTCACATTGAAATGTTCGTGTGGCGTATAATTAAAAATAAAGCATAATTTTAAAGTTATTATAAATGCCAAAATGCACACCAACACACGCACACGCACAACCTAACACATAATCATCCAAAATGACAACAATTGCAGTGTTTTCACAACATTAAGCTGAAATTAGCTTTTAATGTCATGAAGTGACGTCTGTTTGTTTGTGATGTTAAATTTCCATACAAATCGGCACCGGGTGGAATATCATGTTGTTTACTTTGCCAAGCCGTGTTTGTTGTGCAAAACCATTTCTGGTTTTAACAAAAAAAAAAAAATAAACAAATTTCAAGTTTCACTTTCACGTATAATTTTTAAATCCCAAAAACAAATTGGCCAAGGGCTAGCTAAAGGTGGTGAAAGGGAAGGCAAAGCATACAACAAAAAGGAAAAGCTAATTTTGGAATTCCGTTTGCATGGAGTCATGTTCTACACAAAACATTTATTAGTTTTGGTAAAGAGAGTATACACATACAGAGGGCCTAGAAAAAAGCTACGCTTCTGCAAATCCCGTTTTCATCTAAGTACGCAAGAAGGATTTCTGCATAATTTCAGGGAAGTACACTGCATACTACCCTACCCGGAATTGGATTTTTTCTGTGTCAAAAGGGAGTACTCTCTAATATACAATTTAAATAAAATTAATGTCGGCTTAGTTTCGATCACAAAAAAACCATGTTAATTTATATTACACTATGCGACAAAAAATGTTTTTCTTCATTACTAGTAATCACTGAGCAATTACGATGGACTTTGGTCGACTTTTATGTTTTTCAATGGATTTTTTTTTATTTAATTATGCAATTTTTTTTGGACATAAACGGTCATAACTTGAAGGCGATTCAAACGATTTCCTTGAAATAAATTTTAAAAAATCTATCACAGAATTGTTTTCAATCTGTGTCTCTAGGGATTTTTACACTGATTGACAGTTTCAGAGTTATAAATAAGTTTAAGTCGAAAAGCATTTTTTTTTTGGAAAATTTTTCTTTTGAAAAATCATAAAAATTCGAAAAAGTTAAAAAGCATCCATTTCCAGTTGTTTATCATAAAACCACATTTGTTTACCATTAAAATGAGGTATGAACAGTTAAAATCTATGGAGGATTTATGCCTTTATTCACAATTCACTGCATTTTCCTCTTAATTTCTTTGTAACTCTGAAACTGTCAATCAGTATAAAATTCCCCGAAGGCAAAGATTAAAAATAATTCAGTAATAGATTTTTTAAAAAAATATTTTTAAAAAAATTGTACAATTCATTTTTGCGTTATGACAGTTTATGTTTCAAAAAATTGATTTTCTAAATAAAAAAAAAAAACTGTTAGTCAGTTCAATTAGAATTAAAGGCGTGGATTAGAAATAATTTTGTAGCACATTTTTTAAAATTCATTTCAACATTCATTGTTGTTTTCGAGCTAAGACAATTGATGCCTCGGAAAATTGAATTGAAATTTTTTCCATTATCTGGGAGGTTTTTTCAATGAAAGTAGTTTGTATGAAATCCTCTCCATCCCTCCCCCACCCAGCGGAATTCATGTGTAAATATTTTGCATAAACATATGAAAACAAATCGATTTGACGAAAACAAGTCTCTGTTTTTTTAATATTTATTTATTCAATTGGGTTTATTTTTTATTTTTATTGTATGCACGACCTTAGAGCGGTAACTCCAATGGCGTTTATAATGTGACGCATGCCATCCAGCAAATATAATTTAATGAATGGCCTTATCGACAAAGAAACAACAATGGTGAGGTGTGAAATGTTGTCTGAGCAGTAATCACTTTTTAGCCGAGGTCTAGATTTTGGGCACATGAATAACAAATAAAATGCATATAGTTTTAATCGAGTTGTGACCTTTTGATTGGGTGAAAGCAGACAAAGTCTTGTTACATGTGAAATGAGATAACTATCACCCACCCACTCCCTTTGAATTTAATGACCGTCCCTTTCTATTTTCATGTCATGACACCAATGTGATCTTGGCTTTGAGCATTTGTTTGTTGTTCTTGTGATCAATTCCTCCTCACACCCTCGCCGCTCACCAAAAAAGAGAAAAAAAACGAGTGCTTAGCTGCGAAAAACTTCAGGAGTGCCACAAGGTTCTGTCATCTCTCCTTCTCTATTTCATTCTTTCATTGACGACCTGTTGGGTCAGACTGTGAACCCAATCTACTCCTTTGCAGATGACAGCAACCTCTGTCATTCGTACTCATTTGATCATCGGCCAGATCCTCTGGAGGTCGAGGACAAACGGCGAACGATGAACGACTCACTTAACCGCGATTTGGCGACGATTTGTGAGTGGGGCCAAATGAACAGAGTAGATTTTAATGCACAAAAGACCCAGTGCTGTTTGTTGTAACACAAACGTTCCACTGGTCCAGCATCGCCGTCAATATCTATGGGTGGTGTGGATATCGACGAATCAGACACTCTTGATGTTCTGGGCATAAAGATACAGGGTGATGCTCGCTGGGCTAGCCATATATTCGAAGTGTCGAAAGACGCATTCAAGTGTTTAGGCTTTTTAAAGCGGTGCGGTGAACGAATTTTGACTCTTGGGTCATAATTTAAGTAAACAAAATTAAAAGACAAGACCGAGTGCGAGTGTTCTTTCAAACATTGTGTCCCCTCTGATTATCATCAATATTAATACGCACTATAACATTAATTGGTCAACATTGAATAGACCAACTGGACAAGAACTACAATCGATCGTTTACCATCTCACACTGGTCTCACAAGCCATCAAGATGAGGATTCAAAAGATTCATTGATATCCTTCTGGGTTTCTTGCATTTTGTGTAGACTAACAGTTTTGTTGATTACACTAGGCAACAAAAAAATACACAAGTGCTTACAATAGCCCCCTGAGTTGAAAAACAAAAAGTTTTTTCTAAGATTTTTTTTTTTAAATTCAAATTTTTGAGCCTAGGATTTTTTTAAGATTTGTTTTTAAATTAAATTTTTTGAGACCTAAGAATTTTTTTAAGATTTTTGTTTGTAAATTAAATTTTTTGATACCTAAGACGAATTGTTCGATTTCTATGAAATACATTTTAAAAAATCGCCTTCAGTGTATCTAAATCCGAATCACAGTTTCAGAGTTATTAACGAAGTTAAATGGGAACTTCTACTTTTTATTTTTTTTTTGAAAAAAATCATAAAAAATTTAAAATGTCAAAAGGTGTGCATTTTCAGTAATTTATCATGTCGATTTCTATGAAATAAATTCTAAAAAATCTATTTCTAACTTAGTTTAAATCTTTAAAAAAAAGTTATAAAAAATATAAAATGCCAAAAAGTGTACATTTCCAGTAGTTTATTATAAAGCCACATATGTTACAATTAAAATAAGTTGTAGACCATTGTAATCGATGGAATATTTTCCTTTAACAATTTAGTGAAAGGTCTCGCTGGAAGCTCTTCTTAACACACAGGTTTCATAGGCTTATGCGAAATTGTTCTAATTATATTGAAATAACAAAAGACGAATATATATTTAAATATACATTTTCATTGCAGTGCACAGCAACAATTGAAATTAATAAAAACAAAAAAAAAACACACAAAGTGCCTGTGTCAAAAAAAAACAAAATGACAATGGCTTTGACAACACCGGCAGTAATTTACCGAACATGGTGTTTGTTATGTAAATATTTTATTATACAATTGAAATAAGTGACGACACCAACAACAACAAGAACAACAAAAACGGAGAGCACACAAATGTTGCCCAGATTCAATTCAATATTCAATAGTTGAATAAACTTTTTATTGAATGCGTTTCGTATTCAATTTTGTGCGCTGTTGCTCGCTTATCGATTCCGACCCGCTCAAAAGGTAATGAACCTTGTTTTGTGGTTGCTGTTGTTGTTTCATTTCGAATTGATTAAATAAAAAACCAGGGTAAACATGCACTTGATAATGGCATTTTAAAGGAAGTGCCATCCGAGTCTAAGCCAGTGAATGTAAAACGTGATCCGATCACATTGGAGTTCATTTACATTTGACGAGCACCGCAGACGTAAAACTAAAAGAAATTGGAATTTGAGATCCCTCCTTGGCCATCAGTATTCTTCCAACAGTATTTGGCAGACATAGCTAGTGTCTTACTCATCCCCCCAAACCCCCCCGCCCTGTTATCAGTCCTGTTGTTGTTGTTCTATGCCGTGATTAGTTGTTTGTCATCTGGGGGTGATTTGTTTGTTTTGTTTCGGGCCAACAATTACGGATGTGTGTACAAACACACAGCGCTCTATCGAAGCCACACAGCTGCATACATACGAATGTATGTATGTGCGATTGTTTGTCGCTCGGACAGTGTGTGTAGGTGTTCACAACAATGTTGCCACCACTCTGTACTTGTTGTTGCTTTCGTTGTTCCCCGCTACATGCAAAACGACTAAATGGTCTTATTGTTGTTGAGTCTTGAAAATTTATTAAAAAAAAAAACAACAACACAAAAAATTCTATATTTTATGACTTTCTAGTTGGAAGTGTTGTTGGTGTTGCTGCTGCTGTTGTCATTGTTTAGATTCTATGACTGTGCACGCAAATAAGGATGGACGTGTGTGTGTGCGCGCGCTCTCTCGGTATCATTGACCGCTAAAATGCAATCAACCTATTTCAAGGCCAACTTTCAGATACATCGGCAACAGCGACGAAAACAACAAACAGCGGTTGTAGGAAACGGGAATGGCTGCGGCAACGGGAATGGCAAAGTCGCAAAGACATTTCAAAAAATTCTCTAACATTCTCAGTCGGTCGGTTAAGGCGATTTCATATGTGAGACCTGGATAAGGGGCGGGGGGGGAAGGCTTAGAGCGGAAGTGCACCGTAACGCAAACAATGTTTCGTGAGTATTACTTATACGTCTGTCCGTAGGTACTTACGTACGTACGTACGTATGTATGTGTGTGTGTGTGTATGTGTTCGTGGATATCTTTGTGTATGCAGATGTGTGTCTAATCGTTAAACACTTTCGGAATTTGTTGCAAAATTAGATGGTTTTATTATCTGTTTGCAATAACAACAACAACAAATACAAAGTGTTTGAATTTGCTGACACATCTACAGGCAGGCAGATAGCCAGACAAATTATTATTCAACAAGCGCTGAAAACAACAACCACCACAAGACAAAATTTCAAAACAACAGACGTGTTGAGAGATGGTTTCAATAATAAAATGTCAATGATTTAAATAAAAACATAACATAACAACTAAATAACAAAACTGGATAAACTATTTTCTATTATTATTGCAGAACACGACGTTTTTTTTTTTTTTTGAAATATTCAAGACGAAAGTGGAAAGACTTACGCTGTATCACTCACATTTATGACAGACTTCAACTTACCTGCAAACGAAAGAGAGAGAGAGAGAGAGAGAGATTATGATTAAAATATGATAAACATAATTGTTGTTTTATGTAAATTGTTTTTAAATTTCTGGATTTATCAAATACACCGTGGGAGGCAAGCGATTCAAGTGGGTTTGTTTTCGTATTCGAACCTTTGAGAGGTCTAGACAGCTCTAAGGGAAAATGAGGCCACCGGCAGACTAGACTATAATTAGTATTAGTTAGACCTATTTCGCAGCGGCAGACCAAATATTCCGGTGATGGAAACACACCACACCAGGACTCATATATATTTTTCTAAAACAAACCAATTTTTCGAGACCTAAATTGTCGTAACTTGAAAACTACCTGCCCGATTTTGTTAAAAGAAAATTTAAAAAATTGCCCACAAAATTATTTTTAACCTAAACCATACAGCTTTTTCCATCTGATAAGCAGTTTCAGAGTTATTAACAAACTTATGTCGAAAAATTATTTTTCGTAATTTATTTTGTTTAAAAAAAAATTCATAAAAAATCGACAATCACCAAAAGTGTCCATTATCAGAAATTAATATTAAAGCCACATTTCTCACAATTAAAATGAGTCATAGTTCATTTAAATCGATGGAGAGTTTTCCAGTTTATTCACAATTTAGTGAAGGCCCCGATTTTTTTTATGAAGCACACATAACCAAATAGTTAAGCTAGTAAACTTTTGTTGTCGTTAAGAAAAAACTATAAAAAATCGAGAATTAAAAAAATGTGACCACTGTTGGAAGTTTATCAGAAAGCCACATATCTTACAATTTAAATAAGTCATAGATCAATAAAATCGATAAAGAGTTTTCGATTTTATTCAAAGTTTAGTGAAGGCGGTCTCCTGTACAAATGTTTGGTTGTTTTGTATGGGAGATTCCAGAAGGGGCCTTCACTAAATTGTGAATAAAATCACAAAACGCTTCAACGAATTTAAAGGTCCATAAATCATGTTATTTAAAAAATATGGGGCTTTATGACAAACAATTGAAAATTTACACTTTTTTGTCATTTTCGATTCTTTTTATGAATTTTCCCACTTAAAAAAATTACGTGCAAATAAAATTCCGACTTAACTATGTTAGTAACTCTAAAACTGCTATTCAGATTAAAAGGTTCTAAGCGCAAATATTAAAAATAATTTTGTAATCAATTTTTCAAAATTTATTTCAAAGAAATCGCACATGTCATTTTTTAGTTATGACAATTTATATACTCTTCGGCCATTTTCGATTTTTCTCAACGAAGAAAAAATTTCGACTTAACTTTGTTAGTAACTCTGAAACTGCTATTCAGCACTAGAGCACTAAGAGCAAGAATTAAAAATAATTTGGTAATCAATTTTTTAAAATTTATTTTAACAAAATCGAACAGTCATTTTCGAGTAAAACTCCTTTTGGTCATTTTTGATCTTTCAAGATTTTTTTTCAACTAAAAAAAATCCGACTTATTTTTGTTGATAACTCTGAAACTGTCAGTAGCATTTAAAGGAAAAAAATTAAAATTTAGTTATGCATTTTTCAAAATGTATTTCAACAAAATCGGACAAGAAGGTTTCGAGTTATGATTTTTTTTTTAAAAAAAATCTTTGTACTCATGAATGTAGCTGGCAATAGAAAAGACAAAAAGAAATACTAATGAGACATGCCAATGAATTAACTTGAAACGGCTTTGTGAGGAAAATTCGTAATAAGAAAATAAGACAGGCTGATGGACAGAATCATTCCGGAAATTCCATCAAAGAGTACTTTTTGCGAGTGTTGTTTTAAACTTTATATCCCATGATTTTTGCCATTATCAGAAAAAAGGAAAGGGATTTAATTTGGGATCACTTCTAAGTCTCAATCAATCCATTTTCGTGAGTAAGAAAAGTGACTGGAAACAGGAAAACCTGAAACCCACTCTAACTTTAAACCCTCTTCATTTCAAACGAGCCACCATCGCATCTCTGCAATGTTAGACATTTCTCCATGTCTAATATGACTAAGTCGCATAAGAATTCGTGCGACTATCAAAGCATACAAAGATTGGTTTGTTCTGAGTCAGAACTCAAATAATTTAGAGTCTTTCGCTCGATTAAATGGACAGGCGCAAGGTTAGACGGACTTGGCCGGTCATCAATAATCCCTGCCTCAAACTAAGAGCGGCGTATACAAATAAAACCAAGTGTCCCATAGGATTCTATTCCTGTGATTTTCTATCGGGAAATATAAGAACGACATTCAAAAATATTTTTAAGGGAACGACAAACCAACAAAGAAAAGTATTCGCTACAGGACTGGGTGGCGTATGAGTGCTGTCCCAACCGTTGCGACCAATACGGTCACCAGAGCGGATGAGTGATATTGTGGTTACTGGGTTAATATTGAGTCGTGTGAATTCTATTGAAAACATTTCAACGCCAAATAACAACAAACATGTGTCATTTACACCTAAATGCAACAGAGACGTTGCTGGTCTCATTCGGCTGTTGGCCTCGTTCAAATTGTCTGTCATTTAAATCCATCCAAATATTTCTGGCAAAATCACCACATCTGGTATTATCTGGATGTTAAATCTGGAACTTTGATTGAGTTTTTTTTCAATCATCAACATTTACAATTGGTCTCTGCTCTGAAAAGTCACCTTAGTTCGCTCAGAAATGAGATATTTGCCAGACAAGGCACCGGGATCCATCAGGAAGGGTGCAAGGCCATCAAAATTGGTAGGTATTTATTTTAATGTTCACATTTCAATGTACTGCTAGTGCTAATGCAAACTAATAACAATTTCGTGGATTACGAAGAACGTGGCAAAAATCTTGTGCACAATTTCAATTCAGCCCAAAGGAAAGTCAATACAAATATTCAACATTCTTAGCTATTTCTTGTTCGAGCCCCCATTGACATGCGGCCCATACACAAATCCGAACTATTAAATCTACAAGGATTACCGACCTAAGGCATTTCCAAACGTAACCTTGCCAGCTAACAGCTAATAACCTTGGGGGGAATTACTTCATATCCTGTGGCTGTTGTCGTTGTCAGCGCCAACGTCAGTTTCCTCTGTGCCGGTTTCTCTTTTGCCCACCTATTACAGGTGTATAGAATACGAGGTAGACACAGAAGCAGAAGCAGAAGAGGAAATAGAAGAGGAAATACGATATAAATGGAAAAGCGACAAGGTTTTCGTATAAATGTCTAACAAAAGTACAATTTATGCAAATGATATATTTTACTACGATATCAATTCGCAGCAAGCACGCCATATGCCAAATAAAGCAAATCCAACATTTCCACAAGGCATCATTAGCAAGTGGCTGGGTTTGGGCGGGGGTTGCACTGGCCGCCACCACACGGAGCATCGTCAGCGTTATGATGATGAAATATATTAACTCGAAGTTGTCGGCGGACTGGGCCAGTGCGGGGTATTCATGTAGTTTGATGTATGGGATCTGTTGCGATCTGGCGGATGGGGATTGTGCGTGAGTGTTTGCTGGAATGTGTGTGTGTTTTTTTTTTGGCATGTTAAGGCGCGTTAGCCTAATGGTCCTGTTGGCCTTGAGAATTTTGTCCATTTGTAGTTGTTGTTTGGTGTAGCTGGTGCCGGTGCCGGTCTTGTTTGTTTTATTAGTATTGATTTTATTTGCTAGTGTCTGAGTGTCCTTTTTGTTGTTTTTCTTTGCCATTTGTTTTGTCCTCCTCCTGCTCGCTGTTGATTCCATGGCCAGTTCTCATACTAAACTGTTTTGCTGGCGAAATTTCTCTGCGCCTAAAAGGTCAATTAGGCACTTCTTGCGTTCAGTCTAGTCTGGGTCAAAATAAATGATTGATTTCATTTTTGTCCGCTGTGGCGGCCAATTGTTGTTGTCTAATTTATTATTAATTAAAGAGTAACACAATAGCTGGCGTTGTAATAAATCGTACTAGGCAACAACAAAAAAAAATATATTTATACAATGAATAACCACGGTGCAATTGTAATGTAATGTAGTCCCCTGAGTAAATTACACTAGGCAACAGAAAAAAAACAAGAAATTATAAATTACACTAGTCAACACAGAAAAAAACCAAAATTATAATGAATAACCACGGTGCAATTATAATGTAGGGCGGTGCGCTGAGAAAATTACACTAGGCAACACAAAAAAAAAAGAAATTACAAATTACACTAGGCAACACAAAAAAAAATTATAATGAATAACCACGGTGCAATTATGTTGTAGGGCGGTGCCCTGAGTAAATTACACTAGGCAACAGAAAGAAAACAAGAAATTATAAATTACACTAGTCAACACAAAAAAAAACAAAAAATTATAATGAATAACCACGGTGCAATTATGATGTACTGCGTTGCACTGAGTAAATTACACTAGGCAACACAAAAAAAAAAAATTATAAATTACACAAGGCAACACAAAAAAAAATTATAATGAAAAACCACGGTGCAATTATGTTGTAGGGCGGTGCCCTGAGAAAATTACACTAGTCAACACAGAAAAAAACCAAAATTATAATGAATATCCGCGGTGCAATTATGATGTACGGCGGTGCCCTGAGAAAAATACACAAGGTAACAAAAAAAAAAAATACTGTGATACAATTTTTTTTTTTTAATTTTTTTAAAAAAATGCCTAACTCGTAACAGGTTATAAAAAACTCCAAGTCAGAAAAAAATAATAAAAAATTCTAAAATGTCAACTAATATGAGTTTTCAATTATGATCTACTGCAAGGTTGCTGAGTACAGAAATGGTCGAATTTTACCATTTTTTTTCAAGTATTATTTTTAAAATAACATTTTTTGGGACTAAAATTGCAATAACTAGTCCGATCTTGGTGAAATACATTTTAAAAAAATATAATACTAACTTTTTAAAAAAAAAAATTAATTTATTCGTGTCTATTTTATTTATATTTTTCTAAAGACCTGATTGAAGTCTGATTGCATTTTTTGTTTGCCAAATTCGTTCCCTCTCAAAAATACTGTGATAGTAAAATATTTTATTAGAAAAATATTTCATATGTAAATAAAGTCAAGCGAGAACCACCTATGAAGTTGTGAAGTTGGGCAATGCAAAAAGTTAAGCATGAGCCAGGAATTAATTTTCGGTCAGCTCACTGATTTGTGAGAAGTTCCCCATTGTGATCATTGATGGAATATTAAGGAAAGTTGGTGTAGAAATAGTTTTTTTTTAATGTTTTTCAATCTCCAGCTTTTCCAGTCTAGCCAAAGATATGGACCCCAGTTAATTCTCATTGTAGGCAAACTGATAATTTGCCACTGATTGTCTTGAGAATATCTAGTACAGTTTCCATTTGAAGAAAACTTGATGTTACGCCAAGGCATGTAAATTGGTGAAATCTTCTGTGTCATATCGTAAAGACTGACAGGAGTGTGCATTTTGTCCCTGAAGAAGTGAGGGAAAAAAACTTCCAAAGACTAAATGCAATGTGAATCAGAGCCAATCCTGGCAAAAGTCGTTCAATTCATTAGTGTAACTACAGCGTTGAATGGATACATTTCGGCCAAATGTCCTATGTATGTGAAACTCTTGTATCTTTATGGAAATTAAATATGATTTTTCATTTGCCAGAAATACCATTTCGAATGAAAGCATTCAAATAAATTGGCCTCATATGTGTGTTTTACTCTCAACATATCCGAGATTCCCGAATCGTATAAAGTTGTTTTCTTCTTCTGGTAAATTTTCCCATTATTGCCAACATTCCCCGTTTTTGGTTTGATTACAAGTGAGTGGCACAGAAAACAAAACTAAGAGTTTGGCTCAAGTATTTTATATTTTTTTTTTTGCAATCGACTACTTGGGTATAATTTATTTATGTGTGTGTATGTGTGTGTGTGTAATGTAATAATATACAACGTATGTACTTATTATGAAACGTCCCTACATTTTTCATTTCCCTAGCCTTGCAAAAAAAACAAAGAACACAACAACAAAACAGAGGAAAACGATGAAACAGTGTGGGGGATACGAGTGTCAGGTGGATGGAAGGAATACTGGCATGACTTGACCTGCGCACTGCCAAATGCCGGTAACCCTACAATCAATTTTCTCACCAAAGTTCCCGCTTTATTTGGATACCGGCAAAATAAGAAAATCAACCGACAGTGCAAAGCAAAAACAAAATAGTACAGTTGCTCCCTAAAATTATGCAGCAAACATTTAGTTTTTGCCAGTGTGGCAACCAGTGTGTGCATGTGTCTCTGTGTGTGTGTGTGTGTGTGTGTGAGTTTGCAAATTAAACCCCTTACTTGGCGAATACAACCACAAACCCAGCGACCCAGTTTAAAAAATCCAACACACACACACATGAAGACGAGCGAAACGTTTTGTTTTCGCCAAAAACCCGATGTATGAACTCGGTTTCTACGTGTGCAGATATCGATTTTTCTCCTCTACACAAAACAATGCAGTCGGCCCTTGGTGGGTGTGTATGCACTTGCTGTGTATGTGTGTGTGTGTGAATATTTTGTGGTGTAGGGAACTTGGTGGCCGAATGTTGCTGGTGCTGAAGAGAACGCTAGGGCGAGCAGAATATTGTGTACTGCATTTGGTGTGACGAGTACTTTTGTGTGAGTGTGTAGTGGTATGCGTGAGCAGCACTGTGTGTGAATGCAGTATGAGGATTTTCTTGAATGACCTTGAATACAAGCACATACACACACAATTTTTGCAGTTGTCGTTGATGTTGTTCTTGCTATTGTTCTTGTTGTAGGGAAACCTCTACCCCGTCTATCCAGCCCACCACTCGACCATACGCTGAGCAGGGAGTACGTTTGTGTGTGCGTGGCACGGGACGGATATGATGAGAATAACGTAGAATAGTTTATATATTATATTTTACCTTGACAATAAAATCAAATAAAAATCCAGCAAAAACAAAACGAAAAAAAAGAAAAAAACGGAAACGGAAGAATTTGAAAAAAAAACAGAGAACACTGAGAATTACAGGAAAATTTAAAGCGATGGATGATTTTTCAAAAAAAAAAAACGACTGCTTGTTAAATGTATTTACTTTTAAATGTGGTTTTTTTGTAGAAAACAAATTAAGAAAGAAAAGTGAATATTTATCAGAGTCGGTTACTACCAACAACGCACTCTCTACACATTGACTTTAAAAGACACACACACACACATACTGACGTTCTGCATAATAAACCACTAAATTATAAACCACTAATTAATAATACTTTCGGTTAATATGGTACAGGTGTGTGTGTGTCTGTGTGTGTGTACGACAGTGTGCCGTTTGTAGATTTTGTATACCGACATTGTCTATAATACATATTTAAATATGTGCTGCCACTAGAATGCAAAACGTCTTAGTGTTTTTTGTTTTGATTTATTTTCTCGTTCAATATTTTAATTTGTTTTTTTTTTATCTCCCATATATACGTATGTATGGTGTCTTTTCTGCTTACTTATGTGGTTAATTATATGTTGGCATTTTGTTTTATTGTTCGAAATGATTAATATATTTTTAACACCGATAGATGTTTAAATGAATTCAGTACAAACGCTTTTAGCGACTTCCAAATGGAAGTCGCCATAAACGCAACACTAGCAGCCCACTCAAGCTGTCTGTGGGTGTGTGTGTGTTTCCCCTTTCCTCCTTGAGAACATAATGATTTTATATTATTTGCCGTAGCAATAACATTAAATGTTCACAATTTGTATTTGGGAATGGGAAAATTTTGATAACAAAATGTTTTGGTCGAACAATTTTGCAAAAAGGAAAAAAAACCAAATCGTTCTTCTTTAAAAAATTAACTTAACATTTAAATCGATACCAAAGCTACGAATTCACTTCTTTGCCTCAAATACTTTTACATAACTACTGAACAAGCTCCAACTTGTAAAGTGGTTGATAACTTAGGATTTTTAGGATTTTTTCCTCAAAAAACAACAACTAAGGAAAAATATCAAAATTTATAGGAAATTTAAGAAAAAATCTTAAACTACATCTCTTTCCGAGTATTCGGAGTGTGAAATTTTTTAAATTCCAAAATGTTATGTTTTCACTCCACCTTTCTATACCATTCTGATGCCATGTAGTACCCTGAGTACACAAATTACCGTTTCTTTTCTATTTTACAATTATTCCAATTGTCCTACCTCGAAAATTACCGCTTCTTTTCTATTTTCCAATTGTCCTAACTCGAAAATTTCCGTTTTTTTCTATTTTCCAATTATTCCAATTGTCCTCGAAACTCGAACACGACTCGTCCGATTTGGTCGAAATAAATTTTCAAAAATTTACCACTACGTTACTGCCTTTAGTGTAACTGAATCCCCATGACAATCTCAGAGTAATTAATAAATTCGTAAAATTTTTCTTTTGTAGAAAAAATTCATAGAAAAATGTGAAAAAGTCTGAATGTTCAGTATTTGATCAAAAAGTCCCATATCTTACAATTAAAAAGAGATAAAGATCATGATAGTCGATAGGGTATTTTCGCTTTTATTGATGATTTAGTAAAGGCTCCTTCTAGAAACAGCCATACAAATTATTGGTTGTAACAATTTTGTTAAAAAAAGGCAGAAAGAAAGCCCAAAGAGGCCTCAAGTAAATTGTGAATAAAAGCGAAAACCCCTACTCGATTGCGATGACCTGTAACTCATTTCAATTGTAAGATGTAATACTTTGTAAAAAAACTATTGAAAATGTTCACTTTTTGTCATTTCAGAATTTCTAAAATTACATTTCTCCAAAAAAAAAAAATGTACAAATATAAAAAATGTCGTCAGAAATATGTTTAGATCTCTGAAACTGTCCATCAGATTAAAAAGGGTTTAAGACATAGATTAAAAACAATTTTGTGGCAATTTTTTTAAAATTTATTTCAACCACATCGGACTGGTCGTTTCTGAGTTATTGTGCCTAAGTATAGTCAAAAGCAAACAATTACTTTATGCAAAAATGTTTTTTGTAATCCCCGGTGAAAAATGGTCGAAATATAAAAAAAAACATTTTGTGAAATGTATAATTTGGAGACCTAATTAATTATTTTTCGCAAAAAAAATTTATATTTCATAGTGGTTATTTTTACAAAAAAAAGACATTTTTTGTTGCATGGTGTAATTCTTTGCTCACAGTACATCAAAAATGCATACTGGTTATTTTTACCAAATAAAATGTTTGTTGCATAGTGTTATTCGCAGCTTTTGAAAATACTTAGGCACAAAGCAATGTGAACGGCGGTCAAGCCTCATTCGAGACTGTAATGAAAGCATCTCAGGCCCTTGGCCTTTACCTCCCCTCTCATATGCAGTTCGAAAGACAATAAAAATAGGCCAGCGCCAATTAAAGACTTTGATCGCCAGACGGAGTTGCAAGTAATTCAACGTCGTTTTTTGTATGCGAGAGCTCCAAATAAACTACTGCCATGTACCAGCTCACGTCTGGTACAGCAACATGAGGAGGTCCATAATAATTTCCATTGACATTCAATCTTACAAAATCCGAATAGAAGAGGTGTAAACGGTCCCCTTTTGACCCACTGTAATGCTTTTAGGGATTACAAATGAACCTAAGCTGTGCAGAGGGGCAGCATTTGTTCTTAGTCTCCCCCAAAAGTAGGCAGTACAAAAATGAGTCTGTCACCCAACTAAACAATGTCACAGATCGATTTGAAATCTTTTGATTACAGTCAGTTTTAGTTCGGTTTTTGTTATTAATCGGTGACATTACGGAGAATTTAGAAACAAAACATCAGACAAAACATCGTGTGATTGCCATTCATCCCCCCCAGAGTCATTGTTTGAGTAAATTGTGATTTATAACCACTGTGGCGTGGCGGGAATGCCACGAAATTCCTTTCCGTTCCGTTCAGTTGAGCTTTGGCTATAGTTTCGAAATGATTTGCTTATTTGTTTGTTTATATAACTTTTGAGGCTGTTGGCGATGGTGATGGCGATAATGATGTTGAAAATATCGGGGAACACAAAAAGTGCAACCGATTCATTGCGGCCAGAGGTGCACTCGCTGCATTAAACGAAAAGTGAGCGAAAATAAAAACAAATATCGAAAGATATTCGGGACAGACAGCTCTAAATGAATGTTAGCAAACAAATAAATAAATTGTGCCACTCAAACAATCATAAGTCATAATTAAATGTGAGCAAGCCGACAACAATAGCAAATTGCTGCTGCCACTGCCGCTGCTGTTTATTTTATTGTTATTGCTGTTGTTTTTGGTCTTTATGATTATTCTAAAATGTTCTAACACCGCGAACTGCTCTTGCACTGAACGATGATCTTTTTTTTCCCACATATCGTTCGCCAAGAAACATGCAAAAATTACTCTCGAAAACCTTGAAATTGCAACCAAACGAAAAAAATTTATTCATTTTTATGGTAATTGTTATGGGTTATTTTGTGCTTGCCGCTGTAGTTGTTGTTGTTGTTGTACTACTATAAATTACAATTCCTCACAGTAATTTTCTATAATTTTGCACTATAATTAAAAGCGAAATCAAACTGAATTGCATGAATCTCGTCGGAGCTCTTGCAGCTTTTATAAGCATATCGAATATGGGATACAGACGTATGTATTGGTGTCATGCCACCTCGGTATTACAGTCACCAGAAACCATTAGACGTGTTGGCGGACTGACTGATTTCTCGTTGATAGTCACAATTTTCAAAGACTGCAGAGCAACAGTGCCGGGCAATTCATGGCAGCTGCACCGCACAGCCACACTGAGGACAGAGAGACCTGGTGTTAAAGGTGACAGGGGCCGCGATGATGACGCAGATTCCTTGCAGCGGCAAGGAAACGCATAACTTGGTGGAGAATCATGAATTTTGCTGGCAGCACCCACAGCCAGTGGGAGTGAGCTTTGGACGTGTTGAACACTCTTGACCGCCACTGTAGTCTTACACGTGTAAACGATTTTATAAGATAAAAACAACACACAAAGCAAAATAACACTCATGTACACACTCACACTAGCGATCATTTCGAGAGTCGAGAAAAATTTGTTGTTTTCTAATAAAAATGGAAAAATACAATAAATGTCGAGGCTAATGGAATATTTAGTGTTAATATTTACTTGTGTGAATTTTTTTTTTTTACACACACACACACATACATATATACTGCCATTCGAGTGCATCTAATTAAATCAAGAGTGAACTGAAGTCTATTTAACCAGAACATAACTCGTTAAGTATACCTAGTTTTTATGGTTACCGGGGAATCCAGGTTTTTTGTAAGAATTAATTACACTGTGCCACAAAAAAAAAAAGAAGTTTGTTGTTAATAGACACTATGGTCTCCGGGTATGGTCTCCTGAGTACAAAAATGATCAGCATTTTTGTTCGATGAAAATGTTTTTTTTTTAAATTTTTTTGATGCAATTTTTCGATGCAAAAATTGTCAGAACTCGAAAATGACCTGTCCGATTTGTTTGAAATAAAATGTAAAAAATGTGTAACACAAAAAAGTTTGTAAATCATAATCACTATGCGGCTATGGTCCCCTGGTCGACCAAAATTGGTCGACAGTTTTGTGTTATGAAAAGGTTTTTCTTTTTTTTTAAATTGTATTGATGCTTGAATTGTCATAACTTGAAAAAGACTTGTGCAATTTGTTTGAAATAAAATTTAAAAAATTTACTACTAAATTATTTGTAATCTTCTTTTTTAGAGACTGCGGAACTGAAAGACGGTTTTAGTTTTAGAATTATAAACAAATTTAAGTCAACATAAGGAAGATTTCTGAAGGGACCTTCACAAAATTTCAAATTAAAGCAAAAATCATTGATCGATTTTAATGATCTATAACTCATTTTAATTCTAAGATACGTTGCTTTATGATCATCTTTTGTCAGTGGACACTTTTTGTGGTTTTGAAATTTTTTAAAATTTAAAATTTTAACCCAAATTTTCGGGTTATGATAATATTTTTTGCGTGTTTTCTCCATAGTTTGTAGTGTGAATCAAATCGCAGACCCAAAATGTGAGATATACAGCGGATGTAGCCCACAAAAAAATCAAAAAATTCTTTAATACTTGAATGTGGTACACAAGTCCTAATAACTGACCTCCTGTTATGTCCATCTTAAAAGTCGCATATATAAATTACATGTTTTTTTTTTTTTATTTTTGTATTTATTTGTACTTATAAATTGTACAATCATTTAAATTTCTTCCCCAATCAATTAAGGCAAGTTGGCAAGATTTTATAATGCTTCCCTCCCTGTCCCTCCTGTAAACTTATGATAACGAGGGTTAGGTCGTTGGGCACGATACTCTATACAATGAATTGAATTCATAGCACAAACTATAAAAAACACGGCTAATACTATCCATGTGAGAGGAGAAGAGATTTATTTTGACCCACATCTTAAATTTGACTCAGTTCATTATATTCGAATCTTGAGTTGCTTTTAGAGGTTTTTCCTTTTGACGAAAATTGAGATTGCATTCAGTTCGCAAGGCACGTGTGTCTCGAAGTCTTTTGCTATCGTCCACTTGAGTGAAAGTGCCAACTTGAGAAATACAACTGCAAAATAATAAAACATTAAATCGTTAATTTTATGCAGTTCTATGCATGATAAAGCCGACAAAAAAACAAAAACAACAACTGTGATCTTCTGGCCCTCACAACAAAACAAAAAAATAAGAAGAATAAAAAAACATTCCAATATTTGTGTGTGTATCCAAGCAGCGATTGTACGATATAAAGCATATTCTATTTTCTATTCTCGGTTTTGTTTTCCTCTTTTCATCCGTCAAATAGAGAAGAAAAAAGAAAAAAAAAACACCTACACACGACACACAAACAATGGCAAACTATAGAACACAAAAGTGCCCTCTACAGAATAAATGCAGTGCTTCCTCTTCTGTGTGCATACAGCGTCGTAAGCTATGTGTGAGTGTTGGTGCGAAATTGCATTAGTGTGCGGACACGTGCCGTTACAACCTGGCCCTGTCCCCGCGCAGACAGCCAGCCCCCTGCCCACAGCCGTGTCTCGATATAAATAAGCAAACAAACACACACCAACAAAAATGAGGCAACAAACGGCAAACACAAGCTGTGTTTATACAACCAAACAACCAACCAACCACCCCCCTCCCCAACCCACAGCATTGACACACAAGCAAATGCACGAACGATACCTCTGGCGAATGCAACCGACATCTAACAACCAGCCAGCCAGCCAGCCCACCGAACACATGCCGGCCCTCTCATCCTACACTCGCACACAAATGTGTGCAATTGGGCCAAGGGTTAGCGCAGGGTTAGGTGCTGCACTGAGAGAGACAGAGAGAGAGAGACAGAGAGAGAGCTAGAGAAAGAGGGACACCGGGAGTGATAAAGAGAGGGAGAGTGAAGCTTTGCTGTGGAGTATAAGCTAGAAAAAGACAGAAGGCGGTTGTTTGCATGTGTGCGAAGCTTTAAACTGCACTGTTGCACAATCCCCAGCAACAAAGCTTGTTGTGGCCCGATGGCAACGTTTGTTGTTGGCAATTGCGCAACTTTTTACCAGCCGGCCGGCTTAATAGAGTATGTCAATGTCTATGTGTGTGTGTGTGTGTGTAGGGGGGGGACACATTTTCCAGCTCGGTGTGTTCTTAAAAAAAAATACCCTTGATAGGGGTTGCGATGCATGCAACAGTGCCCCCATTCCCTGAATAGTGCCTTGACTGTTGTTGTTGTTATGCATTTGCCATAACGAATGTCGTCCGGTATTGGTGTGTTCTACACTGCACTGGTATTAGTGCACGCGCGCAATTTTCTGTGCTGCCCCGCCGACCGAGCTCCCCGTTGACATTTGCTATCTACTGCCGCCCAGAGCAAGGCGCTGCTTGTGCTGCCGGTTGCCACATGCCTGCCTGGTGCCAGTAGGGTATGTGTATGGCGTTGTGTGTACGGATGAGTCGAGTTTATTTGGGGCTGGTCGCTGGTGCATTCCGAGGTGCGGCAATGCAGTAGCATATGTATGTGTGTGTGAGTGAGTGAACGAGTGACTGAGTGCCTTTGTTTCTCTTGTTCTGTGGGCAACAGTACCAGTACCAGCAACAACAACCAACGATTTCACAACACGCGCCGCCACTTTGCTGCAGAGGCTTTAGTTTAACCAAGAGCTATGACTTTATTTGTGGTGGCGTCAGTGGTTCGTTCGTGTCTTTTCCTTTTGTCATATTTCATTCTTGTTTTTTTTTTTTTTGCCATAATGTAATCTTCCATTTGGAAAATTAAATCTTTAGCAGCACAACAAATGCGGGTTGTGTTTGTTAAAGTCCTCCCTAGCTGCTCGTGGGGCTAGGGGTGTCCATACCACACACATACCTGCATACATATGTGTTTGTATTGGCATCTATGAAAATTTCGAAATTTCGAAATTTGTTGGTTTTGTTGTTTGATTCATTTATTTCGCGTCTATAAATATGCTGTTGATCGCCGATGTTGGCGTTGTCGTCGTCGTCGATGGTGTTATTTAATTTGGCTTTCATTTTCATTTGCCATCCATCCAATTCAGCCGCCGAACACAAAACAGTCGCGCCCCAATCGAATTTATTTCACTTTCCTTGAAGCGAATAACCGCACCACAACAATGCCGAGAAAAACCTTTGTTTTTGGTCGGACATTCATCGATGGCTTCGTGTGTGTGTGAGTGTGTGTGAGTGAGTACGTGTGGGGATGCAAATAGTTGTGGCTGCACGCGCTGCATCTACGAGCCAATTTCTGTACATGCACACGCTCGTGCAAGTGCGATTAGTGGTGTCTATCAATGCCGCCCGTCCCAAACGCCGTCACCATGTTTCGCAACCCCCCTCCCGTGCCTTAGTTTTGGGCAGCTATTATGAGATTTCCCTCTTTTTGTCTTT
The DNA here is from genome assembly GCA_958296145.1 of Hydrotaea cyrtoneurina. Classification (NCBI taxonomy): domain Eukaryota; kingdom Metazoa; phylum Arthropoda; class Insecta; order Diptera; family Muscidae; genus Hydrotaea; species Hydrotaea cyrtoneurina. The sequence continues at coordinate 42,388,124 of OY282512.1, forward strand.
TATTATATATTTTAGTGGCATTTTTTTTAAAATTTATTTCAAACCAATCGGACAATTTGAAAATACTCATGAGATCATGGGTTTAGACCAGACCTTCCCAACTCATTGACACTTACGCCAAAGGCAAGTGGAAATATTACGCCCCCCCTCAGACCAGCCAAACAAAATAAAACATTGAAGTTGTTTGGTTTTTGTTATTGTTTATACAAATTTATTTTTATCATTTGAAGGAACTTTGTGGCAAAAAATAAACTTCATCCATGATTATTAATGTTAATCCAAATTTTACATTAAGTAGTGGCATTTTGTTTTTTTTTAGAAAACAATTTCTTCAAAACAACATCATGGAATTCGGTATACACAAACTCAAACTAAAAAAATGTATTAAAACAAACAACAGATGATTGACGATAATCTTGAGTAGGAATGAGAGAGTAGTACAAGAAAGTACATGTTGATTATGAATAACTTACATGTGCTAGCGTCCCCCATGTGAAACACTGGGATGTGAAAGCTGGGATGTGATATGGGCGCAGGTCACATCGTTTGGAAAGACCTGGTCTACCCTTAACAGGAAATCACAAAAGACTAACTGACCTCAGTTTTAATCGATGTCGTAAAACTGTCCGCCTATGAGGTCAATTAATCGTGCGTATCTTCCTGTTACTTTCGAGGCTACGCCCAGTTTGACTAAGGGCGAATATTCTGCAAATGCAGGGGATTTTGCTTTGAAAAATCCCATAAAGATCCGCAAGATATCCTGGAAATCTCTATTTATTAACAAATATTTTTTTTTATAAAATTACCCTACAATTATTGAAGACCGCCTCAGGGAGGGTTTGTCGGTTAATGGACCACGAGGCGTATGAGTGTTATTAACTATGAAATTCCACAAAGTCGTTGCGTCCAACGACGCAGGGCAACCGACCCCTGACAGTGTGTTTCGCAAAACATTTCGAAACATTAATTTCGTATTAAAATATGCATAAGCGTTTTTGGGTGAGTAGTTATTTGCCGCTGTTTAGATATGTGCATAGTTAATTGGATTTGACAAATAAGTCATAAATGCTAAACGAACATTGGTAGCGGCAGCAGCCGCGTTAGCGTCTGCGCCAGCGACAGCGATAGATTGTAATTAATGCCACACATTACATTCAAATGAAGGCAGGCAGCGGCAGTGGCAGTAATAATCGCAATAACCTACTACCCCAAATACCAAAAACAGATTACAACAAAAACACTAAACGGAATTAAACGAGCAGCACACACAAACACACAATCAATACACATGCCTCAAATTAGAATGCCTGGCAATTGCGATCGCTTGTGGGTGCAGCCTCTGTAATGACGCTGAGTGGGTTTTTCGTTTTTAATGGCAAAGCGAGAGAAGTTTGTCGTTGAACACAAACGACTGCCAGCCAGCCAGCCGAGAAGGTAGAACAAAGTCCGAGTGCACGGACTGGTGGAAAATGTGTTGGAGACGCCAACCATAAGTAGCCCAAATACAATTTGCCATTAGTAGCGAGTAGTTTGTAAATTGCACTGCGGCCTTTGTTAGTCCGTTGTGTTTTTGTTCGGTTGTTCTGTTGTTTTTTTTCAGATATCTTCTCTGGCTGTTGTTTTTGTCGTTGTTATGCACTCGTACTGTGTGCTAAGTGTTAGTTTCGTTTCGTTTTGTTCTCTTCTGTTCCGCTCTGTTCTGTTTATGCCCATTTGCGTTTGCATTATCGTTAATGCTAATGCGGTTGACGTTATTGATGTCGCTGCTGCGGCAAAATTGCATTTGCCGGTGGTGGTGGTGGCGGCGGCGATAATGACGCGGACGCTGACGATGATGATTTGTCACCTTGAACATGAAAATTGTGCACTTGGCACAGATAAAATGAAAATGAATGACAAAAACAAACGCAACAACACAAACCGACCAGAAAGTAATGCTAAATTCAATACGAGAAACGGAGGGGGGGGGGGGCGGGGGTCGAGCAAAGTGTGGAAAACAAATAAATGCTCAGAAATGGAAAATGCATTAGACGCTTATGAATGTGCGGCTAGCTATAGAATATTGATGCTGTTGCTGTTGTTGTTGTCGTTACTATCTATAGTTTGGTTGTTTTTGTTAAGGCGTTCGAGCCTCGGCAAGCCGCATATTTGCGGTTAATAACATTTCACATCATGTCTTCCATTTTTGTTTGCTTTGTTTTGTTGGCACTGGAGCGTATAATTAATTTTTATGATGGAAAAACTCTCTGCAATGTCATTGCAATACACACAGAGAGTAAGAGATACGAGATCCGAGAAGATATCGAAACACATAGAGCCCGAGAGAAAGAGAGGGAAATATTCACAAATGCATTTCATTAATTGTTAATTGTTATTCAATAGTTGATGGCAATTGTTAATGATATAGATGGTGTTGTTGTGATGCATTTTGCACTTGGCTTTTTTACAAAATCTTTTTTCTGCGTTTGTTTTCTGTTATTTCTAAAGGAAGTAACGAAGGCGTATATTTGATTGCCACGTATATGGCGTTAATTAAAATCAAACAATTCAGCAATGATTTAAACAATGCGAGTTGTTGTTACGTCCCAGGTCGCTGCCGCCGAGGTTGATGATGAAGTAAATGATGGCGATGGGTTTGCGGGCAAATTTCGCATTTATTATCGGTGGTGGGTGTAGTGCAAAAGTGTTAAACGCGAGTGGGCTTAATGTGTACATTTAGGAAAACCCAACCAAGATCGATCGCATTTAAGGAAAAAGACAACAACAAATTGCTGAGATCTAAATAAATAAATAATAAACAATGGGGGCTGACAAACACTTCAGCGCCTTAAGTGGACGAACATTGTGAAAACATCGAGTAAAAGTGTTCCAGTGAGACAACTACACCCCCCATCACCCCACCTCATCTATCTTCTGATATTACAGGGATTACCAACAAGAGGTGTAATTTTGATAATCAAAGAAAAATGGTATTTTTGAGATAAATAATCAGATGTTTATTTCATAATATAGAGGAAGGTATGCCATTAATAGTGAAAAACAACATCAGCCAAATGTTCACCACGACCAAGCTTATCCTTTTTATGAAATTGTCCATAACCAAATCGCAAAGTGGCTGCCCTATGACCTCGATAGCCTCACGAATTCTATCTTTGAGGTCTTGAATCGACGCTGGGCTGTTGGCGTAGACCTTCCAAAAACACGACTGAGATCGTGCAGGGAGTTGGCAAAAGACCAGCTCATCTGGGCGATCAATGACCGCAAACAACAGTGATGGCACCATTTCCCCGGGAAACTAATCATGGCAGATCATGGCTCTTAGAGGGGCAGAGGTCAAGATGCTGGCTGGTATCAAGGCCACATTCAAATTATTGTTTCATGTTATTCTTTATGTATTGAGGGCGGTCGAGTTTTTATTGTTACTCAAAATATTTGGAAATATTCTGGTCAAGGCCCACAAATCGTACGAATAAATCGCAAGGTGTGTTATGAGGTTTAAAAAAACGATTTCGAAGAAAATGTAATGAATTATTCAGACATTGCCAGAACGATAACTGGCATCGAGTAGCATGACATTTAATGATAATCGTTTGAATACAATTGTGTGGGATGTAGGAGTTAAACATGCCTAGAGTGGAGTTACATTGCGAGTGCACAAAAAACGACTGCTCTTAAGAAAAATAGAATACTTTTCTAAGCGACACAAACTCAAGAGATATTTCTGCTCTGGCAACTTCTTTGCCAGCCAAAAAATGGATCACTTATTCCCAATCTCAAACTCAGGAGATATTTCTGCTCTGGCAACTTCTTTGCCAGCCAAGAAATGGAATATTTATCCCTAATCTGAAACTCAAGAGATATTTCTGTTCTGGCAACTTCTTTGCCAGCCAAGAAATGGAATATTTATCCCTAATCTGAAACTCAAGAGATATTTCTGCTCTGGCAACTTCTTTGCCAGCCAAGAAATGGATCACTTATTCCTAATCTCAAACTCAAGAAATATTTCAGCTCGGCAACTTCTTTGCCAGCCAAGAAATGGAATATTTATCTCCAATCCAGAGTGCCGGGGTAGAAGTTGTACTTTAAAATTAGTCTGTGCAATTAGTCTGAAGCAAATGGAATAAACCCACTATTGTGAGGGGAAGCTCGGACCAAAGTCTGACCAAACTATTTTTAAGTTAATGTAATTTTTTTTTCTTTTGAAAATAAAAGTTTTTCTCGTTTACCTGTTATCTGCAACAATTTTTGAACAACATGATTTTGTAATTACGTTCAAGTTTTGTTACCATTAAATTGCACTAAACCTCAAAGTGGCCATAAAAAATCAAAACTCAATTGTTCAACTATTATTTTGCCATTAAGACAACAAGTTCGTTTTTTTCCCCCTGTTTTGTCTTCTTGACGGAGTATAAAAAAAAAAAATTAAAAAAAACTTCAAATCATGCCGAATGCAACGGATGCTGGAGGTAGCGACTGGGTGGGGCAAAGGGGCTGTGAGGTGAGGCTGGCTGCTACTGTGGCGATAATCATTACTGGTTGTTCCACGAATTATTTGCTACTATTTCTATTAAAAGATTTATTACTGCATGCAAGTAAATCATCGGCGGCTAATAATACAACCAAACAATACGAACATGCATGAGACAGAGCACAGTGTCTGGCAAGAGCAAAAGAAATGTTTTACTCTCTGACATACAAAACTACAGACTCCAGCCAGTTGCTGATCGCATCACTTAGTAATTGCCAAAGCAGTCGAGGGATTAGCAAAAATCCTCCATGAGAATTAAAAGCCTGATTAATTCATTTCACTGTGCAGCGTTAAGCGCTGTTGCTGAGTGTGTGTGTGTGTTTTTTTTTTGTTTCGCAGACATACTCGAAACCGTACTCGGCGACAGACGGACTACTCGCACTCACTCGTAATCAATGATTAAGACGAATGGGTGAGTAATGACGTCTCTCATTGAGGAATCTGAAAAAGGGGGGGGGGGGGGGGAGGCCATGATTGGGTATTCTTTGTGCAGTTATTGTTATTTAATTGCATAATTAGTCGGCCGAAAGGCTTTGAAGTCGTTTTTTTTGGTCAATACACAAACACACACGGAGATGCCGATAGCCAAGCATACGGGTGAGTGATGTGATGATGTGATATTCTTGTGCTGTAGTAGTTGTTGTTGCTTATTTTTAAAATGCATTAACCAACCAAATTCAATTTGTTTTCTTTGGCGGCAGCCCCCGAACAGGTGTAAGTGGGGTGGGCAGCCAGACAGGCAGGCGGGCTATGGAATGGGTAGTCTTTTCTTGGCATTCATTTGAAAATTTCAACAATACAAAAATCAATTATTTGCCGTCAAATTTAATGCAAACAATCACCGGCACATACCGCTGTACACATGTAGTTGATTTTTTTTTTTTTTTGGGCAAGTTTATCATGTTCAGTTGATTTGTGTGATTGTTTTGGGCGCGCACACACACACACACACCCTCTCATATGTTTCAATTGTGTTGTGAGTGAGTGTGGTGGGTAGAAAACATTTACCGTTTGTTCGCCAGCCATCGTGGCGCGAGTTTTTCAAATGATTTCTATCCGTTGTTGTTGTTGCTTTTCGATTTTGTGTAAATTTGCCATGTGGTCTGCTGCTGCAGTTCGCCTGCGTTACGTTACGTTTCATTTCAATTGCTGCACTGGCCTAAGTGACCGAAATTGCTGTTGCTTAGGTTGCCGCTGCCGCTGCTGTTGCTAATGCCTGTATGCGGTATTCAATCATATATGTGGCTCGTATTTTCGTTATTTATGCACACACGCACACACACACAGGCATTTATGTGGCAATGAGTTATGCCTGTGTGAGTTTAAATGAATATGTTCAAATAGTTCTTGTCTTTTGTTGTTGTTTATGTCGTTGGCTTAGTTGAGTTGCCGTTCCCCCTTCCACGCCATTTATTTCATTTCAATTTTTGTTTTGTTCACAAGCAACGCTGTAAATGGGAGTGTTTGAATTGTATTTTTTGTGTGTAATGGATTGACCTTAGAATAAAATTGAACATCAACCACATTAACCAGTATTACTTTAATGGCTGATGGGAAAGTGGTGGTGGTGAGGGGGGTTCGGTGGGTGTGAACCCGTCTAAGAAAAAAAAAGTAAAATTTAATCAATTGCTTATAAGTTCTCGCAACCTCCCGTTGAGTTTGCCAACTAATTGATAAAAAAAAACTTCCTCCGAGTCCCGCTTGATTTTCTTCTACCAATACTGTCCAACCTTCTTCTTTATATAAAGGGTGTTTTTTATTGGGGTATAGAACTTTAAGTTGGCATCACTTTTTTAACTGGCGGCCATTTTGTCAGCTGTCAAGTGATTAATATTTAGTTTGGTTTGCCATTTCATCATGAACAGGTTGACAAAAGAACAACGCTTGCAAATCGTGCAAATTTATTTCGAAAGTAATGGTTCAGTTCGCGAAGTTCACCGCAAGCTCCGTCCATTTTATGCCATTACATCGACAAAAACTGACTGTTTGGTGTGCTCTATGGGCTGGTGGAGTCATTGGGCCATACTTCTTCCGAAATAATGCTGGAGAGTCAGTTACCGTTAATGGAGACCGGTATAGAGCCATGATAACCGACTATTTTGTTCCCGAATTGGATGGCATGAATGTGGATGAGTTGTGGTTCCAACAAGTGGTTGAAAATTGGACCTGTAGAATTGGCTTTATTCGAGCCAGCCGCGGCGGCCACATGCCCGAAATCATATTTAAACATTAATGGCATAAAATTATCCTTCCAATAAAGCCAAATTGATCGACATTAAAACGATTTTCTTGTGTTTTATTTCAATTCGAAGTTCTATACCTCAATAAAAAACACCCTTTATATGATTTCCTTTAATTCCTATAGGGATCATAGGGCCGCAACCTTATTCCTTTGCTTTGGATTTTTCTCGCCACTTGATCGTTTTTAAAAACTGTTCATACACAACGACATAATTTATTTCCTCCTCATCTAAGTATGGGTGTTTGCCAAATGTCATAATTCATTTTCGTTTGCATTTAGAACACCAGTCGACAAAAACAAAAATAAAAAAAATAAATTAGAGTATAGTGTATTATACACTATTATTGTATTGAGGGGACGATACATAATCGGGTCTTTTTTAAGCCGTATGAGAACTATCGACATCGATAACTATGGTTTGACAGCTGATAATGTCAAACTATGTTGACATTTCTGTTCAGTAAGTTTTGGCAACTCATCATCAAGTCGTTTAACTCCAGAACGACAGTTCCAAACCGAGGTAGTATACTTTAAAAAAAAAAACCTGTTGGCGAAGTTCAAAGAGCACTTCTTCCCTTCAACGGTCAACATAATCGGTTCACTGAGCAAGCTAGGTCAACAAGCAAAATTGCCGCATTTGGAGCCGTTGACAAATTTATGTCCCAATAATGTCCTTGTGGCGCATGGACACTTATTAAATAGTAAATTTGTATATTAGAAATGATTTATTTTCACGCAGGCTGCATCCTCGTTCCTTATTCCTTTCGAAATGAGGACGCCGCTAACGACTGAATGGTGATTGCATTTTTGTTTCCCATAATTATTCAGCTAAACATCAACGACATTTGGTGCCCACAAGACGGCGCAACTAGTCAAACAGCGCAATTAACAATCGATTTATTGCAAAATCAATTTGGTGGCAACTTTATTTCCACAAGGGGTCCTTTTCACTAGCCCCCACGTACTTACAATTTGAGCCCCTGAATTAATTTGTATAAGGGCTATTCTAAGTCATTGGTTTATGCCGAAAAACCAGCAACTCTTGACACATTACAAGCCATTATTTAAGCCAGATTTATTGAAAAAATAAAAATTGGACTGATCGAAGGGACCCTGTAACTCGTAGCTGTGGAAGACATATGCCGGAAATCATACTTAAAAAAATAAATGCCATGAAATTATCTACCAGATTGCAATTGAAATAAAATTGCATTCCAACAATATTTCTGCCTTGGATTATCATTTGACGTTCTTTAGCTCATACAAAAAAACTACACAATTTTCTAGAAAAATAAGAGTAATCATTTTCAAATTGTCTTCATTTCAAATTAAAAGTAAAAAACATTTCATAATGAATTATCCTGTTTAATATTTGCATGGCTTTGTAGAGATGTTTCTTGTTTCGGTAAAGTGTGCGTATGCGTAATATTAATTAAAAAAAACAATACAAACACGCCACCGTTATCTCCAGACTTGCCCAATTCCATAATATTTAATTGTAAATAATAATTTATTTCTCTTTTTAACCCGGGAAGGTCATTCTTCGACGTATTTCCAACTAAAAATAATACTCAAACAAAAGTATGACTTTCTAGGGTTAAAGCTCTCCGTGGCCTTAATGTTTCCTCGTAACTGAAATAAAAAATCAGAAACTTCTGTCAACCAGTGTTTTTTCCGGTCAAGACAATATTTCCATTGTACGGCCACCAACATGGTTAAATATAACCCATACATGTCCAGCAGTCCGTCCTCCTGCAACGTTGGCCAATTTTCATAAATAGACCGCACAGACACTTTCAATTTGCATTCGTGCGATAGCCATCGCAAATGCCGCCGGCCTAATGCACATTTGTTAAACGTCAAAGCAGATCTGAATTTGAACAACTTTTAAGCCGATTATCAACAACGCCCACATATTTATGCTAATAACTTAAATTGTAATTTGTGTGCGCTTTTTTTCCCCCCCTCTTTATAACATTTCATGTTTTATTGTTTAATTAATAATTTTTAAATTGCTTTCGGCTCGATTTTTTGTTGCGTTCGTTGGTTACATAAAATCAATTTACGGCTTACATAGCTAATTTCTTCGAAATTACATGAAACGATAAAGTCGGCCAGAATAACAATAAAATCAGTTGTTCCAACTGCAGTTTTTCACAATGATGTTGTTGTTGTTATTTTATTTGTTTCTAAATCAAACGATTTGATTTTGTTTAATTGGTGGTTTAGAATTTGGTTCACAGAAGCTCAGCCCAGAATATTTGCCATTTTATTTCTTTGTTAACAACTAAAGTTGACTTGGAAAAAGCTACAAATAATTGGTGCTCACGGACCCGCGAGTGTCATGCGAGTCCTTGACAGAGCTCTGGGCTTTCATGAAACACTATGATGGATTACTTGGTAGTTTCTGTTGCCATGGCTGTCGCTCTTTCAAGTTAACATTTGTAAAAACATATAATTGGTATAATTTTCACTTAGCAGTTCCCTTTGCACTCCACCACCTTTCCCTTGCATGACGGCGGTATAATTTCCCGACAATTCCAACGTTTGTGTCGTTGCCTTGAGATTATTTTCAACTTAAAGCAAACAGAAATGCATGACACGCCTCGACATGACTTCACTTTTATTTGCTGTGTATGTTTTTCCGATGAGAGATTGTGTGTTCGAAATGGAAAGAAACAAACGCTGGCGAAACGTGTTCAACATTTCCGTGTACGAAACGCTTGGCATCACATCATTTTTCCAGCAGAATTCCAAAGCGGCTTTTGCTTTTATGATCTCAGAAATGAACAAAAACAACAACAACAAAAGGCGAAAACACAATGAACAATGTTCATTTCGCCAACAACAATCAGATGATAATTGTCGGCAATTAATTTGCGAAACAACATCAGCAACGACAACAACAACACTAACAAGGACAGCTAGCTGCAACAGTAATAATTTGAATGGCGGAACAACAGCCCGAGATTACCGGCTATTGATAGCAGAACAAATGTTTTACTTTAGCCGATTACACAGCAGCGATTGCGCTCTCGGCTTTATTTTTTGAGCTTAAATCAATTCAATTCGAGGAAATCATCACAAGAAAATTGTGTTTACAAAGTGAAAGTCATTAAAATGAAAACACATGCACGCCGTGAATTACAAACGAAACTGAAATGGGATTTCGAAGGATTTCCTCTGCACAGTAGGGCAAAATAGTTACACATTTATTTTTTCATAAATTGAATTAAAATAAAATAAAATAAAATAAAATAAAATAAAATAAAATAAAATAAAATAAAATAAAATAAAATAAAATAAAATAAAATATAATAAAATAAAATAAAATAAAATAAAATAAAATAAAATAAAATAAAATAAAATAAAATAAAATAAAATAAAATAAAATAAAATAAAATAAAATAAAAAATAAAAAATAAAAAATAAAAAATAAAAAATAAAAAATAAAAAATAAAAAATAAAAAATAAAAAATAAAAAATAAAAAATAAAAAATAAAAAATAAAAAATAAAAAATAAAAAATAAAAAATAAAAAATAAAAAATAAAAAATAAAAAATAAAAAATAAAAAATAAAAAATAAAAAATAAAAAATAAAAAATAAAAAATAAAAAATAAAAAATAAAAAATAAAAAATAAAAAATAAAAAATAAAAAATAAAAAATAAAAAATAAAAAATAAAAAATAAAAAATAAAAAATAAAAAATAAAAAATAAAAAATAAAAAATAAAAAATAAAAAATAAAAAATAAAAAATAAAAAATAAAAAATAAAAAATAAAAAATAAAAAATAAAAAATAAAAAATAAAAAATAAAAAATAAAAAATAAAAAATAAAAAATAAAAAATAAAAAATAAAAAATAAAAAATAAAAAATAAAAAATAAAAAATAAAAAATAAAAAATAAAAAATAAAAAATAAAAAATAAAAAATAAAAAATAAAAAATAAAAAATAAAAAATAAAAAATAAAAAATAAAAAATAAAAAATAAAAAATAAAAAATAGAAAATAAAAAATAAAATATGAAAAATAAAAAATCTATTAATCTAAATAAAGCATGCCTTTCATCGTAATATTCTAGCAAAAGATCAATGCTGGTAATATCTTTTTAGTAAAATCCTCATAATGTTTACATTGGACAATAATGGGAATACTCCAGAGTCCATATGTTTGCTGCAGTTTTCCAACTAAATCATTAGGAAATAAATGCAATTTTCTTAACTTTATATGAAGACGATTCATGTCGAATTTATTGTAAATGCTTTCCCCGTTATACATATTCTCACACAATGTGCTGAATGATCACTAAGGGGAGAGTGGGGTTTGGGCTTTTTTCTATGGTCTACGATTAATAATTAATATTTGATGGGACAGCTACACAAACATGTGCTCGTTTGCATGTATTTCCCCCTTAGCTGTCGCTGTAAAACTTGTTAAGAAACTTTGCCACTTTTCGATTTAGTACGAAACGTAATACTCGTCGTTTACAAAACAAAAAAACTCACACACACACACACACAGAAAAACAACTCACGTGCTCAGAACACATTTTTATGTTATCAATTTTTTATGAAGCAGCCCGCTAGCTCGGTGTTATGTGTGCGTGTGTGTGTGTGAGTGTCTGTGACTGTGTTGTAACATTACAATTGTATTTCATCAGATAGCATAATTCTTTTCCAAATTGTTGCTGTTGCGAAGTAAAACCCGTGAGTAGAAATGAAATCTATGGGCCATACACACACTGTCGTACAGTAACGTGCATATGTGTGTATGTGCGAGTGCCTATAAATAAACACCCAGACAAACAGACCGACAGACAGACGGTGTGGCGGACGGAAAAATTTTTGGATGTTAAGAAATCTAATCAAAAACCAAGGTTACCACAAAACATACAAACTTTTCTCAAGGTTTACTTGCTCAACTTACAACATTTCGATTTGACACCTACAGACTACACACACACACTCATACACATACATTCACAGCCAACACCGTAAATCTACTCGGGCAGTTGAGAGACATTCGGAGACAATAACGAGTTTTTCTTGCCTTTTTTTGTGTGTGTGTTGCACACATACAAACATATGCCCATGTTTATTTCGTATTTAATTTATTTAAGGGCTTTTTAATGTTAACAATCAACACTGAGCTTCTCTCCACATATTTTCATATTCTCATGTTTTTAACGTAATTCGATGCTGCCGTTTGTTGTCGTTCACGTAAGTGTAAAGTAATTAAATAAATATTAAAATGTCATCGCCGCTTCTCGAGGTACGGCCTGCGGGCGCCGGCAAATCAGAAGCAGACAATTTTATTTCCATTGGCCTTAATCAACTGTTTCGGTGTAATAAAGTCTTGTTAGCTTTGTGTTAAGTAATATGGTCGAATATTTGCGTTACCATTCTTAACCAGGAAATGGAATCGTTGGACGGAGGGCTGAGCTGTTCGGGTTATCTTTAATGATGAATCATAACAAGAATATTTAAAAAACAAAATAACAAAATGTAAATTGCAAACTAGTAAGTAATGAAATAAATTAAAAGTTGAACAGTACAAGAACAGATGACCCTCTCGAACTAAATAAAACCTGGGCCACACGCTTATTCTACCCGCGCTGCTTTAGGGCACCTTAACAGGGTGCTGGCGAAAGATAGAGAAAATCCTTGAGGGAAAAATCCTTCCTGAAAACCTATGACCCAATCGAAGACGAATCGACCGAATCCCCGAGATGGACATTATTGAGCTCCTTACATGGACCATGTCTGCTAGAAAGACTACACCACTACCATGGTAGTCGCCGAGAGGACAGTTCGAGACTCCCGTGAAATGAGCATGAGAAGAAGATCTTCACATCGTGGCCATCACAAAGCGGCGTGAGCCGTCACATGATCAAAGAGTTTACTGAGCTGACCGAGACTAATAACTGGTTATAGGAGCCAACTTAATCCACGATTAGTGAATCTTAAAGATTTCACATGAAAAAGCTAGCCAGGGGCCTTTTTACAAACAGAAAGGCGGACTTGCCATTTTCCCTACAGGTCAAGAATAAGTATGTCCTGGGGCTGGGGACTAGCACTTGGTTGCCATTTTCTTCTCCTGGCCAAATGTCAGTAAATACTGGTATTTTTTTTTCGCTTACTCACATTTCGTTTATCCTCATTCGAGATAACAACAATTGTTGAAAATATTTCGCAACTCAAATTAATTAATTGTGATATTTAGTTGTATGTGTTTTTCTACCGCATTGCAACTATAGCGGGCAACTAAATACACAAGTGCAGCTAAAATTAACATCAAAGCAATTTTCGAAATGACAAACGGTCGTTTGGTCAGTTCAGCTCTTAAGAACAACAACAGCAGTTTGTGTCAGTTCCCACACCCAACAAAAGAATTTATTTTGAAACAAAAAACAACAACAAATATGCTCTCGTGTGTTGGAAATCAATAGAAATGCAAAACACACAAAATTGTACAAATGCCACATTTGACAAGTCATAAATGTTAGAGCAGACACGTGTGTGTGTGTGTGTGTGTGTGTGGCGTGTAGTTCGCCTTATTTGATGAGACCAACATGTATTTCGATTTGAGACCATACGGCGATGACAGCTCCTTCCGGTGGCCTGACCATCTTCAAGGACATGGAGGGAGAGCACACATTGAATTTGTGCCGGTAACTTTGCAGGTTTCTGGTTTTTTTATTTTATTTTTAACCCACATATAATTTATGTCACATTCGCTTAACTCATTTTTGATCACAAATTAAAAAGTCTCGCCATGATTCATATCCATCATTTGGCCAAGATTCATGCGATTTGATCCAAATCCGATTTTACACACGTACACGGGTTCGCTTGTGTGTAAAGCGAAATAGTTTTCTGAAAATACTGTGCGCCACAACGCATCCTTCACCTTAATTTTTATGAGACTATTTATCAAAAAGATCTTGATGAAAATTATGCGAATAAAATGTTGTTCTTTAATTTTCTTATGTCGACTTTGGCTACAAAATTCATGGTCTGTCACAGAGGCACATACACGGACACGCAGAGAGATAGAGAGAGAGAGAGAGAGATAGATAGAGGCAGAATGATATATCGCATAGATAAACAAATGAATTACATTGTATGGATGAGAAACCACATACATTGGGGTGTCCCGCATAGAAAAACAAACATAGATAGGAAACAAATCTAAATTCTATGGGGAAGTAAAGGGAGAAAAAGAATACTTGAAAAAAAGGGGGGACATATCAGAAATGGATCTTTCTATCCATGAAATAACCAGAGCAAATATCACAAATGGATCTTTTTATTCATGAAATAAACAGAAAAAATATCACAAATGGATCTTTTTACATCCCCAAAAAATATCCTTGAAATAAACAGAGCAAATACCACAAATGGACCTTTTTTAATATCCTCTAAAAATTAATTCAAATCAAGTTCCATGAAATGTTGCTGACACTTGTCCCTGTACACCCTTTCCTCCTTGAGAACTAAAAAGTCTGTTTTTTCGTTGTAGGGACAACCCAATACATTTGTGTAAATATTTAAGTGCGGCATTGCATTAAACTGTTTACGCATTTGATATGAAGACAAAATATATCGCCTTTCTAGAGAATTAGTGCATGACAGTCCGATGATGACTCTTGGTCATCTTGGCCATTGCATGCCATTTTCTTTCACAGAGACATTGTGTGGCCCACTTGAATTTGTCGCATTTGTATGACCAACCGAAAATATCTACTCTCATACGATGTTTTTACAAATTGCATGTATACGAGAGATTTGATTTGATTTGGTTTGCAATTTGTGTGAAATAGCTGAAACTTACCCTCTTTTTACGTGGTGCATCCTCTTTGAAATCCACTACGATGCCCTCGTCGGACGTTGAGACGGATGTTGTGCGTATGCGGGCACTGGCCGAGGCATCGTTTGTGATCACACCCATATTGTGGCCATCGTCACTTAGCGGTGGCGACGATGAACCGGAACTCCACGAGGCCGATGAACTGCCCGGACTGGAACCCAGCCATTTATCTGCAAAAAAAATAGATTCAATTTCATTTACAAAAAAATTTAAAATGGTTAAAGAATTTAAAAAAAAATCATAGTAAATGTAAATGAATTTGAAAATTTCAGTCTCGAAAAGTGGTGTAGTTTAGGATTCTCAATAAGGCAGGTAGTGTGTGTGACTATCACACAGAAGAACCCGAGTTCGAAACCGGGTAAGACTATTAAACATTTTTCGGCGGCTGTTTCCATCTTGTAAATGTTGGCGAATTTACGTGTAAGAGAGCAATCTCTAAGCCATTGCGAAACTTGTCTAGAAAAGCATTAGCCGTTCGGAGCCGGCTTTAAAAATAGTAGGTGCCGGTCACTGATTATTCAAATTATATCGTACAGAGCTCACTGATTCGAGAGAAGTTCCCCGTCTGTTCCTTCATGGAATGTTAAGGGAAATAAGTAAGTAAGTAATAAGGTAAAAATAAGTGAAACAAATTTTTAAAAATTTTAGGGGTCATATTTTGAAACATTGTGTATTTTGAGGATGTGATTTTGAAGATTTTTTTTGGGCCTCTTAAATGTTTTTAATTTTTTTTTTAAATTTTCATTAGTTGATCTCTGGTATTAAAATTTGGAAGATCAAAATTTTTTTTTTGAGTTCAGCACCAAAACTGCGACAATTTAAAAATTTCAAGAGCGTGAAATGTTTAGGGGATGGTTTTTTTACGTCCTATTTAGATTTTTTTTGGAAATTCTTCGATTTTTTTTTTTAAAATTTTCCATCAGCTGATGTGATTGCTATTAAAATTGTTCCTCTAAAATCTTTATGCGATGATTCTTGGATTTTTTTTAAAATTGTTCTTCCATTGAATGTTAAGGGAAATAATATCTGTTGTTTCATAATTTGAAATCACCTAAAGTTGATCGAAGATCGAAGTACAAACTCGTGCCTCTGAATGTTGAGGAGTTCAACTAACACAACTTTTTAAATGTCATTGACTTAAATTGTTATTATCCATCATTATGGTGCATTCAAGAGCAGAAAGTCATTAAGACCCACATTAATTAATACATTTTCAATTAAGTCATGAGCTGTGATAAAGTCGTTAGGTACATTCGTACTTTGAAGTAGATCCATATGAATAATAGGTTGCTCCGAAAACAGCAAGGTTTCATGTTCAAAGCACTTTAGGGGTGGAAACACTTATAGAGAGAGGGAGAGAGTATCTAGAGTATTAATTACTTCGATAATAAAACGGGACCAAAGCCATTTTATGTCTCTGCCATAGAGTTTCGTCTCATTAAATTTCTCTTTTAAATTAAATTTTTTGCTTTAGTCGAAACGACAGTTTCAGTTGCAAGCAAATTTACGCCGAACAAACCCATTCCGTAATTTTTTTTTAAATCATTAATTTTTTTTTTAATTTTGCTGATTTTGATAATGAAAATGAACATTCCGATTTTGTTGGAATACATTTAAAACAAATAAAACCTTTAAATCGGGGTCATAGACAAATTGATTATTTTTTTGTTGAAAAATCATAAAAAAATACATTATAAAAATGATTTTTTTAAAGGTTTTGTTTCACATTAAATTTTTTAATATTTAAATTTAATATAAAAAAAAATGTCATAACTCGAAAACAAACAATTCGATTTAGTTGGCATAAACTAAAAAAATAAGACTTTTTAATCGGAGTTATAAACAAATTTAAGTTAACAATTTTGTTGGAAATATTTTTTTTCTATTCATAGGTTCTTCTTCTTATTTTTTTTTGCAAATTAAATACTTTAACTCGAATACGATCTGTCCGATTTTGTTGAAATAAATTTTAAACAATTTATCACCTATTTATTTTGTGTCGTTGGATTTTTTTTTTTTTTTAAATAAAACTTATTTTAAAACGATTATATTTAAATTTTTGTATTAAAAGCTGCCTGTCTTACAATTAAAATGAGCCATAGATCTTTGAAATCGATGGAGGATTTTAGCTTTTTCTGTAATCAACCATACAAATTGTTGGTTATGTGTTTTCGAAAACACCTCATACAAAAACACTAACAATTTTCTCCGAAACCAAATCAGGAAAAATAAATTTAGCTACAAAATATTTCTATTTTATTTTTAAAGTAAGTTGAAGTTGGCTGATGGACGTTTTTTTGCACAACTTATAGAATTCCTTTGGTAGTCCTTCTAGTATTTCCAACCAAATCTAATCAGATACACAATTTTGCTGTGTTTTTTTTTTTATTTTCTGCTAGAGAAAATCATTTCGTTGATTTCTTCTTGCGATGCCACCTAATGTCCCCTGTAGATTGTATGACTTTTTGGTTACTACAGCTTAAAGTCAGTCGTCTTCACACTCAAATAAAGTAATAAAAATCGTTCATTAGCAAGAATAAAATCAATGCTAAAGTCATTAAGTTCGACCAGAAGATCGGCTATTTAATTTTAATAGGTTTTTTTTCTCTCTCAAAGCAGATGTGATGGTGACAAAAAAAAAAGGAAATACAATTTTGAATCATTAAGTCGGCTGCACCCCTTCTTAGTCACGTGAATACAATTTTATTCCATGGCTCTTTTCAATGTGAATAAAATGTCCCAATTTCTGTTTTTTTTTGTGTGTGTGTTATCTTTGTGCAAAACGACAAACCAAAAACCTCCGGGTTTTGCAGACGATTAGAAACAGAAATAAAATGACAGTTCTAAATATAGACGTAGCTGTAATCAGTGAGATCACTTCAATGTGAATTTAAATGAAAGTATTTAAGGGGTGTAGAAATGGAGAATTGTTCTTAAGGCCAATCCCCCACCCCGCCTGATGATTTAATGGCAATTGTCAGCATTTGAAAGTATTATCTCCATTCATAATAAACAACAAGGCCCCTTTGTTTTGTTTTCTTAATATTGTTGGGTGACCTACAATGTAGCCTTTAGAAATACACTAACAATGTGCAAGGGAAAATATTTAAAATTTTATTAAGTTTGTGTGTAAACTCACCTCCATTTTTGGGTGACTTTGGAGAAAGCGATAGAGTTACCAAAATCATGGCCGCATTGTTTTCATTCATCTCGTCCTCGTCGTATTGATCGCCATTGCATTCGTTGGCATATGATGGTGGACGTTTGCGTGAACTGGAAAGATACAAAGTAAAGACAACCACAACTCAATTAAAATGTAATCAATTAAACAAATTTTGAGAGCGAGAGAGAGAGAGAGAGAGAACAAAAACCATCCAAAAATGCTGAAGAAAAATATTATAAAACAAAAAATATATGATGTCAAACAAAAATTGCATAAGACCAGTTACGGTTTCTAATTTGCCGCTAAATATATTTGTGAACCAATTTGTAATTAAAATTTAACCTTGAAAACGTAGACAACAACCAGAAGACTGTCATCATCGCATCTCAGTCCCACTGTGTCATGTAGGAAGAAAAAAAAAGAAACAACGACAAACAAACAATGCGAGCAAAAGATGTCATCGGTTAAGCAACCGCAAAAAAAAACAAGAACATTTGTCTTCCAACAGTCTGTTCAGCTTATCTGTTCCGTTCTGTTTCTGTTTCTGTGCTTTCTTTAAAAATTCTGTTTAAAAGAAATTGTTTAAAATTTCATTTAATTTTAAAATTGAACACATGAAAAAAGGCAACAATCATTTCATTTTTCGTCATACGAGTACTTGGCAACGTCGGAGCGTGACAACAACTGTGAAAACCTGTAGTTTCCATGAAATCCATTGCAATACGAAAATACAAAAAACGAGGGGCTCTTCAGAAGTGTTTGCCGGGCCATAACAGAAAACTCAAACTTAATGTCTGCCAAATACTACTCAGGGATGGTCGGGATAATTCCAGGGGGGGGGGGGTCGTAAATACGCAAAACTGTGTTGGTTCCTCATCTTCTGTAGGGGACCATTGGACAAGTGTTATGGAGCAGAATATCCGCTTCATTGTGGTTCAATTAAATAGAAGAGAAGAAGAGAAGTTTTGGAGGATGCTTGTCGTATAGAAGATAAGCGAAGAAGAGAGAACTCAAGCCGGCCGGATCATCAACAACGTCGTGTCTTTGCTGATTGGGTCCTTGAAATGCATGAAAATGATGCGGAATTCCATCGAAAAATCATCATCACTGATGAGGCCCATTTCCACCTCGGTGGCTACGTCAACAAACAAAATTGTCGCATCTGGGGCTCGGAAAACCCAAGAGTTATTGTTGAGAAGCCTCTCCATTAGGGTGGAGTGAAATTCAAAAAAAAAAGTTAACCTCGGAAAGAGATGTAGTCTGTGGTCCTAATGAGGGGAAAAATAAAGAAAAAAATTTTAAAAAATTTTTAGGGGTCGCGCACTCCCTCGAAATTTGGAAATTATCGCTATTTTAGCGTTAATTTTAGAAAAATCCTAAAAAGTTTTATGTCAATAAATGTTTGCAATAGCATAAACAATGAAATAAGGGCATGAAAAAATTTAAAAAAAAATTTCTCATTGTTCAAAAATTGCAAAAAGTAAAATAAGTCAAATCGCCCCTTCTTCAGAAAATTGACTGAACAATGAAATCGCCACCAAAGCTACAAATATTAGTCGATTATCCTCATATTTGCCTCAAATACTTTTGTTTGGGCACTGAACAAGCTCAAACTTTTAAATTTCGAATAAGTTAAGTCGTTAATTTTTAGGATTTTTCTAAAATCAACGCCAAAATAGCGATAATTTCCAAATTTCGAGGGAGTGGCGCGACCCCTAAAAATTTTTTTAATTTTTTTTCTTTATTTTTCCCCTCATTAGGGCCCCAGACTACATCTCTTTCCGAGGTTAACTTTTTCAAATTAAAAAAAAGCATGTTTTCACTCCACCCTACTCTCCATCCTCAACGTGTGACTGTTTGGTGCGGTTTATGGACCGGCGGGGTCATTGGACCTCGATATGTGTGAAATTCCAATAAAATCGTATGAGGCAATTTCAAATGGTAGAAATATTTTGGAATTCCCCCGGATTTTGTGTTGGCTTTGGGCTGGCATACTTTCCCTGCTACCCTCGCATTGATTACTCAGCTAATTTTTGTGCTTGACATATTTTCTTTTTTGTACGTCAAACAGGCCTTTGTTTTGTTATTTTGTTTTTTTTTGCTAGAAATGGAAATGTACAAACAAATTACAACATTCCATTTATTCGGACTTCAACGGAACAGAACAGAGGAGCACCTCTAGACTTTGTGTCTCATACGTTCGTTGGTGTGTAGGTGCGCCTGTGTGTGTGTCTGTGTTTCTCTGAGATACCCATATGGACCCTGACACAATGAGTCTTTGTGTCACGCAACATTTGGTGTTTTTTTTTTTAAAGGAAAAATGCCGACTACGAACTAACAATAGTTGTACAGAAATTCCAATTCTAATTGAGAGAAACACACACACACACACAGGCTTTGTAAACTGTATTTGTTTATCGCTAGCATGGAATTCCTTTTCTTTTTTTTTTTTGTCCATGGAAATGTAATATTGTATGCTGATTGTTTTCAAGGGAAACAACAACAATTATATGCAATTTAATAGATATTTTTGTTTTTGGATTTCTATGAAATGATTTTATCCGCCATAAATAATTATTTAACAAACTTTACTACATCAGGCATGTGGGTGTATGTAATATGGGTATCTGTATGTGTCTGCGTGTGCGTGCCTGTGTGTATAATTAAATATATTTTGGCGTTCCTTCTCACTGACCTTTCGCAATAATTTTGAGTCATTTTCGCACAGAAATGGCAAAAGCAGAGACCCACAAAAATCTACCACTGACCGACAGACAGTACGAGAGTAAAATAACGAATGTTTGTTTATTTGCTTTTTCGCTTTTTCGGTTTTTTGTTTTTTGTTTGTTTTGTGGTTCTCGCCAATGGCAGGAAGGCAGAGTTCGTTGGGCTGTTGTTATCGCATTGGACAAACTGTTGCTAAGCACGGTTTGTCATTTTGACAGTCGGTTGCGATGTCGGCCAGCCGGCCGGCCTCAATTGAGTGGCTCAATTTGCTACATTGCCGTGTTCTATTCTGAGTTGTTGTTTTGTTTTTGTGATGACGCTACCAAAAACTCACAATACAATTTATTTATGTATGCTCATATATCTTTCGGAGTATGTGTGAGAGCATTTGTGCTTA
This sequence comes from Hydrotaea cyrtoneurina, assembly GCA_958296145.1. Taxonomy (NCBI): domain Eukaryota; kingdom Metazoa; phylum Arthropoda; class Insecta; order Diptera; family Muscidae; genus Hydrotaea; species Hydrotaea cyrtoneurina. The sequence continues at coordinate 42,409,051 of OY282512.1, forward strand.
CAATTCACTATGTCTGTGTGTGTATGGAATTTATCTCGATGATGGGTTGGTTCTTTGTCAGTGCGACGAGCACACACATGTACTACACCCAACGGCATTGTGCCCATGTTTGGTGTGGGTAGGGGGTGGGGGGTGGGAGAGTACGTCATTTGCTCTGTCATCACAATGGGTACCTTACATTTTTGAAATGTTGCGGCATCAGAGCAAAAGCAACAACATAAACAGCAACAATTCTTGTTTAGTTTTGAGTGAGCTTTTGTTTGGTGGCAAATATTGTTGTCTATGAGAGGAGTTGGCATTTCATTGTGAATGATTCATTCGTTTGATTTGGTTTCTCCATTTCTGTTGTAGTAGAAATTCCATGTTTGTGATAAAATTGCTGAAAGTCTTGTTGCGAAACAACAATGCGAGAAATGCTTGAATTTTCCCAACGGATCTGCTGTAAATCAAACACCGACACACACACACACACGCTGGGTCTTGTACGTAATATTTAATTAATGTTACGCATACGCCCCGTACAACCGATATGCATGGTGGCTGGCTGACTGGCTGGCCATAACCTTGACATAACCTTCTTCGACGTACAGTTACCCTGCTGCCGTTCAGCCCCTGGTCTGCGCATTGCCATTTGTGCGTCTGTGCCAGTATCTGTGTCTGTGTCTGGCATCTGTATCCCAGTAATTTAAGATAAGCCATCAACTTTTATTCGAGCTTTAATTCCCCGCCATGATGAGATGTTAGCTCATATTATCCACTCAAGCGGATACTTTACATTTTGACGCGTCGCCCGATACATTGCGTAAAGGCAACGACAATTCCATAACAAACTTTTGATTCGTACGTTTCTCTTTCTTTTCTATGGTTTTGTGTTAACTGCAAATTCACTGCATTGTTGCGAAGTGTGGGTGTGAATCTCTAAGGGCAACATGTGCCATACAAAGAAGCGAAAAACAAAAAGGAAGACAAAATACAGCAATTTTCCGCAGACTATACAATTGACGCCATTCGACGGTTGTCAATAATGTCACATTGCTAGTGTTGCCAAGAGATGACTGACATTTGTCGATTGGTGGGACTACTGCGCTACTTTAAAGTGATGACAGTGATGTACGACAGTTGTCTTGGCCTAGAAACAGATACAGATTACGAATCTCTTATCGAAATGATTCTTGGTGACCTCTTGTTTAATTCGGAGTAAATATTAACGAAAACTTGAGCTCGAGGTCTGTTGTTAAATAAAATAAATACTGTATGTTAATAAATAAACAAGGGCAGGACCAAGGTGGATTACGAGTACTTATGAGTGTGGTTACAGTAATATTTTTTCAGAACAATAAAATCGTTCACAACGAACAATAGACAAAATACGAACACTATAATTTGGGATGACCGAGAATCTGATGTCTGGAAACCATTGGCACCCTAACAATGCGACCTTGTCCAAATGTTGCCAATATAAAAATATTTTATTAACATACACTTTTTTTTAAAAAAAAATCAATTCTTTGAGACAAAAATTGTCATAACTCGAAATCTTATGATGCAATTTCTTTGAGGTGATTTTAAAAAAAAAATTGTCACTAAATTATTTAAAATCTTCGTCTTTAGTACCTGATTGGCAGTTTCAGAGATAAACTTTAAAACTTTTATAAAACGCGGACAATACTTTGCCACCCTGAGAATTTTCAGACCGGGAATTAACCACAAAGAATCACTAGCCCATGTCTGAATCATTTGGAGTCATTACACTATGCAACAAAAAAAATACAAACCAGTTTGTAATGAATAACCACCGTACAGTTTTGAGGTGTTGTGGGTCTCCTGGATAGGTTTATTTTATTTTTTGTAACTCAAATGTGTAAGGCTTTTACTAGGTGGAAGAATAACCTTTTGTATTGTTCTGATGTGCCGTGGTCCCCTTGCAACAAAAATTTTTTTATAAAAATATTTTATTAACATACATTTTTAAAAAAAAAAAATCAATTTTTTGAGACAAAAATTTTCATAACTCGAAATCTTATGATGCAATTTCTTTGAAGTGATTTTTAAAAAAAATTTAAATCAATTTACGAAATAGACGTGAATCCTAACGCAAAGATAAGGGAAATTTTCAATAAATAAAAAGTTCTAAATAGTAAATATAAATTATGTGTGCCGTTGACATTCCACTTAAGAAACTGAATCGACATATACATACACTCCAGTTCATTTGAATAACAACAGCAAAACAATTGTAGCTAACTGGGAATTTTTGAACACACAGCGAAAAACCAAAGCTGAAATAATTTTGTTTACATATTTTATTTTATTCTTTAATATTATCGACAATAATATTGTTGTTTTAAGTTTATTTTTTCAATGTATTTATTAGTTTCATAAAAAAGGCTTGAAAAATTAAAAACAGAAACAGTTCATTTGAATAACAACGACGAAGAAAAGTTTGGTAAAATCCAAAATTATTCAATAAATTAAATTTTATTGTTTTTAACTATTTGTTTAAAAGTGTTCACTAACTTTTAATAATGAGTGTTGCCTCCTTGGTTCTTAATAACCTCAAATATTCTATTTTAAATGGAATCGTAGAGGGTTTTAAGATAATTTAAGGAAATCTCACCCCAGGCGGTTTCGATTGCATTGGTTAACGATGGAATGTCTTCATATTGTCTACCTCCTTCGTAAACTTTACGTGAAAGCCATCCACAGACGTTTTCCACTATATTTAAGTCTGGCGAGTACGGTGGCCAGTCCATCACAGTAACATTTTGGTCACTTATCCAGGCCTTTACCACTCTGGCATTGTGTATTGGAGCGTTATCCTGCTGGAATATCCAACGCAAAGGTCCAAATATGTTATTGCATTCCGGAAAAGCTTTATCTAGTATGCCTTTGTATTGTTCTGCATTCAGTTTTATTGACTTGAATTGTAGCTTAATCTGGCCATAGTACGATATGGCTCCCCATACCATGATTCCACCAATCCGACTGTGCCGACGGCTTAAAATGACTTCCTCTTTTCTTAAATCATGGTAATAGAAATTATACCCGTCAGGACCATCCAGGTTAAATTTTTTTTCATCAGAAAAGACAACCCTGTGTCATTTGGTATTCCACGTCATGTGAACTTTTGCGAAATCCAATCGCTTTTCTTTGTGAATGGGTTTTAATATAGGTTTCTTTTTAAGCTTCATTCTTTGGATATGCGGAGCATCTAGAACCAAGCACCGTACAGTCGAAATACTGGCAGAAACTCGGGCTTTCGCCTTTATTTTTGGTATCGAATCAGAGGAATTTGATGCAATTCTTAAAATTGCCCGCTTATCTGTTGGAGATAAGACACTTGCTGGTCTTCCTTTCATGTTTTTACCATAAGAATTCTTATTTTTGATGTAATTGAAGACAACACGAGCACTTCTTCCGATTTTCTCTCCAATTTTTCTGTAGGAAAACTTTTGTTCAAAATATGCCTCAATTTTTCCTTTTTCTTCTGAATATAATGGCTTTCCTCGTCCCATTTTTAAACGATTATTATTTTATGATGTGCAATTTTTCAAACTATTTAACTCTGAATACTCCATGTAACACAATAGCTCAAGAACATCAAAAACTAGCTACTGTTGTTATTCATATGAACTATTTTAAAATCACATTTTTTGCTATTGCAGTAGGAATGCGTCCATAGCTTTTGTAAGGGGACTTTTTAATTCTTCTTTGGCACATTTTCGTAAAATAGTGTTACCACCTAATATAACATATACGAACATTTAGATCAGTTGTTGATAGTTTTCCCGAAATTTAAATTTTTAACAATGATTATAACTGTTGTTATTTAAATGAACTGGAGTGTATATTCGACAAATATCGTTCACGGTCGGTTCAATTTCTTATGTTGAATGAAAAACAAGCCTATCTCCCACCTACACACACATATTGTATATTTATTATAGTAGAACATTTTATTGCAAATCAAAGAAAAATCGATTATTGTTTGTCCTCAAGGCCACGCATTAATTCATAACCACGTTTGAATGTATTTCCACTTTGGAACCTACGTTTTGTTTTTTTGTTTTGTATTCGAAAGGGAAGTCATAAATAACATGAGTATTCCTCCAATAGAGCCCATTATTTATTATTGTGCTCATTTGTAGCCACATTTTCAATAAATTTCCATATTTTTCCCCACTTTATGGCTTTATTAAAAAATAAAAAAAAAACAAGAATCGGAGCCTCAAATAATTCTCTTCGTGTGTGAAGAAATCTCCAATATTTTCCAGTCTTCTTTTTTTCTTTAAGAAAAAAAAAAAAGAAAAACTCCCGAGGCCATGTTAACACAGACACACACAGGCACACTCACTCAAGAGCTGAAGACAGACATCGTAGATGGGAAAAAGGCCGGCTTGAAAACAAAGCACCGCATAAATTTACTATCTTTCAGCAAAGTTGACCATAAAATTTTATGATTTTGCTACCCATTTTTAGCCATAACAAAGCAGTCGTCATTGTACCCCGTTGCCACACCGAGAAGTACACACATATGTCGTCCGACATACCTAGGCACGTACACTCACATACATACATACTTGGACGTATGTTGGTGTGGAAAACATTAGGTGCATGTTAAAGCATGCTTAAGTCTTAAGAACAAAACAAACTTTAGGCAATGATCGTAATTCTTCTGATTTTCTTTGGCTTTGCCTTCCATCGTGGCCAGAGACGAAACGTACGAAATGTTTGCTTGGCCCAAGAAACTCCATCCAAAAAACAAAAAAAAAAGAGGCGTTGGATGGCAATTGATTTGCTTAAAATGGGATTTTAATAAATGTACAAAACAAAAAAAAAACACACACACAGGAAGAAGAAAAAGAATAACATATATGCACACACACACATACAGATATGCATGTACTCGTATACGTATCCAAACGTGGAATGTTTACGAGCTTTTTGTGTGCTAAAAATAATGTTTTTTTTTTTAATTAAAAAGTTTGCCATTTTTTGCTGTTGTTGTTGTTTCTGTGGCTTTTGTTTAAAATACGAAAAGATACTTGTTATAGAAAACGTTAAAAGCATTAAACGGTAAGTTAAGATTGTTTTTGATTTTGTGGTAACGTCAAACAAGCACAGCCAGTAGCAGCTACAAGTTCGGCTGCGTCGAATCATCAATACCGTCCACTACTGCGGCACAGTGGCTCACAATCGATTTGTACTGGCTAAAATGAAATGGGGTCAAAATTGTTAATGTCGACCTGAGAAATCCAAAATCCAGAGAAATATTTTGTTTGTTTTAAAAAAAAAAAGAACTGAAATTTTGACATTTAGGAAAAACTTTACTACTCCGGAAATGATTGGCCGAATTTTAAGAATTTTGTTTCACTTTACAGACAACATAAAAGACAATTCAATTTTATAAATTTTCATATTTAAAAAAAAATGTTCTACTTTTTTTAAAAATAATTATATACATTTTTTAAAAAAATTTTATAATTATTTATATTTTAAAAAATAGTTTTTTTTTAAAAAAAAAATATAAATCAAAGTCAGAAAATTATGTATTTTTGTGAGGTCTCAATAATTGTGGATGTTATGGACGTATCACTGACCGGTTGACCGGTACCCATAGCATCCAATTTGATTTTGGCCGCCTCTCAAAATTCGTTTTACTGAGGAATTGATGCTGATCTAATAACATTGGAATTTGAAACGTTATTTTTGATTTTCGAAGAAAAAACCGACACGTTTCAAGATGACCAAACGCTTTGTCGTAAAGTCGCCCACATTTTCGCGGTGGAAAATCGGCGACTGCATTATGTTTTCGTGTTCCTACCCGAATACGAACCTGTGTGTGTTGTGTGATCGATACACACATTAGCTAATATATCTGGGCTTCCACAAAGTGTATTAAAGGTATGATTGTAATAGATTTGCCCAGTCTGTCCTCAAAATTATATTTCAGAGCTTCTATTAAAATTACTCATACGTGGCACAAACATAATCTTTGTCATGGCTTTAGGACTGTTTTGCTAGTCATGTAATAAACACGAATCGGATTTGTAATTTTTATTTATTTTATAAACGAGCCACCAATTTTTTACCTATTGAATTGTTTTTGTTTTTAGAACCCTTTGTGATGCCATTACCTTTTCCTAATTAAAAGCCTTTTAAAATACTCTTTTTTTAATAATAATTTATTATTATTTGAAATATTCTTTTCTTTTTGCAAAATAATAATCGACATGACAATCTCTGGTAATTTTCTTAAGGTGTCGCCAATGGCGTAACTCACTTAGTAGACACCAGTGGCTGGAAGAGTCAGTGTAAGTTGGTAACGCGACTACTTTTGAAATAGCAAATAAAATAACCGTTAGGCTGCTGTTTAAAAGCTTCTTTATGGCCCTGGCCAATGCAGCCATGCAGTCGCTGCTGGTGCTATTGCCGGTGCTGTGTTGTGTTTGTTGTCCATGTACAAGAGTTGTATACGAGTGTGGTCAAACCATAAATATCGTCAATCTAATGATTTCTTCCTCTAAACCGAACGAGTAAGAGGGAGAGAGGGTTCTGGCTGAAGCCAAGATCTTCATGACGATCGTCATCGTCATCATGTCCGCTTTGGTTGTAAAGCGCATGTGCGCTGCCGTTGTTGCAAATTGACGTGCGCACATTACCGTGTTGTTGCTGTTGTTGTTTAAACCGCGTGATTGAAATGCGATATAAACATTTCGAGTTACGTTTGGTAAAAAAAAATCATTTTGCTTCGTTCAGCTGCTCTTTCCTTCTTTCAGTTGGTTTTTTTTCTTTCGTTTTTCTGTTTCATTTCGTTTGCCAGCAATTTTTATTGTTTCTATTTTTCGGTTTGTACAGCATGGGAATTGCAACGTGATTTCCTCAATTTGGAAAACAACAACAAAAACAACGGCTACGATCAACGCCAATGGAGGGGAAGAGTCCAACATTTGACTCGTCATCGCTGGTAACCCAAATCAGCTGCTGCTGAGGCCAGAGCACCAAGTTTGACCAACAACATAGCCTATTCACAAAAAGTTAATAAATTGGTAGGGTCCTTTACTAAATGGCCAATAAAAACAAAAATACTTTAACGAAATGATATATGCCTTATTTTAATTAATTTAATTATTTTGTCAGTTTTAATTTTTATGATTTTTTTACATTACGAAAAAAAATTATAATTTGTTAATAACTTTTTAACTATTAATCATATTGACCCTTCAAATAATAATTTCAAATAATTTAGTGCTACATTTTTTAACATTTATTTCAAAGAAATCGATCAATTCGTTTTCAAGATATCATAATTTTAGCAACAAAAAAATTGTATTTGCTTTAAAAAAAAAATTAAAAATAAACCTATCCAAAACAATTTGGGTATTTTTGTTCTCAGGGGTCCAAAGTAGATGGAAATTTTTTTTTTTGACTAATTTAGAGAAAACGTATTTTTATTCAGTATATAAGTGCGGGTGTAAAGAAAATGTGTAGTGCATCTCCATACTTATTACATCTCTTAAAATAAGTACACCTTGTAAAACTACAATATATTACAATTATCTACTTCTATCTTAGCTCTCCACAATGAATGAAATATATTACAGTGACAGTCTCTACGTAACACTTTTACTGTTCACTTCTTTTACTTAGGAGAACCCTTATAGGAACCCCCTTTTTTATTTTTTATTTTTTATTTTTTATTTTTTATTTTTTATTTTTTATTTTTTATTTTTTATTTTTTATTTTTTATTTTTTATTTTTTATTTTTTATTTTTTATTTTTTATTTTTTATTTTTTATTTTTTATTTTTTATTTTTTATTTTTTATTTTTTATTTTTTATTTTTTATTTTTTATTTTTTATTTTTTATTTTTTATTTTTTATTTTTTATTTTTTATTTTTTATTTTTTATTTTTTATTTTTTATTTTTTATTTTTTATTTTTTATTTTTTATTTTTTATTTTTTATTTTTTATTTTTTATTTTTTATTTTTTATTTTTTATTTTTTATTTTTTATTTTTTATTTTTTATTTTTTATTTTTTATTTTTTATTTTTTATTTTTTATTTTTTATTTTTTATTTTTTATTTTTTATTTTTTATTTTTTATTTTTTATTTTTTATTTTTTATTTTTTATTTTTTATTTTTTATTTTTTATTTTTTATTTTTTATTTTTTATTTTTTATTTTTTATTTTATTTTATTTTATTTTATTTTATTTTATTTTATTTTATTTTATTTTATTTTATTTTATTTTATTTTATTTTATTTTATTTTTATTTAATGATACTACAAAGTAAATTTATAAAACTTTATAAATTTGAAGCCAACCTAACAAAATCTTTGGTTACCTATCAACTTGTTGTTGGCCATTTTAGGAATTTCCACTTGCGTGCCACATGTTGCACAGTTCTGATCAAAACGAAGCGCGCAAACAATTGGCCATCCATTTATTTAAAGTGTATTTGCCAAGTATGTATTAGAAATATATCTGTTGCCTTAAATTCACACTGCTTCTGCTCTGTAGCACAACAACAACAAATACACACACACACACACAAAACCGACAACAGTGCAGTGTGTTTTCTTTGCAAGCGGTTACTTTGGAATATCTACACAGCCAAAGGATACCGGAAATCTTCATCTGTATCGAAATGTTTGACGGGCTCTAGAATTCATGAGCAATGCCGGCTCGAGAACCACGGAAATCATTCACCACGGACGATAAGTGATTAAACCTATATTTTGATCAAAAGTTGACTTCGACTGAAGCCATTCTGGCCGACCTCCGCCAAAGTTTACGTATTTATTGGCCAAACTAAATTTGAAATGAGGCATTGTGGCAAACATCAGCTTGCAACTTCGCTTTCTCTGAAATACCTAAAAGAAAATCAACTTGGAGTGACCACGCTCTAAGACGGCCGGCCTCAGAAAAACCCAGTGCTGTTTTGAAATCGAACCCACAGGGATTACTGCGACTACGACGACCGCAAGACAACTAAATATTCGGAACCATCAGTGAGACAAACACGGGCCCATAGCTTGTGCACTCTGTACTCCGTACTGCGTACTGATGTAATCGGTTACCCGCCAATGCCGCAACACTGGTGCCCGTGCACATGGTGAGCTGAAGGCTTTTGTTGTTTGCCTTAAGCCTGCTGTGCGCTTTGTGCTTTAAGCATTAGTGCCGGTGAGGCAATTACGCCTTAGCCTGTTTAACATTTCAGATGGCCTAATGCATTTGGCAAATGCAACAAGCATTTGCCACGAATCGCAACAAACAACCTACATTGGATGTTGTCGTTGTTGTTGTTGTTGTTGCTATTGTATGGATGTGCTACGTATTGCACTCACTGTGTGTACGGGCCACAATAGGCTGTTGCAAGCACACAGGCAGCAACAGAGCACAGCACAGCACAGCACAGCAGTTGGCAGCAGCATTTGATTGTGTGTCAGCTTCCCCATTAAAAATAGATGTAAAGTTTATGATTCCATTGAAATCGAAGTGCACGGCGCATATATCTTTTTCGCAAAATCTCTTGTTATGTATTTAATGTTTTGCAAAAGTGTTGAAAGGAAAAATTATGACCACACAAAAGCAGCAGCAGCCGCAGCCGCAGCCGCAGCAACATCAACGAAAAATGTGCTCAAGATTAAAATACGAATAGTAATAATAATAGTAATAATAACAGAGAAACTGTTATACGTGTTACTCGTCCAATCGTGCCCCATTCAGAGGCTGGTCCACTTCTTGGACTTGTTCATCATCTACATCATCATCTTCATCCTCATCTGCGCCGCAGCGTTGAGTCCCGTTTACATTTCTTCAGTCTTCATTTCGGTCATTCGATGCTGATTTCAAGCCGGCGATACAGATGCCAACGAACACATCTTCGTCGAGAGCCACATCCATGGCCACAAAGACATCACATCACCGGTAACAGTCTCGAATAAACACCCGTTCACACTCGGATTTCAACTGGCTGGCATATTCATATTTATGCCACATTGTTGATAATAATCGTGTTGTTCAATGTTCATTGGCCGAGAAGGAAGTTGTTGGGGCCGTTGTTGCCGTTTGCCACAATTTCTGTGGTCATAGCAATTTTCGCATGCTGTGCTGAAATTAGCAACTTTTGGCATGAAAATCGATCACCGTTCGATATACTGTCCAGCAGGAAAAATTGTAACATATCCCCCCTCGTTCTCTCTCTCTCTCTCCTGCTCTCGGTCAATAGGAGCATTAACTTTACAACATGGGGTGTTATGATATTGCGAGGCGATTTTTATTGCCGCCACTTTACCCCGGCCATGTTGCAATGTGTGAATTAATGATCCGCTGGGACGTTAGTACGATTTGCCCAACAACAAACATTTCACTGAATTTTGGATTGTCTCTACGGAGCTGGCCCATTCTATCTTTGACAAATCGCCCAACAGTTGTTATCCCCATCAAGGCTGTTAACACAACAATTTGTCATAACAACTCCTTACAGTTTCCCCAGCAATGTTTTGAGTTCGCCGATAGAAATACATCTCTGAAAGGAGCATTTTGCCCTCCGCATATCCTGGAAAGGGGAGAATAAATTGTTATCCATTATTTCCCGACAGAAGTTTTCATCTTGGCCTCACAATATTTTCAAGTGTTTTGTGATTACTTCAAAGATTTGTTGGACTTTATGGATGGATTGGTTTGATTGGTGAGCGTGTAGTAAGCGCCTGTGGGATTCCTCAGGAGGAAATTAATTACATTTTCACATTAATTTTTAATGTGAGAGTGTTAATTAAAAAGTTGAATAACAGCCAAAATATTTCTTGGCACAAGCCCAATCTCCGATCGTTGGTTGTGGAAATTACGTTTAAAGATATCGTTTCTTGGATTTCCAAATCAGTTGGTGTAATCAGAAATGAATGTATTGTTGATGGTAAATCTGAGCTGTCTAGACGGTAGGTGAGGATGCCCCACACAAATGAAATCTCTCGGCATTCATGTTTACAGAGTTAGTTGAATATTGTGTGATTAAATACCCGACCGTCTTTGGCTGTTCTGGAAGTTATTGACTATGTGGTGTATGGCAAACGTCGGCATCGAGACATGAATTTCTGAATTTCTGAACACAGCAAATCATGTTCTTTGAACATGAAATGAAACCGATTGGAATTGTGTCTTGCTCTGCATGTATCCATATGGCTTTGTATCCATTTGTATTGGTATTCATATGTCTTGGTATTCATATGTACCTGTGTTGTCTACACGAGAGAATCACTTTAAGTTTCCAGACAATTGTAATACCGGCACACTGAAACTATAGAGGCTTTAAGGCCAAGCTTTGACTTGCATCAGAAACGTTCTCAACGGCCAACACACCAGCCTGATCAGTTGATGTTTTTGTGGTTTTTAAAACATCAAAAACTTTGTATTTTTTTCCTTTAACCGGAATGAAAAAATTACAAACATAGTCATATGGCAAAAAATGCTACTAAATTAAGATATTTCGGTACAAACTATTTATGCCCACCGGAATCGTAAATATGTTTTTTTTTTGGAATTTTCCGAAAACTTGGTTTCTTCGGTAATTTTGAGGGGGGGGGGGGGGGGGTTTTGTACCTTAAAATTTAAATTCCGTTTTATTGCGTTTGCCAGGAAAATTCGGTCAAGTGAAAAACACAACAGCCACCCTAATATCTGTAATATTATTCTACAGTGGGAGTCTAGTGGAATTTTCTTTCGATTTCGTTCCACTAACATCAATTGCCGGAACTTGAGTATGATATCGCCAACAAGAGGAGAACAGAAAATAAATGTGATTCATTTTCAAAATATTTATAAATTGAGCAATAATTTCCTTATCATTCTGTGATGTGTGTGTGTGTGTTTGGATATGAGTTCTTAGTTTACATATGGCCCACATCCATGGCATGGCCCCAGCAACAAGATTTAACAACAAAACGGTTTACTTTTTTTGTAAACAAATTCGTACCAAAAAAAAAAAAAGGCGGTGCAGAATTCGAATACGACGTTAATGTATTGCTTGGGTTACTCCTCAAATTCGCGTCTGTTGACCTGATTTGCGATATGTTATGGCCTTTCTGTTGTTGTTGCTGTAGTTATTTGGTACCTGTTTATTTGGATTGTCGTTAAGGTCCAATAGCGGGGCTTCGCCAGTTGTGGGCTGACGTTTTAACGAAAACAAACAAACTGTGAAACAATGTAGCCATGTTTTTTGCCTTGGCTTTTATATTTAAACCAAACAACCCCCCCTCCCCCCCACTCACATTTTATGGAAAGTGGATATGTTAATTTAGCCATTCCATTGGTAATGCTGTGAAATATTGTTCTCGGAACCATCAAGATCATGTAACGGCATTGGTGGAGTTTTTTTTTAAAGTAAACTCCTCTTAAGTGTCCACTCGTTATGTGTTGTGTGCGCCTTACCCATAAGCTGAGTCCATGTGAGTCACCCTGTGTTGAAAGCGAACATGTTTCTAGGGCACTAAATAACCTGTAGGGTGTATACTATTCGGCCAGACTGACTTAATGGCTGCCAGATAAAAAAAAAACACTTCTAGCGGTTTTGTGCGTAAAAAAATCGAAAATGTTTTAAAGCAGCAGCTAAACAGCTTTCGCATTAAAATCTAAATGTGTGTGTGTGTGTGTGCGCGCGTCTTAATTTGATTTTGAAGGTGTTTTGTCGGTTTTAACAGCAAAAAACAACAACAAATTCGACAACTTTAAAAAGGTAAACAAATGCCAGCCAATTCATTGTATTTCGTATGGCCGTTGTTGTTGCTGCGGCTGGTTTTCGCCTTTCCTTTGTGGTGAATGTTGCCAGCAAAACCAAAACAAAAGAGCTAATTTTGACCTAAATGATTTTAAAGTCTTGTTGTTGCCGTTTTTTTTTTGTTTTTGCTAAAAATAAACATAAATCAATAAAAAAAAAACACGCACAGCACAAAGAAAGAAAAGGGGAACACGTCACAGAGATAGAGAGTGATAGAGTACATTGATAAGGGGACACCCTGGAAAGAGTGAGAGAGAGAGAGGCGGGGCGCGAGCAAAGGGGGCACAAGAGTGTGATCTTAAGTGCTTTGTCATTTTTGGAACAAAACAGTACTAAAAAAAAGTGCGTCACTTTTTTTTCCCCCCGGTAGGCCCATAGCGGGCGCAACGCATTTACTAACGTTGCCTTCAAGTGTGGTGTATGTTTTTTTTCTGGTTTGTTTTGATTCACTTTGTTATTGCGTGTGTGTGTGTGTGTGTGCGTTCATCGTGTTAACGTGTATTTATTGTTCCATTTGTTTAATATTTTATTTATAATTTGTTTTTCTCTCGTTTTCTGTTATCATCTTGCTGTGGTGATAGTTCGGCCGGGCCATTTGAATGTGTGCGTGCCTACGCAATTTTATTGTCAATGTTATCACTTGAGATATGCAAACGTTATTGAGCTGCTGCTGTTGTTGTTGTGGTTGTAGTTGTTGTTTATAACGTACGTGGCGAGGCGACGGCGTTATTTTTCTTATTGAAATTATTCACACTGCTCACATGTGAGAGCGAGTGAGAGCACGTGATGTTCGTTTCGAAAGCAACACTGGCCGGCGCTCGATTTCGGGTTCATTCGAACTGGGTTGGGTGAGAACACAGCAAATATTGAAAATTAAGAAAAACATAAGATGTTCTTTAATATTTAAATTGAATTATAAACATATGAAGTGGAATTTGGACTTTTTGGGAGATGTTGTTGTAGAAATTGTTAACGATTTGATTCAAAATACGTGCATATTCAGCTTGAATGAAGCATTTCCCAGCAAAAACTACCTTCAAATACACTTTTTCTATGCGCTGGCCATGTCAAAACATATTTGTAAAGCATCTGAGTCACCCTGTATTAAATTTGGCGGAAGTTGAAAGCAAACAAGTTTTTATCAAAGGGAATATTTTATTTTTTTTTATATTTTTGTTCATGAACGAGCAGTGTTTGTAAATTACTTAAAATATCTACTGGAATTCAGAACTTTAGGAAGATTTAATTATTCTCTGCCGAATATTATTTTAGGCTTATTGACCCTGCCTTGTAAGTGGAGAGTAACAAATCAACTGATTTGAACCTTATTTCGTGCCATTATTGACTTTACATTAAAGATAGGTTGTTCTAACCCGACACCTAGTCAAACCGCCAATATATTGAAGGAAGAGTTCGCCAATAGTGTAATCTCAGCAAATGGCCCGATCAAGTGGACACCTGTCTCACTGTTGTGATACAACTTCGTTGGTTTTGTTTGTTGCCGTTCTGTGTAGAACAAATCCAGAAGATATTTGTGGAAGAGTGGCGGAAACCTAAATTCCCGGGACCTATCGCTCCACTCCCATTGAAGCCCACAATTGTCCTCGGCCTATTTTCCGTCACATTTTACTTACAACGAACATGAGTTTGAAATATTTACAAATCCAAACGACCACAAATAAAAAAGTATTCCATGTATTTATGGGCACTTTTTTTTTACCAACATTAGACTTTAAAATGGATTTCGAAATTTAGCAAATTGTGTTTAACATTTTTCAAAATAATCCAAAAATAATGTTTTTTTTTTAAAAAAAAAATCCAGCAATCATTTGTTCAGTCCTCAATTCACGACCATTTAGTGCTGAGTAAAGTCATCTGTCGTAAGAAATTGCTCAATGTGGGGTAGACTACACCCCCTCCCCCTGACCACTGATTTGTGTTCTGATTGACACCATCAGGTTGGAGAGACTGACTTATAACACAAATTTTAAAAAACCAAATTCCGGCCTTTTGTTTTTGCCTTTCGGGAAATCAATTTGCCAAATGTCTTCTTGTGGGCACAGCCTACAATTCTGCACTGACTTGCAAATTGTTTTGGGGGGAAAGTCCAAACGATGAAAATGTGCTCACATGCAGAGGCCAACAAGTCAGGCATAAATTTGTTTTCAATAACAAAAAAAAAGACCCGACCGACGACCCACCACATTAAGATGATGATGATGAGGATGGTGATGGTGATGGGGGGTTACAGTCGACACCAGCAGCCGTGTGTTTTCCAGTGGCAACTACAAGCACCTTTCAACCAATTCTTTGAAGGAAAAGTCAACGACAAACATCAATAACAACAATAACAACAACAACGATCTTACAAACCGAAGCCACTTCTGCTCAGGTGACATTTCGCAAAGGTGAAGGTATGGCTGAGGCAAAGAAAAATTAAAAATAAAAAAAAAAAACCCAGTGAACAGCATCGAGGAAAAAAAGGTGGTGGCAGCAGCAGCGTATATTTTATATAAGGTTACCTTTTGGGTTGTTGTCTTGCCACCAACTAACACTGGCTGAGTGTATGTGTGCCCGAACGTTAACTGGGTGCTGAAAATGTTGTTTTAGTTTCGTTTTGTTTGCAATGACCAACTGCCAACTTGAACTTGAGGAACCTCTTACGTTTTCTGTGTCTGTTTTTTTTTCTTTTCGTTTGCCTCCCAAAGCCAAGACATTTTGGATGGGTGTTTATGGTTATGGCCGTTTGTTGTTGGACAATCTGCAGCACACACACACACCCCTTTACACATATGTGTGTGTGTGTGTGTACCCAAGCCTTATTAGAAATGCATGGACATGGGCCAACAATATATGCTGGTTTCTGTTGTTGTTAAAAAAAAGAAGCAAAAAAAAAAGAAATGTTGCTGTTCGTGTTGGTGTTGCTGCTACTGGCTGTTAGCTGGTTGTATAATGTTTGGGTTTTTCTGTTGCTGTCGCTTTCTGGGTGTTGTTTGACTTTCTTGTCCGATGTTTTCGTTGCTCTTTCTTCCATTTCAATTGGAAATGCTCTTAGAAAGCAAACTAAAGGTGATGGTGTTCGATGACGTTTGGGCTACTTTTAATCGTTTTGCACTTGCCGCAATCAACATGTGCTGCTGCTCCTGCTGCTGGTTGTCTTGGCTCGGTCTGTCTCTCTCCCGGCTTGCTAGATCGTTTCGAATGTTAAGGAAGCATGTCCTTTTTCGAGTCGTGGTAATTGTTGTCATCATTCCGGAAAACATAAACTGTTGCCCATTAACGTTTTGTTTTGGGTGGCAAATTATAAATGTTGCTGTTCCTCCCTTCATCCGCTTGCAGTTTGTTTTCTTTCTTTCTTTCTTTAGTTTTGTGAAATGTATTTGCTTAAGGTTTGACAACGGCATCGATAAAATGGAAACAATTGTAAATGTCATAGGCACGCCGACGGATGGACGTACCGACAGACAGACAAGGCGACGGAGGTGCAAACAAATGCTATTTTCTCAGCACAAATGTCATCTTGTGTCTTTTTTTTTTATTTGGTTTTGCCTCATCGAAGGCAAAACGTTGTTAGCCGAAAGGGAAGTGCTACGATGTCTACGATACATATGTGTGTGTGTGTGTGTGTGAATGTTGTTAATGCTATTTAATGGCAGTCAGTTGGTCTATTGTTAACGTTCAAAACAAACAAACAGACAAACGTACGAAACAAACAAATATTTATTAAATGTAAAATTATTCGTTGATATTGTTGAACAATTTCCCATTTCCCACGTTTGTTGCTGTGCATGTTGTTCTACAAAAACACTCACGCACTTGCATTTTAAATAACCCACAACAACAACAACAACAACCGCATCAGCAATGGCAACAACATCAATAATAATACCAACAATGCCAAACCAGCGTAGCTTTCTCTTGACGGTGGTTTGACGTTGAACTCTTCTATTCTCTGCAAGACAGACAATAACAAATGCAATGGACATTTGTCTTGCCGGGCTGTCTCTGCGTGTGTGTGTGTAAGCACACGCACACTTGCAACTGCATTTCCTTTTGCATTCATTACGAGGTGTGTGTGTGTGTGCGTGTGTTTGCGTGTTGAGGTTGCAACAAATAAGGGCGTTTAAGTTGTTGCTGCTGATAGATTGCCGTGGATTGTTGGGTATCGCTGTCACATGGAGGGGAGCCAACAACACGGGCGGGCAGACGGACAGACAGGCAGAGTCTAACGTTGTCGCGCATACATAGCGGCAGGCACCTGTCGCTTTGATATGTGTCGTCGGTGTGTTGACCAAAACCAACTGAGGGCATACAGCATAATGAAAATCTAACGAAAAAGGTTCTCATACATGGACACCATGGCCAGTGGATTGGGTACTGGGACAACTGTGCTTGTCGTCGGCGGTGCACAGTGGTCCGAGAATCGTCCTGTCCTGCCCTTAACTGTTGATGTCGCAGAGTTGCACACTAGGCAATTTTACTTGCGGCAATTTTTAAGATTCCCTTTTGAACTGGCCGCCAAAGTTTAGACAAGAAAATTCTTTTTCGGCAATTTTTGTTTCAAACAGAAATGACTTTCAAAATATCAAAATACGAAAAGAAATTGCCAATACGAGCAAGTTTTTGCCCTTTCCATTCCCCTTACCCCTCTCCTTCCAAGAAACTGAGACTTGCGTCAATAAAAGTTGTCTAGAGTGAATCCATGAAATTCCAATTATTTATTTCTATTACTAAAATTGAAATTTGTTTAAAAAACAATATATACATATTGATCTGTTTGGTCGATTTCGAACCACTGTGTAGTCGGCGGTTCTGTAGGCCCATTTAAAATGCAACATGCATACAATCGGGAAACTTACTTACAGACCTACAAATTAGCGGTTGTTTGTTGTTGTCTTTTTTTTTTTTTTGTTTGATTTTGCTAGCACACATGAGAGCCATGTCTCCATATGTTGGTATAGGCAAGACATGTGCAAACATTATTTACCGTAATAATAATCGACACAATGACGACACATGATGGAATAGGCCAGGTTCTATGTGGACAGTGTGTGTCGGGCTTTGAAACACACAGCGGATCAAATGGATCGACACAAAAGTAGAAATAAATCAAAACACATGGAACGCTTCGAAAATATTTGAACATCCTTTAATAATTGAAATATGAATATATTCTAAATTGATTATCAGTTCAGTTCTAGTCCAAAAAAATACTCAACAAGCAAAGGTAGAACTAGAATTTTTGCTCTGGCAACTTTCTTAGACATAGAGAAAGCCTTCAACAATATTAAAAAAAGTGTTATTTGAGAATGATTTTTGTACCAGAGTTCTTGGTAGGCGGGGAATTCAAGGATATTAGGAGAACACAGGAGAGCACTTTCCGTTCCGATGGCTTATAACAGTGAATAACATTCCCAGAGAATTCGAGCAAAGAGATAGAAAGAATGTAGCATACGCCGCAGAAGTGCCAATACTGGTATTCGGAAAGCTCCTCCCAACTATCAGTCAGGCCATGAATGAAGCTTTGGATGAACTAACATCCTATGCCAATAGAAAAGAGATTCAAAGCCAACCTATGTAAAACAGAACTATTAGTTTTTACTAGCAGATATAAGGTAGACAAAATTTAGATTACCCTGGCTGGACGGAGTGGAACTCAAACTAGCCACGAATTCTGAAATACCTAGGATTATTTCTGTACACCAAACTTTCCAGGAAAATAAATACAAAGGAAAAACCCAAAAAGTGACATAGTAGCGACTACGCAAGCAGAAACTGCATAGAATAGGATAGTGCGGACCATGGCCAAGGGTAGTTAAATGGATCAACGCGGTACGAGTAAGAACGGTTCTTACAAATGATCATACAGTGTGGTGGGAGACAACACGGGTAGGCAGTTACTCTAAAGAACTAGACAGAGTACAGAGACAGTGCGGTGTCCGGCATAACGGAGACCATCAAAAGCACACCACTGCACCGGATACTCTACAATTGAATACTATAACAAGACATCAGATAATGTGTGGGTTAGTTAATGAATGCAGACAGGCTTACGGCTTGTGCTGTGTATCAGGTCACTGTGACATCGCGCATGATCAAATCCTTAAAAGAAGGATGAAATCCTTAAAAGAGTACTCGATAACTGGGACTGGCTTGCAAAGTATCAAAGGCCATTTCGCGTAGGTGAGAATTGGCAAAGAAAAGCACACTGATGGGACTGGATAGAAGGAGTCTCAGACCTGTAAAAGAAGTTATCACAGGCCACATTTCAATCAGGCGGACGACCAGCAAATCGCCCCACAGATGTGTGAGGATGAGTTGGAGAGAGTAGAACATGTTATTTGAGCAGTCTCTAGGTGATAGAAACTTGAAGGAACTGGGGGACATCAGAAAGATAAGGATTGAAGACATATGGCCCCCATGAAGCCTATTATGAAGCCTCATTATTGGGGATGCGGTTACCCAACAAATTAACTAACCAGCGGACCATACACTATACTCTATTCCAGGGCTTACCAACTCATTGAGTCTTACGCCTCCCCAAGGTAAAGTAAACATGTCCACGTTCCCCTTCAGACCGACCAAAGAAAATCGCAAAAATACCAACAGACATGTACGAAAAACTCAATTTAGCCGACAGGATTTTCAAAAAATAACCCCTGAAGAAATTGGAATAAAGCTAACGAAACGTTGGGCACATATATGAAATAAATTAGTTTTATTTAATTGATAAACAGGAGCCTGACCAATCAGTCCAGTCAAATACGACAAAAAATAAACATTAGTTTTATTGTTGAAAGAAACTTTGTGGTCGTTGTTGTTCTTCTATTATTATAAATATGAATCCAAATTGTACATACTCCTCACTAAGTAGTCCCATTCTGTTTTTTTTTGAAAATCATGGTATCACTATACCGGTACTGATCATGGTACTGATTCCTGCTTTTGGGTTTTTCTTTTTTTTTTTTGGTTTCTTCAGTTGTTAACGAAAGCTCAGCTATTTGGATTATTTCATAAAGGCCCAAATAAAACATTTATCATTTTGTAAGTAACAGTTGAGTGAAATCTTCTGAGGAAGTGCTAATTTGTTATTGCACATTAAGTAGTCGTTACTATTTCTCATTGCTCATTGCTCGTTTTCGTTATTATTTATTTACGGACATGCATGAATGCCTCAAATTATAAATCAACAGCCAAGCACAAAAAAAAAAATGCTATAAAAATATTGAACTAATCCATGAGAGTTTCTCAATGTTTTTATTTATTATTGTTGTTGTTATTGTTGTTGCCAGCATAAAAAAAAACCAATGGAATTTTTTATTGCAAAAAAATAAACGTAGATATGCAATAGGCAATCAAGGCACGAGATACACATGTGCGTTTCGCAGGCAAAAACCAAAAACGTTACTTTAAGTCCAAATACCAGAAGTTGGCAGTTGGAACAAACAAAAAAATCCATACACTGAAAATAAATGATTGTTTCATATTTCCGCAATGAAGATATTACTGATTGTGTAATGTTTAAACGTATAATGAATGACAATTAATGGAACGGAATGGAACGATTAAGAATTAGTTATTTTAATCATTAATAGCGCAATTCGTTGAAAGGACATTTTAGATAAAAATAAATGAGAGGATTTTCTGTGGATGTAATAAATGGATCACAGCTCCCCGTTAGGCGAGTTGGTGGCGTGGTGGCCTATCAGCGTGACGGTTGTGAGTTCCATTCCCACCAGAGAGTTTGGGCAAATGATCTGTGTCACCCGGTTTTTACCCTTAGACACAAAGTTAGAATATAAATTTACTTTGTATTGTAATTAATAATAAATAAATAAATTTACTTTGTATGCTAATTACAAAAAAAAATAATGAAAAATACTAAAATATTTATCAATTTCGGAAAATTTCTCTAAGGGAAATGGCAAATGTGTTTTTGAGATGATTTTCAGCTCAGACTCACACATCTGCCAGCGATGGATTTCTTTTAGATTGGCAACGCCAGCGTTTTGTCATACGCCCGAAAGTTTTGTATGTACATGTGGAAAAAGGCTGAGGGACGGAGTGCATTTAATTTCTACATATTTTATGACCGATTTGTGTTTTTCTTGCCGTTACCGATTATTTTCCGAAATTTGCAATTAAACATTTCAAAAGAAATTTCAAGTGAAAGTTTGTGGGCTTTGATTGTTGTTGTTGTTGTTGCTTCAGTTGTTATATAAAATAAATAATGTTACGGTTTCTGTAAAAGTTGTGTGCTGTTTGCTATAACAGAAACAACAACAACACATAATTGTTGCACGTGCACTACAAATATTGTACTTTACAACAACAACAACAAATTATAGTTGTAGTTTTTGGTTTGTTTTTGTTTTAAAGTAACTTTCTATTTTGTTTTCGGTTTCGCTTTTGTTTTTTTGTTTCGTCTCTCCTTTGGTTGTTGTAATTACAGTCAAACTTCCAT
The DNA here is from genome assembly GCA_958296145.1 of Hydrotaea cyrtoneurina. Taxonomy (NCBI): domain Eukaryota; kingdom Metazoa; phylum Arthropoda; class Insecta; order Diptera; family Muscidae; genus Hydrotaea; species Hydrotaea cyrtoneurina. The sequence goes on from OY282512.1 coordinate 42,430,294, forward strand.
AAGGCGAACCACCATTACCCCGCAGAAAAGTGCGACTTACAGAAACTTTTGAGTGATGGAATTACTTAAAAAATTGTTTAAGGGTTGCGCAAATTCGTGTTAAAGAAAATTCGTGTTATGGAAGTTCCACTGTAATTGTAGTTTTGAAATCATACGGAGAAAACCTTTAGTATGAGAGGTAAATTTTTGTTTTTTTTTTTTTTACTATGAGATACGAGCATTAGATTGATTTTCAAGTATACTCGTACGAACTAGGAAACGGAATACAAAGCAACGGATCACGTTGCCCACTGCAACATACGAGCGTTGCATGTTGGCCACCTAATCATTTGCAGTTTTTTTTCCCTTCTTTGGTTTGGGCCAAACGGAAAAAATTGTGCCCTAAGGTAAACGCAAATATATTTGATTGCATTAAATCCGAGAGAGAGCAGGAGAGCAGGAGAGCGGGTTTAGAGAGAGAATTAAAGAAAAGCATCGTCCTACACGCATGAGGCAGCTCGATTCATATGAATGGCTGCTATTGAATTGCTCGAGCATAATTGAGATATAAGCCGGCACCGTACTTCACTCGGGGCCAAATACTAAAGAATTGTTGCATGGCCATCGCAGGGAATGAATAACTCGACATCTGTCTGTCCGTTCGCCTGCAATCCGAAATGCATTGGAAAGCACAAAAAGTAACAATTGTGATTGAGTTGTTTGCCACATTGGTTGTGCTGCAGCAGTACCATGTGCCGCATGGAGGCAGGCACGTTGCACTGCTGTGGCCTGCACATGCGAGACCACAACTCCCAACAATCCTCCAGTCGTGGCTGGTTGGCTGGCGGTTGTTGCTGTTGCTGTTGGTTGTGCTCGTATCTGGGAACATGATTAGTTTAAAATTGATTGCAGTCTGCAGCAAAAGACTGCCAATGACTGAATGAGTGCCGCCATCCCAGTCCCAAGTGCCACCAGCTAATGTTATTTCATGTTTCCAACAAATCATAGGCAAATTAAGGTGTATGCACCGAAATGTCGGAGTTATCATTGCATTCGCATTATGTTTAAAAAATCATTTTTCTTCAATTTCCTTCGGTTGTATTGTCGTGGAACAGTGACATCCGTGAGATGGCAATGGCAATCTCAACAGGTGGAATATTGAAGGGAACTGTTGGAGTTGTTGGAGCTGTTGGTGTGCTGAATAACAGTTTAAGGCCCCGGTTAAAGTTTGCTTTAAAAACAAAAACGACAACACGGAGATCGGGAAGTAATAGGAATTTCGACGATCTATAACCTTTGTATGGTCACAGAGCAGCTCGGTAAATGTTTTCTGACTAGGGGATAATTTCGACAAAGCTTATGTGGACAAGACTAGTGAAAAACTCCTTGAGTGACTCCTCTAGGTCTTCAGTAAAAATAGGAAGTGACCTCTACGAGCAAGAGATCTCTTCGCTTATCCTGCAGCTTAACATTCTCAAGGAGATGATGGTGGAAAATATTTATTAACTTTTATATTTTCCACTATCGTTTCTGTGAGAATATTAGGCTACACGATAAGCGAGGAGACCTCTTGCTCGTAAAAGGTTACTTCCTATTTCAAAGGTTACTTCCGACTTCAAATAAGAAAATGTTACAATGTGGACACTAATTAATTGACCACAGCAAACCAGTGAAAATGGTCATCGCCACCCTTTGACCGCCATTCTGCAGTAATTCCAGAATTATTTATTTTTTATTATTAATTACAATACAAAGTACATTTATATTCTAATTTTTGGGTCCAAGGGTGAACCGTGTGACACAGACCATATGTTTAGATTTTTTGCAGCGACAGACCAAAGCCTCTGGTGGGAATCGAAGCCACAACCCCCACGCTGATAGGCAAGCATGCTACCAACTCGCCTCCCGGGGCGCTTAACTCCAGAATTATGTTTTGCAAAACTACGTTGCCAACTGAAAGTAGGGCTGGCATTAGTACAGAAATGTCAGACACAATTAAGCCCAGAGTCACTCATGATCATTCCCATCATTCGAATGCCGGTCGTTCTCTCTCTCTCTGTGATTGTGTGGCAGCTGCCCCGGGTCTTTTGTATTATTAACACGATTTGTGAGCCCATAAGCCGCATTAGATGACGATACCGCAGTAAATGAGTGTTTTTCAGAATTTCAAAAACATTTTGCTGTTTTATTTTTTTTTTGTAGAGGGGTTTTTCCAAAAACCCATTAACATAACCCTAAAGGTTTACGTGTGTGTTTGTGTAGTTTTCCATTATATTGGTTTCTTTACCACACCCCCCTGCCCCTCCCCGTCCCCCACCACAGTAGTTCCGTCCTAGAAGTTGAACGCAAAGCAAACGCTTACAGTTCATATGTATGCCAAAAGTTGCGGCCAGAGCTGTTGATGTGACTGTTGGCCGTATGCAGACATATCTGCCAGATACAATTGCCGGTTATCCTATCGTTTATTAACGTTTCTGCTGGAGGTTCGCATGGCCAAAGCCAACGAAACGAACAAACAATCAGAGACCGAATTGTAACGTAAATTGTTGTGTCACGTTTAATTTGGTAATTTTCATGCAAATTCTACTTTTGGTTTGGTTTGTTTTGTTTTCTGTTGATTTCTGCCGTACTCTATAAACCGTAATAACTGTAACTTTGTATGGCATGTATCATTTCGGTGGATTTGGCCGTTTTCTTCTTCTTCGTCGTCGTCGTCTTCTTCTTCTAGTCGCATGTCTGGCCGGCTATCATGTCATTTGCGAAATTTCACATTCGACAGTTGGCTGTTGTATCGTTTTGTTTTCCAGTCACTTAAGTCACTTAAGTAAGAAGCAACAAGGCTCAGCGACAGCCACCACATCAACCGGCCAGCAACTGTAGCTGCAAGGTATTAGCATGTAGTTAAGATCTGTTGTTAGATTTGCATTTGCATTTCCATCAAATATTACCCCCAATCGAAACCAAATGAAAAACTTGCAGCGCATTCACGGCAAGGGGAGGGGGGACCTCACCGTTGCAACATTATTTAACGAGTGTAGCCGTATGGAGTTCATTATGTTCGTGAAGTTTTCGATTTTGTTGGGTGATTTGAAAGCTTAATGAAGGGCTATTAAATTTAATTTCAGTCGATTGCATTGGTTTTGAAAGTTTCACTTTAAAGGTTGGCCAATTCTTGGCAAAAATCACCAAAGACTCAACACCCATTTGCGGTGTGGGGGGAGGGGGGGGCGTCGTGCAACCTCCAATTTGCCATATTCAAATGACATTTCGAAACATTAAAGTAATGCAGCAACTTTCAGAAAGTGTTAATGTATCGCTGGAATATTTCGAAAAACTCTTTTCTATCCTCTCTATTCTTATTATTGATGTTGTTGTTGTTGTTGTGGATGTTGCTTATGCATAATTATATTAAAAAACAAAGAGGGGAGTGGGCGAAAGAAAATCACCAAAAAAAAAAATAAACTCCCGACACAAAGTCACTCCATGGCCGACTGATGGCCAGATAGACAAACTGTCAATGACAGCTACACTCATAGCAAAAAGAATGACCAAAACGTGCATGCACTGACAACATACGGGTACGAATATCAATGATTTGGCAAATTTCTCAACACGGGTTTCTTGATAACGAGCATTTACGGACAATTTGAGAAACCAACACATTTAAATTGACACATTTAAGAAGACGTTAATTCTTTCCTTGAGTGTAGTCAACACACTCACAGAGAAAAGGGTATTCTTCTGGGAACCTGCGGGCACTAAGTGAAATTGTGACATGGTGGGGGAGTGGATGAATCTAAACACCCACCCGCCTGCGGTACAAAATTTGGAAATTCAAATTACAAACCACAAATTGGGCTATCGAACACAATTTCAATGCTGACCGATCAGTGTTGTAAAAGTAAAGTGTAAGGAGATGAGATCATCGGAGGCTTTTTCCCCTGTAACTGATTCTCACTAGATGTGGCAACACTTTTTCTAATATTGTTGTTAGAATGGCTTGACGGCCACAACTTTGAAACGCCACGAGTTAAAACAGTTTACCTAGAATTTTAACATCTGCCAAATTGCATTATTAGTTTTTAACACTTTTAGGGAATTTTTAAAAGTTTGGAAACTTTTCTTTTACTCATTTATATAATGTTCTGTTGAGAAGGCTTCACCACCACCACCTTATTCACGTAAAATATAAGGCACATGGACTATAAATACAAAATTTGCCAACAATTTGATTATTTTTTTTGGAAAATTTTGGTTTCCATCTTTTGTACGCTTGTAGCTCATATCTTGGTTCGATCCACTAGGCGCCATCTTCCGGACTTAAGCTCGAGCACACTTTAGCTAGATCTGAGTGAATTGTCTAGCAAATCAGAGAAACCAATAACAAATGGCGGATTTATTTCCAAAAAAAATGTTCGGAGTCCCCCACTGGGTTTTTTTTTGTAAGACCAACACTCTGGGTTGTCACCTAAAAATGCCAAAAAATATATATTCTTTTTGGTAAGTAACAAAATTTTAAAAATCTATCACAATCGAGCCACTGGTTACACAGTACAACAGCCAATCTGGGGGGTGAGAAATTCCAAGTCAGGGTGATGGTACTAGGTCAGTATAGTAAAACCCTCAAAGGGTTTGGCGTTCGTATGTGTCAGTTTTTTTTGTGACCTTTTTAATATTTTCCTTATCTTGATGTTTTTTCGCTTAGTCGTAACATTTTGGCAAAAACTTAGTTTAACATAACTCGAGAACCACTTGTACGATTTTGATGAAACAAATTTAGAAAAATTAAGAATTACAATTTCTCTAATCTGTTTTTATACCGTTTTCCTATATGTGTAACACTTTCGAAGTTAATAATGAATGTATGAAGGGAAAAAAGTATTTTTTGCCTAAAAACTTAAATATTTTGTTTTTTAAATTCATAAAAAATCCAAAATGGAAAAAAATGCCAAAACTAATTACTTTCGCGTAAAGTCACATAACTCATGAGCAAAAAAAGGCATAGATCGATGCACGCGTTTCTCATTTATTCACAATTAGGTAAATGTATGAATTTCAAAAATTTGCTCCAGATATGCACAACATTATTTGGAGAAAACATTGACACTCACAAGCCGAACTCTCTCTTGATAATTTTTTGCCGTTTTGGTTATATGAACGGATTAAAGAAATTGTAATTCTAAATTTTTTTGAGTTTGTTTCATCAAAATCGGACAAGTGGTTCTCGAGTTATGTTAAACTACGTTTTTGCCAAAATGTTACAACTAAGCGAAAAAACATCAAGATAAGGAAAAAATTAAAAAGGTCATAAAAAAAAACTGACACATACGAACGCCAAACCCTTTGAGGGTTTTACTATACTGACCTAGTACCATCACCCTGACTTGGAATTTCTCACCCCCCAGAAAAAGTCCCTCGATTTGTTGCACAGTGTTATCAGCACAACCTTTCAAATGCAGCGAATATTTTCTGATTTTCAAATATTTGGGTCAGACGGGCGTGATGTGTTTTGTGTTCTTAAATAGAAAAATTGCTGAATTCTTCCAACATTTCTCCAACAATTTCAAGTGATTTGTTGTAACTATTTGTTTGTGTTTTTTCGCGTCATAAATGTGACCCCGTATTGGTTAATGCATCACTGCCACCAATTATGGCGCGATGACCTAAATAAATGCTGCCATTCAAATGCCAAGTACGAAATAGTACACTAAAGAACAACAAACACTAGATTTTTCACGTTTAGGTTTTCACTCGAACAAAAAAGAAAATGAAAAACAAAAACAAAACAAATATTAGTTTATAGTAAATTTTTTACAAGTTATTTATTTGTGTTGATGATTAGTTTTTCTTTGCTATCATTGCCTGTGTGCTTTTTTTTCCTTCATCTTCTGCTTACAAACAACACGAAATTATAGTAAAATTACGTTTGTGGTTTTTACGTCACCGGCTTTATTACTTTTTTTTTACAACCCCCCACCCCCCCACATTTTCCCATTTTTCCTCTACGCTGCACAGTTGTTGTGATTTGTGGTCTTTAATTACAAAGCTCGGCTTTTGTTGGTGCTGCTGTTGTTTTCCTTTAGTTTTCCAGCGTAACGACGAAACGACGTAACTACGTAGATTACACACATCTATGTACGTACAATCATCTGCAGTGGCGTCGGCAGCGCAGTCGCCAGCCAATAAGCGGGAAACACGCAAAAAGCTACGGCACAACAATAACAACAACAACAAAAGAAATAGATTGCATGTGTAAAAAAAAAAGAAGAAAAATACCGGCACTTTTCTTTCGTTAGAAAGCGTTTCTAACCAACGTACGTGCATACGGCGTACTAGTACGTAAACGTACGTACATACGTACGAACGTACGTAAGTGAGGCGGTGTCGAGATGTGTGCTGTCGTACGTACAGCTAACGTCGTCGTGTAAAGTGCATTATTGTATAAATGCTATTGCGAATGAATATGTTTTCAGTTATTGTTGTTTTAACAGCAGCAACAACAACAACAACAATGCCCACCACATGATATGTTATTTGATTTGTCTCATATTTTGTTGTGCTTTGCTTTGCTCTGCCCCAAACGTACGATGCGTCGCACACATGATGTGTTACGATGACTGAGTGACTGACGGAATTGAATGACTGATACAACACATCATGATTATCCACTAAATACAAGTTGTAGCAACTAACTACGTAGTACAGCTAACCGTGTATGTGTGTGTTTGTCTGTATGTATTTATGTAAGAAGATATCATTGTCGTTGTTGGTGTTGGTGATGTTCTGATTGCTGATTGTTGAACGAACATATTGTCGCTCTGTCATTGTTATTATTACAAATTAACACTGATGTAATGACAAACTCTGAGAATTCAGTAATAATTATTTTAATTATAAAACAGAAACCACAACAAACAACAAAACATATTTCAATTCAATAGAGACAACAATCCACTATTGACAGCCATGTGTCGAATACATAATAGGGTGGCGTACAAAACAAAACAAAAATAGCAAAACAAAAGTAGTAGTAGTAGCGGTAAAAAATATCCTGAAAAATTAACACTTTCCTCCCCGAAACTGTCACCAGCATCGGAGCTATTCTCAGAGGTCAGCAAGTGTTGAGTTTTGTCACGATAAAATTCATGAGACCGTTGGTTTCCATCAAACCTCTGCAATGAATGTCTGAAAACGACTTTCAAGGTGTTCAAAGCGCATCAGCGAACAGTTAACGTGAATCCATTTCCATCGATCAAAAGACTGTAACTTTTGATCTAGTCAACATTTTCGTGATCTGTGAAAAACTGTTTGTAGGCAAGGAGTGAGCGATTATTTTAATGGCTGAACATTAAAAATTGCACAATTGGATATATTTCACAAATATTTCCCAAGTTGACTACATTTCATATTTTACAATGTTATGGGCAAACATTTTTTTTTTTGTTTTTTTTTCTTTAGAGTTTTTTTTATGCCATTGTTCATATTTGCATTTTAAACAATTGATTTTGAAATTTAAAAACAAAATGAAATTTTAAATTTAAAAATTGTATTTTTTGCATACAAGTGGACATCTACATATATAGTCAATTGTTGTGTGTTTTCTTATCTTTACTATGACGTCGTACTTTTGTTTCCAGCGAGTATAGAAACTGGTTTCAAAAATATCGCTTTTTAGAAAAATAAAAGTAGTTTGGAGTACCACAGAGGGTTACAGTTAAGAGATCAGACAGAGAGATTAAGAGTCAGCCATAATGATTGGGAAAGGTGCTAGGGCATGACTTTTGCCCGCCCGAAATTTCACATTTCGCAGATACACAGAAAAAAATACGGGCCAAAAATATTCAATTACTGTCGTAATTGAAATTATGCTTGGATATCAATTAATGTTGTAATTGAACTTAGAAATTCTTGGTGAAATCAATGTAAAAAATAGTAAAAAAATCAATTTCTTATTTAAAATTTGAGTAATTGAATTCACAACTTTTGTAATTGGAAGAAAATCAATTAAAAAAGTAATTGAATTGACGAATTCCATACAAACTTCGTAATTGATTTCAAAAATATGTTTTTTCTGTGTAGGATACATTTAGTGCGAATTAATTATGTTTTTCTCATTAACTGTGAAAAACTATGTGCCCCAATGAAAAGATCACCAAATTACCTATCTTTTGATGACAAATTTTCATTCAAATCGGAGTTTATTTGAACGTGCTGTGACCAAAAAATTAACAAAACATAACAAAAAACACAAAAAAAAAAAAATTTCCCACTTAAATTCGAAATATTTGTAAAATATATTCGATTTCTAATGCAAATACCTTAAAATAATCGCTTACTCCTTGAAAACAAACACTTGTTTACAAAACTCCAAAATGTTGACTACATCAAAAGTAACCGACTGGATGGGCCGATGGAATTGTATTCTGGACCACTGTGCAAATTCTTTCTTTAGCGTCTCTTTTGACAAAACGTCATAAACATCGCCCGGCTATTTTCAAATTGACCCTCTGAACAAAACAAGGACAGCCGGTATGAGGTCCGGGCACTTGGGATTTATTAAATCGATCTGTCTTATGGGGCCACCCTTTATATTTGAGGGCACGTTTCAAATGTGTTGTTTTGTTGTTGTTGTTATTTTTTGTTTGTTACTCTTTGCACTGTTTTTCTATTGTGTGTGCGAAGCAATTGAATGTCACTCCATTTGTCATTTGAATTGCATTAATAGGAGCACTTACATATCCAAACAGACAGACACACATACATATGCTCGTACTACCATAACTACACACATCGCATACATCTGTGCATGTGCAGTTGTTTTTGTAATGTGTGTGTGTGTGTTAGTGTCGTGTATAAGTATTTCAAAAAGTTATTGCTGTTAATGTCATGCCAAAAACAGCAAGAGTTGTTATATTTCCTGTTTCGGTATGAAAATGCAATCTGTGTACGGACATAAGTGCCACTTACTGTTGTTGCTCTCGCTCTCGCTCTTGTTGTTGTTTTTGTTGTCTGTTAACTTATTACCGGATTTTTGCTGTTGTTATTAAAATAAAAAAAATAAAAACAAAATCTTGTTTTTTTTTTACAACCATTCTATGTTGACTTCATTTTTACACACAACTAATGAATGTTTTTTTTTTTATTCTAACTTTCGCCTGCTTTTACAAGGGTAGGGGTGTGGTGCGAAGGGAAGGGGGGGAGACTGAGCAAAGTGTCAGAACAGCGGCGCACTGTTGATATGTTGAAGCTGTTCTCGTCGAGCTAAATGAATAATTATCAGAGTTGTTATGAGGTCAACTTGTTTGACAGAGTCTCGAATTGCGTATATTTTTCTGTCAAGTGTCTGCGTTTGCCGAAGAGTGGAGGAAAGCCCCAGAAATGAAATATCCAATGTTGCTTATCAATGCTGTGGAATGGGTGTGCAACCACACGCACACACACACACATACATGGACAAATACAGTCATATTTATGAATCTACATTGGTTGGCTGTCTGTCTGTCTGTCTGAATTATGCAATGAAAGTCAAGCATTACATCATTAAGTTGAAAATTCTTCGAATTTTAGAGGAGTTTCTGATGCGGCACTCCTCCCCAGATGTCTGTCTGTTGGTGGCTAGAACGATGATTCATTTAATATTTTCAGTTGACGCTGTGAACACCGCAAGTGATTAATAAATGACAAGTATGGCTTCAATAAATTGGCAATCATTACAAATCGTTTGCGTCAGAAACTATGAAGATATACAGGATACACAACCAACACGGCCATAACTTGTTTCATTTAACCGTATCTGTTCATCACAGCGTTAGTGGGATAAGTGACATTTGTCTGTTCCCTTAAGTGGACAATTCGTCATTCGAAACAGTAGGGGGGTGGGAACTGGTAAATAGGTCAGTGACTGCATGGATGGAAGTAGTTTTGAGCGGGAGTGCGAGATGGTTTCACAACCTAATTTTCTTGGCCGCAGGGACAAATCAAACAAAGAAATTTATATTTCCTCTCACTGGAGTATACGTTTCAACCATTTACCAACTGAGCACTGTTTTGTTGTTTCCTAAATTCTAGTGAATTATTTAGGAAATCTCTTTCAGTGGCCTTGGAAAACGACTAACTTCAAGACACTTGTCAAGACATTTGTCGACCATAAAACTCATGACATTTTCCCGGTCCATGACATATTTGCCCCCGGTTAGAGTAAAATAAAAAATTTAACCAATTAATTGGAAAACCGAAATGCCTGTCAGTCTGTGGCAATTGCATGCTAATCACATTACATGTTAGCTTATTAATTACCATAAAATAAATAAAATGCAAATCGGAAATATGAAAATATTTTCACCAAAATGTAACATTTTCAACAAATATTTGTTCATTTTGCCATTTTACCAAAAGATAATGTTATTCAAAAACTGCTGCCACCGACATACGTATGGAAATACAAACAGACGACGGTATATTTGTGTACATAGGTGGGTCTTCTGTGCAGGTCTCTAGGTAGAAACGTGTAGCACACTTTGCCATCATTTCCGAACTTCTTGCTGTACACAAATTTGGTTGTAATAAGAGATTCGGGTCTCGTCATCTGCTGTTGCCTTCACTATTTTTGCCTCCGTTGTATGATAAATAAATGTATATATAAATATACAACAATAACAATAACAATAATAAAACAAAAACCCTGAAATTAGTAGATTTTCGTTAAAAGAAACGAAATATTGTGAATATGGAAGCCTCCCCCCACACTCCCGCTAACTTGCCCACCCCACCACATCAGCAGCCGCATCAAGAAGATATAAAATAAAAATACAATCGTCCAAATAGGTGCATGTGTGTCTGTGGGTATGTTCATAAGTATGCATCTCAATCTGAAATGGCATTACAACAACAACAACAATAAGAAGAAGAAGAAATAAGTAATACAAACAAACAATTCATACCGACTTCCGCATTGCATAAAAGCAATGAAAACCGAATGAACAACAAAAAGCGAAAAAAACAAAATGATACGAACTGCACAACGAAAGAACACGGCTGTGATATGAAGATGCAAAAGAATAATACAGATAAAATGCATACAGTGCTGGGCAAAAGTGTGTGTCACTTGATCGAACCCCGGTTAAAGTTTGCCCAAAAATCCCCTATATGGAAATCTGTGTGGTGGAAATAATAGAGATGAAGATGCATACAGTGGTGGGCAAAACTGAGGGCCACCTGTTGAAATCTCAAGTACAGCCAATGATTTCCGTATAAGTATAGTATATAGAATTCTATATTCTAAGAGATTGTTAGAGCAAAATAGCATACAGTGATGGGCAAAAGTGTGTGTCACTTGATTGACAGCCAAAACTCCGACCCACGACTTCTCTCGTACATAGAAATCGATATTTTAAGAGAATAATAGAGATGAAATACATACAGTGGGGGGCAAAACTGAGTGTCACATGTCACAATCTCAAGTATAGCCAACAGTTTCCGAAAGTATAGAATATGCAAATCTATTTTCAAGAAGAAAAAATGCCATACAGTGATGGACAAAAGTGTGTGTCACTTGTCGAAATCTCAACTACAGCCAATGATTTCGGTATTCTAAGAGAATATTATAGACAAATTTATACAGTGATTGGCAAAAGTGTGTGTCACTTGTTGGAAAGCCACGACCAACTAGTTCTCAAAACTCTCGTATATAGAAATCGATATGCTAAGAGAATAATACAGATAAAAACACATACAGTGATGGGCAAAACTGAGTGTCACAATTCGCAAATCTCAAGTATAGCCAACGGTTTCAGATAGTACAGAATATGGAAATCTATTTTCATGGACAAAAGTGAGTGCCACATGTCGAAATCTCAAGTACAGTCAATGATTTACGAAAGTATAGTATACAACAAACTATTCTAAACGACCATTACATATTTAATAAAATAATATTGTAATGGGCAAAACTGAGTGCCACTTGTCGAAATCTTAAGTATAGCCAACGAATGATAGCCATATATGAAACTCTATATTCTAAACGAATATTACAGAAACAAATGCATACAGTGATGGTCAAAAGTGTGTGCCATTTAGTCAAAAGCGTGATTCCCCAGTATATGATTAGAAAACGGATTAGAAACGTTTAAATTTAACCACTCTTGTCATGTACTAATATCAGACATGGCTTAAGCACAAAGTTACCGCTAAACCTTCTAAGGGAGTTCTTTTCTACGGGCTAGATTAATGTGTCGTATAGTTGGAGTGGGCTGTTAATGTCGGAGTAAGACTCGACAAGATGACTTTGCTACAGTGAACGGCTATTGTTTTTAACAACGCTTGCATTTCGACATGGTTCGAAATTGGCGTGAGCCACAGAGATGCAGCGAATGTTATAATTTGCTTTCGTTTTATAAAAATGATTATCCAATTGGCTAGGAAATTAAACCGTGCCCAACACCAATCTCCCCTTTTACACACCCTTGAACCACCCTTAAAAAAAATGCAATAATACACATGTGAAATATAAATGTGAACTATTTAAACCTGCTTTACAAAGTTGTGGCAATATCCATGATCTTCTGCTCTATGTTTGACTTCATTCCATCGGATGCCGAAATTTGAAAATTCCATCATCCATGTATCCATGCCGGTCGCCCACAGCGGCAACTGTCCTAAGTGTTCCCATGACTTCTATGGCTGACCTTTAAATTGAGCTTAAAAGCTTATTTGATGTCTCCTTTAAAGGCATTGATTCGAAACACTTTACGAAAACTTTAAAATAAACCAAGAAAGCGTTTTTTTTTCTCATGACGACACTCTCCTCCAATCAATGTCAATGTAGACAAATGCCTTGTTTTACTTTTGACAGCCACTGTATCGGTAGTTTATATAGCACAAAGATGATCAACAACAACAATAAAAATAATAATAATAACATTTGCATATTGAATTTGAATTTTGTTATTCTATTCTGGGTGTTTTTTTTTTTTCAATATATTTTTGTTGTTATCTTTTGAGGAAAACCTGCATCTTTTTTGCATTTAAAATTAAATAAATAAACAACAACAAACAACACGACAGAACGACCAATAGCAACAACCATTTCGAAAATATATCAAATCGGATAAATGCAATGGCAAGAAAAGTTTATTTGTCTTAAAGACGGAAAGTCTTTAATTTCAAATTAAGAATAATTTGCAATAAGGTCATTTGGAAGGGATGGGCGGGGGGAGGGTGTTTGACGATGATGGCCCATTAGACACGCACAAAGTACACACCACACACACAATTGGTTATTTTTTGTTTTGCCGAAGATACAAAGTCATGTGGATCCATGTGGGCTTCGATGAACGGCATCCCCCTTTGTCGGACTGAATAGATGGAGAACTTGCAGCGCTCCGTCCGACTGACTGAGTAATTGTAAGTCAAATGCAATTTCAACATTACGACGCAATTGTTTACAAATGCACACACGGACATGTCATAGCTGCATATTCTGGTATGCTGATTTGTCCGTCCGTCCGTCCGTCCGTAAGAGTGTGCGGTGCTGCGGCCGGCAATTATCGCAAGTTAAGCGTGTTTTGATGTCATAATAAGGGCCACACCCGATCATTTCAGTCGCCTGCCCAGCCCTCCTTGCGCACACTTCCCCCCCTGGTGGGTTCTGTTGCTGCTGCTGTTTCTCATTATTGTTATTGTTTTTATTATTATTGTGGACTTGTCCCCCACTCACTCAGTCACTCTGTGAATAGTGTTTTTTTTTTTTCATTTTGATTTGTTGTTGAGTTTCTTTCATTTTAATTTGTCTTCAATTTACAATTTATTTAGTTTTGCTTGATTTGATTATCAATTGAGAACGTGGCCGGCATTAGACGCGCTATTACTGTTGTCGTCGCCGTCGCCGTTGCCACCGCGTGTGTTTGTTGCTGGTGCTGGTGGCGAACAGAAAGTGGACTCTGTCGTGCGGCTGTTTTCTTTTTGTTTTTCTTGTTTTCAGTTTTGGAATTGTAATCGTTGTCGTTGGTTTTTGCGGTTCTTGTCCCCCTTTGTCATTTCAATTTCTAGTAATAGCTTATCAAAAAAATATACGAACCTCTAAAACAAAAACGGAAAAACTACATGTTTGCTTTGCATTTGAGTATGGCGCATTAGATGTCGTCGCGACGTCTATGAAATAATTTAATTTAATTTATAGACATATTTGTATTTGTATTAGTATTTACTTGAAATCCACTATCAGTTGCATAAAGTTGAATGAAATGCCGTGTGATGTGCACTTTAGTGGGACAGTGGATGATCGAAACCAGCAAAACTTTTTGGTGACGAGCAATTGGCTGTTATGACTCCAGGCCAATGGAAAACGCGACCAAGTGATAACTTACAGGTGGAGTCTCTCAGATTTATTTAGGGAATCAGGCGACACTCAAATACAAGCAAACATGTATCAATGGTGAAAAGTATGAAGACAGTTTCCACATCTCAAATATCTTCAAATTCTTACAGGAATCTTAAAATTCGTTTGCAAGATTTTTCGAAAACTATGAGTCATGCTTGGTCTGGCCCAGTCTAACGACCCACTCGTATTTATTAAACCCTCCGATTAGTGAGTCTCCCCGTTGGCTTCAAACACATAACCAGGGACCTTCTCACAAACAGAGCGGTTAAATGCGACTTTGAGTTATTCGAAGTTGACGTGTGTGCTGTAGCTAAACTTTTTGCTGGTTACACTCTTCTTGTAATATTTTTTATTTTTTATTTTTTTTATGTCTTTATGGGTCATCAACAATTACCAACCACGCAATAATTGTTAATGTTAATTGAGTGCGTCATTAATATTTAACCTGGCGTGCATTGCTGCGTCTCTCTCGACAAATTCAGTAGGCGCGCTGATATCAGCTAAAGTCATCCACAATTGATTTTGCATTTCCTATATTTGTGAATGTGTCAAATCTAACGAATCGTTCAAGTTAAATATTTTCAATCTTTTGAGTTGGTGTGTAAACCATTCCGTGTCCTTGGGGAAAGTTAAAAATGCACCCCAAGTGTCCGGAATTCATTACGCTTGTCTCGTGTCAGCAAGTGTGTGTTTCGAACACACACTGTAAGTTGGTGTCGCCAAGTGACAGCGTCTGTCCCGTATATCGAGATGTTGTTCTTAGTGTTGTTGTAGGGTTATTCCGCCATGACGACTTCATTGTGTAAGAGCGCGTATAAATCGCATTTAGTTGAACGATTACCACACATAGATAAGATAGAACATTATGCGACGTAATTATTAACAACTATTTCCAGTTGTATTTGTTATTGTTAACAAAATATGTGTCTGGTAAACTTTTTTTTTTTTTATTGTATAATTTCATTCTTCATTTAAATGTGCATTTTTTGTTTTTATTTATTTGAGTTGTTTTTCTATTCTTCTTATTTTATATTAATTTATTTTTGCAATTTGCACAAGTTGAGTGCGTGTTTGATTGGTGGTGCAACTATTTAATTTGTGTACGAATTCAAATGATTACTCACTTGTGCTGTGGCGTTGCTGATAATGGCACCTCAATACTGTGTGATGGCTTGCGTCTGTCTCCACCCATGTCGGCTAAACGTGCAAAGTCTGTATCCTGATCGGCTAAACGTGCTGAGCGTCGCGATTCCAGCAGACGCACTTCTTCCAAGCGTTTCTTTAGTTCAATGGGTTCCTGGAAAAATGAAAAGAAACGAAGATTTGAAAAATTTGCAGTTACGATGGGAAAGCAAAGAAAGAAATAAATACAAAGAAAAACATTAATATAAATGGAATCAGGGATTTGCATAAATATTTCAAGGATGTTGTCTGCGTTTACACTAAGCAACAACAACAAAATGTTTTTGTAATGAATAACCAATTCTAAAATGGTGGAAGAACTTTGGTTTCTGAGGATAGATTTTCAAAAATAAACAATTTTGTTATAATTCAATTTTATGTTTAAATTGTCATAACTCAATATCTAATTGTGCTAGTTCTTTGAAATAAATTTTAAAAAAATGTTCACTAATTATAAAGGTAGGATATTTAAAAAAAACAACATTTTAAATATTTTTTTTAATATTTTTAGTGATTGTGCGGTTTCTTTGAAATAAGTTTTAAAACAAATTTGTCACTACTTATAAGGATATATTTTTTTTAAAAGATTTTTTTTTAATTAAGTTTTTTGAAATCATAATATGTATTTCTAATTTGTGATTTTTTTAAAATAAATTAAAAATTTTGTAAACAAGTTGTCTCGAATCTTTATCCAATTGCGAGATCTCTTTAAAATAAATTTTAAAAAAAATTCACTAATTTTAAGGATAGGTTTTTTTTTTAAAATATTTTTTTTTTTAAACAAAATTGTCATAACGCGATATCTAATTGTGCGATTTCTTTGAAATAAATTTAAAAGAAAATATTTTTTTTAAAACAATATTTTTCAAAATTTCTTAAAAATACATTTTAAAAAATGAATAGAATTTTATGAATAGGTTTTTTTAAAAAGATTTTTTTTAATGGTTTTTTAAACATAAATAGTCATAACTCGATATCTAATTGCGCGATTTGTTTGAAATACTTTAAAAAAAATGTTTTACTAAGTTGAAGGACTGATTTTTTTTTAAAGATTTTTTTTTAATTTTTTTTTAAAAATAAATCTTCATAAATCGATAGATTTCTTTAAAAAGATAGATTTCTTGCTAGATTTCATTAACATAAATTTTATAAAAAAAATTGTTACTAATTTTAAGAATATGTGTATTTTTAAAAAGTTTTTTTTTTATTTATATTTTTTTTAAAAATAAATTGTCAGAACTCGATGCGGTTTATTTTAAATAAATTTTAAAAAATAATTTGTTACTAAATTATTTTAAATCTTCACCTTAACTAAATTTCCGACTTAACTTTGTTAAAAACTCGAAAACTGACAATCAGACTCAAATGCTCTGAAAATGAAGAATTTAAATAATTTATTGACAATTTTTTTTTAAATTTATTTCAATGGAATCGGTTAAAAAAATATTTTTTTTTTTAAAAAAAAAAAGACTTATTGAAGACTTTGTACTCAAAGGCCGACAGTACAACAGAATTGTATGGTGGTTATTGATTACAAATTATCTTATGTGCCTTTATATGGCAGGTAAGCAAATTAGAAATGTGTGGCATTTAGAATGATTTAAGTTAAGTGTTATTTTTGGCTCACTAAACTCTGCAAAAGTTGAGGTGTCCGCAAACATGAGGTGTCCGCCGACATTTAATTTGTATTCAAATAAATAAGTCCGAATCTTGAGTTGCAAACTAAACATCAGCCACTGAGGTCGCACACTTATCTATATAACTGTTGTTTAGCTGTTAACGCGCCAGGGCGAAAGTGACAACAAACACTAATAAACAATAAATGAAAATAAAACAGGCAGAAGCCCGGAAAATGATAGCCCCACAACCGTTCCATGACACACTTAGCAAGAATCGAGTTTTGTCCTTGAGCTGACTTGCGTTTGCATTGTAACTGAAGTCCAATTCAGATTTCAGAACTACTTTGACCTACTTTGCTGGTTTTACCCGTTTAACTCAGTGACCTTGTCACCGCTTTTCGAGAGCGTGCACATCTTGTTAACACCCCCTTTTGCAATTGGTACAGTTGGACGGCTTGCAACAGCACCAATTGTAGATATTTTTTCTGTTACTATTCGTACGCTGGATTAGGTTTGCCACAGCACATACATGTGCGTATTCCGTTGGGCTGGTTCATTATGAACCCTTATTCACTAAAAATGTTGAACATGAATTGCTGTTGTTTTCAGTTTTTCCAAACTGACCCAGTTTTGAGCGTCAACGAGAAATGAGGTCACCTCCATGACCTTGTCATTTTCGAAATGGACAAAATATTTACATATTACTGGTGTGTACATGTGTGTGCGTGTGTACGTGTACATGTTGGGTTAGAAAACAACCACCACCCCCTCACCCTCCCTTGAGAAGTAAGCACATTTCAGAAAGCGGAAATGAAATGTTCTGACAATGTGTGACACCAGAAAGAACCAGGACGGCCAAAGGACCGGACAAGTGCATGTTGCTGTCTGTTGAATGACCTAACCAGAAATTCAACAAAACTTTCGAATAGTCTTTCGAAATTTTGATTAATTGCCAATTGTTTATATTTTTATTTTTTTCAAGATAACGATTGTTTATTTATTGTATCACTTTTATTAGCGAAATAATTCATTCAGTTGTGAAAAAGTGGTTATTATTTTGTTATCGAATACAATTAAGCCAATCGGGCTTAATGAGTTATCTCATTAACTGGCCGTAAGCCTGTTTAGGCCACAATTAATCACGTTGACAACTGGGACATTTGGCGTATGAGACAGACGCAACGGCGACAACGCCGTACGCCTAGAACTATGAATAGAAACTAGACCTAATTCAAGTTTTCAAATACTAGAAATACAGTTTGCAAGACTTAAGGTACAAAGAATCCCCCCAACCCCCCCCAAAAAATGTCAGAGTATCAAATAAATCAAAAGGTGCTATTCATGAAATTCTGCACACAGACTCATTTGTGTGTGTCTGTGTGTGTGCTTTGCTTGTGTTAATTGCACACTGTGCGCTGGAAGCTTCGTCATTAAGTTATTTTCGCTAGAAACAAGCGGGGGTTTTGCTTGTGATTTTCTTCGAACGGGAGTTTTTTCTTACATCATAGCCTTTTGATGGAGAGAATATATTTTTAAAAATAAATAATAATGGGTATGAGGTGTCAAAATTCAAAATTGACATAAGAGGTGACGCGTTGGCTTTAGAGCAACCCAAATGGTTTTTTTGTGCTTTTGGGCGTTCGGTATAGTCCAGAAGCGCAGTTTAATGATTCAGAGATTAACCTGGTGGGGGATAGTTGCAGTTTGTTTAGGTAAAGCGGCTGGGCTTAACCTTCTGCTGCTCTAATCATAAGGTCTCATGTCTTTACACTAAAACCTGTGTTCTTATGAGAAGAGCGGACACAGAGCGAATCAGCAACTTTTTTTGTTGAATTAAATTTACAAAAAAAAAAAAAACTTTACAAAATGACACTCTTAACAAAAATTTTAATTGAGACTACACTGAACATTGTTTTTAATCCTTTTGGATCACGCAAATTGTTTAGTCGATTCTTCTTTAGTTTTTAACTTAGTTTTCCTGTTGTTTGAAAAAGAAAACATTAATTTGATTATAAAAATTATTGAGTTTGTTACAAAATTTATTGGTTTTTTCTTCTACTTGATTTTTTTTTTCTAACTGCCAAACGGTTGAGCGTTGATGCAATAAACTTCAACTTCAACTTGAGCGTTGATGGCATTTTTAAAAAAAATCTCAAGACTAACAGATTATTTTTTTGTATCACATTTTTCAAATACAGCAGAAATAATCGTTGTTCACATTCTTAAATGGAAAACTATTACCCAATTTCTTTTAAATTACTTGTTCCTTTTGTTGTCTTCCATACAAATTCGTATGTTATATTTGTATCGGAGATTCAAGAAGGGCCGTTCACTAAAATGCGAATAAAATCGAAAGTACACCATACAGTTTAATGGACTGTACCTTATTTAAATTGTCAGATATGTGGCTTTATGATTAATTACTGAAAATTGGCGATTTTTTATCAATTTTTTTTTCAAAAAAAAAAATTGCGAAAACCACAATGTTCGAACATTATTAATAATTCTGAAACCGTAATTCGCTTTCAAATGCACTAAAACAAAAGAAACAAGAGAATTTAGTGAACAATTTTTTAAAATTTATTTCAAAGAAATCGGTTGGCTCGTTTTAAAGTTATGAAATTTATGTCTCGAAAAACTGTAAAAAAAAATTTAAATTAAAAAATGTTAATCATTTCTAAAATTGTTTGCTTACTGATAGACATTTTTTGATTTCCGATTTTTCTGCAAAGCTTTCCGCTGAAAGCCTTGAAGTCCTTTCTACACCTGCATACATGTCGGACAAAACATTTGACTGTTTGACAAATATATTTCCCAGAGTAAGTGGCTGTTAAATGTTTGACAGAGTGTGTTGGAAAAATATCAAAACTACTTTGAGATTTTTATGTTTTCATGTCACACATTGTGTTGGTCAAAGATGTTTACAGTTTATCGAATCACTAGCCTAGATAATTATTTTTATTAAAAAATCATAATACAGAGGTTGGAGGTCTGGAGCAGACACTACACATGGAAACCAAACTACGATCCAATTAAAAACTGTATTCACTGAATTCATATATCAATTGAATTATTTATTTATTAATTACAATACAAAGTGAATTTATATTCTAATTTTGGGTCCAAGGGTAAACCGGGTGAAACAGACCATATGGAAAAAAAACCCCACGCTGATAGGCAAGCACGCTACCAAATCGCCTACCGGGGTGATTGCTTATCAATTGAATTACTCTCTGTACCGGACCTCTCATAACCGGACAGTTTTTTCAGTACCATTCCGCTTCACTTCTTTCATAAGCCTACACCTCTCATATGCGGACAACATTCTTAGTCCCTTAGGTGTCCGCTTATGAGAGAGTACACTGTCCTTAATATATTAATTCATTTTAATTGAGATAACAAATTTTTTAATTGATAGCAAACTATTTCAAATACTGCTGTACAATGTGAGCAATTGTATTTAAAAACTAAAATTTTCTCAAAAAAAAACACAATTAGAAAATCATTATGTTTACGAATTTAATTATTGACTTGAGAAAATCTCACGAAAGAATTGGAGAATTTTTATTTTCAGTAAACAATTTGTAACGGCCACAGTGCATGTGATGTCGAACGACAACGTTCGCATGCTTTCCAAGCGACAAGCAGCTGATTTGGAAGCCCCTAATCAGCTGTTTGTCGCTTAGGCTGTTAGTGCTTGTAAAATCTATGAGATTTTTTTTAAGTACGATTAGATTTGTGACAGATTCTAATTTGCACTGGCACCATATTGGAAAGAGGTCAACTTATGAGGCTTATAAGGAAATACAACACATTTTCTTATTTTTTAATTTTTAAACTCTGCTAGCAGATGTTCTATCACAAAAAAAATAATGAAACTTCTAAATTTAACACACATACATACTCTCTCCTTGCGGACACCTCTCATAAGCGGTCAAAATTCTCAGTCCCTTAGGTGTCCGCCTAAGAGAGAGTACACTGTATTCCGGTTTTTTTTTTTGGAAGATTAGCTCTTAAAAGCCATCCTAAGTTTAAACAAAGTTGCCTGCATTACTTTGTCAGTCCGCTTAATTTTTCCTACCACGAATTTCTCTCTTTCGGTGGAAAATTTGTAATTTGTTGCTACTCGAATTCGTATATAATCACCTTTTAATTGGAGTTGATTTGACAGGAAAAAAAAAGGGGGCCGATATAAAATTCGTTACCCTTTTTTTTTGCACAATTTTTGTTTTCTTAATAACAATTAATTATTTCTGGAAATATGGAATGACACAATTGTGTTTGGTTGTATTTTATTTTCTACGTGTATGTGTCGTAGTTGAACATTACGTTATTTAGCAAAGATAATCGCACAGACTTATTTGAACTTAGTTTAAAAACTCTTTCAAATTTATTTATTTTTCCTATTGTCACCACAATATTTTTTAAAATTATTGTTGTTTCTAATATTTTATTTTTTTTGTTAGAACTTGAACATTTGCTGGGATAGATTTCCTATTTTTTTTTTATTAACTTTGCAAATATGTATTTGTGATTGTAATGGAAATATTAAACTGTGGATTAATATTGAATTTATTATTACTTCACTTTGGGACTTTTCTTTTCGTTTTCACACGATTATTTTAATGATTTCATGGATTTACTTTTTTCCTTAGTGTAGGCACAAAATATTTGTTTGCTCGTTGTTTCTATTTTTTTTTGTTTTGTGATTTTTTTAGTTGTAAATGATTTCTTGGGCTGTTTAAATTATTTTCTGGCTTGTGGTTGTTGTTGTTTCTTCACATCTCATTTTTCACGAAAATTGTAGGCCATAAAAGTGGCTCACATTCAAACATAAACCCCGCGCACATACACTTGCACACACTGACACTGAATCATTGAATTGTATTCTTCTGCTTCTGCTTCTGCCTCTTTTTATTTTTCTTTGTTATTTATACATACATATATGTATCTGTATATATGTAGGTATTTCTTGTTGTTGTTGTTGTACGTTTGTCTGAACAGTATGTATTTCTACTTGCTGTTGTTGTTGTTGTTGCTTTTCTTTTCTTTAATTTGTATGTTTATTTTTAATTCTTGTTTTCCTTTGAAATTGACCAACTTTTGTGTTGTTGCTATTGGCAGGCAATGCTTGGCGCTAAGTGGTGACTGCATGCATGTCGTCGTACTACAAGAGCCATATCATGGCATACGCACCTCGTTACGTCGGCGGTTCACTTTACCATCGACCACTTAGTCACTGGCGACCCGCACAGAATGGGGGTGGGTAGGCGGCAGCGGCGGCAGACTGACAAGTCTGCGTCCACATTTGTTGAATGTGCGTTAATTGGGCACAAAAGACCGGCCGGTAACGGCATTTATAGAGAACGGCCACAACAATTGCATCAAGTCCACAATAACAACAACTACACCGAGAATTCCCAAAGAAATTGTACGAAATTCACAAAATCGGTTGCTTGGGTTTGGCTTGAGAATTGCAATATTTTTTTTTTTTTTGCTTCGGTTTCTCACTTCACTTTTACTTCCGTTCTGTGCTAACGTTATTTATCGTTTGAATTGCAAATACGCTTTAGCTCAAATATTTTTAAAAATTGTTTTCGTTTTGTGATTTTGTTTTTGTTTTTCTGTTTTTATGGGTTTTGTGTTTGTTTTTCTCTTGACGGAGTTGTTTTGGCTGCGATGTTTTTCTTTTCACGTCAATGTCGTCATACGGAGATTTAAGATTTTTCAACACTCGCTGAGTTCGGTGCGGTCTTGCCGTGATGACGTTACTTCACACACACACACACACTCACACATACAATTTGAATATTAAAAAAAAAACGCACAATAGCTCACTCACGGCGACCGAAACAGAAATAAACAAAAATTTCACTCGCCCGCATTCAAGCTTCCAGTTTGTTTGTTTTTAAGGCAAACATACGTTTTGGTAACTTTACGATTTGGTTCATTTACTCCGTATGTACGAATGAACGCTGGAAAATGCTGCTGAAGGAAAACGTTCTTTTGTTTGTTTTCTTGGTTTTGTAACGTTAGAGTAGTGCGTTTACTCGCTTTTCCCACTACTATGGCTGTGATGAGATGTCTACGGTTCGCGCGCGCATTCAAGAATGATTCTTACGTTTCACACAACAAACAAACAGAGTCAGTGGCAATTTTCGGCAGCTCAACGAAGGCGGCGACTGCGACGACGCTGGCTAGAACAGAAGCGGCAGCCGCTCTACTCACTAGATACACTTGTGTCGAGATACAGATACGACGGGGTGGGAGCGTACGGTCACACATACACTCAACGGAGAACAGAAACAAAACAACACACAGATACTCGCGGGCACACACACACTCACCGAATGATTATTAAGCAACTCGGTCGGTCGGTCGTTCGGTTTATTCTTTTCTTTCTTGTGTTTTTTTTCTCGCAGTGTGTGTTCAATCGTTAACGTTTGCCTGATATCTGGCTGCGTTTCGAGTTGTTGTTGTAGTTTATGGTGTTTTTCGGGATTTGAGATATTTCTCTCGGACATACACACACGCTCTCTATCTCTCTCTCTCGGCCAGAGTCTCTTTGTTGTGTTCTCTGTTTACTGTTCTCTTTGAGTGGTTTAATTTGAAATGCATTTGCAGGCCACCACACGAAGAGTAGGTGTTTTTCTGTTGTTGTTGTTGGTGGGTTTCCCGTATTCAAGTGGTTTTTCCGCGAACGCACACATACGCACTCACTACCGGCCAGTCAGTGAGCCTGGCAGGGCAGGCAGCCAGTACGGCCTCCGGGTTTGTTTACGTCCCCGTTGGTTCTCTCAACATGAAACGAGGCTAAATTTGCACTCTTCTGGCCTTGTACTGAATTTGTATGCCCTCCACGGTAGGCGGGTGTGTATATTAAATTTGTCATTTCGTTTGTAACATTATGCAATTTTGATGTGGAACTCTGTAATATGACAATATGATACTGGTCATATACAGTGGAACTTCCTTAATTAGCATTTTCATAAATCGAATGTTCTGTACGTCCAAACACTTATGGTGGCAGTTTAGGAGACCAATTCCCTTAAACAATTTTATAAGTAATTCCATAGCTCAAAGTCTCCGTAAGTCGAACTTTTCTACGGGATATTGAACACCTCTCTTCTTGCGGACACCTCCCTTAAGCGGACACCTCTCATAATGGGTAATTTTTTCGGTAAAATCAACTTCCGTCCTCTCGTTTAAATCTTTCATAAGCGGATACCTCTCATAAGCGGACAAAATTCTCAGTCCCATAGGTGTCCGCTTATGAGAGAATACACTGAATTTACCTCAATTAAAATGTAAATACTCAATTCAATTAATAACTGAATAAGTTGTTGTTTAAATGCAATCAATTGATTTTATTTGCATTGAGCATATTCGTATCACATCATATGCTATGGAAATTGAACGCAGGTAACTACAGTAGATAACAGTTATAAGAAAGTCAACAAATTGCACAAATTTCCTTGTTATTTGAAGAACTTTCTTATATGCGTTTTCTTCTTACATGAGATGTTCTTATATCCGTAGTAAACAAGCCTATAATGGAGGGTGTATCAGATTCGACGCCGCCAAACTTCACTTGGCTAAACTGATTTCAGCATATTGATACTCTTTGTAAAATCACTCAAGAGCCAACCACAAAGATGCACAGCTGTAGCGCATAGTGCGCTGTTACCAGATACTCAAACCAGCAAGAGGGTGATTATGTGGAACAAACAGCAAACACATTTGCATTATATGTGGCACATACTCACCGTACAAGTTAGATAAAAACAAAAAACAACAACTGACTTTGAGAACGAAGCCAAATACCTACTTATTCCATTAAATAATAATCATAAGCTAAAGCCGGTTTTTATTTTCTTTCTTCAACTCTCTTCACCTGCTCTTGAGTGGAACCAGCTTTTGGAGCTCTTAGTATTGCTGTGACTGTGCTTGGAGCATTTGCAATTTAAGCTCCATGGAAAGTGAAATTTCTTTTTCTTACGTTATTTGTGCTAACTGCGCTCTCTCTGTCTCTCGCGCTCGGTCGGTCGGTCTGTCTCTGCGTTACTCTCGTGGACGGCAGTTGTTCTCTTGCCAGCACAGCATTTCCAATCCTCTCTGTTGTTATTACTCATGTATCATTTGAATTTGTTTTTGTGTCTTTTTGTTTTGGTTTTCTTCCACATCTCTCTCTCTGTGGCGGCGGCGGAGATACGTTTGCGGAAAAGTTGTCGTGTGTGTGTGAGTGTTTGCGTCACTATGTTGTTGTGAGATGTGTGCGAGCGTGTGTATTGGGTTTTTGTTGTTCGTTGGTAGTGCTACTGTTTTGTTGTTAGGGTTGAAATTTATGTGTCATTGTTGTTGTTGTTGCTGTATTGAAATACCGGCATGTTACGGTAATTAATATTTATGCATTGCAATTTGTTGTTATTTTTTCACTGGTTGGCATTCACACACACACACACACGCTCGGCCACTTCCCACGTTTGCCACTTGAATGTTGCTGCCTGCCTGCCTGTTTGTCTTGACTGCCCTGCTCTGCCCTGCCCTGTTCGGCACGCTGGTGGTTGCTGTTCCTTGTTTTTGTTTTGTTATTTTAATAACATTTAATTATTTTACGGTTTTCGGAATGTCTATGCTCTGCCTGTGTGTGTGTGTGTGAACGTTTCACACGCACTCGTGTGTATGTGTCATCTTAAAAATAGAAATAATGAATTATTCACATTTATCTCATTCGTATGCTAACAAATCCATTGCCGATAAGAAAACTAGAGATTAAGATGACCCTCACATCTTAAGCAGCGATCTGCGTTTTTATCCAAGTATCTAGCTGTAGTGTTGTTGTTGTTGTTAGTGTTTCTGTTACCATTGCACTCTGTATTAACAGTTGAAGGGATTTACTGGTGGCCATTTTGCGAGTACCATTTGATTCGGTGGGTGATTGATAGGGATGTCATTTAATAGAGGTTTTTTTTATTGTGTTCTTTAAAGCTATCTATGCTAGAAAATGTAGAACGATCGAAGGTTATCCACAATGGGGTAAAAACATATGAAATCAACCGAAAATTTAACATTTCTGACCACATCATCTGCGAATTTGATAATATTGTTTATACATGATCTATGGAACAAAACAATAATACTTGCCAACTTTCAGACATATAGCCCTCGTACTTTCAGATTTCTGACCATTTCAATTTGAAAAAAATCAACAAAAATGCACTGAGGTAATTTAACATATTTGTAAATATCTCGAAAAGTATTTAATGTTTGTAAATAATCAAAGGCTCATTTTACAGATAAAAATATGAGCCATTAAAAACATTTTTTTAAAAAAAAAAATCGATCAAGGATAATGTAAATAAAAAAGGACTAAAATTTCAAAAGGATATATCTCGAAAAGCGATATTTTTAAAAATTAAAAAAAAATGTATATTAATCCTTTTTCTGTTTTCTACACGTCTGCAAACTCTTGGTCGTGGATCGTCATCATGGAATGAGTTATAATTAAATTCCCAAGAAAAAGTTATGATATTTCATAAAATCTTTAATTTTGAATGTATTTTTTAATATATGCAATATAAAATATATTAAGAAAGTAGTCTATGAGAATATTGTCAGTTTGGTAATGCTGCATTTTTCATTTAATTGTGAATTCTTCGGGTGCGGTATTTTAAAAACTGTTTCAACAAACTCTGTGACCGTGAAAACATGCCATTCAATTCAAGATTTTGCTGTAATCCTTTTAATAAATCCGGACACACTACGCGCGATAAAAGTTTAATACGAGTTCAAGAATGGATGCTACGGTATATTACGGATAAAAACATCACGACCTCAAATAAAATTTGTGCGGCATGTAGAAAAAAGCTTTCCAATTTAAACAAATCTAGTTTAGACGAAGGTTCGGACATAAGCGGAAATTTAGATACTTTCGATGAAATTGCATCAGGCACGGAAGATGTTGCTATTTCCAAATTAAACGAATCTTTACCATATCTGGAACAAACTCCAATCAAAAAGAAAAAATTACATCATAAACTGTACAGAGATACAAAATTCAAAAAAATAAGTGAGTCGATTAAAAATACAATTTTCCCTGGTTCAACACAATCACCTTATGATATATGCCCAGAATCCGAAATAATACAACAATTAAAAGAAAAGTTTAAAACAATACCAACAAATAGTGAGAAAATCCAACTGCTAACCATTTTACCAAAAAGCTGGTCAGTACATAAAATTGAGGAAGAATTCCAGGTAACAAACTATATGGCGCGAAAAGTTAAGCATTTGGTTGAAACGAAGGGTGTGATGAGTACGCCCAATCCAAAACTGGGATCGCCAATTTCACCAGAGACGAGTTTTTTAGTAAAATCCTTTTACGAATCCGATGATGTTAGCAGATGTATGCCCGGATACAAAGATTTCGTGTCTGTTGTTGAAAACGGTACAAAAGTCAGAAAAAATAAAAGACTGTTGCTGGGGAACTTAAGAGAAATGTATGCTTTATTCAAGGAACTACATGATACAACAAAAATAGGTATTTCCAAGTTTTGCCAGCTTCGTCCGCGGAATATAATTCTAGCAAATGCGAGTGGATCTCATAACGTATGTGTATGTACAAAGCATCAAAATGTAAAACTTATGATTGATGGTATAAATTTAAAAAAATTAACTGCTGATGCTCCAAATTATAAGCTAGAATGTTACAAAGATTGTTTGAAACAAATGACATGCAATCCAGCTTCTTCAAAGTGTCACCTACTTAAATGTATCAAGTGTCCAGGAATGGAAAATTTAAAAGCGAGACTGCATCAATTACTAGAAGAAAATGATATTGATGAAATAACATATAAACAATGGATAAGTGTAGATAGAGATAATTTGGAGACTATGATTAGCCAAGCCGACGTTTTTGTGGATTCCCTGTGTGAAAAGCTTCAAATTCTATTACCTCATTCATTTATCGCAAAACAACAGGCAGCATATCTGAGCGAAAGAAAATCCAATTTGGAAGAAAATGAGTACATAGCAGTTTGTGATTTTTCAGAAAATGCGTCTTTTACAGTTCAGGATGCAGTCCAGGGATTTCACTGGAACAACTCTCAAGCCACGTTATACCCAATTGCTATTTATATATTATATATTTATAATAATATCTGATTGTCTTATACACGACTCTGTAGCTGTTCACCTGTTTCATCGCCACTTGAATGTATTTTTGAGGAACAAGTTTAAAACAATCCCGAAGAAAATTACGTTTTTTTTTAGACGGCAGTGCAGCCCAGTTTAAAAATAAAAAGAACTTTATCAATTTATGTTATCATATGGAAGATTTTGGGTGTAATGCTGAATGGCATTTTTTTGAAACAAGTCATGGAAAAGGCCTCAGCGACGGTCTTGGAGGTACTGTAAAGAGAGAAGCACGACGAGCCAGTTTACAGCGTCCATTACAAGGTCAAATAACTACTCCAAGACATTTATATGACTGGTGCCTGGGTAATCTTTTGAACTGTAACTTCGAGTATTTAACAGTAAAAGATTACGATGAAGAAGTACGATTCCTCCAAATACGCTTTAAACAATTGCGTACTATTCCTGGGACGCAAAAACTGCATTCTTTTGTACCTGTGGGAAAAACTAACATTAAAGTAAAGCGTTACTCGGCAGATACCGATTTTGTAATTGAAAGTCTTTACAAATAAGTAAATATAATCTAGGTTTTTGATATTTTTTATTATTTACTAGTAGCTGAATGAATATAACTGTAATTCACTGGTATGATCTTAATATATATTTACCCTCGACACTGATTCACTGATTCACTGATTCACTGATTCCCTGATTCACTGACTCTGTCACGCAGTACGTAGGAATTTAAATAGGCATTCTATAATAATTCTATAAATAATAATAATAAAAAAAATAATATTTTTTTTGTACAGAAATTGTGTTTTCCCCAAATTTTTTTTTTATCAACAATTTTTTTTTCCAAAATTTTTTTTTCTTAAAAATTTTTTTTTTTACAAAAATTTTTTTTTCCAAATTTTTTTTTTCAAGAAAATTTTTTTTTTCCACAAAATTTTTTTTTTCAACAAAATTTTTTTTTTCAACAAAAATTTTTTTTTTTAACAAAAATTTTTTTTTAACAAAAATTTTTTTTTCAACAAATTTTTTTTCAACAAATTTTTTTTTTTTTCCACAAAAATTTTTTTTTTCAACAAAATTTTTTTTTTTCAACCAAATTTTTTTTTTCAACCAAATTTTTTTTTTTCAACAAAAATTTTTTTTTAAACTAAAACTTTCTTTTTTCAACAAAATTTTTTTTTTCCACAGAATTTTTTTTTTCAACAAAATTTGTTGTCCATATTTCAACGGGCGCCATAGGCGCATTACAACTTACTAGTATGAAATATTATCTTAATATATATTTACCCTCGACACTGATTCACTGATTCACTGATTCCCTGATTCACTGATTCCCTGATTCACTGATTCCCTGATTCACTGACTCTGTCACGCAGTACGTAGGAATTTAAATAGGCATTCTATAATTCTATAATAAATAATAAAAAAATAATATTTTTTTTTTGTACAGAAATTCTGTTTTCCCCAAATTTTTTTTTCCAATTTTTTTTTTTTTCAACAAAATTTTTTTTTTCCACAATATTTTTTTTTTCAACAAAATTTTTTTTTTTCCACAAAATTTTTTTTTTTCAAGAAAAATTTTTTTTTTCAAGAAAAAATTTTTTTTTCAACAAAAATTTTTTTTTTTAAGAAAATTTTTTTTTTTCAGCAAATTTTTTTTTTCCAAAAAAATTTTTTTTTCAACAAAAATTTTTTTTCCACAAAATTTTTTTTTTTTCAACAAAATTTTTTTTCCATATTTCAACGGGGGCCATAGGCGCATTACAACTTACTAGTTTTAAAATACTAATTGAAATTGTTTAAAAAATACAAAAATTTATGAATACGTAAACCTTTGCGAACTATTTTCTTAATAACTCATTCCATTATAAAGATCCACGGCTAAAAGTTGAAAGACGTGTGCAAAACAGAATAGGGAATAACATATATTTTTTTGAAATTTTTAAAAATATCGCTTTTTGAGATATATCCTTCGGCAATTTTAGTCCTTTTTTATCCACGATATCCTTGTCCGAAAATTATCTATTTAATATTTCTATTTAACGGTGCATAATTTTAGCTTCAAAATAAGCCTTTGATCATTTATGTACGTATAATACTTTTAGAGATATTAAAAATTGTGTTAAAGCATCTCAGTACATTTCTAATCATTTTTTTCAAATTAAAGTCGTCATAAAATTGAAAGTAGAAAAGCTAGGAGACTGAAAGTTGACAGATGCTATTGTTATATTGAACACTCCCTTCGTACCAACTTTCAGCCAATTCGGAATTGGTGAGGGAAACTCATTGGTTGACTTCATATATTTTTACCCAATGACAGATTTGATTAACTGACGGCTGAGCAGACGACGGTCTTATCGAAATCAACGATGAAACTGATGTTTAGTCGCTAGGTCATATGGGTCACTTGTCTTCAGAAAACTCAAAGCCCAGATCTCTATCCCGTGTTTGGTATACCACGGATATAGCAGACAACTCTGCGCACGTTAAGGGTGTTTTTATTGAGGTATAGAACTTCGAATTGAAATAAAACACAAGAAAATCGTTTTAATGTCCATCAGTTTGGCTTTATTGGAAGGATAATTTTATGCCATTAATGTTTAAATATGATTTCGGGCATGTGGCCCCCGCGGCTGGCTCAAATAAAGCCAATTCTACAGGTCCAATTTTCAACCACTTGTTGGAACCACAACTCATCCACATTCATGCCATCCAATTCGGGAACAAAATAGTCGGTTATCATGGCTCTATACCGGTCTCCATTAACGGTAACTGACTCTCCAGCATTATTTCGGAAGAAGTATGGCCCAATGACTCCACCAGCCCATAGAGCACACCAAACAGTCAGTTTTTGTGGATGTAATGGCATAAAATGGACGGAGCTTGCGGTGAACTTCGCGAACTGAACCATTACTTTCGAAATAAATTTGCACGATTTGCAAGCGTTGTTCTTTTGTCAACCTGTTCATGATGAAATGGCAAACCAAACTAAATATTAATCACTTGACAGCTGACAAAATGGCCGCCAGTTAAAAAAGTGATGCCAACTTAAAGTTCTATACCCCAATAAAAAACACCCTTTATAACCGCCTTCGGAATTTCCAATGATGATTCCAGAAGGCACCTTCACTAAATTGTGAATAAAAGCGAAAATACTGAATCGATTTTAATGATCTGCACCTCATTTTGATTGCAAGATATGTGACTGGTCGATTTTGATTACAGTGAAACTTCCCTAACTCGAACCATTATTATTCCGTAGAAAAGTTCGACGTACGGAGGAATTTGTTTAAAGCAATTTGTCTCCTTCATTGGCCCTAGAAGTGCTTCAACTTAGGAAAAAAGAACAATAAATGTCCTTAAAACCGTTCAGTCACAGTCACACCGGAGTTATCATTTCATTCATATACAATTCGCATAAATGTCATTCGATTTCCAAAGATCCGATTCACAACAACACCAAGAACGTTTGAAGCAAAACTACATTCGGATTTTGATAACGTAGTATTTCTCCGTAAGTAAACAGTTTTGTATCTGACCATAAGAGTTTATGTTGTTGTTGTTTATAAATGAAAAACAAAATACCAATTTGGGCCAAGCGTCGACAATGGTATTTTGAGACCAAGTGAGTGAGGCAAGAACCACCACAAGTGATATGGACAGAAACCCTCCAGATTAAAATGAAAACAATGGAAAAGAAAACACCAAAACCAGCCCACAAAATATGCAAAGTGATAAGATAAACAAACAACCACATTAACAGTGGGTACCTACATCTGGCCATGGGAATATCCGGACCCATCGCTACATATGTGCATGTCTTGGAACATATTTATGGACGATAGCTTATCACCCAAAGGGAAATGTACCACATGGATGAGGCCAACACCACAAGTTGACGGTAAAAACAAACAACAGCAGTTAAGCAAAAACGAATGAAAATAAAAGACCGATTATCGGCACTGATACGGTGACGGGGCACAGCCACAACTACGCCGCCACAGTAACTACTTGAACACAGATGCCACTACAGATACAGATACGCCGCCGTTGATCTGCAGATACGCTGACTAAGCACAGCAGCCATCACGCTGGGCACGAACCACGATCGATGGCTTAACAAAATATTTAGACAAAATTGTCTTGCCAAAATATTGACAGAATATCGCGGCAAAAACAAACAGAAACAAAACGAACCTGGAGAGAAATAAAAAACCGAAGGCAATCGTGTGCGAAAAGCTAAACAAGCAGCAAAATGGAAGCAAAACACACCAATGAACGAACGCGCTCAAACAAACAAACAAACAAAACATGAGTAAGTGACAACAACAATATTTGTGGTGGCGCGTTACAAATTAATTGCGAACGCGTGCCACAAACACGATTCGCATAAATAAAAATAAAAAAAAAAAGACAAACATTGTTATTGCTGTTATAGATAGTTTGTTATAAGCACACAGCAACAACAAAAACTACGCTGAGAACGACACCGTCAGTGCGCAGCCGTAGCGGCTGTTGTTGTCACCAACCAACCAACCAAGCAACGAACCTAAGTGTACGTAATGATTGCCAATAAAACAATACCGGCCCCACAATCATCGGCTTGCAGCCTGTCCCTCTCTCTTCGGAATATTGGCCATATCGGTGTGGCCTATGTGACTTTAAATGACCATTTTTAGCTGGCTTGATTTGACTTTTGTTTTGGCTCTTGTGCTCCGGTTGTTATTTACTTTTTACTTCAGCATCGTCACTCGCCAGAAACGCATGCGCCGCAGCACGTACGTACAATCGCCCGGCCAAGTATCACGCTGGCCATTACGCCCATTTGGCCAAAACTAATTGGCCATTTTGTGGGGGGGGGGCATTTATGTGGTGGCGTTTTTTTTTCTTCTTTTCTGCTTAATGTCATTGTTTGCTAGAAGAATTCGCGGTCTGACATTAATTTTGTGTTGCAAATTAACGATAATTTCGGTTAGGGAGAGGCTGTGTTACAGCGTCGGTGGGTCAGATGTTGGCGTTTGTTAAAAACATGTGGGTTAATTGCTTGCTTACAACGGTGACACTTAGTGTGTGTGTTTTTTTCCCTTAATCCCTCTCGATGTCTCTCAATATCACACACTCTATCTCTCTCTGTCTCTCTCTTTATCTCATATCATTGCCACCGGCAACGCCACCACAAACTCCGTTCATTGAACTCATTCACTGTCAAAAAAAGCCACTTTACAACAACAAAAGTAAGACAATAAAAGTGTCAGCACATCAGGAATTGGCAACCGGCGACTGCATGTGTTACAATAACACTTTGAAACAAGACGGTTCTGCTATGCGAGGGTGGGACGAAAACTTTTTAAACACCTTTGGAATTCTTAATCCTTCTGTTTGCGAAAAGGTCCCTGGGTGACTTTTAGATGCGCCAACTTTAAGGCCAAAAGCGAGATTCACTAATCGGAGGGTTAAAGCTGTTCTACCGCTAACCTACCGTTAACAACACGAGAGAGAATAACAGCTGAGAAGAGAATTTTCTCAATAGCGAGTCGTGCGATCGTTTGGCCGCGGTGTGGTAGGTGTGCGACTACCACACAGCAGAAACCAAGATCGAAACCTGGTAATACCATTAAACATTTTTCAACGGCTGCATCCACCTCATAAAATCTGTCGACCATGGAAAACTTCTCGAGACAAGAATTAGCCGTTCGGAGCCGGTCAGTGAGTACGCAAATTACAGTGTGCACAGCTCACTGAGACGAGAGAAGTTCCCCGCCAGCTCCTTCATGGAATGTTAAGGGAAATAGGTAAGTGTTGTGCGATCAACCGGTAAGTCGACGATGAACTTATAACAGTTCCTGGTTAGCCGAGTGCTACTGCTGAATGCCCTAACTTAAGAGACTTGACGATGGATTGCCTGGCTTTTGAGGAATTAGCACGGAAGATGTCTGGTCTAAAAATTGTCTGACCAAAGTTGTCGTGAGTAGAATCCACTCCTTCATTTCGGCGACGGGATAGCTGAAAAAAGGCTACCGGATCAAAGAAACCTAGGAGATACATAAGGTGACGAATTTACGGCATCATAAGGGGAGCTCCTGTTGGACCCATGCGGTAAACCAAAAGAGGTAACAGCGATTTCGAAGGGAGACAATAGAGTCGGATCACCTACTATTCGTAATATCCATACCACTCATAGCGATGGACTGCAATGCAGAAAAGTTTGTGCAACAAAAAAGAGCCTGCATTGAAATCGACTCTGCTCATTTGAGCCCACTCAGAAATCGTCGCCAAACCGACCTCCAGAGAACTTGGCCGATGATCAAATGAATATGAATGACTGAGAAAGAGTAGAAACGAGTTCAAAGTCTGAACCAACTGGTCGTGCATAAAAATAAAAAAAAGAGATGAAGAGAAAACAGAATCATGAGGCACTTCTGCGGGTTTTACAGGGTGGCGCATTAGTAACGTTATGATTAGCGATGTAACGAAGTTCGCTTTCGCTTTTGCGAATTCTTCCCATCATTATGCTTTAATATGTGGATACATTTATTGTTTCGGTTTTTTTTCGGATTAACTTTGAAAAAACCTGGAACCTCAGCTCAGAACAAACAACCAAATGTAGTTCGAAATGATAAGAACATTGAGAAAAGCGCCGAAACTTTGACCAGACGACGTCCTCAGAAGTTGGTCTTTAAATTTTACACCTTTTCCCATATAATATTCATTTTGGTTTATAGGTTAAAGCCAAATGATACACAAACAGATCTTCAGCTAAAATATGAAATAGAGAAGTAGAGAGGACAGGACCATGTGGCACTCATGCGGTCAACCTATGCTAGTCTAGAGAGATCTATGACACCAAATGCAATAAGTTTTGATTTGTGTGCATCGTGACAGATCCTTGTTAATATACAGGGCCACGACCTTGCCTTTACCAAGGCGGTGAATGGCTCGACTCCACTGTTCCTAAAGGAACGCCAACAGGTTGCTAGTAGACGCCATACACATGTCTTTTGTTTTTCTCTTTTGATCTATTCAATCACGGGCGGATTACATCCCATGGTTCCACCATAGTTAGAATAGTCTCTATTTGATAAATTCAGAAAGCCTCCTACGAACCGCAAAAAAAAGTAATCTATTCCGGCGACTGGTGAGATTTTTGTCCCACATGGAATTGTGGCCAACGCGGTACCCAACTGCACAGCTACTATTGACATATTGTTTACTTTCGGTTATGGGAGTAATAGACCAACATCGAATAGTGCAAGGTTCCCCATTCTTGCCTCCCCCTCATTAGTTTCTATAAAATATTGTCACCAGATTGGCGATAGCATTAACATAAAACACGCTTCATATTGTATTCTTTCAGCCGGGGCTTACAATTCACAATTGTGAAAATGACACATGGGTTTGCGGTTTCGTTTTCTATTCAAACGTAAACAGAAACCAAAGTTGTGTGTTAAGCTTGGCAAACGCTTCCCCTGTTGGACGCTTGACTTCGTTGGCACATGTATGTATAACAGATGAATATGTTGCATGCGACAACAATAGCACGGCATTGTTGTATCATGAGTCCATTTGTTATGGTCGCCGTTGTCTCAATGTCGCGCAATGTTCATTTGGGGTTCTCCTCGGTTACAAATGACTCATTTACGTTAATTTCACATGACGCCGTTTTATGTGTGACAACGACAACGACGACAACACAATGACGGCGACCACATATGAAACAAATAAAAATGCGTCATTTTATTTCTTTTTAATATTCTCAATGTTCCAATTATAAATTAACATTTTGCATTTGTTTACAGTCACACGACACACGCCGACCACGACGTCGCATTTGACAGGGGGCGAGGTGGCCATTGATTTCCACCTTTCATTACACGTTGTCATCACATTGCTGCAAATGTATCGATCATGAGCTTATATTTCGTGATCAATGACATTTGATTAGACATTTTTCGTACATAAAAAAAAAAATATTTAACAAAGCAAAAGTATAAAAAACGAAATGAGATGAGTAAGAGACCATGAGCGAATATTGTAAACTGGGTTCGGATTTGTTTTCCTCATACTCTCTATGTATGACCAGTAAAAAGGTAGATATGTTCGGCCGTTCCCGTTTGCTAAAAGTGCGTTAAAGCTACGCCTTCTATAGATCCAATTCTCCTACTGTATTCATGGTAATATTTTGGCTACGTACGTTCTGTACCAATAGAATGTGCAACAAATTTCAATCTGCATTCCCCTAAACTACCACAAGATAGCCTAGATCAAACACAATTGGGGGACTAGGCGCCAACGATTCCAGTTGTGTGTCATTCAAAAGTGTGAGTTTTATGGGCGGATCCACACCCAATACACCTAATCCGTACACCGAGCCAAAAGTACAACGATTT
The DNA here is from genome assembly GCA_958296145.1 of Hydrotaea cyrtoneurina. Lineage (NCBI taxonomy): Eukaryota > Metazoa > Arthropoda > Insecta > Diptera > Muscidae > Hydrotaea > Hydrotaea cyrtoneurina. Next base: position 42,466,986 of record OY282512.1, read on the forward strand.
TTTTAACCATGTGTCTGGTTAATTTTTTCATGGTAAATATTTGATTACAAAGTCAAAATAACGTTATATAAGGTCAAATTTACATGAAAAATAGTTGAGTTAACATTATATAAGGTAGATTTTTTCGAGAGAGAGGATGAAAAATGTGCGAAATAAAAAAACAATTCAAAGATCATTCGGCTCTGTTGTGTCGAAGTTCTTGAACTGCTTTGTGTTAGACGAAGTTCAGTATTATGTTACACGAAGTAGCAACGAATGCGATTGTGTTTCCCCGCCTCCCACACTTTTCCCCCTCTTACTTTTCTCTTAACATGTGAGAACGTTATCTCGCTCTTTCAAAAACCCACCACCAAATGCTATCGTCACTGCTTGTTGAGCTGTTGGTTTTCAATGATTTACTGCTTGCTTTTTCTGGGATATGCGCCACTAAACAGTAGTTCTCGTTCAATCGCTTAGAGCTAGGACACTTATTACACCAATATTTGCTGCAGAAATCATTGCAAATGGGTAACGATGAATAACTGTAACAGCTTCCGAAACCTTGCCTGCAATCAAAGCAAACACAATTCGTGAAGCTTTTTTGGAAAATTTATATTTCTGCAAAGAAATATAAAATTGTTAAATTGAGCATGCATTGTTTCAATAAATTAACAATGAAATTTTTGTATTAACAATTTTCATGGTTAAAAAATTCAACAATGCATTGTTAAAACAACAATAATTATTTTTATATCAACAAGTTTCATGGTTAAAATATTCAACCAGGGAGTAGTTAATGTAACTATTATTATTGTTAAATACCAGTCAACAAGAAGATGTTCAAATTAACCATATATAACGTAGACTCCAAATCATGTTTATTTATGGTTAAGTTAACCTTATATAAGGTTAATTTTTGTCTCTGTGTATATTCTATGACCATTTCCCAAACCGGCAGAAATATTTCCGATACTACGTTTTTTTTTGTAAAAGGGTGTGTCCTTCAAAATTCTGATTTGTATGGGCCACCCTTAATCGACCTAATTCAAATATTCGATGACCATTTGGCGTTGTACCTCACATTTAGTTGTAGAAATAAGCGGTACCACATTATGTTAAAATACTTTTGCATGCAATCATAGATATGTCTGGGGACGGACCCAAAAATGTATATGCTGGTGTGTACGAATATTATGTTTGGACACAAACATATATATGTTCGGTGAGAAATTTAAGCATATGATGAATCAAAGGATTCGATGAGTTTATGTTGCTGCTGATGCTCTTCTCTCAGAGCGGAATATATCGGAATATAACACTCAGCTTAGAGACTCGCCCCTTAAAGTTAGCACATCAATAAGTACCTTCCCCAAGTATCTCCTTACAAACGGAAGGCAAGATGAATGCAAGAATAGCCTAAAATGCTTCACATGTCAATGAGAAAAATATTGGTGAGCATTAAAGTGGTTTTGATGTGTATGAAAACGTCTAAATTCTCCGGGACTGCCTCGAGTCAAAGACGTAAATCTTATTTAGTCATCTTCAGAGTTGGTCCCGATGTAGGGTAAAGAATTGGTAAATCTTTGTAAAAGATTTACGTTCTGTAAGTAGTAAATTCAGATTTGGCAAATTCAGATTTGGACAGAACGTAAATCTTTTACAAAGATTTACATCTTTTACAAAGATTTACGTTCTGTAAGTAGTAAATTCAGATTTGGCCCAAACATATCGAGCCCTAAAAGGGGAAACGACGTAAGAGCAAAAAAAAAAATTACAGGAGAGGGGTTTCTATGTGGAATTTCCATAGAATTTGCTATATCTTTGAAAATACAAATTTTGAATTACGCATAATGAATGAATCTATCAGCATGTGGAGATTGTGGGTTCGATTCCCACCGGAGGCCTTGGTTTGTCGCTGCAAAAATCTAACCATTGGCTCTGAGTCACCCGGTTTACCCTTGGACTTAAAACATAGAATGTAAATTTACGTGGTATTGGAATTAAATGAAATTGAAAATAAAAATAAAGGGCTCGATATGTTTCTTGTCAAATATTTGTGTGACAATATGTTACAGAGGCCTTTTCGTACTACGTGTATCAAAAAGAACTTTTTTTAAAAAAAAAACCTGAATACAAAAAGTTTTTCTCTCAGGGCCGTTAATTTTCATTTACAAACAGGGTTTGTCCTCATTCTAATATCGTGTTTTCTCACAGACAGACAAGCATGTTGTACAGAACTAATTCTTCACAGGAGTCAACAAAGCGAGTGATGCCGCGGATTTGGAGAATCGTGTCATAGGAACTTCTTTGTTGGCAGAAATTCGTTGTCATTCATCATTTCAGTTCTCTATTATTCATATTCTAAACTACTGAATCGCAAGCGAATCCTAAAAGTGAGCAATTGGCTTGCGATTTTTCTCGACGGTTTCGAAACTTCAACGTTTGTCGTCCACGACTCTCCTGGCGTATCGAACGATTAACAAACGCCAGCATTTAAAATTCATCTTCAAGACAATTCGTCAAATATTCTTCCGCAATTGTAAATGTTTGCCGGTCACCACTACATACATATGTATGTATGTATGTGTTCCAATATGTGGTCATGTGAAAGTGAAACTGTCAGCAATTAAAAACAGACGTAATTGTATATCCAACTCTCTCGTCTGACTACTTAACGTCGTGTCGCGGGACGGGACGGGCGATACATGCTCTGGGTATTATGAAACTTCAGTCGAAGTTTCTAGTTTAGTTAGCAGCGTTTTTTTTTTTGTATTCGTTCGTGCCGAAACAATGAGAAAGAAAATAAAACCGAAACTGAAATTGTATGCAGTGGCCCAAAAAAAATAATGGGCACTCCAGTGATGGTCTGAGGCAGACAGACGGACAGTTACATGGACATGCAACCGAAAACAAAAGCATAAGCACAAGCACAAGCAGCCGACACCAGAAGCAACAGCCAACCGCTGACAAGATGGATGAACGGACAGCTAGACAAAGTCACAACTTTGGAACACATCATCAATGAAGACACCGGGCTATTATTATTTACCACAGCCGATGCACTGCATCGGAATGTATGTACTATGTGTGAGGGGGATATTCATACAACGATCGCGATCATTAGCCCGACGCATTGGGCGCTAATTGCTCCGGCACATTATGTGGACTTGAGTTATGGCCGGCCCTCCCCCCATGAAATGTTGTTGGCGTTGGCCATGATGAATGAAGATGTTCCCCCGATGAGGATGACGATGGCTCCGTGCATGCCAGACCAAGCCAAAACAAAAAAAAAACTAGAGCAGAACTAACAAAAATTCTGTGCCAAATTGTACAAATTCAAAACGAAAATGAAATTGAAATAGCAAATCTCTATGGCACATAGATACAGACAAACATATGTACAAATGTACATACATGCATGCATACATATGTAGATGTGTAGTTCACAACGAGTTCGTTTGAGTTGCTTTTTATTAAAAAAAAAATACAAACTAAAAAGAAAACAATTTCAACAGATTTATGTATTTGAAATGTTATTGAAAGCCTCTCACAAAAGAAAAGAAGAAAAAAACCCAACTGACTGACCACTTTATTCGAATCAACGAAACTGCATGAATGCCCATTCGAATGTATGTTCATTAGGGTGCCTTAGGCGAACAATCTCACAATAGGAATAACAAAGTTTTTCAGTGGTTTTGGAGATATAGGTGATTTATTGGGTCCATAGATTGGCCCACATCAAAAGCTGTCGAAAATAACCGCCGACGTTCCGGCTACGGCTGTTGCACCTACATATCGTATTATGCAACAGAAAATTCTATAAAACTTCGATGTACTGAGCACAAACGTTTTCGGTTTTTCAATTTGCCATTTCCTGTGGCATAAATTGCCATAACTCCAAAATATCTTGTCCGATTTGATGGAAATAAATTGTGAAAATTTATTTGCATTTACACAAATTTATAAGAGCTTTATACACCTGTTTTAAGAAAAAATCTGTGAAAATACAAAAACAATTTTCACACATAAAATTGTTAAAAACATTTCTGAATACGGCTATTCTTCTTTACCGCCTTTGAATCGGTATGATAATTCCTATAAAAATTTGATGTACTGAGCACAAAGGTTTTTTTTTTAAAGTTTTTTTAAATGTGTCATTTCTTGTGGCATAAGTTGTCATAACTCGAAAAATCATTAAAATCAATGAAGGATTTTCGATTGTATTCATCTTCTAGAATTAGTAAAAGATCCTTCTGAAATCTCTCCCTTTTCAACTCAATTTTTGTTTATAACTCGGAAATTGTCATGCAGATTCAAAGGCGGTCAAAAAGAGGAATACAAATAATTTAGCAGCCAATTGTTTAAAATTTATTTCAACCAAGTCGGACTATGGTTGATGATTTAATGATCAGTGATACGATATGCTTGAAATAAATTTTAAAAATTTATTTTTATTTTTATTCCGAGTTATAAACAAATTTTGAGTTGAAAAGGGAGAGATTCCAGAAGGATCCGTTACTTAATGAATGAATGAAAGCGAAAATCCTCCATTGAGTTTAATGATCAATATCTGATTTTAATTGTCTTTTCGTCACTTTTATATGTGCAGCACTATTCAGATTTCGATGTTTTAGACTTATTCGTGTACCAAGTTTTTTTTTTTGCAGCTAGCCATGACGTCTGTGTAAACAGGACAATGGATTGGTAGATGTTCCTTCAAGAGATTTACTTTAGCGAGATTAACTTTAGCAAAAAAAAAACTGGCATTTCTATGGTCACTCTCCTCAAGTCGCTAGACTACGAGAATAGTCCGTGGCGTAGAATATTGAAAGATGGCAATTTGGAAATATTAGACAGAAAATAAGTGACAGAGTTTACCGAATAGAAAAGAAGATTTATTTATTGAACCTGTTTTCAATACAGCAAAAAAGAAACTGATTTGAAAATTTAGCTAAAGCCCGGGCTACGTTTCACACGATCGTGGGCGTGTGAAGCTAATTTTGATTTGATGACATTAAACTTCCAGTCAGAGAAAAATGTAAGTAATTGCGACAGGTGTTTCGGTTACGAACACTAGAGGAAGTCTAAATATTAACGCCTTTTTGATCTGATTAATTAATTTTTTAATAGAGAGAAATATTTTTCTGTTTTTTTTTTTTGAACACTTCAAAACAGAAACGACACTAGGATGTCGGCTGGTTTAGAAAAGCAGACTATTCGTTCACCCTGAATTGCAGTAGTGGAAACGTGGTTCATATGATGACCCCAAAGCCTCTCCCCACCCTTTATCATGCAAACACGAAGGTCAAGCGGTCTAATGTTGATGTGCCTTGTAAAAAACAACAACACAATGTATGTACTCGAATGTAAGTGCGCATACCTCCTACCCTACACACACACACACATATATATACATGGGCATATGTATTTATTTGAAAATACTATGTACTTTGTATGTAATCTGTACATAAAAATAGAAACAGAAATAGAAGAAATTCCTCGTTGGCAATTTTGATTTTTCGGTAGTCGTTGCCGTTTTTATGGCCAAAACGTTGACAATTAAATTAAACAGCTTTGAGCTGTTGTAAGCTTTAAGTGTTTTATCACGGTTTCAATAATTTCGTTTCTCTCCCTCACATTCTCCCCCTCTTCCCCTCTCACCGTGTCGCTTCTTTTCTTTTGTGGGGGGGGGGGGGGGTCAATTTCGATCAAACCATTGTAGTCATGACTTTATGTGCCAGCACTGTTGGCTATGACAAAGGTGCGAGGCAGACTGCGGGCTTTGGTCGCTTGCAGTCTTGTGGAGCACACGAAGTGGAAGAAAACAACCAAATAAACATAATTCCATTCGATACATATCGGAGATCAATGATATTCGTTGTTTTGTTTCGACTGCAAACCGATGCAAAGTAATGGAGCAACTCACACAACAAAAAAAAGCCACAACGTCTATGCTGAAACGTGGCATGCCGCCAATCAAATCAAAAAACACCAAAAAGTTCAAATCTATTAACAATCCAACAAACCAAGTCCATTGTGTATGCGAAAGACCTCACTTTGAAGTACACACACACTCACATACATATACTTGGTTATATCGGCAGCATAAATACACTATTTATGTATAAAAGTGTAGAAATGTAGGTATTCATATACCCGGGCGTCCACAGATTCATTTGGAGGTACTCACTCGAAGTCGTATTGTAACAATCAATCACTGATAATGTTTGGATTCATTTTTTTTTTTTAAATGGGAAATCTTATGAAGTTTGAAATGAAAATGAATTGAAATACAAAAATATACTTTGTTTCGCCAGCAGATTGTGTCGAACGGTGAACGCTGGCCGGGTGATAAAAAGAAAACGTTCATTTTTATAACACCTCCGGCCATAGCAAATCCCCAAGTGGCGTTTGATTGTTTTTTTGCTTGCGCAACTTCAATTGTAAGTGTTGCAAGGCTCCCAATTGTGAGCTACGCTATTCGAAATACTATTTTCACACTTTGCTACACGGATAGGTGAAGTATTCAATTATAAGATTTTGAAATATTGATTGGAGTTTTAAGAGAATATAACCGTCGACCGACACCGACTAGCCAGCTGTTCGTGGTAGTCAAGGAACCCTCTTGCACATAACAACTGTTGTGCTGATTCTTCCTCAGATTCGTCAGTAGTCTTGCCCCTAGAACAACCGAAAACATATTGAAAAAATCAGCGTCCTATAGCTCCATTTAAATGCAATAACCATTTTGTCTAAGGGATGTTTTTAATATTTTCTGGTGTATTTTGAAAGAGCAGTGGGCACAAAATGAAAACAAAAAATATTTTTTAAAAATCAAAAAAAATCGTAAAAAAAAATAAAAATTCTAAACAATTAGTTTTATTTTATTTTCGAATAGTTATAACTCAGTTAAAGAAAACAACACATATTTGAAGGACATCTATGGATGAATTTCAAAAAGTACCTCAATTTAAAAAATGCATTTTTCAACTGAATGTGATTTTTATATAAAAAAAAATGTTTAAGAAGCAGTCGACAAAAAATTTAAAAAATAATATTTTTTAAAAAAAAAAACAGTTTTTGGAATAGTTAGAACCCAATTGAAGAAAACAAGACATGTGATTTTTGTATGAAAATAACGGCTTAAAAGCAGCAAAAAATTAAAAAAAAATGTTGTTTTTTTTTTCTAAATCAATTTTTGGTTGCAAAAAAAAAACTGTGGCACCAAAAATTAACTTTAAAAAAATGTTTTTTTTGTATGAAAATTATGTGCGGTTTTTAGAAACAGAGGTTTTTTTACACCAATGACCATAATCTTTGAAGGGGTTCTAACTATAAAATGAAACTAATTGTATAGAATTTTTAATTTTTTAAAATTCTTTTTTGCAACCAAAAATTGATTTAGAAAAAAAAAATTTTTTTTAATTTTTTTTTTGCTTTTAAGCTTTTATTTTTATACAAAAATCACATGTCTTGTTTTCTTCCATTGGGATCTAACTATTCCAAAATAAAATAAAACGAATTGTTTAGAATTTTTAATTTAAATTTTGTATGATCTTTCGTGCCAATTTTTGATTTTTTTAAAAATATTTCTTTTAAGTATTTTGTCGACTGCTTCTTTAAAATTTTTTTTATATAAAAATCACATTCAGCTGAAAAATGCGGTTTTTTTAAATTGAGGTACTTTTCCAAATTCAATCATAAAAAAATTAAAAAATTCTAAAAACTAACTTTTATTTTTTGTTAGAGAAAAAACAAGACAACTTTTAAGAATCTCAATTTCCAAAAAATAATTTTTTTTAAATTAATTTTTGATGGCACAAAGATGATAAAAAAAAATTAAAAATTCTAAAAACTAAATTTTTTTTTTGACTAACAATCAGGGGATTCCTCCTATAAATGCAATGGACAGTGTTAGCGATAGGAAAGGAGGGTATTGGAGGGAGGGAAGAGGGAGTAGTGTTTGTTGATGTTTGCCTTGAATTTGATAATGTCATAGCAGGCAGGAAATACACTTGTAGGAAGATCGTTCCACATGCGAACATTTGTCAGCTATGATTTGAATGTGATTTTTTAAATAAAAAAAAATTTAAAAAAAAAAAATGTTTAAATCAATTTTTTTTCATAGAAAATTAACAAATCTAAACATGATCTCGACCAACGGAAACAAAACTGTATGAAGAATATAGCTTAACAATACATAATCATTATCAAATAGTTTTATTTTATTTTCGTAGAGGTAGAACCCTTTTACAGAAACCAAGACGCATCTTCAGGGCATCTATGGATGAATTTGGAAATTTTGGTCCTTTTTGTAAAATTACCTCAATTTCAAAAAACCGTATTTTTCATCTGTGTGTGGATACGCCCGATAACTTTTGAAACAATTAACCGAAAACAACTATGGAATTGCATATGGGTTTTACGGCCACACCCCCGTGCGGGTAACTCCCATGCAAATATATCGTTCCGTCGACTTTGGAAATCGTGCAATAATATTCTTCGCCCTACACAATCTTTACCAAATTATGTATTTAGTAAAGCTTTAAAGAACCTTATCGACAAAAAAAATATTGCAAATTTAGACACGTCGGCTACTACTTCCCATACAAATTTTGTTTGGAAATTGCATTGTTTCTCCAAAAATTCGGTGGTGGTAACGTCCCCTTTTGGAATTCGAATGATATGTGATCCTAAAGTAGTATGTTTTTTCTGAGGGTGACGGCCATTTTCGATCTATTTCTTATTGAATGCGTCATACTTTAATTAAACCAACGGACATTGTGGTACTTGTAAAAAAGGGCCGTAACTTAAAAATTTATCCTAAGATTTTCTTCAATAGTATGTTAGCCACCCGAAAATGAAATCAAACGAAAAGTTAAGCAATTTTTTTTTTGTGAAAAAATCAAAATAAATATGTATTAAAAAAAAGTTAAAAATTTTGTTTAATTTTTTATAATTTTTTTTTTGGTGCAGACAAAAAATATTTTTCCTCAAAAAATATTATTTTTTATTTTGTTTACTTTTTTTGTCCATTGCTCTTTCCTTGTTAGGGTTATACAGGGTTATCCATTTCGTGGTTTCAAAAGTATAGGCCTGGAATTTGACATCTGTCAAACTAAGTGGTTAAACCAATTTGGTTTCTCTTCAGTTAGAAGTCAGACATTGACGAAAATGGACCGTTTAACTATCACACAATGCGTAAAAATCATTAAAACTTACTACAAAAATGGTGAAATATTGCTAAATCCGAAGAAAATGGAACATTTTTTTTTTAAGAAAATTGTTTTTTTTTTTAGATTTTTGTTGCATGGTGTTGTGGACTTACAAATGCAGGAAGTGTTATTAAAATGTCAAGTGTTATCAACGGTACCCCAGAGAACAGCAAGATTATCCCAATTTTTACCCTGTGAGACCACTGTCCATACACAACACAGCTTATCCCCACTTTAGCTTTTTTTGTTTTAGAAATATAAAAACTACCGTTATAAGTGATAAACCAACGGGAGATTTTATTTCAAATTGAGTAATAACAATAACTGTAATACAAAAACAAACGCACACACTCACGCGCCGAATTGAATTATTCATTTGTGTGTGTGTGTGTTGGAAAAAACCACACTTGAAAGTATAACATTTTCGTCGTATTTAGGTTTTCTACTTAATTAATTATGCGTTACTCTTTTTTTTGGTTATTGTTGTTGTTGTTTGGTGCTTAAAAATTAGTGTTGCATGAATAAAATCCATTCGATTCGACGCCAGTCTTTTTCAACTGAAAATGAAAAACCCCAAAACACACACCGATCGAGGGGAGAGAATTCAGGCACACAGACACACACACTTACACACGCACCGAACAGTCAAGGCGTTCTTTTTATGGTTGCAGTGGAAAAACTAAATGTGGCTTGAAGTCTGGTGAATGGAGTGCCCTGAATTGAGAGTTCAACCAAACTTAGAATGCAACAAGTTAACGTAACACCTGCTAAATGTGTAAAAGGTTTCTGTTGAAAGTGCGGACTCTCTGCTAATGGCTGTCTCTCTCTCTCTTTCTCTCTCTCTCTCTCGTATATGCGGCCCGTGGATCTTTTTAAATTGACTAGAGTAAATGTGATTTAGGAAACATTTTGAAAATTGGTCTAAACAGTGGATCGAAATACATTCTCGATTAGTTAAGGGAATATTTGCATGAGAAATCATTAATCGCAATGACAAGTTTTAAATAAGAAGACACGGACACGGAACGAGTAGTTAACTTATAGAAAAGGTGCTACACGGTAAATGAAACGGCTGTCGTGGCAACTGCAGGTCGTGATCTCTGCTTCGGTTGTAGAGTGAAATTCTTGGGAAATTAATTATCTTTGTGAACGTTTCTCACAGAACCGCTGAAAGTGAGAAAGGAAAAATAGCATCTCATTATTTATAAAGTACATTTGCATTGGCAGCACCATTTATTTGTACCAATAATTCTTTTTGTCAGTTTCAGTTTATTCTGAAGATCATAAGAGTGTTGAACGAAAAGTGGACACTTCATTTCCCTTAAAATTCCATGAAGGAACATACGGGGTAACTTCTCTCGAATCAGTGATCTAGGCGCGATATAATTGTGTATACTCACTGACCAGCTCCAAAATTGTTGATTCTAGACAGTATTACAAGTGGTTTGTGACACTCTCATCATAGCCGTGGCTTCGAGAGAGTGGGTTTTCAATTCTCAACGCAAAAAATAAATGGAAAAATTTAAAATTGCCCAAAAAAAATTATTTTTTGTTCGAAATCTTTTTGTTCTGTGCTAACTTTGGGTCAATATTATGTAGAAAACATTTCAATTTAAAAAAAAAGTATGTTATGGACAAAAAATACAGACTGACAGCATCTTTTTTATTTCCATAACACAGTGCTACAAAAAGTTAGTTACCGGAAGAGTGAGAGTCCTGTCATTTTTCTTGTAGGTGTTGTTGAGTAAACGAAGAATCTTTCTGTGAAATTTCTCTAACAGCCCGAAACTCTTGATATCCGGTTTAAACACCTTCATTGTTTTGTCCATAACCGAAAATCTGATTTTTGGATTTTTTTGATCTAGTCGCAAATTTCGTAAAATTAAAAAAATTAACTATTTAAAAAAAAAAAAATTTTCAAAAAAAAAAAAAATAATTTTTTTAAACAAAAATATAATTTTTTTTAAGAAAATATAAAAATTATTTCTTAAAAACAATATAAATTTTTTTTAAAAAAAAATTATATATTTTCTTAAAAAAATTTATATATTTTTTTTAAAAAAGTTAATAATATTTTGTTTTACAGTTCGTACAAATTAACTTTAAAAAAAAATAAATATTTTCTTAAAAAAATATTTTTTTAAAAAAAATGTATATATTTTCTTAACAAAATTTATATATTTTTTTAAAAAAGTTAATAATATTTTTTTTAAATTTCGTACAAATTAACTTTAAAAAAAAATATAAATTTTTTTAAACAAAAATATAAGTTTTTTAAGAAATATAAATTTGTAAAAAAAAAATTTATATATTTTCTTAAAAAAAATTATTTTTTTTTTAAAAAGTTAATAATATTTTTTTTCAAAGTTCGTTCCAGAACAGAAAGATTTTTAACAAAAATTAATTAAAATTACGGTACTTCGTTTTATTTCGATGCTAAAAGTGTTTTTTCTATTGGGCTCTAGAAAAATACCCCAAATAAAAAATGTCAAAAAAAAAAAAATGAAATTGAAGAATTCCCCAAAATAAATGAAAAATAAAATGAAAGTCCAATACGAAAATTTTCCCCGAAAACTCTGAAAAATGCCGCCAACAAAACTCCCCAACTATTATGAAAAATACCCCAAAAATATAGCATAGATTTTGGTAATATGTATATATTTTTTAAAAAAATATTTTTTTTAAAAGTTTGTACAATCCGTTCAAGAACGGAAAGATTTTTAACAAAAATTAATTTTTCGACCGTTTTAAAATTGTCAACCAAAAACAAACAGCAGAAATCATGGCAAATGAGTATCAATGAAGAAGTGTCACAGCTTCTGAAACGGATCCGTATACCTTGCCTGCAAAAAGCTTGAAGCCTTTTGTGGAATATTTCTGTTTTTGCAAAGAAATAGAAATAAATCAATGATGTCTAACTCGAATAACAGAAACAAAAACTGTATAAAGAAAAAAATGCAAACAATAAATAAAAAACCACAAAAAAGTGATAACAGCCTTTGATACGCTTATAAATACTGGAATTATAAACCTTTTTGGGTTTATTATTAAATATTCAGAAAAACCCTGGGATCTAGGATATAGACAAATATTTCTCTTATTACAATGAAGAGATTTATAAACTTTTTGGGCCAAAACAAAAATAAAGGTACCTATTAAATATTCTGACCCAGCTGCGTTTGCTCTAAATTCGCCACCACTTAGGAATAACCACCAAAGAAGTTTAGTTACGTTCCGTTTGAAATATCCTGTTGCACAGTGTCAGTAAGACATCAACAAAATAATAAAAGTTCAAAAGGGCATACGATGGCAGACTCCCAAAATAATTTCCAGCATAAACAACGTTGGTCAATCCAATGTTTTCCCGATTCTCATTATTGATTCGCTTATTGAGCAATTTTTACTGGCTTTGACCAAAGAACTGTGCCAATTTAAAGAAAATGGCAAATAATCTCAAGTCGTATTAACAGCAAATAACACACACAAACACACACTCATCGTTTGTATGAGCCATTACCAGAAGCCCACACTTCTTGCCGACATTAATTGGTCTTGAACGTCTTGATTGGATTTCAAAGTTCCAGCGAGTGGAACACTGGCCGTCTGAATACCCGAGTACTTTGTGCTCCAGCTGTATTCGATCAAACAGCTCTCATAAAGTACAATATTTGTGTAATGAATGTAAATATGTATATGTACACACACAGACAGACGGAATATAAATTACTATAATCAATCACAGAATTTCATACCGTTTGGAGAAATGAATAAAGAGATTAGATTGATCTTTGCTCATAAAATAATGACCAGTCTGGTTAAACAGCAGTCGGAGGAATCACAATTGCAGCAGCCACAGCCGTCGCAGCAGCAATTTCTTGTTGCCAAGATAAAAATCAATGTAGAACAAATAATAATAGAACAAAAGACGGACAGACAGACAGACGCGCACGTACGTACACTGAAAATAGGAACAACACCAACAACGACAACAAGAATCTTATTACATTTACAATTATAGGTACTCTCACACACACATACACACACACGCGCATGGACCTCGACATGTGTGAGTGTGTGTACACCAAACTGAACAAAGTAACGTCATCATCGGCATTGTTCCTCTTATGATTGGTGTACACATGTCCGTACGTACAGTGCGATTACTTCGATTTCAACTTGCACTGGACCATATAGAGCAGAGACTTCAGAAATCTATGCCACACAATACAGCACAAGTGGACCAGCCATTACAAAAAAAAAACATTATTGTGGACTAAATAAAATGTTGAAAGAGAAGACAACAGTTAAGCCATACCAACAACAACAAAAAAATCTAATCTAATTTTCTACGATTTGTTACAATGTGTGAGTTATTGCGATGTGCTCAAAAAAATCTTTTCTTTTATTTAAAACATTTAAATTGGCATAGGAGTTTAGCCAACAAATTCGGCGGCAGCCCGAATAAATCCACAATCGAACACGTCTTCTCACTACGTCAAATCCTGGAGAAGACCCACGAACAAAAGATCGATCCATAACATATTTTCATCGATTGTAAAGCCGCCTTCGATATTCCACAAACTAATTGTAACCACTAAGTGAAACCTTTTGTAAAATGACACTGAGACCCTAGGTCTTCGGAAAAAATAGGAAGTGACCGCTTTACTTCTACAGGAGGTGTAAGGACGATATTGAAAAATACAGCAGTGAACAAAGCCGACACTCTTACCACCGTGAGCCTTGGCCTTCTGCTCTTATATGCTGATGACATTGTCAGCGACGGAAGAATAAAACGAGATGTAAGTGGAGCTGTTTTCCAGAATCGAGAAGGAATCTGCGAAGATGGTAAACGAGGACATGTCAAAATGTATGCTTGCCACTGCTAGGTAAACGTTGCAACGTCGAGGGAGGAGGCGAATTCGCCATCAATAGAAAGGATCTATGAAAAATGCCTCAAAAAAATATTCTAACTCTCATATAAATTTGGAGAGTTTTTCATAATTTTAAAAAAATTCAAAACACCTGTAAACGATCCATGTAAGGGGTTTTCCAACAAGATGTGTTATTTTGGTATTCCAAGGAAAATAATTTTTTTTTTTAGACAAATGTTTATTTCATAATAAAGAGGAAGGTATGCCGTTAATAATGAAAAAAAAACATCAGCCAAATGGCCAACACGACCACGCTTACAGGACCATAACCTTTTCATTGAATTTTCCATAACCAAATCGCAAAGTGACTGCCCTATGTCCTCGATAGACTCACGAATTCTATCTTTGATGTCTTGAATCGACGCTGGGCTGTTGGCGTAGATCTTATCTTTCACGTGGCCACAAAGCAAGAAGGAATCCATTGTTGTATTTTTGGAATATTTTTCATAATATTTGGGGAATTTTATTGTGGGGGGGATTTTAGACTTTCATTTTTCATTTATTTTGGGGAATTCTTATTATTTTTTTTGGGGGTATTTTTCATAGAGCCCAATAGAAATAACACTTTTAGCATCGAAAGCGAAGGATCATACTCGCAAATATATTCTATTTCGGCAATTGCGCAGGCTGGGCCATGTCGGTCGAATGAATACAAACGCTTCAGCCAGAAAGGCGTTGGAGGACAACTAAAAAACGACCAAGTGAAAGAACACTTGCAAATCCTTGGTATAACGAACTGAATAAATAACGCAGATGACCACAGTGCTTGATAATCGTTTATTAACCAGCAGCAGACCACCAATAGGTTGTAGAGTCAACCCAAAGCGACCTTTACACGGTCAAAATGCATGAAGCAAAGTCAAAACATTTTGATTTTTTTTCATGCACATTTTTACTGTTCATGCATTTTGATCGTGTAAAGGACGCTTAAGTACGTTATCTAGAATGCTCTTAGAGATCTGTTCACTACGACGCTAGATTTTGCCCCAAACGTGTTAGCAGGTTTTTAGAAGGTAATTTAAATCGGACAAGAAATGTCGTTTCCCAAATTTTACACACCCGAGGTAGACAAATTCGGAACACTGACCAAGTTCGTCTGCTGCGAATAGGCGCCTATGTAAACTTGATAAAAATGCATCACTGCCATCCGCTGGTGCAAATAGAACAGAAGTCGAGGAATTATTTTCAAAAATTTTTGATATCCGGATATTCTTTCCGCGCACGTTAACAAATCATCAATCTTTGTCTACGGGTAAACTGAAAAAAAATATACTATACTGTATAAATCAGGACATTTTTCAGATATAGCGGATGATCCAACGTGTAGTTTATTTTTGAGTCACATGGAATTTTGCCACTGACAGCTCTTTACCGCTCAAAACGTTAGTTGAAAGTCATTCAGAATCGCCATCGATTCGATGCACAAAGACTTTTCATGATTCGCCCATTGAGGTCCAATTGACTCAGTAATTGCAAGTCAACGACCATTCGGTTCTCAGTTATGGCCCTAGAGCAGCTGGAAACGAATAATGATTTCTGCATTGAAATTTGTCTGACAAGCAAAACTCCTTATTTTGAGTTGGGAAGACAATCAGGAGATGCATCCTCAGAGAGTGATAGGATTGAAAATCCTGTGATATTTTGGTTAACGCTTAGCTTTACTGTGCCACGAACTTGGTTTTGAGGAGAATAGAGCGCCATGTCACACAGCTCGTGCCACAATCGATCTCTTTCGCACCAAGTTCGGTAGCCGTCTCGTCGATGTTATTCGACTGCATCGCGGATGTGCGATTTGACGCAGTCAAACTTTTATTTGGCGGCTACGAATATCTTGTAAGCCATTCGCGAGAGAGAGACAAGATCTTGGAAAATTCGGCCGCGACAGCCGCATGAATGAAATCGCGTTCCATAAATAATGGCTGCGTTTACTCTTTGGAACGCAGATACTTATTTTTGTAATGTTTTTTTTTTTTTAGAATTTAAATGAAGTTACTTGGTTTGTTAAGGCAGTAGTTTGATTTACACATCACAACAAAAGACATGAATTCCGCCGCCTCACGGTCGGCCTCAGGTTGTCCCTGTTAGAATTGAGCTCACCATTTTTGGGGAAGATGACTTCCAGTCGTGGCAAACCTGAGACTTTTGGTGTGCGGACACAATTTGCACAGAAGAAACCGGCCGAGGAACGTTCGGCAGTTCGCATATCCCACTGTGAGTCAACATGTAAACACGTCACGGCTGCTCTGGCACAGAGTGCTGGGTTGGCGGTGGCGCTGACGGTGGTCGTTGCTGTTGTTTTTGGTGTTTACACAAATTAATGTTTCTTGTTGCAACAATGTTGAACTATAATTTAACCATGATTACTTTCAATTTATCATTAAAGTGGGTCTTGTTGCTGGACGACAATTTCGATGTGGCTTTCGTTCATTTATTATTTATCAGATGTGTGCTAGTGTATGGGTGTGTGTGTGTGCTTAAGTTGAGATTGTTTATAAACGAAAATTGTTATTTACTTTTTGGTTTGCTGCTTTCGTTTATAAACGTTGTCTGTTTAATTTTCACTTGGCCTCAACAAATCGGTACCAACCGATACACTTACGTTGCCATCACAGCTATAACAATAACAACAACAACAACAACAATGTTAAGGTGAAATTATCATTATGCCGGAAATTAAAGTTTAATGGTTAAAAATAATGACCAGCTAAGATTAACCAACACAAATTGTACCGCTTACATATTTTTGTTTTCAATTCATAGATGGGATGGACAATAAATGTGGCGATTCATTTTGGAAATCATTTGCTAATCAGACTCCGACAGCACTTTCACACTCAAGACATTCACAGGAACTGTGTGTCAAGACGAAACAATAACGAAATACAGTCCAACTTCCTTAACTCGAACCACCAATATCCTGTAGAAAACTTCGACTTATGGAGACTTCGAGTTATGGAATTACTTACTGGCACTAGAAGCGCTTCGACTTATGGAAGTTTCACTGTAATCGAAAATAGTCGACAGCTCGGGCGTGAGCCAGAAGAGAGCCCATTTCAAACCTGATTAAGAAAAGAAAAACCCCTTACTAAACCCACTCTCTAAATAGCTTTGGCCGTTGCGAATTCGATCACTCACCCACTGTTCTTCCGAAGGGTGGGGGGGGGGGTTGAGTTGGCGATGGAAATACGTAACACGAGTTGTGTCTGTTTTTCGTTTTCGTCTATTTGTTATAACTCAATTCGTGACTTTAAATAAATGTATATAATAAATAAAGCCAACAACACGTTGCAATCTCCCCAGCAACAGCACCAAACAAAAAAGAATAAACTCAGCCCAAAGTGTAAGCCCAATACGAAATACAAACTAATAAACCAACACCAACTACAAACGCCAGAGTGCTTGTTTTTTGTGAATAAAAAACAGATTCTAATATTATTGGTTGTGAAGAAAAATCGTCGAAAATATTGCAATAAACAAGCGGAGAACATAAATATTATGATTGACTTTGTGGCTGCATGAGGGAAACCTTGAGGATTTCTGTGGCTGTTACTCACTCGACATCGATGTAGCCCATGCCCCAGTTGCTATTTCTCCCGGACAGAGCCGGCACCGAAATCGACAACAACACGATACGTTGAATTATACCCTACATGCAAACCGTAAACGGTGAGGGGCGGGGGGAATGGCAATGGCGATTGCATATGCATTTGATATAGACAAACGTTGTGGCGGGCGGCCACAACGTAACATGACATATCCCCTTAGCCTTTTTTGGACCGTCTAAATAGTTGTGTGTCTATGCATCTGTGTGTGAGTGTGTGTGTTTTTGTAGATGCCACACCTGCAAACGCGAACAACACCGAAAAAATATGGTTAATGAATGACTCATATGCAACAAGAAAAATTGAAGATAAAGACACAATGGAAATCGACTAACAACACCAAACAAAGTGGGCAAACAACATGAAACAAACATTTGTTGCATCCATAAACGAGAGGAAGCTAAGCCGTAATCGGCCGGGTCGAGAAAATATTCTCAATTATTTCTCGGCTTAGTCAGTTTTCTTTTTGCACCGATCACTTCATCCTTGTAGTCAAATGTCATTTGGCATACGGAAATAAGTGATGGAAACAAAGCCTTGCGAATATCGTGGTGTCAATTAAAATTTCAAGTTATGATATTTTGTTGTCCCTTTCAGTTTGTCACTCCAGCTCACTCTTAGTTTACTTACTACTGATTGTCAAAAAAAAGAAAATGAAAATGAAGTTTCGTTCCACCAATCAACTTGTTTTATTTCAGTTATGTCTAATCAATTCACTTGGATTTGCCAATCGGTCCCAATTTCGAGTATTTTAATACTTAATGAGCGAGCGTTTAAAGCGAAGTGGGCGCACAGTGGTCCAGAATCCATTTCCATCAGCCAAAAGTCTGTAACTTTTGATGTAGAAAACATTTTCGAGATCTGTCAAAAAATCGTTTGTAGACATGGTGTGAGCAATTTGTTAAAAGTCTAATCATTAAAAAAGGGACAATTTGATATGTTTTACAAATACTTTTTGTATTTTTCCATTTTAGAGGGAAACTTTTTTTCTATTCTTTTTTGTAAGAACATTTTTTTCACACATTGCATTGTTTATATTTGTATTTGGAAATTTTTTTTTTTTTACATTACAGATTTTGAAATTTACAAAAAATGTCTCAAACTTAACTTAAAATTAAAAAAAAACTTTTGTAAGGAAAAATGTATGAAAATACAATTTTCATTAAACAAAAATTACTGGACACTCACCAAAAATATCCAGATTTTTTTAAAAAAAAAACTCTTGAATAAATAAAAAAAAACTAAAATTTGTTGTAATAATCTATTTATTTTAAAAAATTTCATTAAAGAACAAACGAAAAACAAAAACAGGCTTTAAAATTCAGTCTTTTCGTTAGTGAAAATAAACACTAATCTTAACCCATTCATAGCCAGCGATGCCCTATGGTAAAGAGAAAAAGATTTCATAATGTTAAAAATGCCAATGATTTCGAACTCAGAACTTCTTTTTATGAAATATACAATTTTTTTTAAAAAATGTCTTGGTCATGAATGGGTTAATTTTTGAACATATAATTGGAGTTGTTTGATATTTTTTTAAATTATATTTTGTAGAGCAGTGTTTTTTGAATACACGTATTTCCGGAACAAATATAATTTTTCTGGACGAAACAAAAGAAAACTGAAAAACAACTGACATTTTTTGTTTTGGGTCGAAAATATCGAATTTTTAGCCAAATAAGCTTCATTTAGGGTTAATCTTGATTGAGTTGATTAATTAATGTGTAGCTGAGGTCCACCTAATGCATGTAAAGGGTGTTTTTTTCTTTTTTTTATCATGGCTCTATAGCGTTCCACATTGACTGTAACATTCTGGTCGACTTCATTTTTGAAGAAATATACACCAATGATTCCCTCAGCCCATAGAGCTTACCGCACAGTGACTTCTTGAGGATATAACGGCGTCTCAACAATGGCTGGTGTATTTTCATTACTCCAAATGCGACACCCATTCACGTACCCATTCAACCCAATCTGAGCTTCATCGCTGAACAAAATGTTCTTGTGCAAATCTCGTTTTCGGCACGATTTGCAAACGTTGTTCCAAAGAAAGTCTACTCATTATGAAATGGCAAACCAAACGGAGCATAAATACAGTGACAGCTGTCAAAAAGATCAACTCTGAAAAAAGTGTGGCCAAATTGAACACCACACGTCTAAAAAAAAAACACCCGGTAAAAGCAAAACACCCGGACTGATATTCGAGACAAAAGTTGTGGTGAGTGTTTGAGGACGGAAAAGTTTTACATCGTGGCGGAAGGTCAAATGTATTTGGTATGAACTACGAATCATGGGAACCTCGTGGTCTTGCTCATCATTAACAGTGAAACCGAATATTCATGGAAAAGAACGTGCAATCCTTTGAATTTCGCCGGATGAACGACACCCTGTGTTTGTGAGTTATCACTGGTTCCGATCGATGGTACGTAGGGTTTTTAATGTTCTGGCCTTTTTCAACTCCCGTTTAATTGGGAATTTTTTCCACCTATTTCTGGGAATTTTGAGGACTTGACTTTGTTTATAAAATAAAGTTAGAAAATACTATTTTTCCAAAATTTATTTTTTAAATTTTATTGTTTTTGGTTGAAATGTTTAATAGAATTTTATTTAAAACTCCCGGATAATTAATACTGAAAAAATGCCTGTACAATTTAACTAGTTTCAGGAAGTGAACTATCGATACAGGAAGTAAAAAATATTTTATAATTTCTCGGTTTAAACCCTCGGTTGTAAAAATTGAATAAAATCGTACATAGTTTCGTTTTCTTGGTAGTATTTTATTTTCAGGATTATTGGTCGGCATTTCCGGGAATAAAATACTACCATAAATATTAAACTATGTACGATTTTCAGAAATTTTTACAACCGTGGGTTTAACCCGGGAAATTATACAATGTTTTTTAGTTCCTGAAACTCGGGAAGTAAACAATTTCCCGTGAAATACGTCCCCGTCCCTACACATAACCTGTGTCCCCAGCACTGGCATTCCCCATAGAAAAATCAATGAAAAATACACTGACCACTGATGACAATTCTTTGAATAAAACATAAGCCAACATTATTTAACCCTAAATGTGACATTTTGGGTTGTAAAAAAAAAAGGAAACTGCGGACTTTTATTTGTAATTCAATAGTATAAGGATCGAACTGAATAATGTGTTAACGCGAATCACTTCAAATATAATTTCCACAGCCTACATATGCAACGTTTTTGTTTATGTTCTTAAACTCGTCATCCAGAATTTTATTGAAAGCAAACTATTTCTGAGGTATTTCTGTATTTCGTCCGTCCATTCATTCACTTTCAAATAGATTGATGTTTATTAAATGGTACACGGATTTCTACCGTTATTATTCACCTAATGTGTGATGCTTTAACACTTTTCTCAATGCATTATCCGCATAAGCTCAGTCCAGAAGTACAAATTGCTTGGCAATACTTGGCCAATTGAATAATTCAGAGAAGCCTCGAATGCATTAAGAGGAGAATAGCAAAACCGCCGTTCCATTAATACGGAAAATATTCCTTCAAAGCGGGAATCCATCATGCCGTTCAGGCAAAAGCACAATTGCGTACCTACGTCTGTCCGTCCATGTGCAGGTACACATGTAGACATGTGTCTGGAAGGCACAGAATATGTGAATGATGCTGATGACGATGATGAAATTGGATATACATTTGTGCATGCGTGTGTGTGTGTGAATGGACGTATATCAAAGTTTTCATTAAGTACCGTTATAATTTGAGCCCGATACTTTTCTACTTCACAGTGAAGCATTCTGACTTCATTTATCTCCCTGCTTTACAGCTTTACAATCAACTGATGGAGAACTTAGCATTTGTGTAGATAGTTCTCCATGTGACAGTAAGTGAAATCCGTATTCGCCCGCCACTGCTCCAATAAAAAAATATAACTTTTTTTTAAATATGTAAATTCGGCTTAGGCAAAGACCAGGTTTCCCTAAAATCGAACTAAAAATTGGCAAAGGTTCGCCATTTTAATGTTTCTGGCTTACTTATTTCCACGAAGGAACTGACGAGGAAGTTCTGACGAATCAGTGAGTTGTGTACGATATAATTTGTATACTGACTGACGTAATGGCTCCGAATGCTTTTCTAGAGAAGTTTTACCTGGCTTACAGATTACTCGTAAAGTCGCCAGATGCTCTCGAAGTATCTCAGTGAGCTGTGCACCGGGTATCTGACTGTTGAATGCTGACTCCGCACGTCTACTGATTTTCTAGAGAAGTTTTACTTGCCTTAACGATTACTCTCTCGTAAAGTCGCCAGCAATTACGAGGTGGAAGCAGCCGCTGAAAAATGTTCTCAGCTGGTTTCGAACCTGAGTTCTGCTGTATGGTAGTCGCACACACTAGCTACCACACCACGACTGCCCACAGATGTTTCCGCTGTAAATGTGAACCGATTTGACTCAAGGGCTGAACATCGCATTTTATTCAAGCACAGACCATAAATGCTCAGTTTGAAATACATCTGGCGAGAATGTCGATTACACTAAGCAACAAACAAAATGCTGTTTGTGGGATGACCAACACCTGTACAATTCGGATGTACTGGGCTAACGAGAGTACAAAAATTTAAGAAATTCTTTTAAATTTTTGTTTTGAAATGTAATATTGTCATTACTCCAAAATTACTAGTCCGATGTGATTGAAATAAATTTTAAAAAATTCATCTATAAATTACGTTTAATTCATGCCTTTAGAGCCTTTTACTTTCATTTGTAGTTCAAGGGTTATAAACAAACTTAAGTCGAATTTGCATTGTTTCGTTTTTTTTTAGTTTCGTATTTTAATTTATTTGCAATTTGCTTACAATTTCATATTTATGGATATTTCCCATTTCCGTGGTAGACAGGCGGGGCTGTGCGAGTGTGGCTTGTGCCCACTGTACACTGTACACTCACAGATCATATTCAGAGATTTCACAGGAAAACAGAGATAAATACACTTGTCAGCAGTGTATTCACAGATTTTAAAGCAACAACAACACCAATCAAATTCGAAAATGACGACGATGAGGGCGAGTGCCGGGCGACGGGCGGGTGGAAAAACACTATTTGGGGCGTACGAAAAATTGCTCCGCACTCGTTCGTACAACAACAAATGAGTTTGGTTTGATTGAAATTGGACATTTGCTGGTGTTATGGCAGTTGGTGGTGGTGTTGTTGTTGTTGTTGTTGGTTGACTACGTTGAATTATAAGGAAATTTTCTACTTTCCTATAAAGCACAACGGCACCAAAAGCAACAACCTGAGATTGCTACAGAAAACATATAATTAACCATGTCAAACCACAAATAAACCACGACAGGAAAAACGAAATAAAAGAAATCCATTCATCCGCATGCGAATGCCTGCTTGGCCGCATGAACGGATGGATGGATAGATGGATGGTCAATGGATACCACATGTCTATGTCTATGTTTGTGTTTGTATCTCTGTGCCTGTGGTGGTATCAAAGAAAACGGACTTTTCGTTTTTAGTATGCTCAAGGCATGATAACGTTGCATCAATTCCTAGAGTATATCCGAAACCCACCGCTTACCACCTTCCCGCTGTACTCGTCGATTGGTGGGATAACAGATGCCGCCTACCACAGACAACAACACAAACAAGCTCTGCAAAAGGTTCTTTTATGATCGATATTTTCAACCATTGCATTGTTGCATTGACCTAAGGTTGTTGGTCCACCAGTAGAGGGGGACATTTAATCAGCTAGGAGATTGCTTGAATGTTTTAAATAAACGGCTGCCAAATAGTCTTCTGTTTACTCTTAATAATTCAAGCAAATATATCTAAGGATCAAATATAAATTATTAACACAGCTGTAATAGTGATATGACACCTAGGGACACTTAACCATGTTCATCTATCTACTGAAAGTATAATCAGGGACAAAACGAAATAACCAGGAAGGCCTAAGTTCAAATATAATTTCCATTTTCCGTTTCTGTTCATTGTTAATGTTGACATATGAATAGGGTTTTAGAATTTAATTTAAAATTGTAGTTCGGACCCAGGTTTCCTAAAAGAGACACCGATAAAGACTACACAGACTAGAAGTGGGTTTAATTACTAATTTCCCTTAACATTCCATGAAGGAACTGACGGGGAACATCACTAGAATCAGTGATGCTCACGAACCGACACCCACTGTTTAAAGCCGGCTCCGAACGACAAAAGATTTTCTAGATAAGTTGTACATATCGCCAAAATTTACGATGTGGAAGCAGCCGCTGAAGAAAGTTTGACTGTCTTAGCGGGTTTCGAACCTGGGTTCTGCTCTATGGTTGTCGTAAATGTGAGTTTATTTGACGCGCCCACAAGCAAATACTGGACACGGTTTGACATGGGTACACCAAGACATGTCCACTGTTTATTCGTTTCCAGCATTCGATTTGGTTCGTCAAAATTAAGTAAACGTATGAAGAAGACAGTGAGTACTCAGTGCACTCTAAGTACTTAATACCTTACCTACGCACGCACAAGCAAATACTGTACACGGTTTGATTTTTAAAATCAAGACATGCCCACTGTTTATTTGTTTCTAGCATTCGGTTTATTCGTTTTCGTTCGCCTGAATTAAGTGAAGGCAGTGAGTACTTAGTGTATTCCTGTTGTTTCACACAATCACACTATGACCGTCCGTGGTCAACTGATTAAACTGGACATTAAATCGTAAAATGCTGTACAGTCCTTAGGGCCTACGATGCCATTTAGTGCGGCCCTGCCAATTCGCATGTACGTGTTAATAATGAATAGACAGAATATAAAGCTGGGGGGAAATAATTAAGTAGGTCAGGGACACACGATGCCATGAGGAATTCACGATTGATGCTCAATAATAATTTCAATCTGGGGCAACTTCAAAATGCATGCTAATTGCAATGCTGCACCGGTGATTCCAGGAATAAACCACCAGCAGAAACTCAGTCCGACTCAGTCGAACACACCTATTGTTACATATGCCTGTACTCATGACACAAAATCATTAAAAGACAGAGAAAAACAGTGTGACAGTGCGACAGTGCCAGTGCTATTTTGCAATTGCAATTGACCATCTTGTACATAGAAATAGACCGATGTCATTTCTGGTATTTATAAGGAAGTGCTGCCGATTGCGATGTCATAACAGACGACGCGACGTTTTGTTTGTCCATACAAAGTTGCAGATGTATGCATGTCGGACAAGTATTTGTGCAGATTGTCAGCTTGCAATTTGTATTAACATTGGACACAACATGTGGAAGACCAAGCGATGGCACACCGGCACAAATACACAATTTTGAAATATTTCGCCTGCAAGATGACATAAAAAGCCACAAGAGCCATTCATTATCACTGGCAACAAAGTGTATGCGTATGTGTGTGCCGTAAATGTTATTAATTGTGTGCGAGCATTTTGGCAATGTTGACCTTAATTTGAATTTGGGCCAAATGCACACACACACACACTCAATGTACCAATAGTACAGGCAACATTTTCAATTAATGTCAGCTTTTGTTTGTATCGTTTTGACAAGAAACGATCCCCTCTCAGGCATTCCCCCCTTGACAAAGAAGAAGAAGGCCAAAAAGGCAATTTTGCGCCAAAACGAAGTGTCAACACCTTGTCGTCACCTTTTCTTTTTTTTTTTTTGCACAAAAAATTCAAAAACAAACAGACAAAAAAAAACTACGGTTATAACAATAAACTTGAATTTGTTTAAATTGTATTATCTGGCTGTGGTTGTTGTTTGTTGAGAAAGTGCGAATTTTTGCACGTTATGGCCAAAGTACGAAAATATGCAAGGAAGCACACGATAGAAACTACCAAAAAAAAAAAATAATAAAATAATAAAATAAAAACAAATAAACGTTGACTTAACACATACCAATGCAACCAACAGCCAAATTGTGGTTTTGCAAAAATCATTTTTGAAATTTGCACAGAAACACATTTTGCGAAAACATAAAAAGAAGAAAAAAAAACAACCAAAAAAGCGAAAAACACGCAGAGGCCAGCATGAGTGCGTCTGTCTGAGTGGCATTTGAATTAATAGCCGCTTTTCAGATTTTGGCTGTCGTACTTTTTTTTTCTTTGGTTTTTGCGAATTTTTGAACGTTTTCTTCGGTCGCAATTAAATTGGCAAAAGTTGTATTATTAAAGCCAACACTGCCGATGTGTGGCCGCCAACAACATGACCAATACCGGGGCCGGTAAAACAAAAATTCGTGTATTGTCGTATTTTACAAAGTGTTCATTATTTTGGCCGTTTCAATTACGGAAGGTGCAACAAAAAAACTATTTTCGAATTAAGTTGTTCGACTGTTGATATCATTAGAGATATGCAAATCCCCTAGTCTTATAGATATATATGATATACACAAACACATACACATATCCATACAATACTAAATATCTGTAGTAATTAAGCTGCGGTACAATGCAAAAGTAAACGTCATAGAAATATTTCATACATTTCAAACTCACAACAACTTGGTTGCTAACAAACGATTGCATCGAAACATTCATTTCTATGTATTGTAGGCCAGCACTCGCTGATTTACCCACACGGTTACTCTTAAAACAAAATAACTGAATGATCGTTGCACACACAAGCAAATACTGTACATGGTTTGATTTTTGAAACCAAGAATTGCACACAGTTTATTCGTTTTTAGCATTCGTTTTGGTTCGTCAGAATTTAGTGAATACATGATGATGACAGTGAATACTCAGTGCACTCTAAGTACTTGGAGCCTTACCGACGCACGCACAAGCAAATACTGTAGACTGGTTGATTTTTGACACCAGCTACTGTTTATTCATTTCCAACATTCGTTTTGGTTCGTCAAAATGAAGTGAATATATGATGGAGACAGTGAGTACTCAGGTTATTTCACCAAAAACAGGTTGTAGCGAATGGCCAATACGGACATTCATACGAGCGTAGAGCTCAGTTATGTTCGTTAAAGGCTTAATTCTTTTATTATTTTTTAATCACGTTCAATTTCCTATTTTGGTTTATTGTATGGCATGTAATGCGTTGAAAAATAATAAATTAAAAAAAAATTATTTAAAAAAAATATAAATTTTTTAAAAAGAAAAATAATATTTTTTTTAAAAAAAAAAAATAATAAAGTAATGTTTTTTTTTAAAAATAATAAATTTTTTTATAAAAAAATAATAATTTTTATTAAAAACAAAATAATAAATTTTTTAAAAAAAAATAAAAAAAATTTTTAAATAAATAACATTTTTTTTTTAAAAAAAAATAATAAATTTTTTAAAAAAAAAATAATAATTTTTTAAAAAAAAAATATTAATTTTTTAAAAAAAAAATATTAATTTTTTAAAAAAAAAATATTAATTTTTTAAAAAAAAAATAATAAATTTTAAAAAAAAAATTATAATTTTTGTTTAAATAAATAACAAATTTTTAAAAAAAAAAATAATAAATTGTTTTAAAAAAAAAAAAAAAAATTAATTTTTAAAAAAAAAATAATAAATTTTTTTTAAAAAAAAATAGAACATTTTTTTAAAAAGAAAAATAATAATTTTTTATAAAAAAAATAATAAAATGTTTAATAAAAAATAAGTTATTTAAAAAAAATAAATTCTACCAAAACTTTCTGTGATACAGACGCCATCACGCAGGCGCCATAGATAACAGACAGAAACGATCAATTGTCCGTTAATAAATTAGTTTGTCGATACCTGTTCGCTTAGGCAAAAACTCATATTCTTTGAACTCATATCTTTTTTGTCTGAAATGACACCGAGTACCAAGTTTGCAATACACTCCTGAAGTTTTGCCTTGCTCTCCATATCTTCATGTGGCTTGGTATTCATTTGTTTTGATCTGTTTTTGTTGTTGTTGTCTATGAATGATCTCTTCACTGTTCATTTGCACTTTAAGCTTGTATTTTTGATTTTT
The DNA here is from genome assembly GCA_958296145.1 of Hydrotaea cyrtoneurina. Taxonomy (NCBI): domain Eukaryota; kingdom Metazoa; phylum Arthropoda; class Insecta; order Diptera; family Muscidae; genus Hydrotaea; species Hydrotaea cyrtoneurina. The sequence continues at coordinate 42,494,656 of OY282512.1, forward strand.
GATTTTTGTACTGAATGTCTTGAATGCCATTTCAAGTTATTCGTTGCAGAGGTTTGGTTTCTAATCATATATGAAATGCATCGCTCTGACGAATACTTTTCAACATGACGATGGCATTCGAATATGTTTTGTTATAACATATTTATTGTGATATATGTGGATGTGCAAACCTATTTTTGCATCGGTTTTTGTTGTTTTATTAAAAATATTTTTGCAATGCCACCAACCATAATAACAACAGCAATCACAACAAAAGCAAGAAAATGAATTCAAATTCGAAAAGCAAATCATTTCAGCGCTATGGCAAGTGTTGTTGTTGTCTGTTATTCGATTATTCAATTTGAAAATACCAGTGATTTTATGCATAAACAAACAGCCAGAAAAAGCGAAAACGACAACGATTATGTCGAGTGTAACAAAACACATAAAAGTGTGTCTCTAAAAAAAAACATATAGATTAGACTGACTGACTGGCTGGCTGGCAGACAGTCAGGCGGACAGGCGAGAAACAACCAAAAAAGCGTAACGTTTCACACCTTTTTCGCATTTGCTTTTGAGAGATTTGCATCGCGAATTCAGTGGCAACAAAGTTGCGCTGGCTTTCGCTTGTGCTCATGCAAAACCTTCCTACCAAAAACCGGGTGTCGGCAAACGAGATACACACTTTTGTTGCTGTTGTTGTTTTTCTTTTCATTAGAGTTTTCTATTTTTTGCATATTCTAAATTGTGTTGTGTTCATTATGTAGTTTGTGTTGTTGTTCTTTTTTTTAGTGATTTAGCGAATTGCAGAAGGTCACGCACAGGTGCTAAAACAAAACAATCTGAGTGCTGCTATGTGGGTATGTCGGAATATACTCTCCCTTCGTTGCTTTGAGATATTTTCGAAACGAAAAAGAAAAGAAAAATGGCAACAATACATCCGGACACCCACACACACAGTCACACGTGTATTTTTTCATTCACCGGTGTACATTGAATGCATCAAAGGGTGTTGGATGTAACGAATGATGGCTTTTATAGGAATGCTGTTAACCAAAATCTGTTGGCATTGAATGGCATTTTTCAGTTAAGTTAAATACGCTTCAATTGGGGATACCAAGGATTTCCAAAATACTCGAAATCCTTTGTGATACCAAGCATTTAAATGCCTTCTCTCCCTTGGTCACTAACTCGGTGTGGCATGCGTATTTCCTACCTTCTCTCAGTTGGGCCATGGAGCGAAATCACAGCCTTGTAGGGTTATCAGAGGTGCAGCAATAGGCTGGATTTTCCAGATATTGGAAGTCAAGTTTCAGTTATAAGCAATTGCCTCATTTGTTCAGTTAAATCTAAATTCGCAAATTTCAAATCGATAATTAAAATGATTTAAATGCTTTGTACTCCCTATCAAAATGTCCCTCTGATCAGATTATGTTTATGTTTACACATGAAAATTAAAAAAGTGCAGGTTTTCCTATTGACCCATCACTGTTCGCTTAGCGAAACACTGCTAGTGTAACAATCGGTAACATTTGACGGTTAGTAAACGCAAATCGAAGTCGGACTTTAAATGAAAATATTGAGTTGATTAATTACAAAACTGGGAAACGATGAGGAAGCTGTACCATCTACAAAATATTTTTTTATTTGTGAAAACTTCTCTCCTAAAATCAAGCTGAATTTTTCATGGTTCCCGACATAAGACTGTTTGTATATGGCAACCCTACGATCTGTCCTGTCTGTCCCATCTATGCAGTTGTGGTCTAAAGCCATTCTAGCTGAAGCGTTCTAGTTCATTCCGAGCAGCAGTGATCCCAAACATATATGTTATTGCCTGCAAACGTCTAAGTGATTTTATGGATCATATATATTTTTGTATGTAGTAATATATATATGTACAAACGAATATATGTGTACATACAAGTCAATATATGTTTGCACAAAAACACATGGGTTTTGCCTACAAACAAATATATGTTTGCACACAAAAATTGACATTGAAATCGTCTAAAAAGAAAAGAACGAGAATTCCCATCAGCCACACGGAGACAGCAGCCTTTCACTTATTACGTGCACGACTTATTATTATCGTTTCGTATGTGTCTTTTCTCGCCACCATCTCATAATCATAATAATACTTGCCGGTTTTCCTGCTGTTGCTGGGTGTGTGCGTGTTTTTTTTTCTTTTTAATTTTCGCCCGCTTATTTTTGTGTTCAAAAGAGCGAGATTTTGTTGTATGTATTTTTATTTTGTACTTGCTCGCATTGAAAGTAATGACTCAATTTCTCTTCGATTACGTACCTGCAACGAAACGAAGAAAATAAAAAACCAAGTGAGATAAAGTAACATTTGCATATGTATGAATGTGTGTGTGTGTGTGTGTATGTAAACTTAAACATATTCATGAAATGCTAAATATAATTCTGTTTACCTGAGGCACAATTATGTCGGCAGATTGAATTTATAAATAAATGTATTGCATTTTTGAAATCAATCAAAAGTTAATATGGACGTTGATGCTTTACAGCTGTTACATTTAAATATTTGAAGATATTTTCTAATACTATTCGACATAAACGTTGAAATATATTTTATATGGTGGTCCCATACAGCACTGCCACCCAATAAATAACTTTAAATTATTTTAGTGCATTTGACTTCGAATGACAGTTTCAGAGTTGTTTACAAAGTAAAGTCATTGAATATTCATAAAAGAATCTAAAATATCAAAAAAGTGTTTATCATAAATCCGCAATTATGAAAATCGTTCGATCGAAATGAAGTGAACTTCACTTCTGGAATCTCCCATGCAATTCTACCATTCAGCATTTTTCATAAATCACACACAAACAGAAATTTGTATAGGAGGCACCAGAAGGTGCCTTCACTAAACATTGAATAAAATGGGAAAACTCGCCACAGTTTTTAATGATCAATATCTCATTTTGTTTGTGAAATATGTGGCTTTGATATGAACCTCTGACAATGGACACTTCTTTGTCATTTCCGATTTGTTATGATTTTTTTTCAACAAAAAACAAAATTGCGACAGAAAAAGTTTTCCATCTTAGCTTTTTGGTTATGGACAGTGATGGGTTTACACCTGGGAATTTACCCAACGCTGGGTATTTACCCATTTATACCCACGTTCATATACGGATATTTATCTAATTTCGGTTAAATACTCATTTTAATAACAAATACTCGTTGTTACGTAGAGTTAGAGAGATGTGAACATTTTCGAATTTATTTTGAACATATTTTGTTCTTAATAAGAACCGCTAAGCAGCGTGCATATGGCAATTCAATGTAATGAGTGGGAGCGATGCTGAAGCAACTAGAAAAACTGAATTAAATTTAAAAATTTATTCATTTGTTAATAAAAAATCGAATTCATAATAAAAAATTAAATTATTTTAATTTATTTAAATTTTTCTTTATTCGGATTTATACCCTCACTTTGGGTAAATACCCAGGTGCTTGGGTAAATACCTGGGTATTTTCGGTTAAATACCCAATTTACCATTTGGGTATTTACCCTTGTCCCATCACTAGTTATGAGTGATTTATAAAAAAAGGGCCCTTCAATAATAATTTGCCGTTTTCAAATTTTTTAAAAAAAATTTCTTTGTTAATAAATCTGAAACTGTACTTCGGATTGAAATGTGCTAAAGGCGAATATTTCGAATAATATGATGTGCGATTTTATAAAATTTATTTCAAATAAATCGCCAATTCATTTATTTTATTTCTCGAAAAATGTGATTTAAAAGAACCCATTCCTAGGAGGAAATTTGGTCCGTTTTTGTCCTCAGGGGGACCATAGCTCATCAGAATTATATAGTGATTATTCATTACAATTTATATTTATTCGGATAGTGTTGTTTAAGTAATTGCTGCGGCAACGACACCAGAAACAGAAAGCGTATTCAAGCGTATCATCATTTTTATTAATTTTTCCCCATATTGTTGGTTGACGCAGGCAATCATATACATATATGTGTTTGGGAACATTGCTGGTAGCTCAAACATATATGTGTTTGGGAGCTCCTCCATGTTTGACTAAATATCCCTTTTAACGAAAGTGCAAAATTTAAGTGACCACACTTTCGCTGCACATCTCTTTGTAATTGTTGCAACAAAACTAACAACTCGCCTATGCAATTCAGAGATTTATTTAATCAATTAATTAATTAATTAACTAATTATGCAAATGACAACAACAAAGCCATGCGTGTGTGTGTGTGTGTGAACCTAATGCGTGTACATTAACGACTCTAATCAGGTCATGTGTAATTACAGCGAGAATTTCAACTTCACGCGTTCAGTCGTTGCAACAGCAACAAATATGACAACATTTCGTGTCGATGTTTTCACGTTGCTGTTGTGTACTTTGCAAAGCATTGAGAAAGAAACAAGCGGAAAAAAAATGCCAAAGCAGCAACAGAAAAAAAAAACATAAAAGTGAAAGTGAAGTGAAGACAAGGCATAAGGCATACCATGGCAACACCACACGAGGCACGCCAACCAACATCAACAGCAAAATCATAGATATCGATACAACTGTGACGACGACGACGACGACGGGTAATACGGGCAGCCAAGCCGCAGCCTGAGCGGCACTTGTTGCATTCATTACACACTCGCCGATCCCAGCAACCAGGCGAGAAACAAACAAACCGAGAAGCACACAAAAAGCGCACACCGACAACGATAACAACACCGGCAACAACAGCTGTACCCCGGCTGAATGTTTAATTTTCCAAGTTGCAACAATGGCAGCAGTAAACAAAAACTTATTGCAAGTGCATCACAAATAACTCTTGTTGCTGCAACAAATATCAACATTTTCAGCTGCCTCGTTTTTCTATTTACTCGGCCAGTTTTGGCCGCTTGGCAAGCGGTGCGAGGCCAGCACTGTCGTTGGTGTTGCTGCTGCATTGAGAAGCGTCTAGTGTTTGATACTCATAAACTTTTAGACAAATGCGCGTTTGATGTTTGCCACATATGTAATGTGAGGAGAACGGAGGGGGGACGCCTTAACATGTGAGAATTACATCTTGGCGATGCCCTACAGAATGGATGGTGCGTATGGTAAAGCTGACAAGGCAGTTCAAACTGCTCAACTTGTTCCACTGTTTTATTGGTTTCCACATGTTGACCTTTTCTTGTCGGAGATTCGACCTTTGGTGCAATTTTGCCATTAATTCAGAAAAAAAAATCTTGCGCCAGATTTGAATGGCCATTTTTTTGGGAGAGAGGATTACAGAGCTGAAAAGCGACCGGGTGTGGACCTATAAAGGTACACGGAGAATGAAACGACCACTGTGACATATTGTCCCAAACATATTTTGCACTCAACATTGGGCTAGCAGCGATGTTCCCAAACATATGTATGATTGTACGAAAAAACATACATGTCTGTACCTAAACATATAAATTTCTGTATTAAATCCCATTAGTATTTGCAAATAAAAAGAAATATTATTACATACAGTTATATACAAGTTTGCGTGCAATAATATATATTATTGCGTGCAATCAATCATATGTTGCCTGTTCAAATTATATTTATCCTGCAATCACTTGATGGTAGCTTTGCAGAAAGATATTCCTAAACATTAGTATGATTGTATGTTAAAACATATATGTTTGTACCTAAACATGTATATTATTGTATTTAATCACAAATATGTTTGCACATAAAAATATATATGATTGCATACAATCTGCACAAACATGTGATTTAAAGCTCTGCCAGCCACCACGTCTCATAGCGTGCTCAATCGACTAGGGTCACGGGCAACATTTCGTTGGCACTGATGCAGGTGAATGAATTCATTTCAAGTGGGGAGAAAATCAACATCACAAATTTCACATGGAGGGAATGGAACATGAAAAGTAATAGAGAAAAGCAAACATAAACCGCTGGCGTAATTTGCATACACACAACAAGTGCGACAGTCGAGCATTTCAACCGCAGCCACAATTGGAATTTTGTTAAAACGCCAAACAAGAGAAATGGAAACGAAAAATCATAAAAACCAAATTAATTGTCTGTCCTCTCCCAAGACTCGCATTCCTTGTGTAGAAAACCCTCTAAAAAAAAGTCAGCAACGCTGCTTGTATACTTTTGCACTCGTAATCTATGGACAAAATCAAACATGCAATAAGGAAAAGAAAACACAAAGAATTTTAATGTTTCGTGGCTTCGATGCTGGCTGGCCATCATTTGAGCAATTGTTGCGCTAAGGCTTTGGCCACGCAGCCAAAGCGCGTTACATCGTTGCCTAATGAAGACATTAAGGCAGCAAAATTTGATCGGCCTTTAGCCGCGCAGGTTCACGTTAGCTTTTGTTGAATTTAAAGATGCTTGTGAGAGTCTGCAATATTTTTCTTTACAGTTTACGTTAAAGGTGTTTACTTTTCGCTGACCTTTTCAGTTCACGGGTTATCGCCCGACAATCGTATTTGATCAGAAACTAAGACTACTTCGCACATCGACTGTCAGGCAAGAGTTGCCTCGCAGTTGTCAGAGTAAAAGTGAATCCGTGGGACATTGGGATTTTCGTGCTTTAACTAAGGAGGGGGTTTGCTTTCGCAGTTACCATCCATTTCATAGCGAAGGATTATGTCAAAAAGGTTTAACATTTTTAGCGGAGTAAATGGTAAAAAAAAGATTGCCAGGTAAAGTTCGTAGAAATTTAAAATCTACAAAAAAAATATCTTAAACTGAATATTATAACTAAATTTTCCGGTCTCAATTTAATTGTGATCTGAAATCCAGTTTAGTGTGAGGGTTTTCCTTAAGCGTAGGACCGCATTTCTTATTAATGCGACACGTTTCGTTTCTCTGAGTTAAATTGTTCCATTTCAATTCTATGATCATAGTATTTTATTCTCCGAATTTCAGGAGAAAAGTTCTGAGTCGCTGAAACTGAATTCAAAAGTGAGTCTTCAGAAATAATAATGTAAAATTTAAGAACCGGCACTTATGGGTGAATAATCTGAAATGACTCCTTTTCTTTGCGAAAAAGGGGACAGTCTCCGTCCACTCCGACGAAAATAATTCGCAAACTAAAATAGAAGTAGAGTTTCTTCGAGAACCTTCGAAAGAAACACTACAAATTGAACGTAACGGCCGTTACCTTTTTTTTAAACAGAAAACCACACCAGGCACGGGACTGAGAGAAAATGTTCCGGACAAAAGTCAACGATTTTTATAATTTCTTAAAATTAATTTAATTAAATCAAAAAAAGAGTATATGTGACTTGAAGTGATAGTGCATAAATTCATTTGAATGCAATTACAGATTTTTAATATTTACATACATAATAAGTGCGGTTTATTTTGCTGCGTCGGTTTTGGACACGCCACGGGACTGAGACTACATGTACTGTTTTCTTCTTTTCGATATTAACAAATTAAAAATTTTAAAAACTAATACGTGGGTTATTTTAACAAATATAATAAGCTGCTTAGAACATATTTATAAAAAAAATTAGTTAATACAACACAATTTTAAACAGCCGGACACAGAAAGGAGTCATTTAAGATTATTCACCCTTATACAATGCACCTTTCATTTGTTGAAACTGTATGTAGTTGTTGAAACAGATTTTTAAGGTTTTTGGTGAAACCGGTTCTCCTATTTTGGGTGAAACCGGTTTTCCAGTTTTAGTTGATTTAAGGGTTTGTATGTAAGAAGAGTTAATGAAGCGGATTTTCGGATACCACGAGTCGTTTTGTTGTTTGGAACCGGATTTCCGATTCAATGTCATATATCTCAATCCCAATTTTAACATGTACCGATTACTGGTAAAACCGTTTGTTTTATTTGTTTAAAACAATTTTCCCGCTCAATGAATGATGATCAAGATGAAAAGGGTTTTTACTAAATAAAGGCTTTTTGATTTATAAAAAAAGTGGGCCCTTCACTAAATTGTGAATAACTTAGAAAAAACTCCATGGATTTTAATGACATGTAACTCTTTTTAATTGTGAGATATGCGGCTTCAATATAAATTTCTGAAAATGGACACTTTATGTCATTTTGCGATTTTTTTATGAATTTTTCAACAACAATAATTACGACAAGAAAACCTTTTCCATCTTAGCATTGTTAATAACTCTGAAATTGTACTTGGAAATCGTAGGCACTTAAGAATATTTCAGTTATAAATTTTTTAAAATTTATTTCAAAGAAATCAGACAACTTGTCTTCAAGTTATGACAATTTATGTCTCAAAAAATTAAATAAAATAAAAAAATATTTAAAGAAAAAACACTTCGGCCATTTTTCTACTCAGCACATCTGAATTGTATTACAAACACTTTGATATTTTTTTGTTACAGAGTGTACATTGTCCATTTTTGGGGAAACCTCTTTCTTAAAGATTAAATTACATTTTTGTAGAGGTCCATTTTTGTAGAGGTGACTAAATTACGATTGTATTCAATTTTTCACTTCAGGATTACTTCCGATTACTATGAATAATCAGAAATAATCCAAAGTAATCTCTAAAAGTTGTCGGATTATTTTCTGATTACTTTTGCTTCTTTTTGATTATTTTTAGTACTCGAAGGTAATCTTGATTACTTTTTGATTATTTATAATTGTAATCAATTATTTATCACAAATTGTTTGATGGAGGATTATATACTCAACACTATTCTTTATAAAAGTAATCTAATTTATTACTAATCGTAATCGAAATTAAACAGATATGCTGTGAATCCAGATTCGCAACCTGGTAAGACAATCAAACATTTGTCAGCGGTTGCTTTCACCTTCTAACTCCTGGTGACTTTGCCAGTAAGTGTGTAATCTCTGAGCCATGTAAAACTTCTCTCGAAAAACATTTGTCATTCGGAAACGGCTATGAATTGCGGGTCCCGCTCTGTGAGTATACAAAATGTATATCGTGCAAAGCTCACTGATTTGGGAGAAGTTCCCCGGCACAACTCCCATCATTTCGACAATAAGATGAAAAATCCGGAACCCATCTATTACATCTCTGTCCATACACTTCGTTATCATGACACACCGAATGGTTTTGGATTTAATCATACTTGTCCAATATTGATTAATTTTAAATGTGTGGTCTGGCCCTTAAGTCAGCCTAAGTCGCTCCATGACATATTGGACAAAATATTAAAGTTTTATTGGTAAACTTGTACGAGTCTGTTCACACCACATGTCGCAATTGACAAAATCCATCGTTGCAAGCACAAGGCCGACCGACCACACCCGGCTACTGAATACACTGGTCTATACATACGTACATACATATTTACATATTTACACTTCCCATCAACACACCGTGACTGATAAGAATTCGTACGTGTTTGAAAAAAATAAATAGAAAGAAACGTGAACGTTATCACTAGAAATACAAAACCTACGATTACGCGGCCAATCGTCAATTTGATTTCCCTCCACTTCATCGTCTGCTGGAATGGGACAAAGGAACACTTGTGCCCGTCTGTTTGTTAACCATATTCGGTTATTGTCTCCTTTGTTTTCATCCACACACAATAGGAGAAACAAAAAATGATGTAATCCAAAGCGAACGATCGAGTTCGTTCCGTGCTCTAGTTCGAAAGTGACGCGCACTCGATTTCTGGTTGCTGTTGTTGTCATTGTTGTTGCTCGCATTTAGTTTTTAGTGTCATTAACAAAACGCATACGAGTATTGCAAAAATAAAAAAAAATAATAACAAAGCCTGTATCTATGGTTCGTCTTTTGTTTGCTGTAAGCACTCAATGGCAATCGATGCAGTTGCGACACGTGTTGCACTTAGGCTTCCACATGCAGGCGAACTCATACCAGCCGGCACATCAGGCCGGAACGATTTGTGACTTAAGCTTGGCGTTCAAAATGATTAAATGCAGTAGAAATAATCGCAAAACAACCGAGCGACCATAAAGGTTTAGACATATCCCATTAGACAAAAGAACGTTACAAATGTAGAATTTGCTTTGAAAAAAAATGGACTCTAAACTGTTGCATAGAAGGCTTTTAAAGAGAGCGATTCAAGTACAAGTGTACTTATGAGGTTTAACTTGAACTCAGCTGTAGCAAATTTATTTCTTTTTAGAAAGTTTAGCTAATTGAGGCTATAACTGATCAATATCTTTCAAATTGTACCCGAAAAAGTTACCAATTTGAGAGTTGTTCCCACACCAGACATTTGGTTAGAGAAGTTTTCTGCGAAAACATCTGAAATGTTTAATGTAATTTAAATGCGCATACGAGAGAAACCATTCGAATATACAAAACAAATAATGAAAACCATAAATTTGTGTAGGAAATGTTTTCTAATCCCTCGTTAGTGGTTTCCAATTAGAAGCCAGAGCAATTGTACTTCATAAATAATGAGATGCTATTTTTGTTTTCTCACTTTCATCGGTTCTGTGAGAAACGTTCGCAAAGACAATTAATTTCCCATGAATTTAACTCTACAACCGAAGCAGTGATCACGACCTGCAGTTGCCACGACAGCCGTTTCATTGACCTTGTAGCAGCTTTTGTATAAGTTCGAGAAAAATGGCCTAGAGGCCAATCCGACCAAAACAGAACTTTCCTTTTCACGAACACGACAAAGTGGCGCAACCCTGCATTTATCAAAAAGGGGAAAATACCGGCCCATCATTCTGGACTTGAACCCTTTCCAGAAAGAATGGAGAAAACCCTGAATCTTTTATACATGTAGAAAGACGTGCCGAAGTAAATGAGATCCACAATTAAAAATGATACATTTAATGTACAGGGGTTTCCAACAAGAGGTGTTATTCTGGTATTCAAAGAAAAATGAAATTTGTTGAGATAAATGATCAGATGTTTATTTCATAATAAAGAAATAATGAAAAACAACATCAGCCAAATAGCCACCAAGGCCACGCCTACAGGACCATATCCTTTTCATGAAATTTCCACGAATTCTATTTTAGAGGTCTTCAATCGTCGCTGGACTGTTGGCGTAGACTTTATCTTTTACGTGGCCCCAAAGGAAGAAGTCGCAAGGTGTTAAATCACAAGATCTAGGTGGCCAATTGTGATCACCTCTTCAAGAGATAACACGGTCCGAAGCTTTTCCCGTAAAAGAGCAATGGTTTCGTTACTTGTGTGACACGTAGCGCCGATGGAGAGGTTTCTCAACAATAACTCTTGGGCTTTCCGAGACCCAGATGCGACAATTTTGCTTGTTGACGTAGCCACCGAAGTGGAAATGGGTGTTATCAGTCAAGATGATTCTTCGAAGAAATTCCGGATCATTTTCATGCATTTCAAGTACCCAATCAGCAATGACACGACTTTGCTGATTATCGGCCGGCTTGCGTTCTTGTGTTTACTGAACTTTGTAAGCCTTAAGACTCAAGTCTTTATGCAAAATGCGGTGTAATGACGTTTGTGGAATGCCCAATTCCCAAGAACGACATGGAATGAACCAACCTGTCTTTCCTTTAACAATTTTGGGCTACAGCAGCAATATTCTCAGTTGTTCACGAGCAACGTGCACGGATTTTATTCTCCTCATCACGAACTTGTCCCAACAGCTCGAATTTGTCCACCAATTTCTGTATTGCGGTCCGACAAGGTTGCTCACGACCACCCAAAAATAATTTAGTTTTGCGAACTAAATTTTTGTAGTGAATTTTAATAATTTCAATGGGTTATTCAAAATTGTATCGTGCCATTTTTAGTAATGGCGCAGTTTCTAATTGTCCAATGCCAAAGAATAAAAGCTTCAAAAGTGACAGCTACCGAAATAGGGGTTGATTCAAAATAACACCTCTTGTTGGAAAACTCTTTACTTGTGACCCATACCCACATATGGCACCCTGATATGGTGGAGTGCAGTGAATACGAAGTTACATCTCTGCAATCTAACCAAAGGCTAGCCTGCGTGGGCTGTAGGGGAGGACTTAGATCCGCCTCACAAGCAGGCCTAGAAACAATACTCGATATTCCGCCCATTGATGTCCATCTCAGGAGCTGTGCAGCTAAAGTTGGCTCTAGGAAAAATGTCCCAAATGAAAAATGCCTAAAAAGAATAAAGAATTCCCAAAAAAATCTCATAGGAAAAAAAATCGCGGAGTTATTTTAGGTAATATTTCATTTTTTTTTACATGAAGAATGACCCAAAACTTTAACAATGAAAAAGTCCACGATTTCTTAATTTTTGGGGAATTTTGCGTTTTTTTTGGATATTACTTGGGTAATTTTTCATAAATTGTTTGGGGGGTTTTTCAGAATTTTTAGGTAAATTTTCATATTGGGCTTCTGGGGGGATTTTTCCTTTATTTTGGGGAATGCTGAGACACAGTTCCACTCTAGAAGCTGGATGGGACGGCCAATTCAAAACCAAAGACTGACTACATGTCAACGACAACGAAAGAAACTCTTCAAAGTGGACAACAATGGGCCAGAAACTTGTTCATGGAAGAGGTTCAGATCTCAATGTTTACAGACGGTTAAGAAATGGAAACTGGAATGGGCTGGGGAGTTTTACTAGAAACTGTGGGAGACATCCTTTTGTAGTGTTTTTCAGGCAGAGACAGTCGCCTCGTAGGTAACAAGAAACTATGTGGTCAGCCGATGCATATTCTCCTGAATATTCTCCTTATATGTAAATCTTGTTTAGATATTCGGTTTTCACCTATTATACATATTATCTGATTCATATAACAACAGTGATGTTAAGAACAGCCAGAGGATACCCTGAGTCGAAGTTTTCGTTATTAGGACCTCTTATTTCCTGAAATCGCTCCAGCCTAATGCACATGCTGTGCATGTATCAATTGTTCCAATGACAGTGTGTGTGTGTATGGGTGTGTGTGTAAAGATGCCTTTATCTGCCTCGCAGTGACTTTTAATCAAAGTTGTTTTCTATTGTCTGGTGATGACTTTTTGTTTCTTCTGTTGATATTTCCATATGATTAATATCAGTTCAATTAAATTTCTATTGTTTGTTGTTGTTCACCATGGACAGTATCAATGATCGTACATATGGAATCATCGTCATCATCATCGCCGTCATCGGCATCATACCCAGATCTTTTGCAGCTGCTTAGTTACGATTTGATTGAAATGTTTTTGGTGTTGTTGTTCATCTTCTTGTACTCGACTAAGTAAAGTTTTATTTAAGGCGAGTATGATTTGTTTTGTGTGTGTGTGTGTGTTAATTTCCTTAGTTTATTTTCGAGAGTGGCTTCATCAACATGAGTGTATGTGTTAACCCAGACATGGTGATTAATTAATTAATTAATTAATTAATATCCCCTCCATAAATAATTATCCATATGATCTCTGCTAATCGATTTTCGAACCGGATGACGCATTTCATGGATTTAGCCAACGTGCAGAAATGGCTTTCACTTGTTGCTTGCTGCCATAATCGGTATAAGGAAATCAATCGATCACATAAAATGAAACCTTAAATATCCATATGTCGTCAATAAAGTGCATTTGTATGTGTGTGCTATTAATCAATTGCATGAAGAAGACAGCCATTTATCAATTGTTTTTGTTTATGGGTCCAATCAAGAACAAATAATGTCCGATACTTCGTTATGGGCAGCTGTTTGGATGAAAATTCTCTATTAGCGGAAAGAGGAGAATTCGACAAAATGGTGGGGGAAAATTTCGCTTATAAAAGGCCGCTTTCAAAGGACTACTTTGAAACAAGTGAGAAAGTGTTAATGGGGTAAGCCCTCGGTAAAAACATCCCAGTCCTCTATTCCAAAGTATTCGAAATCCCAAAGTGGGTGTGGCCTAATATCATGTACCAACAGCAAGGGCTGTAGTTTTTTTTGCAGAATTTGGGAAAGATTCTGTATGGCGTAGGAATATTATTACACGATTTCCAAAGCGGACGGAATAGTACAATTGAGGGGGTTAGAAGCAAAGGGGTGTAAGTGACAGAAAGTTAATTTCGAGATATTCGCCTTCAAAGTTAAACTTCAATTGCAAATTCGGGTATTACTTGAGTTACTTTAGTTTTTGTTTCCGCTATATATCACCACTGGTAATCAAAATTGATCTCATCTCAAGCTAGTAGACAGAGATGGTGTCAAGGAACACAACTGCACACCTATCTCAATTTTTGTCAAAATGTCACTTACACCCCTTTGCTTCTAACCCCCTCAATTGTATGCAGAGAGAAAAAAAATGAACCAAATATGAGGTTAACTTAAGTGGATGGCCGTGGTGTGGTAGGTAGAGTGTGCGACTATCACACAGAAGAAACCGAGTTCGAAACCGGGTAAGACCATCAAACATTTTTCAGCGGCTGCTTCCACCTCGTAAATATTGGCGACTTTACGAGTAAGAGAGTAATCTCTAAGCCATGTAAAACTTCTCTAGAAAAGCATTAACCGTTCGGCTTTAAACAGTAGATCCCGGTCAGTGAGTATACAAATTATATCGTGCACAGGTCACTGATTCGAGAGAAGTTCCCCGTCTGTTCCTTCATGGAATGTTAAGGGAAATAAGTAAGTAAGGTTAACTTAAACATTCATAAATATGATAAGGAGTCAACGTTAATTCAACATTTTTTTTTTTGTTGACTGGTTTTAAACGATGAGTTCATTTAACCATTCCATGAACACCTTTTAACCATAAGAATTTTTAAAAACAATATTTCATAGTGAATTTATTGAAAACAAAATCAAATTCGTTGCAACTTCGTGCAACATAATACTGAACTTTGTTTAACACAAATCAGTTCAAAAACTTCGACAAAACTTTGTTTATGTCGCACATTTTTCCGCCTCTCTCTCTCAATCGAAAAAAAAAATCAACCTTATGTAATATTAACTCAACTATTTTTCATGTACATTTGACCTTATATAACGTTATTTTGTCTTCTTTATCAAACATTTACCATGAAACATTTAACCAGACACATGGTTAAAAAAAAATCATTGTAATTTTGGCTCTGTGTGAGATCGACCAGAACGGGCATGTCGGGGGGGTTCTAATTTGTTCTCTTCAAAATTATCTAGTTATAGCTTCATTAAATTATCGGAGTAGCACATAATTTCCAATTTTTCCATAACAAGTATATTTTATTTTTATTATTTTTAATGTAAATTATTATACCTTAAATAGTTTTTGAATTCTTGGAGTAGTTTTTATTGTAATTTATTATAATTGGCCGTGAGGCTTTAAATTACAAAATCTGTGCAAATAAAATGAAAAAAAAAAAAATGAAATTCCGAATTTTGTGTAAGATTGCAATCCCATAAGTAGTTTCGGAAATTAATCCACGAAAGTTATCTGCTCGACACACAGATGAGAATCACGGTTTTTATGGAATTGTGGTACTTTTTTACCAAAACGACCTAATTTCTACATTTATCCATAGATTGTCTTCGAGTATGGCTTGTTTTCTTCAATAGGTTGCCAGCAATTCGAAAATAAAATCAAAACGAGTAGTCCAGATTTTTTTTAATTTTTTTTACGATACGGAAATTTCAGTCTTCCATTTCAGGACATCCATGCGCTATGGCCTGTGAACATCTTTAAGGTCTTACTTCCGGAGACATTGTTCTCTTGTGGATAGGGAAATGTTGAGCCCTTTCCTATGGAATCTGCAGTTTGTTCATGTTTGTCATCTCACTCAAATCTTGGAATATGATTTTGTTCACAACTTCAATGGTGTGAAAGATATTACGAGCACACAAGAGACGATGGTTTGAATCCTGATGAGAAAGTAATATTTCATTATTTTCAAAAGCCCCTTTTCCACCTCGTAATTGCAGGCGAGAGAGTAAACTCTAAGCCAAACTACAGGGTGGCGCAAAAGTAATCCTCCTATCAGAAAATGCTATAAATTTTGCGATTGGCCCCCAATGTCAGTGGCAACTCTGGCGGCGGCCATTTACATGACATCATATTCTCGACTTGATGTAAAAAAAAATTAAAAGACCAAATTAAAATAATCCACAAGAACAATCAAAGTATTTCATTTTTTTTAATTACAGTAAAAAAACATCGGAAGTTTACTTTTGCGTCACCTGTTATATCGTGCGAAACTAACTTAGTCCATGGATTTTTTTAGGAAACTGTAAAGTACCCCTTTTTAGAGATCTCCCCATGTCCATGCATGTAGAGAATATATTCTGCATTAGGTCGTTTACTTCTAATTTTGTCTTTGAATTTTAATGTCTTTCTGGAGACATTGAATGTTTTCTTAAGCCCCAACAAATCCAGGACATTCTGATATCTTCACGCAACACATTTCCCCAGTTTCAATTCCTTTGTTTACCATCTAGATTTGTATGCCTGAAATATCACAACGAAGCCGAGCCGATGCCGGTACATGAAGAACATAAAGAAGTGCTACTGAAAGTTGTTCAGTCTATTTCTGATTTTAGGGAATGTCCCATTGACCGCATCTATCATTTTATCGGGTGTGTGAGTGACATTAAACCTTTTGTATGGAATTCAGCGCGCTATCAAATTGATGGATTATAATTGTGTGTGTGTGTTGGGGATCACAGAAATCAATAAAAATTTAAAACACAATGAACTTTTATGTGTGTGAACGAATGGGCGAATGCGTGAGTGAATGAATGAATACTTTGCCAAAGCCCATAAAGCAGACAAAAGGGATTGCCTGCATGTCTGTCTGTCTGTCTTTCTTTTTGTTTCGAAATGTCCCCCACCCCCACAACATTTAATGACACCCATTAAAATTAATAATAGCGACTGAAAGACACACACAGAGAGAGAGAGAGAGAACGCGCGACATACATATGTAGCTAGACAAACAAACGGGGCGGACGGACGGACAAACACATAGGCCGATATTATAAATGGATCTGCTTTTATGTCTATATGTCAGTGTGCGTGTGTATTTGTATGCATACACGTCTGTCTTGGGGGTATGGATTTTAAACTATAATATGTATTATTTTATATACTATTTATATGTGTATTAGGGTGTTCCGCTATATCCGGAAATGTTGAGAGAAGTTCCCTATCTTATACATCTCAGATGAATCGTACAGTCCGAGCCTGTGATGGACCTCATTGCCGCCAGAAAGACATACGGCCATCGTTTGATTTTTCCTTAAACACAATTAAGGTCTTGAGTAAGTGCATCGGTGCTGTAGAGTTTGTTTCCGTTTCCGTTGTCTCGTGCCACGTTTTCATGTTGGTTGGCATTTGAATGTGGAGTGAAGTCTGAACAAGGAATCTGTACAGCAGATATGAAAACCCGATTAACCGACACAAGATCGATTTATAGTAGACAACGGATATAAGAAACACAAAAAATACCACACATTTCTCTTTATATGCGACTTTTTTCTTATAAACAATTATTGTGTTAGAGAAACTTACACAGGATGTTTTTGCCAAACCTTCTTACATGAGTGGTTCTCTTATAAAGCTCTTATATCCGTTATTTACTATTTATTTATTATTTATTAACAACTAACCGATGGTTTCCCTTTAAGTAACATTATTTAATTACAGCCTGTAGCTCAACGTGTATTCCCACAGTTTGGTCTCGCAGTAACTCTTCTGAAAGTCTTTCACTTCTTACATTAATTAAAACGTTTTTTCCTTTGTTGTAGTGCGTTGAGAACATCTTTGGCAGCAGCTGCCCAATTTCTGTGCTGCATTCCATCCACGACACCCTTATATTTACATTTGAAGTCTACGATTGTGCGTTTGTTCTCTCCATGTATCTCCCTTTGTTTTTTGTTGTTGTTGTTTTAGGTTGCACAGACTACAGACTACTACTTTGACTTTATAATAGGCCCATGAATAATACAAAACTGAAAAAACAAGCGAAAGACGAGGGAAAGCAACAACAACAAAAACAACATCCAAACAAAAGCAGAAACCAAAACAGACGGACAGACAGAAGTAGAGAAAAAAGTGCGTAGACCTTTTCCAAAGGTGATATTATTCATAATAGCAATAAAGCAACAACAATAGCGACAACGGGTTTCCAAAGCTGTTAACAAAAAACAGCAGGAGTGTCGTTAAATCTTAGACGGGCTGGAAATTGTGTCGAAGTGTATGTGTGTGACAGCGGTTAAATGCAATAGCAACAGCAACAACAACGGTACGAACAAGACCAAACCACACTCACGCATTCACGTGAGTTGTGTCTTTACAACGTCAATGCGTAAAATGTAAACATTACGTTATATGTGTGCGTGTGTGTGTGTGCGTATGTAAGTAACGACGTAGTACGAACGACGTAGTCGCACGTCGTTTCATCATCTGCATTTGTTTTATCCGGTTTATTTGGTGGCCACGCACAAGTGCGTCTTGCCTGCATTGTCGCCTCATCTCATGTCTTTGACTGTGTTTTTTCACTCACACACACACACGCACACGCATACACTCACGTATCACATCATCTTAGTCATATTTGGTTTAATAGCGACCGATAACAGCCAACAGCTGTTGTTGGCCATTGTATCGGTGAACGAGTATTTGGAAAACCAAAAGATGCACTCACACACACACACCCAATCATCCAATTCAGGGTTTTTCGTTGTCGTTGTTGTTGTTGTGGTAAGTCGTAATAGGTCTAGACTCTAGACTTACGTTGGTTTCTTATAGCGTCTTCAGAGAAGATGTCGACCACAAATTGAAAGACGACAGGGAAACAGATGGAGCGACGGACAAACGGACGGGCAATTATGTTTAAGTAGTCGGCATTGCATGTGTATGTGTGTGTGTGTGAGATTTAGTGTTAATGGTAATTGATCTATTAAATTAGGTTTCCTCTCATAATTCAAATCACTTCGGTGTATGAGTCATCAAGTTGCAAATATGAGCGGTTGCCTTTTCTAATTATATGCCTGACAGAACGATTGCCGACGAACGATTTATATACATAGTCGTAGGTATATAAAATCGGATTTGGCAGGACCGCACATTTGGGGGCAATGTACAATGTAAAGGGTGTTTTTTTATTGGGGTATAAAACTTTAGGTTGGCATCACTTTTTTTACTGGCGGCCATTTTGTCAGCTGTCAAGTGATTAATACTTAGTTTGGTTTGCCATTTCATCATGAACAGGTTGACAAAAGAACAACGCTTGCAAATCGTGCAAATTTATTTCGAAAGTAATGGTTCAGTTCGCGAAGTTCACCGCAAGCTCCGTCCATTTTATGCCATTACATCCACAAAAACTGACTGTTTGGTGTGCTCTATGGGCTGGTGGAGTCATTGGGCCATACTTCTTCCGAAATAATGCTGGAGAGTCAGTTACCGTTAATGGAGACCGGTATAGAGCCATGATAACCGACTATTTTGTTCCCGAATTGGATGGCATGAATGTGGATGAGTTGTGGTTCCAACAAGTGGTTGAAAATTGGACCTGTAGAATTGGCTTTATTCGAGCCAGCCGCGGCGGCCACATGCCCGAAATCTATATTTATAAAAGAGAATGCCGTCCGTGTGAACACGCATAACTTTATAACGGATCGTCCGATTTTCACGATTTTGGGCTTGATGAATTCGTGTTGGCCCAAGGAAGGACATAGGATGTAAAATCCTGGAAGATTGTACAATGGCTCACAAACGCGCATTGGAAGCTTTAAATCGCACATTGAAAGATTTACGGAATGACACACGACATTTCGGTGGCGCATTGATTTTGTTGTCAGGCGATTTTCGTCAAACGCTGCCTGTCATTCCAAGATCAACTCCAGCAGATGAATTGAACGCTTGCCTGAAGGCGTCGGCTTTATGGCAATACGTGAAGAAATTGCAGTTGAAAACGAACATGCGAGTTGCTTTACGAAGTGACCAGTCCGCTGAGGAGTTCTCTAGGCAATTGTTGGCGATGGGTAATGGCGTGATTCCAGTCGAATTAGTTACCGGCTTAATTGAATTTCCACAGAATTTTTGCAGCATTACAACTACGCCGGAAGAGCTGATTATGAAGGTTTTTCCGAATATCGCGCAGAATTATGTTGACCATGATTGGCTGAGTGCACGAGCGATTTTGGCTGCGAAAAACAAGGATGTCGATCATTTGAATTTCGTCATTCAAAATGATATCTCCGGTGAGTTGCATTCATACAAATCCGTCGAGTCCGTGATGGATGAAAACGAAGTCACGAACTATCCGACAGAATTTTTGAATTCTCTGCATGTCCCGGGCTTGCCGCCACACTTTTTGAAATTGAAAGTCGGCTCAATTATAATTTTGTTGCGTAATCTCAATGCACCAAAACTTTGTAACGGTACGCGTTTGATTGTGAAGACACTCAAATCAAATGTCATTCAAGCGACGATTTTGAGGGGAAAATTCAAGGGCGAAGATGTTCTCATTCCGCGGATTCCTCTTATTGCGAACGATTTGCCATTCGTATTTAAGCGTCTTCAATTTCCGGTGCGTCTCGCCTTCGCTATGACAATTAATAAGGCGCAAGGACAATCGCTGGATGTTTGTGGAATCAATCTTGAGTTCCCATGTTTTTCACATGGTCAATTGTATGTGGCGTGCTCACGTGTCGGCAAACCTTCCGCTTTGTACGTGTACGCGCCAGAGAACAAAACGAAAAATCATTGCAGTTTGATTAAAGCACATCGTTATTCTTTTACTTTAGTTATTTCCATTGTATTTAACACAACTTTTTAATAAAGAATTTGAATTGACTGAGTTATATAAAGCAGCAAGTGCATGCTCGGAATTATTTTTTTCGTTGCATTAACGAATTTAAGCGGAACGAAGTTCGCCGGGTCAGCTAGTCATATATAAATATTAATGGCATAAAATTATCCTTCCAATAAAGCCAAATTGATGGACATTAAAACGATTTTCTTGTGTTTTATTTCAATTCGAAGTTCTATACCTCAATAAAAAACACCCTTTACATATACCAAAACATGAACTAATATCAATGTTTGTTGTTTGATTGTAGTATACAGTATCTGGAGAAGTCTCACATCTTGAGGCTATATCAAAACTCGGATCGATATGGTACAGTTTTCATAAAATCGAATTTGTTGCATTACCCGCATTATGCTTTCTGCCACATTCAAGCTTATTCAATTATACACTGAGAAAAACAAATATGTTCAAAGTATTATTGCATGCAATCATATACAGAGGTGGTCACATAATTTGAAACGACGGGTTTAAATCGGGTTTCTGTATCACCACGACATCTATACTATAAAAATTTAGCAAACATGCACCAAATATTATAATTTGACCTTCATTTTACATTTGGTTTATTATAAATTACAAAGAAAATATAATAATTAAAACTTCGTTGGGTAATCGTTATTTCTAATCACCTCGGTCAATCTCCGTGGTAAACTTTCAACCACACTCCGGCATCGCGAAGCTGGTGCCCGAAATTTTTTTTTAATTTGTAAAAGTTAACCTCGGAAAGAGATGTAGTCTGGGGTCCTAATAAGGGGAAAAATAAAGAAAAAAATTTTAAAAAAATTTTAGGGGTCGCGCCACTCCCTCGAAATTTGGAAATTATCGCTATTTTGGCGTTGATTTTAGAAAAATCCTGAAAATTAACGACTTAACTTATTCAAAATTTAAAAGTTTGAGCTTGTTCAGTGCCCAAACAAAAGTATTTGAGGCAAATATGAGGATAATCGAATAATATTTGTAGCTTTGGTGGCGATTTCATTGTTCAGTCAATTTTCTGAAGAAGGGACGATTTGACTTATTTTACTTTTTGAAATTTTTGAACAATGAGAAAAATTTTTTTAAATTTTTTCATGACCTTATTTCATTGTTTACGCTATTGCAAACATTTATTGACATACAACTTTTTAGGATTTTTCTAAAATCAACGCCAAAATAGCGATAATTTCCAAATTTCGAGGGAGTGGCGCGACCCCTAAAATTTTTTTAAAATTTTTTTCTTTATTTTTCCCCTCATTAGGACCCCAGACTACATCTCTTTCCGAGGTTAACTTTTTTTTTTTGAATTTCACTCCACCCTAGTATATATATTATCGGTCAGTGTAACATTCTAAGACATTCTAGCGATGTCCGTCTGTCCGTCCGTCCGTCTGTTGTCTGTTGAAATCACGATAGAGTGCGAACGACCAACGCTAAGAAGCTTTTGTAGGAAGATTTTTTTTGCCCATAAGCAGGTTAAGTTCGAGAATGGGCAATATCGGACCAAAGGGGAAAAAGTTCCCCTTTACGGGACTAAATATATCCCGGCCATAATTAAATTTTTCAAATATTTTTTTTCACTACATCTGATTGTTTTTGGTAAAATTGTTCTAAGTTTATATAATTTATAGATGGGCGTGCTCATGGGTTCCGTGGACCCTTGGGGCCCAAAAAAGGGCCCATGATAAACATGCGCATATGGGTATCGAAGTGCAACGAAATTTACTCACGAACCCAAATATGCCTTTATTTTCATGATTTGCCTAAATTTTTTGATCCGGTTTCTGGGACTATCGGGTCACCAGTGGCCCAAAAACCGTCCCTTGACAAACATGGACATATGGGTATCGAAATGCAACGAAATTTTCTCGCGAACCCAAATATGCATTTATTTTCATGATTTGGATAAAATTTGTGATCGGGTTCCTGGGACTATCGGGTCACGAGCGGCCCAAAAACCGGCCCCTGACAAACATGGACATATGGGTATCGAAATGCAACGAATCCATGATGGAGGGTATATAAGATTCGGCCCGGCCGAACTTACTATTTGTCCACTTGTTACAGCTGATGTGATTATGCGGATTTTTTTGGCTTTAAATACACTTTTTTTTAAATCCCCTGAACTTTTAAGTTGCTCCTGATTCAAATACCCGAATTGCTCCATTAAAAATTGTATTTCTCGAGTTTAGTTCCTGGTTTTACGCAAAACCGTACCAGCCGCACAACTTCAAACAAAATGAACTTTTAACATATTTTGTACGTCCACACAGGTGTAGTCAGTAGATATTTGAGTAAATGAACCAAATGTCTTTGTACATGTGTAGGTAAATGCAATCTTTATCACCATCTGACACACAGTGTCAGAAATAAGAATTCGGTCTCTGTGCAACCACAAAACCAAAACACGTAACAACGAACTAACTGTTGATATGTGTTTTGATGTTGAACCCGGCAGAGATGCACCTGTATGTGTGCACATTGTAGCTACAAAGTATATGCCACAATATACAGTAGAGGGCAAAACTGGCCAAAAGTTCAATGCTTGCGTAAAGAAATAATTGATTAGTGAAACGACATCTGCCAAGCTGAGACAAATCACGACCCCCTAGTGAAATGTAGCAACACACTATGAAGCCGCATTGGTTCTCGATTCCATTGACTTGAAGGCATTTATTGTGAGGTTTTTTAAAGCACAGATTAGTTTTGAAAGTAGAGTTTGACTGTAATTATATGCGAGTGTGTTAAGCTCTAGTAATATGTTTCCACTTTTGTCCGTCACTGTATTTACATAAGTTTACTATTTTAATTTAGAATGCCGCCGCTTAAGACACACTAAACTTAACAAAAACAACCACAAAAAGATGTTTAAAACCGTGTGTATGGCTTGCTGTTGTTGTATTAGACACAAAAAAACATACCCATGAACTACAACAACAGCAGCAGAAAAGCAGAAGCAACAGAAACAAAAAAAAAAAAAGACTAAAGTCTAAAAGTAAACAACGGCTAACCTAACTGCCAAGTCGCATTACAGTCATCGCATCGCATCGCATTGCATCGCGACGCGACGCTTGGCATTCATTTTATTTAGTGACAGCACAAAGTCATAAACATGATCTTTGCTCTGCGATAGGGACGGAAGGAGAACGTGCAGTGCATGCGCTATCACAGATAAAGACGCAAAAGTGCCACAGCCGAGTGAAAAAACAACAACAACTGCAAAAAAATGCCTTTAATTTGTTACACCACCACCACCGTCATCGTCGTCATCTGCAGTCAACGGCAGAAATTGTGGAAAATCTTCAAAGGAAAAATTGCCTGCTTTCCATTCGCTCCACAGGCTAACACTGTGGCCAAGAACCCAGGCAATGCGTGTGTGTGTGTGCGTGAGTGAATGCCAGTGTGTGTGTGATCGCCTGTGTGGCACATTATGTATGTGGACAGTTCAGTGACAGTACGTGACATTAAAATGACATATTAAATTGAGATCATATGACTGCCACCAACCACAATGACATGATGAGGACAAAGTCTAAACGAACAAAGTGTATCCGCCAAACGGATTAGAAGACATTTTGTTGAAAAGCCATGCGTACCGTGATACAAAATTTGTCGTGAGAAGATCAGAAGACTCGGATAAATCTACAGACTTTTCGATTAATTCCACACAGAGTTGTTCTTTTACTCATGTTCCCACTGAGTGTCGCAGGTCGGCTGACGTGTCAGAAGTTTGTCTCAAATTTCTTGGAGAACTTCATACGAGTATATTGACAAGGTGACTTGTTTTGGAATTCGATTTTGTTTGGCAATTTAGGAAAAGAACCGCCTGTCAAAATATAGTCCAGTCAATTATGGAGGTTGTCAGATGGAAAGAAATCCAGTGCCATTAGAATACATAGAAAATTCTTTTGGTGAACGTTGTTAAGGTTGGACGAGGCAGAATCGTGTATATTCTCTGCTAGAGTATCGGAAAATCGTTTTGACTTAAGCCGACAAATATTCAACAGCGTGGACCGCCCAACTACACCGAGCCAAAAGTACAACGATTTTTTTAACCATGTGTCTGGTTAATTTTTTCATGGTAAATATTTGATTACAAAGTCAAAATAA
Organism: Hydrotaea cyrtoneurina; assembly: GCA_958296145.1. Lineage (NCBI taxonomy): Eukaryota > Metazoa > Arthropoda > Insecta > Diptera > Muscidae > Hydrotaea > Hydrotaea cyrtoneurina. Next base: position 42,519,381 of record OY282512.1, read on the forward strand.
CGTTATATAAGGTCAAATTTACATGAAAAATAATTGAGTTAACATTATATAAGGTTGATTTTTTCGAGAGAGAGAGGCTGAAGAATGTGCGAAATAAACAACAATTCAAAGATCACTCGGCTCTGTTGTGTGGAAGTTCTTGAACTGCTTTGTGTTAGACGAAGTTCAGTATTATGTTACACGAAGTTGCAACAAATGCGATTATCTCCCCCACTCTTTTTCCACTCTTCCTTTTCTCTCAAAATGTGAACACTTAATCTCGCTCTTTCAAAAAAACCACCACCAAATGCTATCTTCACTGCTTGTTGAGCTGTTGCTTTGTAATGCACGTGTTTGCTTTACTGCTTGATTTTTTGGGGATATGCGCTACTAAACAGTAGTTCTCGTTCACTCGCATAGAGTTAGGACACTTATTATACCAAAAATTGCTGCAGAAATCATTGCAAATGGGTAACGATGAAGAAGTGTAACAGCTTCCGAGACCTTGCCTGCAATCAAAGCAAACAGCTTTTTTGGAAAATGTATATTTCTGCAAAGAATTATAAAATTGTTAAATTGAGCATGCATTGTTTCAATAAATTAACAATAAAATTTTTATATTAACAATTTTCATGGTTAAAAAATTCAACAATGCATTGTTAAAACAACAATAATTATTTTTATATCAACCAGTTTCATGGTTAAAAAATTCAACCAGGGAGTAGTTAAATTAACTATTATTATTGTTAAATACCAGTCAACAAGAAGATGTTCAAATTAACCATATACATATCACGTAGACTCCAAATCATGTTTATTTACGGTTAAGTTAACCTTATATAAGGTTAATTTTTCTCTCTATGTAGTTAGACAAATAGCCATGAGGGTGAATAAGTGAAATGCCGCCCAAGTCGGGGAATGGAATTGTAAATCAACTGGTGAGATGTTTTTAAGTTACTATCCTATTATCTGTTTACTAAAAAATCTGATTGTCTTCATCATTTGTCTCTTTCCCCAACCAAATAACATTTCTGTACTATATTCTGAATAACACAGTTTAACACAAATATAAAGGAGACGTCTGGGTTTCATTTTAGGGGGAGGTAAAGTTCCCACCAAATGCTATTTTTGTATTGTCAATTGGCATCGAAAATCGAGTAAAGCTTACTGCTAAATTATATGGTGTGTTCAGCAAATTTATGTAAAATGTTACGGCGAATAGGTTTCTAGAATATATTAACTCTCTAACGCCATTAAAACATGGATGTAAGGGGGTTGAAAGGGTTTCGGCAGAAATATTCGCCCTGAAATTGTACTGTTGGTCCCCGAATGGTCCCAGAAATAGGACACAACAAAACATAGCATAGGGTTAATTTCGCATTTATTAAGAACTAGTAAGTTTTAATGCGCCCGTTGAAATATGGAAAAAAAAACTGTTGAAAAAAAAATTTTTTCTAGAAAAAAAAAATTTTTGTTCAAAAAAAAATTTATTTTGAAAAATAAATTTTGTTGAAAAAAAAATTTTTTCTTGAAAAAAAAAAATTTGGTGGAAAAAAAAATTCTGTTGAAAAAAAAATTTTGTTGAAAAAAAAAATTTTTTAAAAAAAAATTTTTGTAAAAAAAAAATAGTAAAAAAAAATTTTGGAAAAAGAAAATTTTGGTAAAAAAAATTTGGGGAAACACAATTTCTGTACAAAAAAAAATATTATTTTTTTTATTATTATTATTTATAGAAAATTATAGAATGCCTATTTAAATTCCTACGTACTGCGTGACAGAGTCAGTGAATCAGTGTCGGGGGTAAATATATATTAAGATGGCATGGCATGGGTATGGGTATATCCGGTTATGACTACTGTAGAGCTTGCAACGATACCGAAGAGTAAGAATCCCACAAACATCTCGCTCTTACTCCTCCACCTGTCGGTTGAATTCTAAGAGATCGTAATCACCCAGCAAACTAAAAGTCGAATATCAGACATGTTTAAACAATGTCTAAGCGCCCCGGTAGGCGAGTTGGTAGCGTGCTTGCCTATCAGCGTGGGGGTTGTGGGTTCGATTCCCACCAGAGGCTTTGGTCTGTCGCTGCAAAAATCAAGCCAAATAGTCTTTATCACTCGGTTTATCCTTGGACCCAAAATTAGAATATAAAATTTACTTTGTATTGTAATTAATAAATAAATAAAAATAAATAAAAACAATGTCTGATCACTTTCGACAATTCTTACCGATTTCGTTTCGAATTCTGTTCGGCTTTTCTGAGGGATATTTTCATTCGACAGATCTTAATGGATTCTGAATGACTTCTGTCCTACGTGTCTGCCGAATATTTTGTGAATTTATCCAGACACGTCTGAGCGAATTCTAAACGTTTTCTAATGACCGTGTCGGAGAGATATTTTGTTCAGACTGAAGAAATTCTAAACTGTATGTCGAAAATATTTAACGTTTAGAATTTTTCCAAAATGTCCGAGGATTTTTTCGGCTTGTTAGTTATCGAACAACATTCGCGGATCTCACTTATGTAGCGGATGGAAATAGTTCTGTTTTTATTGCTTTATTTCAGAGCGAATTGTGTAATGTATTCCGCATATCTCGTATTCGACCATGGAGGCGAATATGCGGATAGTTCTGAATACAGTAAAAGGCAGACTCAATATTTGTCAGAAGTGGGCCAGAATTTCGAACGAGGAGTCTATAAAAAATGCCATAAGGCATCCGATAAGAATTCTAAACGACGGGTTGGCAAACACCTCCGAAGTCTATGAGAGACCACTTCAGAATTCAGTCAGAAATCTGAACGACATTTCGAATTTCCCTTCAGAATTTCCCAAGATATTAATTCAGAGTTCGGTCCGAAGTCGATCGGTAGATTTCCCTCCGACGGTTGGTTCGGAGAACGCATCAACCACTGAATATATTTTTCGTACAGAATTCCGTTCCGACATCATAAGTATTTGCCGACTTTCGTAACGAATTCTGTCCGAACACTGACAGTTTGATTCGCTGGGCACTTCCACGGTTTATTTGTCTTTCTGTGTGATTCCAAAATCTGCCCATTACGATTGAAATCGGGACCGCCCGATTCGATAGCCTTCTGTCGGTGTGTGTATGTGTGGCACAGATGTCAGTCGCCTTACTCCCGTTAAAATCTTGTCTTTTGAGGCTAATTCGCATTGAATGCAAATGTCTACCAGCGTCGTTTCGTTCATATTTTTCGTTAATTAAATATTAAACAAAAAACACACAGACACAGAGTTGGAAATCTTTTCTGTTTCGCTTGCTTCAATTCATAGAACTATTTGTAGGTTTGTAATTAGGTGCACATTAACATGTTTTACCCGTAAAATGTCAAAATTTGAATTGCGGCCCGTCCGTCATTAAAACGAATGTGCTCGAACGAATGTCTGCTGTAGCCGGACCAAGAGACTGACAGGCTGAGGGACGTCAGGGCGGACATTTGACGATTACCACATAACACACAAATTCATTTCAGTCAACCAGAAATGATGTTGTTGTTTTTTGCTGTTGCTGCCTTCAAATTAATGTCAAAAATAAAATGTTGTTTCATGAAACAAACAAAACAACAACAACAACAACAAAACATGAACCGACAAAGTGTTACATACGAGTGAAATGCAACGCACGCAATGCGTCGGTGTTGAACAGTGCGTAACGCATAATTTGACACTTGAAATCATCAACGAGAGCCCCCGTCCGTCCGCCCGCCGCCATTGGCCAAACAACCGAACGAACTGTTTTCACTTGAAAAGAAACCTCTTTTTTTTTTATTTTTTTATTTTAAATTCACGCTGTAATAATGCGATAAATTCATTTCATTTGTTTTCTTTGCCAGTTTCACACACACACACATACATACACACACGAGATGGCGGATCTTTAGAAAGTGAGTCAAGGCTTTTAACAAAAATATGTTATAAAATTTATGGTGTATACGAGTATCTCAAAGTATTTATTTAATTTTGTTTTTCGTCTTTCTTTCATATTTTCTGTGATTATAATTTGCATTTGTACGTAGCCTTCGGCGGGGATTTTTAATTAAATGAAAAACTCAAGAGTTTCAATTAAATCCATTGGCCAAAATAATGGCTCAACTACTCGCAGCATGCATCACCGTCGACCACAGTGCTGCCCGTTTGGTAAAAATTCGAACACAAAGAGAGCTTTGGTAGAAACCAAATTCAATGGACAATTGCGACCGTGATTTTGGTCTATGTCAGTTCGTGTAAGCTCTCTGTGCTCAGTTCACAAATTCCAGAAAGCGTTTTTTTTTAATATTTAAAACATACCTCGATCCGTTCGAGATTGCAGTGACTCCACACGAGACTATTTGACTCAATAGGAGAATGTAGATTAGCAACATCAAAATCCTAGTCCAAGTTGGTCGTTTTCGACTTTTTGCTGACTAAGCCACACTGTGCACAAATATTGGAGACCAGCATTTCTGAGGTGAGCAATACGATAAATAACAGAGTTTCTAATGTAGAAATAAACCCGTAGCATAATGCAGGTAGGTAATACACACATACATACAGATTAAGTACGTATGTATGTATGTAGGTACATTAGATAGGGTCAGGGAAAAAGGTGATTTGTGCTGTGTTGCCATGATGTCCGATCGAAACAGTTATTAATGCTTCAACATAGGCTACATGTCGCTCATACAATATCTGACTAGGACAACAATTTTGAGTTTTTGTACATTTCCTTTTCAACCTCACAATGATGAAAAATGTTTTCACATTCGAAAATATTTTAAAAACTAAAACTAAAATCTTTTTTGTTCAAAAAATATCGTAACAATGTGAGATCAGAATTCTAGGCCAATAACTGCAATTTAAACGTCCAATATTTACCGTTAAACTATGATTGTGACAGCACTCAACGAAAGAAGAAGAAGAATCAACATTATTTTGGTTCCCCATCATCCACAAATAAAATAAATTACAAAAATGTTGCTGTTGTGTAATTTTGTTGAGGCTGTAATTAGTTTCCAACCACCACCAGTTCAATACATGTGTCCTTTGTCCGGGCCAGAGTTCATGTTGCAGCCTTTTTTAATTCTCATATTTTTTCTAAAAAATCGTCTGCTCCAAACCTTTTATCGGGACTCGGGATCTCTGTCAAATCTTTTCCTATCAATGACATGCCGAATTTTGTTAAAACTCACATTTTATTCCTATGAAATCCACTACAAAAGTTTAATATTATTTTAATTATTCACCGAAAACATATGTTTTCTGATAAAAATGTTAGTGTTGCCACATCATCAGCCGAAAGTGTGGATTATTCTGACTGATCACTTAAAAACGTATTTGAAGTTGAAACTCGGTTTTATTTGAAACGGAGTTTTACATAACCGTGGTTCAACAACGATCTCATTTATTGGGCCTAACAGTGCCATTTTTATTATGAGACTAACAGTCAACGAATTTTTTTTTGAATTTGAAAGGGCATGACCCTGTCTAATGTACATATGTCTGTGTGTGTCTCAATGGAACTTAAAATTAGTATCAATAAACTTAGCCAAACTTTATGGAAGAAAAACTAAAACACACAAACAAAAACAGGCGTTGGCGTTTTCATCCAAAACAAAAGCACCCAAAAGCAGATCAGACGCACAGCCAGCCAAACGGACGGACAGGCACAAAAAATGCATTCGGGCAACATTGGTTCTGTACTCTCTCTGAGATGGAGGCAGACTGACTGACTGGCTAGAAGTAAGACCATAGCTGGATTGTATCAGTTTCAGTATCAGCAACAGCAACGGCAACGGCAGCAGCATGTTAAAGTGACAGAAAGTGACTCCTACCTCTTGATATCTTAGATGGCATTTGATAATCTACGGGTAGTTTGTTTTGCTAAACAGGAATAATTTATGTACCCGAGTGGGAACAAAATGAGGAGGAAATGGTGGCCGCTTTGCCTTGTGGACCACACAGACACACCCAAACACGAAAATGAAGTGGAAAAGTAAATCATTTCAATTTGGTTGGGACACATCGATAATGGACATTTGATGGGCGACTATTATGGCACTGTCATCCAACTGACAACTGGTATGGTTCATATTACAACCTGATTAACCCCCCCCCCCCCATAGTGGTACCTCTGGCGGTGGAAGTGTGGGGAACAAGCAGTGCCAAATGTAGAGGCGTATACAAAGTTCAGTGAAATATATTTGGGCGAATTTGTTCTTAATTCAGCTGGGGAAATCCGCTTGTCATTTCAAATTTGTCAGCCACTCTTTTTCCAATTGAATTACTTTTACCCAAGATCAGGCAAAGCATTTGGGTTGTCCTTTCATCTGCCTGTGTTCATTGTGAGGGGCTTCCGATCAACATGCTGGTTTAAGTCACACACCGACTCTAATTGAAAGGATTATTTAGGGAAACGTAAAAAAAATTGTTCCACAACGTCTGTGGAGTAGTTTATTTTTCGATGATTCGAAATTCATTTCTGAAACGTTAAAAAGTGAAATATATTATTTGCCCTATCAGGACGCCTTATGCCGATAAAAGAATGAATGGTCTGCAGTTACTCGTTACATTATGCGCACAACACTCACAACATTTCGTAAAACTCGCAGTCGTTGTAAAATGGTTATTTTTTCTATTTTATTGTTCCTTTTTTCTATCTCAATATTCAGTTTAACAACTTAATAGAACTTTTGACAAAATCACGATAAACAAACTTGGCTGGTTTCTGTTTAGCTTTTTTTTTGCTATTTTTTCGGTTATCGAATTTAACTTCTATCATTTCAAGGTTTTATTTTGTTTGTGTGGCAAACAGACACAAGACAATGTGAACTGTCTGTATGGCATTAGCTAAAATGTAAAAGAACACAAGTACATTGTTTCGGGGGAGAACACCATACCGAGTCCTATTTGTTGACATCGAAGGATTAAAGTCTGCCGCTGGCAACCAGAGTGATACAGTATCAGCTCAGATCAGGATGGTGTAGCCACCTCAATTCCTATTGGCCAAGAATTCGCATTGCTGGCGGACAATGGCTTCACAACACTCTACACCTCCTCGTTTGCCCAGCCAAGACACCTCAGTCAAGTGCCAAGTTCACTTCCCTGGGATGTGGCCAGATTTCTGAACATGAACATATCTCGAACATCACTCATGATACATTTCACAATTCCACTTCTGAAATGTTCATATGGTGAGGACATGATTTGTCTGAACATCAACTGTCGCATCCCAACGGTTCAGAACGGCAAGGATCTCATTTCAGCGATTAACAGATGACCCGGCTCAAAAAATTTATCTAATCCATCATCTAGAAACAACAGTCAAGTGTATAATGAACAAATTTCGTAAGCAGAGTGGTTTACAACACGCTGACAAATCTGTCTTTTTTAAATGTTTGCTGGCAAGTAAATTGCGTGTTTGGAACATGTATGAAATAAAGCGTATTTGCTTCTAAACAAAGTTTATTTGGCTGCAAATATAATTCATTTACTATTGTTATTGCGTATTGAGTAATAGCGGGTTTGAGTAAAAATATGCAATGAACTTATTAAATTCCAAAAAGTACAACATTTGAGTGCGAATATGTTTGTATTTGTAGCTATTTTCGTATTTTTGTTCTCTGTCTACGCTCTTCAGGAGAGTAATAATAACGGAGAGATATAGGAGATATAATGATATAGGGAGATTCACGAACTGGAAAAAAAACTAAAAAGTAACACAGAATTGTATATAGAAATACATACAAACAATGTGGTAGATATAGATATGTTTGATGCATAATTTGTTTGCTGCAATTTGCAGAAAGACTTTTAGTCACTTTTACACATTACGTCCATTTGCATTTCATCCAAGCCGACAACAAGGTAATATCAAATATATACGTACGTATTATATAATAATATTCTTAAATAATAGACAAACGATCGAGAGAGAGAGAGAGAGGGAGAAAACGACTCATTTCTTATGCAAACAAATCGCGATTAGATTTGGGGCGACATTTAACGGCGGCTTAGTTTTGAGCCGTTGGCAAGACACGGCATGGCACACCCGTTAGCCGAAAACAAGCAAATGCATAATTTAAGACCAGACCAAACAACGGCAACAATAAATGGCAACAACCGATAGTCGTATCAATTGCAAACAAAAAGGAGCCCAAACAAACAACAGAGTTTTCGAAAAATATTCGAAAAATAAATTTGTAATTTTATGTGGCGGTTGAGGCGAGGACGATGGACGACATGGGGTGTTGCCGGCGATGGTGCCAATTTATGAAAAATATTCAATTGCGGTTTAATGTGATGCCAAGGTGGCGTGGCGTGGCATGGTCTGGCGCATGGCATTGCCTTGCAGCCAATGCTGGTCGGCCAACATCAACATCAGCTATGACGACGACGACGACGACTACGACAATAAAATAACGCTTTGTTCAATTTGGCAATTGTCGTAAATGAATTTATTATATTTTTAACCATATTCAACATTATTATGCATTTATGTATTTACATACCACAGCCATACATCTGTACACATGTATTTACACACATGCACACAAGTATTCAACAGCCAAAACAAAACAACTGTGCTCCGACTATTTGTGCAACTCGTAAATGTTTGCAACACTTTTTCCAAACAACTCGGTGTCTCGGCTTGAACTGTGGACCCACCACCTTCCCGCCCTACCTCCCTTGCGCTGCCTGCGAGGGCAGCCTGCATTTGTGGTTTCGCCAAAGAGCACTTAGGTTAATGAGCCCAAGAGCAGGCGACTCCCGAGAACGCTGGTGATAAGTGTGTTCGCGGTAATTACTGAATAGCTGACCACATTTTTTTAATATCGTGTATAAAATTCACTTGAGTTGCCCATAAATTATGTCCGAATTGATACGAACATTCTGGGAACATTACACTCACTGCTGTGGTCAGGTGAAGGAGACAATATCGTTGTAATTGAGTTTTATGAAAATGGAATGAAATAGGAAGGAATTATTTTCAATTTCTTATCCGATTTTTATAATGTGTTTGAAATAAACACTGAAATACATTCGGAACTGTCAGATCTCATTAGCATTAAATTATTAATTTTTGTTTGGTTAGAGTAGAATTGGAATTTATCGAAATCGATTATTCAGAGGAGTGTGTTGTGGTGAAGTTGCAGCCCAACGTACATGACCAACTAAACTGCAACCGTCGCTTCTTTTTCAACGTTTTGATTTTTTGGGACCATGGAGGTTTTTTCGACCAAAAACTCATTTTTTACACGCTTCTAAAAAATGGGAATTCCAGAATACAATTCCTAAGGCGAGACATTTGTTTCTTATATGCGATTTTTTTTCATAGTCAATTATTGTTTATGAGAAAGTACAGACACGATGTTTTTGCGGAACTTTCTTATATGCGATTTTTTCATATATGCGTTTATTTCTTATCCAAGCTGGAAATATGAAATACCCGCAACATTCAAGTAAATTTTAAATTTCGCGTCACTTGTGCGGTCAAACGATGGTTTTCTATAGCTGATCTAATATTTTCAACCTTTGCCACAATTGAAAGCTAACGCTAACGTTCGACTTTTGTTGTCAACGAATAGGCTCAGCTCATGTTGTTGGATGCTTTCATTAGCTGGCCAATAAGGGTCACGTAAAAACTTCTCTATCAAAAGCATTAGCCGTTCTGAGCCGGCTTTGAACAGTGGTTCCCGGTATGTGGGTATCGAAATTATATCGTGCATAGCGCACTGAGTCGATTGAAGTTCTCCGTCTGTTCTTTCATGAAATGTGAAGGGAAAAGTAAGTATTTGTTTTTGCAGATTTTTCCGTCTAAAGAAAATGTATAAATTCGTGGCTTCGTCTAAAATTGCGTACAGCCCTGAAAACCCATCTTGAACTGTTTGGATAATTGTGAAAATGTACTTTTTAAAGATAGACAGCTATCGTTTATTAACTAGCAGCTATCGCACAACGGCCAACATTCACATTTGCATATCCAGAGAAAAAAGCATATCCAGCCAAAGTAGAGAAAATGTCAGTCTGAATATCCCAGGGGCGTGGACTCAGAGTCAGAGTTGAACTCCTACGTTTCAGACGACTGTCGGATTTCATTTAATACTTTTTTTTACAACTAAAATCAGGGATGTAACGAAGTTCGCTTTCGCATATGCGAATTGTTGGCCTCATTTTTGGATTATGATGTTTAGGTACATATAACATGTTAAGACCCGGCTATTTTTCTTTTGCCCTCAATGACTCAACCCAACCTTAAGATGTACTGAGCTTCCTCCTCAAAACTCCAGTGGTCAAATTAAAACGTAATGTCGTTGACGCAAGGAGTGTAATAAAACCTGTACTCTCCTTCATAAAAATATGAATTGTTAATTAGAAAATTTGTGTCATTACTATTATTAATCGATTACTATTATTAATCGATTACTATTAATCGATTATTCATCTATTACAATTATTAATCGAATAATATTAATATTATTATTATTCGATTATTATCATTAATCGATTATTATCATTAATCGATTACTATTATTAATCGATTATTATTATTAATCGATTACTATTATTAATCGATTACTATTATTAATCGATTATTATTATTAAACGATTATTATAATTAATCGATTAATATTATTAATCAATTATTATTACTAATTAACTATTAATATTAATCGATTATTATTATTTTGTGTGTCATCACTAACCCGACCTGCGCTGGTTTACTCTGGATCTGTAAGTAAATCCTGTCCGATCTTAATTATATGTGCCGCGAACAATGACACACACACACACACATATGCAGAGTCAATCATTCCTGGCTTTAAAGAGCCACTTTTCAATCTCTGTTTCCTCTGGCCTACAGACAGACCCTGTCAGACTTCATTTGCTACTGATCACTACCAGAGCCCCTATCATTTATCGCTTTTGAAAAACAAATTCCATAACATGAACAGATTTCCTGTTGGCCGCTACTCGAGTTGTCATAATGAAAACCGTTTATTTTTTTTTTGTCAAGTGACATTTTGTGGCAATTAGAAGCATACAAATAATTTACAACAACTGTCACAATTGCAACGAAAGCCTCTAAACGTATGCAAGAAGCCGAAGAAATCACCGCAATCATGGTCGCTTAGAAAGTTGCCGGTGTCGCCAGAGATCTGGCCATGAAGCTCATGTTGCAGTCGCCACGCTGCTGTTGCTGCTGTTGTCAGTTTACGGTTGCGCTGCTTGTTAGTAACACTGCGCGTTCATAAATTCGGTGTCACCGGGCATTGGGGATTTGTGGTCCTTTAATTGTTGGCCATGTGGCATTAGACTTTCGGACGCGACATGGTGCGGCAACATGGGTGCGGTCTCGGTGACAAGCAAACATTCGATTGTGGCCACTGACGATCCGCGAAGCATCAAACAATCGAATCGCGCACACAGACCGATTGTTATCTGGCAATGATTTGCAAACACACACACTCACACACGCCAAAAGCAATCTCTCGATCTAATGTCTGTCGGTCGGTCGGTCTGAACGTTGAGAAGCCAGAGAAGCCGGCTTTTATTAGCCGGCGTTTGGTTTTTAATACTCATAAAATCGAAATGATTAAATTCAAAAACATTCACATGTTTCGTTTGATCGGCATACAATTGATGGAAAATAATGCAATGGGCATGCATCGGCATGAATAGACATGCATACAGACGTCTGTGGATGTCTGTTTATGTACATACATACATACGTACATGTGTACACCAGAATGTATTTATGTGTGTCTTTGAAATTCATTGCCCATAAAGAAAATAAAAACGCTGACAAGTTTCCAATAAAGCCAAAGTCATCGCTCAATGAATGTTTTTTGGTCTGGGGCGCGCACAACAACAACAACAAAAAAACGTATATATTTTCAATGTTTACGATGTGTGGTGGCATGAACCAAATTTTCAGACCAAAAATGGTTTTGGCCAACCAACCGTTCATACAAACATTTTTCCGAATCGGCTTTGGGTTTGTCGCTCGTCATCGCTTGATGTCCGTCTGTCCGTTCGTCTGCTGTGGCATTCAACAGCAAACACTCAACACTCGAGCGGCAGAAAAGTATTTTCTATGTAAGTCATGTTTGCTGATTGTTAACTGATTTGCTGTTTGTTAACTTAAATGACTGTTAACTTTACTTAATGTCTGTCTGTCGGTCTATCAGTCCGTCTGTCTGTTTGCCAACTTAGCCTTTAATGCACTCACAGTCGGAGTCAACACAAAAAATGTGCGTTGTTACTCATGCAGTTTGTCACATTAAATCATGTCGTGGAGTCCATTACAAAACCAACGAAACCAGGAAAGAAGAGGTGACCAGATGGCCCCTTCATGATATTGGAAATTATGATTTTGGAATTGCAATGATAAGATTTCAAAACAACGGAAACATTCTGCCACACAAAGTGTGTCAATGTTTTAACGGGAAGGAGATAACGAGTTGTGGTCATTTCACGGTTTGGACAAAATAAAACAATGAAATACTTCCAGTCTTTGTCACGGGTTTAGGGCTGAACTCCCGTGTTCGAGGAGAATATTCACATCTCTTCGATTTCAATTATTTAGCTACACAGATAACGAGTGGTCGGTAGCAGCCACTGTTCGACCCCATACCCAATTCACTGCCGTTTTGCAACTTGCAACGATTTGATGCTCCAAAACCAAAGCACCCCAATTGATTCTCATTACATTCAATGGCACAATTTTGTATTTATAAATCAGAAATTGTATAAAATTATACAAAAGAAAAAAATCTGTAACTCATTACAAAATTAATGTGATGTTGCACACACACGAAACGAGCGGCAAAGGTGGGGGGGGGGGGGAAACTTCAACAACATTTGTTGGCCACACGATTTGTGGCTGTGATTAATCAACAGCTAATGACTCATGTGAAATTCTGTTTGCTTGTGTTAATAAAAGCAAATGTTAATAACAATTAAAACAGTACAACAATAATTACAACAAACAAAACATGATACAAATTGACGCCAAAGACAATGCCACGATACGGCGATGTGATGAAATGTCTAAAAAAAAAAAACTCACCAAATGACACGTTTTGCAACTACTTGTGAAATAAATATATCCGGTGAGGGGCCTTATGATTTCGGAACACAACCACAGCATTTTATTCGAAACCACCATTACCCGTAGCACTTGATTTGATCCTTCCGTTCTCTCTCTCCAATATTTGGAGAGCAGCAGATAATAAGTGCTAAGATACTTGACTATTGCGTTTTGTTTATTATTGATTTTTAACGCACTGGGCGAGATTGTGTCCAATGACATTGGCAATAAATCCGTACTTAGTTCAAAGAAATCACTGGCACAATGACAGGATTGCCTACTTTTTTTCATGTTTAGTCATCGTTGGAATCCCAAATCATGATCTGTCATGCCATATTGTGTAAGTTTAATGGGAGCAGGTTCTACACAAAAAATAAAAGACGATGGACCGCAATGGGCAATCTCTTAATGGCAGTTCAAGGACGATGGTTGTGAAAGTGTGGGGAAGTTTTGTAGCTTCGACAGTTGGAGAACCAAAGTGATTTATCACCAATTCACATAACAAATAAACTCTTTAGACTTCGACAGTGCTGGCTTCGGCTTGAGTGGCAATCTCTATAAGGAGACTCCTCTAGCCACAATAAATGAGATCTTAGTTAAACCACAATTATGTAAAACTCAGTTTCAATTACAACCGAGTTTAAACTTAAAAACGCTCAGTCAAACTAATCCCCACATTCGGCTGTTGATGTGGCAACACCAGGGGCTGTGTAGTCGGAGTCTGGCAAATTTGCCCGGAGTCTGTTGTCAAACAATTTTCGAAAAATATTTAAAAATTCTGGAGTCGAAATCGAGGAATTTTGGCTCGACTCCACAGCCCTAGGCAACACTAACACTTTTATCACAAAACATATGTTTTTGGTGAATAATTAAACTGATAAATAATTAAAGGATAAAAAAACAAAAGTTTTAACAAATAGAAAACTCGAGGCTCGAAAAAAGGCTCAACTGGAGCACACACGATTTTCTAGAAAAAATATGAGATTTTTTAAAATGCAAAATGAACTCTGGCCCAACCAGCAGACACATGTATGGAAATGATTGGTGGTCGGAAACCAATTACAGCCTCAACAAAATTACAAAGCTGCCTCTTTTTTGTAGTTTATGTTATTATAATTGTATTCTTCTTTCGTTGAGTGCTGCTGCAATCATTTGGCAATCAGACTGTAGTTTAAACGCCCAAGATTGGACGTTTAAATTAATTTAAAGTTTAACTTTAGTTTAAACGAAAAAAGTAGATCAACAACGACTTAATTATGGGGCCTTAGACTCTGTAGTCAAATGTAATCCCATGGAAACTTGCAAAAAAAACGTATCCCCTGTTCCCCCCGTTGAAGCATCCAGAGCGCCAGTAACCACACTTTTTTTTCTCAAAAAATATTTGCTGTTGCACGAATGAATGAACTTTTGTGCAAGTGCTACCTCGCACATGCTTTTTTGCTCTTTCATTTAGTCGTCGTTTCCCAACACCTCACGCTGCTATAACAAATGGTGTGATCTTAGGAGAGGTTTTTCGGTAGGGCCTAGCCTTAATATCGGGTGTTTTGTTAAGCTGCATGGAAACTATCGATATCGATGGTTTGACAGCTGATAATGTCAAACCGTGTTGACATATCTGTGCAATAAGGTTTGGTAAGTCATCGTACATTCTTAAACGCCAGAAAAACTTTTACAAATGGAGGAAATCTTGTTATGCTGGTGTCACCATTGGTCCATTTTTCTATGGAAATGAGGAAGGAGCTGCTGTTACGGTAAATGAGGAAGGCTTTCGAATGAAAGATGACTGACAAGACGGCGAAACTTGCATAGCTGATGTGTGTTTAATAAAAAATCAATTTGGTAGAATTTTTAAGTTTTTGAGAACCAAGGATTCCAAATTCGGTCCCTTGTGGTTCATCTTTGGGTAGACTCGTTAGGCCCATCTTCCGTACTTAAACTCGAACACAGTTCAGCTAAATCAGTGTGATACTAGTGTGTGGTAGGTGGTCCTAAATGCAAAATGTTCCAAAATATAAAAACGTATGATGGCAAAAAGTAGGGGCAATTTTCATTATGAAAAATATCCCCAAAAATAAAAATGGTGATTTTTTTATAATTTTTAGATAATATTTAATTTTGAACAATGAAAAATGTTCAAATTTTTTTTTTTCGTGAAATTTCCAAAATCGACTTTCAATAGTTGAAACATTTGGGAGCCTTATGGATTGACCCAAAATACCGCATATTCGAAACATTTCTTTAAAGCTGACATTTCTTTAAACGACTTTTTTATATTTTTTTTTTCAGAGGTTATGGCTGTTTATGTTGGATACTAGTGATGCACAGGACCGAAGGCCCGGATCCGGATACCCGGGTCTTTACAAGAACCGACCGGACCGGTTCTTACAAGAACCGAAAAACGGGTCCAAATACCCGAACGGGTCCAAATACCCGAACGGGTCCAAATACCCGAACGGGTCCAAATACCCGAACGGGTCCAAATACCCGAACGGGTCCAAATACCCGAAAACGAGTCCAAATACCGAAAACGGGTCCAAATACCGAGAGCGGAAAAAAGACCGAGAGAACCGAAAACGGGTCAAAAGAAGTGTGTGTGTGAGAGTTTGAATGTGCGTATATTCATTTGTTGATGTTTGTGGCTTGGTAAAGCGACAACGAGGAAAAACATTTGTTTTTTAATTTTGGCTGCTGCTGTTGTTGTGACTTCAAATTCTGTGGTGTGTTAGTCATTGTTTACATGCAAATATACGTTAAAATACCGTTAGTTCGCAGTTTGCAGAACGCAGCTAGTTCTTTGGCTTAGTAGTGTTTTGTTTTTGAATGTAAGCAAAGTGCATATCTTTCAGTGGAGAATACTAGTGAAAATAAACAATAACATAACATTCAGTAATAAAATTATCTCATTGCTATACTGAGGAACTAATTTCTAAAATATTTGAAGCATAAGTGTATGTATTAAGAGTATTTAATAATATATAATACATATCGATGGCTTAATATAAAAAGGGCCTAACTCGATTTTTTGTTACATTACAGGAGAAGGAAAAAACTTAATAAAATTCGTAAAATTTTAGAAACAAGAAAAATTTTAATACAATTTTTAATAAAAAAGCAATACATTTTATTTCTCATTTAATAATTTTCTAATTTTAATACGGATTACGGATTTCTTTTAAGTTTTTTATTTCTCCCGTAAATTAATCAAAAATCGAGTTAGGCCCTTTTTATATTAAGACATCGATATTATATATTATGCATGTATAAATTTAACTTTGTTATAGTTTAAGGCAATTAGTTTTATATTCATTAGTAGTAACTCTTGGGTTAACCCTTTATTGAGAACCGGTCCAAATACCCGGGTCTTGTTGGAACCGGACCCGAAAGACCCGGGTCTTAAAATACGAGGAACCGCACATCACTATTGGATACATCGATTTGAAGGTAAGTTAATATTTATAAATGTTGCAATTAGTTGACAATGGGGAGATTGGGGTCGACGACGCGATAGTGGGAAGGACCTATTTTAAATTGGTTAATTTCTCATATTTCATTTGGGTGATTGTTTTAGAATTTTTGGGCAAATTTTCGTATTGTTTTTTTGAGGAATATTTGATTTTATTTTTGGGAATTCCTTATTTGCGGAATTTGTCATTTTGTTATTGGAGCAAACATGCCCTGACAGAAGATGCAATAGAGCAACTACAAAAGGGTGAACAAGTCGAGTGAGGTAAATTGTTTTTTCTTCGCAGAACAGTCCGCAGAGTATTAATGACAAGTGGGGTACAACTGACGTTACCTTTCAACCGGAGGTCTGCGCGACGGCTCAGAAAACATTTCGTCGAATTGTGGTGGGTGTCTTAAAAAATACACGCAGATGATTCTCAAGAATGAGGATAAATATTGTCAGCAGTTTGTTGAACAGAATCAATATCATGCATGGGGTCATCTGTATCAAACCTGAAGGTCGAATATTACGGAAATACAAAGAGGTATCGTGAATTAAGGTCGGCGGCAGCGTCCCTGGTCCCTGATTTGAATGGCAGTTATTGGACGAGTTCTTTCCCAGCACGAGCACCTCAACCAGAGGCTGAGATTTTTTGCATTCACAAAAAGGACAATATTGTTCTTTCGTTGAGTTCACACTGCACCGAATTTGATGCAGATTGTTTGATCCATTTTCGTACGTATTTGTATGTCTATGTGATAATACAAACCCGCATTCACAGTGAGGTCGAATAATGATAATTACATATCGACCAACTCCTCGAAAGAGGTGGAACTTCCACTCTACGGCAAATGCAATGACTGTCCAAGGCATCGTTATTAAAAAATGTTCCGTGTGTGATTTTCCTATTTCACGCAATGTCTTTCAGTGCATGCACAGTATTGTCGACGGAACCAGCGTTTAGAGTCAAGAGTCCAT
The DNA here is from genome assembly GCA_958296145.1 of Hydrotaea cyrtoneurina. Classification (NCBI taxonomy): domain Eukaryota; kingdom Metazoa; phylum Arthropoda; class Insecta; order Diptera; family Muscidae; genus Hydrotaea; species Hydrotaea cyrtoneurina. The sequence goes on from OY282512.1 coordinate 42,536,875, forward strand.
TACTCGCACGTTAGCAACTCTGTTGAGACGATTCATTAAGACATCGCTGTCGCAGAAGGAAGGGAGCATCTTCGTTGGCTGGTTCCGTGTTGGTAACCTTCATTGTGGTGGCATCGTACCACCGTACCCTACATCCTCCCCCCCGAAGATCAAATGGTACAATCTCGCTGTTTGGTTGGTGGGGTTAGGGACTGTTCAATGATACCGACCAACCAAGACCGAACGAACGAAAAGCACATTTGCACAATGGCTGCAATTATTTGCCGTTGCTAACATTTATGTTTTGCAGTCAGTTTGTTCAATGATTTTTGTGTTAACAACACACCAACAACAACGACGGCCATACAAACCGAGTTCGTAGCTGAAGGAAACAAAGCAACGCGAGAAAAAAAGAACTGACAGACTGCATATGAGTGGCAAAAAGTACTCGAAAAGTTTATGTTTTAAAAGTTTTATTAACAACGAAAGAACGAACCAACCAGCGAACGAGCGAGCGAAACCAGCCAAATAGCAACAACTCAAGGTTAAGCAAATGCTTTGAAATAGTTAACAATAAAAACAACAACAATGACTAGAAACACCAACAGATAATGGGCAAAAAGAACTCTGAAAGGTTTCTTGGCTCTTGCCATGTCTTGGCCGGGCTTTGCCAGCTTTGTAAGACACACAATGCCAACAACTAACGTCCAGACGCCGCCGCGGAGTGGCGTGGAGTCGAGATACGTACAATAATTGATCTGCACTGAAACAAATCGCATTTCAATGCTCCGGTCTTGTTTCAGTTTCAGTCCATTTGATTGAGTTGCTTAAGCGAAGATAATTGTTGCTAAACAACCAATAATCGGATTTCGTATATTTCAGTTTTGTTTTCTGCCATAACAATTGAAATTGCAAAACGAAAAACGAAAAAAGAAACAAAAACTAAATCCATCAAATGAACAGAAAACCAAAGACCAAACAGCAAACAGCAACTGCCAGACAACAGCACCAACAACAATAACAAAAGAAACGCAACTTGAGCAGTTGTTGGTTGTCTTGTCTGTAAAGCCTTTCCGAAGTGGCTGCACGAAAACAGATGAAACAAGCCTGAGTAAGTTCGCGCAGTCTTCTCGAATCGTTAACACCCTTCAAGGAGTAGCAGAGAACCTGAAAGGATGAAAAATCAAAAAAAAAAAAAACAACGTTCGGAATTCAGTGTTCGATCGTAACCGTCATGTTTCAGCTGATAAGTTCTATGCGTCCTTGACCTGTGGAAAATAGATTTCTGTATTCGTCAAGTGACGTTTAACAAAACAGCTGATTATTTTCAAGCTAAAAAAAGAGGAGAAAGCTTATTCTTACAAATTGTCTCTTAACAACAGTGTTTTTTTTCATTATAAATGCACCTTTTTACTTTTGCTTTAAAACAAAATTGAAGACAGAAAATTTGTTTTGTGTTTGTTTACATCAGCATTTGCTACTTCACGTATCTTGGGTAATCAGCGCTGGATTAACGTTATGGTTACGGTCAAGTAACCCGGCCATTACTGTCTCGTTCTCTTTGACGTTGCTTTCTTTTTCAAAATCTAATTTCTGCAGGTCTCCATCGTAACTCGCAATGACCACATACACACATTTGCCATAGGCACGGTTGTGTCAGCTGATTACTCGGGTCCTAAATCCTGCAATGAATACTACAAAGTGTTACCAAAGGAATGCCAGATTCAGAATACCGACCGCACATCTTATGTTGGCGGGTATGGAAAACGAATCGAATAAATTGCTCCACTCTCGGACTGGCAACAATTGCAAACGAAATGTTAGACGTCAGTTAATGACAAATTGATTTTGTTCATTTCTTTGCAACTCTGTGTGTGTGCGTGTGTTCAGCAAAACAAAAAACAATTAAAAACTTAAATTACGGGGACATACACACATACACTCGTATGTACATATGTATATGCTGTACACATGGAACTTAATATATTTAATTATAAATAATAAAAACAACATATATTTTAAAACAGGAGTGGGTCTGCGGTGACACTGTGTGGTCCATGCTCCATTTGGCCCGGTAGATGCTTCAAATTTAATTTATTTTCTATTGACAACTAATTCAATTCGTATACCGGTTGTTTCAAAACAACATTAAAAACATATTTCGGCCTTAATACCAGAAATAATAATAAAACAATTACACATGCATATGCATATTTTATGGCAATAGAATTACGGGCTAACATTCACATTTATTGCAATTATTTGGCTCAGCACGTCCACAGCCACATATCGGGCTTTATTTTAACCCATAAAGAACCTTGAACACATAAAGTAATCCTTTCATATTCTATAGATGGAAATTGAATAATGGAAGTATTGCTTATTTATTGTTTGTAGTTAATCGCTCAATATTTTGTTAATGTCAAAAGTTTTGCTCGCTGTTCACTTTGAAAATGACTTAAGTGGTTTTCTTTTATGCTTTAGAGTTCCTGAAGCTTAATTTTCAAAGAAATGTTTTCATTTAATGTATTTATTGGACAATCATGTCTTGAAATGTATTTCTCAAAGTGTCCATAACCTGGGGAAATTCAAACATCAGCGGTTCAAGTAGAGTACATTTTTTTTAAACAAATAATATTAAAAGTGAGTTTCGAAACTAATGCTAAGTCATCCACAGTGAATGGTTCATATTCTGTCCAGCATATTGCTGGACTATTGCTACCAGTGTCAGAACAAGGACAGTGGATACTCGAGCTATCAAGAATCAATTTATAACCGATAACACTATGCAACAAAAAAATAAATAAAAAAATAAAGTTGTCTGCAAACTGAAAAGTTCTTATGATTTTATCAACAGAAAAAAAAATTTATGACAATTTTGTATTTATATAATGTGAGTGAAGTTAAATTCTTTTTTATATTCTTTTTGTTTTTTTTTTAAAGATTTCATGAACAATTTCTTTTTTAAAAAAATGAAAAATTGTTTTAAAAAAATTTGTTTGAGCAATTTTTTTTAAACAAATTTGTATGAACAATTTTATTTTAAAAAAATTTGTATGAGCAATTTTTTCTAAAAAAATTTGTATGAACAATTTTATTTTAAAAAAATGGTTACGAACAGTTTTTTGTTTAAAAAATGCTTACGATTTTATGAAAATTAAAAAAAAAGTATGAAGATTAAAACAAAAAATTAAAAAAAAATTTATGAACTATTTTATTTTAAAAAATGCTTACGAACAATTTTTTTTTTTAAAAAAGTTGTTAAACAATTTTTATTTAAAAAAAAATTATGAAAATTCGAAATGCTTACGAACAATTTTTTTTAAAAAAAGGTTTATAAACGGTTTTTTTTTTAAAAATGCTTACGAAAATTTTTATGAAAATTAAAAAAAAATGGTAGGAAGAATTAAAAAAAATATGAAGATTAAAATAAAAAATTAAAAAAAATTTTATGAACTATTTTATTTTAAAAAATGCTTACGAACAATTTTGTTTTTTAAAAAAAGTTTTTAAACAATTTTTTTTAACATAATGCTTAAGAACAGTTTTTTGTTTAAACAATGTTTACGAAAAATTTTTATTTAAAAAAAAATTATGAAATTTCAAAATGTACACGAAAATTTTTTTTTTTTAAAACAATTTTTTTTAACATAATTCTTACGAACAGTTGTTTGTTTAAACAATGTTTACGAAAATATTTATGAAAATAAAAATTTGAACAATTTTATTTTAAAAAATGCTTACGAACAATTTTTTTTAACTTTTTTTTCCAATTTTTTGAGCCATTTTTGTATGTTTTTATGAAAATTTTATTTCAAACAGCTTGTATGAACAATTTTGTTTTTAAAAAAGTTCTTATGAACAATTTATTGTTTCTTAAATTTTTATAAACAAGTTTTTTCTTTTCACAATTGAACAATTTTTTTTTAAATTTTATGAAAATTTTGTTTTTTTTTTAAAAAATTGTACAAACAAATTTATTTTAAAAATTTTACGAACAATTTTTTTTAAAAAATTTTTACTATCAATTTTTTCTACCATATAAGTCAATTTTGACTTTCTTCTTTTTCTGTTGCATAGTGTAAGCCGTTAATTATTCTATTACAAGTTCATACTTAACGTTAGTAGTAGGCCGCCAGTTGTTCATTTCCTTACCTGTAAAGAAAAAAAAACGAAATTTCGTTAACAGAATTCAAATGCATAAATAAAATTGTTTAAGAAACACAAGTCAAATCACTTTGGAGAAATCTGTAATTTTGTTGAGTCTAGTGATGAAGTATAAAAGCTGTCCACTCCAAATTTGCATTCTTTTGCGATTTAAAAATAAAAAACGATTCAGATGAGTGGTGGTTCAACTATTGTAATTCAAGTTTAATTGTTAACATTGAATTGCCATAACTATTTATTTATTCCAAAAACAAAAAAAGAAGAGTAAACAAATGAAAGCAACAGATGGGCGGGCGGGCAACACCAACAGTGCCAACCGACATTTCGGTATTACTTAACAAACAATTAAATAAAAATAAAATAATTACTAATAGAACAACAAACACAACAACATAAAAAGGCAACATCAGCCCACACACACAGTCGCTGGCTCTGCCAGTCAGTCAGTCAGTCAAACACGCTGGTGTCTGAGTTGACATTTGCTTTCGTTTCGAAAGCACAAAACTTCATTTCATATTCAATGTCAATGGCAAATGACGTAACGAGAATGTCGCTACGTACGTACGAATGTGTATAAAATTTAAATTATTTATTATTATTATTATTTTTGTATTCGTTTCGTTTCTATTCTGTTTGTTTTAGTTTTTTTTTTCAAATACATTATTTAATTCGCCAGCGAATGTTTCGTTGTCGTATTTCCAAATGCAATCAGTGGAAGCTTGAGTGGAATGAATGACATGCTCCTCAGACGTCGGACCGCTGTTCGACGCCTTCGAATGATTGTGACAATTGTACAATTTTCACATGACATTCTGGTAAGGTTTCATGTATGCATGACCCAGTCTAATGTACACACATTTGCACATTCGCTGCATGTACTTTTTCCTATTATCTCAATGAATTTATTATAAATATTTCCATCGTATGTCAGAGGTGATTTTTGTGGAAACCGCCGCTGTAATTGGAATCAGAAGAAAATCCAAAGCTTCTTTTGGTAACAACATTTTGAGATATCATGCAAAGTAGACTTGAGTTTCACACACATTCGGCCACACTTCAAAAATTACTAGATTTTACGAAAATAATCTACTTGTGAAGCCATTGTCGATATACGATTCCTCGCCAATAATCTGGTACTACGATTCGCAAGATAACGCAGGACCTACATAGTTATTGCCCTTAAATCCAGTTTTACGCTTAGGATGGTGAAGACCAAAACAGCAACTGATGTGAATAATCCCATCGCGCTCGTTGTATTTAACCAAAAAAAGAAAATAAACCCAGTAGATTTTTTAAAAAGAGAAAATAAATCTATAGCCGTTGTTAACCCATGGCTGACATAACATGCGATCAATGGTGCAACAAAAGGTGGTGCCACAAGAAACCCGAAAAAGGAATTTTTAAAATTTGTAATTCAATACATTGTCGCTCTCCAATAGGTTCGCTGTCGATTATCCGATTGAGATTGAGACTGAACAACTAACCATTTACCTAGAATTTCATCAACGGTTCCAATTTGAACAATTCCCGATAATCACATGAATTAGCAAAAAAAAAAAAAAAATCATTCTGTCTTGGTATCGCGACACTGTGCCGACCGTATGTGGGCAATAATAACGACATGGCCAGTATTCATTTCGCTTTTCTTCAATCCACAAACAATTGTCACAATGACTGACAGTTGTTTGCTTGTTCAGGCACTGTTGCTGTTGGTTTTTGCTGATGTGACATTAAACCTACAGCAATGGGCAACAACAACAATGACAACGTCATAATCACAATTAACGCATTGTTAACAATTAAACACAATTATGCCAACAACAACTACAATGACTACAAACACGCTTACGAAACTCATGTAATTCACAGTGGGTGCGAATGCATTTTAGGCGCGATCTTGAAGAGAAGTCCAACAACAACAACAACAGCTGAAAAACCATCAGATGTTATTGAATAGGCGATTTTCAATATCATCAGCCCCCCCTCCCCCCTGAAAATGAAACCACAACCGTTTGATTGGAATTGTACGTTTCGTTTGTTTGTTTGCGTTTTTTTTTTTTTTGGCTAAACAAAATTCCATATTTAGCTTGAGATGAATGAGTGTTTTTGAAATGCGTTTGCAACAATGTATGAGAGCTCAAATGGTACACTGAGAGAAAAACCTAGGAGAACATTAAATACTTGCAGGTCATACTTGGAATTGGAATTAAGTTAAACTTACCTAGTTTAAACTCGGAATTTTCTTTGTAGGGAAAAAAATCCTAAAAAATCGAAAATAACAAAAAGTCTTCATTTGCTGTAGTTTATCATAAAACCGCATATCTTACAATTTAAATGAGATGTCGATAATTAAAATCAATGGAGTATTTTTGATTTTATTTACAATAAAGTGAAGGGCCCTCCCTTCTAAAAACTCCCACACAAATGCACTTTAAAAAAATATAAAAAACACGTATCCTTGGGAAAAATGAATTGTCCGCCACTTTTGAACTCAAGGGACCACAGTACATCAGAATCATACTGGTTATTCATAAAGTTTTCCATCCTATCGCAAAGATTGAAATTAAATGAAAATATTCGAATGTTTAATAAAATTGATTTTCAGCTGGTACATTTCCATACAGTTTTTGAACTTTTTCAAAATAAATAAAAATTGTCTAAGTGTGTACTAACACAAATAAAAAGACAAAAAAACAACAACAACAACAAAGTGATATAGGAGCATCCACTGTGTGTTAGCAACTTCCGTAAACAATATTGTGCGTTTTTTTTCTACCACGGGGGGGCGGGAAGCAATGCAGTGACAACAAACAACGATCAGCAGCAACATCTTAGCTTACTCGTCGTTTATGGCCAGGGAGCAGCACAATGGTGGCGGTGTGTATCACCAGCATCCAGTTACCAAATGGCCAAATGCCACTTAACAAATGTGGAGCTGGCAGCCGCCAGGCTGACTGGAGTTGCTTGGCTTGGCTGGCAGCGGTATCGTTAACATTATCGCGATGTTAGTAAAACATTTTTATTTTCAATTCACATCACACGCAATTAATTTTATTCTGTTGTTGTTGTGGTTGCTGTTGCTGTTGCGCTACTGCGCTGTTGCATGTGTGCTTTCTGTTTTCCGTTCAGCTTTTTTAGCTTTTGATTCTCATGCTAAAGTAAAATGATCACTTGTTTGGATAGATTTGAACCTTGCGATAGGGTTGCTAACGCAAACAACAACAACAGCAACAACAATGTCATTACAATAGCCACAGTTATTGCCACTGCCACAGCAGCAACAGCACAAACCAAAAAACATGTTTACGACAATTCGCTTTCAAATATTTATTGCCCGCATATAAAGAAAGACCCACCCACCCCGCCCCCCAAACAAAAGTGTGTAAACCGTAGTGCACATTGATAACGTATTAATTTTGCACTCGTCGCACGCACACACACACACATGCATACACGTATGTACATTAAGGTGGGTTTGAATTAGGTTGACAATGAAATTATAAATATATTTAAAACAATTAGTGAACAAAGTCACCCGGAGCGCTTTATTGGCCACAAACCACTGGAGAAAAAAAATATTACTAACTTCAAGGAAAACGTACTTAAAGTGTGTACATTTCACAACCAGTATAAATTTACTCAATTTAACAACTACTTACTTATTTTAGTACGAAAAATGTCCAAGCAAACTCAAATCTAGTACAGCTGAGTAGAATTTCCCAAAGCTGAGTAGTATTTACTCCTCAGAAGTACTAATGCACTTGAATGGAATACATCTCTGGTCTCGACTTACAATTTGATTTTGTAGGAATACGGATATAACGACCAACAAAATCGAATTGCTCGAATTTCTTGAGTAACAATTTTTAATTTAAATTATTTAAAGTTTTTTGTTATTAAAACTGTTTATGTTTTTTTGAAAAAAATCCATTGGGCTTTATGACGGTTTTCGGGGTGTCACAACACCCAAAAATACTTTAGAGCGTTAAGTCCGGCCACCACCTCTTTTATAAACAAATTTCCAATTTGAACCGAATATTTTGTTAGGTGCGTATATTATTTTTTTTTGCTTGATTAATTTTTAGTATTTGTTTCTAGAGTTGAATCGGTGATCTCTTAATCATGTACTTGAGGTTCATCAGCTAACCAGTATAAAAATAAATTTCTCCAGAAACAAATTAAATTTTCAAAATTGTAGGCAAAAAAGCATTTTATCCACAAAATGGTCTATGAAAAGTGTCAAACACACAAAATAATTGCACAAACCCTAATTTCTTTGAAGGGAATCTCCTACAATCTTTTGCATAAAACATTTTCGGTGTGTAATTTGATTATAAACCTCTGTGTAATTATAAATAGAGATGACTAACTTATATGTTCGCTGAGCTAAGAAAAGAAAAAAACTAACTTGACTGACCCACCCACACACTCAAACTTATGTGTAAAGTGTTTTGCACAAATAACTGTCTGTGTCTAAATTGTTTTTAATCCTACTAGATGATTGTTTCTAGGCTTCGAATGGCAAATACTTTTTATATCCTCAGACTACGGATAGGAGTTTATATATAACCCTAGATACGACCTAAAAGGAGTCTTTGAACCAAATGGGATTCACGTCTGTGTGTTCGGCTAGTTCGCACGATACCTTTCGACAGGATTAACCAATTCGAGAAAACTATAACCCTTGTGGTAACTCTCACAAAATGGAAAATTCTATGTCTTTCCTGAGGATGAGGCTATAGGGAGTGATGGGTAGACGGACGTGTTGGGGTGTGCTAGAAATAAAGTTTACGACGTCCAGCGCAGGAAATATAAATGTTGGGCGCATGTTGGATCAATGACGTCATGTGAGCTGTATTCCTATTGGCTAATAATTTTAAGCAATCAAAGAGGGTTGAAATTACAGGGTTGCCAACTTACACACAATACATACATGCTTTTTTTGCAGAATTACGATTTTCACATATAAAGCAACTTTGCTTTGCATGTACATTAGGGTGGAGTGAAATTCAAAAAAAAAAAGTTAACCTCGGAAAGAGATGTAGTCTGGGGTCCTAATAAGGGGAAAAAAAAGCATGTTTTCACTCCACCCTAATATACATATATTGAGCAAATGATTTCGCATTAACTTCAATTGATTTCTTATATCCAAATAGTTCGTAGGCTGTGTTCCAATACACATAGAGTTGGCAACCCCTACACGGGACAAAGTACGTCATCTAAGGGGAAATCATGCGCATGTAGTAATCTTTATTTCTCTCATTATTGGTAGGTAGTGTGTATGACTATCTCCCATTAAACCCAGGTTCGCAACCTGGTAAGACAATCAAAGATTTTTTCAGGTGATCTGTACTACTGAGTGATTCGAGAGAAGTTCCCCGTCTGTAACTTCATAGAATGTTAAGGGTAAAATAACAAAATACGTGAATTGTTTTATCCGACTACAAATTCTCACTTGTCCTATAGCAATTTAATTTCTTATTCCGACATAATCAGTAAGTGATTTGAGGAAAGTTCCCCGTCAGTCCCTGGGAGAAATGTTGAGGGGCATGCGAACGTGTGTAAACTGTCCATTTTGGCTTCTGAAAATGTACAAATCTGTGTGCTTTCGGTTTCTGTGGCTTCCAGAGCGATAGACGTGTCGCTCTAAATATGGGATTATATCAAAACGGCGATCCACTTGCTATGAGGATCGTTGTCGTGATTTTGAGTGTCTTGTGCACCATATTGGATACACAGCAGCATAATGAGAAACATTCGACGAGAGTTTCAAATAACTTTGTGTTCTAATTTCAAATACTTTGAAGTCTATAACGATCTTAAGCCACGGTGAGTTGTAGTGCGGTAAAAATAACAGGAGGTCCCCTTTAAGGTGAGGTACCAAGGAGGAGTTTAAGCCTTTTCGTGCTAAAAATCATGTGAAGTGTCGAATATATTCGACAAACCCTTGGAAAAGATTAAATCAGAACGTGAAAGTGACGTAGCACATATTTCATTTTTTTCACATTGGATTTTATGATTTCCCTGGATTTGAATTTGAATCCAAACAGAACCCCGCATCAAATTTGAAAGTTAATTGAATGCAAAAGATGTGAGTGTTTAATTGTTTTGCCAGATTCAACACATTTACGCGTCGTGATGGTGTTTGCCACACATGTGCTACACCTATGGCGATGTGTGTGTTTCGCCTTAAGACCCTGCAGGGCATTGAAACTATGACACATGAAAATAATGAACAGTGAACAGAATTTATAGTTTTTGCCTCTTTGGTGACTTTGAAATAAAGCCTTTGGTAAGAAGTTAATGAGTGTGTAACGGGCAAAAGGGTGATAGAGACAGAGAGATAGAGAGGTTAAAGGGCGGCCAGCGTGAAATTTGTTGGCATGTTGATCAACTAACGCTCGTTGACGATAAAAAAGCAATTACCATCACTAAGTATTGGCCTTTTGCTCTCCCTCTCCCTCTTTCTCTAGCAACATGTCAAAGACACGCAACGCACACTTAACGAATTAACGTTTAAGCCTTCTTATCGATGTGGCCAATACAGCAAGGAAAGACCGACCGACCGACCAACCGGCGGACGGACGTTGTAGTTAATTTATGCTAAAAAAAAACTGCACTTTGCACAAAATCAATACCAACAACAACACGCCCGTTCATTGAGTTGATCGCCTGGAAAAAAAAAATAATGAAAAGTTTATTAAAAACGGGCCGGACCGTTGTTTGTGCCACTTTGGTCTTTGTTGTGTTTGTGTGTTTGGTCGCCAGCTAAGAATGGCCAAAAACCAGACGAACAAGTGCGTAAAAGCGGCTGATTACCAAAAACAAAAACAAAAAAACGAAAATACTAAGAAAACAAAAACAAAAACAAAACGAGGTAGTAATCGTAGCATGCCGCAAAAAAAAAGTAAAACTGGTTTTAATTCGTTTATTTTTTTGCGCTTTGTTTTGGCTTTTGTGCCAAACAGCCGTTAACGGGCCGGGCCTGAGAATGTGGACCAAGGTGTGTGTGTTTAAATTAAAGGTTGTTAAATTTGTACGAACGACAACAACGGCAGCAGCAACAACAACACCGACAAAATTAAATATTTACGTACGATTTTCCGATGTGGTGGCAACATAAAATATGAATATTAAATGCGTTTTATTAAAATGCATTTAATCACGCAATTTGTGATTATCACACACACACACACACACACGCAGGGAGGGAGACACGCACACTGCCAAAACAACACTGCTGCACATTGTCAACATTCTAGATTAAATATTCAAATTCAAACTATCGGGCGTAGTATTTATGATGGTTGTGCATGTAGAATGTTTTCTTTGCATTTAAATGGTCAATTTTAGTGAAAAGTCACCCTACCCCACGTTTGATGGCGAATAGCAAATAAACTCCATAGATGATAAAATCACTAAAGACGAATATTCGCATATTCGGTGGTCCATGGTTCATGTCCAAGCGTTGAGACTTTAAGAAACTGGACATTTTTTTAAGAAACATAATTTGCTGATCCCGACCATAATAGAAGAATTCAAATTGGACAATAGGATGTAACAACTGCTCATACGCTCGCGCAAAGGAGGACGTTTCGATGGAGGCGTCTCTGAGTCACCAATTGTCTCGTTCTGCTAGTACGCAGGATGGTATCGACAAGTCTTGTTAGATGTGACACCTCTTGACCTGAAAGTAATAGGTCGCATTATTGCTTTCAAGGTCAATAAAGAACTAAAACTTTCCGCGGTTGACCGGATTTCTGCCGCTGATCTGCTAGACGGGGAGAGTAGAAGAAACAAGGAACTCCCAGATGAGTGTCTTGTTTCGAAGGGGAGGACGATATGGATGAACAGAGACAAAGGGCGGGTAACGTATGAATTTATAAGCAACGAGGACTTTGTAAAAGGTTTTCCAACAAGAGGTGTTATTTTGAATCACCCGATATTTCGGTAGCTGTCACTTTTGAAGCGTTTACTCCTTGACATTTGACAAGTAGAAACTACGCCATTACTAAAAATGAAACGACACTGAAATTATTAAAATTCACTACAAAAATGGTGAAAATCTTGCAGTCACAGTTCGCAAAACGAAAAAGTTTCCGTGTTATCTCTCGAAGAAGTGATCTCAATTGGCCACCGAGATCTTGTAATTTAACACCTTGCAATTTCTTCCTTTGGGGCCATGTGAAAGATAAGGTCTAGGCCAACAGCCCAGCGTCGATTCAAGACCTCAAAGACAGAATTCGTGAGGTTATCGAGGGCATAGGGCAGCCACTTTGCGATGTGGTTATGGACAATTTCATAAAAGATAATGTGGTCCTGGATGGAATGTATCTAATACAACGACATTGGGAGGTTAGCTGGATTGGGTATTACCCAGGCGAGGCCGGGGTGTGACTTCTGTGGGGTCTTCGAGGACGACCGGGCATGTGAGAGGCTGGGAGAAAGTTGCGGTGTGGTGTTCAATAGGAGGAGACTGAGACCAGAATAGTGGAGGTCGTTGATCTGATGCCGCGGAATAGCCGCCAAGTGTGTATTGTCATCTATGTTTTTCCTGAGTCCTGCTGGTGCCAGGTTGACACGGCCATTGAAGAACCCGTGACGGTTATTGCTCATTATTGTCAATTCTATGATATATCTTATTTGCCACCAGTCCTGAACGATTTGGATTTCAATTGGTGTTAGTTTCGGCTAGGAAGTCTTACCACACTCTTAATTCTGGTACCAAGTCAGGAGTCTGGAGCCCCTGGATTCGGTAAATAGAAACCGAATGATTCTCGGCAAATGCAAAACACATTTTCGAAAATTATCTACCATAGCTGTTACATTTCGATTATGATTAAAAGTCAATTAGATTACTAAGAAAAAGAATTGTATTAAATATAAAATCCTCCATTAAGCAATTTGTGATAAATATTTGATTAGAATTACAAGTAATCAAAATTACTTTAAATTACTTAAAATATTCAAAAAGTATCACTGCCCACATCCTGCATGATCACACGTTACAACACATGATCGTTAGTAATTGTTGGCTCTTGTCACCGGAGCGTGTATGAACGTAAGCAAAACGCTACCCACGATGCCGTCTCGATTAAAGATAATCAAATCATTGAATTGCACAAGCAACATGTTTCAAGAAACCAAGAAGAAGAATGCTATGAGCTGGGCAATATTAAAAACGATCAACAAAAATCCTATACAATTTATACCGGTAAAGAAAAATATAACTCAAACCACATACTGGTTGAATTTGATGTGGACAAAAGTTTGCCCCACCATGTTTCTTAATGACAGCAATCAGGATTACTTCCAATTACTATAAATAATCAGAAAGAATCCAAAGTAATCTCTGAAAGTAGACGTATTATTTCCTGATTACTTTTGATTCTTTTCGATTATTTATAGTGAAACGCAAGTAGTCCCGATTACTTTAAGATTATTTGTAATTGTAATCAATTATAAATATTGAAATACTGAATATAAACGTAATTTAATCATTAATCATTTCTGCACATCTACAAAGAATGTAACTTAATTAGTCATTATTACGATTAGTAATGGAAATGGTATTCAAAATCGTCCCCCTTAGAGTAACGGTAGGCAGAAACTAGAACCCGATCTGACTGTAAATATGTAACAATGTCCACATTAAATTACCATATGTGTCTTAGGGGCTCTTCGAACAGCACAGGGAATTATGCGAATTTCCACCTTCAAGAGCGACTTTTGCGTCTAGACCGAACCTGGAGAAATGTTCTGGAACATAAGTTACATACATCCAGACAATAGACTAGAGGTCGTCTGCTGTCCGGACTGTCATTGAGGTTCAGCGTCTGCGACCACATCTACTCTCAGAAAGTCGTATGGGAAACGAATTAAATTTTTTTTTTTAAATTGACACATAATGTTTAGCTTTGAACAGAGTTGCATTCCCCATTGACCATTTGTGGATGAGTGTGAGAGGCTTTTTGCTTTCAGCACCATTACTGATTGTGTCAACGTAAAGACCACAACAAACTTGCATAACCTTGCATACCACAATGTCACAATGCCACTGAAATGTAGGGTACGAAATAATAACATAAAATTGCAAATGTATTTTACATAATCGGCTACGAGTACGGCCGGCCGGCAGTAATGCCGTTCTTGACCAATTTCCACCTCACTTAACCTTACGGCTACGACCGTGCGACTGTACGACCGTAAGCCGTATGACAAACAGCCAGAGTGCGGGCAAAATGAAAATGCATTTGTTATCAAGTGAAAAGTGACACCAAGCGCCATTCTGACAGCAAAACGCCGCCCGGCAAGGTTAAAGTCTTTTGCAAGGGCTCTCATGAGTCGTGCGTTCACAGGCGATTGGATGTCGCATGACACCACAATTTCCACCCTAAATCCATCATTAATTCACGTACTAAGTGCATTTCATTCCGTTTCATTTCACGGCACACGTCACGTGATTCCATTACAACTACAACAACAACATATCAGACAAAAGGAGAAACAAAAAAAAACTGCAACTGGAAAAACACAGAGGCATGCAATATGCATGATTTACGCAGCGTTACCTTGTTTGCGAGGGGTGGAGTGGAGTAGTAGTGTGGGGTAAACACGGACAAAATGCAAAAAATGTATGAATGCGGAAATGCGAATATGCAACTGCAAGTGAGCTCGAAATTGTTTTCACTCGAACACGCGCGAGCTGATTTAAACAAAACGTTTCTATTGTATGAGCTCGTATTTCCTCAACGCTTTTCTGTGGGGGCCTTCACGTGAGAGTGCATGAGTGTGTGCGTGAAACTTAACGGAAATTAACAAAGCCAGCAAAATTAGCGCCACATTTATCGCATATATCGCCAAACAAATGCAACAATTGAATGAAGCCGAAGGAGATGGTGCAGGTGACGCATAACAGAGCCCGAACAATAGATGAGTTTGATGGCTAATTCGCTCATTAGGTGGTCATCTTCCATTGGAGATTTAAATCAACGGAGGGTGTTTGCCAATTGATCTGTTTTTTGAGAAATGCGAAACGTTCAGGATATTTAGAAAGAGAAAAGTCTATTGACAAGAAAATACCTCATCTGGCTTCGCAGTAGCGGATACTACCAAGCCGATTTTTACCAGACTCATGCAGGATATTTTTCTAAATCATACATAACCACACATTTGTATACACGCTAAAAAAAATGGCCATTTCAAGCATATCTATATTTGCCCGTACCACAACAATAATCAGTTTGTAGGTTATTTGTATGTACACGCTGAAAAAAATGGCCATTTTAACAAATTTCAGCAAACAAGTTCATCAAACATATATATTTTTCCATACCACAAATATAAACTTGTTTGTAGGTGATAAATATTAAATTTATATTAAATCCATCTCATTCTCTCGGTATTGCTTTTATTTTAAAGAGCGTAAATGCAGAAAAAAAATTACGAAAACAGTTGCAAATACACACTTATTCGCACCCAAATGTTGTACTTTGTTGAATTTAATAAGTTCGTTGTCTGTTTTTCCCAAACACGCTATTGCTTGTACACAAATATGTAATATTAATAGCAAACGAGTTATATTTACATCCAAATAAGCTTTGTGTAGAAGGAAATAAGCTTTAATTGCTACAAACACCAAACACGCGTTTTACTTGTGTGTAAACAAAAAAAAGACGTATTTTTCAGCGTGTATTTTCTATATTTTATTTTATGTTACTTTCTCTCTATATCAACACATTTTATTCTCTCGTTTATTATTACTCGCTTAAAGAGAGTAAAGACCGAAACAAAAAAAAGCTGCAAATACTGACTTTTTGGCACTCAAATTTTCAACTTTCTTGAATTTAATAAGTTTATTGAATAATTTTTTTTCACAAACACGCTTAGTTCTACCCAATTACGTGATAATAATAGCAAATGAGATGTACAGGGGTTACCAACAGGAGGTGTTATTTTTGTATTCACGACCACGCTCACAGGACCATATTCTTTTCATTGAATTTTCCATAACCAAATCGCAAAGTGACTGGCCTATGTCCTCGATAGACTCACGAATTCTATCTTTGAGGTCTTGAATCGACGCTGGGCTGTTGGCGTTCACGTGGCCCCAAAGGAAGAAGTCGCAATATGTTAAATCACAAGATCTCGGTGGCCAATTGTGATCACCTCTTCGAGAGATAACACGGACCGGAAACTTTTACCTTAAAAGATTAATGGTTTTGTTGTTTGTGTGGCACGTAGCGACGTCTTGTTCACTGTAAACGTGGTCCAGATCAATATCATCCAACTCCGCCCATAAAAAGTCATTAATCATCGCTCGATTGCGCAATCCATTCACCGTAACTGTTGATCCAACCACATTTTCGAAAAAGTAAGGTCCAATGACGCCGCCGGACCATAAACCGCACCAAACAGTCACACGTTGAGGATGGAGAGGCTTCTCAACAATAACTCTTGGGTTTTCCGAGTCGCAGATGCGAAAATTTTGCTTGTTGACGTAGCCACCAAGGTGGAAATGTGTCTCATCAGTCAAGATGATTCTTTGAAGGAATTCCGGATCATTTTCATGCATTTCAAGGACCCAATCAGCAAACACACGACGTTGTTGATGATCCGGCCCGCTTGAGTACTTGTGTTAACTAAACTTTATAAGCCTTAAGACCCAAGTCTTTATGCCAAATACGGTGTTATGACGTTTGTGGAATGCCCAAATCCAAAGAACTAAGAGGAATGGACAAACCTGGGTTTTCTTCAACAAATTGGGTTATTCTCAGTTGTTCTTCAGTGCACGGGTTTTATTCATCACATCTCTAACTTGTCCCAACAGCTCGAATTTGTTCACCAGTTTCTGTTTTGTGCGGTGCGACAAAAATACTTAAGTTTTGCCAACTGTGACTGCAAGATTTCCACCATTTTTATAGCGACTTTTAATAATTTTAATGCGTTGTATCGTTTCATTTTTAGTAATAGCGTAGTTTCTACTTGTCAAATGTCAAAGAATAATAGCTACAAAAGTGACAGCTACCGAAATACCGGGTAATTCACAATAACACCTCTTGTTGGAGAACCCTATATAATAATAGTCTTTATGATCAATTATTGAAAATGGAGAATTTTTGCCATCCTCGATTTTTTACAATTTTTTTCAACAAATTATTTCGAGTTTTTTTTTATAACAATCAGGCTGATTATGGAAACTCCCTGGGAGATACTACCCGGGGAATTTACTTTTTCCAGATAAAAATCCTTTAATTCTGAACAGACCGAACAAAAAGCTGACCTCGAATAATCGAATATGTCTGTCCCTGATCACTATTCTCCCGATCTGTTTTAGAAAAAGGGGATATTATTCTCGAAACAAAACAAAAATCGGCGGGAATTATCTCCCTGGGAGTTTTCATAATCGGGCTGTATGAAACTGTAAAACTTTCAAAATAATGTAGTGAATATTTTTTATTCATTTATTATTAATTACAATACAAAGTAAATTGATATTCTAATTTTGGGTCCAAGGGTAAACCGGGTGACAAAGACCATATGTTTAGATTTTTTGCAGCGACAGACCAAAGCCTCTGGTGGGAATCGAACCCAAAACCCCCACGCTGATAGGCAAGCACGAATGTAGTAAATAATTTTTAAAAATTTATTTCAACAAAATCGATCTATTCGTCTTAAGTTAAGTCAATCCAAAAAATCGTACTTATTTCCCTTAACATTCCATGAAGGAACAGACGGGAATTTCTCTCGAATCAGTGAGCTGTGCACGATATAATTGCTATACAAACTGACTGAGACCCACTGTTTTAAGCCGGCTCCGAACGGCTAATGCTTTTCCTAGAGCAGTGTTTCATGGCTTAGAGATTACTAGTAAAGTCTGTTATATATAAAACATTGTCCATATAAACATTGTCCAGATTCTAAAAATATCATTGAACCTATACCGGCCCCACGAAAATACACCCGAAATAGAAAATAAAATGTGTTCCTGAACAACAACACGAAATTTTATGATTTTTTTTTTGGAATTAATTTCTCATATTTAGTGGGAATTATTTCCAATTGAAATTAAATGAATCACATTTTTGGAGCGTATTTTGGATTTTTACATACGAAATTTGGAAATTATACCCCAAACTCCCGTTTCAACACCAATGAAATTTACGCAAACTTTCATGCGATTAATGAAGAATTTTCTTTGCATACCCGTTCATAAATATTACAAACAAAACTTGATCAGTACAGAACTCGTAGCCCCGAACAAAATGTGGGTTCCTTGGCAGAGATCATCCTCCTCCCTGGCTTATTCTGTCCAACACTACTGTGCGAATATACGAGAACAGTAGGAAATCTGACAGAATCCCCAAAGGAAATATTAAAAAATAACTACGAATGAATCACCCACGCGTCGAACGCGTTGCACAGAGATGATATCAACTTTAGATGTTTACGGGGTATTTTCGTGCGTTCGTGGTGGGGCTGGGTTAATTGTTGCTAAATTAATTTAAATAATTATTGTTAATAAACCTTAAATGGCCATTGTTGTTGTAGCATATCCTTGTAGTTTTAATTGTTCGTATCAGTAACGACACTGGGTGTGTGAGTGTGTGTGTGTGCGATGTTGGCATTTAGCAGCCGATTAATTAATTAAGTAACATTGTAAAATTGCATTAAAACGCATGACTGCCTTCGATAACATTGACTCAATTATTGTAAAATCGCTTTGTAAACTAAACAAACAAAGCAAAAAGCTGAAATTGAAATTGAAACAACAATGCCGACAAACGACCGGCTACAACAACAACCACCATATGGTGAAATTGTTGTAATTAAACCGCTTCAGATGTTGCAAAACGCCAATGCAAAACATCAGCCGGTAAATGATAAGACCGCATTCCATAAATGTATTTAGGGGGAGGGGGAGACCCCGAAACGATAATCTACATGCAAAATAGGTAAAGTTTGGAAATTCGTAATGAGCTTGTGGAGATTATTGAGTTGGTGGCTACGAATGTCATGTTTTCCCTTTCGTCTCAATTGCCTTGTGGCACACGAATTGTGACAACTTAAATGTAGTTACACCGCATTTTCTGTGGCAATGTTCCCCAGTACTAACAGAACTAGGACGAAGAATATTTAGCAAATGTCACATGGAATCCAGGAGTATCTGAAATATACACATGGGATACATAAATATTCATATTCAGAATTAAAAGC
The DNA here is from genome assembly GCA_958296145.1 of Hydrotaea cyrtoneurina. NCBI lineage: Eukaryota > Metazoa > Arthropoda > Insecta > Diptera > Muscidae > Hydrotaea > Hydrotaea cyrtoneurina. The sequence continues at coordinate 42,556,237 of OY282512.1, forward strand.
GCATTAAAATCTAATATCACTCGTAACTGACTGATTTACAGCTGTCCTGACGAACCACTAAGAATGTTTTTTTTGGAAATTCTGTTTAGAAGGGATACCACAAACAATAACTTGATACACTTAATCGCACTCAAATGTTGGGCTTTGTTGAATTTAAGAACACGCTAATGGTTCTGCTCAAATACGTAATAATAATACGTTAGGTTAGGTTGAAATGGAGGACCGGTCATGTAGAATGACCGCCTCATGTCGTTGACATACACCTAGGCCAGTAATTCGGCCTGTTGTGCGCTGCTGGATTCTTCTTCGGATTTCCTTCCCCTTTTATTACGTTAGGAATTCGGTCCCCTCTATAAAGTTCCTTAAATTCCTTATGTCCATTCCTTTGACGACCGACAGGTCATCTAAGGTGTCCTCTTCTCATTGGATTTTCCTGATCTGCGAAAAACCTGGGCACTGACACAGGAAGTGTTCCGCCGTCTCGGCGTCCTCTCCTCTCCTCTCTGCCCCAGATTTATCAGCGTGTGGACCCAAAGTGGGCAATACAAAAATGCGAAAAGAAAATGTAAATAAGTGTATTCATATATTTTTATTTGTCAGAAAGGATAAAAAAAAATGGGAAAACTCTTCAAATCGGAAAATCAGATTCCAAAATGGAAAACTGATAATTATTTGACAATAACAGGAACGTGAGAGATGTTAAAAACTATTGCAAATTAATCACAAATGGACGAATACCGGAAAAAGGAATAAACATTCAAGGAGTGGGCAAATATTTTGGGGGATGGTTCCCTTCAACATTTAAACTTCAGTTGCAACAAGAGGAATATTTCCCAATTTAATATACTTTTTTTCTCCACTATCACTGATTACACCAGGCAACAAACAACATCTTTTGTAAAGAACAACAATTATATAGTTCGGATGTACTGCAATCCCCTGAGTACTACAACTTTTTCCCACGGTTAAGTTTTTTTTTTTTTAATGTCAATTTTTATTTCGTCGAAATAAGTTTTAAAAAAAATTATTATTATTTTAAATAATTTCCTTTCGTGTATTTGAATCCAAAGTACAGTTTCAGAGTTATTAACTAAGTTGAGCCGGAAACATTTATTTTCACAATTTTTTTTTGTTGAGTAAAATCATGAAGATCGTAAATGACAATGTGTCCGCTTTGAGTAGTTTAAAACCAAATATCTTGCATTTAAAATAAAAAATGGATTTTTTAACAGAATGCAATTTTTGGAAATAAAAACAAATTGCTCGATTTGGTTGAAATAAATTTTAGAAAATTAACCACTAAATTTGCTTTGGTGGTTTCGAGGTTATTAACAAAGTTAAGGTGGAAAAGGTTTTTTTCGTAATTTTTATTGTTGACAAAAATTCATAAAAATCGAAAATGGTTTAGCATAAAGCCACATATCTTACAATTAAAATGAAAATAAACGGTTTTTGGCATTTTCAATTTTTTATGAATTCTACTCAAAATTAAAAATTACAAAAAAAACCTTTTCCGACATAACATTTTTAATAACTCCGAAACCACCATTCGGTTTCAAATAATCCAAAGACAAGGATTAAAACAAATTTAGTGATTGATTTTCTAAAATTTATTTCAACCCAATCAAACACTTCGTTTTCAAGTTATTACGATTCATATACCGAAAAATTTTCTTGTGAAAAATTAAAAAAAAACCTGTCCATAAAACATAAAATGTTGGTCACTTTTTGTACTCGGGGGACTAGAGTACATCAGCTTTGTATAGTGGTTTGTCATTACTTTCAAAAATGTTTGTTGCACAGTATTATATTTAGACGGTTGTTCTACGGAATTGTGGTCGATATGGTGTTCCGATGATATAGTTTCCCATTTGCGAATTAGCCCTCGCCTCATAGGAATTTCGTATTAGAGTTTTCGAAATTACACAGTTCACACTCGGCCAACCTTGATTGATGGATCAGCTCAGCATCCCACCACTCGCCATCCAATTCCACTCCAGAGCATTTCGCTGGAGTCACTTCCAAGGCACTGTGAGAAAAATGTGTTTAAGCCAAAACTAAGGTGCAGCGGCGGCAGCACCAATTACAACAACATGGAAAAGTAAAATGTAAAATAATACAAAAACATTCGTGCAATAAACAAATTAATTAAACAAATTTGTAGCGATAGCTTAAATGAACTCAACATGTTTAAAACAAACAAACACAAAAAATTACGTAAATTAAAGTTGTTGCCGGCGATGTTGTTGCGGTTGTACGATTTTGTTAAACAATCCAAACAACGACGTCGGCGACGACAAAAACATGCGGCCATTACAGGTAAAAGCTTTTAATTTGCTGCCTTAGCGAGTGTAAAATCCAGCAAACGGCCAAAATGGAAATAAAGTTAATAGATTTTGTTAAAAGACAACGTACGTACATGAGATAACAAAATCAATTTAGCCACGAATGCGCTGAGAAACGCGTAAACTACAACATAACGCGCCAGTCCGATTGTGCTGCACACTCGCGGTCGGTCGAGTTATCCTGCCGAGATCTAGTGCTGGACGTACGACTGTTTGCCGGCCATGGACGTGGAGCTGGAGCTGGAGCTAAAGCTGAAGTTGTTCGGGGTGCATTTTGTTTAATAGATTTATGTAATGGATTTAAGTGGTTAATAAAGCTATAATTTAAGGCTACAAAAGACATTAATAACAATAATGCCAATAACAGCAACAGCCACAGCAAACGGGCGAGTACAGACAACATCACAGAGTGTACGTTGTTGTTGGAGTACAACAAGTTGCAACTTATTTAACCCAATTTGCATACAAGACAATAATTCAATAAAGCCATAAAACCACATAATCAATCTACAAAAGAGAAGCTAGACAACGCAAAATCGTATCTTTTCCCATCCACATTCACCCTACAGAGAAAAGTCGGCTACACGTAGATCAATTGCAGGCTGGAAAAAAAAATAGAAAATGCATTAATCTTGAATACAATTCAAATATATTTGATTGCAACATTAATGGATTTTTCTTTAAAAGAACAAAAAAATGAAGAAAATCTTGTTTTGGAAACTAAAAAGTTATTTGTGGTGGGCCTTAAGGAATCCAGTTTTCAAAAATCGGGGAAAAAATATTTTGGATACGTTTTGTTTCGGAATTATTCTTGCCTTCATTATTGTGACTGTAAATTTAGATGGAGACGTCCGCTCAGCCAATACACTAAACTAAATTAAAGCAAATTAAGTGTGCCGAAAATATTCTAAACATGATTTTCCTATAAAAATATGACTCAATGTGAAATGTCCCAAAAAAAACATAAGAATTCCCCAAACAAATTTGAGAGTTTTTCATAATTTGTAGGTCATTTTTCATATGAAAAATGGCCAATAAATTTAACAATGAAAAATTCCCCATTTTTTTTTTAATTTTGGAGATTTTTTTAAAATCATAAATCGCGAGCATCCGCGCTCTATTTTTTTTATAATAATTGGAGTTATCACATTTAAAAAATGGCCCCAATTCCAAAATGAAAATTTGGGTGATTTTTAATTTTTTGCTAGGGCCATGTTCATTTTGAAATTGTGGTCATTTTTCACATTGTTTGGGGTTGTTTTTCATTTTTATTTTGAGCTGGTTTTTTCGATTTTAGGTGGGGTCATATTATTCTCATACTTCTGATTTTTTTTTTTTTTTTGTTAAAAGATACACCTTTTCCAAATTACGAAAAACTATTGTATTTTTTTTTTTTTGTGTTTTTCACAATATTTTGCACTGGGCCATTTTTCATAAATTGAAGGATTTTTTAAAATTTTTGTTGAAGATTTTGGGGGGATTTTTCATTTATATTGGATAATTCTTCATTTGGGGTATTTTTTTTTTTGCAATTTCCATTTGGGGTGTTTGTCGTAAAGCCTAAAAATACTGAGCCAAAAATGTAAAAAAAAAATAAAAAAAAATTTTATAAAAAAATTCGAAGCTTAATACCTTGAATATTTCAAGACTATCTGCAGATAAATGCGGAAATTGTGCTCTTTTTTCGTAGTGTACATTCAAGTAGGGTGAACGCAATAAAAGCTGGTGCAGTCGGGTAAACCGACTTACACATACCGTCAACCTCAGTACAATGTAATCACACGATGTGGACGACCATGATGTGGTAGATAAAGTGTCGACTCTCATCCAGTGAACAAATCTTTTCAGCGGCTCTTTCCAGCTCGTAACTACTGGCGACTTTACGAGTGAGAGTGTAATATCTAAAGCTTCTTCTATCTAAACCATTAGCCTTTCGGAGCCGGCTTTCAACAGCTGGTCCCGGCCAGTAAGTATACACAATTATGTCGTGCACAGAAGTTCCCCGTTTGTCACTTTATGGAATGTTAAGGGAAATGAGCAATTGTGGTCCGATTGTTTTTTATTAAAAGAAAAAGGTTTAGCAACACCTAAAACAATAATTTAATGTGTATATTATTGTTCTTTGTTCGTGTTATATCTTTTTCTTTTTTTTTCATACGTGACATTCTGCATTGCCAAAAAATCAGTGATAAGTGCATTTCTTTATCGGTTGGAAACAATTTTTTTTTTCGATAAACGACATGCAATTGTTTTCGTTGATATGGGAATTGGTTGACAATAGCAATACTTTAAAGAAACACCATACAAAAAATTAATATGTCAATTTATTTCCAACAAGTATATCAAACAATATTTTGTTTTGATTTACAATTGTCTTCATTGAAATAGAAACATATTTAGTTGGATTACACTATGCAGCAATTTTTTTTTTTTCAAGGGTAACCATATGTATTGACTGGCAAATATTAAACACAAAATATTTGTTTAATTGCATTGATTTACCATAAAAAATTCTTAATAACGAATCAGAACCTTTTAGGTATTTTTTGAAATTTTTGGCGTTAGATATTAATTTGAAATACCTACTTTTAATTTTCCCCATTATGGTCACTTTTTCTACTTTTTTCAACTGCTGTTGACAATCCCGGAACAATTTCCAAATATTTCTATCTTTCTACTTTTCGCCCTTTATAATTTTGTTTAAAACGTTTTTCCACATCCTCTATATTTGACCAGTCTTGGACCATTTTTGTAGTCTTTTCAGTATCCTAGAACTTTTAAGTTTTCCCAAATTTTAAATTATTTTCCAGTTTTGAACCCATTTTTTGTTTCCTTTTTCCCATTTATTCCTATCCACTACATTTTTTTCACACATTTTCGTTTTTCCCCCTTTGTGCCTCTTTTTATCCCGTTTTGGTACGTGATGGTCCATTATTATTGCCAAACATTTTTTTTTATTTTTTCCCCTTTTTGTTCCTTTTTCATCCTATTTTGTTAATATAATCCACTTGTGGTTGCCAAAATTTGGTTTCATCTAAAAATTACACTTTTTTATCCCATTTTGATACGTTTTGGATCCATTTCAATTCGATGTCTATCTCATTTCCACCTGTTGTTGCCAAAAATTTGTTTCAGTCTTTTATTAATTTTTCCCCTTTTTGTATCCCGTTTTGTTGCTATTACCCACTTGTTGTTGACAAAAATCTGTTTCACCAGTTTTTTTTATTTTCTACCCCTTTTTATCCTGTGTTGACGGCTTTTGTGTCCCCATTTAACTCATTTCCTCCTGTTGTTGCCAAAAATCTGCTTCATATTCATCTATTTTATCCCGGTTTGAAAATTTTTTCCAGCAGTTATTACGAAGGATTTTGGGGATACATTTTTCCCGTTTCACCATTGTTTCCTTTGTTCCTTCCTATAATTTCATGATTCTAGCTTCAGCCATTGGCGAGTACAGGATGAATCAGTCAGTCATGCAATTATTTTATGTACTCGTATGTAGATAATTTTTTGGGCCCGTTTTGATCTTTTTTGTTGCCTTATCGATCACTTCCAATTTTTTGGCTTATTCCTATCGATTAAAATTTTGTTCACAGAAATTTTGGGTTTTTTCCCCTTTTGTACCTTTTTCGTACCTTTTATCCCGTTTCGGTACGTTTTGGCCACTTTTTTTGTCCCTTCTCAAATTATTGGCCCCTTTTCCGTCCCATTTTTAACTCGTTTCCAACTGTTTGTTGCCAATCGTAGTCGTGGACCAATTTTCTAACAAAAATCATAATATTTGATTATTTTGTATTTTATCGTTTTTTGAAGGGTTTTGTGGACGCATTTTACCCGTTTCACCCAATTTGTATCCCCTTCCAATCTGAATTTTTTAGCGGACGTCTAGGATGCAAGGGCTACATATTCCCCAAATTTCATGATGTTCGGGACAATGATGAATCAGTCAGTCAGTCTCGAAAGAGTATTATATATATATATATATATATATATATATAATACTCTTTCGAGACTGACTGACTGATTCATATATATATAGATGTACTATGGCCCCTGAGTACAAAAATCGCTGACATTTCGATTTTAATACACTTTCCGTGGCAGTCTTCCCAGACACTGGGTAGGGCATCCCTCTGCCTGAACTACCGACGTATTTCGATACACACTTCATTCAGCGTTTTGCTGGCTGTTTTGCTTCGATTCTTTGGTTTTTCTTTCATTGTTGGTGGCAGCACTTGCCACCTCGTCCTCACCACGCCACCAACAACGGCCACACAATACACTCAATAGAATGGTGAAGTATAAAAACAACTGGCAACTTTTGTTGTTGTTGTCGTAAGGCTTGTTATTGTAAAACAATAAGACCAACAACAAGAACAGCACTTCGATTCGAACAACAGACTGGGAATGGCAGCGTCAGAGCCATGGACTTATAATGGATCGAAAGATATACAGACATCAGATCAGTTGGAGAACGATACCGGCAATAATGGTAACAAGTGTTTTCAGTTTCTTTTGCGGCTGTTTTGCAGCTAGCAAAAAAAAAGATAACAAAAAAAAAAAACGTTTATAAATCTGTGATTTTGTACACAGCAATCCAGAGTGATTGCACAAACCGGCTGATGGCATGCGATACCCTACACCGATATATGGTACAGGGTCGATTGTCTGAAATTTTGTTTTAATGGAGGACTTTTGGTATGAACTTTTACTCTGATGGTCAGGCTTGGATTGAAACTCTGGCTGGCACACATTTGTTAACGAGATGACCAAGCCGTTCGATATCCACTTAATTTGGATGCCCAAAAACATGGGGCAACTTTAGACAGTGCAATGGATGAGAACTATATGCATGCTCAATATCAGAGAGGAAGCTCCTAGGTGGATTTTATTTCGTATATTCCCCAGCTACAATCCTGATAGGCGAACACGAAGACATACTAACGATTTCGGCCGAAACCCTCAGTAGAGAAAAAAAATATCAATTTAAACTTCTTTGGCAATTGACGCCAGTTTGCGAATCTAAGATCTTACAGATATGTACACGCTAAAAAATACGTCAAGTAAAACGCGGGTTTGGTGTTTGTAGCAAGTAAAGCTTATTTACATCTACACAAAGCTTATTTGGATATAAATATAACTCATTTGCTATTAATATTACGTATTTGTGTATAAGCATTAACGTGTTTGGGAAAAACAGACAACGAACCTTTTAAATTCAACAAAGCACAACATTTGGGTGCGAATAAGTGTGTATTTGCAACTGGTTTCGTAATTTTTTTTTTGCATGTACGCTCATTAAAATAATATCAATACCGAGAGAATGAGATGGATTGTTATATAGAATCTCAGAAAAAATATTTTTTGTCTATGCCTTTAGATCTTCTTAGTCTGACTGATTTGAAGTACATTTTTTGCTTTGAAATAATTTTAAAAATTTAAAAATGACAATAAAGTGCCTATTTCCAATACTTTACCATTGTTATAAATTCATAACGACTGTGCCGATTTGGTTGAAATAAATTTTAAAAAATTAAATAGAAAATTATTTATAATCTCTGACATTAGTGCTTTTAAATCAGTGATGGTTTCAGAGTTATAAACCAATTTATTTTTTTATCTATAAAGAAAAACACAGAAAAATTCGAAAAAGACAATAAGTGTCCAATTTGTGTAGTTTCTCAGAAAGCCCGGAAGAATGCGGTATAGATGATTAAAATCGATGGAGATTTCAACTTTTATTAATTCGCTCTGGTGGTAATCGATCCCACAAGCCCCACGCTGATAGACAAGCATGTTACCAACTCACCTACCAGAGGGCTTAACATTAGATTTTATTACATCAATTTTCAATATATTCAATTAATTTCCAGAAAATTATTATCCCTCTAAATGTGTGTTTTTTGTGTGCCTGTACTGAATTTATGAAGACTGCCTCAACTACCAGAAATGTCTCAGACATTGTGATTGTTTCGATGGAGGTCAAAGTTTATCGCGGCACTAACTTGTTGTACAAAAAGGTACAACTTCTAGAAAAGGACAATGACATTTTAAAATGATAACCTTTCTGAAATGTTTTCAAACAGCAAAGCAACAATAACACAAACACAATATAAAGTCAATGACAAAGCTGTAGACGTTTGATATTAATCATCAGGTGATTAGAATCAACAGTTCACAGACAACGATGATGATGACGACGACGACGGCAACGACAACCGACGATAATCGCTGCGGCAGTGATACCGCTCAAGATGAGGGCAAACATGGCAAAGACGGCGACGACGACGACGATGATGAGAATGATGAAGATGTTGCCCATGATGACGACGATGATTGTGTCACTGTGTTGCTGTTGTTGCCGAGCTGCCAACAAAAGTGAATGCTAGAAACAGAAATGCCACAGCTTATTTAATAATAACAATAATGATGATATTTAATAATAAGTTTCGGTTAAGTTTGTTCCGTAAAATGATTAACAAGTTTTTTATTTTGTTGCGTCTTGATTTCGAGGTTCATGTTGTACTCGGGGTTAGCGCGGCATCTCTGTCATAACTTGGTGGAGGAATGAACAACAAAAAGTAACACGACAACTTTTACTTGTTGCATCGGCCGACGGATACGTCAAATTCAACAATTTTCTTTGTGCATTTTTCGGTTGCTTCTTGTTTTGGTTCACTCGCCCGCCCGATCCACGATAACAACATGGTTAACTCACACACTTACACATTGAAAGTTCACAGGTGGTGGTGTCTGGCTGCATCGGTCCGCAAATACGTCTCTGTGAAATAATCTGTTTTTTTGTTGTTGTTGTTGTTGTTTCAAAACAAGATTTAATTCACATTTGCTTAATAAAATTAAGATAATCATAAAAAAAAACACAACAGACACTTAAAGACAAAGACCAAAGACGACCAACGAAAATGAAAGTAAACTGACAACTTTCAGTGGGCAATGGGCTTACACATGTCCACTCGCCCAAGTGCGCATGTGGTGAGGTCACCCTTCATCACGGTAAGGTGAACATGACATTACTTTTCATTTGGTGGCACTTAGAATAAGTCGAGAGATGTGTTGTTAATCCGTAAAGTGACAGGTGCTGTGTGACAATGGCAGAACACGGACACACTGGAATATGCCAGAGGCGTGGGGAAAGGGGGGCACCATAGGGGCACAGGAGATATTGCTATCCCCTAAGGACACTACTCGGTCAGAGGGTTTTTAGAAAAGATCTTCCCAGAAATGAAAAAATGTGGAAATGGAAACTTGTAAAAAGGCGAAGGAAAAACCTTTTTTAGAAACTGAATGTATGGAGTTGGCGAGACTGAGTTTCTCGTCAGTGGCAACCTTGGTATTGATACCGGGTCACAGGATCTTCTACGAAAATAAACGGGCTGGCGGACGAACTAGCAAGTACGAGATCTGCTTCACTGGGCCTTGGGACAGTACACGTAGCCATCCGTACCTCTTAAGTTGGCTCTACAACCTCTTGTTGATCGTGATTCCGTTAAGAGGAGCGTTCTTCAGCACCCTCTGACGCAAGACAACTCCGAATCTCAAGGAAAACATGGTATGCGAGCAGATTTAAATCTCTCATCAACTACAAGAGAAAGGACATATCTAGACAGAGAAAAAATTAACCTTATATAAGGTTAACTTAACCATAAATAAACATGATTTGGAGTCTACGTTATATATGGTTAATTTGAACATCTTCTTGTTGACTGGTATTTAACAATAATAATAGTTAATTTAACTACTCCCTGGTTGAATTTTTTAACCGTGAAACTGGTTGATATAAATATAATTATTGTTGTTTTAACAATGCATTGTTGAATTTTTTAACCATGAAAATTGTTAATATAAAAATTTCACTGTTAATTTATTGAAACAATGCATGCTCAATTTAACAACGAAATCGTTAATATTATTAAATACTACAGTGTTTGTTTCTGTTGTTCGAGATCGTTGATTTATTTCTACTTCTTTGCAGAAATATAAATTTTCCAAAAAAGCTTCACGAATTGTATTTGCTTTGATTGCAGGCAAGGTTTCGGAAGCTGTTACAGTTCTTCATCGTTACCCATTTGCAATGATTTCTGCAGTAATTTTTGGTATAATATGTGTCCTAACTCTATGCGAGTGAACGAGAACTACTGTTTAGTAGCGCATATCCCCAAAAAATCATGCAGTGAAGCAAACACGTGCATTACAAAGCATCAGCTCAACAAGCAGTGAAGATAGCATTTGGTGGTGGTTTTTTTGAAAGAGCGAGATTAAGTGCTCACATTTTGAGAGAAAAGGAAGAGTGGGGGAGATAATCGCATTTTTTGGAACTTCGTGTAACATAATACTGAACTTCGTCTAACACAAAGCAATTCAAGAACTTCGACACAACAGAGCCGAATGATCTTTGAATTGTTGTTTATTTCGCACATTTTTCAGCCTCTCTCTCGAAAAAATCAACCTTACGTAATGTTAACTCAACTATTTTTCATGTAAATTTGACCTTATATAACGTTATTTTGACTTTGTAATCAAATATTTACCATGAAAAAATTAACCAGACACATGGTTAAAAAAATCGTTGTACTTTTGGCTCGGTGTAGACAGACATCCGTACTCACAGGACACGGACAACGTCTACAAAAACCTCTGTAATGACCACTGCGGCAGCTGCGATGAAGAGGATGGGGAAGCGACGGGGGAACACTTCCTCTGCGAATGCACTGGTGATGTCACGGACGTATCGAATATCGATCTGAGTCACCTTATTAAATTCCTCAATCTGACTAACGTGATATGAGTAACTGCGACAACGGGCGTTTTCAGAGTGATGTGGAAAAATACAAATTCCAAGACACTTCTTGACGCTCCTTGCCACCGGAGCGGCCGTATCAACCAGCCAATCAAATGTGAGATTCTACTTAACCTAGGTTATCACACAAGTAAGTAAGTATAATCGCTCTAGAATGTTATGGAGAGCATGGCTAACCACCACCTGGTTTAGTATCCAGAGTCTAACGGCCTTCTGAATAAACGACAGTAACTAACTGATCTATGGTAGACCTGATGGCGTTCCTTTTGGAACGATAGAGTCGAGCCATGTTTCCAAGTATCTGGCACGGTGCACTTATATCGAAACATATTGCGGTAATAACCCAGCATCAAATAACGTCAAACAATCGTCCAGTTGCTAGCTGGGACCTTCTCTCGATTCATATCGAGTTTTCTCTAATTTGGGTCTCATGTAACGACCAAAGATAGACAACAAGGTTCTGTTCTCCATTCTTCTCTTTTTCCATTTTTTTTTTATTTACGACCATTTGTGTCAGACTGTGAACCCATTCAATTCGTTTGTGGGTGACATTAGTAATTCGTAGTCATTCGAAAATTGGCCAAGTCCCTTGAAGGTCGGGGACAAAAGGCGAGCGATTTGGCGACGATTTATGACTGGTGTCAACTGAACTGAATACATGTTAATGCCTGCAAGACACAGGCATCGTCGTCAATATCTATGGACGGTTATGAATATCGATGAATAACACACTCTTGATGTTCTGGGAATACAGATAAAGGGTTTTACTCGTGGCTTCAGCCATATTTTCAAAATGTCGAAATACGCATTCAAGTGTTTAGGGTTTTTGAAGCGGTACAAAAAATACTTCACCACATCTGAAATCGTAAATATTTGAACCACTCAGAACATCCGGACAAAACTGGAATATAACTCCCATTGGGATCCAAAGACATCGTTGGAGCTTCTGAAGAGTGTTCAGGGGGCAGCGGGGGTAATGATAGCTCATAGTAGGTTATTCAAATCTTCAACATCACCGGAATGTGTATTGCCATTCTGTTGGTATTTTAATACGCGGCTATCCCGGTCATAACCTAAAAGCTGTGACATTTTCAAATTCATGACAAATGTCAACAACCCCTCTTTCCACCTTCCGATAACCTAATGTGCAATAATAGGCGCATTCACCGATTAAAAAATTTAAAAAAAAACGATCATAATTTTAAATCTATCTATCGCACTAGGCAATTTGGTTTCATGGCAATTCGGTTTCAGCATTTTTTGTTTTCATTATTGCCATTCAAAATGATCTGCAGCCAACTTCACACTATGAAAAACACAAACGGCATAGCGAGCAGGAGCAAGTTTTTTTCCAGTTCCATTCTCCTTACCTTACTCGCCTGCAAACAGATTGCCTAGAGAGAATCACAGATCACAGCTTTCTGAAAATGTATTCTCAAGCTGAAATATGCAAGAGTTTGCACCGAAGTGATGAACAGCCTTAATAACAGCCAATGTTAGTTTTACCGTTAATGTGCACGTAGCAAAAGAAAACAAACGTAAACCAAGAAATGCGGCACAAGGAAAACTGCGATGAAAGCCACAAGATCATATTCCACTTTCACTTTTCGGGCTCCGGCGTGGACGACATGAAAATGAAAAACACTTTTTGTTATTTTCATTTTCCCCTAACTATTATGTTTGTGTTATACAACAACAACAAAGTAATTGCAATTTTCTAATAAAAGCGGAAATTATAATAATAATTTCAGCAAATTTGGGCTACAATTGGGGGGAGCAGACTAAAATAATAACATTCGGGCAGGATACGGCCATAGATTGTGCATAAGACATTGGAATGAAGTAGAAGGACTTTCTCTTTAAAGTTTTTAATCGTTCCATTAACACGTCCATGAATAATTCGTTCGATGAATAATTGTTTTTGAGAACCATGTGTATTTTCCTATTGTTGATGACGCAAATGCCATTGGGGTTTCGTTCGTCACCATGTCAATGACCGCAACGGCCATCAATAAAACACTTGACAATTATTGCAATCGATTATGATTGTGGCGATTGTTGTCCGCACCCCACTTACGGTGATAATATTTTGTGGTGTTCTTGCAATCAAAAACTGTCATTCGTGGTCACAGTTCGATAAGAACGGTGACTTTGAAATGTGCAATGCTTGAGATTCGCATTCGTATGTGTTGCATACGGTAAACACGTGATGTACATTGCACACTGTGGTCCTGGTTCATATAACAATTGAATGTGAAAAGGACCTTAAGCGATTTTGAGACTTAAGTGAATAAGCGAAAATTAAATATCGATATGAAAATATTTAAAACGGTGGAATGAAATTAGACCCCACGACTGCAGATGAGATTTGGCCCTCAAAACTATACGTGGAACAACAAAGAATTTAAGGTTTTTTTAGGGGTTTAATTTCATATTTTCATTATGAAATTAGTTCCGAAATGTGCAAAAATAAACCGCTTTTAGCTAGGCTAATTTTTTGTTTCTACATTCGTTACCTTTTTGGAAATTGCACCCAAGCACAGGGAACAACTACGAGGAACATTAGGGTCTATTTGCCCGTTTTCATACCTTCGATAAACATTAATGAAATTAAGCCCACTGCACATTTTTGGGGACTATTTTCAGTCAAAAATCTAAAGCTGAACAAACCCGCAGCCAAAAGAAATCATTGACTGCAGCAAGTGAAAGCTAAAGAAGTTTCAGTGTAGCCAAGTTGTGTCTCACACACTGTAAAGCGAACGAAAAAGAGTGCGAGAGAGTAGTAAGAGTATTTATGTTGTTTTTATTTCCTAAAGGTTGTCACCACTGTTGCCTACTGTGGTCTTTGAAATCGTTTTCTATTGTTGTTGTTATTTAGCTGCGCAAATCGTTAAATGACAGCCAACAACTGCCAACGAATTTTTTTTGCAGCTATAGAATAACAGCCGAAGCCCATAAAATATGTTTAAGCTCTAGTTTATTACTTATTTCCCTTAACATTTCATGAATGAACATACGGAGGACTTCTCTGGAGTGAACTGTGTGCGATATAATTTGTATACTCACTGAACGGGACCTACTGTTTAAACACGGCTCCGAACGGCCATGCAGAAGTTTTACATGGATTAGAGATTATTCTCCTACTTGTAAAGTGGCCAACATTTACGAGGTTGAAACCGCAGCTGAAAAATGTTTGACGGTCTTATTCGGATTCGAACTCGGGCTCTTCTGTGTGATAGTTGCACACACTATCTACCACACCACGGTCATCCTAGTTTATATGCAAGCCAAACTTAACTTAAACTTAAAAATTTTGGCTGCAAAAGATAAACAACAAAAAATAAACGTAACCACAACCAATGGCTGACAGTTTTTATTAATTGCAAACGCTGAACCTTTTCATTGGCTTCTTTTTTTTGAAAATATAAATATTAATAACAGCTAAAGGAGAAATTAATCAGATGCTTTAAAAACTCGTACAACCATCGAATGTCCATCGATTTTTTAAACAAAATTTTTTTTGATCGAATTTGGATTTTTTTTTCGACTGCTTCTGATGAAGTGGAAACACCTACGTTCTATTCCTTCAGCTTTATTTATTTCTTCTTGTTCCCTGTTTATGTTCTTCAAAGCAGAACGAAATATTGGAAAAATAAATTAAATAAAATACATTGCTTTATTAAAAATTCCTGACCTCGATGGAAAAATGTCGATATAAAATATTGAACATTTAATTAAATGTTTTGAGTTAGAAGCAAATACTGAACACTGTTTGATTTTTAAAGCCAAGCCATTTACACGGTTTATTCACTTTGGTTCGTCAAAATGAAGTACATATATGATCAGGACAGTGAGTACTCAGTGCACTCTAAATGTGTAATACATTCACACGCAGAATCATATACTGTACACTGGTTGTTTTTTTTTTAAACCAATAGAGTTGGGAATTAAGTTCCTTTTGAGTCCACTCCGGCAAAGGAACTAGTTCCATCTTTTAGTTCACCAGTTTCTTTTAGTTCCTTAAGAAATAGACGCATCAAGTTCTTTTGTCACTCTAGTTCCGTACGCACAAAGATAACCACAGGCAACGAAAACAAAGTAGATTTTTTTTTTGATTTACTAACTTTTTGAAAAAAGTAAGTTAATAAAAATTATTGTAATGCCAGTGCAGACTTTATGGCCTATAAATGAATATAAAAACTAAAATTTCTTAATTTTCACCGTTCAAAATAATTTTACAATAAATCCCTATGTGAAAAATAAAACCACACCATTAGTCAGTGAAATATCTGTCTGAGATGTGTAGTGTACAACGCAGTGTATACATTTTACACGACTTACTCAATATGTTAATACCTAAAAACAGTTGTATTGGCATGACAGTATCAAAGAAAGAGATGGAAGTACTAAAGAGTTGTATGAAGTAAATGATTCCGAACTGAATGGAACTAATGGAAAGAGAGAGAGCAGGAACTAGTTCACATAGTACCTTCAGGTGAATAGTTCCATGGAACTAGTTCGTTCCGCAACTACACAACTCTAGAAACCAAGCCATGTACACTGTTTATTCGGCATTCGTTTTGGTTCTTTAAAATGAAGTGAATATATGATGAAGACTGTAAGTACTCAGTGTACTATAAATACCTTGCCGAATTTGTTCTCAATTATTTGAATTTCTATTATTTATATTTAATTTTCATTTTAAATTGAATTTTCTTGCTAAGTACTTAGTGTACTCTAAATACCTTGCCAAAATTTGTTCTCCATTATTTTAATTAATTTGATTTACTTATAAAAAAAAAACATTCCCTGAATATTCCAAGCCCAATGCATCATTACAACTCGTTTATTATTATTCATAAATTACACATGTACACATGGTCTTGTTATATTTTTCACCTGAAATGACACCGAGTAGTGAAGAGTACAATACACTACTGAAGTTTGGTCTTGGTATTCATATGTCTCCATGTATTCATTTGTGTTTTTGTTTTTGAATGTTCTTATCAGTATTCATTGGGTTTCCAAGCATAGAATGAATGCACTGAAGTATTCACTTTTCAACTGAATGTCTTGAATGTCGATTCAAGATACTCATTGTAGAATTTGTACGCAAAGTTCTCATTCACTTGCTAGAACTTTGGGTATATTAGACCAATAATTTGCAGCAGACATCATTGCAAATGGGCACCGTTGAAGAAGTGTGGTAGCTTCCGCAACGGATCAAAGCAAACACAAGGCTTGAAACCTTTTTAAACATTTACATTTTTGCAAATAACTAAGAATAATAATTGATATCGAACTCGACTAACAGAAACAGAACTGTATGAAGAATTATTATCAACATTACCTTAACAAAAATAAAAAATCATATCCTTCCAGTTCGAAACCCTCACTGAAATCATTATTATATTGTTTTTCATTCTTGGCAACAATTTTTTTTTTTGTAAGTTTATAATCAAATCAACATTTGCCATTCGCCCCCATCCTCTGTAATTATTGTTCGCCGGCAATTACTCGCATTAGCCTCATATGTTTTGCGGTGAATCCTCTGAATACCTGTAGGTTTCAAACAATAATTATACAGTGGATGCACGATGTGTGTGTGTGTGTGTGCATGGCAATATTTCAAAATAAAAAAAAAGTACCCGTTAGAAAACAATCAAACCTACAGAAGCTGAAACGGAAACACGCGTAAATAACGCATATTTAAAGCGTTCTAGATCAATTGGATTGTTGGCAAATGCAGAACCGGCTTCAGGTGCGAGTTTCACCGTCGCATTGCAATCGCTGACAAAAACCAAAATTTGTCCAAGTGTCGCATGTTGAAGAATTTGCATTTGTGCATTTTCACTGGGAACATGAAAGACAAACTCCAACAAAGTGCACGCTGTGGGAGTGGTGGCTTTTTTTTTTGTTGATTGCAACTCTGGAAGATAGGCACAGCCACAGACAAAACAAAAGAAGAAAGAGGGAAAAAAAAAACAATGCGGAAATGTTTTGAAATTTCAATATTGACAATATGTGACATTTTACGTTTTGTGCTGGAGTCACCACCACCTGTAATCATACGGGTGCAACGAAAGTTCCGAAGCCAACAGCGCCAACAAAATATGGTAATAATTTCTGAGCATTGTTATATTTCTTCAACAGGGCCGATATCGCCCTACACACACACACACACACTCACTCACAGTCGGGCGATATTGCATTCTCGAATGTTTATGGTAAAATGTCACGCAAATTGGTCAAACTTGTAAGCGTTTTGAAAGGCCGCACAATGCGGCTGAAACTGAAATGTAATACTCCCGTGTGTATGTGTGTATGTATGTATGTATGTCTGATTGTCGCTGTCTGTAGTCGGCACTGTATTCTAAGTAATTTAATCTTATATAAACAAATTATTTACATTTTTGTTTTATGAAAAGTACATATTATTTATTACCCACCGGTCAATGTTTAGTTTTATCACTGAAAAGGCGAACGTACTTTGGTGGCAGTAAAGCTTTAGCGCTCCCTTGGTCTATAATTACAGTTGTCAGACACGATACTTTTTCACAGTCACACCAACTCACTATGGCTGTAGTTAATTTTCTGACCGGATTTGCGTTTAAGAACTTACAGGAAATGGTAAAAAAAAAACACACACTTGGGCAAGTGACATTTGTTGCATTCATAAAGTGGTGAGGGGGAGGGGGGTGGTGGTCAGTTTTATGAAATTGCAATCTCCCTCTCTCTGTCACTTGTGTTATTTGAAACTTTATGTGTTATAATAATTTCCACCACGACAACGTAAACAGGAAAACAGTGTCAGATATTGGTTTGAACAAACCGGAGTAATTTTTGTAATTGGCATGTAATTCTTTTTAAACAAATATTCGTTATTTTACAAATAGTGAAGAAAATTCAGAAATGTAGGAAAATATTAGCCAGATTACTTTCAGATTTCATTTTTACTGTAGGAACACTTCCAAATCTTCCTACGTAACGACTTAAAAGAAAGTGTCATGTTCAAAAGTGGAATGATTGGGCCACCCAAATGCCTGGAGACGAGACCTTTGAACATTTCGAGTACAAGCTTTAAAAATATCATAGTTGAATCGAGCTACAAGAAATGCAGGAAAGAATTTCCAAGCGCAAAATTCATTCACAATTGTGACGTGTTCTCTTTTTTTTCGCAGGGGATGTCCCCTATGAATGCAATGCGCTGTGTTAGCGATAGGAAATAAGGGTATCGGAGGGAGGAAAAAGGGATTAATGTTTCTTGCCGTTTGTCTTGAAATTGAGAATGTCTCAGCTGGTAGGAAGGACACTTGCTCGACGATTATCCCACATATGACCAGTTGGGCGGAAGGAAGAAATTTCCACATAGTTCGTCGTCCAATCAACCGGTTCGCGTATTTCGATATCTGACAAACAGTTACCGTTAAAATATCCACGATCCGGTGATGCTGAAGGGATCCCAAAGAGAGAGAGATAGCCTGTCATCCGGTATCATCACCAGCGCTCTCCTCTGTACATGGTCCTGAAGCTGCAGAGACCTCCTTGGAGCTCCTGCCCATACATGGCAGTTATATTACCTTTTTAGCCGCATGTACTAAGAGCTGTGAAGAAATTTACAAGATCAGATGGGCTGTAGTGTTTCTGGCACCGCTTCCAAAAGCCTAAACACTTGAATGCTTTTTTCGACACTTCGAATATATGAGTGGCCCAGCGAGCTTCACCCGGTATCTTCATGTACAGAACATTAAGAGAGTCCGATGCGTCGATATCCACATCACCCATAGAGATTGACAACGATACTGGTTCTGTGGAACGTTTTTGGGACAACAAAAACGTGCATTAAAATCTACTGTTTATTCGTCCCCACTCATAAGTCATCGCCAAGTCGGGGTTAAGAGAGTCATTCATTGCTCGCCTTTTGTCTCCGTACTCCAGAGGCCGATGGTCAAATGAATTTCTCTCCATTTGACAAAAAAAAACACTGATCATTTAGCTTGCATTCGGGTAACGAGTGACAGCGGTTTCAATGGACGAGCTAGCGTCGGAGAGCACTTACATGTGACAAGAGCTGAACTACCATCCGGGTCCGTGGTTTTATTTACGTTTAGATTCGCAAGAACCAAAAAATTACGGGAGGAATCGAACTAAATTCGTTTTTGAGCACTGAAAGAGGTGGATTGCATTCTGGTTAAAATAAATTGTTTGCAAATATTTCAGCCAGAAGGTTAGCTTTGTCAACCCAGGTCAGCGAATCTGATCTGGTTATCATATCTGAAATATCAACAAGAGTTGGAATAGATGATGAAGATTTGTGCCTTACCCTTTTTATAAATGATTAAAAGCTCTTAGTTTCCCCGGGAGAAAATAGAGCTTCAGCACAAAGACGCTTTCCGCGATGAAGTTTTGCCTGTCTATGTACTCTAGGACACATTAGGCCTACCCATTTGTGTAGCAGCTCGAAAGGGACATTTTTATTAAAAAAAAAACAATTTCTGAACACTTCCTGTTCAGATCTGACAGCTTCCCTGCAAATCTTAAACTAACAAGCTTTTGAAGGTCTTCAAAAAGAATTGCTTCCACGACCATTTCAGCTGCATCGAGGCACAGTTATGGTGCCTCGGGATGTTGAGTTGCAACCCCTCTGTTGAACCTTAATTCCCTTTACGATCTATTTGATTAGAGTTTAGGAAACGTCAGAGTGTGTTTATTGTTATATTCTGTATTTGTGATGGGTTCAAGAAGAACTATGCTCCTAAAAACTTAAATCTCCTCAGAATGCCGGACACGAGCAAATGAGGTGTACCCCGTCCTCCTCTTCCCCCCGTCACCATTCTTCAGTAGTCATAAGTCGTGAGTCATAGTCTGTTACATGTTGACCCATATATGGCCAGCTCTCTATCATTCCTTGGACTTTTCCTGTATCCTGTGGATAACAGACTGCTTGGCAATGTCGTTTAGAGATGCCCAGCAGTTGTGGAAGATTCCAGAAATCAGGAAACCTGGCTGTCTGCATAAATGATAGAGATGCCCAGCAGTTGTGGGCGATACCAGAAATCAGGCAACCTGGCTATCTGCATACATGTTGATGCCTTTGGCTGTTATCACATTTCCACCCAGCCAACGAGCATCTTCTGCGAACGCCATCATTTCTTCGTTAAAACCGCAACGAGCAACTTCTCGCAACACCACATAATTTCTGCCCGAAAACCGCTACAATGACGTGGAACTCAGTTAGTTCTGGTCAATTGGCTAAAGATCGAAGAGACCCACAGAACATCTGTGTAAACAAATTTGTAACCCAACGAGCATACGGACATGGACTGAGAGCAGCTGCTTGCAAAACTAATGTTGTCTACAATTTTATTATTCAAATTATCCGAGTAATCTCCGTAATGATTACTCAATTAATGGCGATTTCAAATAATCAACTTACTCAGATTGTCAGTCAAATGACAGAACTGCCGCAATGATCGTTCCATATAATTGCGGTTGTCAGACTTACATATTAATTTGCGAAGTCTTCATGGACTTTATCAGAAACTTCCTCTTTGACACTCACCTGAAACGAGACGAAAGGAGAGATCATATTATTTCATGAAATCAATCAATTTTAAATTAGTGGTGGGGAAAAATGGGTATTACAAAAACAAAATGAAAGAAGAAAGTGCTGCGCCTAATTGGTGTTGTCGAAAAAGTTGATGGAATAAAGTCAATTGTGAGTGGATAAAAACAAACCGGAATAAAATCGCGAATTTAAACAATTTCAGTCGGCGGCAACAATCAACCTTTACTTTCCGTCGGGCTGACCTAAATTCGGCTCAACCTTAATTACAACCATGAAAAAAAACACACATAAAGTGCGCTTTATGTTGGCCAGAACTTCGTCGGCAGGCATTCCTTAAATGCTTGCAACACATTCGTGGCTGCCAACGCAAGACCGAAAAGCTTCTGATAAATACCAGAGATTACGGCAAATGTATGCGTTGTACCAACGCATAGCAATGAACGTCAATAAGGAAACCCTAAAAATCACCACCACCACCAACACCGTCACCGACAACAGATAAACCTCTTAAAACGCCACGATGTTCTTGCGAGACGTCAAAAGTTGTAAACGAAACTCTGGCAGCCTTTATTAACCTCAACGAGATGATGTCGCATCCTTCCCCCACCACCCATTGGTTAGGATTCTCCGTTAGCCGCTCATTGAAAGTTGGACTGGTATCTTAACTGTTTTCGTTGAACCAGAAACAAATCCTGAATCCTTTACTGGCAAACCATTAATTTATGGCTTAAATGAAAAGTTAATGAACTTTCGGTTCAGGAAATGTCCAGAAATTTGAAAGTGAACCACAACACAACTTGCCCTCGTGGTCGTACCGGGGTAAGCCATAATGTTAAATTATGAGCTGTACCATGAATCATGTGGAATACTGTTCGACGGCTGTGGGGAGGGGCGGGCGACAAACAAATGCAACATCGACACAAAAGGGTATCCAACACATAAAAGTGGGTCAAATAACCTTTGGCTTACACACAAATGCAGCGAATTGTATAACTCAGGATTTTTGTATTCGATTTCAGGCCAAATTCGCATTAAATCCTTAACTTATGCATTATCAATAAGCGTTTGACATTGTTTTGCACACAATTCGTGCGAGCGAACGACAGAACGAACACGTTTGCACCGCGCCCGCCTTTCGTCGAACGCCCGGACCCAACAAACGAGTGGAGTGCAATGGAACAGTCGTCAACCCGGCCATACAAAGGCGTCAGTTATTGGTGTTATTAAGTCTGTGGCAAACAGATGGCTGACTGGGCTTCGTCTGCGATAGTGTTTTTGGCCAAAAGTGTTGCATGGAATTTTAAATATTCCATATGCGAAGTTTGCATGAGTGTGGTGTCGTCTGTTGGAGGAGTGCGAGACCAACACACCACTGGACGGACGGACGGACCGACAGGGGTACAATGATCAACAACAAAATGCTAACATATCTGAGGTATACAGTGGGTGTTGAAAAGTGGGTGTGCTTAGGAAAAAAACATACATTGCAAGATGTACGGATGGAGGGTATCGACGCCGATCGAAACGACACATATAGAAGTTGCCACAAAAAATCAAAATCAACCAGCGACGAGTCTTAGGCGGGGGATTCAGGCAACGCTTAAGATTTGTAAAGGCATAGTGTCATCTGTTGGAGAGCCCAACAAACCCCGGTTCGTATCCTGTTAAGAACTTCAAACTTTTCAAGACGGTTATCCACTCTAAGCCATGTAAGGACAGGGTGGTTGAATATCACCAAACACTCCCTGTAAGTGGTCAGGTTAATTGTGCTGTACCACATGTGCAACCAGAAGTTACCTCACAAGCTATAGATGGGCAGCAGATGGAAACAGTTGATCAATCGATCATATAATGTCCTAGTCCACAGACTTGTGTAGGGTTCAAACCGGGTCTACACAGAGAGAAAAATTAACCTTATATAAGGTTAACTTAACCATAAATAAAGTCTACGTTATATATGGTTAATTTGAACACCTTCTTGTTGACTGGTATTTAACAATAATAAAGGCCGAGTTACTTGACCGTAATCGTAACCGTGACGTGTCAGCTGATACGTTCTCCTTATGGGAAACATGTACAAATGGTTACTTGGCCGTAATCGTAACGTAACGTAACGGATGAAAATGTAGAAAATAGATTTTTCTATCCGGCAAGTGACATTTAACAAACAGCTGATTTGTTTCTAGCAAAAAAAAAACAGCAAGAAAGTAAAAGAAACAACTTTGTTAGAAAAATAATAAAATAAAAACTATAAAAATGGATAAATTGTTTCTTCACAACACTTTCTTTCATTATTAATGAATTTTTTACGTTTTTATCAAAACAAACAGACAAATTATTTTGTTTGTTTACATACAACATATGGTACTTCACGTATCTTGGGTAACCACCACTACATCAACGTTCCGGTTACGATTACGTTTACGTTCCGGCAACGGTCAAGTAATTAGGCCTTAATAGTTAATTTAACTACTCACTGGTTGAATTTTTTAACCGTGAAACTGGTTGATATAAATATAATTATTGTTGTTTTAACAATGCATTGTTGAATTTTTTAACCATGAAAATTTTTAATATACAAATATTATCGTTAATTCATTGAAACAATGCATGCTCAATTTAACAACGAAATCGTTAATATTATTAAATACTACAGTGTTTGTTTCTGTTGTTCGAGATCGTTGATTTATTTCTACTTCTTTGCAGAAATATAAATTTTCCAAAAAAGCTTCACGAATTGTGTTTGCTTTGATTGCAGGCAAGGTTTCGGAAGCTGTTACAGTTCTTCATTGTTATCCATTTGCAATGATTTCTGCAGCAATTCTTGGTACAATAAGTGTCCTAACTCCATGCGAGTGAACGAGAACTACTGTTTAGTAGCGCATATCCCCAAAAAATCAAGCAGTAAAGCAAACACGTGCATTACAAAGCACCAGCTCAACAAGCAGTGAAGATAGCATTTGGTGGTGGTTTTTTTGAAAGAGCGAGATTAAGTGATCACATTTTGAGAGAAAAGGAAGAGTGGAAAAAGAGTGGGGGAGATAATCGCATTTTTTGAAACTTCGTGTAACATAATACTGAACTTCGTCTAACACAAAGCAGTTCAAGAACTTCGACACAACAGAGCCGAATGATCTTTGAATTGTTTTTTTATTTCTCAGCCTCTCTCTCGAAAAAATCAACCTTATGTAATGTTAACTCAACTATTTGTCATGTAAATTTGACCTTATATAACGTTATTTTGACTTTGTAATCAATTATTTACTATGAAAAAATTAACCAGACACATGGTTAAAAAAATCGTTGTACTTTTGGCTCGGTGTACACATTTCCATAGATGGCCACAAGATGTCCATGGCTAATGTCAATAATATTACGAAATTATTTTTTAGTTGTGGATTTTTGCATATATGAGTCCTTTCAAAGGCACACCCAGTGCCCCATTTGTCACCGACTGTATGCCGCACTAAGCGACGGCGCAACGGCATACATTATGGGTGCCACATTATTTGGACAAAAAGGAAGGATTGTTTTACTTTTAACGACTTTGCTATGCACTCATTCATTCTCGTTGCCTTTTTTTTGTGGTTTTTGTCTGCTGCTGTGTTGTTTGTGTCTCTGGCATACGCTTAACTTGTTGCCAGCCAGACTATCGGGTGAGCCGCTCGACTTAACCATTCGCTTGTCCCCGAACAGTGTTGCACTATCAGCTATCAGTGCCAATAATTGCTACTGTGGTTGTGCCTCCGTATGTAGTTGTTGTTGTTGGACAACAATACAACACAGCAACCAACAACAAAATCACAATTTGTAATTGAGTGCTTGTCGTCTTGACTTGCCAGAATGTCGAACTGCCTGACAATTGTCGATTTTGTTTTGATTTGCTGTTGGCCATAATGAATGCAGTCCAGCCTGATGATTGGCGGTTGGTTTAGTGCCTCGGCCATTTCAGCATTCCGCATTATGCGTACACTGTATTTGGCGACAGAAGTTTAACGATTTTATATTTTACATGTTTCACTTTGTTGGTGTGATTGGAGTATTTGATTGTGTTTCGATTGAGGAGATGATGAGCAATTAAATCCGAAATAATCGCTCAGGCAGTGGTAGGTGGCAGTTAGATTAGCCGCATTAGTTTTGCGACCGGTGCGCGGCCGAAACGTTAGCCGCCTCTTTTACTAGATTTTACTCTGTCACATTGTAGAGAATGCCATGACTATCTAATCTAAATTTCTTGTGTTTCCTAATAACCTCTTGTTAAGGCCAAAGACAATCTAACTGATATACGTCGTAAAGCAGATGCCAACGTTTCCTACAGATGGCAGCTATGGTTTGTCCTACAGCCGAAACACTGAACTTCTTTCAAATGAAGACATCTGGAATTTGCAGCCGAACAACAGACTTCGACATGTGACCTCTGGATTGTCTTTGATGGTCAAAAGCAAAGAAAAGTGTGGAAAATATCTGCTTCATGAGTTTTTGAAGACCTTTGAAACATATCCGTCATAGACAGTGGCCAGTCAGCTTCATTACTTTATTTTATCATTTGTTTCAAATTGACTGGGGGAAAAGCGAATTAAAACTCCAGACATCAAACTGCAACATGGCGGCCTTAAACTCTATCGGCTAAAACTTCAGTTCAACCAGATATTGGGCAACTGGGCCACAGCTAAAGTTTAAGTGTCTCGATGTGCTCGTATTTTCCTCACTCGCTAAGATTTTAACAGATTGTGTGACTCAATGGTCTTAAATATGAGATTTTAACTAAAAACTCATGGCGAGACATTTTTGGAATATTTCAGTTTTTGTTCTTTAAATGATTAATGTCAGTTCTGGTCATTTTAATTTACAGCAACACACAAAATTATGTGAATTTAATACAATTTCAAGGATAAATTCGTTATTTATTTGTTAACGTGTGGTTGTTGCTTTATTTTGGCCATTAATAATAAATGCCAACAACACCAATTGCAAATAATCGATACAATCTGTTTTTTTTTTTTTTTTTTGGTATGTTTCGTTTGCAGCGCTCTGACGCCCACTGTAGTCGATGGCATAAATAGTCTCTGTATTTAATAACAAATTAATATCTGAATGGTGTTAGAATACATGTTATTTACAATGTTCACATACCGGTCTTTTAGTTGTTTTTGCTTTCCTTAAAGTCAACAGCAACTTTAGCAAAAGGGAAGCTTTTGTTTTGGCCTGATAATCTTTGCAGATTTATTCTATTACAAGTTCTCATATACAAGAAAGCAAGAAGAATGCGATGAGCTTGGCAATATTAAAAATGACAAACGAAATTGGTAGACAATTTATAGCGGCAAAGAAAACTATAACTCAAACCACATTTGATGTGGACAAAAGTTGGCATCACCATAATTTTAAATGACAGTAATCGGGATTACTTTCGATTACTATAAATAATCGGAAAGAATCAAAAGTAATCAGAAAATAACCCAACTACTTTCAGACATTACGTTTGATTCTTTCCGATTATTTATAGAAATCGAAAGTAATCCCGATTACTGTCATTTAAAATTATGGTGATGTAAACTTTTGTCCACATCAAATGTGGTTTGAGTTATAGTTTTCTTTACCGCTATAAATTGTCATTTTTAATATTGCCAAAACTTTTAGATTACTTGTAATTGTAATCATTACTGCACCTCTACAAAAACATGTAATTTAATTACTAATTATTGCGATTAGTAATCAGTTTTTGACAGCTATGGTTTCTAGCATGCCTACAGCAGCCAAAGCCAGGTTGAGTGCAGAAGCGAAGAGTACGCAAGGCAGCCAGGAACATCTGCAACAGAGTCAAATCGACTACTCCGGCAAAACAAAACCGCCATGCGATTGTGCTGGCATGAGAACATTGAAATAGTGGCCGAAAATACTCTCAAACAGTTAAATATCAGACTGATGGCCCTGGCATTGGTATGGATTGTTGTCGATATGGAAATACAGATCTTGTGGGTAATACGGCAAGTCCAATGAAATTCGGGCGAGAAGAGATCCAGTTGGTCCAGTTATCAATAGAATTCCCCAACACAAATATTGTATTTCTTCATAAAATGCATTCAAAAATAAGTAAACTAAAGTGAAAATATTAATTTATATTAGAAGCAGCGCTACCACTTTACTACAATTGTAGTAGATCTACTACTTTTTCTTCATCCTTAAATTTATGTACGTACATTTTGGTTTTGCTACATTTTGTGTACATTCGTGAAATAACAAAAAAAAATCCCGTTATGAATTAGGGCTAGGTAAACTTTTGACAACAGGCTGGAAATATTTGACAACCACAAAACAAACACCAGCGCCGAAGAAGATTGCATAGCACAGACCGAATTGCTGCCGTTGTCGATATATTTTGTGCGGCGGGTTGCCGCCGGTATTTTTCAGTTTATGAATTTCATAAAAGTGTCCCAATCGATTTAAATAAAATAAATTATTTTTTATTTAAAAAATCAACTAATTGAATCTGATTTGATTTTTTTAAACATAATGTATCCTTCCAAGGCACGGTTTTCCACAATACACTATTTCCCACTGTTTGAAAATCTGCTACATTTTAACAAAAAAATGTAGCAGTTTTGCTACATTTTCTTCGCCTCAAAGTGGTAGCACTGTGTGTGACAGTCGCACACACTGCCGTCCGCCGTGTAGTTTAAAATCAGTTAACTCACTTTCCTTCACTAAAATTTTGTTCCACCAAATCCATCTTTTCTATCGCAATGAATTGCATCGTATCCACAAGTCGAGTGCAGCTTTAAGTGCTGACTTCGGAGCCAAATCTCTTGAATAGCAAAAACCTCAGGTAACTTTCTATGCTTAAATTAATTACATTTTTTTCCTTTCCTTATAGAAGAAACACTTTGTATGTTTACAAAGATAATATTGATGGTTTCGAAGTATTTTGCGACCAATTTCTCGATATGTGTCACTTTATTTCTACTCTATTAGATCTCAATTGAAAGCTAAGCAAAGTTTTCATCATGCCAAAGTGAACACAACCAACACCTTTGGCCTGCCACCTGAGCAACAGTGCAGCCAAAACTCCACCAGCATTTGCATCCAATGCGAGTTCGTACCACAGTAACTCTTGTCAAGCTGACATTGTGTGCCAGGCAGTTGGCCAGCAACCCCCGCCAACAACACCAGAAGACTAAAAATACATGCCGCCCTCATTTAAATGAAGTTTTCTTCAAGTGCTCAGTTTTTTTTTCTTCGACGGTTTGCAATTGAAACGAATGTTGTTTGTTTGTGGTGTACCTTGGCTTTATTTTTTTTTTCCTTTCTTTGTAATCAACCGGTCTTTTTTGTGTGTTTGTTGTTTTTATATTTTTTCGCTTGAACATTTTTTTTTTTAATAAATCAAAATTCATTAATAAGTTTTTTTTTGTGGTGGTTGTTGGCGGTTTTTTTTTTCCTATCTGAAAATCATGCACAATTGTCATTTTGAACACTGGTCGCACACATTCGGTGGCTACTGGTGGTGCTGGTGTGTCGGTTTGCCGTCCGTCGTTGCCTTTCCTCAGATCATTTATTTTGAATGTTGTCGGAATTCGGTGTCTGTCATAAAGCAGAAAATCGGAAATCTTGCAAGTCCACCGCAACCAGGGGAAGGGCGACTGCAATGACGGCCACGTAATAGAGAAATAATGTAGTACGCTGCGTTACGTACGCGACAGATATTCGCGTTAGTTGTGTGAATATTACTCGGTTATTAATTTGATTTCCGAACAATTGTGAATTGTGCATGTTGAGTTGTTTCTTTTTGTTTGTTTGATTGTTTTTTTCTTTTTTGCTAATTTCCATTTGCATTTAATGTAAATGAAGTGATCGTGCTGGGAGTTTTTTATTAATTCATTTAATCTTTTCTGATATTCAGGCTGAACGAAAAACCGAACAAATAGAAACAAGGGTGTTAAGTCGGTTGGTACGGGCACTTAAGTAACTCATGCACACTTCACTATCATAAAGCAGTCACTGGTAATATCAGGAGGGTTTTTGGAAGGATTTCTTAACATTAAAAATCGGACAATTGGAAATTTTGAAAATCCATATTACCAAAGTTGATAACTTTAAACAAACAATATTATTCACAAAGGGACATTTGACAATAATCTCCACTCCATCTAAATTGAAATTGTAGCAACCAAGACTGTGGAGTCGACAAAAAAATGGTCAACTCAGACTCCAGTATTATTAAATAGCTCGACTCTGACTACGGAGTCGACTCCGACTTCAGCTGTTTTATAACAAAATTTCGAAAATTGTATTTCCGTCCACTCCATACCCACACTGAGGTGCGTTTGTATCTTAAAGTTACAAAAAATCATATCATCGAAAATATTTAAAATTTTTAAAACTACAACAGATTTAAATGTATTCAAATTGTATTTATATTATGGGAAACGTTAGTAAATGAAACTGGGAGTAAATGAAATTCGTTGCTACCAGGGCTGTGGAGTCGCAGTCTAACAAATTTGCCCGGAGTCGAAGTATGGAGTCAACAAATTTGCTCACCTCCGTCTTACTGCGACTCCACAGTCCAGGTGGCAACGACATTTGGCACCAATCGTTCATAACATGAACCTAAAACTATTGTACACAATTGACGGGTTTTCCTGCCTTAAATACGCCGATGCTGAAATATTTAGGATTAAATTTGTCATTAAAAGAAAGGAAATTTACTGACCTTCTCAAAGTTTAATTACAAATAAATATTCAATTCGCATTTGGGAACTAAAAAATGAGACTTTTTGCAATAAAGGTAGCCTGTGTGCACTGTCGGGCCGGCAAAGGTACTTACTTATTTCCCTTAACAGTCCATTAAGGAACAGACGGGGAGCTTCTCTCGAATCAGTGAGCTGTGGGCGATATAATTGTGTATACTTACTGACCGGGAACCTACTGCGTAAAGCCGGCTCCGAACGGCAAAATGTTTATCTGTTCCAAAGTTCCAGACTTTTCACCAAATGGAATTGGATTTTGGACCACTGTCTGATGGGGTCTCCTCCAACGAGCATAGGCTGAACGCAGGAGTGCCACAAGGCTCTGTCCTCTCTTCTTCTCTATTTCTTATTTTCATTAACGACCTGTTGGGGCAGACTGTGAACCTAATCTATTCCTTTGCGGATGACAGCAATCTCTGTCATTCGTACTCAAGTCCCTCGGAGATAGAGGACAAAAGACGAACGATGAATAACTCACTTAACCGCGATTTGGCGACGATTTGTGAGTGGGGCCAAATGAGCAGAGTAGATTTTAATGCGCAAAAGACCCAGTGCTGTTTGTTGTCACACAAACGTTCCACTGATCTAGCATCGTCGTCAATATCTATGGGTGGTGTGGATATCGTCGTATCAGATAATCTTGATTTTCTGGGCATGAAGATACAGGGTGATGCTCGCTGGGCTAGCCATATATTCGAAGTGTCGAACGAAGCATTCAAGTGTTTAGGCTTTTTGAAGCGGTGCAAGAAATACTTCACTCCATCTGATCTCGTAAATATTTACACCACTTACATCCGGCCTAAAATGGAATACAACTCGCATATATGGGCAGGGGCTCCATTAACATCTTTGAAGCTTCTGGACCGTGTACAGAGGAGAGCGGTGGTGATGATAGGGGATGGTAGGGTATCCACCTCTATTGTCTCCCTACAGCATCGCCGGAATGTGGGTGGTGTATCGCTATTCTATAGATATTTTAATGGTATCTGTTAGTCAGATATCCGTCGTCTGGTCCCTGACGTTAGAACATTTAGCCGGAATACGCGGCTATCCAGGGAGTCTCATCCGATGATTGTCAAATGGCCGGTTGACCGGACGACGCACTATAGAGAAAATTCGTTCTTCAGCCGTACTGTTCGCATGTGGAATAATCTGCCAGCAAGTGTTTTTCCTGCCTGCTATGACATTATCAAATTCAAGGCCAACAGCAACAAACACTACCCCCTCTTTCCTCCCTCCAATAACCTTCCTTCCTATCGCTAACACAGTGCATTGCATTCATTGGGGGCATACATTGAGTGTCAATTAAAAAAAAAAAAAAAAAAAACTAACAAATACGAAAGTATGACCTTTCTCTTGTAATTTGACGGTAAACTTAGTTCAGGTTACTATTCCATAGGAATACATTCCGAGTAGGACTACAACATTAGTTCCGGGTTTAAGATGTTTTATAGGTAAAGAAAGGCCAAAGAAAAACTAATTCGGCAATATTTTTTCAAAATTATTATTGTGATGTTTTTGGTTTTCTCTGGCGAACCGAATCACAATATCTTACAATTTTTCCCGGTTTTGGTTTGATTTGACACATTTATTTTCTAACAATGGCTGGGTGTAATAAAAAACTCATATGGGTCGGTTCAGTCGGTTCGATTCGGTCCCCGCAGTCCTCAGGGGAATTTAAGCAAACTCATGCACCAGATTTGATTTATCAGACGCTGCCGAAAGCCTTGCCCCCACATGTTGCCCAAGGCAACTGCTTAATGTCAATTTGGAGTCGTTTACACTTTGGTCGGTTAGACCAAATCATCCACGTCTGACATTTGATGGTGGTTTTCAGTCTGTCTATGTATGTGTGTGTGTGTTCATTTTGGCAAAATTCAAGAACGCACCTGTAATTTTGTTATGTTTTCGCTCAGAATGCAATTAATAATTTTGTGTGTACGTGTGTGTGTGTGTGCTGATGATGTTCAGCATAAATTTGCACGCTATAAATAATCGTCTGACATTTATGGCAACACGCAATTTCATGTTTTCAACTTTCAAAACAAAAAAAAAAAAGGAACCACACACAAAATTTAGTGAACAAAACGTCACACAGCCAAATACTGCAGTGTCAGTCATAAGCAAAATGTTAAAAGTGATTTAAACCAGGTTTAAACTCAATATGCACACAAAGACGGCACACTGTCTGTCCATCTGCCAATTGGGCAATACTAACTGCCGGGCTGATCGACTGACTGACTGACTGAATGCACAACTAAATCCACATCAGCAGCACCAGCACCGAATTCTTTACGTCACTACAAAACGATTTAAACATAAATTCTGTCTTGAGCGAAAATGCAAACAAATCAACTGAACTCTAATAAAAGCACGTTTGACAATTGCCTGACAATTACGTGACAGCTCATCACTTTCAAGCGTTTGTCTTGTTGTTGTTATTGCTTGCCTTCCGTTTCTGTAGTATCAGCGTTGATTGTTCGCAACGAAACAAAGAGAAAAGCAAAAAGTGAATTGCATTCCCAAAAAAGTGGCACGTTCCTTATTTCCCGTGATAGCCGGTCAAGAAGACATTCCAATAAATGCGAAATGCCGACTGTAGCGGCAAGCACGAGTATTTATTTATTATTCGCCACATTTAAATACGAACGACTCGGCGAACGGATAAGTAGTTGAGCATGTGTGTGACCAAAATTCGTTATGATTTCTGTGTCTTCATTCATTTGTCAAATCGCTGTCCTCTTCCCGGCTGCGCTCCACTCCACTCCACTTCACCCATCCAGCCAGTCAGTTAATCGTTGTGCTGCGTCGCTGGTTTTGGGCGATTAAATATGATACCTCACCTCAAGGTAATTAAATTCATTTGCTGATTCGATTAAATTTCAAATGTGACACACGATCAACTGCTATGGAACACATTACGTATCCGCATCCACTTCCATGCAGAGCCCAGAGCGCTGTATGTGTTGCGCCAATTTCCGGCCGATGTTAATGATCTTCGAAATGCTAATTAGGTTTGCCAAAATTCTGACTGAAAGCAATTGCCAGCAAGGCTGTGGGATTATTGTTGGCAATTAGCGAGACAGTGGCGGCAACTTGTTGCATACATTTTAGAATGGGAAAATATTTAAGAAACACACACATGTGTATTTGAATTTGGGCAGAAACTATTTTATATGTATTCCATTTGCAGCAGGCTATTTTGGCTTCATTTTCTTTGTAACCATTTGCCATTCGAACTTGAGTAACTTCGTTTGAATGAAAACGTGAATGTGCAATTAAATTTATTGTTTTTGAAATGCATTTGCAGAGTTTTCTTTTCGGTAGTCTGTACATTTTGTCTCCTAATTACTTAATGTGTATGTTCAGTAGGCTCAAATTCATGAGGCCATTAAGTACGTTCCGTGTTTACAGTGACGCATTTTGCGGTTTCCTATACAAATTATGTTTTCATTATGAGGAAACGAATTATTTTGATTTTCATTTTATCAGTTCTATCTGAGTTCTATGAAAAATAGCCGACTGATGGGAAATAATTGCACCCTTGAAATAAACACCCTTGAAGTCATGATATCAATGGATGCTTAGGGTTTTCATCTTTTTGTATATATTGGCTATAGAGCCACTTTATATATTTTTTTTTTGTAATTAATAAAACTCCTCCATTATTGTCACCATTCACATATTGTCACCATTTCTGAAAAAAATACAACTTAAACCAACCGTTGCACAAACATTGCCCAACAAAAAGCCAATAAAAAAATATTTGTCTTCGGATTCTTTTGCAGGAACAGGAACTCTCATTACCAACTAATTTTGGGGTTAAGACGAATTCAAGAGTTTTTCTTTAACCGACTCATACTCTGGACATTGAATTATGTACGACTACAAAAGAAGTCAGAGATGCAAATCAGTTCAGCATCCTAGACTGAGGCTACCCTGCAAACAATTGGACGATTAGTGGACGAGGAATGTGACAGGGAAATAATATGCGATTCTTCGCGGCGATCAGTGGAAGATTAATCGTGGGTGAATAAGCAATGCAAGACCTTCAAACGTTTTTATTAGCGACTGTTTTCCACCTCGTAACTGCTGGCGACTTTACGAGGGAGAGAGCAATAAACCCCTATGTCCAACGACAACGTTCGCATGCCTTCTAACCGACAAACAGCTGATTTCAAAGCCACTAAACAGCTGTTTGTCTCTAAAAAAAAAAGCATGTGCACGTTGTCGTTCGACATCGTGGCTTAGGCTGCAAAATTCATTCTAAGCAGAGTTGCCATGAGAAACACAATGAAAAAGAAAGCGAAGACGAATTAAGTAGGGCAGATGCGAGAGGGCGCCGTTGAACAACACAAGGAAATTTTGTGAGGAGATCCACGCAAAATGCTAATCTTCTTTCACCTAATCAACTGCGTAGCGCAAAAGGACATAATTTGAAAAATGTATCGTTGCGAATGAAAAACTTAATAAAACCAGAAATAATATACATATGTACTTACTACATATGTGCACAAACATTGTCTATGAACTTTATGATTCAGATTAAACGAGGAATTCAGATTTATGCTAATGTCCGATTCTGGAAAAAATTGTCCGAAAATTTCTTTCAACAAATTGAGTCTTTTTTTAAACTTCTTATTATTTCCTTGAAATTTTAAAGGAATGTGTATTGGAGAGCACTTTGCCAGAATCAATCAATAAACGAATTTCAAAAAATTATGAATTGAAACCATTTTATATTAAACCCATTAACGCTTTCTGTCCCCATACGAGGACACCTGCTTAATATTTCGCTGCAAGTGATAAAAAAAACACATTAGAAACTGCAAACCACGTGTAGGACAGAAGCAAAAACAAGTGTGATCTTTAGTCTTTTCGAGTGAATACAAAATTTTTATTTTTTTTTGTTAAAATTCTTTTATTTAATACCCAATGAATTAATAAAACGCCATGAAAATGGTTTACCTGTAGTTTGTTTGTGGGCGTTAATGGGTTAAGGTAACAGTGTATCGATTTTTGTAAAATTTCAATCTAATAGATGTAAAATAGTCGATTTCATATAAATGTGACCAACAAAATTGGATTTGTCTGAACATCCAACCAAATACAAAAAAATTTAAATCATTCCAAACAAATTTGATCGGAAATACCAAAACGGCAACGCTGGTTTTCAAATCGAGAAATCGATTTGTATGGGAGACTCCAGAATGAATCTAAAGTACTCCATCTATTTTAATGGTACCTCAATTTTATTTTAAGGTATGAACATTTTTTAAAAAAAGTAACTTTTTGTAATTTATGAATTTTCAATGAATTTTTTTCAACAAAAAGAAATTGGGGAAAAAAATGCTTCTGCTTAATTTTGTTAAGAACTCTAAAACTGTACTTCGGAACAAAGTGCTCCAAATGTTCAAATGTACGAAAATTTAGTGCTCCATTTTTTTAAATTTATTTCAAAGAAATCGGACTATTCGTTTTCATGTTATGAGAAAACTAAATTCTTGAAACCAAACTTAAAGATAGGACAAAAAATCGGTAATTTTTTACTCAGGGGACCACCGTACATCAGAATTATTTTTTTTTTGCTGCATAGTGTTATGCTAGCCTACGTGATGATAAACACTGTGCAGAATTTCACCAAGATCGGCCATACTGTTTGGCTTCTGGAGCCTAAGAACCGCCAATCGGGAGAAATCTTTACATGGTGAATACAAAAAAATAAGCTCCTGTGTGCTTAGATTACAAAAGGGTTTCGGTTTATTATTAGACTATTAACGGTGATGGGTCCCTTACAAAAGTTCGAACCTTATACGTGACTCCTAAGCGGGTATTCTGTTTATTTGCTATTATTTCAGTACATGAATGTGCGAAATTACACAAGTCGAAAAATATATTTCCAAACGGTGGCTCAAAGGTTGAATTGGCCATTTACCATTTTCTTTTATTATTATGCTCTGTTGGGCATATGAGATGTTCCACGCAACAAGTTCATACATTCTGTGTACACATGAGTTCAGCGTTTAATAAATTGCCTTGAAAATATAATAAATTTTTCCCAAAGTTGTTTATGGATTTTCTCTTTTGATTTTGACATAATTTCTCTGATTTTGTGGCTTAGATCATCATCGCCGATCGATGTCAGAACAATTGGAGGTGCTGTGGCTGGCTGGCGGAGATGAAAAATGATTTGGTCGACGATAATTGATTTATGATTTATGTGAGCATAAAATGTTTATGACTTTAAATTGTTTTCAAACAACCATAAATATATCAAAAACTTAAAGGCCAAAAGGCTTAAACAAACTCGACATAGATAGACCTGTTTCGCTGTTGCGGCGGCTGCTGGTCGGCGATGTGCTGGTTCGGTGGTGTTGTAATGTCCCACTGGTTGGAACAACAACAGGTTTCCTCCCGTATGCAAAGCAGCAGCAACTGTAAACTAAACTAAAAATCACTTGCCACAAAATCGTATGCGAGGCCCGGCTCATATGCTGTTGCCACAATCTAGTGCAAGTGCTACATTTGAAGTATCGAAATGTGCACAGGATTATGTCAAAAAACGATTCGTCCAAAACTCACTGGCATCCAACAAATAGACAGAGAAAAAACAGCAGAGTGAAAAACAATAAATGTTGAAAGGTTCGCTTGTAGTCGAGCATTTGTTTGGTTTGTTCTCGATGGCTGATGTTTATCATGTACAAATGTTGTTGCAACGCAATAAATACTAGGGTGTCATGGCAAATAGTGTATGCCATAGTAAATAGTGAAGTTGTATAAAATTTGTCTTTTTTCAATGTGATTTTAAAATTATAACATTAATTTTTCTGTTCTTTGTTAACTCGCCGTTACACATGATAGTGATTGTTTGAAAAAGTCAACACACTCACAGTTTTTTACTAATACACATTTATTATTTTTATTAGTGAATTTTAATTTTAAGTTAAACAAATTATTTATAACTGGATGTAGATTTTGTAACTATGTAAGGCCTAAAGGCTCGGTTACTTTTGGAATATTAATAAATAAAAATAAAAAAATAAATTTCAGCCAACGAAAATTTTTTGGCAGTGAAATGTTGACAAATGCAGACAGTAACGAAAGTTAGAGTTCCCCAACATAATTCTGTGCTGTCCATTATTGTAAATAAAGAATTCTTCTTCTTCTTTTGGAGTTAAAAAACAATTAATGTGGAAGTATTTGTGGAAGGAAAAATTCCTTGTCTGCCAGCTAGAGGGCAGCGGCGGACGACAACAACTGTTGAGTGAAGTTACTCTTGCGACGACATTTTTCAAATGAACATGCACATGCACATGTAGACCATCAATATTTTTTCTGTCGATTTTCAATATTTTTTATGTTTTTTTTCGAAGTCAACAAATTAATTATACATGTTACGACAGGGTGACTATTCTACTGAGCTCTGTTTTTTCGAAAATAGGCGAGAAAAACTATTTTCAAAGTGAATAAAATTAATCGCAGAGCACTTTCGTGAAATGAAAGTGACATCTGGGATAGAGCTAATTCATATTCATATCGAAGGACAATCACATTTTTTATTAGATGACAAATTGTCTGTCTAATAAAAACTGTCTTTTCTGTATTGGAAATCAATTAAAGGTTTCACAGGTCATTACACCCTAAGGTAACTACACCAGCAAGTAACCAACACCAACGCTTCAAAACTCTGGGAGTCCAATCGTAGGGCTGTCGTTGTTGTTGCTGTTTTACCTCATCATTGGAAACAGAAACAGAACTCGTTAAAAATGAACGTATCCCATACAGGAAATCTCTCGTTCGCTCTCTCGCGTTGGCACTCTGCAAACAAAAGTAACGCATAAAAATCACTAACATCACCGGTGTAACGTGCAGCCATAAATCATTTTATGCAGCTACCGGGCTTTTTTTGTTGTTGTTTTATTTAAAGCCTTTAATAATACGCTACACCGGGCCTAGAACTGTGGGCACCTGTGTGTGTATGTGTGGAGTGTACATAAATAAGTGTATAATCATAAATGTATGGATGTACGACATACATCCGTATGTGGGGAGATTTTAGAGTTCACTCCTCTAAGCACAGTGTGTGCGTTTATTTTGCCAGCAACAACAACATGAAATATATGCATACAACCGAGCAGCACAACAACAACCATAAAAACCCAAAGGCTAAAAGTTTGAGCCTATAACTAAGCCACGTCAGGCAGATATGTTATTGTTGTTAGCATACGGTAACAGCATCAAGAACTCCAACAACAACAGCTCCCAACAGAGGACAAGAAGAAAAAAAAACGATATAAAAACGCTCCTCCAAAGCTGAGCACTGCGTACTTAAGAAAAATAAAGAAAATCCATAAATATGCACTCGTACAATGATATTAAAATACGATACGTTGGTATCCCAAACAACCCACATACATACATACATACACATACTACAATACAATTGTACATATTTAGCACATACAGCACTCGCACTCGTATTGATGATGAAGTCTTTTGGACTATCCACGAATGTTACAAACAAAACAACAGCAAATGATAGATTGCCATCACCCACCCCCCTCGTAAAAGCGCTGAAAAAGCATTGACAACGTGTACATTAGAGTGGGTCGAATTA
This sequence comes from Hydrotaea cyrtoneurina, assembly GCA_958296145.1. Taxonomy (NCBI): domain Eukaryota; kingdom Metazoa; phylum Arthropoda; class Insecta; order Diptera; family Muscidae; genus Hydrotaea; species Hydrotaea cyrtoneurina. The sequence goes on from OY282512.1 coordinate 42,594,332, forward strand.
CTATGTTGTTATCTACTGAATGTTTCTGTTTTACACAAATTTAATTAAAAATCGGCAAAAGTTTATCCTTTCACAAAAAAAGTTTACAAAATTATGACAACGAGGGACACTTGACAACCTTTGGCAGGAGTTTACTCAATTTCAACAAGAAGTTCACAGGACACACCAAATGCAAGGGCGTCTCTTGGTTTGAACGCATTCAAAAGGACTTGGTGTTTTACTACAATCCATGAGATGTATTCGCTATAGTGATCAATCGGAAAATCAATATACACCCAAAGACTTACTGGGAAAGATTTACACACAAATTGCCAGTTCAATTCTAACGTCGAGTTCTTATTTTTATTTTTTTCTTAATTTACATACTTGTTTCATAGTCTTTATCATTTTCTATTAAATTACTCATTAACTGTAAAAAGGAAGCGGTGGTGGTAGTTCTGCCATTTACAATTATATGTTTATGTGTTTACTTAAAACAAATTAAAACAGTTTAATTTAATAATTTTAACGGATTTTCATTGACTGTGACGTGAACGCACAAAATCAAACTCCATTTTAGGTATTTCATTATGGCAACCCAGTCACAATCTATCACAATCAACGGCGGCTGTCGTCAAATCAGCTGTTGTCAATTTATTTGCAACTAGTAAGTTGTAATGTGCCTATGGCGCCCGTTGAAATACGGAAAAAAAATTTTGTTGAAAAAAAAAATTTGTGGAAAAAAAAATTCTTGAAAAAAAAATTTTTTTGAAAAAAAAAATTTGTGGAAAAGAAAAATTTTGTTGAAAAAAAAATTTATAAAAAAAATTTTGCAAAAAGAAAAAAAATTTGTAAAAAAAAAAAATTGTAAAAAAAAAAATTTGCAAAAAAAAAAATGAAAAAAAAAATTTTGGAAAATAAAAATTTGGGGAAAACACAATTTCTGTACAAAAAAAAAATATTATTTTTTTTATTATTATTATTTATAGAAAATTATAGAATGCCTATTAAATTCCTACGTACTGCGTGACAGAGTCAGTAAATCAGTGTCGAGGGTAAATATATATTAAGATTGTGTCGAAATAAACTGAAAAATGGATGAGTTATTTCAATCGTTTTAGTAAAATCAGCTTTCTATTAAATAAAGAGTGATTTTTCACCAACAGCATAGCAGCTAATGGTACTTTCTTCCATTTATCCATTTTATATCGATGTCAATGCCTCACAAATAGTTGACATACTCATGTTTACCAACAGCTGTTTACTAAAATCAGGTTAAAATCTTAATTTACATTAGTGACGTATTACTACGCTATAAGTTCGACATAACAAGTGGGCGTCTGTGAATGGAGTGTGGCCAACCATAAAATTCTTGGAATATCCTTGGTCCCCACACAAGAGTTGTCAATTTTTAAAAGAAAATTCTATATGAATTCCTTCGTTTATCCATACGCCCATGGTTGCCGGTTAACAATTTTGGATTCGTCATTTGGTTATTCAGATTCAGAAGTCTGTTTTTTTTTTTTGGATTTAAACTTAAAAAATGTACCTCTGAAATGTCGTTGCTTATTCTCCCTTGCACTTTGATCAATGAGAGTCAACCGTGGTGATTGGGCATCAAATGGCGTTACAGAGGCCGATTACAACCTTTACAGACGAATCAAAATGGAGACATGTACGAGATCGGAAATATACTCCCGCAAGCAGATTTTGAAACATATGTATCTCCAGCAAAAATTCAAAATCTACGTCGACTTTAGGAGAGCTCTCGGCCTTAGACTTATAACGCTCAAATCACGTTGTACTATGGACAAACCCAAATTCAGGAGCAGAAAATCACGCTCAGCTGAATACCAACATACAAGGTAAGGCATTAGCTGACGATTGCGCCAGGACCGTATCCACTGTGCAAGAAGAAACCACGAACCTGGAGGTGCAAGTTTCGTTTGCGGAACTTAAAAAACAACTCGACAAGCTGGGTAGCTCGATCTTTTTGGCCAATCATTGATGTGACTCGTACAAAAGAACTGTTTTCCCTCGGAAAGAATACTCTTAGCATTCTAACAGGAGTCATCACTAGGCGCTGTGTTATTAGTCACATGGCATACGAGGACTACTATAGAAGCTGTTTAGATAAGGAATAATGGGAGTCAGTGCAGCACCTGCTATGCTCCTGTAAAGAACTGCAAAGCATAGATTCTTCGACGACCTCAACTACTTAGCGGACATTGCACTAAAATATCTCGACAAATTGATGAAGAAATGTCTCTGGTTTTGCAAAACCACACTGTGCTACTAAACTCTTCCTTGTCTTGTCTACCACAACCATCATCTAATCAGTTCTCCTTTACTTATATTTAAGGGAACCACAACGGACCGACTCGTCGGCGTCCAGGGCGTCCCTTTCAATCTAACCTAACCTATTACAAAATATATGATTTTTACAGTCCACACTTCAGCCTTTTAACGCGTTAGCAGCGGCGCCATTCAATCAAGTACAGTGAAAGCTCCCGTGGGAGGACACCGGTTTACTCTGTCATCCGGTTTACTCTTGGACCCAAAATGTTAATATAAATTTACTTCGTATTTGTAATTAAATAAAAAATAAAAAATAAAAATAAAAAATAAAAATAAAAATAAAAATAAAAATAAAAATAAAAATAAAAAATAAAAATAAAAATAAAAATAAAAAATAAAAAATAAAAAATAAAAAATAAAAAATAAAAAATAAAAAATAAAAAATAAAAAATAAAAAATAAAAAATAAAAAATAAAAAATAAAAAATAAAAAATAAAAAATAAAAAATAAAAAATAAAAAATAAAAAATAAAAAATAAAAAATAAAAAATAAAAAATAAAAAATAAAAAATAAAAAATAAAAAATAAAAAATAAGAAATAAAAAATAAAAAATAAAAAATAAAAAATAAAAAATAAAAAATAAAAAATAAAAAATAAAAAATAAAAAATAAAAAATAAAAAATAAAAAATAAAAAATAAAAAATAAAAAATAAAAAATAAAAAATAAAAAATAAAAAATAAAAAATAAAAAATAAAAAATAAAAAATAAAAAATAAAAAATAAAAAATAAAAAATAAAATATAAAAAATATGTATAGAAGTATAGAATAAGTATAGAAAGAAGTCACCGAAAATCGGACTTTTATGATCATTTTTTTTTAAATATTTCTTTCAGAAACCAAAAACCTTCATTGTAGTCTCAAGTGACGCACTTTTTCCCCCCGCCCGACCGTCTCATATCCCCACATTCAAACTGATCAGCATTGTCTGTGTATGTGTTAACGCTGTCGGCTCAGTGGCATTTCGGAACACAGGCACAACACCAGTGATTATTTACTAATTATTTTCACGTTTATCAGCGAAAATGCGTTAACTCTGCGGGAAGCATCCATGGTCCGATTCCAGTGCGTGCAGTTTGCATTAATTCCATTCATGGCAACCATAAATCTTGCCTAGAGCAGGAAGTTGGTGGGTGTTTTTGGTAAATGTATAATTAGAAGAAAGATAACAGATTAACAGTAATCCGATATTAATGTATGCAATTAAAAATATAATCTATGTGTGTGTGTGTGTGTGAGTAGTATTCATTTAGAGAGTACGCCAGCCATTAACATGATTGGTCGATGTTACCATGGGCACTCTACCTTATAGCCGCAACTGCAGAATGTCAAGTGGCGGGAGGCGCTGTTAATATTTAACATCTACGAATGGTGAACATCGCACCCTTTCTTCTAAGGTGCTGTGGAAAGTTGACCAAAGTTGTGGTAGCGTATCCGCAGAGTCGGTGTTAATTGCTCGCCATCATATTTATTTATGTGTTTTTAACATGCCAGCAGTTTTCATACATACAAACATACATACAGACATATTTATGTTTATTTCGTGAACATAAATTAATTGCTATTGTTTTACAATTAATTATGCATGTGTGTGCGAGTGTAATTATGTGCGCATAGAAAAAATGTAAACAGAAAATGTAAAAAATTAAATGTCTGGAATACCTAAATGCCGGCGACTGCCTGTGTGTGTGTGTTTTGTATGTAAATGGAGTAGATGTTGTAGATGTATGCAGTCGGTATCTGTTATGGTGGCACGCCATTAATGTAATAAATACATTTTATGATCATTAATAACAGATTTTATGGTCGGTTATCATTTCACTTTCATTATGCTTTTCTTTTCCTTGTCTTTTTCGCCGAACATGAAAAAGAAACTTGAAATAAATCAAAAACTCTGCACACAATTTAATTAACACAGCAAATTAATTTCATTAAAATTCAGTGTAAATTCAATTAAAAATGCGTTAAGAGCAATTTTTCTCCCTCCCCCCCAATTTTAAATTCTACATGTCTTAACTAGCCACGTTCTTTTAGGAGGGTTTTTTTTGTCTCTTAACAGCAATGATTTCATTTGGAACTAGTCAGAATATGGTAACGTGACGTAGACTGTATAATGATAGTGTTTTCGGGAGGTGGTACTTGTTGCCAACTCCGGCTATATGAAAAATTACAAAGAAGGGCCCAAACAAAAAAATCATACAAAATTGTATCATTTTTATTATGAAAATACCGCATGAAAAATTTGCGATTTTTATACCCTCACCCTACGGGTAGGAGGGTATATATCATTTGATACGGCTCAAAAGTGTAACACATAGAAATATTCACATTACACCACAGGTGTCTTTGAACCAAATTCGATTCATGACTTTCTGAATCGTTTGAACCTTGTCCGTCGGCCAGTCCTGCTGGTAAGCACGATAACTTTCAAAAGAATTAAACAATCGCTCTGAAATTTGGCATGGCTTAATATTTTCCCAAAACTGGGGAAATGCCAACACCCCTTCACATTTAATAAAACAATATGCCCAACGCGATCTTGTTCAAATTTTGTATTTAGTAAAGCTATTGCTAGACAAAATATCGGACAAAAACTAGGAAGTCTGGCAACTCCCATTCTGGTACCTCCCATACAAATGAACCATCCCGCCCCTTTAGAAATCGTGTAATAATATGAATATTCCCAGTTCGATATTGGCCAAATTCTGTATTTAGTAAAAGTATAACTGGAAAAAGTTTCTGACAAAAACTTGGAAGTCTGACAACACCCCTTCTGGGACCTCCCATACAAATGTACCATTCCACCCATTTTCGAAATCTTTTCGAATTTCGAATTATATAAATTCGGTCAACGAATTTTCCCCAAAATTCTACATTTAGTAAAGCTTTAACTACATACAATTTTCTAGAAAAAACTCGGCTTTATATGTGTAATACAATAGTTTTCTATAACATTCGGAATTTTGGGGTTGCTATTATGACATTTCATCAGATGTTTCATCATAAGTCATCTATTTTATTAAACTGTTGTTTTTTTTGGGTATTTTTCATAATATTTGGGGAATTCTGCATTGGGATTTTTCAGAATTTTTGGGGACATGAAAAATTGGGCTTTTGGGGGATTTTTTCATTTATTTTGGGGAATTCTTAATTTATTTGTGGCATTTTTCATAGAGCCTTTTCAATTGGGGAATTTTTTGTACACTGCTTGGGATTTGTAAGAATTTGTCATTTAATGTTAATAAAAATTGAGACCTCGAGATAAAAACTATTATTTAATTTTTCATTTATTTACCGGAGTTTTTTATTTGGGGAATGTTTCAGTTTATTTTTGGGGCATTTTTCTAGACGCCAACTCCATCAGTAAATGTCTATGGTACTAATAGCATTCCCTGGAAAGGAATGAGCTGTCACTATATATTTTTTATAACAACATCATCCTGTTTGAGAACATAGAGACTTCTCAAAGCCACCAGAGGATTGTTGTTGCATGTAGTGTTGGTAACCCTGTTCTGTTGCAAACGTACATACATTTGCTGTCACGAATAGGTTTTAGCGCTGTTGCCCTCGGTTCGTTCTATATTCGTGATTTGTATTCGTTTCTTTGTTATCTACGACGATATTCGGTATTTATTTGTATGCATTTCCATAAGACACAGGGAATCATTCGTGTGGTCTTCACAAAGAGAGAATCACTTAAAATGAAGAACAAATTGTAGATCTCTTTAAAATCCAAAATCCTCCGCTATTCAACCACGATTGATAGAATGAAAGTTTACTCCAGTCCTTACGTTAGTCCCTTGTAAGGGTTACCACCCCTATGTTTATCTAACGGGTGGCGCAAAAGTAATACTCCTATCAGAAAATGCTATACATTTTGCGATTGGCCCCTAATGTCAGTGGCTACTCTGGCGGCGGCCATTTACATGACATCATATTTTCCACTTGATGTAAAAAAAAATAAAAGACCAAATAAAAATAATCCACAAGAAGAATCAAAGTTTTTAATTTTTTTTAATTACAGCCAAAAAACATCGGAAGTTTACTTTTGCGCCACCTTGTACAAGGAGTAAAACATTTCAGATTACAATGAAGTGTATGAACTATTGTTGGCAACCATGCAATTGAAATCACTTTGACTATTGGCGAATAGGAGCACACTTCGTGACGTCATTCGCCCAACCTGCGCAGAACAATTAAATTTGCATTGTTTCCATCATTCTTGCTCTTCAACTATCCTGTTGAGAGCGAACCTCAAGAAGGAGAAGGTGGAACACCCCAGTGTCAACATTTGCCGATCTAAGCCGATCTATATAAAATGGTTTCGCCATTTACCTACTGGGAAATCCAGATATACCGACTTGACGAAAATGTGTGATGCGTCGTCGCCATTCCTCTGTCCGCCACTGTTGCACAAACACTTCGTGTTGCTGTTAAGTGCAACAATGACATACAAATTTCATAGGAAAAATCTGGCATTAACAGCCGTTGCGATCATAGTACGAACGTAGTTCGATCTTTTTGTGGCCGATTTACATATCACGCATCATCCATCTCACGCTCTCTGCCATCGTTACCTTCTGTCTGTCTGTGTGTGTGCATACCCAGAAATGAACTGCACCACACATGGCCGGGCATCCGTATGCATTGGCAACGATTTACTCCCCTCTTTCCATCTAAAGGTGTTTACCATTGGCAGCAACTGGAAGGAAAATGATCGCCTTGCAAGTTGCAACATGGAGACGGCTGATGATTGCCCGAATACTTGCTGGTCGTATCGTCTGAACGTTCAATCGTTTCGCTGGCACATTTTCTTAACAATTTATTTAGAAAAACTCAACAATTTGCATTTGCTGTGCGTTTGCCGAGAAAACTAACCAGACATGTCAGCTGTTGCTGCCTGCGAATCGTTAGCGCTGCTCGTGCCCGTATCGGTAGCGATGGTATCTCTTCGATTGTCTCTGATATCGGCGGCTGCTGCTGTTATGAGGCCATTCCACACTGTCACAGTGTTTTTTTTATTGTTGTAATTGCGACTTTTGTTATTGGTTGATTTCAACAATTATTACGTGTGAAATATCAATTTAACAACAAATTTTCAATTTTAATTGCAGAGTTTCATAATTTGCTTTTGTTACTTTTCCTCTGTTTTCTGTTTCTCTCTCCTTATGTATTTGTTTTTGTTATTATTATTATTATTATTATTGCTCGGTGTAATTTATTTCTAAATTGTATGATTTGTGTTTATCTGTTGTTATCGTTGTGGCAATTTTCTTTGGACAGGCAGTGAAACCTCTCATGTCTGTTTGTTTCTCTGCCTGCCCGGTGCAGGCCGTCGTTTCATAGTTTACGCTTCAATTAATGTTGAATTGTTTTTGTGTTTTTACTGTTGTTGTTCGCCCCGTTAACATTTTCAATAATTCATTGTGTTGACTGTAATCATTTATCATTTTTGTTTTTGCTGTGTTTTTCAATAGCGCAATCCAATTTACACTGGCGTTAATTGTAAGCAATCCAGCCGGAGTAAGCATCGCGTAAAACGCACAGCGAAATCATTAACCAGTAAAATAGTTTCAGTCGAATGAACCGACTAACTCCCTCACTATGAAGTGTTTCTTTTCAAACAACTCCAATTCAAATGTTTTTGAATTTTTAATTTGAACCCGTCCGTGTGTTATGTGGATCTCCCGACCGAGCACGGCTAATACAGGGATCAATTTTTCAGCCTGAGCCTATTCTGGAAGTTTGAACTAATTTCGTAAAAGGTGAGGCGACACCTGCATTGAGACTTATAGAGGTCAGTCCAAGGAAGAAATTCCAAAAATGGTCAATTCCGTGAGACTTTCGCTTCAATAGATATGTGAGAGTGAGGCCAAGTTTGCTTGCTAATATTTCTACTGCTTGCGAAGTGTTTTAAAAGTAGTTGAAAGGGTGAGTGAATTCAAAGTGTTGTGCTTTTAAACAAAATAAATCATTGGCAGCTAATCACACGACATGTTTTTTTTTTTATATATGTACTGTCAAATTTTCCCACTGCAAAAGTTGTACACATCGTCTGAGACACATGAAGCATTGCAGATTTAAAATACATACATGTACGTCATGTTTTCCATCAGAGCAAGCTCCATTTTGATCTGAAAAACATAAACAACAGCTGTTTTTGAAAAATACACATTCAGCCCTAGTGCGGGAGTCGACGTCGTCATCGCTTTTGAGTCAATGTCACTTCTTGTCATCGCCGACATCAATTCAATACCAGCAGGGCATTTTCAATCAATATGATGACTATTTATCGATAAATTGAATAAATAAATCATCATCGGCTAGCGGCTGAGTCTGTTTATTTATTTTGTTTTTTCAGGGTAATTGTTTTTGTTTCGAGTGATGAGGAAAATAAACAAAATCGAAGAGAACAAAAAAGCGTACCGAGACCGAGAGGAGTCCGATATCTTCAAATTACAAATAAAAACTGAGTGGCAAAATCAAAGTCTGTTGTTTTTCCTGGACATGTAAATGTATTTCTTTTAAAGGATTGAGAGTTAATAAAGCAGCCTTTATACACAATGCAGTACACAATAAAATCGTATGTGAAAGCCGGAATCAGATCAACATTCATTTCGAAAACAACTTAATTGCCGGCAAGCGAAGGATGTCTCTCCAACTCTTCCGCACGTTTCATAAATTCGTACTATTATTTTTAATTTTTCACCATTTTAAAAGTTATTTTTTTGTAATTTGAAGTCATGCCATTAGCAAAAACCATGACAACAGAGAGTCGTCTCAAGACAATCAATCAATATCACATTTAGTTGGCAATACCGACCATTTGCATTAAGTAGTCGATAACCATCAATATTGGCAACGGCAATAAGAAAACACAAGAGACGACACCAAACGACGTCGTCTTGTGTCGACGTTGAGTTCCGCAATAGGGCGGATTAAAAAATCGGCTTTTGGTTTACGTTTAGAAAATGTTAAAAGATTGTAATATTTAAAGAATTAACACATAAATAGACATAACGGTATTTTTCCAGTTAAAGGAGATAGTGATGTGAAAGAAAATGTTGCAGTAATTGGAGATGTGTAGAGTTTTGGAAAATTTTGAGTTGCCAATTTTTTTGAATTTAGGATGCGATATGTACAAAATACTTTAACAAATTATCTATTTTCATTTCAGTGTAGCCAACTTGTGTTTCACATACTCACTTGTTTTAAAGTTAGAGATCGATGGAGCAGCCAAAGAAAAAAAAGGGAGCGTGAGAGTAATGCAAATCGTTTTACGTTTGCTCCCATTCTGATTTACGTTTTATATTTGCCAAATATTGTCACCAGTGTTTCCTGTGTGCTGTCTTTGAAATTATTTTCTGTTGTTGTTGTTTTTTAGCTGAGCCACTGGTTAAATGTCAGCCAATAACTTTTATTTGAAAGTATTTCTCTGCAACTATAGAAAAACAGCCGAAGTTGCTGATATGCAACGGCTGGCTGGTGTTGGCCGATTCAGCCAAAGCAAAAGAATTAAAATAAAAGCCAATGGCTGTCATAGATACCAAAGGCAGAAAATTGTCTTTGTCTGATGCTAAGGCTAGGGAGACAAATTGATAAGCGAACGCTGCTTCCTGGATCTCTCCCAGTCAAAATGACGTATGCGCCAAAAAGACAATTTCCAGGCGAAGTTTTATTGCTGTGGTCAAGCAAAAAGACGTGTGGCGCATATGATACAATTAAATGTGCCAGATATTTGTAAATATAATTTGTTAATTTTAAATATTTTTGGAATTGGGATTGGCGTTGGACAATTTTCAATCGAATTTCATTAAAAAGCGAGTTTTGAAAAAAATGTTGTCATTTATCAGCTAAAGCTGTCTGCTCGACATTAAGCCCCTCTATGCCTTCAGATCTATATATTAATAATGCACGGTCTCATTCATTTAAAAGTGCCCAAGTTTGCAACTGACTGGCAATTAGAAACTACTGTGCTGATCGGGAACTACAAAGTATTAGTTTCCACTCAAATTTAATAATTTCTTAAATCAAAAATATTTATTTTAATTATAAAATGCAATTGTCCGAATGTTGTTAATTACTGAATTCATCCAAGGACAACTAGTTCTATATCCATTCCCATTAAAAATCATGTTACTATAGATTTTAAACATTGTCTTAATACGATTTGAATTCGTTTCCACCCCGAATATCAACGAGAATATCTGAGTTCATGTCGTGTCATAAATGATTTAAGAAATTTCAAATATTTCAAATTATCACTGGCCACAAAATAAGAAACGATCAATAAATGCATTTGTCTTAGCAATTCGAAAATTCACCACAAATTCCTATTGACATTTCAATACTAAAGTGGCAAATATGAATGGAGCGAATACACTTGGAGAAAATTAGTCTGAAATCCATTCATGTTTGACATTAATTTCTTTGTGGACATAATGCGAGGGTTAATAAAAGGATATTGCTAAGGAGAACGGACAAAAACTGACTCCTCATCCACTTTAGATTTTAGAATCTAAATTTTTGCTTAATACGGTTTTTATATACTTTTTGTAAATTAACCCTTGCAAGTCTCTGATGATTACAAACCCAATGACCAATCACATTCATTTGTTAAATAAATTTCCACGTTTCACCTCCCATTTCCTATTACTTCACTGGAATGCAAAACAGTTTTTGCTTGTTGTGTAATCCTTCTCAAAAACTCTGACAATTAGCTAATTAATTATAATCTTTTAAGTGATGACTGGTATTGTATTTTGGTTCTTTTTTTTTTGTCAGTGTATCCTCTTAAAAGATTAAAATCAAGTTGTTAGCATTGCTGCGCGCGTGTGTGTGTGTGTGTATAGAAGTGCAATTCATTGAGCGATCTGTTAAATCGCATTTGTTGGAACCAGAAAAAAAAACCGAAACAAAACACATTCAAATTGTATTACAATGAATTGCATTTTGTACGACGCGGAATTATTTTTGCATGATCAATTATTTCATTATTTCACACAGACATTGAAAATATTTCGAGCTTGAATTCCCCCCACAAGCTATCGGTTTCATGAATTGCAGTGAAAACTAGCTGAGTTTTGTGATCCACAAGGAATTTTCGATATTACTTCAACGAAATTTTTGGAAATGTTACAAAAATCGTCTAAATAAAATCAGGAAAAAAAATTAAAAATCTTTAATTTTTAATATAATCCTTGAGGCACATAAAAAATGTCCGAAAAAACCAAAAATGGCCCCGAAAAAATCCCTTACGAAATTGTGTGATTTTTCATAATGAAAAATACAACGAAAATAATTGGGGATTTTTTCCATAATTGCCCGTTTGCGGTCGACATCGTAGTCGGTTTCTTGTCGACGTTATTTTGTATCAGTCGGTGTATGTACACGCTGTGAGAGTTACTTAATAAAGCAGATTTTACGCATGTGCTGGAAATTGAAAGAACGAATCAGATAAACTTTCATTTTGAAACAACAGTCAAATTGCCAGCATTGTTATGATTCTTTTGCTCAGGTATCGTACCAGCTGGCCGCTATCTTGGGACTCTGACAGCCACTCCTTTCCCGGATACCGTCTGAGACTCCGGATGCCTTAGGAAGGACAATTTGTTTAGCTGTCTCTGAAACTGTAGCAGATGCGCCACAGCTTCTAGCGGCGGGCTTAGAGGAAATTGCTTGAATCTTCCATCACCGGTGGTATTAGATTCTGCGTTTTAACTTTGCGTCTTGTCAAATCTTTCAATAAATGTTGTGTTTTTATAATGCTGGCCAAAAGCCCGTCACCATTTTTGCTAAAATTACTTGAAACAGCGCCCCTTCGAAAACCTCGGACAGGCAAAATATAGTTCTCCAACTCTTCTACAAGTTTCTCAAATTGGTTTGCCTTTGTCAATTTAATTTTGTTCTATTTTTCCATTCTTTTTCTACATTGAAACACTTACAAATTTTCCACAACGACAGAAAACTGCTTCGTCTCATGACCGTATCAAGATCACATTGGTTGGCAACACCATAATGCGTTGGCAATGCGTCGACAACCGCAATAGGGCTGAATATGTCTTTTTGTCAGTATTTAACTGATCAGGTATTCGTGAAATCTTCAAATGCATCGAAATAATTGGAATCTTTCAATCGGAAAACATTTGGAAGCATTACGGATTGACAGAAAATACAGCAGGTCTGAAATAGTTTCTGTAGAGCTCCGGTCAAGCAAACAACTTCACGTTCTGTATATTTTATTCAGTGAATCGGACCGCGTCCCGATTCAGTTGGTGCTTTTTTTTATCAATTTTTGGGAATTCTTTTATTGGGGCATTCTTCATTTGTTTTTGGTGGTGGGGGGTGTTTACTTTTCATAGACCCTGGAAGACGGGAACCGATCGTCCAGAGAATTATATAAAAGTATATTTAAAGCGGCAAGCCGGCAAATTGAAAAGCCAACATTATATCCACAATGAAAACGTAAATTTTCACACTGTGCGGAGGTACGACTACTCATGTGCGTGAAGATAAATCCGAATTTAACTAGTGGAGACAGAAACCACATCTGTTTAAAGCTCTGTAAATCACGTACAGTGCTCTGTTGTGTAGTTAACAGAGCTCAGCTATTTAGTTGAATAAATACATTTATTAACGTATTCGGTAACAATAAAATATAGAAATATAAAAAAAAAACATATTAAAAAGGCCAAAATACAATACAAATGGAATATATCAGTAAAACTCTTAAAAACATTATTGTTGATGATATACAAATTTGAATTCGAATGAGACAGTGCGTCCGACTTGGGCCACATGGACAATTATGCCCCAGGTACATGTATATCACAGGAAAGGTCTTGCCATGTACTTTCATATTTTGGCCTTTTTAATATGTTTATTTTTTATATTTCTATATTTTATTGTTACCGAATACGTTAATAAATGTATTTATTCAACTAAATAGCTGAGCTCTGTTAACTACACAACAGAGCACTGTACGTGATTTACAGAGCTCTGTAAACAGATGTGGTTTCTGTCTCCACTAGTTAAATTCGGATTTATCTTCACGCACATCGACTACTCGTAGTAAAACGTAAGTAAAACTTTACCGGTCTCTGGCCGAACTTCAGGACGTTATCAAACTTACTTATTTCCCCATAACATTCCCTGAAGTAACAGACGGGGAACTTCCCTCGAATCAGTGAGTTGTACACGATATAATTTGTGTACTCACTGACCGGAAGCTACTGGGTTTTAAAGCCGACTATTGAAGTTTTACATGTCTTTACAGATCACTCTCTCACTCTCTAAAATTCGCCAGCATTCACGAGGAGGTAAACAGCCGCTGAAAAATGTTTGATGATCTTACCCGATTTTGAGCCTGGGCTTACACCACGGTCTTCCAAAGATTACCAAAGCGATCAGCATATTCTCAGCTGGAGAATACTCTCCTCGGATATCCGAAATAATATCTTATCACACCAACTTATTCATTATTCGGAATCCCTGGTCGAATGACAGTTTAGGAGAAATCCTGAAATAGTTCGACCACATTCGATTCAATCTTTTCATCACGCTTTTATTTCAACATTGTAATCGAATTGATTGAGTCAAATTTTAAACTGCAGGTTTTGAATGACAAGAAAAGCTTCGGCATAACGAAACATTCGCCAGTTGTGGAAATCGTTGGCTCAGCCATGACTCGGCACATTTCGGACCGGTCAAGTGGTTTTAAGGGTTTACATTGTCAATTAGCTTAATAACTTTGGTTTGTCGTTTATGAATTTAAAAAAAAAAATGAAACAAAACGAAACAAAAAAAAAACTGTCTTCGTCTTTTGTTGTTCAATGAATATTTATGAGATTAATTTTGCTGCTGTTGTTGTCTTGCATTATGTTTCCTACCGCACACACACGCACACACACCCAGACAAATGACCGTAACAAACAATCGCCTTTACAAGTCATATTGAATTTCAACACACGGCTTAAAATTCTATTACATACGAATCAATGGCTGATTTGAACTGAGTGATTTCCTCGAGTGTACCTGTAAGCGGTCGACCATTTCACTGTCCAGCTTAAGCAGTTGCTTGTGTGTCGTGTTCATACATATTATATTTCAAAGCAATTTTCAGCGTATTCTCTTCGCCGCACATTGTACACACATTCAACTAAGACTGCGTGCATCGTCCATCGTCCATCGTCACTGCCACCATCAGAGCCGACGCAACACACATCAAATGCAATTCACACGGGCCACATCTCCAGCTGCATCTTATGCGGGGGGGATTCGCTGACGTTGCACGTTTATTTATGTCCACATTCGTAAAATAGATTTTCCGTAATTCTTGGCTTTGTTGTCCGTTGGTTTTCTGTTCTACTCGTATGTGGCTTTGTTGTCTTTCATGTGAAGTCGTGTTTATCCTTGATTTCTTCCGGTTTCAGCAAAACTAAAGAGTTTTGTTCTGTTTTTTTCTTTTCTCGACGTCATACAAATGCATACGCACACACACACACATACATGTGTGTCGTCGGTGTTATTGTATAACCGTAAAGTTTCCTTTGATGGACGATGGATGCGATACGAACCTGAAGGTCAGCAGCATACAAAAAAAACTACTTGAAAAGAAGAAATCGCCAACGAGGAAATGTAAACATGAAATGTATTTAGCCGTTGCTGCGTGTACGATCTATAGCGCTGCCAACAATTCGATAATAAGAATTCAATGAAGAAATTCATTGAATTAATCAACATATTAGTTGGACCATAATTTTGGTTAATTTAGGGTTAATTCCAGGGGATTATTGGAAATCGCCAAAAGAACGAAAGTTCAGTAGGCCAAATAAAGGTTCCTTACACGCTAAAAAGTACGTCTTTTTTTTTTTTTACACACAAGTAAAACGCGTGTTTGGTGTTTGTAGCAAGTAAAGCTTATTTCCATCTACACAAAGCTTTTTTGGATATAAATATAACTCATTTGCTATTAATATTAAGTATTTGTGTATAAGCAATAGCGTGTTTGGGAAAAACAGACAACGAACTTATTAAATTCAACAAAGCACAACATTTGGGTGCTAATAAGTGTGTATTTGCAACTGGTTTCGTAAATTTTTTTTTGCATTTACGCTCATTTAAATAATATCAATACAGAGAGAATGAGATGGATTATTATATAGAAATTCTCAAATTGAAAAAAAATAAAAAATGACTCAAAACTGCATACATATATATTCGATATTTATCACCTACAAACAAGTTAATGTTTGTGGTATGGAAAAATACATATATGTTTGATGCGAACTTGTTTGTTGAAATTTGTTAAAATGACCATTTTTTTCAGCGTGTATTCTTTTGCCACATAGGAATTAATCGCATAAAATACAAAAAAAAAAAATCGTATTTCATTTTTGGGTCGTCGTGAAGCAGCTTGTCAGATCGCAATACAGAAATTGGTGGATAATTCGAGCTGTTGGGACAAGTAAGTGATGTGAAGAATAAAACCCGTGCACCCTCGCTCAAGAACAACTGAGAATATTGCTGTTGTAGACCAAAGTGTTGAAGAAAACCCAGGTATGTCCATTCCTTGTCGTTCTTTGGAATTGGGCATTCCACCAACGTCATTACACCGTATTTTGCATAAAGACTTGGGTCTTATGGCTTATAAAGTTCAGTTAACACAAGAACTCAAGCCGGCCGATCATCAACAACGTCGTGTCTTTGCTGATTGGGTACTTGAAATGCATGAAAATGATCCGAGAGTCTATCGAAAAATCATCTTGACTGATGAGGCCCATTTCCACCTCGGTGGCTACGTCAACAACAAGCAAAAGTGTCGCATCTTGGGCTCGGAAAACCCAAGAGTTATTGTTGAGAAGCCTCTCCCTTCACAACGTGTGACTGTTTGGTGCGGTTTACGGTGCGGCGGTGTCATTAGACCTTACTTTTTCGAAAATGAGGTTGGATCAACCGTTACGATGAAAGAAAAGAGGAAAGAATAGAAGTCACAGGTTCAATTCTAAACAAGAATACTACATTAGGGTTAGTCATTTTTTTTAGATTCAAAATCTGTGGAAATAGCATATAGGGCAGGCAAAAACAAGCAGAATTGCGTTTTTACTTTTTCGAAATTGTGAAAAAACGTTCCGCACAAAATGCAATTACTTTAGCTCAAAACCAACTTTTTTATTTGAATTTTTTTGTGATTTTTAAAATTTGATAATATTTTTTTTTAAAAAAATTTTTTTTATTCTTTTTTTTAAATAAATTTTGATAAATTTTTAATAAAATGTAATTTGATCCAAAATATGTCATTTATTTTTCGAGATATATCGATTGTAAAATATGCAATATGAAATTAAACCGAGTTGCAAATTTTAAAATCGATGTAGCTTAAAAACGAATGACAGATTTTTGATCAAATTGCATATTTGAAATCGATGCACTAAAACCAACTAAAAAAAATTATTTCCAAGAACAACTATTGCAGAAAAAAATTTCTCAAATTTAAAAATTTAAAAAAAAAGTAAACTAAAAAAGTTTGTTTTTAGCTAAAGTAATTGCATTTTGTGCGGAAGGTTTTTTTACAATTTCGAAAAAGTAAAAACGCAATTCTTATTATTTTTGCCTGCCCTACATGCCATTTCCACAGATTTTTGATATTCGAAAAAAAATGAAAAAATGACTAACCCTAATACTACATATGATGCGAACTGAAACGTTTATTTTCACACAACAGTATATTTTTTTTTATTTAAAAAAACCCCACGAAATTGTGAAACGACCCACAGTCACAGTCAATCATCTTTCTCGATTCTCGTAAAAGCTCCTGTTAATTTAGGGCAATTTGCGAGGAAGTTGAGGAGAGACTGAAACGTGACAATGCAAAAAAAAAGACCACTTGTGCAACCACCCTCGTTAGGCTTGCCAAACGAGAACTGACCCAATGACTTTCAGTTTGGGGAGGACTAAACGACAAATGCACTTGACCGACTAAAATGCTCACAACGAACGCACTGCAAACTGTGCGTGTGTCCATTTAAGTCTATTGGAAAATTGGCAATAGAATGTACGTCTAACTAGAATCACATGCCAGAATCGGCCATATATATGTACATACACACACACATATGTATGTATATATTCCGAAACTGAGCGTTTTTTTTTTTGGTTGCTATTTATAGCTGCATATTCGCACTCGGCGTTTTAGCTGTTGTTTGTCATTTCCCGTGCCTAACCTTCCACAAAACCGCTTAAAACTGCTGACCTTTGAATTTATTTGCATATGCGACGTCGTAGTCGCACTCATTCTCTCGACACGCCGTTGTTGTTATTGTTGTCGTCCAGTATCTGACGCTGTGGTTTACGCTCAGTTATTTGTTTTTTCTTTTTGTTTTTTTTTTGCAACGAAAACGTGTGATTTTTAGTAAAATTCGCTGTTACGCGCTGAGGTGTTGTTGTGCCGGTACGACGCGTTGCAATACGAATTGTATTTACAACAACAACAACAGCAATATTGGAAGTACGTACGTCGTAAGTTTGTATTCATTTCGGTTTTCTAATTAATAATGTAATTTTAGTTACGTAAATTACGACGTAAGCAACGCTGGCAAGAGAGAGATAGACAGAGCGAGCGCGAGAGATTGGCAAAATTGTGTAAAGTTGTTGTCGATTACTTTGTCGACGTCTATACGGAAGGACGGAGGCACGAAAGGCGAACGTATTTGTTTATTCGACGAGTTCGACGAGTTCAAACGTATGTCGTCGAACGTCATACGTACACACTCAAATATTGTATTTTCTATGAATGGGATTTACGACGACGACGACGACGACGACAACATTTTCCTATTGCCGGCATTGCTGTTCACCCCGTAGTTGTGTTGTTGTTGTTGGTTTTGCTGATTTTTGATTGTTGTCGTTATTTGCGACGCGTTGCGTGTCGTTGTTGCGTCATTGGTTCTATCTGAATGAGTACGTAAATAGTCCCGCATACGGAGGAATGTGTGCTAAACAAATGACAAGCGACAAATGACAACCAACAGCCAGAGCAAATTTAGGTGAAGGTGTTGTTTGTCTGCTGCAGCAGCTGCTGTTGTTGGTATTGTTCAGCTCTTTACAATGTAAATGCATCGTTACACTGTGCAACAAGAAGTGGTGTTTTTTTTTTTGTTCGCGATAGGAAGTAAGTTTATTGGAAGGAGGAAAAAGGGAGTAGTGTTTGTTGACGTTGGCCTTGAATT
This sequence comes from Hydrotaea cyrtoneurina, assembly GCA_958296145.1. Classification (NCBI taxonomy): domain Eukaryota; kingdom Metazoa; phylum Arthropoda; class Insecta; order Diptera; family Muscidae; genus Hydrotaea; species Hydrotaea cyrtoneurina. The sequence continues at coordinate 42,612,893 of OY282512.1, forward strand.
TGGTAATGTCATAGCAGGCAGGAAAAACACTTGCTGGCAGATTATTTCACACTAGTAAGTTGTAATGCGCCTATGGCGCCCGTTGAAATATGGAAAAAAATTTTGTTGAAAAAAAAAAGTTTTGTTGAAAAAAATTTTGTTGAAAAAAAAAATTTTTGTGGGAAAAAAAATTTTGTTGAAAAAAAAAATTTTGTTGAAAAAAAAAAAATTTGTGTAAAAAAAAAATTTTTGTTGAAAAAAAAATTTTGTAAAAACAAAAATTGTAAAAAAAAAAATTTGGGAAAAAAAAAATTTTGGTAAAGGAAAAATTTGGGGAAAACACAATTTCTGTACAAAAAAAAAATATTATTTTTTTTATTATTATTATTTATAGAATTATTATAGAATGTCTATTTAAATTCCTACGTACTGCGTGACAGAGTCAGTGAATCAGTGAATCAGGGAATCAGTGTCGAGGGTAAATATATATTAAGATACCAACAGTTCGGCTGAAGAACGAATTTTCTCTATAGTGCGTCGTCCGGTCAACCGATCATTTGTCAATAAACGGCAGAGAGACACTCTGGTTAACCGCGTCTTCCGGCTAACTGTTCTAACGTCAGGGACCAAGCAACGGATATCTGACGACCAGATGCCGTTGAAATATCTATAGAAGGCCTTCTGACTACCTGAGCTTTCGACTTAAGTTCTCATAACCACTCATATTCCTTTCCATGAAAATACTGGAACTTTAAACAACAGTAAAATGGCATGAACTACATGACTGATAGGGCGTGTGTGAATGTGAATGAATCACACGCCAACTAACCCAGGTTCACATCCTGTATGGTAAGTCCATACAAAAAAAGGTTTCATCAGTCATTTGTCAAGACATGGAAAACGTTTCTAGAAAAATCGTTAGCCTATCGAAAACGATATTAAACAGTTGGTCACGATCGCATAGTTTTCATTGCAACAAAGTTCGGATAATTGCAAACTGTTTGAATTAAACGATCTGACTGAAAAACAAAAACTTCTGCGGTTAATTAGCACAGGCTCACATCGCAGACGATCAAAATCTTTTGAAAATAAACCATTTGGCAATGGCTTGTCGCCATTACAGACCCAGCTGAAGTGTGTTTGGGCGCAACAGCCACGATGTAGAACGATAACGTTCGCATGATCCCTACTTGACGAACAGCTGATGAAAGCCACTAATCAGCTGTTTGTCGCTTAGACAACATGCGAACGATGTCGTTCGACATCGTCATTTTTGTTTGAGCAACCTCCCCCTTTGGAACACAATTTCTTGAATCACACAGCAAAGTGTAGCCCGATTTTGTCTTCTTATCAATTTTTACTTACCAGAATTTTCTTTAATTTCATCAGACAGCAAAGTAAAAAAAAAACAATTTTAGGGATGTTCCACCTACTTTAGGAATTCTGGAATTGTTTTGATTGAACTCCAGCATTTTGTTTAATTTCATTATTTTTTGCTTTGTATTTATGTCCAGTGTATGGTGATGTCATTACAAGGTAATGTATATTGTAATGACTTTTAATTATGCTCTATTTGCACTTCATCTATATATTCATATACATATACATTCAAATTCGGTTAAGCGCACGCCTTTTAATTGAAAAAATAGCTTAATTAAAAATAAATATTAGTGACGATTGTCCTGGATGATTTCCAATGCACTGCACTTCGCTTAAACGAAAATCCACTTTATTGAAAAATCGTTTATGTGAAAAACACATTTTTAATGCAAAGACACAAACTTATATGATGCGAACACCGCTTACGAGAAATGCGATTAACGTAACGGCGAGAAAAAGGAATGTTGTGCCGGGCAAAAAAAAATGAACTCAACAAATGATGTGTGCCACATTTAAGACAACTCAACCAAATGTAAATAGAAACTTGTGGCCCAACTAGTAAAATTCACTTCTGTAAAATTTAAACACAATATCAATGAGCTCGGATAGTGACTATTTTCATCCAAGCTCATTAATATTGAATTTAAATTTTACAAAAGTATATTTTAATAGTTGGGCCACAAGTTTCTATTTTCGTTTCTCAGAACAATTTCAAAAGTACATACTCGGTTTGTTTAAATAAAAGAAAGTTCAAAGTCCTCTGTATTTATACAAAAAATTGTTTGATTATTTTCATTTCCGCCTAACTTAATTCGACTGTATTTACAAAGTGTATTCTGCGTCTAGTTTTCAATTTCAATTAAGTTGAATTGTTCTTTCAACTGAAGATTCCTCGAAATCGGCTGAAATGCTTGTCCATCGAAACTAAAATCTGAACTATAGTTTCATGTGTATTGTGTTTTCCTTCCGATTTGCTAAGACTTTTGTGGCATAGTGTAATTTTAAATAAATTGTACAATCATTAATTTATGATTGTGCGCGTTTCGTGGGCGAAGTCATCATAAAAATGCCACAAATAAAAAGATCAACTCTCAACAAAAAATATTTTATGAGGCGATTGTCCCACTTTTCGATTTAAAAGGTTAATTGTGATCGGGGGAGGGGCGCTGGAGTTTGTTTTAATCTCACCACATATATGGGCATCCTACCGAGAGGTCGTCATAAAACATGGCAACACTTCACACATACCTGGAAAGAGAAAACAACAAAGACTTAATTAATACTGGATTTTTATTAAGGAGATTTAAACAAAAAAAACTAAATATTAATACAAATGTTTTGATTGGAATCGGCTGCATTTTCATATTCTACAGAAACAAAACGAAGACAGCCCTAGACGGCCCAGTTGTTTTTGTTCGGACTCTGGTGTGATTTGTACAAATTTCCACTGTCGACACTGCCACAGATAAGAAATAAAAACCATTCTGTTGGGCTAAATCTATGCAAGGATCAGGGTACGAACATCTGATTCTGACAGAATTTTATTTTTATTATTTTTTTCAATTTTTGAATCTCTCTATATCAATATATCTTATTGTATGGGTTATTGTTACTCCCTTAAAGAGCGTAGATGCAGACGAAAATAGCTACAAATAAAGATTTATTCGCACTCTATTGTACTTTCTTGAATTTAATAAGTTTATTGCGTATTTCTTCCCAAACATACTTTTATTTCTGCCCAAATACGTAATAATAATAGCAAATTATTTATATTTGCAGCCAAATAAACTTTGTTTAGAAGCAAATAGGCTTTACTTGATACAAGTTCCAAACACGCAATTTACTTGTGTGCAAACATTTGAAAAGACATATTTTTCAGCGTCTTGTTGCTATCAGTTGTCAATCAGGGAATTACTGAAATCTCAGTAATGGTGTGTGTGTATGTTACTCTGAAGTCAGATACAACTAATTGCCAGCTGTTGTCAGAGGCAACAAATAAAAGTCAACAGAAATGGAATTTTCCTATGCAGTCGTTTTATATTTTATTTATTTGTAAAACAAAGACAATTGGTTTGACAGACACAGACTTACACTCTTTGGTGTTTGAAAGTCACAAACAAATAGTTGTCAGGTCTAAAATTAAGCAGATATGGGAAATAACTTTAAAATCAAACCAATTTCATTTCTCGCTGTTTCGTGAATGTAAAATGGCTAGACACCGGCTCATTTGCATCTGTGCAATGAATTTAGAAACATGAACTGTTTTTCGCTCACAGAGAACCAACTTGAACAGAGAAACTTCGATTGCGACACTGGTAAGTTCATTTTTACAATAGAATAAATTCTGCTGGTTATTTAAAGCCGAGAGATTTCCATTTACTGACGGCAAATGGTCATGTATCAGGCTGGTCTAACCGATGCTGGTGCTCTAAAAATAGCATTAAGTCTGGGCGTGGAGAAAATCTTCTTCTTCTCTCCTTCCACCCGAAATAACCAATCAATTATCTAAAATCTTGTATCAACTGGGAGGTATCTTACTTGATTTTCCCCCTTAACATTCCATGAAGTAACAGAGGTGGAACTTCTGTCGAATCCGTGTGCTGATCACCATATCCAATTTGTATACTCACTGACTCACGGGACCTAATGCTTTTCTGGAGACGTTTTATCTGGCTTAGAGATTATCCTCCGACTCGTAGAGCAGTCAGCTTTCAAGAGGTGTACAACAGGAACTGAAAATGTTGTTGGCCTTGACCCGTTTCGAACCGGCGTTGTCATCCAGGGGACATATTTACATCATGTAATATCTAAGTGAGCAGCTGAGTCCATCGATCGGCGGATTGAAGGAATTTGCTTACCGCGACTCGGTCATCAACAGAAAATGATGACAGTCCTCGCCAGTAGACGCTAAGTCGGGCTAAGCAAATTATGAAACAGAGCCATCTCTCGACGAACCAAACCAGACATTCCCAAATGGTGCGGGGCGACCTTCATATGGCCGGGAAGACATGCAAGTTATTTATAATCAACATGTATGAAAAAGTTTCTGTTTCAGTACTTTTTTGTTCTTGTACTGTTTTCTCATCCCTGCTCAAGCTTACCAGCCCTGTCGTCGATCACCTGTTGTTTGTTTTAATAATTTTTAGTTTGAGTTTGTGTGCAGTGAGTTCTACAATGTTTTATTTTGTTTGGTTGGTCTAAAGGGTGGAGGGGGGATTTGGCGTAAGCCTGAATGAGTTGGGAAGTCCTGAACTAAACCATACCATTGCCATACAGATTTTCCAAACTACTTCAGGGTATTTTCTATTCTGACAAAAAAAAAGAAAACGTTTGGCCCTTTACAGTCAATAGCTAAACAAATTCAGAAAACGGTTCCAACCTAGAAAAAAGTGGTGCCCTTGCGTACTGATTTGTTTACAATTTGTTGAAGTTGTGTAAACCGGAAGAAGAAGAAGAAGGCAAGCATCGAATCCAGTGTAAACAAAGCAACCAATAACGATAATAAATCGTAAGTGTATGTGAGTGTGTGTGTGTATGTACATGAACTGGTTACGGCATGGGGTGGGGTGCTACATGTTAATCAACCTTGAATTCTATCACAGCTACAACCACACACGCCCAAACTTACATATCTGTACGTACGAGTGTGTGTGTGTTTACCGGTGGTCGTACCCAGTAAAGAAAACAACAACAACAAAAACATAAAATTCTTTAGTGGTGGGTGGGGGAAAGGGTGCAGGGGCGAGGGGCTGGTCGAATATGTTTATAAAGTTCGGCGAATTGTTCGCTCGCTCGCCGGGGTAACCGTGACTGTGTGTAAAGCGTCGATGAGCAATAACGAAGCACTGCCGGTCGGTCGGCCACACATGTGAAATCATCATGTAAAAATACACACGTACACACGCACATACAACATTCGCTCGCTCATACTTGTAGTATGTAAATTGTTTATAAAAAGCTTAGAATTTTTTTTTATTTTTTTATTTATATCTTATGAAAATAAACAACGGCCACAATCACAACAGCGGTCGCAGCGGCAACAGCGATAACAACAACAGCATAAAGTATCTATTAGAATAGTCTAGCTGTTGTTGTTGTTGTTGTCGAGTGCTGTTCTCCATTGAGGAAGTTCGTACCAGCACAGCAGAGCGAGGCAGGATTTCTCTATTTCAACTCTGGTATGGGGCCTCGCATAGGTATTCAAATGGGTGTGTGTCCACATAACGAGGCACACACACACACACAGACTCACACGCACACAATGTAATACAAAGTATCTGATAAGTTGGCGGACGCCGTCAACGCCTTAGACGTCAGTTACTTGATCAGGCAGAACTAAACAAAAAAAAAAATGTAATGTTAAACGCTCGTTCGCTTATGCTTTTTGAACATTGCTCACGTCCATTCGACCATTCGATTTCAGTTACTCTTTTGTAAGTGTGTGTGTGTGTGCTGTTTATTGTTGTTAGTGTTGGGGGAAGGGGTGGGGGTCTTTTCCATTATTAACACAGCGAATATTACGGTACATACAATGAGGTGGGCGGCCGTGGTGCGGCATTTATACAAACATAAAAAAGCCGGGTTCAAATCCGTGTACGATCACACGATAAACGACCACTGGGTAAATGCCGGCGACCTTACGAGTGTAAACTCATCTAGAAAAGAATATTATATGGGCATTTCCAGAGAATGGTCCACCGCGACCAAAATATTAAAAATCGGAAAAAAATATTTCTTTTTAAAATTGAAATTAGAGAATTGCTGAAATCTTATTAATATATTAACATTAAAATATATTTTCATTTTTATTTGGAGTAAATTGATTTGCAAGTTGCATATTTGGTTTTCTTGCTCTTGGCTTCTCTTATTATCATTATTTCCTTGAGATATTATTGACTCTTTAGTATCATAACGGTTGCACTCGCCCTATGGAGTAATTGTACCAACAAAAAATAGTTAAATAAAAAATAGAAAAGATCGAACAAAGCCGAATAACGGTAAATTTGTACGATTCCATTTCATGCGATTCCTATGTCCCGTTCGCGATCACAAATAAGCATTTATTATCAGTTCTCCAATGATCAATGATTGGAACACTTTGCTAATTCAAATTAAAAGCTAAAGTAGTGATTTCATTAAAAAAAAATTGAAAGTGAAACATTTAAGAAGACAAGTTTTTCTTTATTGATTTTCAAAGTGTGTCCCGTTCACGATCGTAAGTGGTACCTTTTCCAGCAGTAATTTCGCAACTTTCCACGAAAAAGGTTTTTTTATAAATAATAATAAATAAAACAAGTTTTGGAAATTATGTCCCGTTCGCGAAAGTTACAAATATTTTTTAAAAACTAAGAATTGAAGATATTTTAAAGCAAAAAACTTTATAACAAAGATTTAGTATTCCCTTATAGTTAAAAAAATTGTAGTCCCTATAATGCGACAAAATTCGCTGATTTTTAAATTTGTCCACATACTGGCAAAAATGACTTCCATTTTTTGTCCCGTTCGTGATCTCATGTTTATCTTAATTATTTTGAGATCGTTGAATTTATGGAATTTGCTTTTTGCACTCAAAAATAGTACTACTGAAATGCAATTAATCTTTTATAAAGAGCTTAAAAAAAAATATTTTTTCATAATTTTTTTTTAACTTTAAGCCGTTCAAGTGTCCCGTTCGCGATCCTGGAAATGCCCATATATTAGTTGGTCGGAGTTTTAAGATTCGAACTAATTGCTCTAACATTTTACATTCAGTTGTACCCAACATATTGAATTATAATTAATGTCACCGACCACATTTCCTGTGGCGCTCATGTGTACTTGAGAACATTTGGTAACCTTTTATGAATTTGTACCTAACTACAGTTCAATCTATTACACACTTGCTCACATTTACATACGTAGAGAAATATGTAAATCTACGAATACTTGTAGAGGAGGTTAGACGACAACGAAGCTCGTTAACCCATTATCGTTCGTTATTTGATGCTAAAACCGTCGAATAGAAAGCTTGGTAGAGCTCGTTACTTATTTCCCTTAACATTCCACAAAGCAAGAGATGGGGAACTGCTCTCGAATCAGTGAGCTGTCTACGATATAATTTGTATAACCACTGACCATGATTCTACTGTTTGTAGTCGGCTACGAACGGCTCAAGAAGTTCGACAAGGCTTAGACAATACTCTGTTACTCGTTACGTCGCCAGCATTTATGAGGTGGAAACATCCCTTGTTTAATGATCTTACTAGGTTTCGAACCTGGATTCTGATGTCTGGTAGTGACCAACACCGTTAGTAAATAATAAAAATTTATTCTAATTCATCATTAACTGAAAACAATTTCTACTGAAAGCAAAAAAAGAACTGTTTTTCTGTTTGATACTCAGTGTTCCTTATTCGTTGATCCTTGTCAACAATGCCAAATTCTCATCTGGGAATATCAGTATATACAGACCGAGGAAAATGTATAACAACAGGTCGGTACTACTACAACGCTAAGGTATCGATAAGTCGGCTAACCGACGATGAAACGGATCTTTGTGACCCATCACTTCTCACTTCCTGATCATATTAGCTGGCATTCGAGTACAAACATTCTCTTAAACAAAAAAAAAAATGATTATTTCGTTCTTTTTCAAATTCCATTTCAGATATGTTCGATATTCGCGAATAATTCTCTGTCTGATCGCCATTAACGAACGGCGCCAACGTCCTTTTAGTAAGGAAGTTTAATCAGAAATACATTTTCGATTTAAAGCAAAAAAATAAAAAAAGGGGGATAATTTAATGGGGGCCACTTTGACCCGCAAACCGGGTTTGTAAACATGTAACGATTTTACACAAAACCAAATACTTTCTTCTGTGATTCATCTCAAGTGATTTAAAATTCAAATTTTAGGGTATTCAGCAATTGAATGATATTAAACCCAAAACCCGGGTTTTTTATAAAACGTTTTTACAAAATTGTTTTCCACTTCAATTTCTGACATCTACGATGTTCTCAACTCGATTTCGTATTTAATATGTGTGTTTTGAGATATCGATAGCGTTCACCATTCTGAATCAGATAAATCCGAGTTCAAATAAAACATTTAATAAAAATCCGATCATTTGTTTTCAAATTTCAATTCATTCCCGACATCCCCAACAGCAATTATAGACATTTTGAGACACAGTTCGCCCCAGGACTGTTATTTTAAACAGGAAGAAGAAGAAGTAGACATTGTATTACGAAAATAAAAAGATAATGTGGAAATTGAAATACATTAATTTGCCGAATGTTGTTTTATTACTCTTCCTCTTCAGAATCCGAAGAGTAAACAAATTTAAATAAAATAACAAGACAAATTTCCAGTCACCTTCAGAACTTGTGATTTTCCAGGTCCTTTAAAAGAGCCCTGAGTTGCAATTGGACAGAGTAGATATTAATGAAATAAAACAATTTGTGGTTTCTTCTTTATTTTTGCAATTAACTCATTTGGTTGTATTTCATACGACGACAGCTACAAAATGTAATGCAAGTCCCGATTTACTCTATGAAATTTTACTTGCGGCATATTTTATGATGCCCTTTTGAACTTGCCTCCTGTGTTCACACATGACAATTCGGTTTCGGCAATTTTTTGGTTTTCATTATTGGCTTTTCAAATGCAAATTCCTTTTTGAAAATGTCAAAATAATCTGCAGCCAACTTCACACTATGAAAAACACAAAAGGCATTGCCAGTACGAGCAAGTTTCTTTTTTTCCCTTCCATTGCCCTAACCTTTCTGTCGCACAAACTGAGAATTGGGACTAACAATTAATTAAGAATTTTCCTTTTCACTGAGAATAATACAAACTCACGGTACGCACAATAAATTGCTCAGAAATAACCATGAACCAGTGTAGATGGCGCCCAAAACAAAGAGACCACAAGAAAATGGTAAAGCGACGACGATGAAGACGACACATATCGATACGCACATGTACACTTTATGGAAAAATGTCCACGTACATTTGTGTTGAAACCCAAGAATTATCTTCAATTAACCACCATCGAAAATAAACCAAATGGTGAAACGGTTTAAAATCGTAATGGCTAGAAAATTTGGGAGATCGTAAAGCACAGACATTCCGAGCAATTACCAGCGAGTATTTGAAAGTAATAAAATATATGGACAAATACAAAAACACACACACGCACACACTCCATGTGTGTGAGTAGCCAAACAAGCAAACAATTAACGTTCGATGGGGTTTAAACAAAAAAAAAACAGACATCGATTCCAAACAAAGTAAATGAAGAAGAAGAAGAAAAACTAAAATTAAATGTCAGTCAATTCTGGAGGTTGGCTTTAACATTTTCCAAGAGGAGGTCGTCACAATTTATGTGCGCTTATTTTTCATTTTGAATGTTTCGATCGATGCCATTCACTTGGGTACGTGACATGAACGACTCTTCAAATTTCAATTCATTCTTGGAGTTTCGATTGTCTTTTTGGATTTTCTGGTTAACATTTTTTGTTTTTTTTTTATAATAAATTGTATTAACATTTGTTTAGGTTTAGGCTTCTCGTCCATCATCATCGTCATCATCATCTTGCAAACACATATTTATATAACAAATTATATTTACATACACATGTGTACATTAGAGTGGTTCGGCACACAGGCTATTATGCCAACCAACCACAAACTTCTTTACAAGTGTAAAAAACATTGTGGGCACGACCTTCAGAGTGTGTGATCTGCCGGTGTACCAAATAACTAAGCACTTGTCGATGTAGACGGCGAAGAAACGTTGGGACGTTCACCTCACATTCAGCTCATGCTGGCTAAATCGGAAGCATATGGCCGATGAGTTAGCAATTCGTATACCAACTTATGGATTTTGGTTCAATGGCGATTGTGCTGGTGCGTTGTCATTGTGAAAGAGCACTTTAGTCTTCACGCAGTCCTGTCGTTATTTCTCGAATCAATCGAATCTGTCATCAGCTGTGGACAATATTCGCCGGTTGTCAGTCATACAAAAAATAAGAAAAGAAAACTAGACATGGCCGACAGACTCACATCCGCATGTTCTCGCGGAAAAGTCGTCTTTTTTAATTGTTCGTTGGTCTAAGGTGTGTGGTGTTGTCTCCATGTCTCGTCCTGGGTTAAGAAAAAAACCCTGAAGCTTTGCCAATCCCGTCATACCTCGAAAAAGCTAACTTTGAACATTTTGAAAATAATCGCGAGTTTTTTTTATCATATTGGCGTTTTTTTGCAATAATTTTGCAAATCGAAAATTCTTTTAAGGCTTTGGAAGAAATCGCCTTTTTAGCTGCTGATTAGTGGATTCGAAATCAGCTGTTTATCGCTTCGAAAGCATGCGAACGTTGTCGTTCGAAATCGTGACTTAGACTGTAAGTCTTGTGCCAGCCTAGCACAAATTTTTCGCCATACATCGAAAAACGCTAACTTTCATTATTTCCATTTACCATTATTACGTTTTTTTGCAATTACTTTGAGAACTCTACTTATACACATTTTTTTTTAATTTTAAAGATTTCACAAAACTGGTGAAAAATCTCCATCAGGTTGAATACGAATCGGCTGAACAACTTAGACCTCTGAATAAGAAAAAGAATTGGGTGCACTGGCATCAAATGTTGTTCTGTTTTTTTTTTATCCATTCCTTATTTTTCGAGGAATCTATTTGCCACTTGTCTTCATTGCACTCTAATGTACATCTTTCGAGTACACACATGTGCAGTCGTTGCTCATCTGGATGTTCACACTCACACACTTGCTGCAGACTTGTTGCCATCCAATCATTTTCCACTTGGAATATGTCACATGTAAATATTTTGTATTTTCGTCATAACGAATACATTTTTGTGGCTCTTCTTCGGGAGTCTATTGTGTATTCTAGTGTCTGGATGGGTCAATGGCCTGCGTGGATGTGTGCCAGTATTGTCATTGTCTTGTTTAGCTATTATTTGTATTTGTATTATTCGATAACAATGAATGTCAGTCAGTCTGTCTGAGTGTGTGGACAGATGGCTGATACCCATGTTCGAGTATATTCTAAATTTGAATGTTGATTCTAAATGTAAATGTGTGGGCATAACCAGTGATGATACTTTCGGTCAGTCCTGACAAAGACCACATTGTGTTTTCGGTTTTATAAGGTCATATCGTCCCGCCGTTATGTGGTCCGGCCCACGCCCTCAGCAATCGTGTGCCCGTACACTTGTCTTTTGCCCATTGCCATTTCGTGGTTTATGTCAATCATTGCTAGAGTAGTGAATGAACGCGCGTCCTCGGTTGAATGAAAATTAATTTTGAATATTGTTGAGTCTTTATGAGAAATCTGTTTTGGATACAATTGTTAACCCGGTAAACTCAAAGGTGTTCCCAATCATATCAATTTTCAAAAATAAAAATCAGCGTGAACAGTCGAAGAAAAAAATCCAAGTGAACTTTGTCATACGAATTACTCTGAATCAAATCTCTGCAATGAATGTCTTGAAACGACATTCCAGGCATTCAGTTGAAAAGCAAATACATCAGTGCATTCATTCTATGCTTGAAAATCAAACGAATAGTGAGATCATTCATAAACATCAAAACTAATGAATACCAAGAGATATGAATACAAAGAGCAAGACAAAACTTCCGCAGTGTGTTGAACTCATCCAGACTGTACTCGGTGTCATAACAGATGAAAAAAATGTGCGTGTGTTTGTTCGACTAACATGATTTTGATCCTAAGCGCACATGTGTTGACAAGATAATTTACGAGGGTCCATGAAATGTTCTTGTGTGTTATCTACGGCGCACTGTAGTCCAGAATCCATTTTCATCGGTCAAAAGTCTGTAACTTTTTAACTAGTAAACATTTTTGGCGACCGATAAAAAATGCTTGTAGGCAAGGAGTAAGCTATTATGTTATGGGCTATAAGACTTTTAATCGAATAACTGGATATTTTTTAGAAATATTTGCAAAGATGACCACTTTTCGAAATTTTTGATTTTAGGATGAAAAATATTTTTGTATTTTTTGATGTTAGGTCAATTTTCCTTAGTGTATTTTAAAAAAATTACTTTTTTCATATTAAATATTGCCACCTTTTTCAGATTTAGAAATTTGAACAAATTTAATTTGATTTTTCGACTTTGTCCAACTGTATTTCAAACATTTGAAGAGCTATTGTCCTCAACTTCATCATATTATAAACTGTGTGTTCTTATCTTTAGTATGAGGTCAACCTTTTGTTTCTAGCGAATACAGTTTGGCTTTAGCACCTATTTCGACCAAATATTGATTGTGAACAAAATTTGATTTTGGATACCACAAAATAAAACAGTGTATAAGCTCTATGCTCATTTGTATGTAGGAATGGTCCTTTTCCACTGAGTACTCAATTACATTCACTTCATTTTGACGAACCAAGATGAATAAACCGAATACTGCAAACGAATACGCAGTATACATGACTTGGTTTCACAAATCACACAGTGTACAGCATTTGCTTGGTTGCGCCTCGATCATTCAGTTGTTTTATTTTGAGAGTAAAGGATGCAGAAAATCATTGAGCACCGAAGCGAGTGCAGTACTGTAGTCATAGAAATGAATGTCTTGATGCAGACGATTGCTCTGAATTTATGTGGGTGGACCAGAAATCTCATAAATATTGCCTTTTATTGTAAAGGCAAACACGTAAACGAGAAAATAATGAAATTCCATTGAAAAACTAGGACTGAAAAGCGGTGAGGACAACTCTACAGTCCAAATGGATCCTAAAGAAAACCCAGTTTCCATTTAGGAAGCCAAGAAATGGCGTAGACTCTGAAAAGTAGTCCAAGGTGACACACATTTAAGGAATGCGGTATTTTCGTGATATTCCGGAAATAACAAGCATCACAGATAAACCAAAAGTTTTTAAAAAAAAAAAAAATCAATCAAAATATTTAGAAATTTTGTTTATGTTTTGTCAATCTATATTCATCATTCAGTTTTGTTTGTGTTAGTCAAGTTCGAGATCATTTATTATTTCCATATGTTTAAAAAAGGTTTCAAGCTTGTGTTTGCTTTTACTACAGGCAAGGTATACGGATCCGTTTCGGCAATTACACACAACAACAGGTTTTCAACGCATGTGTTTGCTTTATTTGGTTTGCTGCTAATTTTCTTTTTGGGGATATGCGCTACTAAGCAGTGGTTCTCATTCACTTGTGTGAACTATGCGTATATTAGAGCAATTATTTGTAGCAGAAATAATTGCAAATATTTATAAACATTTTTCCCATTTAGCAGTTTTCGAAATTCTGAATCTCAATTTCTGCACGTTGGACAAACTTCGAAAATCCATCCGGTTTATCACAATTCGCGAATTCATTTGCTTTTTCCCAGTGTTATAATACACAAAACACACACACACACCCATTATCATAATAAAATATTACTTTTCATTTATGAGGTGACAAAATCTGGTGTCACATTTCAATCAGAAAAAATGACATCAACCCAACGATCAGCACAGCAAAAGCACAGAATGTTGGAAGACAGCGAAACGATGGAACAGCTCCTGCAACTGATGTCACAGCACGTGTGTACATGTGTGTTGGTGTGGATGCCTATGTTTGGGTGTATGCACATTTGATGTGCTACTGTTGCTGCTGCAACATTGCTGGATGCAACACACCATTTATTTTAGAATTTTAATTTGTTTAATGCATGAAAATGCGTTCGTTTTTGTTGTTGTTTTTTCTGTTTTTGGTGACACAGATTTGTCTGTTATTTATTATTTATGTATATGAACATATTTACTTGCACACACACACATACTCATACATTTACTGCATTCGCCTTCACCACAAATGCTGTGCTGAGTTTCTTGTTTCGTTTTTTTTAAATATTTTTTGAGGTTTCCGTTCAACTTCCATAAATTCGGTGTGTATTTAAAACAAAGTTTGCAAATTAGGACAGAATTAATTTAAATATTTTCGTTCGCTTTTCCGTTCTGCCGTTGTCATACAAATGTATGAAATGGTTTTTCCCCCCCACGGGTTTCATCATCTTCTATTCACTTGGCCACCATTAAAGATGAAATGGAAAGTTGTTACATTTTAATTATTTTCATTCTCAGACTTTGGAATGCATTCCAGCTGCCAACTTATTGTTCTCTGTCTCTTTCTGTCGACAAATATGTGTGTGTGTGTGTAAATATGTGTTCTGGTACTTTTCAGCGAATAAATCATAAAATTCGGAGAAAAGTTTGTCAAATTTGTATTTATTTCTGTTTCTTTTTTTTTTTGGTCGGAGCAAATTTATATTTCAAAAGCTTGTAAATATTTAATTGCAGCATTAACCTCAATTCCATTCGGCGCAGCAACTTGGCAAGGAAAAGTTTTCTTGGCGCCTTATCCCCTCCCACCCCTGTCCACACAACACAACCATGTTGGGCTGTGGTGCATTGTCCGATTCCCTACAGCGAGCGCCAAATGGAGTCAGGGGGGGGCAAGCAAATACGAATTGGTTACTAGAGAACATTCGTTTAGCTCCGAATGGGCAGGGCTATTTCAGTAGCAAAGTCTTGATGAGGTGCGAATCGAATATTTAAACGTGGAGTGACTAGAATGTTGCATGTTGAAAGTTTAACATTTACGGCTGATTTGAGTGGCTGGAGTTCGCCTATAGTTTCAAATCCATCCAAACTGGCAGCTGTAAATGTTGGTCAGCTCTGGCTGTTGGATAAGCAGAAAGGCAAGTTGAGTAACGACAAAATGGTGGAATTCCTTAAGAACCTTTAAAAGAAATTGCACTTTATGGTCAGAAATCAACACCAACAAAGTCTCACAGGGCAGTATTTATGTTGTGAGGACGATGAAGAATTTGTATCAACAGGAACGTAGGCTCACCTATCTAGAAAGCTGCTTACGCTTAATATTATCTCGATTTCTAACATTTTTAAATTTTGGTTAACTCTATGTTTCAAAGGAGGTTTTAAATTATTCAAAAAAAACTCTTAAACGACATAAAGAGGAACTGACGGCTACCCGTCTCCTATCACTTCTACAATGTATTTGAGTGCAACATTTCCTCCCCAGCCGATTTTCGTCTTGTTGCCAGCCGTGTGTAGGAACTCATTGTTGGTGTGCGAAAAAATCACGTTTCGTGGTCACCATTAAATGCAACACTTGTGGCTCATCGTTAAAATATATTTCAGTAACAGAAACAAAAAAAAAAAAACAAAAAGTAACGATTCACAAATAAAACAAAAGACACAATTTCGTAGAAATATTCAAATATTGTCACAGACCTTCGTTACATTGGTATTTCTAGGTAGTCTATGCCGCAGCTCTACATTTTGCTACGTGTTTCGGTTTTGTATGCGCCACACAGCTGTGTTCTATTTAGCCCAATTGCAACATTAGCAGATCGTGCCAAAACGACTACTAAATCCGCAGAAAACCGCCAAATCAGTTCAACATAAGCATCTGCGTTGTATTTCGTTCGGGTTTTTTTTTTTCTTCTTTGTCAGGCACATGGGGGAGAGCAACAGGTTGCATCAGTTTCTGTTCTCAATAAACGATTGCAAATTAAAAATAAATTTTAATAAATGTCTAACGGAAACACAACGTGACACGTGTTATTTTTTTTTTTAATAGAAATGCTCTAAATTTGAAAAATGTCCGTTATTCATTGAGAAGGAGAACGACTCATAAGTGAAATAGCTTGCGAGTTGTAATTGAAGGTAAATCTAATTGGGTTAGTATGTGTTTGTGCAGTTTATTCGAGAACACTCGTATTGGAATTCCAAATAAGTCATGACTTTAAAGGTAGACATTCATCGACACTCACATCGATAACGATAACCAGGAAATAGATACATAAAATAAAAAATAAAAAATAAAAAATAAAAAATAAAAAATAAAAAAAAAAAAATAAAAAATAAAAAATAAAAAATAAAAATAAAAAATAAAAAATAAAAAATAAAAAATAAAAAATAAAAAATAAAAAATAAAAAATAAAAAATAAAAAATAAAAAATAAAAAATAAAAAATAAAAAATAAAAAATAAAAAATAAAAAATAAAAAATAAAAAATAAAAAATAAAAAATAAAAAATAAAAAATAAAAAATAAAAAATAAAAAATAAAAAATAAAAAATAAAAAATAAAAAATAAAAAATAAAAAATAAAAAATAAAAAATAAAAAATAAAAAATAAAAAATAAAAAATAAAAAATAAAAAATAAAAAATAAAAAATAAAAAATAAAAAATAAAAAATAAAAAATAAAAAATAAAAAATAAAAAATAAAAAATAAAAAATAAAAAATAAAAAATAAAAAATAAAAAATAAAAAATAAAAAATAAAAAATAAAAAATAAAAAATAAAAAATAAAAAATAAAAAATAAAAAATAAAAAATAAAAAATAAAAAATAAAAAATAAAAAATAAAAAATAAAAAATAAAAAATAAAAAATAAAAAATAAAAAATAAAAAATAAAAAATAAAAAATAAAAAATAAAAAATAAAAAATAAAAAATAAAAAATAAAAAATAAAAAATAAAAAATAAAAAATAAAAAATAAAAAATAAAAAATAAAAAATAAAAAATAAAAAATAAAAAATAAAAAATAAAAAATAAAAAATAAAAAATAAAAAATAAAAAATAAAAAATAAAAAATAAAAAATAAAAAATAAAAAATAAAAAATAAAAAATAAAAAATAAAAAATAAAAAATAAAAAATAAAAAATAAAAAATAAAAAATAAAAAATAAAAAATAAAAAATAAAAAATAAAAAATAAAAAATAAAAAATAAAAAATAAAAAATAAAAAATAAAAAATAAAAAATAAAAAATAAAAAATAAAAATAAATTTCAATGCAAATACTTTTTTTTTATAGAAATGCTAATTATTTCATAGAAAAAACAGATGCCCGCTACGAACAGCTAATCTAGAAAGCCTTTCTAGGGAAGTTCTGCGTGACTTAGAGATAACGCTCTTACTCGTAATATCGCCAGCTTGTACGAGGTGGCAAACAGCCGCTCAAAAATGTTTAATGGTTTCGAATCTGGGCTCTAGTGTGTGATAGTCGCACACATTACCTACCACATCGCGGCTGTCCACTGGTAGGGACTACTCTATAGTCAAAATTTACAAATGGGTCCTTGTACAATTCTCCATTAAAGAATAGAAGAAAATTCATAGACCCCTAAAAGTAGGCAAAGATGGCAACAGTTTTTGGTATGGAGAATTATCGTGAATAAATAATCGAAACATATGCTCTTTCGAATGATCTTTTCCTCATTTTAATTGTATCATTTGGGGCTTTATGATAAACTATAGAATGCGGACACTTTTTGTAATTTTTGAGCTCTAAGGACTTTTTTCAACAAAAAAATTTTCGACTTAAATGTGTATATTGCTCTGAAACAGCCATTCAGTTTAAAAAGCTCATTAGGCAAAGATTAACAATAGTTTACTGATAATTTTTTTAAATTTATTTCAACAATTGGTTTTCGAGATATGACAATTTACTATCGAAAAATTCTAATTTAAAAAAAAGATTAAAAAAGCTTTTCCACAAAAAAATATTTGGTGATTTTTGTACCCAGGGGAGCACAGTACATCAGAATTGTGTAACTGTTTTTGAATTTGTAATTTAACGCCAGTTTTTTTTATTGTAGTTCTCAGGCAGGAGATCAGAAACTTTGTTTGGAATGCATGTGTTCAAATAGGCTAACGACGAATGGCTCACCCAAAGCTCATTTAAGCAAATACTGAAAAATACATCAACAGATATTATTGATATTAAGGAAATCGAAGTTAAATTTATTAAAAATCGTCGTTGGCCCTGACGGAACGTACGATGTTAACCCTGCGATTAGTAACGGCGATATATCCGATGATCTACTGGCTTGTAAACCGTGAACTGGAGAACAAAACGCACATATACATGTAAACAGTTTTTTTTTTGAAATGTTGACTATAGTTCATACGGTATAACAATATTTAGGATATATTTCGGGTCCAGATATAATCTCAATTTCCTTGGTAATTTTTATATAAAACAAAACCCTTGGCTAAGGCTTTGTAAAATTGTACTTGGCTAGCTAAAAGAGAACAGACGTTACCGAATTATTTCCAAAATTTGATGATTTTCCACCACCAACGAATTAAGTCTCTCTTATGACTGACGCATTATGCAAATACGGATAAATGGTGGGCCTGTTGTCCTTAGGTGTTCGATTAAAATCTATTTAAAAATGTAATTCAATTTATTTTTATAGAATCGTTTACATTGTTGTGCAATACATGTTCAATAGCAATTTCCTATTTGTTGCAATTGAACAACAAACCAAACGACAGGGTGACCAAGTAATAGGAAAACACATTTAAATATAAACTACAAAAAGAAACACATATCTATGGATTTGATTTCAGAACCGAACTCCCGAATCGAAAGGTATAAGGTAAATTAAGGGGGGAGATAAGAAAAATTTAAATAATCAATGATCTCAAAGTCGACTAACAGAAACAAAACTGTATGCAGAATATAGATCGACAATACTTAAACAAAATTAAGGTAACGAATATTTTATTTTATTTAATTTTTTTTTAAGTGGGTCTAAATTTTTGCCTTCCTAAGGTCATCGAGGTTTATAAACCTAAATTACGTTTAATTGTATGAAAGTATCAAAAAAATTATACAAAGTATAATTTCCTCTTTCCTCTTTTCCTCAAGTACCACTAAACGTATACGTAATATTAATAAATCAAATAACGCGCATACGCCACCGTCACTTACTTATTTCCCTCAACAGTCCTTTTTTTTTTGACTAACACTCAGGGGATGCCCCCTATAAATGCAATGCACTGTGTTAGCGATGGGAAAGAAGGGTATTGGAGAGAGGAAAGAGGGAATGCAATTCCTATACCTCCTGACCGGGACCGAACGGCAAATGCTTTTTGTTGGAAAGCTTCCCGTAGGCGTCTTCACTAAATTGCAAATAAAAGCGAAAATCCTCCATCGATTTAAATGGTCTATATCTCAATTTAATTGTAAGACATGTGGCTCTTTGATAAATGGACAGTTTTAGCTATTAGCGATGACTTTATAGCTCTGAAACTATCTTTGAGATTACTGAAGTTACTGAAGGAGAACATGAAAAATAATTTAGTGGTGAATTTTTAAAAATTTATTTGAACCAATCTGACCATTCATTTTCAAGTTACGAGAATTTAAGACCAGAAAATTTGAATATTAAAAAAAATTACAAACAAACCCTGTCAATCGTAACGAATTTTAACTATTTTTTTAGTGCGTCATATTAAACACTTTTTTTCTGTTGGACAGTATAATCAGTCTTTTAATTAATATTTGGAAGTGTTGGAAAATAAGTCTGGCATTTCCTAGAGAATCTTCCCACTTGAATTCAATTTTAACGGGGAAACAGAAATTTCACAGCGAAAAACGAAAATGGAAACATTAGACCTAACGGTTACGGCCCATAGAGGCATATTTCTGTTCCCCAGATAACTTCTAAGACATACATAAATAGAATTTAGTCGGGCATTTCGTATTACTTACTTAACTCCCTTAACATTCCATGAAGGAACAGCGTCTCGCTGTGATAGCACATGGGAACATTGCGATGCGATGTTCAGTGCCCCATTGGCAAACCGAACCTGGGCTTTTCTGTGTGACAGTAGCACACACTACCTATCACATCAGGGTCTTCTTTATTGCCATCTTTATTTTAATAAAATTAATGATTTACATTAAAGTTCACAGAGGCCTAGTGCCCGATGTTCCACCGTACTGAAGTCGTTAATATTTGTGTTTAGGACCTTTTAGGACTAGGAGAGGAAAACTTCACTAGTAGATATAATTTTATTTCATCAACGTGGAGTCGTTTTGAAGAAAATGTCGATCGGATTCTTGAAAAACTTAAAATATTCAATGTTTTCATTGGGATGACTCCATGTAGATGAATATAAATCTATTATTAAACTCCAATACTCAACCCCTTCCACCAACCACCCCTTCCTATAAATTTGAGAAATTCGCCAACCATAAAAGTCATTTTCAGCCACGTTTTTTAATACGCAAGGCAAGTCTTTGAAAAGTCTGGATTGGAGTCTATGATCTGCTTACACTCCTTCCTTTCGGTGGGTAAAAAAAACCCGGACTCTCTAGTGAAGTTACTGAGCATTCAGAGAAAGCTCAGGTATTTTTGGTTTGTTGTGAATTCAAAACGATTAAAGAAAAAATTTAGACCAGCCAGTTGGCCACCTTGGTTGGGTTATTTTATAAAAATATATTTGTTGCACATGCCAGATAAAAATATATTCCACCGAGTATACGTATGCACATATATAAATATATACGCAGCCATACAAACATACAAACCAGACTAGAGCGAACACATTCGCAGCGAAGAACAACTGAATGGATGTATGCTTGGATGGATGGATGGATGGGTGAATGGATGTACTTGATGTTCAATTTTTTTTTTTTTTGTTATTTGGTAAACGGCAATGTCGCACTCAAAATAGATGCACCGTCGCTGCGACACCGCTTTCCGACGTGTGAAATGCAAAAATAAACAAAAGCGCGAAACAGAATATATGTGTACTATTTATATACATTGATATGTGTGCGTGTATGTTTGAACGTATTTCGTACATTTTAATTGAACAAAATAATGTGACACTGACACAATTTTATTTATTTTTCTGCTGTTTCACAGCATCTCCTCTCATCGAGGTGTATTTTGAACGTAAAGAAAAAAAATAACGAGCACTTGCAGCACCTTACTCTCGATGTACGGCCAAATATAATATGAAAATTATCCACAATTATCCAAGTTTACCAAATTACCAAAGAGTCCTTCCATTAAACAGTTGGCCATGGGTGTGGTTCATATCCGTAGCCATTGTCTATCAATTAAGGGGGTATGGGTACATTTTGCAGCAGAGAATTTGATCATTCGCTGTGAAATTCATCTAAAATACTCGTTGTTAAAAAATTTATATTTGGACTCACAATTTGAATTGTATTAATAAATAAAAAAAAAACAATTTAGATACTGTGAACAAAGTTCAGCTGTTGAAGATATTGTTAGGCCACCTTTGGAGGGCTTTAATGAGAACTACAACAGTTGCTTTTATTATCATTGGTTTTCTGTGCGGAACTGTCTCCGGGTTAAGAGGAGGTGCCGGAAAACTGCAAAACAGCCAAAAGTCACTCAGTTTCCAAAGGTGATCAGCTGGTCGTTCTTCAACATCGGATGTGATATTTTATTTTTTGCAAATATGTAATAAAAAAAAATCGTTTGTCTTGGCCGAGGTGTGCTATAAACACACCTGAGCCAGAGCAGTTTTTTTCAACAAACAAAAATTTACCCTTTTTCCAAACCATTAAAGCCACAACTTCAATAATCAAATTATTTATTCGGGCAGTACCATGTAGGATTTTTATACAACGCTAGTGATTAAATAAATTATTCATGTCTGATATTTGTATAGAAATCACTAAATGCGAATGAAACTTGAAACCAATGTGCACTTCAGGTACGGAAACTCAATCGGTTACAACAAATCAATAACATTTTAAAAAATTTAACAAAAAAAAAACAAATCCAAGAAGGTGTCATAATTCAGACAATCGAAACATTTATAATCAGATTCACACCAAGAATTTCAATTAGCTCAGCTTGTCCTATAAGGAACAAACACTCTCACACACACATAAACTTCAATTAACAACTAAAGTCGCTTCGACTTAATTATGCGAACAAACGAACAAGCGAAAGAATAAAACGTTCATATCTCACTCGCGCAGATATGGTTGTGGTTCACATCCAACAAATATCAACTTTGGCAATTGTCCTTGACGCTCATCATACACACAAACACACACACACACTTACAGAGGTACACATTAACGACAAACATACGCACCCACACACCTTAGCACACGATTCAAATGCGCCTCTGTCTTTGTTCTAATTGCCGATGACAATCGGCAACAATGAAAATTAAACGTAACGAGAGCAGCCAAGAGCGACATAGACTGGTGATAATACAATGTACGTATGTTCATATGTGTGTGTGTGCGTGTGTGTATATGTAAATGTTTTCGGGTATTAGGCAATAGATTGTGGAGTATGAAGAACACATAAAATCAAATTTAATTAATAATAAACAGAAATTAAAGCAAAGATGTCAACAACGAACGGGCCATGATGCTGAGGTGATGCCGATGAGACATTTTTGAGTGCGTAACACGAGCACCGTATGCGTATTCACAACTATTCGGTACTAGTGATGTTGAATCTCATTTGAGCGAGAGTATTCGGTAACAATTTAGTTATTTTTAAGCTAACAATAAGTTTATGGAGAGAAAGGATTAAAAAGAAATGCTAAGGGCCGAGGTAGGCGAGTTGGCAGAGTGGTTGCCTATCAACGTATCCCACCAATGCGGCTTTGGTCCCGCCGCTGCGAAAAGGGTAAACCGGGTCTGTATCACCGGTTTACCCTTTGGCCCAATATTCGAATATAAATTTGTAATTAATTTGTATTGTAAATAATAAAAAAATAAAAAAAAAATTCTTTTGTGGTTTTTTTTAAAAAAAATAAATTTCCTGAGACTCTAAAACGAACTATCTCATAACATTGAAATAAATTTTAAAAAACTCTCAAATTTAAAACGGAAATATTTTTTTTAAATTTTTTTTTGTTTAAAATGAGTTATTTAACAATGTTAAGTCCGAAAAAATTATTCACTTTTTTTGTTGAAAAAATGCATTAAAATATCGAAAATGACATAAAGTTGCATATCTTACAATTAACATGAGTTACAGACCATTAAAATCGAATGATTTTATTTACACTTTAGTGTGAGATCCCTTCTGGAGTCTCCCATACAAATCTACCATTGCGGGTTTTTTCATAAATCACATATGATGAATTTCATTTAAAAATCTTGGTATCATTAAAAGGATATTTTAAAAGGCTTTATGACACGTTTAAAAAAAAAAAAAAAATGTAAAAAATTTTATAAAAAAAAAAGAATTTTAACTAACGAAAAAACCAAAAAGATCAAGGGTTTTTTTACAGTGTATTATTTTTTTAGAAAGGTATTTCCTTCACCTATAACATATCCAAAAAGTAAAATGGGTTCTTTTTTATTTTTTTATATATAATTTTTGAAGTAGTGTCACTTCTAGTACTTTTTTTAAAACGTGTCATAAAGCCTTTTAAAATATCTTTTTAATGATACCAAGATCATGCAAATCGGTTCAGCCCATTCTGAGTTATTGTAGTTTAAATGGAGCTCTTTTCGACCATTTTCGCGTGTTTTCCAAAACTTTCCCACTGTGCCACGCCCAAAAAATCCCAAAACAGTCATTTCTAAAAATGAGAGTTTGTTTGTATTGATCAAATTTAGCTATGAACAAAATTTCACCGATATCAGAGGGGGTCGGGTTCAATGCATCTCGATTTTTACATGAAATTCATCATATAACCAAACAATATTTATGGTCACTAAATTGTGAATAAAATCGAAAATACTCCACTGATTTTAAAGAACTATACGACAAAAAGAATTGTTCGGACTTAAAAGTGTTAATGGGTTAGGTTAGGTTGAAACGGAGTATCGGTCATGTACGAATGACCGTCTCATGTCGTTGACATACACCTGGTCCAGTAAATGATTTTTTCTTCAGATTCACTGCCCCTTTTTTATGTTAGAAATTCGGTACGCTCTATAAAGTCCATTGCTTTGACGACCTACAGGTCTTCTAAGTTATCCTCTTCTAATTGGATTTTCCTGATCTGCGAGAAAGCGGGGCACTGGTGCAGAAATTGTTCCGCCGTCTCGGCGTCCTCTCGGACACATGAGTGTCCTTGATATGACATTATCATCTCTGAGCGATCTAATTGCGTTTTGACTGTCTGGGAAAATACAGATAGTTTTTCCTGTGATTCTGTTCCGCAGCCATTCTAGGCATTCTGTGAAGGCCTTGATCTGCGCTTGTCGAATTGTTGAGTACTTTGGTAACTGGTATACCAATTCGGCCCTCGCATTGTGGAAGTAGATACCTATGCCTACTCCTACCTCGGATTTGGATGCGCCTGCGTAGCACTCAACTATACCCCATCTTGGGAGTATGAGTCGTGTTCTGGTCAGCGGCTTTCTCCTATTCTTGTCGTGCAGTTCGCAACCACGTGTGTTTCTGGGATACGATCTGTCTGACAGATTGTTGTCGAGAACACTTCTAGGTTTTCCATTACTCTCTGATGTTTTGTTTGAAGTTCATCCTCAATCCACTCATTCAATGCCCTTAGTCTCCTTTCTGAGATCGCTGCCATACTATTGACGAATAAGTTGTAATCGGTCCCATTACGCATTTTTATAGCCAGAGCAACATGCTGGATCCCCATGTGGATCCTATTGCTCTACGGCACATTGACCATTGATATGATCTTTCCAGTTTAGCTTCCTATGCAGAATTACTCCCAGATATTTAACGTTCGCGCTTATTTCAATGTTCTTGTTCCTGAAGCAAGGCTTGACGTACTGTGTTAATAACTCTGAAACTGTTATTCGAGGCGAGAATTTAAATTCAGTTAGTGCTAAAATTAAAAAAAAAAAACCTTACACAGTAAGAATATGTCGCCCAGTTTTGTAATCGCGGAAGAGCTGTCGAGCAGTTGTTCATTACAAAAATGTTTTTTTTTATTGCACAGTGTAATATGTTCGACAATAGAAACAGTTTCATACACAAATGCAAATAACACTTTATACACAAAATAGTTGTAATCAAATAAATATTTTGAATACTTTCTTCAAATGCCCAGCCCTAGCCGAGAACTATCGCAAAGAAATGCGTATAAAACACCGACATACCTGTAAATGAACATCCATTGATTCCGAGCTACTAGCATCCGAAATACATATCATACACACACATAAACACACATGTACCTGGTAGCATGTACTTCACTGTGTGTGTGTGTGTATGCTGGATATCCGATTGCTGTGCTATTGTTAGGCCCCACCCCCTCTCCAGCAGGGTGAGGAAAGGCATATTATGACAAATAATAACAATACAAGTCAACCTCATATGGGGTCGTTTGATGGAAGGTGAGTGGGGGGTGGATGGTGACAATCAACTGCGCTGACTGACTGACAACTGCAATAAGTGTAATGAAACCTCAAACGTAATTCAATCGAATGCACTTTTAATAGGGAACGTCAGAAACAAGAATAGGAAAAAAACAACAAGAGTCTCATAATAACGAGGGCTCGGATTTGTGTGCCTTCAAAATTCAAAGTTTCCAATCAAACAGGAAAACTCTGAAGTTTATTAAACATTTTGTTTTTTTTTTG
Organism: Hydrotaea cyrtoneurina; assembly: GCA_958296145.1. Lineage (NCBI taxonomy): Eukaryota > Metazoa > Arthropoda > Insecta > Diptera > Muscidae > Hydrotaea > Hydrotaea cyrtoneurina. Next base: position 42,638,621 of record OY282512.1, read on the forward strand.
TTTGTTAAGAACTTGTAAGTGCTTAACTCCTGTATTCATAAGACCTTTACAGACCTTTTTTAAGTAAAACCTATGAAAATACAAAAAAAAATATATTTTCACATATTTTTCTCAACAAACATTTGTAAAGTCGTTTTAATTTTTTATGAATACGGGGGTAAAGGTTTTTTTAGTTTCCATACTTTAGTTTATAGTTTTTATTTGTGGACCAACAAGACATTTAAAAATATTTTTTTGGATCTATTTTATGTTCTACACTGAAGGAAAAAATACGTTGAATAATCATCAACTCTTGTGAACATTTGTAATCTGTGAACGCTCGTTATGAAAATGAGAATTGACAAATGTGGAATATCGTTAACGACTTGGCCAGATCCGTGTAATGATAGACTTTCGTGTCCGTATGTTATCAGTTCATGCACGTTTGGTCATACTATTTCCATCGTTCCATTACCTAAAAAACTGTTGTCGATATTTCACCTCGAGTTCTAAGGCAACGCATTGATACGTTTGGCGGCAAGAAAACGGTCTGGATAGCTAAGAATATTTTAAAAAGCAATAGAACATCTTCGTTCTCTAGGGTGATTAACAAAAAAAAAGAAAAAAAATCTCTAATTTCGCATTTGCATTTTGGCTTAAAGTGCCAAAACTATTTCAATTTCATAAAAAGAAAATAAGTTTGGAGCGGAATTTGTTTAAAACTAGAACTCAGCACATCTCCGTCTTGCAAATGGAATTGCCGATTTGTGGTTTAAAGGGTTTTCCACCAATGGTTTATGGCGATGCACTTGAAATGGTGGCTTTTAAAAAGACCCTGAGATCTTAAATGATAATACAAGAAAGAAATATTGTTGCAATGCAATGGTATGACAATCTGGTAGACAATTGCATGGCATTTATTTAAATATATCCCCCGAGTCTACCAGGTACATGATTCATTCGATCAGTCCATTTTACGACTTACTTTTTCCAATAAATCCGACAATGGTGGCTTGACTATTGGCTTCCAATGATCCAATAGTTGCTGATTTCTGGACATAACTCACATAGCCCCATAAAAAGTAAACAAAAGACGTTAAACCGAGCGTACTAGGGGGCCACTGAGCAGGACCACTTCTGGAAAAAAAGTGGACACCCAATTGATTTTACAATAAATCGATAGTATGGTAAATTTCGCCGTTGACAACAAATGTCGTTAATTTTGATTGGAAACAAAAATTTAGTCAGCATGACCCGATAGCGCTCGCCATTCCTCCTCATTTCGAAAGAAACAAGAACCGATGATGCCGACGGCGTGTAAGCCACACCAGACAGTCAATTTGAATGGAATTAAGGATTTTCTTCTCTTTAAATACGCCCGATTATGTTGACTTTAGAATTAACATATTTTTTTTTTTAAGTAAATGTGTTGTTCTGGCGTTACACGATTCATGATGAATTGCCAAACCTCATTGAACAGAAATGTCAACACAGTTTGACATTAACAGCTGTTAAACCACAATTGTCGTTGGTTATCATGGATATATTTTGGTCTTCTAAGGCAATTTGGCTTTCAATAGGTCAATGGCAATTTCGACATTTCGCTATCATCATAGAGATTTTTAAAGTTATTTTTCCATTATTATTTTTCCTCTGAATAGCTGCAGAAATTCGACCAACCATTGACATGACATCAAAATCCGCACCCTACGTAGACAATTCACGAAGAGATGAACAGATGGAGTCGACAATATCGCCACCGTTAGTTACACCACACACCAGCAGCAAACACCGACCAGAACCACAACATGTTCCCCTCCTAACGCATCCATCACTAGACTAGTGTGAAAGATAAACTAAATGACACAAAAGAAGCAACAATAACAATGTATGCACACACAGATCTGTATGTATGCAACGTAAGTATGAGAGTGTGTGTGTACAACAAATGGACTGAACTGAATCATGACCCATTAACCCACTTTTTCATATAAATTTTATAGTGTGCAACAATAACAACAAAACAAAATGAACAAGGTTTGCCCGTTAGTATGGGTGAGTGCAACAGTGTCCGTTCTCTATGTGTGTGCAGCAGAGCGCACATTTCCATTATAGCGGCTACATTATGTGAGAGCGCTTATTGGCGTGTGTGAGAGCGAGAGCGCTCACAATGCAGTGCGTAAGGAACACCGACCAATAACACTAACAGCAACAACAAAAGAAACCACATGTGTGGAACACCAACACCTTACCAATCTTCACTCTGCGTAAAGCAGCCACACACCAGAGATTGATAAATCGATTTCAATTTTAGTTGGAAATCGATTTTTGCTACGCAAAAACGATTTGTTGTTTGTAAATGATTTTCCATTGTAAACAATGCGATCGAAATTGATTAACACATTTCGATAATTGAAAATGTAAATATCTCCTTTTGTACACCCGAAAAAGCGGATCTCAAAGGTTTTGTTTACATGCCCTTGCGGGAGGGTCCATTTCTTATGGGAAGAGAAAACTCGAGACGAATTTATCATTCCCATAAAAGAAGGATATACATTAGGGTGGAGTGAAAATTTTTCTAAAATCAACGCCAAAATAGCGATAATTTCCAAATTTCGAGGGAGTGGCGCGACCCCTAAAATTTGTTTAAAATTTTTTTCTTTATTTTTCCCCTCATTAGGACCCCAGACTACATCTCTTTCCGAGGTTAACTTTTTTTTTTGAATTTCACTCCACCCTAATATACATCAAGCAAAATGATTGTCTTGGACATCGGAGTGTCAACTGAGTAATCTAACTTCCAATTAATTAGTATATGGGCATTTCCGCCAGAAAGTCAACCGAGGGCGAAAAAAAAAATGTCAAGAAACATTAAAATTGTTTGATTACGATTCTTAAGAAATGTCAAAATTTTAAGAAAAAAACCTTTTTATAGCTCACATACGTTTTTTTCCTGAGAAAATTGGCCTTAAAACAGAAAAAAACTTATTTTTACTCTAAGCGACTTCAAAATGCATTTTTCTCTTTAGTATTTTTTTTACGAAAACGTACATGTATTGTTTGCACTTTTGTTTTAAAATTTCTCTATGAACAACGAATGAATACAAACAAAAGCGAAAAGAACAAAGCAAAGCCCGATTAGCGGTAAATTTTTATTTTGTTTACATCGATGTTTCAATCGTACGTTCGCGACCAAAAAACAGCATTTGTTCTGATTACTCCGCGTTGAATGCAAATTAGTGATTGTTATTGCGCATGTAAATCAAGTTTAACGCCTCTAATCTAAAACAAAAGTAACTCTGCTTAAAAAGATCTCCAAACATTTTATTTTGATTTTCAAAGATTCGTACGTTCGCGACCGTAAGTAAAACCTATAACCGAAATAAATCTTTTTATTATTTTAACATGTGTATATATTTATGTAGATGGGTAAAACATGTGCTCAAATGGAAAAGCATAAGAATTATTTAAATAAAATCAAAAGTGATGCATCAAGACACAAAGAGTATCGTCAAAAGGCAGTTGAGAGAATGAAGAAACGCCGCGCAGAGCTATCGAAATTGCCAAAAAAAATAAAGCTACAGCTGCAGGTTGAAGAACGTTTAAGGCTGAAAAAATATCGCGAAAAAAAGAAAAACCAGCCTAAACCACAACTTCAATCTTATAATAGCAAACAAACTTTGGGAAAAGCTATTAAAAAGGCAGAAAACGCATTGCCAAAAGACTTGACGAAAAAAGTTGAAATTATTTCTGCATTATATAAAAAGTATGTTGAATCGTCAAATGCCTCTAAAAATACTACTCAAGGTAGCTTGGAATGGCAAACAAAATTAAAATTTGCTACAGACTTTTACTTAAGCGAAGACATCAGCGTTCAATCTGCAAACAAAAAGGATACAGTAATCGTTGACAAGGAAATTGTCAGCAAGCGTTTTATGATTTTAACCGTATCAGAAGCTTATGAGACTTATAAGAAGAAAGTGAAAGAGGAAAGTGTCAGTAAAACAGTTTTTTTCGAATGCCGACCAAAGAATGTGCAACTCTGTAGCAAAATGCCTCACAACATGTGTGTGTGCATTTATAATGCCAATTTTAGTTTTTTGTTGCAGGGCTGCGCAAAACTTGTTAAATTTTTCCCCACAAGTTTCGAAGGTTTTTTGGAATCAGCTTGTTGCAATATCAGTGACGAAAACTGTATGGCAAACTGTTGCGATAATTGTACAAAAGATGTTTTGAATGATATTGTTCCTGTAAAATACCTGTCTAAAATGGAAGACAACGTGACATGGGAGCATTGGAGGAAGGTAGACGATCGTATAGTCTTAACTTCTACTGTTGGTCCGTTGTCAGACTTAATACATGAGATTGAAGTTCAGCTTCCACTTTTCAAACATCACTTTTTCGTAAAGCGAGCCCAACAAAACTATTTTGAAGCCGTAAAAAAAAATATAAAGCCCGGAATACTAATTTTGCAAATAGATTTTGCTGAAAATTATAGACTGATCTGCCAAAATGAAGTGCAAAGTGCGCACTTCAATTACAAGCAAGTTTCCATTTTCACTTGTGTAGCTTGGATGTTTGATGAAACTAAATCGTTTGCAATAATAAGCGATAGTTTACAGCACAGCAAAATCGATGTTTATGTCTTAATAACCAAGCTTGTTGAGGATTTAAAAAACCATTATGGCAATTTTGAAAGTATATTTTTCTTCTCGGACGGAAGTAGCTGTCAGTTCAAAAATAAATTCATTATTAGGAGCTTACCCGATTTGTTGAATCAATTCGGTTGCAAAACGATTGAGTGGAATTACTTTGCGACATCGCACGGCAAGGGTGCAGTCGATGGCATTGGAGCGATTGTCAAAAGAAAAATTTGGCAAATCACAAAAACGAAAAATATTATTTTAAACGATGCGATTGCGTTTTTCAACTGCGCACAAAAGCACATTACTGGAATTCAAATAGTTTATGTTGGTCTTGATACAATAAATGAGATTTCCCCGACTTAAACTGAAAAATGGAAGGATATCCCAAATATTCCTGGTATTAGGAAGTTTCATTCAATTACTTTTGATACAGATTTAAAATTAAAAGTAGCTATAACGGCCTATTCGTCGAAGAAAAATATTTCGTAAAATTTTTGACTCACACTATATGTATGTATTTTTTAATCATTCCTTTTTTACATTTATAAATTAAGACTGTTAATTCATATAAGAAGTTTTTTTGGTTGTGAACAATATTTTATAAGATTTCTTACTTGAAGAAAACGCTTTTCTTACTTTTTATGGTTATGTTACTTAGTTTAAACTGTTGAATAAAAAGAGTTTATTTTGTTTTTTCTGTAATATTTGTTTATCATTTTCACGAAATTTGCAATTTTAGATTTTTAGTACGATTTTTGGGTAAACTTGGTGGATTTCACCAAAACTGACCCCAGATTTAAGTTTAGAAGGCCAAAATCAATATGGAACGTCTCATCAAGTACCGAAAGTATTAACAAAAAAATATGGAAAAATCGTACGTTCGCGACCGTACGTTCGCGACCGAGACTTTTGCCAAAAAAAAAAAACCAATAAATATATTTCAACCTAACAAAAGCTTAACGAAAGCTACATTATTCTACTTTGAAATAAATGTAACGGCTTCGAAATATTTTATTCCAATTCGCCGATTTTTGTAGTTTGCTGCATAAAGACAAGACCGACTTCCATTTAGCGTACGTTCGCGACCACATGTGTTTTGCAAATATTTTGATAACTAAAAGTCAGCAGATTCCACCAATTACATTTAACAAAGACCTACCAAAATGCTATTGAAACATATTTTGAAATATAAAAATAGTATATATTTCTTTATTTTTTATGCTTCTAAAGCGTACGAACCGTACGTTCGCGACCACGGAAATGCCCATATGCAAGTATTTCCTTTTACATTACACGACCAGAGAACAGACGTGGAAATTCTGTCATATCACGGAGGGGTTAATATCTTATCTATATACGATTTCGATAGAATGGCGAACAACATTCTCGTACCAGCGCATGGATTAGTTATACGAAACCCCATTACGCTACCAATATTGTAGAGATGCCAGTGAGAGATTTGAGTCTATGTGTTGGTATTATCAATTCTCTCCTCTAGAACAAGACAAATACAGGCTTCACGAAATAATGCATACACAGGAATTGCGGAAGCTCGCCTACTAAGTACTCATATTAAATCATGGATCCCACATCTAAATATTCCTTAGTTTTCAAGATTTAACTAGTTATTTGATTGATTTAATTCGAAATCATGCCCTGAAACACGGCTCACGGGCAGCCTTGCCGTTGACTTTTTTCAAAAAGTATCACAAAAAGTATCATTTTCAAAAAAAAGTACCAAAAAAGGTATCATTTTTAAAAAAAAGTATAAAAAGTGTTAAAACGATTTTTTTATTTAAAAAATACGAATTCATGTAAAATAACAAAAAACAAAAATAATAATACAATAAAACAATAAACATTAAAACTAAAAAAACAACTGTCAATGAAAATTTGGTACTTATGTACTTGGTACTTATTTTTTTGTAATTTTTTTTCGGAATTTGTCAATTAATTCCTGGTTTGGCTTCCAATCTTCTAAATCAGTATCTACCAAATTAAGAGCTGATAGTCTCTCATTACAGGTCTGAACTTTGAGTCTATTTGTTAGCTTATTTTTCATAAGAGAAAGTTTTGAAAAAAATACGCTCAGCGCAAGCACTGCGGTGTGGCAGTGTAAAAATATATGACACAAATTTATTTAATGTAGAGAACAAGGGCTCGTTGTAGGAATTTTTCATTTTTCCTATTTTCCCCCAAAACTCCTCAGCATCCCTAATTTGGAAAAGGCGCTCCCATGTTTTTTCTTTTGTTAAAGCCTCCAAAGATTGATATTCGCTCACAAATTCATCTGCATCTTTAATTTTATAATTAAATTCAGATATTAAATCGAAATAATCTATATCAACATTTGATTTGATCATGGAGGGATCTAAAAACAAAAAGTATCAAATTTAGTATCAAAAACAAAAAGTATCAAAAAAGTGGCAAGACCCAAAAAAAGTATCATTTTGATACTTTAGTATCATCAAAGGCAACGCTTCTCACGGGTCGTTAAAAAACGTCATATTTTGCAAAATTGGTTGATGTATACAGAGAGGTACACTCGACTCGACATATGTATATTCATTGTGTATCATTATAGGGTGTTTTTCAGCTGCTTGAGAACTATCGAAATCGATAACTGTGGTTTAACGGCTGATAAAGTCAAACTGTGTTGTGTTTCTTTTCAGTAGGGTTTGGCATGTCATAATGAATCCTTTAACGTCAGAAGAACGCCTCCTACATTGACAACAAAATCTGTTAGCGAAGTTCATAGGGCACTTCGTCCATTTTCGGAATAGTGAGCAAGTAGGCAAGCAACGTCAATTAGCAAAATTGCCATATTTGCAGCGAAGACAATCCTCAAGTCGTTATCGAATCGCCATTACATTCATTACATGGATGGTGAGGTTTTTCACGCTGTCGGCATCATCGGTTCTTATTTCATTCGAAATGGGGAAGGAGCTGACGTTACGGCGAATGGTGAGCACTATTGAGTCATGATGACTGATTTTTTGTTTCCAAAACTTAATCAGCTAAACATCAACGATATTTGATTCCAATAAAATTGCGCCACTTGCCACACAGCTCCCTAACAATCGATTTATTGCTCGTAGCCGTGGAGGAAATATGCCCGAAATCACAATAAAAAATAAATGCCATGCAATTGTCTACCAGATTGTAATAACAAAAATTACAGTCCAACAGTATTTATGTCTTGTATTATCATTTTAAATTCTCAAGCTCTTAAAAAAACACCCAGTAGATCCCAGTACGTTTACAACCAAAATGTCCGTACAAATTCTAACCTGCTCATACATAGCTACATATTTGGTACTAAACTAATCGATAACAGGAGTAAATTTTCATCTCTGATTTATCGATTAGAGGATAAGATACATGCCGGTATTTAAATGACAGATACAGATAAATAACTAAGCATTAAAAAAATATGGTGTGTTTTATTAATTTTATTGAAATATTCAACATCGTCTCACCCCACCATTTCCACTGTACAGGTGTCAGATGGACGGTTGTTGCGGCAACTTGACGTTTACGTGTAGCTGCTGTTCGTTTAGATGACGGTGTGATCATTTTCGTGCACCTAAACGTTCATACTGATTTGCAGAACATAAATTGGTACGCATGTATTTGAAAATGACGATTGTTCTTTAATTCCAACACAATTTTGTTCTCTTTGCATTTACGAAATAAAGTGTTAAACCTCACTTATCACATCGATTTCAGTGCCAGCTGTATGAATGCGTCTGCCGGTGGTGGTTTTACGAGTGTCATTGTCTATATGTGTGTATGTTTATGAAGATAATCTTTAATCTTCTTGGAACGATTTCCTTTTGATTCGAAACAAAATCGATTTTCATACAATTTCAACTTATACAACAAGCAAACCAGTTCATTGAACTGAATTGTACAAAAGACGTTCCACGTACACGGAACCGACGGCGAGCAACGAAGGGGGCAGCAACAATAACGACAACACCGTCTTCACTGACTTATTAGACGCAATTCAAAGAAATGCTCATTCGTTTCTATACTTCTCTTGAGAAACACATCAATTTATGCGCAATTAAAGTGTCAAATGAAACACACACACACAGATCCCTACAATCGTACAAGAGGGTGTACAACAGCCCAGGGCACAGGGTAGGGTGAGCGGCACAATCCTAAACACACACGCACTGACATCCGCCTTAATTCACACAATTAACGTCGCAGGGGAGGATTTCATTGAAATGAGTTGAACGAACTTGGCTCTTCAGCTGTTCTTTACATTCCCACCGTAATTTTATTCTATTTTATTTTTTATTTTATTTTATTTTATTTTATTTTATTTTATTTTATTTTATTTTATTTTATTTTTTATTTTATTTTATTTTATTTTATTTTATTTTATTTTATTTTATTTTATTTTATTTTATTTTTTATTTTATTTTATTTTATTTTATTTTATTTTATTTTATTTTATTTTATTTTATTTTATTTTATTTTATTTTATTTTATTTTATTTTATTTTATTTTATTTTATTTTATTTTATTTTATTTTATTTTATTTTATTTTATTTTATTTTATTTTATTTTATTTTATTTTATTTTATTTTATTTTATTTTATTTTATTTTATTTTATTTTATTTTATTTTATTTTATTTTATTTTATTTTATTTTATTTTATTTTATTTTATTTTATTTTATTTTATTTTATTTTATTTTATTTTATTTTATTTTATTTTATTTTATTTTATTTTATTTTATTTTATTTTATTTTATTTTATTTTTATTTTTATTTTATTTTATTTTATTTTATTTTATTTTATTTTATTTTATTTATTTTATTTTATTTTATTTTATTTTATTTTATTTTATTTTATTTTATTTTATTTTATTTTATTTATTTTATTTTATTTTATTTTATTTTATTTTATTTTATTTTATTTTATTTTATTTTATTTTATTTTATTTTATTTTATTTATTTTATTTTATTTTATTTTATTTTATTTTATTTTATTTTTATTTTTATTTTTATTTTATTTTATTTTATTTTATTTTATTTTATTTTATTTTATTTTGTTTTGTTTTGTTTTATTTTATTTTATTTTATTTTATTTTATTTTATTTTATTTCATTTTATTTTATTTTATTTTATTTTATTTTATTTTATTTTATTTTATTTCATTTTCCCCCAATATTCGATTTGTTGTTGTTCTTAAATCATTCTACCTGTAGGCCTTATCGGCCGAAACATTAAAAGCAAAGTTTATTGACCACTTCTTTTCTTTCATTTGCAACGTAGCCATTGGCCCTTGAATGACCGTCTGTTTATGTGAGTATAACAAACACACACACACACGCACAGAATCTTTCAAAAACATTTAAAACTATGGTGGTGAGAAGAAGACTAAACGAACGGGACAGAAGATTGCCAGATGGGGACGCTTAGAAGTTTAAGTGTTGGGATGGCCGCTTGGGGAAGGCATGTCTGCCTCGGCCATTCACCGACTGCCGTCTTTCTAACGAACAAAATCGTCATCGTAAATTGGAATTAGTAATGAACCTTTTAGTGGGAATGACTGTGTAAGTGTGAGACCACACTTTCCAGTTCTCCCAGTTGGTAGTCGCCGTCTCTGCTTCTACGCATATTCAATTAACCCAATAAACAAAATGTTGCTCTAGACGCACCGCAAGACATAGGACACAACACGCACACACCGCGCCATGCCACACATTGTGGCTGTTGTTGTTGCCATTATTATCGGCAGCATCATCATCGACAGCGTCGTCAGGTTCATAGACTCGATACGCGATACGCTCATACACTCTAATCACATATAGGGTCCGTTGCACGTGCCTGTATGTGTGCGCGGGTATGTGTGTTTGGATATGTTCGATGTTAGGTTGGTTTTTGATGATGTCAGTTCCCAGTTTGCCGGTACGCCTCTCTCTCGGTCGGCTTCCAGCGTTAATTCCTTGAAAGGCACATTTTAATTATCCCTTCTTTTCTTTTGTTTGTCCATTCGTTCTCGGTGTGTTCTCTTTGGTGCGTTTATTGTTTACATGTATCTGCTCCTGTCAACCATTAGAAATTACCTTTTGCTCGGTTTTATCTTGGGCAGGAAACATTACTTTTTTTTTTGATGTGTTCTGCGTTTCCATACAAAAAGGATTCCCGAAATGGTTTTTCGTGTCATTCCGTAGAACGTTGGTTGAGCTCTTGTCCTTTTTGCTGAATTACTAACCGTTTTGGTCATGTTTTCTTTCTAATCTTTGTTTTTTTTTCGGGGTTGCTTTTTTTCATTTCGACAATCGTAGTGGACGGACATCCAAGATACATTATCGTTTATTAAGTTCTTCCTGTTTGTTGGGTAAATGTGCCCTTTTTCCTCGTTTGTCAAGAGTTGAATGAAGTTTCTCTTGATTATCGTTGATTAAAGCGAAAATGAAAGGAATAATTTTGAAGAAACGTTTAAGTGAAATGCCATACGAGTTGTAATTGGGGTTTTTCTGAACTTTCTTTCGGAAACTCGGGAAAAGGGAAGATGTGGACTTTAACCCACGTACACATTAAAACATTTGGTAAGAACAATGAGTGAAAATTGTATTTGTATTTTTATACATTCTACTTAACAATGGGTTGTAAAGCTTTCTTAATATGAATACGGGGGTAAATGTTCAAAAAGTAAATGACAAAATAAATTGACTTATAGGGAAGTTTCTGTATTGTTTTTTAAAACCAAACACTTACAAACTCTCACGCAGGGAAGTTCGGCTCGGCGGGGTGTTCCATTTTTAACCGGTTGGTGTTGGGTAGACCTCAATACCCAACAAAAGGTAAATTCTGTATTCTGGATTTCGGATATACCGGCTTTACTGGGCATCCTTGGGAAGGATGGGAAACGAGGAAAGCCGCAACGTAGTTATCCCTTGATTGATAACACTCTATGATGCAAGTTTTCACGGTGATAATCCCGTAGAACTCATCAGACTGTACGTACAACGCCATTGTCATTTGCGGTTATGACGTAATTACACACGAGTACATGGGCATTTTCCTCAACATCCCTTTAAGAAAAAAAAAAGCCCTCTTTAATTAGAGAGCTGTGTCCGATACACTTTCTGTTCTCACTGATCGGGATTGATATGTGCGACTCAAAATCACAAAGGAGTTAATTACTATTTGCAAAAATAAACTTCACTAAAAGAGAGAAAATTCTTCAAGGATAACGATCAAAATTGTCACCGTTTCCCTAATGAAACCTATTGTTCTTCATTGTCAATAGGTGTAGTTGCCATGTCTACTCACCACCGCAACTGACGCTATGCCACACACTGCAAGCTTGTTGGTGGGTAGACAAGTTTCGGCATGAAATTCTTTTTTGTTCAAACAATGAAGAATTCTGTCGATTGCAATGATAAGACATCCCCGGTCCCGGTCTATCAGCCCTAAACTTACCCCGTAACATGAAATGAATCAGAGCGACTTTTCAAATAAAAATAAAACGCTGCGTCAATTCAATGAAACTCGTACATACCTGCAAAGAAAAGAAGTGGGGGGGGGAATTAAAATAAAATCAATCGATAGATATGCATACGCAGAATAAACAAATAAGGCAAATTCAATTGATGGTGGGGGAGGTGGAAGAACTATGTGGGCAACTCAATACGAAATATTGAAATCTATATTTGCAATATGACGTCGTGGCAGCGTATTCGAAATACCTCTGCTCCCCGCCCAATGACGGCGTCGTGAGTAAACACAGACAAAGCCAACGAAATTCCATAGCAAACACCGGCAATGACGATACAGCCCAAGTAAAACTTCCGAAAAACACATACACCCATACACATAAAATACGCACAAAGAAAAGAAAATAATAAACTCACCCCCAGACCAAAAAATAAAAAACAATGCACACACACACACAGGAAAATGGGGGAGAAAACAAATCCAAGAAAATGAAGAAGAACAAAAAATGTAATAACCAAAAGAAACAACAGCAACAACGACAGTCATACCGGAATACGAAACGTTTAGCAAAGCACATAAAATTACTACGTTCATTACTATAAAGCGTCCACACCTCCTCGCCTCTCCTCTCCACACCACTCCACTCTCTTGCCAACCCAGCCACCCCATCGACAGCCATGCTCCAGACACGCACGCACTTTCTCGCCCACGTTACCAACGAAAGAAACCCCATGAATTTTCTTTCTTCCAGATACACAACGTGAATTGAGCAAAGGAGGAGGAAATCCAACGAAAACGAAAACAAAGACAAAAGGAAACGCAAACAAATTAAGGAACAACAACAACAACTGTGAAATCCAGACACACACACACAGCGGATTTCTTGAATGGGATGTGAAATCTATGAATGAATGAATAAATGTAACTGAAGCGTTCGCCTTAGAAAGACGTAGTTGAACCTCTAAACTAACATCGAAGAGAGCGAAGAGAAGCTACCAAGTCGCATTGACAGCAACCTCTCGCACGTGATTCGTCTGTAGTTGAAAACAGCAATTGAAAGTTTTTCGGCCACTTTCAAAGCTGGACCATCATTATGTGTCCTTTAAGTGTACGCAGTCTTCAATCGTTCAGTCAATCAATTCCCCTGGAATATTATTCGATATAAATCATGTATTTTTGGTATTATTTTAATACATCATCGATATCGATCCAACCGAATGTAACTAAAAGCTCAGACAATTTGAGACATTTCATGGACATACATCGCCATCTTAAAGTGCAAAAGTGTTAAGTCCTGTTTTTCAGATTTAACATGAGAGAAGAAATACATTCTAAGTTCTTCGTTTCTTGACAACCCATGTACTTGACAATTTTGTTCATCACCCTGTAGACAGGAAAATAATTTAAAAAACTCTAATCGATGCATTATCATCTTCTCTTTCTTTTTGAGTAAAAAAAAAACATTCCGTTTAAAAATGGAATTCATATGGGTAATTAAACAAAAAAAAATAAGAAATTGCCAAAAAACAAAAAATATGAATCAAATGTTCGGGCAATACGAAATTTGACCCAAATTTACTTGGCAAATTTTTGGGTTATTTGTCAGTTATATTTTTGGTCGATTTAGTTTTGGGCGATTTTTTATATTCAAGTTTAAATTTGTTTGAGAACTGAGTTTTCCAAATCTGGACGCTTGTGTCTCATCTCTGGGTAGACCCAGAGGTTCCATCTTCAGAACTTAAGCTCGATCCGACTTCAGCTAGGTCTGTGTAAAATTTCAATGCAATCTGGTGAAACAATTCCAAATGGCAGATTTACTTCCGCAAAAAATGCCAATTCCCCCACTGTGCAATGTTGCCAATTTATAATTTGTCATGATGGTCCGTCTGGCCACACTTTGTATTTACATTTAATTCCTTGGTATGATCACTTGTATGCAGGAAATTTAAAAAAAAAAGTTAAATTAAAATTGACTTTTCTCTACAACCCCAACCCCAAAAAACCACATTCTGTCGGTAGAATCTACAGGTGTTTTGCTTTAACGGTTTGGCACCGTATGAAAAATTTAAGGATGCAATGGATGAATTAAGCGTTTTATAAACCACCGAAGCAAACGCAGTACGCCAGTATTCAATACGAATTCAGAGAGAACGAATCAGATACAAACGAAAAGATTGCTAACAGAAAAGGAAACAACAACAACAAGCGGCACAGCCATCCATCGGCACTTGAAAAGCACAAAAACTACGAATGATTCCAACAAGAGTAACGTAAGAAACACAAGGTGAATAAACTGAAAGACCGAAAATCATAACAACAATAAAACAACTGAAAGTACATATTTTGAAAAGAGAGAGAGAGAGAGAGAGAGAGAGAGAGATAATGGATACGCACTCACACGCATACTAGTAAAATATGAGCTTACGCGCATTTACGCTAGACTTGCCAACCCGCCCAACAAATGGCGTTGTGAGGGAGTTTATTTTGACAAAAATGTAATGTGAGTTTTCGACTTTGTCCAGCTGTACCACAAACATTGTCAGAGCTATTGTGCCCAACTTTATCATAAAGTGTGTTTTCTTATCTCTCTTATGACGTTAGCACTTTGTTTCTAGCGAATACAGTTGTAGAAACATTTCTAAAAATATCGATTTAAAAAAAAATAAATTTACTTGAGACCGCCACAAAATGTTACAGTTCAGAGATGTTAACGTCAGCAGTATTGAGTTGGAAAGGTGCAAGAGGTTCCCATTTAACTTTTGCCCGCACGAACTTGAACACTTCGAAGATAGAGGGCATTAGGTGCAAAAACTCAAATTTTTTAGTACCAAAACGTGAATTAATTGTTAATTCTCATTCGATTTTGAAAACTCCATTGACGATTCAGACCCCGAAGCTGAATATCGAGAAAGCCATTTCTTAGATCGACTCAGAAACTGTCACCAAGACCTGGGAAAATGAAGTTGACAGATGTCAGAAATGTTATTCCATTAAATAATGGAATTATTTTTATTATAAGAAAAGATTTTATGAAATTGTCTCTGGGATTTTCCCCAAACTCCATGTCCATACAATTGTGCGAGGAAAACATTTATTTTCCCTTGGCTGAAGACAAATTCTATAAAACAGCTCATAAAATTCTTTCTACACTTAGACTTAATGTTATTGGTATGGATGGAGCCGCTGTGTAATATGAAATAATATAAAGATGTGTACGCAAATATTGTGGAATAACAAAAAGGTACTGGGGAGACATCTACATCTGACTATTCGCTGCTTTGTTGGATTGGCAAAACTGCAATGCATTAAATCAGATTCGACTCAAGGAAACCTTCCTTAATGTCATTATTATTTACTCGCTAAAAACAACTTTCTTTTATTTCCAATTCTATCTAAACAGCTGACACATTGGAGGTGATAAAATGACGAATTGACGCCCGCCGATCAGAATTAGCCCTACTGGTGCCGCCAATAATTGCTTATCAAATATCAACAACAGCAGCAACCATATGAAGGTTCACATACATGTTGTCCATATGGTCCAACGGCTTCGCGACTCCAGCTTTTAACAGCAGCAGCAGACATTCCTCAAAAATATGGCCACTCTCGGAAACAACAACTGTAAACAATGATTCATTTGCCGAAACATAAATACCAACACACACACATGCTCATGCATTGTTGGATACATGGATACGATGTCTGGCATTAAAGTTACGCACAGTGAACGAATTCAACGAATACGTATTAGGTCCATAAACACTAAACATAAGAGTACAGTGAGACAAAGCCAAAATTGTACACTCGGTTTGTTTTTACAAAAACAAAAATGAAAACAATAAAAAAAACACTTCAGAGCAAATGAGTCTTAACTGGCTGTGGGACAGTGGGAGAAAGCAAAACACTCGGACAAAATAATACAAAATGAGTGTAAATTCCCCCCTACATTCGCAGCCAAAGACCATTCCAGGAATTCGTTTTTTTTAAGATATGTGGTAAAAAGCCCGATTCTCCGAGTCATGATGTTGTCTAAATTCCATAAAAGTAAGAGGACGTTATAGAAGACCATATTAACAACAGCAACCAACATTAGAAATTGTTTGTCTGCAATGTCAGCATAACCAGCCCCGAAGGACTGAAGGTAGCATGTACGGACATCAGATGAACCGTGAAGGTTTGCTCTTCACTTTCTGACGTTAAGACCCGACTGTATTTTGCGGCCAACTGGGTAGTGAATCTGATAACACATTACACAGACTTAGGGAAACGCCACGACAGTAGTTGCTGTCAAACAGATGAAATCAAAATGTAAACCTATTTAGTCCAACTGTTAATTTAATTCAAATTTGACAAAAATTGCCTATCAAATGTCGCTATCGTGTCACACAGAAGGTCCGGCGGATATGACTAAGTCGTCTGATCAAGAAAATATATTTCAGAAGAATGTTTCAAGCATTCAGTATTTCCTTCAGCTCCCCCTGTGAAAACTCAGGTGTACGAATACGGCTTTGCCGTACTGTACCGCGCCTTATTTCAATGAATCGCCAGTCGGGTCTGCATCCCGACACATTTTACGCACTTGTGTTGTTCGTTTCTCTGTTTTTGGGCTTTCGATACACATTTGTTGCGTACACATTGTCGTAGGGGGCGGGCGGGCGCCTGTGCGTTCCGTTGGTCGAGCTCTTTACCATTTTAGCATTCCTTTTTGACTTTTTTGTTTTGCTTGGATTTTTCGCTTAGTGTGTGAGTGTGTGTTTGTCCGATTGTGCGTGTTTCTGATTGTGTTGCTTTTGGTGTGTGTCCGTGTATTTAAATAATCTTCAGTCAAATGGAATTCCCTCTGCCTCTGCGACTCATAATCGCATTCGTATTCTCTTGGAAGTCGTCTTTTATTTTGGCTTTTGTAAACAAAACAATTTATCGTAAAAAAGTGGTTTTTGTTTCGGTTCAGCTGTGTTTTTTTTCTTGTTCAGTTCGTTTCGGTTCTTTGGCCAACATGTGAAATTTTACTTTAGTTTCTAGAGGTCAAATGACCGCAGTTTACACGAATGTTAAGTGCAATTATGTTTAGGGTTCTTTTTATTTGAATTTAAATCAATTTTTCAAGAAATCCGAATAGAAATTGCGACAAACAGAAGAAAATTACTAAAGAAATTTTAGAATTTCTTTTCAATGACTTCTCAACACGAAATGTGGTCTCATAATTACAATTTTATCGCCGAAAGTATGTCAACCGATTATCTTTGAGTTAGACTTAGCGACCAAAAATATAATCAAATTAACCGAAACCGATTCATTCATCCATTCATATTGTTACCAAAACACCAAAGCGTAATTGAGCCAATTTAATTACTGCTGGCAACATTGGGTTTGAACGATATTCGCAACATTGACATTTATGTCTTCCTCAACATGGGAATAACAGAGAACCAGGCGTAGTTCATCCTTGTGGTAGCCAGGTCCTTCCTCGAGTTATCTCCGATTGTTTAACTTCAAACTTCCTACAACTTCTAATGGCTGCGATTAATTAAAACCGCACAAATACATAATTCTCCCGTTAAAACAAAACCACACTTATCATATTCTTCACTCGGTATTTAATTATTATTTAGTACAGACACCAAGAACACACACACACAGACACACAATATGCGTATGACCTCAATTAGTTGTTTAAACTTTTGATAAGAGCGGTTTTACCCACGAAAAAGTGTTCAGCTTTCAAATAAAACTGACACCAAACACCAAAAGCGAGGTCTGCCCGTCCGCCAACAAAAAAAAAACATATCTTATCGGTGCATATGGTATAGAAATTGTTTTGTACACACACACACACACACATACGTATGTCCATGAGTACATGGTTTTTGGGTTGATTTACGAAATATTCGTACATATCTTATCGGCGTTTAATGAATTGCCTGAATGATGTCTGTCATGTTTGAATTTTCCCCTCGACGATAATACTTCACTATACGATGATAAAACTAGAACCATTGAGTTCGTTCGAACCAAGCTCGCCTTCATGTAGGGATACAATTTTCCAAAGGCAAAAAAATGCTAGTTTTGCAAAACTTCGAATAAAAAAAAAACAGGAAAATATTCTCTTGGCAGGGAAAAATTACTTAAGGGTTATTAATAAATCGTTCGCAACAAAAGGACAAGAAACTGACAATATCTTTGTGTCTACTTCTCCTCCCCTCTCTCTTTCGTTTGTCAATTTTCATGAGCAATTGTCAATGAAGACCTTTTTGGTTGCAATGGAGGTGGCATACGCCGACTTAGGGCAACGCTATAACAGAACTTGATGTAAAATAGATGAAATCGAAATAGAAACCAACAATGGCTGTTCGTCGGGCCATCTCAAATGGAATGTCTTACAAGAGCGCATACGATGACTGTTTGGTTGCATCGACTTTGTACTCTAAACAAACCCAAGTCAAAAATAAAATCTGTGTTATATTTCAAAATGAATAAATTAATTTTTAAATATTCGTCTGATACGCACGTATAAGACATTCCATAAACACATTTGAGATGGCACGACACAAGTGACGCCGTGGACAGTTGACGCCGTTCGTCATTGGTCACGAGCGATGGAAAAATCCCTCAGCCGACCGAAAACCACCTGCACCGAATCCCGAATTGGGATTGTTTTACGCTGATGCAAAGTGTTTTAAATCGCTTAGAATGTGGGAGATGTGCAGTGTGAAATCGTACATTTAAATGCAATATTTGTTTATAAAAATGCTGTTGGAAAAACCTGTATTTTTCAAAAATTATCACTAAAATGTTTTAAATCTCCACCTTAAGAGCATTTGAATCCGAACATTTACAGAGTTATTAACAAGGTTGAGCCGGAAATTGTTTTTGTTTCGCAATTTATTTTTGTCGAAAAAAATTCATAAAAAAAAATCGAAAAATCTCAAGAAAAAAGTTCCACTTTCAGTTGTTTATCATGATGTCACACATGTTTGAATTAAAATAAATTGTAGATCATTGAAATCGACGATGGTTTTTTTATTAACAATACAAATTTAATTCTAGAATTGCGCTCTTTTTTTTAACTAAATCACAATTTTATGATCAAAAATGTCAATGGGAGGCAATAGAATGTGTCTTCACAAAATTGTAAATAAAATCGAAAGTACTTCATTGATTTTATTAATTTTTACCTCATTTTGTTTGTAAGATATGTGACTTTATGATTAACAACTGTAAATGGAGACTGTTTGACCTTTTCGATTTTTTATGAGTTTTGCTTGAGAAAAAAAATACGAATTTTATGAATTCTTTGCAACACAAAAAATTACGAAAATAAAAAAGGTTCCGGCTTAACTTTGTTAAGACATCGGTCAATTCATTTTCAAGTTATGGCAATTTAGGCAACAAAAAATCCAATAAAAAAAAACAATTTTTTTAAAAAATCCTATACATAGAAAAAATGTTTGCACTTAGGGAACGGACCACAATACTTCAAAATTATATAGTGGCACATTACACTTTTTTTTCGTTGCATAGTTTAAATATGTGCCTAGAAATGTATGACAAAAAATGCACTGATAAAGTACTGCATTTAGTTGCTGCAACTTTCGTAGTTTTCTGTGTCTGCGACAGCCCGATTTTTGGGTTTATCGCAGCGCAGCCTTAAACACATGTAAACCAAACACGTATCGTAGTCTTTGC
This sequence comes from Hydrotaea cyrtoneurina, assembly GCA_958296145.1. Lineage (NCBI taxonomy): Eukaryota > Metazoa > Arthropoda > Insecta > Diptera > Muscidae > Hydrotaea > Hydrotaea cyrtoneurina. The sequence continues at coordinate 42,658,396 of OY282512.1, forward strand.
ATGGGGAAAAGAGACGACAAGACTATAGCAACAAATATTGTAGGAAATTCGCTTGGATTTGAGATCAGCATATATCCTACTATATGTAGGGTGTTCCAGCATCTTGATGCCTTCGCCGCAACATAACCTGTGAGGGGTGCAGGGAAGTCATGGGTTTTATTTGTGTGTGTTGGGGGGGTAAACTGTCAGGAAAGTCATAAGTGTTTGTGTTGGCTCATGGTGAGGTCCAACCCCCCCACCCCCCATACCCCTTCAAAAGCTAAACGAAGGGTGAACACACACACATACACTAACAGGCATACGCAAGTCGAGGGGAGACAAATCGAATCGAAGAAAATTATAGTGTGCGACATGGCCGACTGACACGCAACGCAACACAACTCAACGACGACATGTCTCTATATTGTGTCGCCCCGTTGTTGTTGTTGTTGTTTTTGTCGTTGGGTTTGTGGTTGTTGCTATTGTTGCTGCTGTTTGATTAAATTGTGACCCAATTCCGGAAATTCAGTGCATGATTGTTGTGGCCCTATTCAAACGTGCTTGTGTGTGTGTGCGTTTGCCTGTCACTGCCGGCAACGACGTTACATCCCCTCCAATAAAATCACACACACACACATGAATCTTCCAGTATCCGCAACAACGAAGCCAATGTAACTCAAACATCGTTTGTTGGTAATGTCAGAGTGACAAAAGCTGTGGCAGAACAAAAAGAATTAAATGAAAAAAAACAAACCGGGAAGGAGGGGGGGGGGAGTGGATAGAAATCCCCATTTGACTGGGTGTATTTCTCCGTATCACCATCAATACATGGGGAAGATGAAAGGACTACGCTAAAGTGAAGTAAGAACGACGTTTGCCGTCAATCCTTCACACAGTAACATTGCAATTCTGGCATAAAGCCAAGGCCCAGCGAACAGAGAGAGAGTGGGAGAGAGAGAGAGAGAGACGGAGAGAGACAATGGAGTGGTGTATATGAAATCCAAACTGTCCATGATGATGAAATATGTTCAATGATACCTGCGTAGCTGTTGTTGTTGTTGTTGGTTTTCTGTCGATTTTACTTTCCATTGTTGCCAACTCCTGGCCCCACCGCCACCGCCATCACCACCCACATTTGTTTTGTCGTTTCTTTCTATTTCATTACAAGTTGTGTGAGTAAGACATCTAAGCACCAGCCAAACCTGAAACACCGTTTGCCACTCAGACGTTCGGTCGGTCGGTATGACTATATGTATGTGTGTGTGTGTTGTGTTTATCTTGTCATTAAGTTTCATGAAGTGCTGAAAAAGATGACATGTTGCACGGAAGAGCGACAGAGCCGCTGGCCGTAATGCCGGTCTGCTGCTGCCTCCCTACCACCCATCCTTCGACCGTCACTCCCTCTTTCATTTCTGGATTTCTGTTGTTGTCTTTTATTGTGCCTACCGGTGCGTGTGAATATTTTGCCCGCTGGCATACATTTTATACACACTTTGCCTGTGTGTCTCTTTCGGTTTCTGTTTTTTTTTTCTTTGGCTATGACTGAATTTGTTGGTACACGAATCGCAAACCCGCCAAAATGCTACCGTTGTTGTGGTTGCTATTGCTGTTAGTCTTGGGCTAACTGGAAATACCTGGGCTGTGTGTATGTGTATTTCTTGCCAAAAGCCGGTATTTGAAAAAAGGAGGTAAGAAAATTTGTATTCTTGCGAAATTAGGCGATTTGTAAGTGGTCCATAGGTCATGCTTACACCGATGTACGTTCAAAGAGGTCATAGCTAATGCTGGCGACAATCACAGAAGACATGTGGCTGTGAAATCCGGCTAAGAATATCTGCCATATTGCAGAGGCGGTTAAAATTTCGCCGGAGCTGGCTATTAAATTGCGAGGCAAATTGCCAGTTTGATAGGGTGTTGCCAGTCGAACATTGTAGACGAGATAACTGGAATGTGTGCCCCAACCAGGACAAGATAACTTGAACATTCATTCGAAATTGTTCACAGCTCATCAATCAGAGATGTGCATTAGGGTGGAGTGAAATTCAAAAAAAAAAAGTTAACCTCGGAAAGTGATGTAGTCTGGGGTCCTAATGAGGGGAAAAATAAAGAAAAAAAATTAAAAAAAATTTTAGGTGTCGCGCCACTCCCTCGAAATTTGGAAATTATCGCTATTTTGGCGTTGATTTTAGAAAAATCCTAAAAAGTTTTATGTCAATAAATGTTTGCAATAGTGAAAACAATGAAATAAGGGCATGAAAAAATTTAAAAAAAATTTTCTCATTGTTCAAAAATTTCAAAAAGTAAAATAAGTCAAATCGTCCCTTCTTCAGAAAATTGACTGAACAATGAAATCGCCACCAAAGCTACAAATATTAGTCGATTATCCTCATATTTGCCTCAAATACTTTTGTTTGGGCACTGAACAAGCTCAAACTTTTAAATTTCGAATAAGTTAAGTCGTTAATTTTTAGGATTTTTCTAAAATCAACGCCAAAATAGCGATAATTTCCAAATTTCGAGGTAGTGGCGCGACCCCTAAAAATTTTTTAAAATTTTTTTCTTTATTTTTCCCCTCATTAGGACCCCAGACTACATCTCTTTCCGAGGTTAACTTTTTCAAATTAAAAAAAAAGCATGTTATCACTCCACCCTAATGTGCATCCTACACCCTCAAAAAATGGAGCTAGTCATTGTATTTTCCATTAGATGCTTACCTGCAGACATATTTGCAGTTAAAGTTATTAATCCTACTTTTTCGGTATTACTGCGGTAAGAATTCTCTTCTAGTTTTTCACGTTTTTTTTTTTCAATTTTGGAATATTTTTTTGATGTTTTTGACAATATTTATTTATTTAATTCCACAATATGCTGTGGATACTTCTGAAATTGAAATTTCCAAAGACACGAAAATTTATGAGAGGCAACACACGATGTTGTCAGATATTCATCACTAGATGGCGACATAAGATATAATGAAATATAAATGGCCAAAACTCATGACATTGTCAGATACTTAAATCAAAAGATACCCACATAACAACCGCGAAAAAGACGAACGAGCCATTTTTTTCCCACATTCGCTTTTTAATGAAATTCAATAGAAAATTGTCCAAAGCTGTTAATCCCAAAATATTAGAAATTGTTTTTGTTTTAAATTTTTATGTTTACATAGATAGAGCAAATTCAATTGTATCGTAAAGCCACACTCTTTTTTGCTTGTCCACAAAAAAATCCCTTTCCTGTAACATTTTCTTTTTTAGGGTTACATCTTCGTCGCAGTTATGTCGTTGTTTGTATAGCTTTAATATTAGAAAGATGGATTTTCCAAATCACCAAATATGAATAATTTCATTGAATCAATGCACATATTTTATAATTCATTATAACATCCGCCATCTTGAAATTGACAATCTCTCTCACATACATTTGTTCATAGTCCAGTTCATTTCCAACGACAATTTTTCAATAAGTTCAAATTAACACCAACATTAACGAATATCACATGTTATGACAAATTGACATTCAAATCAGTGAAAACTTTTGAAAGGTTGAAGCACGTGGATCATTCAGTTTCTGCCGTCAGTCGCTACAAATTTCAGCATCATTGAGGACTGAATCATCTATGTATGCGATTTAATCATTTAAAATCACTTTCAAACAATCTAAGTCTCTATTCAGAGCCAAAAGATCTAGGTGTCAATAAAACATATCCATCCGGAGATGTTAAAATTATTCCCAGCCGGAGATTGAAGTCTGCAAATGGAATTGGCCGTCTACTACATATCCATAGACTCATTACTTACTTCTTGAACACTTCAGAAATTCTGAGATTTACTTTCCGTCTGTGATAGGAACCTGGCATACAAAGGGCCTTCTCAATTCGTCACCATTTTACCAAAAAGTGCTGCACAATTCCAATATGAAGAAACCTCGTCCTCGTCATTTATTCACAATATGGAATGTCGTTGGCCTTGACAGAATACTTCCCCTAATGTCCTCCCAGTGTGAAGAGCGTTCGATGGCTGGCCATTGTTTTCGGTAGTCCTGAATTTTATTTACCTTACCATGACCTTTATGGGGCTCAACAATTTGACACCCGCTGTAACTGTCGACAAAATAAATCCTGACTGGTAAAAAACATGTGTATCGATCAACCCCTCAGAATTGTTGGTTTAATCAGACATACAAAGCTGTCTCATATCCAAAAACGAAAAGAGACAAAAAATACCCATACTGAGCTGCTTAGGCGAGAAAAACTTCTTCATGAACAGCGTGTTCGGGCTAAAGCTATTTCTTCTCCCAGGGTAAGGAAGCGCGTTCGGTCATTTGTAAGAAGGGTAAGGGACAATTCTTCATCATCTATTCCAAATGTCGTTAACGATGACCGAATAGTCACTGACCCGGTTGACAAAACCAGGTATCTGGCTGAAATTTTTATTTATCTTTGCCCCTTTCCACCCTCCAATACCCTTTCTTCATAGGACGCATAATCTGAGTTGTAGTCAATACAGAAAAGAAACTAAACTTTCATTGCACCAACCATTGATTTCACCATTCTGAAGAGCAGAGTTCAATGAACTTCGATTGTCATACAGTCGACTGCAGTTATTTCGACAGGTGTTTAAGATGAATGTTCGCTGAATGAATTATTATCTCAATAAATCGATAAAAGAAAGAATTGATAATGAAACAATGACAATGTGGTTCATTGTTCTTTCAACAGAGGCTCGGAGTCATTGTCGGTTTGGCAATAGCTTGTGGAGTCACACACCCTAGCAAATGAATTAAAATAATTCTAATCAGTCAACATAATTTCTGGTCAAATGATTCCCAATCAAAAATCGGGGGCAGCATATGGCACCATATGTGACTTCTGTCTCAAGGGCTCATGTGGGCTCATGTGGCCCATTTCTCAATAGTGTAAGAACAAACTATAACTCAGCAACAACATTTGCTAATCATATTAGGGAAATGTATTTAAAAATAAATAAATACAAAAAAACCGAAAACTACGTCTTAATTTTTAATTTGGTTTCGTTTTCGTGCGTTTCTTTCCTCTTTACAGCCCACAAACTGGATAATTTGCGTCGTAATGTCGACGTAACCATTTACACACACACACAAAATCGCAGATACACTTCCCCCCCACTCCCCACCGTAGGGCAAATTACCACTCCCCTCAGACTCACAGACACACACTCGTATTCACATATATACGCAACATAATGTTGCTGATGATTTATGAAATATGGATCAGAATAATACGAGAGGGAGAGTGAGAGAGAGAGAGAGAGAGTAATAACAACACGAGTAATAACAATGATAGTATCAACATAGCCCTGGGCCAAACTACGCACTATTCCCCCAAACATATATTCTATGAACATACCTACGTACGTACAGACATACATACACACATATCTGTGCTTATGATTTTGGGATATATTAGCCTGGGTCGTACATGAATTCTTAAATCGTCATAAACTAAACCAAATTTCCCCAGCACACAGAAAAGCGTTGTAGTTTTTTCAACTGCAAAATTAATTAATTAATTTAATAATTGATACGAAATCAGGGTATTGCGGGGGAGGAAAGAGGAAGTAGTGTTTGTTGACGTTTGTCTTGAATTTGAGAATGTCATAGCGGGATGGAAAAAACGTGTAGGAACAGTTCGACTGAAAAATGAATTTTCCTGTCATCCGATCAACCGGCCATTTGACAATGGACGAATGGAAACAGAGACCCCATCCAATGTACAACTATTTTTGAGTATCTGTACATGTGCACAAAACAGAAAACTATGAAGACAACAACATTTACGCTTTACAACGACGGCTATTAAATGGATTCCAGAGGGCCAGTCGACAGCCACCAGTCTCCCAACCGGCTGGCTGGCTATACATTCCTGTACACAATGCCCAACTGGCCGTCCGTCTATACGACCGCCCTGGTTGGCGCGCTGGAGAGGGCGGATGGCGGACACAAGATAAACAGCAATAAATAAAAGGCACCTACGCGCTGACACACCGTGTATCTGAATAAAATGCTAATTAAATGTTGTTGTTAGAATTTAAAGACGACGAGACAACGGAAAGCACCAACAAAATCCAATCGGATCATGAATGTTAAAATACAAAACTAACGTAAATACATAATTTATACACACATTCATGTGTGTGTGTGTTTGTGTGTGTTTACATCTGCATGTGGATTTCCACATCAGAACATAAACCAATGTAACACACATACATTCATTCAACGTTGGAAAGGCCCAGCGTTTGGGGAGAAGGAGCTGTAAGGCCTTATCGAAGGCATTCCAAAGCAGTCACATGGTTGTCGGACCTCAGCAACGTGGAGCGTCTTAGGCAGCAGATTTCGAAGAGAAGCAATGGCGAAGATCGACCATCCAGATCATTCAAAGCGGTGGACTCTTCATCAGTAATGAGGTTTTCTATCGTTCTGCTCGATGTCTACTCGTATGAACTTTGGTGTTTTTTTTTTGGTCTGACACAGCAGGTGGCAACGCTGTCGTTCTTTGACGTTTCGGATCTGTCACTGAACCCGGATGCTTCAGGTGGAAAAGCTCAACATTTTACCATACACATTCATGTTGATTTCATTTAAATATTGCCTAGCAAAGACACGAACCATTTATTTTGACAATTGTAGCAGGTTAACCAAATTATTTTCGGACCACTGCATTTGTCTCTAAATGTAATGTCTGACATTGTCTAGAAACCGAGATTTTCATTAACGCATTCATGACCAAGAATTTTTTTAGAAAAGTTTTATTTATTTATTATTAATTACAATACAAAGTAAATTTATATTCTAATTTTTGGGTCCAAGGGTAAACCGGGTGACACAGACCATATGTTTTAGATTTTGCAGCGACAGACCAAAGCCTCTGGTGGGAATCGAACCCACAACCCCCACGCTGATAGGCATGCACGCTACCAACTCGCCTACCGGGGCGCTTAGAGAGAAAAGTTTTATATTTTATAAAAAGGTGTCATGAGTTCGAATCCATTGATATTTTTAACTTTACGAAATCCTTTTCTCTGTGCCATAAGGCATCGCTGGCTATGAATGGGTTAACATTCCCTGCTGGACCACAGGGAAGCGTCTCCCAAATCGGTGAACTGCATAAGTTATATGCTAACTGAAATAAAGCAAAGAATCGCACTGTCAAAAGGATTCCATTTCGGGTTAAGCAAACGATTCAAGAACTGAGCCCTCTATCGTTAAACTAAAACAACACTGTACAGCACGCGTATTCTGCCGGTGCTTCTTGCGCCGAAACCTCGAGTTCTTGCGAAAGCAGATGAATCTGTGCTGGGTGTATTTGAGAGAAAAATCCTTCGCAAAATCTAGGAATACAAACGTTACAGCCAGAAAGAGGTTGGACGACATCTACCGAGGAAACATATTGACGATGTTGAAACAGAAATCATCCCAGCTATTGCGCAGGTGGAAACATGGCTGATTTCCTCAGGTTTGACCAAAGACCATTAAATACATATACGTCTTAAGTTGTCTGCTTAATATTTCCAAAAGAGGGCGTATGTGTATATTGTCAGCATAAAACCAGTATTTTCTCTGATCTCCTTTGTAAAACTGCCCTGGTCTTTGGTTTGACGTTGGCTGCGTTGATAACAAGTCGGAAATCGGTGGAGTGTATGAACGTGAGAGTGGGAGACCAAGACATACAATCAACCCGTTTCCTGAAATACCTGGGAGTCCTGGTCGACTGAGTTTTAAGAACCACATTTGTGGCAGGAAACCAGGCCTCATTAGCCAGGATCCTGCCAAATATCGGAGGACCCAAACCAGTACGACGAAGGTTGCTGGCAAGGGCAGTAAAATCAGTGATGCTATACGTTTGCCCGGTGTAGGTGGGGTCAATTATTCTGAAATGCTCTAAATGAAAGTTGACCTCAACTTACAGACTCGGTACAGTGAGAATCATCAGTGGGTTACGGGCAATATCGGAGGAGGCAGCTGGAGTAGTCGTTGGTCATAGATCCATAGACCTGTTGGTTATAGAGTGTAATAGAATATGTGACGGAAATTCAGAGAGCGGAAATTGTCGGAGAAGAGCGCTTAAGTTCACTTGCTATATGAAGCTGGAGCTGATCGACGAAAGTAAGACGGACCCAACAGAGAACATACGGAGCACTTAACTGGTCACGGATGTTTTCAGAAGTACCAGCAGATATTTGGTCATGACAGCTCTCCTACGTGCCCATGCTGTCTGAAGATCGAGCATGTTGTGTTTCAGTGCTCTTACTGAATTTCAGTATTTGATGGAATTCATCTTACAAGGTAAGCAGAATTGGGAACCGGTCAACTGACATATAACAACAATTGTCTCAGAGCTTGGATGCACGGAAAGAAGACGATCTGAGGAAAGCTGACCACAATAAACACTCGGAGATAGCATGATTGCTAAGCGGTCATTTCCCTTCGCCAATCCACTTAATTTTTCGTAAAAGAGAAAGTAAGTGGTCTCGATTAGGGGTGTAAGAGAAGCACCCCTTCCTTAATGGATCAATGAAGGAAAGACGTGCGTAAGAAGGCCTTCCAGAACGTTTCCTATTGGAGGGCCTTATCCATTCCGGCGCTGAGTATTCGCAAATACGTGTGAATATGCATTAGCAATCTATGTGCGAGTGTGCGTTAAGGGTGTTACAACCCAGCAAACCAAATGCTTGGACTTTTCATAATTCTTACCGAGTTCTATCGCATTTTTTTGGAAGTGTCTACGAGATTTTTTACCTCGAAAGGTATGAGATCTTTTATTCGTTGTTTTTGACTACTCCACAGGGGATGTCCCCAAGAATGCAAAGAACTATCTTAGCGATAGGAAGAACGGGTATTGGAGGGAGGAAAGAGGGATTGTCTTAGCGATAGGAAGAAAGCGTGTTGTAGGGAGGAAAGAGGGAGTATTGTTTTTTGATGTTTGCCTTGAATTTGTGTAAGTGAGAGCTGGCAGGGAAACCCAGCGAAGAACAAATTTTCTCCATAGTGCGTTGTCCGGTCAACCGCCCATTTGACAATGAACGAATGAGATTCCCAGTGTAGCCGCGTATTCCGGCTAAAAGTTCTAACGTCAGGGACCAGATGACGGATATCTGACAAACAGAAATATTTTAGGTATTTTATTCATAGGGTTTGGAACAACATCTGATTGGTGAATACTTTACTGGTCTTTTTCCAGGTAGATCTGAACGAATTCGAAGCGACTTCTGAACTGTGCGTCTGTAAGAGATATGGAGGGATTGAAGAGGTCATCGCTGAGACATATGTTTGCCGGTAAGATGACAGAAATGAAATACATTTTTATGATAAAATGTTTTCTATTGTGATAACATTTTGACGGAAGCGGTTTCTCCACCATTTGATTTTGGTCGGATTTTCCGGATTTTCCCGGACGACCGTTTTAGATCTTATCTGTACGATTTTATTGTAATCAGATCGGCACCCTGTACGATTTTATGGTAATCAGATCAGCACCCTGTATCCATATTTGGCCTCATCATCGAAATCTTTAACAGTTAAATTAAGCTCGCTTTCATAATGTCTCAAGACTTTGAATATTTCGCTGTTATTGAAATCGGTCTGTCTTCTCCATTTTAAACACACACCATTACAACTCTTTCGATATACGAGAGAGCGTGTGTGTGTGTGTGCGTGTGATATTGGCCCAATCAAAGCCACCAAAGAAACCCGTAAACAATCTAAGGTTTAATGTCTGATTGTAGTGCGAATCATTCATGCCACTCTTTGGCAGTTTGGCTGAGCGCATAAATGATCGTTTGTCTGTCCGAACGTCGGCCTGTCTGTCTGTCTGTCTGCATGTTTGTTTACTGGTCTGCACTTAACATTCCATTCACCGCAAATTTAATCAAAGTATTTGGGTCAATTTAAAATTATACTCAATTTTCGCTTTCCTTTGCCTTCTTTCGCGTAGCAGGGTTTATTATTCTCTGTGTCTTTATTTTCGTCTTTCTCATTTCTTGCACTCCGTCTGTATCCAGCATTGATTTCTATTTCAATGATTTTTTTTTGTGTTTTTCGAGATCTGTTTTTTGTTTTGTCGAATTTGAAAGTTTCAGTTTCTTTAGAGATCCCTTCAAGCAAGTGGATAAGAATATCCGGTGGTTCATCATTTCGAACGTGCTAGCCAAATCGCACTTTCATCACCCAGTTAAATGGACCAACAAAGCCCGATGTGTATTAAATACCTCCCGTGATGAAATACTTTCCACCTTAACAGCGATACCGATAAAACCAGCAGACGGACTTAAAGTGAATTCATGAAGGCACAACAGTGTTTGGTAAGCTAGTGTAAATGTTACGTCAGAGATTTTTGGTATTGCATAAAGTTCTGTTTAAAGAATTAGTAAAATTATTTTCTTGAAGACAACTTGAAGGGGAAAAGTGATTCAATCAAAGTGATTCTGTCATCTGATATGACCTTCCCAGGGGCCCAGCTGCCCATACAAATCGTGTAAGCGCATGAAACGAAATGGTGTCTCTCGCATACAAATCTGCTGAATGGTATGCAGTACTTTTTCTTCTGCTGGATTAGGATCAAAGTAATTTTTTCCTAATTTCAAAATCTGAAAAAGGTGAACATTTTAAATAAAAACAAACCTAAAAACAAAAAATGCCAAAAAAAAATGTGTCACCCCTAAAATCGAAAAATATGAATAGTATGCATATTTGGAAATATTTCGAAAATATATCGATTAATCCGATTTTTAATCTTAATACTTTAAAATAATCGTTCACTCCTTGCCTACTATCAATTTTTTTTTTAAAAACAAAAAATGCCAAAAAAAATGTGTCCCCCCTAAAATCGAAAAATACGAATAGTATGCATATTTGGAAATATTTCGAAAATATATCGATTTATCCGATTTTTAATGTTAATACTTTAAAATAATCGTCCACTCCTTGCCTACTATCAATTTTTTACAGAATCGCAAACTAGATCAAAAGTTACAGACTTATTGGCCGATGGCAATGACTTCTGGACCACTGTGCAGTAGGGTGTCCACAAAAAAATATTTTTTGTTGGCTCAACCTGATTTTGGTAGCTTAGGGTGTCAAGTGTTGATTGGTTTGATTTTTTTTTCAGGTTTTTTGGAATAGTTTTAGAATTTCCACAAACCGAGTTTGTGGCGAAAAATTTGGCTTTTCTGAGTTTTTTCGTATTTTAAATACGAAGTTGATCAACTAAAAGCATTTTCCATGTCTTTGAGGCATCATTTCAAAGGCAAAAATGTTCGTGCTTTAATTTGCTGTATTAAAAACAGAAGATTGGTAATTTTTTCCTGCTCATTTAGCTGTCACATATAAATTTTTTAGGAAATTTTATACCGGATTCTCCAACAAGAGGTGTTGTTTTGAATCACCCGGTATTTCGGTAGCTGTCACTTTTGAAGCTTCTGTTCTTTGACATTTGACAAGTAAAAACTACGCCATTTCTAAAATTGGAACGATACACGATTTAACAACGCATTGAAATTATTAAAATTCACTACAAAAATTGTGAAAATCTTGCTGTCACAGTTCGCAAAACTAAAAAGTTTCCGGTCCGTGTTATCTCTCGAAGAGGTGATCACAATTGACCACCGAGATCTTGTGATTCATCACCCCGCGACTTCTTCCTTTGGGACCACGTGAAAGACAAGGTCTACGGACACAGCCCAGCGTCGATGCAAGACCTCAAAGATAGAATTCGTGAGGTTATCGAGGGCATAGGGCAGCCACTTTGCGATTTGATTATGGAAAATTTCATGTAAAGGATATGGTCCTGTAAGCGTGGTCGTGGTGGCCTTCCCCTTTATTATGAAATAAACATCCGATCATTTATCTTAAAAAAATTTATTTTTCTTTGAATACCAAAATAACACCTCTTGTTGGAGAACCCTGTATAAACAAAAACAAAACATTACATAACAAAAATAATGATGCCGTCTGATGGTAAAATTCTAAGTAATTTAAAAAAAAAATGTTAACTTTACTCTTGACGATTCAAAGTTGTGGCTGTCAAAGTATTGTAGGATTTCATGAACACCCTACTGTGCAGCCCTCATATGTTTCAGATTGTCCGAAGTTTGGGTTTGGGACTTGAAAAGGTTAGACAACTGAACTCATATTTTCCACTGTAATAAAACAATTGAACGTTGGCCTGAAAATTACATAAATTTGTTTGCCATCATACAATTTTTAGTGTATGGACATGCAAATACATGCCGACCACATAGAAAGTAATCACTTGTTGTGGTTTCGATATTTTGTCAAAAAGCTGTTTTGATTTTGATTGTCCAAATCATTGTGGCCCAACGTTTTCAGTCTTTCATTCGCACCGGAAATTCAAATCGTTCGTCTTCATCGTGTGTGTGCTTCAATAATTTATGAAAATATTTCCAGTTGTATTTTCGATAAACTTTTAATTTCATTGAATTCAGGTTAAATATTTGTTGTGGCTGTTTCTTCTACCAACACTTTGTCACAATGCATTTATTCATTCATTGGTTGGGTTTCTTCATTTCGTTCGGACGTTTTTAACTGGAAACTTTTTACACAGACACATAGACAAACAGACAAAAAGTGAAAGCGTATCTGTCGCTGTGAACATTTAACGAAAATGCTTAAAATGCTCATCATCATCATCATCGCTTTTAATAGACAATTTTGTTTTTACTCAAAAACGAAAAAGTATTCAACAAAAACAAAAAAAAATTAACGTTAGACGCCTGAATAGTCTGTGCGCCGACAATTGCCGTGAAACTTTTAAGGAGTTGGCATTTTTAGGAAAACTTGATTGCCATTAAGGGTCAAACGACATTTTATCTGTGTGTGTGTTTGAACAAAATCCCAAACTTCTGTTGTAACTTTAATGGGGTTGTGACTGACTCAATTGAATTTTTAACAAAATGCGACAGCGACAACATAATTAATCAGAAAGCTGGTTTTGCAGCGAAAGTGATCTTAAATAGAACTCACTGGCGCCATCTATGCAGAGACTTGAACCTTCTTCTTGTGAGATGGTGCCATTTTGATGTGCAAACTTTAAGGCCAACGGGTGACTCACTTAACATTGAAAGCCTTCAGAAAAATAGTGATTTCGAAGAGATATTTTCCTAAAAGCAGACACTTTGGCAGTAAAACAAAAAACAATCTTCTAGTGAACCGATTCGAATTTTACATATTTTTACATAGTCGTTTTATTTTTTTGAAATACCAATTGATACCCTAATTTCTACATAAAAGGGGTTGCCAACAAGAGGTGTTATTTTGAATTGCCCGGTATTTCGGTAGCTGTCACTTTTGATGCTTTTATTCTTTGACATTTCACACGTAGAAACTACGCCATTTGTTTTGTCAAAAATCATCTAGCTGAGTCTTTTTCGAGTGCTTATGATGATCAAAATGTGATTAATCACAGACGCAAGCGAAAACAGATTCGAAAATGAGACATGTTTGTGCTTTAAAAGCCATTCAAAGAATTTACAAAAACAAAATACACAACAATCACAAAAAGTTCATTCAGGTGTTTAAAATCGGATCTATTTTGCAATCATATTTCGCGCGTATTGAGGAGATTTTGCTTTGTTATTGAAGCAAGAGTAGTGAAACGTTCTGAACTTTCGTTTAAGTGAAGCGGATCAAGCCTTGCTTTAAATTCAAATAAAGTGTACAAATTTAAATAATAAAGTAATGTCAGCCAAACAGATAAAAAAAGTGGCTAAAAAAGATGCTGAGAAACTATTATCTCTAAATTATAAACAAATGATTAATCAGGAGGATTAATGTAATTTTCCTGATCACAATTACTGTGGTTCATGTGACATGTCTTGTCTAGTGAACAAATTGATTTCTATGTTAATATTTTAAATAAATTGAATTGAATATTTGAATGTTATATTAAAGGTTTTATTTTTTACGCGAAAATACAACTAATCAATGACTCGAAAAAGAGTCGAAAATGATTAGAAATATGACTCCAAACAGACTCGAAACGACTCATAAAAGGCTCTCCAAGAAGAATCGCGTGTAGGGAACCATTTTCTGCCGACAAAACTGTCTTTTATGGTCGGAAAATGAGTTATAAATGACTCGAATGTGATCAACAATTTCACTGGGCCGACTGGCAACGAAAATTGAATGGCAGTGAAATTTTGGCACATGTAGCAAAAAGGAATGTTAGAGTTCCCCAACATATTTATGGGATCATTCTATTGTGTAATTGTGTTTTGATCGTTTTGTCTTAATAAAAACAGTTACATTTTGTGAATTATTGAATTATTGTGAATTAAAGAATTCTTCGGACATGTTTAAAGTACAAAAAACAAAATGTTGACGTATTTATGGAAAAAAAATGGCTTGTCCATACATTTCCCCAAATGTTTTGACAATTTTTGGTGTGGGGCAACCACAACAAGAGAAGTTACTCTTGCGAAAACGTTTTTGAAATGAACGTGCACATGTAGACCCTAAGTTGTTTTTAGATGATTTTCGATATTTTTTTCAACTGGCAACATATTCGATGTAGGTGTAATGGCAGGGTAAAATTAAACTAATTGTTTATATTTTTAAAAAAAAAATTTTTGATTTTTTTGGCCACAGAAAATAATTTTTGTAAAAAAGAAAAAAAACGTATTTGTTAACATTTTACTAACTGCTTCTTAACTATTCGTTTTTTTAGGTCCCATGCTTATAAGCACTTGTTACCTTTGGTGCTTTTACCAATTACGTATGCAATTAGAAGGCGTTGCATTGAACACCCCGGCAGCTGCAGTGACACTTCTAATGCCGGCCGGTCGAAACGCTTTAAGCTGTTTTTTTTGTGCTTTTCATTGCGATTATTGTTGGATTTCCATTTGAAATGAAGATATTCCAGCAAAATGTTGCATGTTCAATTAAATTAATTGTTGTTGTTAAAAACAAAAAAAAACAAAGCGTGTTGCAGTGTTTTTTTTCTGTTCTTGTAATCATTCTTTAAATGTTTTATTTTCATGCCGTCTTTGAGTTATGGCCACGATAAACGGAAATGTAACATGAAAAAGGTATGGCGACGACGATGGCGACGCGCTTTGGCAGAATTTGATTGCGATTTGAAAAATTACAATTCAAATCCAGCCAACCCAACAACAAAACAAAATGTCCACTTTCGCATGAATGCCATGCGTCATGCAATGGCGATGGTTGTCCAGTGGAAACCATCGCACGTAATTAAGGCCAAAAATGGAGTTTTCCATCACCCAAGGAATTCTTTCGTAAAAGATACTTTTGTGTGTGTGTGTGTTTATCGCCCTCTGGTGTCTCTGGTAATGTTTGTCAAGACATTTGTCTCAAAGCAAACCTTGAGTGGAAAATTGATGTGGCCGTCCGTCCGCGCCAATGTCCATGTCCCTTTCAATGGCTGGTCATTTCTGTCTGTGGGATTTACAAAAGAAATACAAGCAAATTCTTTGTTTTTAATGACAGCCAATGACAGTTGGTGCCGGTCGACGTCACAGTTTCACTAACAGCGGCCAGGCGGACAATGAGGGCCCGACAATTCCTTGCCATAAAATTTGATAGATTTATAACACAGTCTCCAACACGATGACCACCACCTATTGTCAAATAATATTTCCCATTCGAATATAATCAGTTATTTTAAACATCAAAACAGGTAGTTTGGGATTTCAGTTTCATTTTCTTTTTCGTTTGTCTGGTATTCTGTTTCGGTTTCTTTGGCTGATTGTATTTCATTTTAAAACGTGACCTCCTCTAGGTCGAGATCTTTTGTGGAATGTTTCGTATTCTGTTTCGCTCTTTTTCTTTCACAAATACAACGAATTTATTACAAATATAAATGAGGAGAAATCAACAGAATAATTTATCGAAATAATACATTAGGGAGTTTCCTACGATTGCCTTAAATTAGCGTTTACATTTCGAAGCATAAACACTTGCTAAACATAAATCACGCCAGCCACTTGACGCCACACACACTCACTCACTCGCCGAAATAATAAATGAAAAATTACAACAACACTTTGCAGTCAAATAAAATAAATTATGGATGTGAAAAGAAAGACAGTATTTGGAGCAAATCGTTTAATTATTCTTGTTTTGGAAAATCATATCGAATCCGATTCATATTACAAGGGTTGGCCTTCCAGTCGATTTTCCTATCAAATATATCGCAGATCTCACTATTAAAAAACCTCTACGTTTATTGGCACCAGAGTACCTGGGAAGATTTAGATCGGTGATGGGTGAGTGGTCGGCATACAAAATTGGTGGCTGCCTTGATGTCCACCGAGTTCCAATTACCAATTTGGTCATTTCAATAAAAAAAAAACTCTACGAAAAAAATCCAATCCTCATAAAAACAATCGTTCACCATATTGAATTCGACATGTGGAATTCTAAAAGTCGGCGTTCAGATTCAAGAACCACCAAAGCTCCCCTTAAATCACCCTGGTTGCTAAAATATGTACAGTGCAACTTCGATAATCCGGACACATATAGTTTTAGGCTCGGTCGGATTATCGAGGCATCCGGACTATAGTAGGTCAAAAATTTTTGAAATAATCTAAGTGAATTAAAACATGAATTTGCCCTGTTCTTGCAGATACGTACATATATTTATTCAAAAACAAAAATAATACTAAATAGAATCCATATTTTTATGTGTATAACCTTATGTTCATATGAATATACATACTATGGTTTATTAAAAAACGAAGTTATTTTGTGCTGACTAACTTTGTTGAGGTGGTTAATTTCGGCTTTTTCTTCTAGCCTCTTCAACAAGAGAATATCCTGTATATCCAAATTATTCTCCTCAGCCCACTGAATGCAAAGTGCAAATGATTTCTTTGCATCTGCATTAGTGATCTTTGTTTTTACATCCATTACCATCAAGTCGTCTTCAGAGTCTGTAAGCAAAACTGACGAATTATTTGGTTTAGCATGTTGTATTATTTCTTCGTCTGAAAAATTCAATGAACATTCATTTGCACCAGTTGCCCAATCATTGATATCTTGTTCAGTGATGTCATTACTGAAATTCATAGCTCCAATCATATTTTGGGTGGATTTAATATCAGCATACATGCTATCAGACTGCAGTTCATGGCGCAAAACCTGAAGCGGTATCATATCTTCATCATCCCAGCACGATGCAGGTCTTGGCCACAATGAATATTTCTTTCACTAATGCTTTGCCATGCTAAGTTCAAGAAGCAAACAGCATTTTTAAGGTTAAACATTTTTAAAACTTTAACAACGTCGACGTCATCATCATTTTCGGATAAAATATGGTGCAGTAACTGCTTTCTGTAAGCAACCTTTACATTTTGGTGGTAAAAACAGAACTCTGAAATTTGGGTCAAAATTAATTTCATCCGCTTTTGGATGTGAAGGAGCATTGTCTAATATTAATAATGTTTTGAGTGGTCTGTTAACCGTCTGTTAATACCGTGCCACACATGCAAAGCTTTCAATGTAGTGGTGTCCATTGTCCGAAATGTCGAAGCGTCCGAATTATTGGAGTGACCGGATTGGCGCATGTCCGGACTATCGAAGTTGCACTGTACTTAATTTTTAGGGTCCTCCATATTGAATTTGACATTTTGAACTTTTTCCATTTTAATATCCGAATATCTCTTAATGACAACCTAAATTGTTTGTTGCGTTCACACCGAACGATTTAAGGTGGGAGCACAGTGGTACAGAATCGATTTTCATCGGTCTGTAACTTTTGTTGTAGTACACACTTTTGAGTTCTGTAAAAAATCGCTTGCAAGCAAGGAGTGAAGGCTCAATTTAAGTTATTAACATTAAAAATCGGACAATTGCATATATATTTTGGAAATAATTTCAAAGTTGACTACGTTTTGTATTTTG
Source organism: Hydrotaea cyrtoneurina (assembly GCA_958296145.1). NCBI lineage: Eukaryota > Metazoa > Arthropoda > Insecta > Diptera > Muscidae > Hydrotaea > Hydrotaea cyrtoneurina. The sequence continues at coordinate 42,676,294 of OY282512.1, forward strand.
CAAAGATATGGCAAATTAAATTGACCACCCAAAAATCCTCTGCTGTACACTTTTCTTTGTGGCGCTTACGCTTTTCATACCACCGAACCGACAGATGAGGCCACGTACGGATGCCTACACCGAAGAAAAGTAAGCGGCGGCAGATAATAACTCGTTTCCCAATGACAGCCAACACAAATGTTTATAAAATAAATTGTTTATCTTTCCACAACAACAAAAGAAAACAGACACACACACACACACACGTATGTTTAGTTGAAACCGTTATATTAATTGGTTGTATCTAAATGTTAAATCAACATTTTCTACGTAAAAGTATACAACGAAGAGTTGGACTTGGAGTCGAGCGGCAAAAAAACAAAACCAAATACATCACAAGATACCACAGCAGCAGGCGAGGTTAACAATCGCCACTACAACAACAGCAACAATATCAACACAAAACTTACTTAAAACATAAGAAATGCTAATTTTCAAGTTGTTTTCTTTTCCGTTTTCTATATGACAACCCCGAATCCGTATTACCCTCCACCGACGAGAATCAATTAATAATCTCCGATCGAACGGTCGGTACACATCATAATTCGCCCTAGGCCAATGTCGGTAATGGCCATTAAATTTAAAGAAAAAATAAGTAGTCAAAAGGTGTAGAAAAGGTACGAGAGTACAGTGACATTTCAAGAAAAAAAACCCCCCGCTTGAGGTCGTACGTCATAGCAAATCGATCGGTGGTTAATGACATACGCTACACAAATATACAGTGGCTCAAAGTAATAATGGTACACGAAACAGAAGTGCTGATAGAGCGAATGCTAACAACTTAAAAAATTTATTCTTAGTAATTTTAATTTCATTTAGGCAAAGAAGGATGTTGTAAATTTATTCTTCTTCTCCATCTAGAGTTTATAGACAGGTCCTCCACTTGTGTCCCACTGGACATCACCAAAAATAGTGGACCAAGGACGGCTCAGTGTCAGATCAATACCAAAGCTACGGCATCATCCGAGATAAAATATGTGGATCAATTGAAAAACAAATAATATTTTCATTTATTTATTTCTTTATTTCGTACCATTCAAATTATAATAAACGAATAGACTAAAACTGTAGAAATAAAAACTAAATCGTAACTAAAGCTCTCTGCCTAACAAATAATATATAAACGATTTCAGAATCTTCAGAATCTTTAGCATTTCCCTGAGGGTATCTACTACAGTCGGTTACTGATTTCTTTCTTATATGCAAATTTTTGTTTAAAAGAAAGTCAGACACGGTGTTTCTGCAAATCTTTCTTATATGCGTTTTTTTCTTCTTATAAGTGATGTTCGTATATCCGTTACTTACTGTAATATACTTTACTTGTAATTTTCTGTTGACCCACCACATGTATTGAATAACATTAACATTAACATACGGATGCTTACCTGAAAATAAAATAAAGAATTCAGAATTAGTTATATTTAATAAAGAAATAAAAAAAAAGTTTAAATTCCCTCCAACTACCCGATTTGTGGCCTAGTCGGTGTAAAAGCGAAAAATGTCATCCGATTTAAAAGAAATTTTACAAAATATCACAGTACGAGGAAAACAAAGAAAAACAAGACATGTCCCTTCCAAGTAATTAAATTAATTGGACCATCCAAGGTTGACTAGTGTAGAAGGCGGTGGTGTGGTAGGTAGTGCGTGCAACTATCACACAAGTAGTAAACCCAGGTTCAAAACCGGGTAAGACAATCAAACATTTTTCATCGGGTGTTTTCCACCTCGTAAATGCTGGCACCTTTACAAGTAAGAGAGTAATCTGTGAGCCCTAGATAGCTTTAAACATTAGGTCCCGGTCAGTTAGTATACAAATTATATCGTACACAGCTCACTGCTTCGAGAGCAGTTCCCCGTCTGTTCCTTCATGGAATGTTAAGGGAAATAAGTAAGTAAGGTCGACTAGTTTGTAAAAATAACGTACTGAAGAGAAAGGAACCATTGGCATGATTCGAAATATGTTTCTATTTGTTGGCCCTCCTAGTTTGGTGATTACGCCGATTCACAACTGGAGAATGTGGGCTTGGAGCTCCATAGGGGTCGTGACATTTTAAAAAAATGTGGACAATCAAATTATTGTACTCACGTACAGAAACAAGCCTTTATTTTGGATTGGAAAAGTAAAATTCGAAAGTAATTTGCACAGCGTTGGACCAACGTAAATAAATCGAAAATACACGAACTCCGAAATGGTACATTTGTTTGCCAGCTATCGGCAGGGACATCAATCAAAATGAACCAATTTCAATCGTTTAATCCATTAACCCACTTAATACTGCAGTTGCGTTTTCGCATCATCTACTTTGCGATTTCCCAATTCTACTGCCGTTGCGTTTTCGCATCATCGACCTTGCGCTTTCCCAATTCTACTGTCGTTGCGTTTTCGCATCATCTACTTTACTCATTACCCAATTCAATAAATAGTACAGTACTGTCTTTACTTTAGTCATTACCCAATTCAATAAATAATAAAGGTAATTCTCAAAGTGTATAGTAGTGTTGAAAAAAAGAGCTTTTCTTATTCGCAACCAAAAAAAAAAAAAAGAAATCTTAAAAAAGAAGTGTGAAATATAACAAGACATCTAGTCGGAAGGCCATTAAACAACTTATGTGGATAACAACCCTGAAACAATAGAAAGACACCAATGTCGAGTTCTTAAAAATTGGTGTTGCGGAAACGCATCACTGGGAAATTGGGTGAGATATCTCGTAACGTTTAAATGTCCATACAAGTGTGATACAGTTAAAATAAAATTATAGACAAACAATAGCCAGAATACCATTTGCATACCAGACAGAACTGCAGAGGCCAATGGATGATTCCTCCGGTGATGGAAGCGATGATGATATTATTTTCTATGAAAAGTGGTTAATGCCAGCAATGATACAAGTCTTTTTGATGATTACCTAGTGATGGATTGTTCAACAAATTCGGTAGTCGCCGGCAAAATCGAAATTCAATATGAATCCGTCCACTATGACTGCGACAAATGGCTAAGAAGTTGAATAAGCAGCAGCAACTAATGAAATAGAATATTCTTGTTCAAAAAGCTTTGGAGAACCGAAATGGAACATAACCAAAGTCATACATTTCTAAATTGATGCTACTGATGAAGACTAGGTGATACTTGTGCTAAGCCGAATAATCCTGTTTATATGGAAACCTCCGAATGCCGCTCGAAGAAGATTTGCTAAACGTCACTCACAACCCGTGCATCAGAGCAAAAAATGCATTGTGCATTGTGAGTCTGCAAATCAAAAAAAAAAAAGAAATATTTTATCTAAAATATGAATTAGATATTATTGATACTCAGTGTTACTGTTCGGTGCTCTTCGTCAATAACACCGTGTTACACACATTCTGTCCAATTAACCAAATTTACTTTTTCGGAAAGGGGATAAAAAATAAAAATACACGTGTATCGGCGATTTTCATGTACACGTCAGAATTTTTTTTTTTAAGTTTGAAGCATGAAGCTCGTTGTGGCCTGTGTGAAAGCCTTTGGACCGATTTTTAACCCTTTTTCAGTGATCCAATCGAGCTGATTTTTTGCAGGCAGACTCGAAGAAATGTCTGTATCACGTCAAATTTTTAAAAAATTTTTTTTTATCAATTCTCAGATTTTCCCCAATTTTTATTATTTTTGAAAAACTAAATATTTTTTTCACTTTTCTTAGCATAACTTGAAGAGTCTCCAATTTTTTTTTTATAGAACGAAGGAACATGCAACGACAGGTCAGTACTACTACAGCACGTAGGTATTGATAATTCGCTTAGCCAACTAGAAACGCGTCTACGTATGGTTGAGTATAGTGTACCTTCGCTGACCCATCATTTCTATCTATTTGACAACAAAAGCGGGCATTCGAGTATAACACTCATAATATAATGCAATTTCTTTATTGTTACATACATTTTTTAAGATATGTATACCTAATCGACAATTGATGCGTTTTCGCAACACTCCATATTTCGGAACCTAAAATGTACAGATAATAAAAATTGATGTCAGAGTGAAAATAAACAACATAAAAACAGTCCAATAACATTTTTTTTTATTGTTACACACATTTTGGAGGTAGATATACCAAATCGACCACTGATGCGTTTTCGCAACGCCCTATATCTGGGAACCTATCATACACAGGCAATCAAAATTCATTTCAGAGTGACATTAGAAGCTTACGCACCAAATTTTTTAGTGATATCTCAATGTGCGTAGGTAGCAAATGGGTAAATAATTTCAAGGCGGTCTACCGCCGCTCTGACGGACAAGTCTCCAACGTCTTAAAACTTCCTGAAAGGGATTTTGCCAAAACGTTTTTCGGATCTTGACACTGATGTGATGTCATGAAAATAACATTTAAAGAAATTTTAACCCGATGATCTACGTGAAATTAATTTAATATATTAAATTGTTAGAAAACATTTATTTATTTATTAATTACAATACATAGCAAATTTATATTCTAATTTTGCAACCGATTTCACCTCGTAAATGCTGATGACCTTACGTGACAGAGCCTGGTAAAAACATCTCTCTAAAACAGTAGGTCCCGGTCAGTGAGAATATTTATTTTATATAGTGAACCGCTCACCGATTCGAGAGAAATAAGTGAAATTCATCCAAGTGCAAACGTACTCGAACAACTGCAAAATATGACATCAAATCCGAGAATATCAGACATACAGCCACACAAACATACAAGAGAAGTACAATCATTCTTGGCATTAGTTAAATATATGTTGAATGCGGTGGGTTCCCCGACGTCGACGTCACCATTAATGTCGCCTGGCATGGCTTCTGCTGAAGCTCGACCGGGTCTTTTGTGGTCTACTTATGGTATTTTGCAAAAACAGCAATTAATTTTAATGACATTGAAACCATCTCATGTCGCCAAGTGAGAGTTTTTTTTTCTCTTTTTTTGAGCTGACGACTTCGTAGTTACCATAGCTGACGCTGTCGTCATTTCCATTGTCGTTCTTGTTGTAGCGTTTTTTTTTTCATTATTATTATTTGCCAAATCTATTTTTTGTTTGCCATCTGCGGGCAACGTCATCGTCAGCGTCAACACAACACTAACAATTCGCATTATTCAGTTGAATTATGTTATGCTGGCTTTTATGTTTGTGGGTTTTCGGAAGAAAACAAAAAAGGCTTGGTTCTTCTATGGAACGTTCAAAATAGATCCGTTAAAAATTTCAACATTATTAGCGGAACAGCAACAAAACACACACACAAATACACACTAAATGTAGTTACAAGCAAACAAATGCGGTCATTGAGCGCTTCACATACAGTGGAACCCCGCAATGGCGCACAGTCTCGAGTGCTGTCAGACAGGGAAGTATTACAACTGGTATTACTTCGTTTCATTGAACTTCCAATTAAGGATCTTTTGGAAACATTTCATAAATTGGAACCTGCGGGACCAGTTCCTTATGGAGAAGCGGTTTATACTCCTAAAGGAGCCGTCATTTACGTGGTGCAGCGGCTCAGATGTTCTGTTCAGGTTTGGAAGACGTTCACACGTCGACAGTTCACTGTAATGGATTTGCCGTTATTAACCCTAGAAGGTCATACTGGTTTTTATTGTGTCGATTCGAAGAAGAATGATTTACCAGCGTTAAGTAAATCATTCTTCTTCTAGTTAACGAAATACAAGTGCTGGATCCACCATTTACAAGTTCCAAACACAAAACTCACCCGGACTCGAACTACCTATGTTATATGTAAAATCTACATATTACACCAGTTCCAGTCTATCTAGCTGGCTAAAGTATGAGTGCTGCCAAGTTTCTAGTAGTAAATACAACTCTGTTCCGATAACACTAGTCAACAGTCAAAATGTACTCGGGATGCGATAATTTTTTCTATGTAGATAACCTTGACATGAGCTCAAAAAACGCAATAAAAAAATTTTTTTTCGTTTGGTTCTTGTTTTATTTTTTTTTTTAAATTTTAAATAAAATTTTTTTTGGTTAATTTGTTTCGTCCGGCATAACTCGGGAACCACTAGCCCGATTTAATTGAATTAAATTTTAAAAATATATTGTTTTCCTATACAAGCAACAGTTTCCAAGTTAAAAATGAATATATAAAGGAAAAAACTTATTTTCTGCCAAAAGATTTAAATTTTTTTTTTTTAAAAAATCCAAAGTGAAAAAAAATGTCAAATCTTATTACTTTTACGTAAAGTCACATAACCTATGAGCAAAATGAGACAAAGATCATGAAAATCGATGCACGCGTTTCGCTTTTATTCGCAATTGAGTAAATTTTTTTTTAAAATTTAAAAAAAAAAAAAAAAAAAAAACCAAACGAAAAAAAAAATTTTTTTTGCGTTTTTCGAGCTCATGTCAAGGTTATCTACACAGAAAATATTATCGCATCCGGAGTACATGAAATTTTTTTAATTTTGTTGAGTAGTGTAATCTATAATATAACTTGCATCCGTGCTAAAAACACACAAATATTGAATTCAGGTCATGCATTCGCCATTCGTATCGAAGCTCTCCAAAGAAGACGAATTGTTGAAGATCGTATAACTCATTCTTCCACAGAGTTGTTGGTGCATTAAAGTGATGTTCCACTGTACTCATATGCCATCATATAGTATGCTTAGTACTGGTACTGGGACATGTATCTGTACTGACATTAAATTCGGACTAGTCATTTTTCATGTTGTACATATGTTAAGAGCTTTTCCCCGTTTGTTGTTAATGCTGTGCCCAGCACAGTGGCTCGGAAGTATCTGCAAACTTTCAGTGATCGTCGTTATGAGAACTGTCGACCATATGAAGCGAAACAACTGGAACAACCACTGTGATGAACGTCATGATCATGTTGAGTTTGTCATCGTCACCGTCACCGTCACCATCAAATCTCTGACCGTACTGTCACTCGCTGTACATACTCCATGCCGGCCGGCTGACTGGCTTGCTTGTTGTTCTGACCCCCAGTCGTACGGACTGGGTTGGGACTCTCGTCCTCCATGCAGTTTTCCTCATGTTCGCCGTTGCGGAAATGTTCCATTGCGAGAACAAACAAAAATTCTTAAGCAATTAGTAACATTTTCGCCGGAATTCTTTAATGGTTGCACAGAAAATCAAAACACTCAAAACCCGCAGCCACCACTCAAAGAAACCAAATAAACCAACAGCAAATTCTAATGAATGTGTTTGTTAACCCAAAGATTTTGACCCACATTCGTTGCCATTGCCATCAGAACATGTTCACAACACGTAAAAGAAATTCAAAAAATAAAAGAAATTCAATAACATACAAAAATATTTTCCTCGTTTTTTCATTCACTAATTAGAAATTTCAAAAAGAAAAGAAAAAAAAAACACTGTACCAAACTAACTTTAATTAATCGCACCATAAATCATAATTAAGATTAAAATCTCTTTAAAACATGAGTACCTACACACATACTCGTTACGAAATAACATATACATACATATGTACAACTCTCCCTCTGTAAAGAACAAAAATAAAAAAATCCTATTGAAGAATCCAACCGAAATGAATTATGGCCTCAGCGTACCTAGGAACGAAATTCCCCAACAGGTAGGCTGCTCAAGTGTGCCGGAATGGAAAAGGAAAACAGACACGAACTCAATCATTTCTTTCCCGCCAAAACAAAAAAAAACAAAATGAGACAGAAACCAACAAATAAAACTCCTAAATCTAAACAAAACGAACGACCCATTTATTTAAAACATTTGTCGGCGACTGTTTGGTTTGACTACGGGCCGGACTCGTACAATGCGACAGCCACGGAAACACTCGTACAGCAGAGGGAATGTGTTTCAAATCATAAACGATTTTTAGAGAGCCTTAAAAAGTATTCGGGAAATCATTCAAATTTTAATTGGATGAGACCAACAGTCATAGGCGTAAATATATTCCACATACGAACGGTTCGGCTGAATAACGAATTTTCTCCATAGAGCATTGCCCGCTCAACCGGCCACTTTACAACGAACGTATGAATATCCCTGGAAAGCCGCGTATTATGGCTAAATGTTCGAACATCAAAGGCAAGACCACGGATATCTGAGGAGCAGACAGGCCTAGTTACGCCTATGCTAACAGTTCGAAGATCAGACTAATCGCACAAACAGTATTTCCTATTTACGTGCATATGTGGGATTATTGTATAGGGTGTTTTTTAAGCTTCATAAGAACTATCCATAACTATGATTTGACAGATGATAATTTCTTTCAGTAAGGTTCAGCAAGTCATCATAAGTCGCTTAACGTCCATAATAAACAATTTGGGATAATTGACTTTAAAACAAAAAATAAATCTGTTCGCGGAGTACATTGTTCATTATATATGAACCAAGATGTCCATGGTGGTAAGGACTTGGGGCCTATCACTACACAACGAGCCACGTTACTCCAGGAGAGTCACACCACCAGTCGTTTCAGAACAATATCTGTGAGGTTGCTCACTACACGTGGTATCTGATTCAAATATCCTGTCAGACCTCGCAACCAAAGCCTCCTACAACATGGAACTGATCAATCAAATGGCCGTGACCTATAGTTTCAGTGCGATAATCGTTATAAGAATTTGTAGACATGTACTAATCTCTTGCCGGTAAAGATATCGGCGGCAAAACAGCCGGATTTGTCTCTGGATTATTTTTTTTTGTGTAATCTCTGATAATATTTCCTTATATTCGAACTGAGACTATTTCACCTCTTAGGGTTTCTGAATATCACTGGCCGCTGGGGAAATTTGCTAGCCTTCTACAAAAAGACTTTGTGTAATACCTGTTTTTCAAATCTAACACCAGTTCTTGAAGACCTTCAACTTATTTGAATACCAATCCGTGCACATGAAAACCGATCTCAGTACTAGCCTCTTTAAGTTAAGTCTTTAAGTTTACAAATTATTTCTGTGTGCCTTCTTTTTTTCAGTTAAACCAAATCCCAGCAACATTTTCAAGTTCTTTATTTGTCTTGTAGCTTCAAAGAAGGCTGGAAAGACAAAACAGTCTTAACCATACATTCCATTATCTGCGGATTCGAAAGTGGCGACTCATGATTTTATATTCTGACTGCCACGTTAGAAGGCTGCAAAACTCTTAGACCTTTAGACTCGTGAACCGCGAGTGAGAAGATTTCTGGAATTTAGTAATGTAGATTTTCGAATTACATTATCAGTCTAACTGGCAGAGTGTCAAATTTAAATTCCACCGACTGATTTCTTAACGAAAACCTGCCGACTTCAAGGCATAATCCACCGCCAGCAGTTCATATCGCATATATGGCTGGCATTTTTGAAATCCGACAAACCGATGGACGTTGTTAAGAATGCCTAAAACTCCTCAAGCGTTTAGTAGTTTATTGAATTTCAGTTTTGGGGTAATTTAACGCAACTCATACAGAAAAATCTAAACCCCAATCGGACCTTGAGGTACATGAAATTACTTTATTTGGTCTGCGATGTAAAAATAAAAAAAAAAATCCTTCTTTAGTACACATTGCAAGAGGATTGCCGGTACTGGGTTTTTCAAGTAGCGACAGCGAAATTACTGCATTCGTTCCATGGCAATCACAACAACGAAAACGAAAAACGGCGGCCACATTTTTCACTGGCACACATACACGATTACGAGTGCAGATATTACGAAATCGTTGAGTTTTTTTTTTTTGTTTGTTTGTTCCTTCCTCTCGACATGACTATGCACCGATCGACCGTTGAGGTTCTGTTTCTGGTTCTGTTTCTGTGGAACCACAGACCCATAAGAACAAAAACAAACATCTGTTAACACTTGCCCAGGCTAAATCGACACGCAAACAATAGCAGCAACAACAAGGAAAGGGACGGGCGGCAGGGACAAGAGAAGATAATGTGCCGACATTTAAATTATTGTGAAATTTTTCAAAAAAAAACAAAGACAACAACAAGAACACCTTTTAATTTAGTCACACACATGAACACACCCGACCAAAAGCCATTTGTGCCAAACTAATAAAAAAAGACACAAAATGAATTCCTTTGGAATGTCTTAAGTGTGGTCGGTGTGTGTGTGCACCGCCTCAGCTGCTCTGAAATGGAAAGAGTGTCGTCGTGTCGCTTTACCTGTTGAATGTGCGATGTTCAATCAAAAGTCGATTTAGTTGAGCCTCAATGACACACGGCCAAAGGGGAAGCAAAACAACAACCACTTAATCGTAATTCATTTCAAAGTCTTGTTTTTCTCTGCTTCTTCTTGTTGCTATTAATAAGTTTAATGGATTTTTAATTTATACGCATCCTTTTTGTCTCTAGTTCTCCGGTTCGGTTAAAGGCGCAGGAATCTGCAAAGAGTTGGACATTTTTCAAGAACGCTACATTCGAAATATCGACTGGCGTCTGAGCAGCGTGTGAATGGTATTTAAGTTTATTGGATAGCCTGAAGAATGCTACGTAAATTAAATCCTCCAATAGACGAACAAATCCTCGGAGACAAATTTGGGGTTCACACTAAACTGGTATAAATTTAAGACTTACAAATTTGTGATTATAAATTGCACTAGCTTAGATAATCGCTTCATTTGTATGGAGAGCCATGCGATATTGAATTGCATTTGCAAAAATCGCCTAAGTTTATGTCTTCAGCGGGCACGGCATTGCCAGCATAAAAATAATAAAATGACCATATTAAATGGTGCCAAGTGAACAATGATATCATTCATTGAGAACTAATACAGAAGAAGAAGAAAATATATATAAAAAATTATTTCGAAAATTATGAACGAATGGCAAAAATAGTTCATTTATAAATGTATTTGTAGTTTTTTTTTCACAACACTTACTTATCACGAGTGTTTAACATTTCTTCACAGCGCTTTTAGAATGAAAATATCGCTAGTTTGGCGTTTTCGTTACAACTAAGCAAGCGATAACAATGAGCTGGTAACGAAAACACGCCTATTGTGAACCAATAGAGAAGAAGAAGAAAATAAATACAGAATTGTTTCGAAAATGACATAAGTCTTTAACTCAGAACTACGAACATGAACGACATAAAGTTGCGGGATAAAGTCTGCTTCTTCTTGCATTCACGCAATGCCCAGTAAAGGGGAAATGCTTGCTCCGAATAGGCAGATGCTGCTGGGACTCCAAAACACACTTTTACTAAAGCAGCAATCCGAGGGCGTAGCCGTGATCATCATGCTCTATCAGCGTGGGGGTTCGATTCCCAACAGAGGCTTTGGTCTGACGGGAATATCCTTTTCATGAAATTTTCCATAACCAAATCGCAAAGTGGCTGACCTATGTCCTCGATAGCCTCACGAATTCTATCTTTGAGGTCTTGAATCGACGCTGGGCTGTTGGCGTAGACCATATCTTTCACATGGCCCCAAAGGAAGAAGTCGCAAGGTGTTAAATCAGAAGATCTCGGTGGCCAATTGTGATCACCTCTGCGAGAGATAACAAGGTCCGGAAACTTTTTAGTTTTGCTAACTGTGAATGCAAGAATTTCACCATTTTTGTAGTGAATTTTAATAATTTCAATGCGTTGTTGATTCGTGTATCATTCCATTTTTAGTAATGGCGTCAAATGTTGAAGAATAAAAGCTTCAAAAGTGATAGCTACCGAAATACCGGGTGATTGAAAAATAACACCTCTTGTTGGAGAACCCTGTACATAGTTGTAACAGAAACCCTGTATCCCATTCCCCTTTACTCATCGGTTGTACAGTTTCAGCATAAGAATTTGTCCATCAATTGTGCTTTGATCGAGATTTTAATCATTTAGTTTCGTTCGTTGATGGAATTATTTTCGGGTTGGGAGAAAAATGTGAAGGAAATACAATACGATTACAGTCAAACCTGGCTAAGTGGAACAGAATTGTCTGATCGGATATTAGCCAGGTTTACTTACCTACTCAGTATCCTTCTGCACCAGATGTTCTATTTATATCGATGGCAATTAAGTGAGAGGACATGTGATACATAAATCCTAGGCTCACAAGCCAATATACAAAATAAGAGCAACCCTACGGGAAATGCAGAGTCAATTAAACTGAATGTACCGATCCAAGGACGAGCGAAAACATAACCAATCACAGAACTAGTTCCGTGTGGATAGAATGGTGCCAATTATTCCAAAAATGTATGGTCATTAATCCGAACCCAACATAAGATCAAGTTTTCCAAACGATCAGACTAACTGTTCAATTGAATTGATGCGCGCCCCCCTGCTTTTGTTATAAAGTCGGTTTCAAGAAAAGCGACAAGGTAATTAACACAGACATTTCTCCTAATTAATGTTACAAATAATATTTTTATATGGGCTAATGATCGCGGCCTACATTTTAAGAAAAGTCACACATTTTAATTCTTTTACACATGAATATCGTTTATTGCGAATGCGGCGGCTAATTTGATTTGACACGCCGTTTAAAGTGTTGTTAGGTTCTGTGATGGGTACAACTGACGCGTATTCTGTGATCAGTACTAACACGACACGTACGGTATGTGACCTTTTTGATCAGTCCCTCGATATGTCACATGGTATCTGTGCAGTGTCAATTGACTCCATCCAATGAAAAAGCCTTGTAAAGTTACCGACTCTTTTCATATATTTGGGTCGGTACTTGGAGGAATCTATCACGTGACTGGTTCTGTACCGGTCCAATTTCCCGTAGGGAATGAACTCAATGAATTTTTCAATGGATGACCAAGTGTTCTCCAAGGTGTGTGCATTGAATCTTTGTCAAGTAGAATATCTACTCCGATGGGTGGATTCGGCTTGCCCCGAATTACTTGAATTTGTTCAAAAGGAAACCAAAGTGCAAATTAGAATTAAACATCCACTCATTTAGGTCAACAGACTTAAAGAGATTCTAATGTTGCCTTATCGCTCTGTCGAATGTTCTTACCAAGAAGAATTGTTGTACGGAAAATACCCACTTACAGTGGATTCCTAATGAAACTGTTTCATAGTCAGCTACTACCAATTTATTATCTGAAGACCTGTTCTCACAATTGTCTGGGTCCGCGGTGAGAGGTTTCACTGTATATGCTTACACACACACACACACTCACACATGTGCATTACAAATGAACACACTCATAATTAAATGATCGGCAAGTTTTGTAATACACATTTAATGCGGAGTTCGTTCCCTCGACTACTTTCTAATGTTTACAATAGATTAGCATTAGCATTTGTATTTTTTTTCTTCTTTGATTTATTTAAAATCAAATCTTACAAAATAACATTTTAAATGTTTACTCGAAAATAGTGGCTGGCACACCGAAAGGGGCCCCTGCTGTCACTACACACAGTGGCGTTGAGTTTTGTCGCAAACCGCGACAGAGCGATTTTGTCGACCGATCGACAAAAACGACCCATGCCAAGATTTCCGAAATTGGGAGACAAAAAAGTATAAAAACGAACACAAAACTACAACGAAATAAACAACGATAGAAACTGGAAGATGAAGAAATCGAATTTGATTCATTGTAAATTCGATCGTCACTAAAAAACAAACGAAACTAAACTGAAAACCAAACCATAATTGTCCGATCATACGAATATGTGATGAATACAAATACAACACGACGACATCAGGGTCAAATAGCGCCATATGATCTGGACACGTTTTCCCATTCAGCTTTTCTTACAATGCCAGAGAGCGAGGCCAGGCGGCGGATGATCACGAAAATGTGAAACTGCCCGAAAGTGTTTGTAAATGTTTTTTTTTTGTTTTCCAGATCTAAGGACAATCGCCAAATGGCAATAACGAGAATTGCTAAAAATCCAAACAGAAAAAAAAAACATCCATATGTGTCACTGCGTTTCATTAAATTTCAGTTTGAAGCGAAGTAAAACAACAAACTTTCATGTTTACTTTGAGATGCTCAGGCTTTTCAGCGCTTGTTTTTTTGTGGGGGATTTTTGGGTTACGACCATTTTTGGCCACACGAACCTTGACCATGCTGTGAATACGGACAACAATAAAAACACACAAAAACAACATTTACGTTCATGCAATTAACAAATGCAGTTTTTTTTGTTTGTTTTTGAATTGGCATCGTAACACTGTGCTACCGCAAATGTGTTACATGCGAAGCACATCGGACCACAGTCGTGAGCCATTTGAGATTTCGGTCAACTATCATTGAAAAGCAAACATGTGTGATGACGATTTTGCGGCTATCGCAATCGACAGCAGATGGTTTTAATTCAATGCTTTTTTTTACAACACTATTTTATGTGATTTCCAATTGTTATGACGAATTCCAGGCATTTGGTGAATGCAAATGTATTCGACTACAATTAGCAAAGCTGCCAACTCATACTGTTAACCGAGCGCCGTTAAGGACTTAACATTGTTGAGTTGAAGCGTTACCAGAGGTGACAACTACTTAGAGAAAAATGCCCCTCAAATCAAAATTATCACTTAATTACAAGTTTTTTTTTTTAATTTCATTTCATTTATTGAGTCTATGGACAGAAATTCCTTACAGACTAGCAAATAAAGTTTTGCAATAGAATGTCTGGGGTCTTTCACACAGCAGAACTAGTCTGAATTTTACTGGAATTCCGGCTCAACCCACTTAGTTAAGTTAGTTCCACAATCTATCGTTGGTCTTAGACTGTTTAATAAAGGATTTCCAAGCATTTCGTTCTGCCGGCTTCTCCGGTTCATAATGCCAAGGATTCTCATGTCTTCTTCCACTTGGTCCCTCCACCGGAGTGTCGGTCTTCCCTGTTGGCGCCTTCCGTGATAGTTGACCTCCAATGCCTTTGTGGCTGGAGTCATTCCGTCGACATGGCCCAGCCAGTGCTATCCCTCTATTTTAATGCGCTTCGTGTCGGCATATGTTCATGTTCGACGCATATACTCCTCATTAGATTAGGTTAGGTTAGGTTGAACAGAGGATCGGTCATGTACGAAAGACCGTCTCATATCGTTGACATACACCTGGGCCAGGAGTTCGGTCTGTTGCGCGCTCCTGATTTCTTCTTCAGATTCCCTGCCGCTTTTTTGCGTTGGGAATTCGGTCCGCTCTATAAAATTTCTTCAGTTCCTTATGTCCATTCCTTTGAGGACCTACAGGTCATCTAATTGGATTTTCCTGATCTGCGAGAAAGCTGGGCACTGGAAGTGTTCCGCCGTCCTCTCCGCATGTCCAACATTCGTCGCTCTCGGAACATCCAATCCTAAAAAGCTGTGCCCTTATGCTATTGTGTCTTGTGATGACCCCAACCAGCTCGCTCAACTCATTTTTGTTAAACCCAAATATTCTCCTTGTTTTCTTGTAATCCTTTGTGGTTCTTCCCACCTGTTCCTCTTGCCATCTGGAGGCATGGGTTGTCCTCATCCATTCCCACAACTCCTTTTTTGTCTCCAGAAAAGATTCCCTTCCCATTTTGTTGCCTTAGGGAACTCGTAATGCTTAAATCTCGCGCATGTTACCATATATCGATCGGCCTCATTCCGTTACCGGAGATGTCATAGTGAAAGCGGTATTTACCGATGATCTGACCAAAGGAGGGAGTCTTTTTTTATTTATTCGCAAATACACACGATGACAGAAAATCTCATACATCAATATACTGAAATTGTTCTGAAATACATATGTATATGAGATGAGCGCAAATCGACTTATTTTTATAATATTTTGTATTTATCCGATTACAGACGTTATAGGTTGGCACCTGCTTCGCTTATCTGTTCTGAAACGTACATATTCATCTACATTCTCTTACGTACATTTATTGTCTTATTTAGGTCAATCAATTGCACTCATCCATTATTCCGAATCACTGTAATAATTAAAATGCCGATTCTTTATATTGTTATACATGTGTATGTATGTGCATATGTATGTATTCATACATGTGCACTAGGGTGGAGTGAAAACATGTTTTTTTTTTAATTTGAAAAAGTTAACCTCGGAAAGAGATGTAGTCTGGGGTCCTAATGAGGGGAAAAATAAAGAAAAAAAATTTAAAACAATTTTAGGGGTCGCGCCACTCCCTCGAAATTTGGAAAATATAGCTATGTATTTTGGCGTTGATTTTAGAAAAATCCTAAAAATTAACGACTTAACTTATTCGAAATTTAAAAGTTTGAGCTTGTTCAGTGCCCAAACAAAAGTATTTGAGGCAAATATGAGGATAATCGACTAATATTTGTAGCTTTGGTGGCAATTTCATGGTTCAGTCAATTTTCTGAAGAAGGGACGATTTGACTTATTTTACTTTTTGAAATTTTTGAACAATGAGAAAAATTTTTTTAAATTTGTTCATGCCCTTATTTCATTGTTTACGCTATTGCAAACATTTATTGACATAAAACTTTTTAGGATTTTTCTAAAATCAACGCCAAAATAGCGATAATTTCCAAATTTCGAGGGAGTGGCGCGACCCCTAAAATTTTTTTAAAATTTTTTTCTTTATTTTTCCCCTCATTAGGACCCCAGACTACATCTCTTTCCGAGATTAACTTTTTTTTTTTTGAATTTCACTCCACCCTAATGTGCACTTTTTGAAGATTTCTTCGAGAGATAACAAAATGTTAAGCTCGACTGGTGTCTCTTTTTATGAGTTTTTCTTTAATTGTCTTCCCGTATTAAATTTAATAATATTGCACGGAACATACAGAAGCAATTGAACAGTTGTGCGCTAAAAAAAAAGACGCACCTTTTCATGGGTCTGGCTACTGGAGCTGTATGTAGGTAAAAACCTTCCCAAACTCACTTCCGACAATTCTATCCAAATCTCAAACATTAGACTAAGTCATTGCAATGGTATCAAAATTCACTTGTGGATTGCATGTGAATATCCTTCAGCAGGGTTGTAAAAAATAGTACTTTTCCAATAAGTAGACAATAAAATCAGAGTTGCAAAGTGGAAAATCTGATTCGGCAGACGACACTGTGAAAGTAATAGTTTTTCAAGATTATCCCTGTATTCGGTCCGGAAAGTAAAACCCAAACGATTTCTTGGTATATTACACTATGCTACGAAAACAATGTTTTTGTAATGAATAACCACTATAAAATTCTGATGACATACAGAGTTTTTTTTTTAAATGCCATTTTTTAATTGGTTTTACTCGAAAACACCTAGCCCGATTTCATGGAAATTAATTGTAAAAAATTAATCAACTTAATTATTTTTATTATTAAAATTATTTCTTCCTCTTTTGGTGCCTCTGAATCCCAAAGACTTTTTCAGAATTGTAAACAAATTTAAGTCGAAACTTTAATTTCGTAAATTTTTTTTTGTTACAAAACTCATAAATGACAATAAAAAAATGTGTCCATTTTTAGTAGTTGTCCATAAAGCCACATATCTTAAAATTAAAATGAGTTATAGATCAATGAAATCGATGGAGGATTTCGTCCTGGAATCGCCCATATAAATTTTTGGTTACGATGTTTGGTTATGTAAACATGGGAGATCCCTGTAGGTACCTTTACTAAATTTTGATTGATGTACATATTAAGGATTAGAATTAAGAGTTAGGATTAAGATTTTATTCTATTTCTCAGAGGCGGGATTTGCCATTTTTCCATAAACAAAAGAAGGTCGGAGATCAACCAAAAGATTCCTATGCACATTCCATCCCAGAGTCAAGACTTCACGACATGACTTCTTGGTCCTTACAATATATATAACGGGTGGCGCAAAAGTAATCCTCCTATCAGAAAATGCTATACATTTTGCGATTGGCCCCTAATGTCAGTGGCAACTCTGGCGGCGGCCATTTACATGACATCATATTCTCGACTTGATGTAAAAAAAAAATTAAAAGATCAAATAAAAATAATCCACAAGAAGAATCAAAGTTTTTAATTTTTTTTTAATTACAGCCAAAAAACATCGGAAGTTTACTTTTGCGCCACCTTTTACAACGGACAGTCGTCGTCCCTTTCATAAAGAGGCCTGATAGCGGTCTGGCTTCTAAGAACATTCAGTTTCCTTTCATTCAGAATCCCCTCAAAAGCCCTGACTCGTATTAGACATTGTCGAATTCGCATCCCGAAGGCACCCAACATTGTTTAATAAAAAAAATAAACTTCTCCAGCAAGAAAACAGAATGGAAATCCCTGAGCTATTTTCAGGGAACCTTAAGCTTAGCACAGCATGGGCTCCCGTGAAGTTATTACGCAGATTAAAATCGATACAGTTCGAGTAGCACAGACGACGGAAAAGGCCGTGTAAAAGTGCAGTGAGAAATTCCCATTGTAAGTTGTACCACAAAGGCCGTGTCTGCACGCACTTCCCACTTACAGTTCTACTGGAAATTAGCCAAAAAGTTTCAACGCTAAAAATATAAGTGAGGCATTGTTAGTACATGAATCAAAAACTTCACTCTTTTGGAGCGAGTGCAGTTTTCTAGATTTCTATGCCTGATATCGCTAGAATATCAGTGATACGGTTCTTTTTCAATTTGTTTACTCGTTTAAACTGTAAAAATACTGGAGCTACGGGTAAACGTCTGATAACGAAGTCTTATCAACCGGTCAAAGGGGTCTATATTTAGATATACCAACGAGACTAGTGTACATCGCGTTCGGAATGAACGGCGAGTGTTGTATTTATTCCGATGGATCATAATCCACAAGCTAAGGTTGGTATATATATAGACCGTCTTCTTAACCAGTGTCGGGGGGATTTTCCCCCTAGGATTAGGGGATTTTTGGGGGAACATTTTTGGTCCAACATGTGTTGTCCAATTAGTGTTCAGTACATTTACCAAAAACATATTCAACCATTCGAAAAGTGTTATCATAGACAAGAACTATTTTAAATATAATAAATAACTTGTATGGAAAATAGTTTCAGACAAATGGATTTAACTGTCGTGACAAGCTACGGGAAAGGCTTTGAAAAAACCAGGCATCACTGTACTTAACCCAAAAATCAGGAAGTGATATTCGAACTGGGCCATTCTGTATTTAGAACACCATCAACATTTTATGCTTGAAAACAAAAATAACCGTAACTTATCAACATTTATGTAGACTAGTTTTTTTTTTCTTATGTTAATGTTTTCTCTTCGTTGTTGTTGCTGTTGTCTTAAAATGACACATATCTCAAAATAAAAGCAACGACTGCAGTGGCTGTTCAACAAAATGAATAGTCGTTGTGTTTTTTGTTTTCATTTTCGAAAAATGATCTTGAAAAACGTCATGATCATCAACGTCAACGTCAGCATCAGCGTCAACGGCTGCGTCAGCATTCTCATCTAAATACTTAATTGTCATCAAGTATTTGAGACGGCTCTTGCTGTGGCTGTTTTTATTTTTATTATTGTTATTGTTTCACATCATCATCATCAGCGTGACATCTACAACAAGTTAGTGTAGCAGTATTTTCCCCACTATTTACGAGTATTTGTTCTTGTTGTTGTTATTGTTTTGCCAATGATATCTAATACACACACACAGAGAGACATACCAACAAAACACTTTCAGATAGAAAGCTTGGTTTATGTTCTTGTTGTTTTGTTTTCTTTCTACTCGCATTTATTTGTTTGTATCGCCGTTGAGCTTCTTCTAGTCTGACATAACATAAGCGAATATGCTGATGCTGGTGTTGTTGTTGTTGGCGTCGTAGTTGACGCTCGCAGATGCAATGACGAATAGTCGCCTTATGGAATGAAACTTTCGTATTGAAAATAGTGCACACACACACACACTCCGAAATGTTGTCTCTCACCAGAGATGATAAAAACTGTACCTTTTATGCAGTACTTTTTTCACATCGCTGTATTAGAGAAATGTTCGCATTGGCTAATGTACACTCTGTTATACGTTACGAACTAATTACGTACGTGGATCGTAATTCTTTTAATGTTTTGCTATCATCTTATTGATTTATGACAGGAAGAAGAAGACCTTGTTTGTATTAGGGAACTAACAAGTGAAGGTTGAAACAGAAACAAATTTATTTTTTGAGTGAAATCATGTGATTTTTTATGCTCATTCTCTCCGGAATCTAAAGAGGAGGACACTATTCGGATCACTAGCGGCCCTTTGTCATTGCCGGTAGTCCCGTAAGTAGTGTGTGTGTGATTTGTATTATTTACATAAGAACAGCTTTTTGATTTACAAATCGACAGCATTTTAGATTGTCAAAACAAACTGTTAGCTATGTTCTTTGGGAAATTAAATTCAAGGACACATACCATTGTTTTCTCGGGCCTTGTTCTAGTTTTTGTCAAGTCCGAATGTTTCAGCCTAGATGCTGCCATAATTTCCTTTTGCTGTGCTTTTACTTTGGTTTAGTCCTCGAACATTCACCAATGTTATTTTCGTGATATTTATTAAAATTATTAACTTGCGTTACTTTTTAGCTATCAGCTGAGCTTACTTACTTATTTCCCCTAACATTCCATGAAGGAACAGACGGAGAACTTATCGAATCAGTGAGCTGTGTGTGTATACGCACTGACCGGCACCTACTGCTTAAAGTCGGCTCCGCACGGCTAATGCTTACCTAGAGAACTTTTAGATGGCTCAGAGATTGCTCTCATATGCGTAAAATCGCCAGCATTTACTAGGTGGAAAACAGACGCTGAAAAAATGTTTAATGGTCTTACCCGGTTTTGAATCTGGGTTTACTTGTGTAATAGCCGCACACCACGGTCGTCAGGCACTGACAGACGATTCGATTTATTAAAATGGGCTATACACAGAAAAAAATACGGGCCAAAAATATTCAATTACTGTCGTAATTGAAATTAAGCTTGGAAATCAATTAATGTTGTAATTGAACTTAGAAATTCTTGGCGAAATCCATGTAAACAATTCAATTACTTATTTAAAATTTGAGTAATTGAATTCACAACTTTTGTAATTGGAAGAAAACCAATTAAAAAAGTAATTGAATTGACGAATTCCATACAAACTTCGTAATTGATTTCAAAAATATGTTTTTTCTGTGTACGTGTTGGGGAAACCTTTGTCTGTAACTCCTGCCACTCCTTTAAGTTCCAATTTAAGATAACTGCCAACAATTTATAATCTTTGAAAATAAGTTTTACTTTCCATACAAATAACTTGTTTAAGTTCCACTGGGCATACATTTTTGGAACCTTCGCTGGATTTTCTTTGTAAATTTTGCTTTTAGCAACAAATCAAAATCCAATCACACTCTTTCTCCGCATTGCCTTTCACATGAAGCTCGGCCTTACGATGTGGTCTTGCAATAAACCGATATGTCGAATTTTGGAGAAAATCGAATTCACCGATAAATAATTTCTAAATGTTTTATTTTCATGCAGCCCACTGTTTTTTTTTGTTTGATTAGAATACATCATTGGGGGATATCGACCATACAACATATGGTAACCCTGTCCCTGATGTTTGGACATTCTCCATAAGTGTTTGAACAATATTGAAACATGTAATTTGTAACATAATTAAACTCAAGATACACCCGTTGGGCCATAAAATGGTCAAGGACACTTTCACAACCCCCCGCACCACATCAAATTACGAACAGCGAGTCCTTGCTCCAATTCCGCATGGAAGTAATTCAGGCCCAGTGACAACAGCAACAACAACAACGTTAGCATTGAATGTTGGAAGCCTCGAGTCGAGGACATTTCACCGAACATCATTGATTAAGCCCACATTTAAAGTGCAGTTAAAATGTCAGTAACAATCCGCCAAAGTGTACGTGGGTGTGCAACATAAATGCGAGCGCACACACTCACTTGTTGTTGTTGTTGCTGCTGCCATGGAGGTGGTGGTGGTGTT
This sequence comes from Hydrotaea cyrtoneurina, assembly GCA_958296145.1. Taxonomy (NCBI): domain Eukaryota; kingdom Metazoa; phylum Arthropoda; class Insecta; order Diptera; family Muscidae; genus Hydrotaea; species Hydrotaea cyrtoneurina. The sequence goes on from OY282512.1 coordinate 42,698,074, forward strand.
GTTGAGTTTTTGCACTTTTACGAAGCTTTTTAACCTTGACATAGATACAAACGCAAACCGAGTGTGTGAGTGTGTGTGTGAGCGTGGTGCATGACATGGTCGGTAGGTTTGTGTTTTTCGCAAATGCCATGGATTTGTTGGTGGTATCTAAACGGCAAACAAAATCCGAAAGCCAAGAAAACGAGTACACAGCCGCATTAAGTAAGAAAGAAATGAAAAGAAAACGAGTGCATATCACATCACCAGTGTCAACAACAACAACAACAAACAAATATACTAGAACTCACACTTGCACTGTTGCCGCAATTACAGAGAAACAGCCATAAAGCACAACAAACAACTGACAAAGAAGACGAAGCAATAGAATAACCGGAAAAAAAGCGAATGCATTTCAAAATAAGTGAACAATCACCCACTCGTGACACTCGCATAACAGAGATGATAAAGTTCACACTTTAGTACTTTTTTTTCCTCCTAAAAAAGAGTAGTAATGGATTACATACGGGGAACCGACAAATACTAGTCCAAAAATAAGTTCATTTGCAAATTATCGAGAATTCGGATCATGTCAAGTTCAACTGTGAAATCAGATTTCCATAAATTTTTGATTGCCATTCAGCAGAAATGTCATCCCTGAGATCTAAATTTACCCAAAGAGTAGTGACATTAACAGCTTAAGCCACAATGTGGAACGACGACTTTCGACGCGGCAAACAGCTGATTAATTATTTTGGTATGGTAACACTTATCATCCTTGACGCATAAGCTTAACTCAAAGGGACAGATCGGAGCTGCAAATCAATCTGTTAATCGACGGGTGGTTTTATAGCTGTTAGGAGTTTTTTTTGGGCAGAATGTTTGACAGTTGTGATTCGTATCATACTTAAGAGACAAACTGCTAACAGAGATATAGAATTTATAGAAATCTTCATAATCGATATTCTGAGGAAGCAGAAATGTCATCCCTGAGATGTAAATTTACCCAAAGAGTAGTGACATTAACAGCTTAAGCCACAATTCCTTCAAATCCCGCAAAGAACAGCAGACTGTTTCCGATTGTAAATGCAGTCACTTTTAGGAGCAAGAGATTGATTTCAAAAGACCAGTAAAACATTTTTGGAAGAAGTAATGTTGGTTCGTAGATTTCAGAGTAGTTCGCCGTCTGCTCCTTAATGGAATGTTGAGGAAATCACAGATTTGCGCAAAACATTGTTTAAAGCGTATTTAAGACATTAAGGTCCAATGAGATCGACCCATTAGAAATTATACCAAAGGAATCAGAATCGCTTTTGACATGTCCGTCCATCTATTCTTGTAATCAAAGTACAAGTCGATACAAGCCGATCGATTGATGTTTGGATAAGTCCTCGGCTCACCGACCTAAGAACAAGGAATTGCCAAAGATTTCAATTAAAAATTCACGTTATTGAGTTCGTATTCTTTAAATCGAAGTCTATTTCCAGCCTTACGCACGACCTGTCGACCGGACAGATTGCGGTGGAAGCGGTAACAAACACACAGCTACATTTTTCTTTGTATTATGATGCATATATGATGCATCAGGCCAAGTGCAACGATCTAAGCGTTTCATCTCTTCGAAAATATATAAAATCCAAGTGGGCATTTCAAATGCGTCATCTCGATGACTTACCTCACTTCCAATGGTGCTGATCTTTACCATCACCTCGTCTCGGCTGTCGTCGTGACAGAGGACATCGCCGGATGTCTCACGGCCGTTGTGGGTGAGATAGACCCGCTGGCCGAGCTGCAGCTGGACACCCATTATGGAACGAAAACCGGGACCGATAAGATCCGACTCGCGAAATTCCTTAATCATGGCATTGCGTCTCAAGGTCTGTGCCGGACTGATGTGAACACTAACATGGCGACGGGCCTCATTGAGGGCAGCCGCGGCTCCGGTGGTTTGGTTGGTATCCTGTGTCTTGAAATCAAATCTTACGATATATTTGGTTTCGTTGGCACTATTGGAATAATCCGCATTGGCACTTGTTATGGTGGCATTGGGCGGCGTTTTAACATCTTGGATGACACCCGAATACCAGAGACCATCGGGCCCCGGGGCACAGACTTTGGTGCCGATGATTGAGCGTTTGGCTAGACGGCGTCGAGTAGACATTTTTCGGGGGGAAAACTTAACAAACGTTTGTTGACAAACAAAAACTAAACGAAACACAACCAAAAGAAAACAACGACCGGAACTGTTTTGTCAAACAACCGGTTAAGAACACTTTTTGGATTTGCTGAAGGAAGAAATATTGATTTGTTGTATTCGTGTTTCACAACGGAAGCTCTTAGGGGAAGGGAAGATTTTAAATGATTTTCTTCTTTTGTTTGCCTTGCCTTGTGTGTTGGATTTTTTTTTTTTTTTGTATCAATTTTGTTTTTTCAATTTATTTTTATTGGCATTAAAGATTTTTTGCGGTATATTCATTTTTGTTTCCACCTTTTAAACGAAAACTATTGCACTTATGCGGACGTTTCTTTGCGTTTTCTTTGCTAGTAGAAGATTTTCTTAATTTTTTGTATTCTTCTCTTTTTTTTCTCACTTCTCAAATTCGGTTGGTTTTGTTTCAACTTTCTTTAAACTTTCATTGGGATTTATTTAGATTTTCTATTCTTTAATTTGCTTTTTGTTATTTCAGATATTTCTGTTTTGTTTATATGTGTGTGTGTGTGTGTATTTTATTTAATACTTTTGTACTTTTCCTTTAGTATTGTATTCGTCGGTTTTGGGAATTTGCTTTTGACAGCTGTCACTTGTAAAATGTAGTTAATTCTTTTCTTTAGTTGTATTTGAGCAGTTTGCTACAGAGATAGTTTTTGGGACGATAACGGTATAGATTATAGATTAGGTATCAGAGTTGTATTTATTCGTACCGGCATCGGTCAACTATTCCCCCTGCTACGGTTAATTAACAGGTGTTTATGTCGGGCAATCGTGTAAAGTTTCTGTTCGATTCTATTTAAATACTTTTTCTTTGTGCTACACACGATAATCTCTTTAGCAGATTCTTTTCTTCTCAGAATACTGTATTGTGAAAATAATACAATGGTTTTTACTTCAATTGGTATTTATAATTTCATTTCGAATCAGGTATTTTTGTATTGTATTGCACTTAAACAGAGATCACTCCACTTTGTTCGATTTTGAATAAATCACAATTTTGTATTTTGCAGATTCAGGCGTTCAACTGCCTGTAGTTTTGAACAACAATTGGTTTAATTTTTGTAATTTGCACTCTTGGACCGGCTTCGTTCTTTAGTTTACAAACTGCGATTGATTTTTGGCACTTCTCACATGTATTCCAATCAATTGTGACCAATCTTTTGACATTTAGAATTTTCTTTTAGGTGATACGTTTCTGTTGGTTTTGTTGGTCTGTATATATTTTTTAGCAATATTTTAGAATACTAAGCACTATGAGAACACTTTTTGTTAATTTCCCGGTGTTTTTTTTTGAGCAATTTGAATTGTTTCTTTTTTTTTCTTTGTAATTGACGGTTTTCTTCTTTGCTTTAGCTTGATTCTTCAATTCGAAATCACCGATTTGTGTTTTGATTTTCTCACACCCTCCAGGCGATATCTCTCGGCGGACCGGCTTTTAACACGCGGACAGAAAGTATTTTTTTGAAATGATTTCTTGACAATATTCTTGTGGTACAATTCGAGATTGAAGATCATGCGCTGATTGAATTTTTGATTTCGTTGTAAGACGGCTGTCAGATCAGGCGTGCACGTAACAATCCGCAACGACGAAGATGACGATGCATGTCTTGGACTATGACTCTGGTATTGACGATAGGGTTCGCAGGCTATGGGCGAGGGCGACGACGACGACGACACTACATGCCGTTCGCAATGGGTTATTAATTGATGACGTATCGATTGGTGGTGGTGCCTAAGCATAATCCAAATCTTTTGCTTTTAAAGGCGAGCAGTTTGTAAAGGAGTGCGTTCTGTAAGGGGCTCGATCTAAACCAGCGGAGTTTTAAATCGACACAAATAGAAATGCAAATTTTTTTATCGTTTTCGTTTTTTCTTTTGTTAGAAATGTTGTGTTGTTTGTGGGTTTTGTTTTCATTCAATTTCTTTTCTGTAGTTTTGTATTTTTTTTTTTTCGTTCTGTTGTAACACCAGGTTTTATTGATATTTTTACTAGTTTATTAATAACATGTGTATGTATGTGTGTGTGTGTTTAATTAATATAAATTTTTACAACAAATATTCACTGAGTGCATTGAAATTTATTTGGATTTCGATTTCGAAATATTTGTTTTCTCTATTTTAGTTCACAAAAAAAACTCTTTTCAAAATAAAACAAGATTTTCTTTTTTTTTTTTTCAATTCAATTCAGTTTTTACTTTCGTATGCGGGCTGTGAGCGGTGTGGTGGTGCGTGGGGTTGGTTGTCTCTTTGAATGCAGAGCCGTCAAATGACGTTTCCAGTGCATACGTTGCTTCAACGACGTATCATCGACGTTCGATTGCGTTACGTGTGGTTACTGTTGTTGTTGGTGGTGGTGGTTGTTATTGTTGCTGGTGGAGTAATCGGTTTGTGATAGAGAGGTCGGACGGTCGGTTGGTCCGTTCATATGATTTTGTTGCTGTATTTGTGGGGGTGCTCTTTCTTTCTCTTCTCCAAAAAAAAAAAGCGCTTATCGTCTGAACACGAGAGTTGGCTATCAACGACTGATTTTCGTAAATACACTTTGTTGTTTTGTGTGTATTTGCTTATGCTTCTGCCTGGCTGCCAGCTTGCTTGCTCGCCACAGTCGGTCGATGTTGGTGAGTGTGGCTATGGGTGTGTGCGTGCATGTGATGTTTGTACGTAAGAGCGGACGGTTTAGTTGCTTGCTTGCTTTGTTTTGGGCTTGCCTGCCTGCCTGCATGTCTGATGTCTGTCCGCCCGCTCGTTCGGCTTTGCTAGCTATAGCTAGTTTTTCGTGTTGCCGTTGTATGAGTAGCCGCAGCCGCTGCTGCGGTGATTATGTTTTAGTTTGTTGTTGCTTTTGTCGTTGCCGTTGCCTTTGAAAAGAAAACCAAAACAGAAACGAAGTGAAAAGAAATGAAATGTACCTACGTAACGCTGCTGTAGCGCGCTGGTATGACGTTGTCATCAACAATAACACCAAAAACTACAGCAGCGCGGCTATTACCGCAAAGCAACAACTCAACTAAGATACTCACGCACACATGCTCACGAACAGCCAGCTACAAAACAAACGAGATACAAATGTAAACAACCAGTATTTGGTTTTACGATTCGATTGGAGCAGAACACCTGAAACGCCCTAGAACTCTCCACAGCGATTATTGTTTTCCAACGCAGAGCGTTTTCGAAACAGTTCCTAATTCGTTGTAACTTGAAAAACAAATTCCGAAAAAATCTCACAGTTTGTTGTGTTTTTAGTTGAGGTGCATTTTGTATCTATAACAGCAGCAGCCGCTTCACTTTATTACGTCTTTTGTTTTTATTACGTTTTCATCACAACATTCACTTCCTACTCTCTGTTTCACTCTCGCACACACGCACACTCAAACATAATCGGGGGCCTCATACACATTCATTCTCTTTTGTTTTGCTTGTGGTCTTCGCGCTCAGCGACAATGTTGCACAAACAGCTGTTTCTCCAACAACGTCATGCAACACGCGAGCCAACGAATACACACCCGAACACCCGCCAGCCGATGACGACGATTTCGGTTGTCAACATCTTGCAAATGTAAACAAATCCCCTAAACACCGGCCGGTATCCAACAGATACACTGCGCCGCTTCTCAGTTAACAGTAAAAACAAACACATTAAGTGCTCTCGCATGTGCGCTCTCTCCCACTCACATTCTCTCTGCCGCACAATCGCTATTGATATCTCTTGGTATTTGCCTGTCAGCTGTTTTCTGTTGTCATTTGTTGGTTTCCTGCCTTGTTGTCATACGCACACATACACACGGCATGGCAATCGTGAGTGTTTCGCTTGGCGTACGGTACTGTCAACTTGGCCGAGGTGTTGCCATTTTGGAGATTTCTGATTATGTCGATGCTCTCCGATTGTTGCTGGATTTTCGTCATTGAGTGGAATGGAGGGAGTGGTGTGCCGTGGCGTGGCGTGGCATGGCATGGAGTACCTATCAATTTCGTTTTATTTCGGAGTTGTTGTCAAAATTTATGTTGGCTTCTTTTCTTTGTTTCCTCTCCTCTCCAGTACTTTATTATCATCACCTACTCAGCAACATATACGTGCATGTGTAGTATACATACCCACACACAGCCACACAAACACTAGTATGTTGTTGTTGCCTTTGGAATGACCTCTATTGTTCAGAACGAACACCACCACCAATCAGTTTTTATGCTGTATTTATTTTTCGATTTTAGACAATTTGTTTTCTAATTCGATCTAAACTACATATCAACACAATAGAACACAGACAGTGAGTGTCATCAGAAATAGTCCAGCAATCCACAGCAATTTTTAACTGGGCATACACTTAAAGAAACCCAACGAAACAATGTTTCTTCAGAAAGTTTCTCGTTAATTTCAGTAACTTAACTTTTGATCTAGTAAACAAACGGCAAATTTATCGAAAAACAAATTTAACCTCAAAACTAATTTGTTACAAGACTATCAGGGGGAAAAGTCGGAGTGAAAAACATGAGCAAATTATTTTATAGGTTTATTTAATTTACCGGTATTATGGCCAATCCGCCTTGAGGCAATTTGGCAGTAATTAGTAGGATTTCTAGCCAGACCTTTTTATGGGGATCGACTGAACATTGGCTGACTTCCAACGTGAGGGCTACCAGCCCGCCACGGCACATTGAACAGATTGAATAGACGAACAGCACCGAGAAAAAATGAACCTTATATAAGGTTAACTTAACCATAAATAAACATGAATGTTAATGTTAAATTTCCATTTTGACTGGTTTTTAACAATAATTGTTGTTAAAAATTATTGTTATTATAATAATAGTTAATTTAACTATTCCATGGTTTAATTTCTTAACCATGAAAATTGTTAATAATTACAATAATAACACTGTCCAACAGCATTTTTGGAACAGAATAGCGACCCTATAATTTTGAAAGGGTATGTTGAGTAGATCATTTTTGTAGAACAAACTTATGGTCCAGCACGTCTGAGTTTTTGGGTAAATGTTTTAATTTTTTGGTCGAAGGGAGCATTATACTATATGAAAAAAATGCTGTAAGTTAATGTCTGAGAGAATTCTTATGGTCAGAGTTGTATTGTGGAATTGTATGAGGATTATTTTTGTTAAATGTTTAAAATTTAATTTAATGGATAAATACATGTTCCATTTAACAATGAAATTGTAATTACAGGGGTGTTGTTTGGTAGTGAAAGCAAAATGGCATTTTTGAGATAAATGATCGGAGGTTTATTTCATAATAAAGAGGATGGTATGTCGTTAATAATGAGAAACAACGTCAGCCAAATGGCCACCACAACGATATCCTTTTCATGAAATGTTCCATAACCAAATCGCAAAGTGGCTGCCCTATGTCCTCCATAGCTTTACCAATTCTATCTTTGACGTCTTGAATCGACGCTGGGCTGTCGGCGTAGACCTTATCTTTTACGTGGCCCCAAAGGGACACTTCGCAAGGTGTTAAATCACAAGATCTCGGTGGTCAATTGTGATCACCTCTTTCGAGAGATAACACGGTCCGGAAACTTTTCACGTAAAAGAGAAACGTTGTTCAGATCAATATCATCTAACTCCGACCATAAAAAAAATCACTAGTCATCTCTCGTAACTGTTGATCCAACTTCCAAAAAAATAAGGTCCAACGACTTCGCCGGAACATAAACCGCACCAAACAGTCACATGTTGAGGATGGAGAGTCTTCTCAACAATAACTCTTGGCTTATCCAAACCCCAAATGCGACAATTTTACTTTTATCTTATCTTTATCTTTATCAATTTATCTTTACCTCATCGGTCAAGATAATTTTTCGATGGCATTCCGGATCATTTTCAAGCATGTCAAGGACCCAATCAGCAAAGACACGACGTTGATGATGATCGGCCGACTTGAATTCTTGTGTTAACTGAACTTTATAAACCTTAAGACCCAAGTGTTTATGCACAATACGGTGTAATGACGTTTGTGGAATGCCCAATTCCAACGAGCGACGAGGATTGGACAAACCTGGGTTTTCTTCAACACTTTGGTCTACAGCAGCAATATTCTCAGTTGTTCTTGTCCGTGCTCGGGTTTTATTCTTCACATCACTAACTTGTCCTAAGAGTTCAAATTTGTCCACAAATTTCTGTATTGCGGCCTGATTTTCAAAAAAAAAAAGGCTTCTAGCTTGGTGTTTGCTTTGATTGCAGGCAATGTTTAAAATTGTCTGTTTTTGAGGCATGGTGAACCAGATCTTCTTCAGATGTCATTCGGATGTTTCATACGAAATGGTGTGGAATCATAGGTCTGGGCATATTTTGTAGTGTCTCGTCCAAAGCAGCTTCGTCAGCTTCTCAACACCTAATTGCCCAATGTTGCGTTTTCGCAAAACCACTGAATAACTCGATATTCGTGCTTTATTAATATTTCAGGCTTGTTATCAATACAGACATCTCCCACATGATTTAAAAAAACGCAACACCTAATTGACCTGTGTTGCGTTTTCGCAACACCACTTAAAAACTCGATATTCGTACTTTATTAATATCCAGGCTTGTTATCAATATAATTTGTTATAATTAGGGCAAGGAATCTCATGCACTTAAAAATCGAAAATATGCGCATAAAACATGCACTTAAAATTAGAAAATTTGCAATAAAAACACAGAAAATATGCAATTAAAAATATTTGCTAAGCCCCGATGCTACAGAAGTAGTAATCAAAGGCTGTGTTTTTTCGGATCGACGATCATGCAAATCCTTATGTTTCGTGCTTTTCAAATGCTGGTCGACTTGAAATTTCCTTTCACATCCCACTGCCTTATTGCAAATTTTGCAGAAAAGGAAGACTCCATCGGTTTGAAATACACTCCGATGTTCAGACACGTATTTATTAAGGTTTGAAGATGAAGTTGCTTTGATCAAATGTTAACTTCGATAATTTTGCAGAAAATAATCTTAATCTCAAAAATCTCACTTTCCATTTAAAACGTGATAAGTTGTGTAAAGTTACAAATTTTCAGGGAATTCCCGAGCAAAACAATAAAAATGTTGCGTAAATATAAAAATTGACAGTTCAACAGAGTAATTGACAGTTTGTAACAAATAATATGTGAACTTTTACCAGAAGATGTCGCACAAAGTATCAGGGGCGTTTTACATTTTCAAATTGATGCTACCCAAAATAGCAAAAATATTAAAAAAAAAAAAAAAAAAAAAAAACGCGTTTATTGTAAAATGCGCTAAAATATGCGCAAAAATATGCAAAAACGGGTATTTTTAGCAAAATATGCAAAATATGCAAAAACGATTTAATGCCGTTTTAAAGGAAATTTCACGATTCGCAAAGACAGCTTAACCGTTTCCGTTTTAGTATGCCTAGTAAAAACATGCATTTGCATGAGATTCCTTGCCCTAGTTATAATCATCTTTCTACGAGACGTTTAACTATATTTCACACTTCTGTTTCTTGCTATTATAAAATAAATCTATTGTACACTATTATTTTTCTACTTATTTTGGCATTTTTAATAATACCGTTGTTCCCCGTCAGATACTTCATCGAATGGTAGGGGATAAATAAGTGATATGAGAAATTACACATCAATTTCATTGCAAATTCAATTAAAAGAACATTATTCGTACAGAGTTTTATAAAATTTATTTTATTTTATTTAATTACAATACAAAGTAAATTTATATTCTAATTTTGGGTCCAAGGATAAACCGAGTGACAAAGACTATTTGGCTTGATTTTTTGCAGCGACAGACCAAAGCCTCTGGTGGGAATCGAACCCACAACCCCCACGCTGATAGGCAAGCACGCTACCAACTCGCCTACCGGGGCGCTTTTATAAAATCCAAAAACATTCTTGCAAATGACGAAAAATATCCCAAATTCGGTAACTCTTTGCATGAGACATTACTGTACGATTTTTGGTAACACTCACCGTACGTATAGACTCCGTCTATTTATACTCATACATACTTATATGTATTTACCTGTGTATGTAAAATGTATCTCTCATGTTTTATGCTTTCGTGTTGTCTCTAGTTCTGTTCATTCTTTTCCATTGTTTGGCTTAATTTCACATGAAATATCCGTGATTTTCATGTTGTTTACTTGTGTGCATCTTAACCCAGTTAAATTTTCAGGGTCCTTCATGGTTCTCCATGTAGGCCAAGGATTTTGCCATGTGCGACAATCGCAGCCCCTGCATTCGCAGTAACGACAAAGCCGAACATTGAAACGTCATTGAGATGAGCATAAAGTAACATTGAAGGCAAAGAAGCCGAAAAGTATTAAATTAGCGCTTTTGTGGGCAGTGGCAAATATTTTTATTTCAAGCAAATCGCCCTAACTTGGCATCACTGGTTGGTGGCATAGTTTGCAGGTAAATTTAAGATGACCCACAAACCCAAATTCGGAATGGAACCTCATACTATGTAATGGCATGAGTGTGATTTGGGCATCCTCCAGTGTTTGTTCCTTAATGGCCCGTTGAAGGAAATGCGTGTACATTCATGTTTATTCAAGGTTTATTCGATCTTATTACAACATTCCAGTGATACTTATCCCTACTTACTTATCAAGCACCAAGTTCGGGACAAGTTCGAATTGCGGTGGGTGGTACCTGAAAAAAAGTTCTAGCAAACCAAAACTGACTGATTGATTTTCAAAATTGTCTGCTCAGAAAAAAAACATTTTCTTTAATTAATTCAGAAAAATAGTTGAAGTAATTAAAGTAGCAATTGCAATTAATTTAAATTAATTATTTTTAAGGTATCCTGGGTCTTTAAATGAACATCTGGGAAGATCGGTAAGGTCCGAAATTAAGCTGAAAGGAGAAGATGGCGAATTTGTTGTAAATAATGTAAGAAAAAGTACTATCTTTAATGAATACTTTTTACAAGTTCCATCAATGCTTAAAGAAAATAGTTTACAATTACCTGGAGATTATGAGACAATGTCGTGAAAGTTTTTCGTTTACCAATGAGGAGATTTTGGAACATATTGCAAGTCTGCAACTTGATAAAAGTCCGGGTCATGATGGTATATTAAGTAAAGCCCTAGTCAATTGTAGTGATGTAATTCATTCTCGACTTACATCTATGTATATTTAACGACGTTGTAGATACATCAAAATATCCTGATGTTCTTAAAATAACTCCGATAACGAAGGAAACGAGTGCATATACCATTGATAAGAATAGGCCTATTACTTTATTGCCAATATTGGATAAATTGTTTGAAAAAATATTGCATAGACAGTTAACCGATTTCTTAGAACAAACTAACCAATTATACAACTCACAGTTCGGATTTAGGAAAGGAACTGGCACACAAGAGACAGTATTAAATGTAATCAATCAAGTCTGCGATGGATTATCTAATGGTTACGGTGGAGTAGCAGGGATTTTTTATGATTTTTCAAAAGCGTTTGATCTAGTTGACTATGAATTATTAATGAAGAACTTCCGTTCCGTTTATTAAAAAGCTATCTACATAAAATAATGCAATTTGTTGAAATAGCGAATTGTAGAAGCAGTTTAGGACTTGTGAAGCACGGTGTACCGCAGGGAAGTGTGCTTGGTCCTCTTCTCTTTACAATATACATTAATGACATTGCTAATATTGGACTGCAAGGCAAATTGATAATGTATGCAGACGACATAAGCCTTTTTTATCCCTACAACCATGATATTATATTAAAGGCTCAAATTGAACATGATGCGAAGCTTATTCTTGAATATATTAGAATAAACAAGCTGGTACTAAATGCAGAAAAGACAACGTTGTTAAGATTCCGACCGTAACCCACCGGGAGTGGTAATCCTTTCAATGTTTCAGGTGATGATAAACAAGTTTATGAGTGCAACTCGTTGCAATATTTGGGCATCTATTTTCAAGCCAACTTGTCATGGAATATACATATCCGGTATATAAAGAGGAAAACTGCTCCAGCCATTGGAATTCTGCACAAATTCAAATTTAAATTTGATGAAAAAATCAAGCTTTTGATTTACACCACCAGTCACTTTAATTATTTGACTATAGCATATGGATTCAAGAAAAGTACAGAGTTTCGAAGTCTTCAAAGGTCCCAAAATAAAGCGCTGAAGGTAGTATACAATCTCCTCTTGACGTACCCCGCGCTTTCTCTATATGAGAATATCTCCAAATCTGTTTTACCAATATATGGATTGTATAAATTGCACTTCATTATGTTTATGTATAAGTCTGTGCAACATCATGGTCATCATGCCATAGTATTTTCAAGGAATCAGTCAGTTTTCAATACCAGAAACAATTTGAACGATCTTGTAATTAACGATCACAAGATCGTCACAATTTTAACGATCTTGTAATGCATGTTACAAGATCGTTAAAGTGCATTTTGATTTATTTTGAAAATTTTGGTTGGCCACAAGGGATTTTGGTAGGTTTTTTTTTGGAAATTTTTGGTAAGAAAAAAAATGTGTGTGGTGACAACGCTGTTCCCGACGTAAAACGATAACAAACTAAGAAAAATTCCGATCGGAAACCGTGATCGAAAGAAGTTTCGAAGCAAGTCAATCGAACATTTTAAGAGGCCGTTGGAACCATGGATAACTGTACTGCTTTTCTATTTGTGACAAGCATCTGCTGTTTCGGTAACAGCGTGAACATTTTGTATAGCAGATACAAGAAAGCGGATTCACTAAATTGTGAATAAAATCGAAAGTAGTCCGTGGATGATCTATACCTAATTTTCATTGTAATATATCGGGCATTATGATAAACTACAGATAACAGGCTAATTTTTGTCATTTGCGATTTGAAAGAATTTTTTAATATTTATTTCAAAGAAATCGCACTATTAATTTTTAATTTATGATTTACAAAAAACAATAGTTTTTTTGTTGCTCAGTGTACTGGGGCATTTGTCGGTGGAAATCCTATTTTTGTATGTAAACAAAAGCTAATTTCCAGTAAAGCTTAAAAACGAATCTATGAAAAAATCTGCCCGGACTAATTTATGAAAAAATACCCAATGCACAATCCACTAAATATTATTAAAAATAATAAAAAAAACACTAATGAGTTTTCGTAATTTGGAAAGTGTATTTTTTAGCAAAAAAAAAACACAAAAGTATGAGAAAAATATTAATTGTCCATTTATAAATTAATGCTATTCATTTAATATACGTTCTTTGCTTTCACACATAAACAGTTTTCATATGAAAAACGCCCTAAAACCAGAAAAATTAAATATTACCCATAAATTGTGAAAAACTCCCCAATTTCGTATTAGATTTTTTTGGGGACATCCTAATTTTTTTTTTTGGGTCATTTCTCAGATGGGATTGCGGGATTTTTTTTTAATTCGTACGATTTATTTCCACAACTCTAATTTGTACTTGCTGCACTGTACGTACCTTCGATTTTCAACTAGTAATTAAACTTGTCTTGGAAAAGAATTGCAGTGAATCGGAAAATTTTTTTTTTTCGTATTTCTTCAAAATTCCTTCACTGACATTCACACAACGAATCAATGGCTGTAACGAAGTATTTTTCGATCCCCAACATCGATTGTGATGTCAAAGTATCACTGTAGCAGTTCGGAGTGAGCTTTTTGGAGTCATCTCACAGAATATAGAAATTGTACCCTGTACAGCTTTTCGATTTGTAAGAAACTGCCCCCTCTTTGCCTTCACGGAATGTTGGGGGGTAAATACATATATATTTACCAATCTGTATTTGTACAAAAACTTGTATTTTTTTATGATAAAATCCGATTTCCGGGGTTCTACCGTAATGGTCTGAAGTTATTTAGAGTTTGCGATAGCAGACAATCTACTTTGTAAGGCAATCTATTCTACAGTTACAGTAAAACATACACACATATGTATATGTGAAATCAAAATTATTTTCGTGTGAAAGTGGTTCACCGCGATAAGCCAGTCACCGAAATTCGTTAAACCACATGAAACTGCTTAATGCCATATAAGGTATCGAAAAGTAGTCAAAAGTGTTCAGATCGAAAACAAAAACATAACACCGTAATACTTCTATTAAAACCGCATTAAACAGACAACGCTCGAAGGCAAACCTATAAACTGCAATAAAACTCAATTAATTAAAAACTAAAAAAAAAACAACAACATCTATAAATGAAGCATAATTATAATTATTAATCAATTCTCTACTATCCCATCATGCGAGCTGGAGGAGCAATCCAAGCATGACACTGCATCAGCTGGAGCCACACTCACAGCCAACGTCCATCCCCAAACCACTTGTCGTCAATGACTCCATTGGCGGAGGCCGACTGAACGAATATCCACAATCAATTAATCATTTGAACGCTGATACTACAGATGGTCTTGTGCAGCAGATACACTCACTGGCGCGCCTGGTACATGTGAGCGTGTGCATACGCGTTGCTCTCGACCGCAGAGACATTCTTGATTCCATGGAGAGCGCCGGAGCGGCAGAGCATGGACAAAAAACAGAGTTAAATTGCCCCCGACGAGCTACATGTGTTAAACGTTCAAACATATGGAACATTTTGTGAGAAGATTAACTAAAGTGGTCAAGTGGACTACTCCAGTTAATTTCCAAATTCAATTAAAGGCGGCCGTTCTCTGACCGACACTGTGTCTTCCTTATATGTCGGTATGTGTGTGTAAATGTTCTGGCACAAGTTTAAAGTGCGCTGCTTGGTTATTTACTTAGCTATTTCCCTTAACATTCCATGTAGGAATTCGAATCAGTGATATTATTTTGAATACTAACTGACCGGGACCTGTTGTTTAAAGTTGGCCCCGAACGGCTAGGCTAATGTGTTTCTACAGATGATCTACATGGCTTAGAGGTTTCTCTCTCACTCGAAGTGGAAGCAGCCACTGAAAAATATTGTATGGTCTTACCAGGTTTTAAACCTGTGGTACTCTTACACACTACCCGCCATACCACGGTCGTCCACGGTTACTGCACGTTTTTAAACTCTTTTAGTCATCCAACAAAGATCAACAATAATTATGTAAAGTAGCTTCGGGCTGGAGCTCATCATTCATAGGATAACCGTAGGGGACCTAATTGATTGAAAAAAAGAAACAATTTTTTGATATGTCTGAAATTTTGGACCTCGATATAAAGGATATAAATCTGAAGGTGCAACAAGAATTTTCGGATTTAGTGGACTTTAAACTAATATATAATTTGACCGTGTCTTTCTTTGGGTCTATTTCCTATATCTTGACCTTCGTCTGAGCAGAGGGAACAGTTTCGATTTAGCTGAACAAATTATGCAATAGCTTGAAACTGGACTTGACTTCAAATATGTATGTGGATTATGCAGTCCATGTGGCAACCCTACCTTACATCATTCTTTTAACAAGATTGTGATGAAGTACATTTCTTTCTTTTTACAAATTGTATTTGTTGTCAAATATTTGTTCAACTTCTTTGAATGTAGAAAAACGAACAAATAGTTGGTCGTAGTGTGACCACAAAATCATCACTGTGTTATTTGGACAAAGATTTTGTGCAAATACGATCAAATATTCGTCCAGTGCGACCGTTCATTAGCAGTTAACCGATTTAAGGAAATACATTTAAAAAAAAAGAATACGACTATTCTATCTTTGAGGTCTTGAATCAACGCTGGGCTGTTGGCGTAGACCTTATCTTTCACGTGGCCCCAAAGGAAGAAGTCGCAGGGTGTTAAATTACAAGATCTCGGTGGTCAATTGTGATCACCTCTTCGAGAGATAACACGGTCCGGAAACTTTTTAGTTTTGCGAACTGTGACTGCACGATTTTGACCATTTTAGTCATATCAATGCGTTGTTGAAACGTGTATCCTCCATTTTTAGTAATGGTCTAGTTTCTACTTGTCAAATGTCAAAGAATAAAAGCTTCAAAAGTGAAAGCTACCGAAATACCGGGTGATTTAAAATAACACCTCTGGTTGGAGATCCCTGTAGGTATGTATCTTAAATTTAATGTGATGTATAGATCACTAAAATCAATGGAGAATTTTTACTTTCATTCACGATTAACTGAATCTTGACCATTTTTTTCATTTAATTATGAAATTTTTCCACCAAAAAAACTTAAAAAAAAATATTTCTCCTTAAATTTGTTTATAAATCAGAAACAGTAATTTCGTTTCCAATCCACTGAAGGCGAAGATTTAATATAATTTAGTGGAAAGTTTTGAAAAAAAAACTGCATAGGTAGATTAAGATTTCGACCATTTTTCCACTCAGGGAAATACAGTAAACCAGTATTGTATATTTTTGGTGCACAGTGTAACACAGTACACATCTGTAACTATTGCAAAAATGACTTCTTTAACTGGAAAAATACAGTTCTGTCTATTTTTATGTTAATTGCGTTACTTCTGAACGATGAACTAAAGAGAGAAATTTTGAGTTGTGACACTTGTATTTAGGGTGCGATACGTATCTATGTACATATATCCGGGGCCATGTTTACCTCAAAACCCCGCATGGCTTAAGCTAGATACAGCGTGGAACCCCCGCCTATGCGGGCTGTACTCCATAAAAACGCAACGAAAGAGAAATTGCATTTCGTTAACCAAGCATTAAACAGAAAACAAATACTTTTTCAGTCACCATTCAAAGTTACATCGAATATTCAAGCCTAAAACAACGAAACGATGGAACAGCGATACGAGAACAAAAGTCCGGTAACCAAACCGAACACAAAGAGAAATAAGACAGAAAACAACGAAAAAAAAATAGGTCACATCGAAGAGATGGCGATAGAGGAAACAATTCACCAGTGTAAGGCAACGGCCAACAGTGCATCTTATTCCAGCGCGCACAAGCTTGCGACGGGTAACCCAATTAGAAAACCATCACCATCATCTAATAGATGATTTGTTTACATTCTCTGCTGCTTGTTTGTCACTACTTCTTCTTTGGCTACTGCTTCGTATTGTTGTTGTATACACGAGAACGATGCCAAGAGAAAATACCCGTGCACACACACACACACTTATCTATGTTGAAACATAAAACAACGCAGCAGAAGTGAATGCTCACAAACCGTAATGGTTGGGGTGAGCGCAAGAGTATGTAAATGTCGAGATACATAAAAGAGAAACACAGCGAGGAAATCAACTCAATGTTGTCGATGTAGTACAGGTTAGCTGTTAAAGCGCCTAACAGTTACAGTACACTAACTGCTGCTGTTAACATTTCAAATTGGAGCGTCTGTGCAGGCGTGAGTGTGTGTGAGTGTTTTTAAATCTCCTGACAATGAATGTGAAAACACACATGCTGACATTCGGTGAGAGAGTCGTTCCAATGGACAGAGAAATGTGTGCACATGAAAAAAACAAAATGTAAACAAAAAAGCCGCTATATTTTGTTGATATCATAACAGCTGATCAGCTGTTAAATGTATCTCCAGCTGTAAGATAAGTTATCTATTAAGACTGTGTGTCTGCTGGTATGCATAAGTGTGTGTGTGTGTGTGCGCCGTTGAGTACTGTTAAATAATGTTTTCGTGGCATAGTGATACGTTACTCGTTATCATATGTGTGCATGTAAAAAAAAACAATCCACTTACCGATGCCAGTTAAACAGTTTCGTTGGCGAATACACAACAGAGACAGAAGAGTGGCATTTACAGTTTCACCTTTGGCCAGAACGGGATAGAATCAAAATATTATTGTTTTGGCCAGCGAGTTTTTGTTATTGTTTTTCCTCTCGCATACATTTCCCCCACACGCCAACGAAGTGAGGACGAGGGTGTTGACGGGTTTGTTGGAATATCAACAAAATAAAATCGGCCATAGATAGAAGTATTTATTACATACACATACACATAAGTACACATTTTGAAATATTTAATATTTCAAATCATGTTGTCAATTAGATAAACATAATTTATGCGCTGGAAGGGAATTTTTTTTATACAATTTTTACAGTGGCTAAAGGCCAAAGTTGTACATCATCTTATTAATTTTGCCAGTCACTTTGAAATAGTGATAGTGGTTGTAAAATTATGTCGTCTGTTTGAAGGACGACGTAGTCTACAAGAATACTGATACACGTGTGTCCAAAATAATAGCATTGAATGCACATGCATGAACTAGTATTTATATGTGATAGAATTTAAAACTAATTGTAGAAGTCAGTAAAATAAAAAAAAACTTTGTTCTAAAAGTAATGTAGATACGGGTAATTCCATGGAAAGATCAACCGTGACCGAAAATTATACACATATCTGACTTCAAATCGTAAGTGGTTGGCTTTCGCTAGTGTCAACTTGTACTGTATGTGCCTATACCATACAAGTTGATTTCTTATGTACGAAAATAGTCCAGAAAATTTTATAGGATAGGTTTTTTTAAAAAAAAAAAAAATATTTTTTTATGAAATTTATGTTTTTTGAGACATAATTTATTTAGTCGAAAACGATTTGGTCCGAACATTTAAAACAAAACATTTACAACTACAGCAAAAGCTCGATTTCCGCAACCCCCGATTATTGCAACTCCTCGATTAGCGCAACCGGATTTTTTTTTTATATTACGGTCGTGATAAGTGCAACTTTTTCCTGATGCGCTGAAATTTTGTATTTTGTTTGGATGTCATGGTTAAACCAAAAGCTCCTTTGTCAACATTATTCTCTGTACGACTATGTCAACTATGAACGAGCGTATTATAACTTATTTTACCGTTGTTTTCTTGTTATTTCTCATCCCATATGCTTCGATTTCAAAATGTAAAGGTACAGTATCGGATAATACATATTGGACTAAACAAAAATTTACTATTTTTTATATATTATCGAAATAGTCATTGAGGATCAATTTTATATAAATTAACAAACAAAGGTATAGTTAAATCTTTAAAAAAATGCATTCCACATTGGGTTGGATGTATTGTTTCTTATGTTTACCTTAGAGAATTCATACAGTACAAAAATGTATGCGACAAAACATATTGGACTTTTGGCAAATTTTTATGAAGTGAACTGTAAATGTTCCGTTACAATCCCACGGAGAACCAATAATTGCAAATAGAGT
Organism: Hydrotaea cyrtoneurina; assembly: GCA_958296145.1. NCBI lineage: Eukaryota > Metazoa > Arthropoda > Insecta > Diptera > Muscidae > Hydrotaea > Hydrotaea cyrtoneurina. Next base: position 42,717,299 of record OY282512.1, read on the forward strand.
ATGCTATGATATTTGATGTTATTTCTAATCACTTTAGTTGTTCAACGATTTCCGTTAGATGAAGGTGGTAGATTACAACATTGACAGTATATTTTTATAATGATTATTTTTAATTTAAAGTCCAGTATGGCTCGAAGTAAATATAACAATCACTTTAAAAATATAATTATTAAACATTACCAAGACGGTTTGTCTCAAAAAGAAATTTGCGCAACATTTTCATTGCCAAAGTCTACAGTCAACTTTAGTATCAAAAAGTTCACTACCACAGGAATGGTTGAAACTATGCACTGTGGTGGCCGACCAAGATGCACGTCATCCAAAGATTATTCCAGGATTGGTAGAGAATTTCGAAAGCATCCCGACAAATCCGCTCCTAGTGTTGTAAGTGCTCCTAACCTAAATATGAGCAGTAGAACTGTTCAAGGAAGAGCATGTGCTGTTGGCCTGAAAAGTTATCGCGCCGCAAAGAAGCTAATCATTTCGGATAAAAACGGAAAAGCTCGTATTGATTTTGCACGGGAGGAAATCTATTGGTCAAAGGAAAGTGAAACACCGTATTGTTTATTGACGAATCAAAATTTTATTTGCAATTTTCTGATGGCATAAGGAGAATTCACAGACCGGTAAAAAATAAACGATTGGATCCCCATTACTTCCAAGGTACTGTGAAACACGGAGGAGGGAATGTGATGGTCTGGGGTTGATTCTCTGGAAATGGTGTTGGCCCCTTACATAAAATAGATGGTATAATGGACAGATTTTCGTACCAGAACATTTTGGAAAATGTGATACTTCCTGTTGAAGCCATGTTCAACCCGGAACAGATGAGTCCCCCTGACTCATCTGAAGGTTAATTTTCACTTATATTTCATTTTTCATTAATTTCATCTGCATTTGTTTTCTTAATTTTGCTAGTTTTAGTACTTATCTCTTTTTTCATTTCTTTTACATGTATAAGTTACATACGAGCCCCGACCACTATTAATTCGTACGGCAAGCATTTTTACCCGTATGCAATGTTTAACAGGTGATATTTTCAATACTAATGTAGTCAGCGCATGCAAACCTATTTTTTTCTGAAAGAGCATTTTGTTCTCTTGATTTAAAAAAAAAAATTTTATTGTACCTCAACAACAACAACAACAATATTTATTTCTTTGAATGCTTCGCAAAACTATTAAAAAAAATGTGACCAGTATTAATTCGTACGGTGCGTTAAATAGTTGCTATTTTATAAAAACTTTAATTTATCTTTAAATATTAATATTGGGTAACATCGCCTTTTGCCTCTACAACACATTTACATCGCTTTGGCATAGATTCATATAAATTCTGGCACTGTTCTGTTTTGCGAAGCATTCAAAGAAATAAATATTGTTGTTGTTGTTGTTGAGGTACAATAAAATTTTTTTTTTTTAAATCAAGAGAACAAAATGCTCTTTCAGAAAAAAATAGGTTTGCATGCGCCGACTACATTAGTATTGAAAATATCACCTGTTAAACATTGCATACGGGTAAAAATGCTTGCCGTACGAATTAATAGTGGTCGGGGCTCGTACATGACGCTAGGAGCGTCATTAAATTGAATTACCGCCATTTGTATTTTAGTCTTAAGAAACCATTCAATAAAGCAAGAAGCTTTACTTTTGTTGATCTCCTGAATTTGAAAATTGGTTTCATTTTTGGGAAAATCAAAATTTGGAATCCTGTCTCCCTGTCAGGATGCATAAATAACAAAATCCTATCTCCCTGTCAGGATAAACACTTCCTTACGCTGAATGGAATTTGCCTTTTTGTTGGCAAACATTCCTCAAACTATGTCCAAGATTGGTTCGTAAAGGAAAGACTTAATGTAATGAAGTGGCCAGCACAATCGCCAGACTTAAACCTCATAGAAAATCTTTGGGAAATATTGAACAAAAAAATAAACCGAGAAGGTACAGGGCGAGATAAAAACAATCGTTTTCAGGCAATTGAAGCGGCTTGGTCTGCTGTAGATGCAAAGACAATAAACAATCTTGTTGATTCCATGCAAAGAAGATGCTCAGCAGTGCTTAAAAACAACGGATACTATACAAAATACTGATAGAAATATCGAGTTCAAATTGTTTGTCGTATGAATTTTTGACTATTTTGGTTTTATCGTTTTAATATTTTGAATTTTAAAAACAATCAGGAAACAAGCTTATTTCTTCACAAACAAGGTATTAAGATTGAGTTTAAAAAATTTCGACACATCTATCAATCATAACTTTTGAGATTTTCATGATTTAGAAGAAATGTGCATTCAGTCGAATATGTATAGTCCGATACTGTATATATTTGGGGCTCGGTAAGTGCAACAATCTCAGTAAATGCAACATGCTCGATTTCCTATCGGTTGCGCAAATCGATCTCTTACTGTATATATTGTTTTTTAAGTTTACGTTTTTTAACCTAAATTAACTATAAAAACTATATTACTCCATGTCACGGGACGTTTTATTTAAAAAAAAAAAAACTTTTGTAGTCGGCTGCTTCGAATTTTGATTATCTCAAATTAACTTTATTTTTAAATTATATAAAATTTGCACTTCCCTTTTCAGACTTTTCCACTGTAGATACAGGCAGAACCGACTCTATGAAAAATGCACCAAAATAAATGAAAAATCTCCCCAAAAGCCAAACTATTTATGAAAAATTACCCAATGCAAAATCCCCCAGATATTATTAATAATCCCCCCAAAAACAATATTATAAAAAAAGTCGATGATTGACTTCTGTTATGAAACTATCTCCCAAAAATCGAAAAATGACCCAAATTGGGGAATATTTAACTGTACATTTTTGGGGCATTTTCAATATGAAAAAAAAAATAAATGTTACCTAAAACATTATGAAAAACTTTCCAATTTTTTATGGAATTTTTCATAATAATTATTTTTAATTTACGATATCTCAATCTTCACAGACGTATTAAAAATTGAGATGGACACGGGATCGGAAATATACTCAGAACCTACGTCGACAAACACGTCGTTGCTTTTTATCCAGGAACACAAAATCTCGCTCTGCTGGGTATCTGACCACATCAAGGTAGAAGGAAAAGTACAAGGCATACATATATATTACACCAACTGTGGAGAATTTTCAAACTATAAATTCTATCTTCCTCGCCATCCATTATTCAAAATTCTGAATTTCTATTCGGAGCGGTGAAAGAAATCCTCCTACTCCTATAAACAACCAAAAGCAGTCGGCAAACGAGAGACCGACTGTAAACAAATAAAAAATGAGGCATCAGAGTATACAAAATCCGTATATCTCGGATTCGCCATCAGCAAAAATAATCAATTTTTTCAATTTCCAGAGTTGCTTTAACACCTAAAAATGTATCTTCTTTAAAGTCCTTGCCCTTTCTCCCTGAGGAACTTGATGGTGAGCAGTGATTTGTGGACCGACCCACTGTACTCTGGCCGATTGTAAAAACGCTCGGAACAGAAGTTCTCAATTATCAGCCGTGGTCGTTCGCATATGTGCCGCCGCCTGCTTTCTACAAAGTCCTCTTTTCATGTTTCCCTCTCCACATCGCAGTTCAGCGTGTTTGGTTATTCCACGCCAGCATATCTAAATCCGAAATATCGTATTTCGATGGAGTTTTGTATTCCCAACATGTTGGCCCGGCCTTTCAATTGTCAATTGAATAAAAGTTTCCCTTGTCATTCATACACAAGCATGTTAATCCATACATACATATGTACGTATCCGTATGTGTGTGTGTGTGTCTATGCACATAACAAGTTACTCGTCTTTACATATGAATTTGTATGTGTGTATGTATGTGCATTTTTATTGTCTATGTATTTCTATGTTTTGTTTTTTGGTGGTGCCTCAACGAATTAGATTTTATGGCTTTTTTATGAAAATGAAAACCGGATTTTTGTTGTAATATCCAAAAAAAAAAAAACACAACAAACTCAAAAAACCTTTTTAACGAATTGAATGAAGTTAGTTCTACAGACCAGTTTCAATTCGGTTTTTGTCTTTTTTTTTTGTATAAATGTTCAGATTGAGTTTGTAATAAGTGCTGTTGGAAAGGTCGTTTGCTGCGCTGAGACCTTTTTTGTTTGTTTTGTCGGTGGAGAAAACTAAATTCACACTTACGCTCTCAGCGCTCATCATTCCAAACACACACTTTAACTGATTTAATGGCCATTTCGAATTCAATTTGAAAATGGATCGTTCACAGTAATTAGAAATAGAAATGGAGTTACTGCTTATCATCCTGGGCCAGATGAGGAGGTCGGCCTTGTGGGTTGGGGTTTCTCTTGAAATAGTCGAAATCTGTCGAGTTCGACCGAGTGCTATGTGTGGCAATGGCACATCATGGACTGATCTACAGACATTCTATCCACAGGAACTGTCACCGCTGATAAATTTGTTGTCACACAAACGTTCCACTGATCGAGCATCGTCGTCAATATCTATGGGTGGTGTGGATATAGACGTATCAGATACTCTTGATGTTCTGGGCATAAAGATACAGGGTGATGCTCACTGGGCTAACCACGTATTCGAAGTGTCGAAAGAAGCATTCAAGGTACATGCGGAGAGGATGATAAAACATTGGAGCATTTCATCTGCCATTGCTTAAGGGCCGCTGACTGGAAAACAATTAAGAATTATGTTAACAGTATAGACTTCCTCAAAAAAAACTTCTCGGGACCAATCCATAAAAACATTTAGAGCGCACAACAAGCCGAATACGAGCTAATGCGTATGTCCAAGATCATGAAGCGGTGAGAATATGCATTCTCTTCTCTAACCTAACCTAACCTCAATAATCTTTCAGATAGTACAAAATCGTATAACCTCCCGCCTGAAACCTGCAAACAAGGTTGTAAAAATTGCGTAAAATCGTACATAATTTCATTTTTGCTAGTATTTTATTCCCGGGTATTCATCACAAATGGGGAAGTAAAAAATCGGTAAAAGGTCCCTCGAATTTCCGGTTTAAAACCCCTACGTGTGGGACACAGAGGCGCTTGAAGCTGGACATAGTTGGAGAGAAATAAAATCCTTAGTTAGTTTTTAATAACTTTGTTTGCTCTATCTAGAAACTTCTTAGCCTCAATGAGTTTGGGTTTTAAAAATCATTTAATGGCAACGAGTCAAAAAAATATAACATCAATCCAAACGTGGTCGACTGTATTTTCGAGTGGCAGAAAATAGTTCGAAATACACAAAATTAGATGCTTAGGTCCAAGATTAGAATTACATTCAATTAATTTTTTTTTTTGGTGTTTTAAAAAAGTTTAGATTCGTCCAAACCTACTTCCGTTTGTTTTAACATCCGCAACGGAACTTTCGCCTCAAAAATTAGTTGCCTCAAAGATAGTTAAGCAAATAATTAGTTGTCATTTCAGAGTACTCTAACAGAAATGTTGTTGCTCAAAGTTAAGTGAACATATCGCCTTCTGAACGACAACGGGCCAGTCGGCCGCCCCATTGCAACGTTTAAAATTATTAACTTCCCCTCAAAACAAAGTATTCAACATAAACGACAAGTTGTTTGAAACACCCATAAGGTACAATCAAACAACATATAGAGGGCAGACGTCCCAAGTCCTTTGCTGAACATTTTCATTATTTAAACAGTATTTGCTTCAAAAAAAAAAACATTATTTGGTTTGAAAACCTTTCAAATATTGCCATGCTAATTACTTACATCTAGAGTGTGTAGCCGATCTAATGTGTCAAGAAACAACTTGGCACGTCTGCCCTCTGTTTAGTCTTTGGTACAACTTCAAATGTACAGTCAATCAAATATTTCAAATATTAAATGGGAGATTCGAAATGTTTTCGAGTTTCGAGATTTAAAGCTTCCACTATTTCCAGAGCTGATTTACGTAATTTCACGTGTAGGCCTCTTGAAACAAGTTGGAGATATTTTATTATTTAAATGTTGGGTTATTTTGCATATGGAAAATGGCTCAAGAGTAGAAAAATTAAATACAGTCGAATTCGGATAAGCGCACGCCTTTTAATTGAAAATATAACTTAATAGAAACTAATTATTAGTAACGATTGTTCGGGATGATTCTCCATGCACCGCACTTCGCTTAAACGTAAATTCGCTTTATTGAAAAATCCATTTGTGAAACACATGTTTAATGTAAGAACACAACCTTTACGATACGAACACCGCTTAAGAGAAATATGATGAATGTAACGACGACAAAAACTAATGTTGTTTTTCTTATGTCAAACTCATTTATTCTACTTTTTGAGCAATTTTTAATTTTATTAGATATTTCTTGCATTTTTCTTTATAAGAGCTTCTATTCCGAAATGTGGAAAAAAACTGGAAAAAAATGTATCATTCTTTTCCATTTTTCATTCTGAATATAAAAATGTGTACGACTTACTTAAACTTACATAATAAAAATATTGCATACTTTCTTAAAAAATTGACATTGTAAATGCCTCACTTAAATATACACATTTTAAAATATTTACAAAAGAATGCGTGCGTCTTCCTTTCAGAATACAAAAATTCTTTTTTAATAATAATACTTAAAACTTTCTTAAAAAATCGTTCCATTTTAAATGCCTAATTTACTTTTTTGTTTAATATTTTTTTCTCATTTTTTCTTTTTTAATAAAAATACTTAAAACTTTCTTAAAAAATCGTTCCATTTTAAATGCCTAATTTACTTTTTTGTTTATTTTTTTCCTCATTTTTTCTTTTTTAATAAAAATACTTAAAACTTTCTTAAAAAATAGTTCCATTTTAAATGCCTAGTTTACTTTTTTGTTTATTTTTTTTTTTACAAAAAATAGCGCCTGCGACTCTTTCTTTCCTCATTTTTATTCTGAGTACAAAAATTCTTTCCTAATAAAAAATATTGAAAACTTCCATAAATCATGGAATTTTGAATTTCACATTAAAAAAAAATCATAATTTCACATTCAAATGTTTGCGACGCTATTTTCCATTCTGTGTAGACCTACCTCGTTAATGAACATAACTGAGAAAGTGCGAGATGACTTTGGCTCTTATATAATTACATATTAAGTTCGCCAACAACTCCAGTGGCCAGTGGGAATCAAAGGAGAAGATGTATGAAAGTAATATGGAATAATGAGCCATGAGGACACGCCTTTATAAGAGCTTCAATTCCGAAATGTGGAAAAAAACTGGAAAATCGCGCAATTTTTGGTAAAAAATTTGCACATGCGTCGCATTTTTAATGAATGAATTTAGGAACCTGAGTTCTCTTATTGCAATGGCTTTACCTTTGTGGGCGATTTTCCATATTTCATTTGGGTGATTTTTCATTAAATTTTGGTCTAAATACATTTTTTCCTTTTGGGCCATTTTTCATATTTCATTTGGGTGATTTTTCATTAAATTTTTGTCTGAATATATTGTTTCCTTTTGGGCCATTTTTCATATTTTTTTGGTGACATTTATTTTGGCCCATTTTTTGTAATTTGTTTCGGACCATTTTTCATGAAGCCATCTAAAAATTATAAAAAATTGCTAATTTTTTTTTAGATATTTTTCATAACAACAATTTTTTTTATGGAATTTTGTTTGGGCCATCTTTCTGTTTCTATTGTACGGCAAGCTTTGGCCGTTTGAAGCTGGCTTTAACCATAGAACACTAAACCCGGCCTGTGAGGTGACTCGAATTGTGAAATGAAAGAAAAATGTGTTCTTTTTAATGGACATTTTCTTATCAAAAGTTTAAAATATTAAATGAATTCGCTTTAATTTTCTTTGTAAATAATTGTGTTCTACAAGATAGGTTTGTTTTTTAATAAAAAAAATATTTAAATTTCGTACTTTTCAAATAAATAGCCCAACAGGCGTTAAGGTTGTGAGTTCCCTTATCCGTATGCTCCTGAATGAGTTATACGTACATTTGGTCAGGATGGTCACGGATGAATCAATCAGTCAATTGACTGCGAATAAACCGCTGGAGTTAAATGAAACATTTAAGAGATAATTCGTACCAAAAACAGTACCCAAGTATTAACAATTCCATTCCTGGTGGGTGATTGAGTTAATCTATTGTAACCACAATCGCCCCCCATCGCAATGCCGCCAATTCATTTTGACACTTGGTCTTGCAACAATTCCAAGTAGTTTGTTTAACTCGCTCGCTGCGGTTGGTTGGTGGTGACATCATGACATGACATGTAAATTTTTCATTTTCATGTAATTTCTGTTGTCTTCCTTTGTCATTTGAATCATAATTGACCAATTTTCATAATAATCTTTTGTCATTAAAATGAAACGTGTCATTCTTGACGTCGGTGCCCGTCCGTCCGTCCGCCCGTCCGACCGTTCATCGCACACAATTCCAATGCTCCAACGCTGAGACAAAGACAGCGACAACACCACGCCATGACACAATTCACTGTGTGCGACATCGTGTCGCATGCACTTCCAATGTAAGTTGAAAGCGCCAAAGTGCTTGTCAGCCAGTCAGTCATTCATTCGCCATTCGTTCCTTCATCGGAAACAAATCATATTTGGTGGATGTCACATGGATAAACTCATAACACGTACGATGGGACCGTACTTACATACTTGTCTCACACTCGTACCAACGTCTAGCAAACATTTGGGCTATCAATCGTGGAAGATGTAATATCGTTTGCATGTTAATTCATTGTTCATGTGTCCGTCCCTCAGACCGTTCGTGTTTTTGTTTCATTTTCCACCACAAGTTAGTCTGTCAACATGTCATGTTGTTCTGTCTGTCTTTTCTGTTCTTTCTTCTCCGGCTGTTGTCATTATTGTATTTGTTGTCTTCTGCCGAATATCGTTTATCACGTTCGTGTATTATTTGTTTGTCATACGTAGGAGCCGCAAAGGCGAATCCTCTGGTGCACTGCGTTCCATTTGGATGGAATCATAGAGCACAGAGTATCACTCACGAATTGTGACTCCTACTATGATGCCGCCGCTTCACTGACATGTGGACATCCATCAGCCGGTCGACTACGACCCTGCGTTCTATGCTACAACATCAGTACGAGTAGGTCTTATTACAATCACCATTCTCAATGTCGCACAGTGGCTTCGAACGGAAACAGTTGTCAGTGTACTCTTTAAAAACTATTGAATGTACCTAGCAAAAACTCGTATTAGAGTTTATTCTCTTAGGGTTCATGCTGAGAGCAATGAGATGTCATTATCTGGTAATAAACTTATGCATGGTCAGATCAATTAGTTTGCATCTTACTTACTGAAAAATGACGATTTTGTTTCATGCATTTTGACCGTGTAAAGGGCGCTTAAGGCAGGGCCAAGCCAATGAGCGACAGAGTTGCAATGCTGTGAGCGGCAGAGTTTGAGCGGCAAGCGTCCTTTTACATTGTGTCAATTCTAGATTCTGCCAACCGATAGCCGATACACGCACTTAAACAGCTCGTATACAGCAGTTCTATACGGCTCTTTCCGTATTCCGTCGACACCTGCGGCTTCATTGTTTTTAAGCGGGGGTTATTAATGTTTTTACCTCATCGTGGGTAGGGGGTGGACATTTCACATCATCGTCTAAGATTGGAAGCGGGTTACTATCTTCGGCCGCTAGTAACCTGGAGAAATATTGCTGCCAGACGCTCAGCAATTCCCGCGTATCAGTTACCAGATTCCCATTTTCATCTCTACACGAAATTATGCCAGTACTCGAGTCTTTCGTTTGATGTTGGTTGGTTTACATGTCAAGTAGCGTCTAGTGACACCGTTTTACATTTTATTTACACCATTCTGAATCCGCCTGTTTTCACGACGACTCAATCCCAGTTCGTCAGATTGTGGAATTTAAAGAGGCTACGTAGATCGATATTAGATACGTCGGTGATATCATCCAGGAACCAGGAGCGAAGTGAATTAAACCTCCGTTTTACGAGTGCAGGGCATCCCCAGAGGAAATGTTCCATCGCCGCAGCTACGGCATTGGTCGTTGTATTGTAGATGTAGGCGTCGTGAGTGGTCGCGAACAGCCAGTGTCCTGTGGATTCGGATATCAGTCTAGATATATTCTTCCTGTTGTAGGTGCTAAGAGATTTCGATCTCCTATGATTATAGTTAGGTCAGGCTTTCCTTGAGATTCGACATGCATCTAAAGCTGTCCAACTGGAGATGGCTTGTGACATATAATGTTAGAGAACGCGTCCACCGGTACAAATACGTGTCCTATGTCAAGTACAAGGGTAGAAGATCCCATCCTTGTTAGTTCATCAACCCGTTCATTCCCATAGAAATTCTTGTGGCCAAATATCCACACCAAGGTTACCATAGACGAGAGACTCAGTCTGGCCAAGACCTCCTTGCATTTTTACTAAAGCAGAACAGGTCACAACGGATTTTATAGAGAGTAAGGCAGCTTGGCAATCGTCACAGATGCGGATCCCCCCGGTATTGTTTTGATGCATTAATCGCAGACAGACATCCTTGATGGCAAAAAATTCTGCCTGGAGACAGTAGTAATCTCCCAGGTTGTCTTCACTTGAAAATTTTCCCGAGCCAACACCGCAATCCATTTGAGAGCCATCCGTGAAGATTTTCACATAGATGCCAGAGAGGAGACCACCCCGTTTATATTCCGCTCTGGATGGAAGACTAACAGCGTAGAGTCCGAAGCAAAGTTGAGGTATTCTGTAGTCTGTAAGTAACTTAAATTCAGATGGAATGGTGTCCAGAATGCACATTTGTGTTCATATGTGTTCTCATTCTATATGCCGGTTGGGCGTTAACGAATGGCGCTTTGTGCCGCCATGGCCGTAGTGTGTAAGTCATTTGGAATTCAGGGCGTACGTAGGGCATGTGCGGATTGATGTTTCACTCGCTGATAGAATTTTCTGGCATCGTTTATATTTCCATACACCTCAATCTACTCACACTGTTGTCTATCCATTTCACTTTTCTTTTTTTCAGGACGGACGATTCTTCTCGCTCTCCTCAACTGCCGGTATCGCTCGAACACAGTTGGCGTCGACAAGGTGTCGCCTTGTATGCTGCTTCAGTAGTAACTTTACACTCCTCATCGTACTATTGGTTCCTTTGTGGCCGCTACAATAAAGCAAATATATTTTTTATCTACAACATAAGTTCACACCATTATTTCTTGGTTATATTTTTGATTTTTTTGGTCAACTTTGTATAGATGAAACTAAGAGCCCAACATCTTTTGCCACCTCTCAGAAACCAACTGAAAAATAGAACAAATTTTATTCCCGAGCGGCTCCGCTCCCATAGCGGATGAAAAACGTGAGCGGTTAAAAGTTCTTCTGCTGAAACTGGACAACAAATTAAGAACAATTTGCACTCCCTGCTATCAGACCGGAAATTCATTAACTACGTACCATTTATCAAAAATCCATGATCGTTACCGTCACGTTTTCGAGATATTACGAAAATTACTATTTAAACTGCCGTGTATTTGGATACATTGAAGTGGCCATGGTTACCAAAAAATTAATTAATAACAATTAAATATTGAATATCTTGGCCAAGAGAATCTCAACACTGTATTTCGTATACGAGATATGATATGAAAGTACATAGTGCAAAAGCATTTCCGAGAGTCCACTTCGATTATGATCTGTCTGGTGTCGGTCCAGTCACACTAATGAGTCCGCCGTCCGGGAATTTTGTATGTCATTGATTTTCGTTTGTATCCACTGTGCGTCATTGTCCACTGCTTGACCCAACTGTTGATGTTGTTGTACCACTCCACTCCCCCACCACCAACAAATTAGTAGTTGGCTTGTATTTATTTATTTTTTTTTGGTAGATTTTTTGATAGACAAGACTTTGCGGTAATGAAACGTTCCTTAAATTATGCTGCGATTAATTTCATTTCGTTATTCCTTTCCGCAGCCTGACAGTTTTGATTGATATCGCTGTCAGGTTTAGGGTAACAACTCAAGCGGGTCACACGGTCAGTTTGTCTGTTTGCTAATGAAAATAATCGGTTAAATTAATATAAGTACATATGGAATGTATTTAGCTGTAGTGCGTCGGACTGGCAGTGGATTGGTCGGCAGAACGTGGAACAGTTCAATTGAAAATACTTTGCGAATACGAATCAGAACGTAGGGCTACTACTACCACCGATGAACACTTCGTGTACCTGTGTGATCATCAATCCGTTTTGTTTGTTTTGTGACAGTTGAAAGACTGTTGTAGTCTTAAGAAAATGTTGCTTCACTGGTCCATGGTTTTTCAGCCCCATTTAACCAAAATGTTTAACATGAATTTATAAAATTTAGGCGTTCCCCGAGAAAATTGCAGAAAAGTGAAGTGAGTGATCTGTGTATGATTGAAACTTTATTAAGGTTACTAATTAAGTAAAACGGAGGCTGAAGGGATTGTAGAGCAACCCATAATCGTTTTATAAGTCTGAAACTTTTCCAAGACATAAATGTTATAACCGTGAGCGAAAATATTGTTTTGGCATTCCGAAATCTGAGGGAACTCAATCCAATAATATTTTGGAATATTGTGCTGATTCTCTATTTTACATACTTCGAAAAAAAATTACGATCCCAACATACATTTGGTATCGTTTGAGATTCTTCCACGAAACACCCGGACAACTCACAAATTCGGGCAATTTTCATCTGAGAATCATCCCGAAGTGAGCAGTTGGCTCTGTGGTGAGATTCGCCGTGATGAATCTCCTCACATTCTTTCCATTTCTGTTTTCTTTCTTCGGAATAGACGAATAGACGTTATTAGTTTTCCCTTCACATTGTATTCTTTAGTCTTAAAAAAACCGCCGAGAAAATAAGTTCAGGTGGAATTCTTTGAGCCGTTTTATTCTTCAAAACGTTTGGAGGAAAATTTAGGCCTCACGGCTTGCGACCAGAAGTGGATGCTTTACGCTCCTCATCGTACCATTGGTTGCTTTCGGTAACCAATTTCTTCTCCGGCATTTTTCGTCATGGAATTGTGTATGTGTTGCCATTGTTCGCCGATCTCATCGGCAAGAGGATGAAATGAGACTAATAGGGACAGTGGTATTATAGATAGCAATTTAGCTAAAAACAAGTAAACTTTGAATGCAGACCTCGGCTACATCACATAATCTAGTATTTTTACTCTAGCTATTTTCATGTTATACCCTTCCACGGGTTATAATTTTATATGAGTTTATTGTTTTAAAAATAAAATATGAATTTGTCGTTGTAAAACTCAATGGGAGTTGGACGGATATTAGTTTCTTATTCAAGTTTTGACGACATTTCACATTTTATGTCTGGGGACGAAGAGAGCCACTACAACACATCGGTGTTATTATCCTTGAAGCAGGGTTATGTTTATTTTGTCGTGTATTTGAAATTTTGTAATATATTTGAACGAATTGAGTTATTGTCCCTATTATTACGCACAACCAATTATCGTAATTTTCGCCAACTGAAAAACGGAATTTGTTTTGGATAGTTCCCTCATTTTACTTGATTTATCTGGCCATATTCATCTTACGCAGCACTGTCCCTATTATTTTTCACATAACTGTATGTCCTAGAAATTCGTGTCTAAATTGGGCCTTGGGCCCAAAATTAGAATATTCATTAATTTTATTCTTCATTAATTTTAACTAATTTTATTATATTCTGATTAGCAATAGGTAGGTAGAAAATAGTGCAAAGAATGGATAATATTGTTTTGACCGATACTCTATGTCCGTCCTTCTCCATCTAATCTTGTAGTCAAATTAAAGGTCGCAAGTATAAACCGATCTCGTCACATCTTTGACTGTGTCGAACACTGCAGAAACTAGTTGACTTTGTTTCTTGTTTTTATAGATCCCCCAGAATCCCAGCAGAAATCACATATTACATCCGATCTTCATCAAGTTATACACTGAAAACACTACCTAAATTCCTCCATAACGGATGATATTTTGGTGATTATCTCATGCCAAGGGGCCTGCTTACAGAAAAATTCTAATTTTGTACACAATTGTGTTGAAAGTTAAAGATTGTGAGATAATTTTGTAGTCCCTATAAGTTAAAAGTTCTTTCTTTATCGGCCTTTTCAGTCGATCTGCCTGTCAATCCTCGTCGACAACTGTGGAGAGTCATGGTTAAGAGTCCATACAATTCGGTCCGTTAAAATTTGACTCCGTTTTTACTTGTTTACAAATTTTGAGAGCATCCTGCAATCCGGCCTGCTCCAACACAAATTGCCAACTGCTCAGTGTGATAGTGATAGTAAAAATTAGTAGCACTGGAACTTTTGTCCACTTTGGGCCCGTTCACTATTCCGTATTCACTGATGGTTTCTCTATTCAAATGCGTATTTAACCACTCGTAATTGTCTACATTGCATTGGAACACAAGATTCGAGTCTTTGTCTGTATGTGCTATTGATTTACAAACAGCAAATAGACAATCATCATGTCTACATGACTTTTCTCCATTTGTAATCACTTAACTGAATAAGGGGTCATCATCAGTGCCGCCGTCACTGACCCACCACCACCGCCACCTCCACCATCATCGGCATAATTTGTACTCGTACATGTAAATTGTCTGTAGTAAGAAATTATCTATCCATTGGCTTTACATTGGATACGAAAAGAAAACAAAATAGAAATGGACGGACGGACGGACGGACCGAGGCCAGAAAATAGCAATGCCTCCCCATATGGCTGGGCTGTGGATGACCGACGATACTCATCGTATCATTGTTGTCTTCTTCATTGTCTTGTTGTTGCTCTTCGACGGGGTCTTTTCTTTGCCGTCGATAGTAAAAGCAAACAAAACGGACTGTTGACTTTGGAACAAACCTTTCCAAAATTTCTTCTGCGTGCATGTGCCTCGGAAATCCCAACATTAACGTGATCGTTAATGGTACAAACAAACTCACGTCATATCGATTGTACTCGACTCATATTCGAAGACGCACGCATGCGCCCAGCTGTGTGTTCCTTTGTCTGGCACACAGTCATTTGTTGCTGTTGTTGGCCAATGTGGGCCACTGTCGTCTGGCAGTGGGCACCCGGGTTATCCGATAACACGATGAACTTTGATCTCTCGACAAGACACGGATGCCATATGTGGCGGGCAAACAACCGCATACGAGTCACACCATATTGTTGCAAACAATATTTGCAGCAACAATTTTCGAGTAATACGTATAACAATAAGAACAGCGGCAGTAGCTTAATAATAGGCGTGTTTTTTCATTTATTTCTTACCGAGTTTAAGCTTATAGGCCTAGTGAAAACAAATTTACAAAATTCATTAAAAAAAAACTACTCCGGGTTGCATTCGCACTGTGCCTACACTACAAAAAATTGGACTTTTGTTTTACTAAATTTACTCTGTATTGCTAAGAAGCAATTGACTAGTTTTGTTACATTCTCTAAAATGTATGATGATCTAAAGTTTGTTTCCAAAAAATATATACAGTAAAAGCTTTACTCGCGGACAGCTCCCGTAGACGGACAATTTTCTCGGTCCCATGCGGCATGTTTAAAGCAAGTTAATCTCCGCTGGTCGTCCTTCTTGCCGCTCTTTAAGTCACACATGATATCTTATCTTGTTATACTGGGAAATTACGCTGAAAAAGTGTGCCCACATAGAAAGCTGCACCCCGGTATTTCAGCACCTGTCCTATGTAAGTGTCGTCGAAAGTTGCCAATGTGCAGCCGATCCCCAAGAGAGGTGAGGCTACTAATCCTGCGAATTACCGCCCAATAGCAATATGTTCTGCGCTCTCAAAGGTTATGGAGAGCATGGTTAACCACCATCTTGTTAAGTATTTAGAGTCTAACGGCCTTCTAAATGATCGACAGTATGGCTTCCGTAGAAATCGATCTACTGGAGACCTGATGGCGTTCCTTACGGAGCGATTTGAATGCACAAAAGACCCAGTGCTATTTCTTGTCACACAAAAGTTCCACTGATCCAGCATTGTGGGTGTTGTGGATATCGACGAATCAGACACTCTTGATGTTCTGGGCATGAAGATACAGGGTGATGCTCACTATTCTAGCAATATATTCGAAGTATCGAAAGAAGCAATCAAGTGTTTAGGCTTTTTAAAGCGGTGCAAGAAATAATTCATCCCATCTGAACTCGTAAATATGTACACCACCTAATCCGGCCTAAAATTGAATATAACTCCCACATATATGGGCAGGGGCTGCAAAGACATCTTTGCAGCTTCTGGACAGTGTACAGAGGAGAGCGGTGGTGACGCTAAGGGATGGTAGGGTATCCAACTCTATTGTCTCCCTACAGCATCGCCGGAATGTGGATATCGTATATCGTTGTTCTATAGATCTTTTAACGATATCTCCTTCTCAGATATCCGTCGTCTTGTCCCTGACGTTAGAAGCTTTCCGGGGACTCCCATCCGTTAATTGTCAAATGGCCGGTTGATCGAACGACGCACTATAGACACAATTCGTTCTTCGGCCGAACCGTTCGTATGTGGAATACTCTTCCAGCAAATGTGTTTCCTGCCAGTTGTGACATTCTAAAATTCAATAGTTCGCTTCTGTGAGTAAATTTATCCTAAATGAACGAATATATTTAAAGCCATCTTTATACAGAAGAAGACATTAATTTTCGAAATGTTTACTAAAATGTTTAATATTCCCAAGAAACTTGCCGCATATATAAAAAGTTCAAAAATGCCATCATAGTTTCCCCATATCTTTTTTGATAACCCTGCCATTACACCTACATCTAATTTGTTGCCAGTTGAGACGAAAAAAGATTCACTAGTACATTTAAGTGACCATGGTATACAATTGGAAGTCAGTATTGGAAGCGTTATAAAATGGATTTCAGACATTATTTAATTCTGGTTTTCAGATATATGTTAGATAACGACAAACAGAACACGATCTCAATAGAATAAGCTCTCAATACTGTTACAAACCCATTTTATTGCGCCCTCAATTTTGACAATTTGTAACGAATGAACAAATTCGTTTTATGGAAACAGACAGTTAATATTTAAAACTATATTACAAAAGAGTGTTTTTTTTAGATTTTAATGCTCATTTCCTTCAAGGCTGGCCAAACCTTCCTAAATATACATACATAAATAAAATTGGTAATTTTGAAAATGTTCCTTGCCAAATAAATTGTTGCGGCTGTTTTGTTTCAAAAGTGTTTTCTTTTGTCGCTGAAAAGCTGCTTGTCCGCTGTTTCGTTAAATACTGATATAACATCTAAAACAGAAAACAGTTTATTTAGTTGGTGGTGTTTTTTCGAAAATAGTTTTTGTGAAAAATTGAGTACTATTAATTGCTGCATGCACATTGCCAAAGTCACGTAGCCTTTTTTTTTCCAAAAGTACCGTCAACATTAAAACCCAGCGATTAGAACTTTTATTTGTCGAATCTGCAACAAAATTTCGGTATATGTTTAATTACTTAATTGTTAATTATGTTTGCGAAAAAGGAAAGTACTTACATATGGGTCTGCTTGCGTTGCGAAAGTTTTTTTTCGTAAATTTGTTTTTGTACAATGTACAAAACTATTGTTTATATTACAAAATGTTCGTACTCGCAGGATAATTTTGAAATTGTCTTGTACAAAATTTTCGTGCATATCACGAAATTATTTTGTATAATTCAGAGAGAATAATTGGGAGAGATTTACTCTAATTGTTAAACACGTACTCTCTCGCTCTCACACTTAGAGTGACCATAACCTGGACATTAATTGGACATAAACAATTTGATTTTTTTTTTCTATGGCACTACTCTTGAAAAAAAATATATGGTCAGCCTAGCTAGACATAAATCAACAAAATCAAGTAGGTTTTGATTTAAAAAAGGAAAGACAACGCACCGTTCGTTTTGTTTAGTTTTCAGTGGTTTCCAAAGTGAAAAGTTGTGTTTAAAATAAAATAAAAATTAAAGAAAAAGTGAGGAAACGTTTTTCTCAAATCATTTCAGGCTAATACACTTGCATTCTTCTGTGTGAAATGTGTGTGGCTTTATATTTTAAAATTTTTAAACTTTTTGTGTTTTACTATCTGTACTTGATTTAAATAAATAGCCAAAATTAAAATCCACAAAAATATTTCGTGCAAAGAACACAATATTTGTGTTCTATATATCGTAGAATATAGGAACAAATTTGTAAAATAATCAAAATATTTCGTTCATGGTGCAAATATTTTTGTAATATTTCCAAAAGGTTTTGTGAAACTACAAAACTAATTTCGTAATCTTACAAAAATGTGTTCGTACATTTACGAAAGTTTTGTAAAAAATATATACGAAAGTTTTTCGGACATTGTACGAAATATTGAGTTGGTTCAAAACCACGAATATGTACTACGATTTTCGTGTATTTTACCCATGAAAAATGTTGAGTGTAATAAACAGTCTAATTCTTTCAGTTTTTCCTCTGTATTTATTGGAAAAATTGACATTATATTTTCTACAATTTTTTTTTGGTAAGCAACGCGATCCAGCAAAACTTTATGCTCTGCTAAAATATCAAGAACGGTGTCAAGCTTCTTTGCAACTTCTTGACAGCATGTATACTTTGAATTATCTAAAAAAAAAATTAATTTATAATAGTAACGGAGTGTATTTCTAATAAATGACTAAAACGGATTAGAAAAAACTTAAATACTTCATTTTTCCCTTCGTAGGATTAGCTTGTTCACTTGACATGTTTCTGGAAGGCTGGTGTATAGTATGACGAAGAATTATTATTTAATCTTATTAAGGATTATTGTTCTGAAGGATTTGCAATGTTCGCTAGTAATTTTAGTGGAAGACACGAGGGTATCATTACAACATCTAAGTCCTCACTATTTTTTACAATTTCAATGTCACTATCTTCCAGCTCACATTGCACACTTCTTTTTAGTATATAATGCTGGTTTTTAATCAATCTTTTATAGTCTCTTTTACTCATTTTTTTTGTATACAATAACTTTAATCATGTTTTTTTTCACAGATTAGAACATAAATTAATTTACAAAACACATCTTTTTTGGAAAAAAATATCTGAGACAATGAAAAAAGCAACAATTGTCAAAATAAAAAAAAAAAATTTGACTACAAAATCTTAAAAAAAAATTATTAGAAACCAAAAAGAAGAAAAAAATCAGCAAGAAATACTGGGTGAAGCCAATACTAATAAGAAGATGTGAGTACGACATAGAGGCTCATTTATTGAAGGATCTAATTTGGGAGGATGACGAGGACTTCAAGAATTTCTCCCGATTAAACATCCATCCAGTGATGCCAGAAGTAGGGAAAAATCCCTACATGTAGGGATTTTTCCAAAAAAAATCGGATGTGGGGGAAAACGGACAGATTTTTTATATTCCCGTGAAACGTAGGGATTTTTTATAATTTGCTAGAAAACCATGCAAAAAGAGTTATATTCAAAGAAAACAATACTCATTTTAATGGAAATTTACGTAGACAATTTATTATTTATATATAAACGATCATAGGGACAGCTAAATGAGGCGACTAATGATTTTCTTAAATTGTATTGGCGTTAGTCGTTTAAAGTTTCATCGCCGTCATCAAAAGTGACCGGCTTTAATTTTATTTGTAAACATGTAAACAATTGTTCCATTGTTTGACAGGTTGACAAATTGGAAAAAAAAAATTTTGTTGAAAAAAAAAATTTTGTGGAAAAAAAAAATTTTGTAAAAAAAAAAAATTTTTGTTGAAAAAAAGAATTTGTAAAAAAAAAATTTTGGAAACAAAAATTTGGGGAAAACACAATTTCTGTACAAAAAAAAATATTTTTTTTTTATTATTATTATTTATAGAAAATTATAGAATGCCTATTTAAATTCCTACGTACTGCGTGACAGAGTCAGTGAATCAGGGAATCAGTGTATCAGTGTATCAGTGAATCAGTGAATCAGTGTCGAGGGTAAATATATATTAAGATTACATGATCCTGAACTATTTAAGTTTTTTTTTATTATACTTTTCAATTACATGAACCTGAACTATTTTATATTATTTTCCTTTTTTTTTTTTTTTGTTAATTCTTTTAAATAACGTGAACGTGAACTATTTTATGTTATTTTTTGTTTAATTGCTAATTTAATTTAATTTAATAAAACTTAAAATAAACAAGAAGTTAACAAAATATAATTAATAGAATTATTAGAATTTATTAAATTTTAGCTAATTGGAGTGTAGGGAAAAATGTAGGGGAAAAAATAGCTGCCGTAGGGAAAAAAAGGGATTTTTGAAATAAACGTAGGGAATTTCCAAAAAATCCTCTGGCATCACTGCATCCATCAGTTTGAGGGTATTTTAAATTTGGTTTGTATATGTACATATCTATGCGTATAAATAAAATTGTAATTGCGTAATTTTTAATAGGTTCAAGTAAAACTAAGGAAAACAGACACTTGCATGAGAGCAGCATTAACTCCAAGATCGAATTTGGCTGTAACTCTTCGATATTTGGCGACGGGAGATTTATTCAAATCTCTGGAGTTTCTCAGAAGAGTGTCCAGGAGAACTATTGAAGTTTTTATTCCTGTGATGCTACGTGCTGTATACGACGTACTTAAACTGAAATATTTAAAGGTAATTACTAACAGATCTTAACATATTTTTAAATACACATACTATGTGTCTGAATTTACATTATTGATTCGTATGTTTCTAAAAATTTCCATAACACGAATTTGTTCCTTCGCTAATAATCGTCAATAGTGGTTAGAGACCTTATTCAATTCTGGGTCTCAGCTATATGTAAAAGCCCAAAGACTTTTTGACGAATGAACCTAATCTTGCATAAAAATAACCAGACATTTGTTGTTGTCAATTCCTAATAAATTTTAAACAATTGAAATCCTACATTTGCTTTAATAATAAATATTAAATACAATAAAAATATTAAAATTATTAGGAACATTTTGTGCATTTAATGTAATTCATTTTGGAATTATACTTTGTACAAGCTTTTAATCAAGATTTAAGACATTTGATCACTCAAAGCAAGATTATAAATTTTAAAAACATTTGTTTTATATAAATTCATAGTTTGTAAGGTAAATTTCAGCACTTGAGATTGCTGTAGATAGAACATCGGACATCGATGTTACTCCATCTACTAAACTACACTCCAGTTCATTTGTAGCTAACTGGCACACAACGAAAAACAAAAGCTGAATAATTTTTTTTAGATATTTTATTTTATTCTTTAATATTATCGACAATAATATTGTTGTTTTTAGTTTATTTTTTTAATGTATTTATTAGTTTCATAAAAAAGGCTTGAAAAATTAAAAACAGAAACAGTTTATTTAAATAACAACGACGAAGAAAAGTTTGGAAAAATCCAAAATTATTCAATAAATTAAATTTTATTGTTTTTAACTATTTGTTTAAAAGTGTTCACTAACTTTTAATGAGTGTTGCCTCCTTGGTTCTTAATAACCTAAAATATTCGATTTGAAATGGAATCGTAGAGGGTTTTAAGATAATTTAAGGAAATCTCACCACAGGCGTTTTCGATTGCATTGATTAACGATGGAATGTCTTCATATTGTCTACCTCCTTCCTAAACTTTACGTGAAAGCCATCCCCAGACGTTTTCCACTATATTTATGTCTGGCGAGTTCGGTGGCCAGTCCATCACAGTAACATTTTGGTCACTTATCCAGGCTTTTACCACTCTGGCATTGTGTATTGGAGCGTTATCCTGCTGGAAAATCCAACGCAAGGTTCCAAATATTTTACTGAATTCCGGAAAAGCTCTAGTATGCCTTTGTATTGTTCTGCATTCAGTTTTATTGATTTGAATTGTAGCTTAATCTGGCCATAGTACGATATGGCTCCCCATACCATGATTCCACCAATCCGACTGTGCCGACGGCTTAAAATGACTTCCTCTTTTCTTAAATCTTGGTAATAGAAATTATACCCGTCAGGACCATCCATAAATTTTTTCATCAGAAAAGACAACCGTGTGCCGTTTGGTATTCCACGTCATGTGAACTTTTGCAAAATCCAATCGCTTTTCTTTGTGAATGGGTTTTAATATAGGTTTCTTTTTAAGTTTCATTCTTTGAATATGCGGAGCATCCAGAACCAAGCGAAATACTGGCAGAAACTCCGGCTTTCGCCTTTATTTTTGGTATCGAATCAGAGGAATTTGATGCAATTCTTAAAATTGACCGCTTATCTGTTGGAGATAAGACACTTGCTGGTCTCCCTTTCATGTTTTTACCATAAGAATTCTTATTTTTGATGTAATTGACGACAACACGAGCACTTCTTCCGATTTTCTCTCCAATTTTTCTGTAGGAAAACTTTTGTTTAAAATATGCCTCAATTTTTCCTTTTTCTTCTGAAATGGGAAAGCCGTCCCATTTTTAAACGATTATTATTTTATGATGTGCAATTTTTCAAACTATTTAAATCTGAATACTCTATGTAACACAATAGCTCAAGAACATCAAAAACTAGCTACTGTTGTTATTCATATGAACTATTTTAAAATCACATTTTTTGCTATTGCAGTAGGAATGCGTCCACCGCTTTTGTAACGCGACTTTTTAATTCTTCTTTTGCACATTTTCGTAAAATAGTGTTGCCACCTAATATAACATATAAGCACATTCAGATCAGTTGATGATAGTTTTCCCGAAATTAAAATTTTTAGTAATGATTATAACTGTTGTTATTTAAATGAACTGGAGTGTATTTGATTGTGGCGAACTTTGTTCATTTGAAGTTCGAAAACGTGTATTAAAAGAAAAAGAACTTGAGAGATTGCCAGAAAACGAGTATTGGGTATTTTCGTCTGACGAAGTCAATGGAGTCGCAGGATATTTAGGTTTACGTAAAAATATTCGTTCTGTCCACAACTGTTGGATTTGTCCCATTAACTCGTATGCATCTGCATCGGGCAACGTTCCCAGTTTCTGTGCAACGCATGTTTCAAACCCCGAAAATTTGTTGCCATTACTATTTATTTTTAATGAGTTTATCGAGCGCTTCGTCTAACTTTGAATTATTTTCAGTCTTGTAGGATTTTTTTGTATGCTTGCTAGGTGTACTACCAGAAAACAGTTTTCGTCGATGTCTTCCACAATGAAATCTTCCAAAAGGAAGGAATTTTCTATGTTATGAAAATGAAAGAGTTATTTTTTTTAAAGTAATTGTACTATAAGAAAATGTATTTTATATTCCAGGTTCCAGACTCTGAGGATGGGTGGACAACAATAGCTGATGATTTCAACCGTATATGACAATTCCCACATACTATGGGCACATTAGGTGGCAAACATATTCGTATTCAAGCCCCGTCGAACAATGGTTCTACTTTCTACAATTTTAAAGGCTTCTTCAGTGTTGTTCTTTTTGCTTTAGTAGAGCGCGAATTTGGAAGATTAGCTAAACGATTTAATATATTTGAAGAGCCAATAGAGGTTATGCCATCAACAGTCGATTTAATTCTGATGACATGCTGCATTTTGCACAACCACTTTTGATCACCTCAATGTCTATTGCTGTTGAGGTTGACACTCAGCCTGAAACATTTTCTCCTATCGGACAACAGGAGAATAAAACCTACAAATACGCCTGTCGTGTTAACGATTAACTTTCGCGATATCTTATTAGCGATGGAAATGTTGATTTCCAGTGGAAGAAATTAAATATATCTTCTAATTAATATGAGGTTATCTTTTAATTCAAATGCATTAAAATGTGTTTATGAATAAAATGTTAAGGTACAGTCGAATAATCTTCACAAAAATTTGATCCACTATATAAACAACACTTTTTATTGGAATGGTTGGACCCATGAATAACATCTCTGGTGTTATGGTATTTTACATGACTAATTTGGCAAAACTAAAAAGTTTCCGGACCTTGTTATCTCTCGCAGAGGTGATCACAATTGACCACCGAGATCTTGTGATTCATCACCTCGCGACTTCTTCCTTTGGGGCCACGTGAAAGATAAGGTCTACGCCCACAGCCTAGCGTCAATTCAAGACCTCAAAGCTAGAATTCGTGAGACTATCAAGGACATAGGGAAACCACCTTGCGATTTGGTTATGGACAATTTCATGAAAGGGATATCGTCCTGTAAGAGTAGTCGTAGTAGCCATTTGGCTGATGTTGTGTTTCATTATTAAGCGCATACCTTCCTCTTTATTATGAAATTAACATCCGAATCGCAAACAGAATGTCGCTATCCCAAGAATTATTAAACATTTAGGGTGTTCACAAGGGTGTCCTAAGTGTTGTAAGTGTCGTACGTACTAAAGCTGTACAACTGTTGTATATTTTTTGTTGATATTTTCCATATAAAAGAATTGTACGACAGTACAACGTTTGGATATATGTTTTGAAATCGTACTAGGGGACAGTGATGGAAGAAATGGTACATTTGTATAATTTTTGGTACAATTGAAATTATTTGGTATTTATTTATTTTTTATTATTTATTATTTTTACATTTGACGTTTGAAAATGTACGTTTCTTAGATGTCAGTACATACACATACGACAGGTTGTTCACATACGTACTATTGTAGGTCTCGTACTTTGTTACAACTTACAACATTAGTACACCTTGTGAATTCCCTAATTGTTGTTAAATGCTACTATCACAAAGCACAAACGTAGTACTTTCGTAACCCTGGAGCCTATCTTCCATAGTTACATGGTTTGCTATAGAAAGTCATAATTCAATCTGCTTCGTTTTTTTTTTTTTTTTTTGGAAGTGAGGTATTGGAGTATTTCCATATGGCAACACAGTCTCATTCGCAATCATCTGTTACACAACTGAATTCACACCTGAGTGAATGTATTTTGTATTAGAACCCCTAAAAATCAAGTGGACTGCAGTAATTACACACAAAAATGCAGTATATTTATTTGAGTGAAATTTAATGCTTTTTGAAAAAGTGAAAATAACAATAAAAATTAATTATTGCGATTCCGAATCATCAAATTGAACTGACATGGAACTATCATGAACTTTCTTCGGTTTTTTGAAATCATATTTGTCTTCTGATGAGATTTTTCGCAGCAAATCTGGACGAGTTTTACAAAATTTGAAGAAATCGATAGAAGCCCAATCCAGGTTGCATTTGTCTTGCAAAAGAGCACCAAGATAACTATCTTGGAGGTTGGAAGACTCTTGTTTCCAATTTTTTTGCGTTTGACGGGATACGACGTGCCATTCAAACATTGAACAAATTCAATTATGTGTGCAAATTAGCCAAGGCAACATGATTATTTTCAATATGCGAAAAAATCTCGGCCCATCGTTTGTCAGTGGGCAGTTTGCTGGAACGCGATGTAGTCAATTGCATTACCTGAGAAAACGATAAAATAAATGAATTTATTCAACCGATTGTTTCTCAATAACCAGTTACAAAATTACCGAAAAATTCGCTGAAATATTCTTCAATTATTTCTTTTTCAAATTCTCCAGTCGTATGTAGTTAAAACTTCCTTTATGGTGTTTAGATGTTTTCCGACTGTGATTATGGCGATGTCGTCAGCGAATACTATAATGTTAATTCCGTTTGGGATAGGTAGTCTCAATACTGCGTCCTACATAATGTTTCACAGGAGTGGACCCAGTACTGATCCTTATGGGACACCGGCGGACACATCTAGTTCGTTGTCGCTCAGGTATGTTAGCTTCCTGTTTTTGAATTAGCTTGTTACAATATCGGCCATATAGGCTGGGACATCCTGAATGTGACTCCGAGCTGCGTTCTTCACATCAAGGGCAACGACAGCACAATATGTTCCGCCTTTCAAGCTTTCTCCTTTGATAGCATCCGTCGCCGTATTTACCACTAGCTCCACCGCGTCAATGGTGGACCGTGCTTTCCTACACAGAGACAAAAATTAACCTTAACCACCAATAAACTTAACCATAAATAAACATAAATATTATTAACAATAATAATAGTTACTTTAACTACTCCCTGGTTGAATTTTTTACCCATGAAACTTGTTGATATAAAAATAATTATTGTTGTTTTAACAATGCATTGTTGAATTTTTTAACCATGAAAATTGTTAATATAAAAATTTCATTGTTAATTTATTGAAACAATGCATGCTCAATTTAACAATTTTATATTTCTTTGCAGAAATATAAATTTTCCAAAAAAGCTTCACGAAATGTGTTTGCTTTGATTCCAGGCAAGGTTTCGGAAGCTGTTACAGTTCTTCATCGTTACCCATTTGCAATGATTTCTGCAGCAACTTTTGGTATAATATGTGTCCTAACTCTATGCGAGTGAACGAGAACTACTGTTTAGTAGCGCATATCCCAGAAAAAGCAAGCAGTAAAGTATTGAAAACCAACAGCTCAACAAGCAGTGACGATAGCATTTGGTGGTGGGTTTTTTAAAGAGCGAGATAACGTTCTCACATGTTAAGAGAAAAGTAAGAGGGGAAAAAGTGTGGGAGCCAGGGAAACACAATCGCATTCGTTGCTACTTCGTGTAACATAATACTGAACTTCGTCTAACACAAAGCAGTTCAAGAACTTCGACACAACAGAGCCGAATGATCTTTGAATTGTTGTTTATTTCGCACATTTTTCAGCCTCTCTCTCGAAAAAATCAACCTTATATAATGTTAACTCAACTATTTTTCATGTAAATTTGACCTTATATAACGTTATTTTGACTTTGTAATCAAATATTTACCATGAAAAAATTAACCAGACACATGGTTAAAAAAATCGTTGTACTTTTGGCTCGGTGTATAACTAAATTGTCTTTCTGATTGGGACCCTTTTTCCTCGACTACTGACAATAGTATATTATAAAGGATTCTCTCTAAAATTGTACACATTGTGTATAGGAGACATATGGAATGGTAGGATCCTTTAGGGATGAGCTCCTACAGACAAAACACCGAAAAGTATAGAGAAAGAGGTCTGGTCTTCGATGGATTGCAATCTTCAATGCATTATTTAGTATTCCATCTGGTCCTGGCGCTTTATTGTTGGCGACTTTGGCGCATGTTCTTCAAGTTCCTCCCAAGAGATATCCAGTGTAGTGTTATTGTCGAGGATCGACACTGGGCTCGTAGTGAGCGTTGCGGGAATAATGATGTTATTTGATCCGATTTTCCCTGCCAGAATCAATCACGAGAACGGCTTTGGAGTGGGGTCACAAGGGTGTAGAATACATGGTCGCCCTAACATGGAAATGGCGAAGAACGCTCTCAAAGGACGTTAAGAATACATGGAATGATATTTAGAGAAATGATAATGAGAAGTATGCACCAACGATTCATAATATCCAGATGTGGAATCTCCTGAGTAAAGCACGAAATGGAGACACTTTTGCGGGGATGCCTAAAAATGCATTACCATATTTTTGTAATGTAACTGATGCAAATAAAGAAGAAAACAAAGACGAGTGAGAGTGACTGTAACTGCATTTGCCTATGCAACAAATATAACAAACTCATGAAAGTTCCATCTGTATGTCGTCCTGTCAGATTGTGAGGACCGTTTTTTTTCTTCTTTTCACACCCACCGTATTTCGTAGTAAAAACCGATAATGATCGTAACGTTTTACAGACGTCATCGAGTCAAATCCGCTGAGCTGCACAACTCTGGCGGAGACCATCAACACAACAACTGGAGTAGTGGAGAAAAGTCGCCGTAGTCAAGTGGTTTGACAAGATTTCTGTTATTCCAATTCGATACGATTTCAGAAGAAGCAGCAACGACAACTTTGGGAAACTGCGCAGTTTCTATTGTAGCAAAAAATCAGAAACGAAACACCAGAGTGTGGTTTGGTCATATTTGTGGAGTGCCCAGCCACACAAATGTCAGTGCTTGGGAAAAACCAGTTACCATCCCAGTCTCTGGCACACATGCATGGCACTGTGTTAGATGGGAAATTATCCAATATAAATATAACTCGTACTGGCTTATTATGATGCCGATGGGCAAGCGATAGCGCTGGTGTACGGGTATGAGTTACCTTTGTGTCTCACCGTTGATGGTTCGTCTGTCCGTGGAACGGTTTATGTTGGCCATCATCGTCGTCCGGTGTAGATGCAAGACATGCCAAATCCGTTTTGTGTCACGTTCATAGTCCGCGTTGACAACTGGCCACGCCAACAGTCACATTGGTCACCGCCACCGGCACTATTGTTGCCAAACCTGGAAATGAAACGAAATTATCGGACCAACCCTGACTATCACAGTGATTTGAATTTGATGTTGAGTTAATATTTGATTTTTAAACTTTACTGCTACTTGGGAAAAAACCGTGTAGAGAATAACCAAACAAACGGAATATGTTACTTTAGAACCGGAAGTTAAATGTGACAAGTATGTTGCATTCAAAGTGTTCAACACCAAGAAATTTATTTGAATGATATACATATTGATGGATACACCTGAACTATTTCTCATTTTGATATATGGTATTTAACTCTGGGGTTTCTTTTTATTTGGTTTTACTTAAAACAGTAAAAATATTTTCATTTCGTAGAAAAAAAAATCAAGAAAATGGGAAAAAACAAAACTTTTTACCAAAGAAGAAATAAAGATTGTTGAAACCACCCAATGCGCAAAATAGAAAAAACCCAAATAAGATCTTTACATTTTGTCTAAATGCTTTATCTAATAATCAGACTGAAGAAACTCGAGGTAAACCCCATAAAACAAGCCTAGACATGTTGGTATAATATCAAAAAAGTATCCGTTCAAGTAGTCAAAAGCTATTTTCGCTGAGATTGTTAATGAAACTAGTCCACATACATTTCGGCGATGTCTTCAATAAGCCAAATTAAACGAAAATTTTGAGTCATTGGTAAACAAAATATAAATATGAAATTAGAATTTGGTAAAAAAATTTAACTTTGGTCTAGATGTAATGAAGAAAAAAAAGTGACGAAATATACTATGGAGCGACGAAACAAAAATTATTTTTTTTGGATATGACTCCCAAAGGAATGGCCGCTGACGTAAAGACCGTTAAAGATGGTGGATGCAACATAATTCTGTGCGGATGCTTTTCATGAAATGGTATTGGTCCGATATATCTAATTGAAAATACAATTAACGCAGGTAAATTTAGGGAAATATTAGAAAATTTATTGCTTCCGTATAGCACATATGAAAATTCCAATTGTCGGGTTTTTTCAGCAAGACAACGACGCGAAACACAAATCTATGTTATTTCAGATACAGATGCATTAGTTCGGAAGCACAGTCCAGATGTCAGTAGTTGGCATGGCAATATTTGAAAGGTTTTCAAAGCAAATAATGTTTTGTTTTAAAACAAATACCCACTTTTTTAAAAAAAATACTGTTTAACTCACTGTTTTAATAAAACGAATTTGTTCGTTCGTTACAAATCGCCAATATTGGGAGCGTTATAAAATGGGCTTCAGGCATTATTTAATTCTTATTTTCAGACATACGTGGTTTCAAAAGTATAGGGCTGGAATTCGACATCTGTCAAACTAAGTTGTAGAACCAATTTTTTTTCATTTCAGTTGGAAGTCTGACATTGACGAAAATGGATCGCTTAACTATCACACAACGCGTAAAAATTATTAAAACCTACTACAAAAATGGTGATTCTGACACTGCCACATATCGAGCTTTAAGAGGAGATTATGGTTATGAAGCACATTTCTCACTCGTCGGGTATGTTAATAAACAAAATTGTCGTATTTGGGGTTCTGAGAATCCTCATGTGATTGAAGAGAGGCCATTACATCGACAAAAAGTCACCGTTTGGTGCGCTCTTTGGTCCGAAGGTGTGATTGGACCTTACTTCTTCGAAAACGTCGAGGGAACGACTGTCACCGTCATTTCGGAGCGTTATGGTCATATGATAATGATGGATATCAACATATAGAACATAATCACAAACGAATAAGATCTCATTATTGATAAAAAATACATTTTATTACGAAAGAAAAATGAAATTTCTTGAGATAAATGATCGAATCTTTGTTTCATAATAAAGCGGAAGGTATGAAAAACAACATCAGCCAAATGGCCACCGTGACCACGCTCAGAGGACCTTTTCCTTTTCATGAAATGTTCCATAACCAAATAGCAAAGAGGCGGCCCTATGTCCTCGATAGCCCCACGAATTCTATCTTTGAGGTCTTGAAGCGATGCTGGGCTGTTGGAGTAGACCATATCTCTCACGTGGCCCCAAAGGAAGAAGTCGCAAGGTGTTAAATCACAAGATCTCGGTGGCCAATTGTGATCACCTTTTCGAGGGATAACATGGTCCGAAAACTTTTCCCGTAAAAGAGGAACGTTGTTCCGATTAATATCATCTAACTCCGACCATAAAAAAATCACTAGTCATCTCTCGTAACTGTTGATCCAACCTCCAAAAAAATAAGGTCCACCGACTCTGCCGGACCATAAACCGCACCAAACAGTCGCATGTTGAGGATGGAGAG
Source organism: Hydrotaea cyrtoneurina (assembly GCA_958296145.1). Lineage (NCBI taxonomy): Eukaryota > Metazoa > Arthropoda > Insecta > Diptera > Muscidae > Hydrotaea > Hydrotaea cyrtoneurina. The sequence goes on from OY282512.1 coordinate 42,747,718, forward strand.
GCTTCTCAACAATAACTCTTGGCTTTTCCAAACCCCAGATGCGACAATTTTGCTTGTTGACGTCGCCACTGAGGTAGAAATAGTCCTCATCAGTCAATATGATTTTTCGATGGCATTCCGGATCATTTTCATGCATTTCAAGTACCCAATCAGCAATGCGATGTTGATGATGATCGGCCGGCTTGAGTTCTTGTGTTAACTGAACTTTTTAAAACTTAAGACCCAAGTGTTTATGCACAATACGGTGTAATGACGTTTGTGGAATGCCCAATTCCAACGAGCGACGAGAATTGGACAAACCTGGGTTTTCTTCAACACTTTGGTCTACAGCAGCAATATTCTCAGTTGTTCTTGTCCGTGCACGGGTTTTATTCTTCACATCACTAACTTGTCCGAACAGCTCGAATTTTTCCACCAATTTCTGTATTGCGGTCTGACAAGGTGCTTCCCGACGACCCAAAAAAACTTTAGTTTTGCGAACTGTTACTGCAAGATTTTCACCATTTTCAATGAACTTGTAAATACGTAAAACGCATTAAATAGCTTATGTGATTTTATATAAAAATAATCTTTTGAATATTTATTTTTTTTATGATGACGTTTCTATTTCTTCCTCCATCTTTATTTAGCTGATATTATTCTCATCTTCGGCAGAGGATAATAAGAATGTGAATCCATATTATTTAACTTTTTATTTGTACATGCAAATATTGTTGCCAGTCATTAATTGTTTTGTTTACAATTGACATGGAAACCAAATATATTCCCTACGGGAAATTGGACCGGTACAGGACCAGTCACGTAATAGGATCCTCATGGATGGGAACCGGTCCCAGTACCGACCCAAAATATATGAAAAGAACAGGTAACTTTACACGGCTTTGTCATTGGATGGAGTCAATTGACACTGCACAGATACCACGTGACATATCAGGGGACTGATCACGCACCGTACGTGTCGTGTTAGTACTGATCACAGAATACGCGTCAGTTGTACCCATCACAGAACCCAACAACACTTTAAACGGCGTGTCAAATCAAGTTAGCCGCCGCATTCGCAATAAACGATATTCATGTGTAAAAGAATTAAAATGTGTGACATTTCTTAAAATGTAGGCCGCGATCATTAGCGAATAGAAAAATATTATTTGTAACATTAATTAGGAGAAATGTCTGTGTTAATTACCTTGTCGCTTTTCTTAAAACCGACTTTACAACAAAAGCAGGGGGGCGCGCATCAATTCAATTGAACAATTAGTCTGATCGTTTGGAAAACTTGATCTTATGTTGCATTCGGATTAATGTCCATAAATATTTGGAATAATTGGCACAGTTCTGTGATTGGTTATATTTTCACCCGTCCTCGGATCGGTACAGTCAGTGTAATTGACTCTGCATTTCCCGTAGGGTTTCTATTGCAGTCATCTCTCAAAGAAATCGATGACATTTTAAACGATCGGAAGCAAGATTCTGCCTTGTCAAACTTAAAAATAAGGAAAAAAAACAGTCGGATAGAGATGAGCGATAAAAACAAAGAAAACAGCTGAAATATGACAGTTTTTCGAGACTTCTGATAATTTGTATGCAATATGTAATATTTTCAAAACAAAAATCTCATACAGGGCGACGATTACTAATCAATAAAATCTTGGATATCCGTCAAATGCCGTTAACGTCACAAAACATGAATCCCAATTTAGAAGGCGATTCCATTGGCAAAATCTATTTTACTGTTGTTGTGAAGGCAAGCCGATGACGGGCATTTTCAGGGAAAATAAATGCGTGTGTAGCGAGTGTGACGACATGACTTAAATGAATAGGAAGGTGGTAAGTGGGGATGTGGGAGTGGGAGTGCTTGTATAAGCAATTAAAATCTTAACAAAAGTGTGTTTTCTTACCGCTACGCCAACTAACCTTTAGTAACCCACCAACATGCCGTCAAATTGGCTTATCTCATTTAATTATTTCTCCTTTTTGTGGAAAACATTCGAGAAATATTTGAAATTTCATAAAATTTTTAGTAGCGGCGAGCTGCCATTAAGTCGGCGAGAAGCGAATGAAATGGAGTTGGAGCGCCAGATACATGTTGGCATTTCTCAAATATCGTCTGCATCTAACAACCAGCGTTTTCGGAAAAGGGGGTGGCTGGGGGAGTGGGGTTCAATCACGTTTGTCTGATACGCTGGCGATCAGTCAGTCATTCGCCAGCGAATATCGAATAGCCGTGGTAGGCATGATAGTGCTGGTACGTACAGGTGGCACCGCCGCCGCCATCATCGCAAACAAGTGTACCACGGCGGCCACCACCGGCAAAACTGAAACAAAACGAGTTATGTAAGCGGCACAAGGAGAAAATCGTTTAAATGTAATCAAAGCACAGAGATTTATTTGAAATTGAAGAAATACCAAAACACAGCAACAACAACAGGCGCACCAACCGCGACACAACTAAATGATAATAAAAAACGAAAATGCGGCAATAAATTCGCGAACCGCTCCTGGCTGAGTTCAGGTGTCTGTGTGTGTGTGAAACTGTTACAAGTGCAGCTGCTCAACACCGGTCCCAGGTATTTCTGGCCAAATGTTGGTGGGGGGGGGGGAGGGGGTGTGCACGAGTGTAACACCTTCAAAATGTGAATGGTCCACAACAGCATGACTCGGCTTAGCTACGGTCGTCTACCACCACTTCAATGACAATCATGGGCACTTCACTTCACTTGATCCTTCAGCTGATCTCTTGGCTAATTTTTCTTCATCTAAGCCATGTTTTGTACGCTGCACATACGTACATACAGACGACGTGTGTTGGTTCGTTCGTTACCTAATCGTTGTGGGGCAAATGTTGATAAATCCATCGCTCGTATGCACGAGGATTGCATAACTGCGCGCACGTACAGGCCTTGCCTCCTCTATTCGATGTAGTTAATCTCGGCATCATGCACCATCATGTTCGTTCCTGTGGAAACGTCTCTTTGTTATTGTTGTTCTAGTAAGTGCTACAGTAAGTTGCAGTTAATGCCATCAAACACTTGTTGCCTCAAATTGTGTGACATTCAACTCGGATTGCCTCTTCCGTTGTTCGGATTAATAGGAGGTTTTCTGCATTCAGTTTACAACTACATATAAAGACAATTTACATTTGAATGTGACGCTATACATATGGGTGAGTGCTCATATTTTTACTTTCTGTACAGCAGCAGAAGAAGAAGACGAATTTATGAATCCCGTAATGAAATGTTTAGATTTTGAGTGGCTGAAAAATGTAATTCGTCAAAAATAAAACGTTATTTGTTTACATAGAAGAATATATAATTTGTCAAGTCCATGTTTTGCTTAGGGGTCCCGATTCAGAAAATATGAAGAAATTCTTTACTCTATTTTGTTCGCTTTATCCCATAACGACGTTGTTTACAACTGTACATTACGAGCATTTAGTGGGCATTCCTCTTGAAAGGCACACACTCTACACCGCACATGATTACCGCACCAACTTTTCTCATTTCCAAGACGGGATAAAAAAGGGGAAACAAATTCCAAAAAAAAAACGGAAACAAATTTTTGGCAACTGCATGTGGACAACAGTTCGGAAGGTACGAAAAATTGGCCAAAACGGGATAAAAAAAAGTACAAAAGGGGAAAAACACAAATGTGTGAAAAAAAATTGTGGGACAAGGCTCTAAAACGGGCACAAAGCTGGTAAAATATAAATGAGGAATATTCTACATACGAGTATTTAAAATGCTTGCGTGACTGACTAACTGATTCATCCTGTCCTCGCAAAGCAGCTGAAGCTATAATCATGAAATCTTAGGAGTATGTAGTCCTTGCCGTAGATATCCACTAAAAAGGGATTTTTCGGATTGGAAGGGAATTAAACGGGAAAAATGTATCCCCAAAACCCTTTGAAATACGCAAAAAAAACCAAATAAATATTGTGATTTTTGTTTGAAAATTGGTTAGAAAATTGGTTGAGATTCAAAACGTACCAAACAGGGTAAAAATAAGGGTGAAACAAATTTTGGGCAACAACAGGTGGAAATGAGTTAGAGATGGGACAAAAAAGAGAACAAAAAGTACCAAAAGTGGAAATAATTAAAAAGGTTAAAACAACAAGTGGAGAACAGTATTACAACGGGATAAAAAAGGAACAAAAAGGGGAAAAATAAAAATTATTTTGGTTCACCAAATTCCTCAAATAAAATAAATTATATACATAAGGCTGCTGTGTAATTTTCTTGGTGCTGGAATTGGTTACCGACCACCACCAGTTCCATACATGTGTCTTTTGCCCGTGCCAAAGTTCATTTAGCTGAGTTTTTTGATTCCCATATTCTTTTCTAAAAATATTGTGTGACCACAATCCACTACAAAAGTTTAATAATAATAATATGAAACATATTCTTTCTAATAAACGTGTTAGTGTTGCCACACCAACAGCCGAAAGTGTGGTTCATGTCTGTCAATTAACCGGAATATTCCGAAATAAAATTACAGCAGAAATGCGTTCTTAATTTTATTTCTCTTAAAAATTATCGTTTTTCTCCCGAACTACTTATGTACCTCCAATGAATTTCCCGCTGTTTAAAGTAATTCGGAGTGTGACTGAATTCCACTTTCGACTTAGTTCTGATATTATTCGGTAATTCAAGTTTAAGCGACGCATAAATATTTGAATGAAACACAGAATTAAAGACTCTTGTTCCATATTCTTCTACCTGCAGGGAACACTCTTCAAAAAAATTGATAAAAAATTGATAATATAGCATCTTTAACTTATTGAAATTGATTTCTTTTTGTCGAATTTTAAGTGATTTCAGTCTATCTTTTAATGCGAAAATTAAGATAATTGTTCCGTTATTTTTTTAGTCTCAGAACTATTTCGAATGTATTCCCCCTCAGATTATAAAGACTTCTAAGTAATTTTTGGAAAATACAATAAAAATTTTCACACATTTTTCTTAACAGAGGTTTTTAAAATTTTTATGAATACGGGGGAATCTTTTACGATAAAACTACATTGATTTACTTTTTATTTATTGGTTTAATTAGTTCTTAAAGAACTATCTATTTTTGTTGGCGCGTACATGGAACAATCCGGAACTCAAATTTTTACATCAATCACTCACAGCCGCACTGTGGTCCAGCATCTAATTCCATCGGCGAAATGTCTATAACTTTTGAACTGTAAGATATTTTTGAGTTCTGTACAAAATAGGTGGAAGACAAGTTATTATTCATGGTATTATCATTATCATTAAAAATCGTAAAACTTTCTGGCAAAAGTGAAAGAAAAACCAACATGGAATCACCCATACATTGTCATTGGCTCTAATCAACGGTTGCCGAAGCTTTCGCTTCAAGACCTTGGCTGCATATTGCGTGCAACTATTTTATGTGTTAAGTACACACTGAGCCGTCTATCCATCGTAGGTACGTTATGGCGGTTTGACGATACGATACTATCGTATGCCTGAATTTATTTGTCTGTGTGTGTAGATGGTATTCGAATTGAGATTCGTACAACACTTATACGCCTACATTAACTGTCTGACTGTCGTTGTTCCTACCCCCAGGAGTATAGCAGCGATAGAGAGTTGAGATGTCTCTCTGTTTATGACACCTTGAGTCTTCGAACGAGTACGAGGTCGGGAGTGAAATATAGAATATAAATGAAATATAGTTTGAGGTAATTTTGAATGTTGTATTCCATCCCTCCACCACAAAAAAATATTCTTGATATGTCAATAACTCTGCCAATTAGCCTAAAAAATCTTTACAGCAACTTGATAATCACAGCAACGATTAACTGACCCTGCGCATCGGTGTAAATGGGAATAATCCCGACATCGATATATCAGTTTGATAGTCTAAGTCCTCGATTAGATTAGTCCACCGAGTTGTGTGATCTTTCGAAAACTGCTCGTATGAAGGACCCTTCATACCCTGGTACAACATTTTTCAGTGACCGTCTAGTTTACGAGTAAGAGTGTAGTAATTTATAAGACATGTAAAATATCTCCAAGAAACATTTGGAGCTTCAGTCGAAGATCCCAACATGTCTTTACAGAACAGATAGGGGAACTTCTCTCTGTTTCGTAAAGTGATGTTGAGTGAGATATATACGAGACGAACATCAGAGTTGTATTTTCCATTTGCATTACACATGAGTGATGAGTTAGATATGAAAATGGCTTCGCATTCGCACATGAGATTCACTCACGACAAATCATAGTAGTCGATAAAATAATCTTAACGTCCCTCAACATGTACTTTGTCTTTTCAACAGTCGCTGTTTGTAGCGCCTATTGTGAAACATTTCCTCTCTTTACAGTTAGCATGCACCTTGGTTCTAAACTATTGCGGCAACTGAATAAAGTTTATGCTTTTCTGTTGCAATTTATGCGATGTATGATTTGAAGTCCAACAAACTACCAACTGCTCGCACGCTCGTAAGTGCTTTGGCAAATGTCGTGGGAGATGTCAGTTAATGCAAATGCGTGTTGACAGCATCCGAACGAGTCGATGGCTGAACGAGCAAATTGCTGAATGTCGCAACTATCGTCGCTGGCTGGTTGGCATGAGTGTTCGTGCCACAAATGTTTGCATTAATTGCTGGCACTGTTTAGATTTTCAGTTCTGTTTGCCACCAAGCAAACCCAACATCCACCGTTGTCGTTCCAAATGCAATAGCTGCTCAAAAAAGATATATGACTGAATTCTATTCGACATGGCTAAATTATTGTTAAGTGCCCGATGCAACCTTCAATGCATGATGGGCCAATTAATTACAGAATATGTCTGTTGTGGCAAAGCATTAGCTTTTAAATAGTTCTGTACCATCAAATAATGCATCTATCCAATAAATATGTTCATTCATAAGTTTCAACGGTTTCGGGATGTCAACAGAAAGCCGAAAATTACCTCAATTTTAAACCAGCTAAACAAACTAATTGGGATGTGTGTCATTAGTGTGATCCTTTTCGACTGCATCTCAAGTCAACTCACTGACCACCAAATGGTAACTCCTTGGCAACGGCTTACTGTGGATCGTATATCATATACTCTAGACAACATATAAATATTTTTTTAGCTTAAATTGTTGCTTCAGTCGCACTTGATAACATTTGTTCTGGATAAAGGCAAAACACTTTTAGGCACTTCCCACAAACGTCCAGACTTGAAAGGTCCACATCTCATACACTATTCGCCGTACGAAGGCGTGGTATGGTAGATATGAAACTAATGTGATGCAAAACATTTTTTTGGAAAAGTGGTCGGTGCCACGCCTTTTTTTAAGAACCCGTTATAACAGCGTTAATAATAAGCGGATCGTCCTCAAATTTGCACAGCATGTTATCAGGCTATTTCGACAACTATATTGCGCCAAATATAACAATATCTAAATTATCTCAAAGCCGGAGGAAATGCAACTTAAAATTATGTAGAAGTAGTCTATTAGTTCTTTGTCCAATCCCGTTATCTCCGCAGATTTCTCATCATTTTTACAAAATTTTAAAATATTAAACCCTGCAAAGTTTCAAAACAATTGTTTCCGAAATTTATCATACGAACCAGACGGACAATACTTTTGTTTTGGGTCGTATCAAATGATATACAGTGTACTCCCTCATAAGCGGACACCTAAGGGACTGAGAATTGTGTCCGCATATGAGAGAAGTACTCAAGAGCACTGAAGCGGAATGGTACTGAAAAAAGTGTCCGGTTATGAGAGTTGTCCGCTTAAGAGAGGTGTCCGCAAGGAGAGAGTGCTCTGTATACCATCCTACCCGTGGGTTTACGGTATAAAAACCATGAAACAGTAAGAGGTGTTTTTATACAGCTAATAGAATACATGATGTGCAATGTCGTGTGAAGTCAGCAGCTGACGGTTTATAAAAGTAGACAAAATATTCCTTCAATTGATTCGTAAGCGTCCCACGCCTCTTTGCTTGACAACAAAAAAAAAACCAAAAACACTGTCGAAAAAGCCAATATGTCTGCTGTATGCAGTAAATTACAGTAGGTTAGAGATATTGACGAAGCCATGATTAGGTGGACATTCACAGCAAGGAACAAACACATGCCTCCTTCCAGACGAATAATCAAAGTTTGACTCCAATAAGACTGATGCAGAAAAACTAAGACTGCTTGTGATTGGAAATGCAAAACACTCACGATGTTTTAAAGGCCTAACAAATCTTTAGGTGGATTATGAGAATAACTCCAAGTCATGGATGACCAGCGATTTATATGAAAACTGACCCCTAAAGTTGGACAAATAATTTGATGCCCAAACTAGACCCATTCTCCTTTTTGTAGACAATTGCCTAGCACATTCAAAATCCACCCAAGATACGCTAAAACACATCAAACTTGTCTACTATCCCCTTAACATGACTTCAGCTCTACAGCTAATGGATGGATCAAGGAATCATTTAGAATTTAAAGCACCAATAATCCAACAGAATTTTTTTTGTTACTCTATTAGAGAACCTTCTTTATCGAGCTGCAGTTTGTAGAAGTTTGACGTAAAAAGTGAAACAATTTCCGATTGTTTTAAAAAGGTTGTTTTTCGAAACATTTCTACAGAAATGACGAAGGAGTACCCTTCTGATAAAGACGGTCTACAAAACATTTTATGAAATAAGTACGGCGAAAAGGAAACAGTATCTTTATCAATAATTTCCAATTAGATTCAGAGGATGGTAAATCGGATTCTGACGGAAAAGTTGATGAATTGCCTTCATTTCCCCAGTTCCATATGTAATTTAACATGATTAAGTCTTGAAACAATGTCCCCGTTCATATTTCCTCTTCCCTTAATCGTGTCGAAAAGTGGTAATGCCCAAAAACAAATGAAAATTACATCATATTTCAAATCCAAATAAAAATCTTATTTCTACACATGAATGGGTGTTTGCTTTTTTTTCTCTTAGATGAAATTGAAACTTGTTTTACAAGTATGTCTATCAGGCATGTCACAGAAATGTTGCGAAATCGATTTGAATTCGTGTTTCCAAACCCTAACATTTTAATTTTGCTTCTTCAAAAATTCCTGGATTTGATGAAATCAAGAAAAAATGGAAATCGAATATTTCTATTAAAAATATGGTAGCATTGAAATTAGAAACAGCTGGTTTACCCACCGCCGTCAAAAATTTCGATACGTCTCCACACTTTGACTGTGATTTTAATTAAAAAAGTAAACAAATCAAAAAATATGCCTGGTGTTTCGGTTGTTGCTGTGATGGAAGAATAGATAAAGGCACATTCTCAAATTAAATTAGATCGCCGACGTCTAAGGGATGCATCGGATCCTTTGTCCGACCACCTTGTCTCCTTTCACGTAACCTCTCGCAATATCTTGGTGGCATTCCATAAAATTTATAAAAAATTTTGCCTGAGCGATGTTCTTGTGCTTGCCCCTTTAAATATGTAAAAATTAGCTATTAATTTTAATATTAAAACAAATACTTACATTTCTTTGCGGAGTTTCCTTCAGATATTTTTGTTTTTTGGGTTTAAGTGTTTTTTTTTTTTTGGTTTAAGTGTTAAGGCTGCCAATTTTATATGTGACAAGATCACACAATTGAGGCGATGGCAATTCTTTGACATGCCTGATACTTTATACGTTAAAAAAGATATTAAAATGATCATACTCAACGTATTTAGTATATTTTTTAATAAAAGCAATATTCATAATTAATTTTGAACAGAATTTCATTTCAATTTGGAGTTTAAGTTGAAATTGATATCAATTTCACTTCAGATTTTGTCATGGGTTTCAAATCAATAATTTTTTTCGATTTCCTTTTTCTGGAGAAGCTAAAAACGTTTTGGTTTCAAAATTTGTCGATTTGGGTTTCTGTGACATGCCTGTATAGCGAATTTTCTCTATAACGTAGTAATTAGTTGTTCCCCAACTGCTACGTTGCACTGTGGGATTTTGGTGTCAATAAATCAATTTTTCAACTACTGAATTTCAAAAATTTAAAGATGCAGTTTTGTAGAGAACTGTTTAAATACGAAATGTGCATTTAAGGTTTTTTCGAAAAATTGTATTCTATTTGTGAAAAATTGAGGGAAAGTCCCTGCAAGGGTGCTAAGCAAGAAATGACTTATATTTTCATGCAATGCAGTGGTCCATATATGTAAAATTTTCTTGATAATACCATTTGACTTTAATATATTTTAAAAATATAGTATTTCTCTATAAATTAAAAAAAAAATCATGGGGATATCATAAACCGTTAGGAAGATATGTCCAAATCTTTAAGCCGCTAAAAATTTTTTTTTTTGGATTTTCAATGGACACAAAAAAATGTAGCTCCACTCTCCTCCAAGCCGTTCTTTTAATAAAATGAAAGGTGGGAATGTCTTCTTTCGATTAAACCAAAAAATATTTTTAGGAAACTTCCGGAAGTGGAAGAAAACTAGAAATTTCTGGTAAACGTCATGAAAATTTTCATTAAATTTTTGCAAAAAAAAGTATTGCATAATTTTAGGCCAGCTATTTATTGAATATTGAATATAACAACAACAATTAACAATTCGGGCGAAACAGTGCATAGAGATAAATAAAAACAAAACCATATGATTTTTAGAATTAGCACATGATTATTTTATCATTTTGTAGTGAACAAAAGGAAGAACAACAACATTTGCGATTTTAGTTTTCAAAGTTTTTAAAATTTTTATATATAATTATCAAAATGATTTTGTTTTCGGTTTTATATGAAGAACTGTGTAAAGAAATAATTAATTGCAATGGAGAAATAAATTTATTAAACACTTTCATAAAAGCTAAAAATTCGAAACTTTCTTCAGATCAAGTTGAAGATGTTAAAAAGGCCATTTCAAAGCGGTTCGTTAGTCATTGTAAGGATAGATGGCATACATGTCAAGTAAATAGGCAAGATATAGGCAAGGTATTTCATGCCGATCACCGCGCATAAAATACTTATACATGGAAAAGACATCATGGATGCAGCAATTCTTCCTATTGGTATGCTAAGTGAAGAAGCGGAAGAAGCAAGAAATAAGGACTACAGGAAGTATAGGTTAATGTTTTCTAGGAAATGCAGTAGAGTTGCGACATCGCTTACTGGTTTCCTCAGACCCTTTTATAACCAGCCTAAGACATAAGCCATCCAAACAGGATTTGGAATGTGATGATGTAGTCAAAGAAATGATAGATGAAGAATAAATAAAGTTTTTTGTGGAATAATAAACAAAATATTAAAAAAAATTCTTATCTATAATCTGTATGGGCGGTGGGCGTGGCCGATTTTGATGAAACTTGGCACGCATCTTTTCTTAATTCTAGAAACTGTATGTACCAAATTTGAACACTTTTGACCGGATAGGAAAAATTGTATGCGAAAAATCCATTTGGATTGTATGGGCGGTGGGCGTGGCCGATTTTGATGAAACTTGGCACGCATCTTTTCTTAATTCTAGAAACTGTATGTACCAAATTTGAACACTTTTGACCGGATAGGAAAAATTTTATGCGAAAAATTCATTTGGATTGTATGGGCGTGGCCGATTTTGATGAAATTCCATTTTTTTCTTAATTTAGTCAATATAATGCTCAGTGCCAACTTTCAATGATCTCGGACTACTCCTTCTATTTTTTGCACAAAAATGTATGAAGCGATCCCACAGTGCGTTGTAGTGAAGGTTCACTGTAATATATAGTAAGAAGTTATTTTTTAACAAAAGTACACACTTTCAGCATTTTTTTAACATACATATATAACTAACCAATAAGTTAGAAATCCAAAAGACAGACAAAGGTTGCTCTCTAATGTACGTTTTTTTTTTTTTGCAGACCAGAATTGGCAAAGAAGATATTTTTCTAATTCAAGTTTAACGGCTAACTGTAGAAAACATAAAATAAACACGTGGTTCAAAAGTAATAATTTTTTGCGTTTCTAGACATCCGAGAACACTTTCCCATACTGATTATATCGAAATTACACTGTGAATTTTTTTCGTCTAGCCTATATGAAACGATCCACTGTGCGGCGTTTTGGCAACGGTCAAGTGACGGCTAACATGTAGGAGGCGAACCTCTCTTTGGAGAAGGGTAACTCACATCTAAAAACTAAAATTCTACAATGTTGACGACACTTAGAATGTACGAACACTCCTTAGACCAGGTGCATCTATCCAACTGGTGGATGTCCTGGAAGCCAGACCACATCTCGGTCTGTGAGAAATTTCATTTAAATCGGATCGGGCATTTTACTTTGAGTTTTATATTGATTGATTTATTTTTCCGTTCACATACCCTCAATAACAGAGTGCCAATAATTGCAGCAGTAATGCAGGTAGCACAGAAGATTTGTGGTAACTTCCGAAACTGAGCCGTATACCTTGTCGAATAATGTCATTGAAATCAAGCAAATCCCCCATCAAATGCCAACATATATCAAAGTGTGTTCCGATCAAAACCATTGTATACTTCAGCAATCAAATGTCATTGAAACCGAACGAAATTTCCCACTCCTACGTTGGTTGGAGTTCAAATAAGAAATCACACCTATGGGTGTTACGAATGAATACCACTGTGTGGTGTAGGGTACACAAATGTACACAAGACATGACAAGTGTTGTTTTTCTTTGACATCAAACAACCATTCGTAATTGCATTTCAACTGACATCGGCTCCGTTGAATTTAATGCAATGCATAATCCGATGTCACTTTGTCATCCCGCAAAAAGCGCATTGTGAAAATGAGACACTTGTCGTGAAAGCACAACTGTACCATTTTTCATATTCTCGCAAAAAAAAAGAAAAGCGATGAAAAACTGAGCTTTAAAGTAAACTTTATTTGTGTGAGAAAGTTTGAACTTTCAGAGAATAAAAGGGAAAATGAAATGAAAGCAGATGTTCGAAATTGGGTCGGATGAGGTGGGGACGCTGGCCCAACCCATTTGCTTGCTCAGCTGTACGTAGAATGTATGTTTTTGTATGTACAGTGACTCAAAAATAAAATGGGACACTTACTGTTTCAGTCTTCGATAGTCCATAACTTGAGAATGGTTTATTCAATTTTAAAAACATAAAGAGCAAATTGTTAGTATTTAATACATATTTTTACTTTATAAAACAAAAAATAACAAATATTCACATTTTATATCGTTTTTCTAGCAAATATCTTAAAAACTAAATTTTCGAAGTCAAACAAAAAGTGGGACAGGAGTGAAAATAATGAAATGTGGGAAGAAATATTATAGCCATGTTAATAATTTGGCTTAAAATGATGAGTTAATACTTCGTGCTATATCCTTTTGCTTTAATTACTGCCTGTAAACGACGTTGCATAGAGTTCACTAGGTTTTCTGTAACACGTTTTGGAATGTTTTCCCAGACCTCTTCAATGGCAGCTCTGAGACCATTTTTTCCACGAATCACCCGCTTACGTAACTCTTTTTCCGTATGAGCCCACAAGTGCTCAATTGGATTGAGATCGGGACTCTGAGGTGGATGCGGCAACACTTTATGGACGTTGTAGAGTAACCACTCCCTGACAACATACGACGTGTGTTTCGGATCGTTGTCGTGCATGAAGGTTAACCTTGCTGGCAATTGCAATTTTTCAACGGTTTTAGGGATATGCTCCTTTAGTATATCTAAGTAAGACATTTTTGTCATATTACCTTCAATAAAACAAAATGAACCCACTCCATTCGCTGCCATTGCTCCCCAGACCATTACATGGCCGCCACCATGCTTGACAGTACCAAGTACATTGGACGGATGGAGTGCTGTACCTTCCTTTCTCCAAACAAAACTTCGACCATCAGAGCCAAAGATATTACATTTCGACTCGTCGGTAAAAATAACGTTGCTCCAAAATTCATTCGGCTTGTCAATGTATTCTCTGGCATATGTCAATCTTTTAGTGACGTTGGTACTGGAAAGAAGCGTTTTTTTCTAGGAGTGTATGCTTTGTAATTATTATTGTGAAGAAAATTTCTTATTGTTTGTGGGTTTACGTCAACAATGGACGATTCTCTTAATGATTTGGCAATATCAACAGCCGAAATGTGTGGGTTCTCCTTTACCAGACGTAAAATCCTTCTCTTGGTAACATCGGAATTGATTTTGGGAACCCTTCCAGTACCACTTTTTCTTTGCAAATATCCGTTTATTTTATAGTTTTTCAATATATTAAATACTGTTGACTTGGGCTTATTTAACATTTCAGCGATTTCACGTATACTTTTGCTTTCAGATTTATATTTCACCATTAGCTCTTTTAAATCTCTTGACGCTTGATTACTCATCTTAACGATCACACTTCTGAACAGAACTGACGAAACATAAGAAGTAAAAAACAAATATCGCTGTCCCGTTATGAAAAAAATAACGGTACAACAGTAGTATTCCTAGAAGTTACCAAATACTGGGGTGTCCCATTTTTTGTTTGACTTTGAAAATTTTCATTTTAAGACATTTGTTGGAAAAATTATATAAAAAGTGAATATTTGTTATTTTATGATTTAGAATGTTAAAATATGATTAAAATACTACCAATTTGCTCTTCATGTTTTTAAAATCGAATAAACTGTTCTCATGTTATGGACTATCGAAGCCTGAAACAGTAAGTGTCCCATTTTATTTTTGAGTCACTGTATATTGACTGGTTGACTGTGAGTGCAACATGCTACCCGGCAAAAGTATGCAATCCAATGTCATCATTCCCTTTGCCTCTTTTAAGGTCACTCCGACAAACAAGCACAACCGACAAGGGTTGCCACACAGCATCAGTTTTATGAATTTCCCGCATTTATCGAAGGGTCAACCATTCGAGATGTCTTATGCGGTGTTGGCACGACACATCTGATGGATGATCATCGCGTGTACGTGTAGAATGACGCTTTAAAAAAAATATACCATACATCAATTTTGTTCAATCAGTCAGTCGGTTAGAATTGTGAGCGAAGAGGAGAAAAAAGAAAACCTTTGTGCATGAAGGAGAGGAACAAAAAAGAAATTTGATCTGAATATATGTATTTTTTGTTTACTTCTTTTCAATCTGCTTCTGGATACCTTTCTCGATATTTTTCAAGAAGTAATTTCGTTTTTTTGGCGTCACTATAAATCTCACTTTTAACATCGCAAAGAGCTGGTAACGAGAGGAGAAATCAATTGTTTTAAAAATATTGTCTTACTTAATTTTCTCCGGACACATGTGGACGCCACGGCAATCAGCAGAAAATGGCATCAGCTTTCGTAATAACGATACATCAATTAAATTAATCAACCAAGAAATCAAACCGATTTTAATTGCCATTGTTGCTAGTGCTCTATAATGTTTTTAATCTTGAAAATATTTTTCGTATGATTAAATGTAAATAAATAAAATATGTCTAAATCGTGTATATGTGACGCATACACTCTCATTTTCACAAATTCTTTCAAATATGATCATGCATCAGATATATCGTGTAAACACCGCATTATCGTGATGGCTGATGACTTTAGCACCAGTACTAGTTCCAAGGTATGCGACACTCAATAGTATTTGCCATAGATATCTAACATGCAAATCTACAGAGATACACCTTTTGGAACCAGATATTCTCCACTAATTTTTAGCGAATCGTGTCTGCACTTTTTTTATAACTTTGTGGTGTTGGGTAGTTTCGCAAAAAAACATTATTGGAATATTCGCTTTCGCAAAAAAAATATTTCAGTATTCATTTCATTTCATTTTATTTGCACAGATTTTGTAATTTAAAGCCTAACGGCCGATTATAATAAATTACAATAAAAACTACTCCAAGAATTCAAAAACTATTTAAGGTATAATAATTTACATTAAAAATAATAAAAATAAAATATACTTGTTATGGAAAAATTGGAAATTATGTGCTACTCCGATGTGAACAAAAATCGAAAACTGCAACAACGAATCAAGCTTGATGCATAAGTATTAAATTAATCAAGTACTTGTATTAAAAACTGTATTTAAAGCAAAATTAAGATCAAGAAAATGAAACAGTCAAATTTTATAGTTCCCAATAATAAAATATAAAAAAATATCTATAAAATTACGTCGTCGAAATTAAAGAAAAATGTTGAAGAAGCTTTATGCGATATGTATTGTTAGTCATTGAAAATACTTTCAATGTATTGGGGAGCAAATTAAACAACCTAGCAATTCTTACTCGAAATGACTTATTCATATATCCATCTGCTCTAGGAATAATCAGTTGGTTGGCACGTGATGAACGACAGAAAGTGAACGAGCCAGCTAGAAAAGTCGGAGTTTGATATTTGTAAATTTTGTAAAATAAGATAAGAGACCGGTAATGAATAAAATCCCGAAACGAACAACCCAAGAATTGATTGACATGTGAACTCACATGATCATACCGCCTAAGTGAAAATAAATATCGAACTACTCGGTTAATACAAAGTTTAATTTTATTAAAAATCTTATTTGTAGTCCCACAAAATATTTCCATGCAGTACAAAATATTGGGCATAACTAATGCATGTACTAGCTTAGTCTTTATATTGCGAGGTATGACTAAATTTGTTGTGTAAAGTCGACGAAGAGATAGAGTTGTATGGGTAACAATGTTATTAATGTGCAATTCAAAGGACAACTTATCATCCAAAACTACACCGAGACATTTCAAGTGGTGAACAAATTCAATTGGAAGACCATTGTACGTTAGCCGCAAATCATTGCAGACATGAGAGGAAAATAATAACGCCTTGGTTTTTGAAACATTGACCGAGAGGTTATTGGAATTCATCCACATTAATAATGTCCGCAAAACATAATCAAGTTTCGCTTGCAGAACATCAACGTTCTGAGCATCACCAGAAAACAGCAGCTGAACATCGTCGGCATATGCAAACGGCGAACACCAATCCTCTATATTTGGAAAAAGGTCGTTTATAAAAATTATAAAAAGTAAAGGCCCTAGCACAGATCCCTGCGGGACTCCACTTTTAACTGGCAGAGTACCAGAGACAACACCGTCAACTGAAACGTATTGTTTCCTGTTATTTAAGTAGGAATGAATTAAGGCACAAGCATTCTTTCCTAAGCCATACAAACGAAAAAGTTTACTTAGTAGATGAAAATAATCAACCCTGTCAAACGCTTTTTCTAGATCCAAAGAAAGTAGAACGGTACTCTTCTGATCTGCGTAGTTTTTCCTTATGGAATCAGTTAAACCCGCCAGTAACATGGAAGTGCTTCTACAACTTCTAAATCCACATTGGTAGTCACAAAGAAAGTTTTGTCCCTGAAAATAACGTACAAGCTGTCTTTTAAGGACATGCTCAACAGTTTTGGATAACACGGGCAGCAAGGCTATGGGTCTGAAATTGTCCGAAGATCCTACATTAGTTTTGGCAGTTTTCCACTCAATCGGGAAAGTTGATGTAAGGATAATGGTATTTACCACATGCAAAAAGAAATTTGACACATATGGTAACACAATTTTCAAATACTTTAGTGAAAACCCATCATTTCCAGGAGCATTGGACTTGACAGCCATAAATGCCGAAAGCAACTCTTCAGAGGAAATTGCATTAAATGAGAATCCTTGATTACTAGGAATAGACCTAATAAGGCCATGGACATCATCTGCGACGTCTGATTGATTGTCAACAAATGACCTGTTCAGATCATTAAGATTGTCAACTGCGTTATTAACTAAGCTTGGAGAGCTACTTTCAATCAGACCATTACTCCTAACAATATTCCATAGTGACTTAGCACTAACGCAATTTTTAAAGAGAGTGGAATGAGCTTCCCGTTTAAATTTTCTCTTTACGGCTTTGGCTCGGTTTCTAGCTCTACAAAAAATCGTCCACTTTTCGTTAGTCTTATCATTTAAAAAAGCTGTATATGCCAAATCTCTAATCGATTGATGATAGCGAATTATTGGTGATTGCAACCAGGTATCATGGTTATTCCGAAACTTTCTCCTCTTTTTCTTAAATACGGAATGTATGAAATTTAGACCTTGCATAAAAACATTAAGTTGTACATTTACGTCAGAGGTGGCAAATATCCCAGAAAAATCTACAGACTCAATACGATGCCGCAATGCATTCTCATTGAAATTATTATAATCTATGAACTCAAACACATGTTCATTGCGCTGCACAGAAATATTGAAAGACATATAAATAAACGCATGTTTTGAGATGTCTGGACTAATAAACTGCCCCGAAAACTCTACACAACCTGGTGATGTAGTTAGGAAATAGTCAAGTAGGGAAGACGACTGATGAAACACATCATAATGGGTTGGACACGAATTGTGCATAATGGATAGACCCATCCTAGCGCATGCTAGTCTAACAGTGTGAGCTTTCGAGACATCAAATAAATTATTATTGAAGTCACCCATAATGATTATATTATTGTATCGCAATAAAATCTCGGAAATATCATCTTCAAGTCTATCAAAATTTCCATCCGGTAGATAAATAACACCAACTAGTACCGTAGTAGTTCCAGTTATAACCTCCACAAACAAACACTCAACAACACCATAATTCGAGCCAGAATACACGACCTTGGCTGTAAGATTTTTGGATATAAACAACCCCACTCCTCCTCCTCTACGATCAGGTCGATCACTTCTGTAGAGTGAAAATCCAGAGATGCTGACGGAATTAGACAAAACCGACGGTTTGAGCCAAGTTTCACTAACCCCAACAATATCTAAAAAGCTGTCTTCAATTATATTTCTAATTTCAGATAATTTCGAAGACGTCGGACCGAGATTAAAACTTTGAGCATTAAAGTGAGCAACGTTTAAATTTGCTCTATAAATATTTAAATGGGAACGTAAAAATTGATTGTCACTTACAATATTACCAATATTAGTAGTATCCATTGCGAAAGGTACGGAGTACAAGAAATTTAAATTAAAGATAATGGAAAAACGGTCGAAAAAATAAATAGTTTCCAGAAAGTTAAAAAAAAAACGATAACTAATTTTCTAGAACTGCTATGTAGAATATGAGATCAGATATATAAAAAATTATAAAAACAAAACCAAAAAGCATCTACTGGTTATTTAACGTGCTTGGCACATTCTCAATTCCAACGTCAAGTAACTCTGCGCACTGGTTTAGGTCCATTGTTTTGTTTGTACCGTCTGGATATGATGTTAGAACTTTTGGTCTGTCGGCATTGATTAATTTGAAATTGCTTATTTTGTCCTGCCTCTTCAACTTTCGGCACAAGAACAACAACTTCGATGCAGTCTGATTCAGATGGTCGTTCAGATAGACTCTGCTACTCACATCGCCGCCGATAATATTTCGCAGTGTTAACGGTGTACCTTTGTGGTAATTTGCCATTATACAATCTCTCAAATACACCGAATTTAGTTTAACTAACACGGACTTCCCTTTAGCCATGTAGCAACAATGTTGTATATCTATTGGATTCAAGTCAATGTTACAAAGCGAAGCAATCTTGACTACTGGTTCCCTCAAGTCATGTATCCCATCTGGTAACCCATTGATAACAATGTTGGCTCTATTTAATCTCCTCTGAAGAATATTGTTTTGCGTTTGTAGGTCTTGTATCAAAATGGTCGAAGTTGACTCACATTGCTTCGTAACGGCTAAGCAATTTATCAATTCTTCCTCAATCTTTTTTATTTTTGCGTTAACATCAGCACGTACTGCCATTATCACTTCATCAATTTTGTCCTTCATTCCCTGAACTTGTTTCAGCATATCAATTTTGAAGGCTTCATATTGTCGCTCAAACGAACTTGAAAAATCGGCAAAATGGCTGCGAAGTTCTTCACTTACATTGCTGGTACAATTGCTTAGCAGTGAAGTGGTATCAATAGTACTTGGTTCACCAGTACCATCTTCAGCAACAACAGAGACATTGACATTTTTTCGCAAACACTTGGGGCATTTGAATAAAAACATTTTCTTTTTATACAAAAATGAGTGCTGATCCCGTGTTACCTTTACGCAAGCAATGTGATGAAATTCATCACAAACACAACAGCCTAAGCTATTTTGATTGTCTTGTACACTTTTGCTGCATACAGGGCATTTATATAGTTTTGTGACTCCAGCCATGGTTGTTATGAAATTTTAGTATGTGCGAATATACAACTCTGGAGAAACAAACAAGATGAACAAATGATTCGGAAGATGTCACAGAACAGCTGCAATGTTGATCACCGTGTTCGTAACAACAACAATAACTGGCGGCAAATCACAGTATTCTTCTTCTTGTTAGGTTTCACAGTATAAAGTTCTTTTTTAATTTTTTGTTTTCTTGTTTATTTTGAAAACAATCAATGTTCAACTAATATTTCATTGTCAAACGACGCACGATATGTAAATGTATTGGCTGAGTTATAAAATAAGCATTGACTACAAGTTTAACTTTAACTTTTTATCGTTTTTTTAAATATTTTCCGGACGCAAAGTTTTTTATCTAGTTTTCCATTTTTTCTCATTCGAAAAAAATAATACCAGGCCCCGGGCTTTCGGCGGGGAATACATTGGCATCTCTACGCTTGACGCCATAGCTCTAAAAAAACATCCTAGCCGGCACAGATGCACTAACACAAAAACCCTCAGATATGCTTCAGTGTCGTAGTACCGAAAAAAAGCTTCTGAACATCGAAATCCTTGAGCGTTTGGAAGAGAACGAGTGCACTCCACATAAATTGATTGACCCAATTCCATTGGGAGAAGAAACTACTGCATGTCACATGGACAAAGACTTTCGAATTACGCTCACACTCTAAGGACCAATACCCACTCTGCTTCCAAAGTTTCTCCTCTGTGAGTATACCACAGATCCTTCAAAAGTAGGTCATCGAAAGCTTTGCACAGGCATAAACAAATATTTTCAAATGGATAGAAATGCCGACAGATAATTTTTTGTTAGATTAGCCTATGAAATATGTTTATTAACTCACTCGGACTGATATTCCTTCAACTAGTTGTGCTGTAAACAACAACTGAACCAGTGGATTTATAAAATCCACTATTAAACATTTTGGTATGCATAAAAATAGTTCTAAACAGTGAGTTCTAATATGTATAGGACTTTTTTTTTAGAGCTTGAGAACTGAAAATGATAACACAAGAATGAAATATTGTTGGAATGAAATTTGTTGATTACAAACTGGTAGATAATTTCAATATAATTTCCGTCATATGTGAGCCACGTCTACATAGTCCATTCGATCACCAATTGTTGTCCAATTTTTTGACAATAAATCTGGCCGTAGGTCGTCAACGGTGGCTTTAATGTTGACTTCCAATGCTTGCAGAAGTGGTGGTTTGTCGCCATAAACCCATAACTAACCATAGACCCAAAGTAAGCCACAGGCGGATCAGTGAACAGGACCACTTCTGGAAATAAAGTTCTCACCAATTTGATTTTGCAATAAATGTTAGAACCAAATGTCATTGATATATTTTTGGAAACAGAAATTCAGGGCTCTATAGCGGTTGCCATTCACCGTAACGACAGCTCCTTCTCATTTCGAAAGAAATAAGGAACACTGACACCGCCAGCTGCAAAACAAACAACCCCAAAAATAGATGTAATGGCGATTCGATAACGTCTTGGTTATTGTCTTCGCTCCAAATACGTCAATTTTGCTTATTGGCGTATCTTGATTGCTTGCTCTATGAATTTTGCAAACAGATTTAAGTTATTATTCTTTTGCATTAAACAATTCATGACTTGCCGAACCTTTCTGAACAGATATGCCAACACGTTTTGACGTTATCACCTGTTAAACCGTATTTATCGATATCGATCATTCTTATGGAGCTTAAAAGACACCCTAAACAATACGTCCACCTTTACGACGCTGACTTAAGCCTTAAATGCGCAGAGTATACTATGAGTTTCAACCACAAAAATTCTACATAATTTCCCAGTTTTTTATACAAATGAATAAATAATAAATTATTTTGGCACAGGACGATACTATTCGCCAAATATGATTGATTACCTATCATAAAAGTTGATCTGGTAGGCTGTACATTGCGGCAAAGTCAAAATTTGCTTGTGGCCTATATATTTCATAATAAATGCGAACTGTGACGGGAAGATTTTCACAATTTTTGTAGTGAATTTTAATAATTTGAATGCGTTGTTGAAGCGTGTATCGTTCCATTTTTAGTAATGGCGTAGTTTCTACTTGTCACATGTCAAAGAATAAAAGCTTCAAAAGTGACAGCTACCGAAATACCGGGTGATAACACTTCTTGTTGAAAAACCCTTTATAATGCTGTTGTATTGAATTTCAATCTCTGAATGAGGGATCACAAATATAGTTCAAACGAGAAGTACATGAATGATAGATTAGATATATGCAAACCGAATTTATAAAGTCCAAATTAAATAACCGTTAGTTTTTTAATGTAAAATTATTTCCATAGGTAGTTTATTTTTTGCTGCGCGTAACCAAACAGCCAACAGCTGATCACTACGGTTTTGGCTATTAGCATTCGTTAATGTTAATTGAAATTAATTAATTAATTGAAACTGTTCACTTAGGAAGTTGCTGTCTTCTTAAGCTTTTGTTTTCCAACTGTTTTAGGCTGTGGTTAGCTATTAAATTTTTGACATTTTTGTTTTATTTTGCTAATATTGCGTCATACAGTGAAACACGACTATAAAGCTGGCACACCTACATCTCGGTTGGGAAATGTGTGGCAAGGCTGTGTCTTCTGTTAATTACGTATGTACTGTATCCTGACGAATGAATACATATTAGGGCTATGACTATTTCCAATTTTTGCAAATATCAAATTCTTCATCGCATAGCCGTACAGACCATGCAAAAATATTAAGAAATGATGTATTACTTTTGCGCGATCGTTAAAAAAGTTCACGCCCCGATCGCGATGAAGTTTTGAATTGTAGTTTTTCTTTGTAATTTAGTTGTTTTTCTTACTGATTTTATTTTTACTTGTGGCACCGGCCACTATATTTGAAATAGTTTCTTTTTCTACTTCTATCTATAAAAAAAAACGTAGTGTCAATGGAGGTGTCTCGAAATTGTTGTCAGAAGTATTTTAATTATTAATTGTATTGTGTTCGTATTATTTCGAATTTTTGTTAAATTAATCGTTCTTGTTATTTAAAATGAATTTTAAAAGAAGTACATCTGTAAAAAAAAAAATTTACTACGTGGACCAAGAACTTAACAAGATTTCAAGAGGCTTCAATAAAATGTCGTGATGTACAAAATATAGAATTATCTTTATCTGAGCTAAACAAAAAGCCAAAAGAAAAATATATTATTGGAAGATTTAATGCATTAGCCAAAGATAAAAAAATAAAAAGGAAAGATATTTTAAAATTGCTGAAGAATTGTCTGAACTCTGGATTAAACTAAATATTAAAAAAATGCAAATGCATAATATAAAGCGAAAAGTTGAAAACTTGATAATACTTTATCAAAAAAATTTAAAACATCCCAATGGTAAATCCATTGGTGATAAATTTAATAAAATATTTGATATTACTACCGTATCAGACGTACTGAAATGTGAACCCGAACTCTTTCCTGATTCAGATTCATCAACAATGTTTCATAGTGATGATGATGATGAGGACCTTGATTTCACACCTTCTGGAAGATCAAAAAATTCCAAATTGTCCCTAAACCCAGCCGTTAAACTAGTTAATAATGCAAATTTGAGTACCAATAAAGCAGCCAAGGTATGTAAACAACTAGCTGAGTCGGGAATAGACATAGCAACACCTTCACAGTCTGGGATTTATAGAGCCGTAATTAAATCCGCAGAAAATTTAGAAGAATTTTATAAAAAAAAAACGTTGCAAAACGAAGAATGTTGTCTACATTTTGATGGAAAAAAGATTGGAAAGAAAGAAATACAGGTGATTGTCATTAAAAATGAGCGCAGAGAAATTAAATTACCCGTATTGGTACTCATTTTTCAACGGTATCAAAGAAACCTTAAATAAGTTCAATTTGTGGAGATCTGTTAAAATGATAGAGTGTGCGACACAACAATTGTTAACACTGGTATAATAAATGGTGCTGTTGCTCTACTCAAAAAACATTTCCAATCCATTTCTTTACCACTGCCACAATACATTGGCTGTCAGCATCACGTCCTGGATTTATTACTACGACACGTAATGGACGAGGTGCTAGGTGGCGCAACATCTTCTCCAAATATTGGATATAGCTTTGTTTCGGAACTAGTAAACAATTACGAACATTTAAGAAGAAGCTACGGACAGAATACTGTAGTTATAAAATGGAGAGACGATATGCAATTTTTATATGAACTATGCAAAAGTTATCGATACTACAAGGAAAATGGAATTTTTCCATATATCAACTTCAAGACTTTACCACCAATAAGTAACGCAAGATGGAACTCAAGAGCCATTCTTGCCATTTTGGCATATGTTTTAATTCCAAAATATCAGGAAATGTTACAACCCATTGATGTAGGGTGCAAATCAGATATTCAACTCAAGTTTCATTGATATACAAACATTCATACGTACGAAGGCAGTTACTTGTATAATCGAATTTGTTTCATGGAATTTCATGATGTTGTGTTTGAGTGGAGCTTTCTTGTGTTCTCAGCTTGGTTGCCTCCTCTCCATTGTACTGGACTTTCAAAAACACCTCATCCAACTCATTTTGTTTGTTACGTTGTTTTCATGGCCACTTCAATTTCATGCATTTTAGAACTGAATAGACGAAGCGCCGCTTCCATTTTGTTTTGTACCCAAAATAATCGCTTAGATGCGTTGTTCTTCGTTTAGTCGTTTGTTTCTTTTGCTTCGGTGTCCTCAACCCAAAAACGTGCACGCTTGCAAATGCAACGCTCCCAATTCACAAATCATGTTGCAATATGTTCTCGTTTCAAAACTTTAGACGCCACGTTCTGCCCGAATCGAGAGAGCTTTTTTTTATTCTTACTGTGATGGAAGCAGACAAAACAAATAACTGTAAAAAACAACGTTCACTTTTTTTGTCACCCTCCACCACGCAAGTTCGTGTATGTTTATTAGTTATGACGTTTGTAACGCCCTGCATTGTCAAATACCTTACACTGTACAACAGAATGATTTGAAGTGTGTGACGCCGGTTAAATTGTATGATCTGCATGCGAATTTTGGAACAAAAAAGCATAAAAGCTGGGCGAATTCTTTTGTTCAAATAGATCAAATTAATTTCGTTCCATTGTCAACAAAAACTGCTGAGCAGGAAGCAAATATACAGCGACGATCTTATTTATTTATATTTATAATATTTAAACCGAATTTTAAGGGACCTGCTAAATATCAACAATAGATTTCAAAGCATTACGGAAATTCTACTAAATTACAGCAAGACACGGTACCAGCCATCAGCTCCCTGCAAACAAAAATTATATCGACAAATATCGAAATTTACATTTTTACGGACGATACCGAATACTTCGCTAAGAGCGGGATTTGTGTTTGTGCTACGAAAATGAGGTCAATAAATTAAACCTTTAGACAGCAATAGAGAAAATTGTAAGAAAGAATTATTCTGAAAAGTATCTAAAGATTACATTTTCGTTCTCAGATTTGGATTGCAAAGACACGAAAAATGCTGTACCGGAAAAGTTTCTTAAGGTCCAATTAGTCTTGACGGTTGACGGTAGGCTCAATATTGTGAGATTAGTTATGACGGTAGACGACGGTAAGACAAAACAAAACAAAAACAGCTAATTGAAGAGCATTTGTACAAAATATATCTTGACTTCGTTTATAAATACATTACTCATAACTTTAAACTATAAAATTTAATTTACAAAATGTCGAAGTGAAATAAATAACAATAAACAGCTGATCGGTCTTGACGGTTGACTGTTGATTCTGCAACCTGCAGAAGTTTACCGTCAATTTTAGTTGTCTCTCTCTAACACATGCACAAACCGTCAAGACTAATTGGGCCTTTAGGCCCAATAAATGAGTCAAGGTTGATCTTCGTTTTTCGTTTAAACGGAAGTTAAACTTCAAATTCATTTTTTCAGTCAAAGTGTAAACGTAGTTTAATCGTCCAATATTTATTTAATAGCCATATGATTGTGACATCACTCAACGAAAGAAGAAGAATAAAAATTATTTTGGTTCACCAAATTCCACAAACAAAATAAATTATATAAATAAGGCTGCTGTGTAATTTTCTTGGTGCTGGAATTGGTTTCAGACTACCACCACTTAATACATGTGTCTTCTGCCCGTGCCACAGTTCATTTAGCCAAGGTTTTTAATTCTCATATTTATTTTATTTAAGGGTAAACCGGGTGACACAGACCATGCGGCTCTCTGGTGCGAATCGAACCCACAATTCCCATGCTGATAGGCAAGCACGCTAACAACTCACCTACCGGGGCTCCTAAATTCTCATATTTTTTTTTTTTTTCTAAAAATCTTGTCTGACCAAAATCCACCACAAAAGATTAATATCAATTTAATTATTCACCGGAAACATATGCTTTCGGATAAAAGTGTGAGTGTTGCCACATCAACAGCCGCAAATGTGGATTATTTTGACTGACCACTCAAAAACGTATTTGAAGTTTATTGGAAACTGAGTTTTACATAATCGTGGTTTACCTAAGATCTCATTTATTGGCGCTTAGAATGATAAAAAATATAAATGTAAAAACTTTCCTAATAATCTAGCCTTTTTAGCTCTATTAGTACTATTATTTATTTAGTACTATTATTTTTTCCGAGGCTTTCCTTTTTTGAGAAATAATATCTTAGAGTAAAGTAAGAAGGCAGGGCTGTCACGACACTAGTAAATTTCAAGGTGTTACGTACTGTGGTGTATTAAAATAAGGTTCTTCGGTTTCGTCCGGGAAGTCTTGAGACTCCTCCCGACTTAAGGAGGGGTAGACTTAGACCCCATTCAGAAACCTTAGATGAGCGGAGCCAAGATAAGGACTTCTAGGTTTAAGCTGATCTTAAGTACGGATGAATGTAGACACAGATCCTGTTTACTTGAGTTATCTTAATATTTGTCTTCTTCCTTCTTTAAGTAGCATGACAGTGGCCAGCCTGGAATGTATTAATTCCCAAACCAGGTTGTCGTCGACGTACATGTGTCTTCAAGCGCTATGAAAACGTTAGTAGATGCTGGAAAGGGCCTCTGCGGAAAAGAATCCCCCCATTCTGGCGAGCTAAGCCGCAGCCAACACCATCGTGCCGTTTCTGCAACAACACGAAAGAGGATTTTTACATGCTGGATGGATATTTCTAGAAAAATACATATTTTTCTATCATTCCCACATCAGAATCGGTTTAATTTTTTTCATCTAATGTTCGGAAAGCTGTCTCGTGAAACATCGGAGACATTGAGCGGTCGATGGAACAGGTGGAATTCCTGGGCTGAATTCTGAAGACAATTCCGAAGCCTAAAGAGAATACTGGCCTGCACACAGTGCAATGTAGGTTATCTCGAAACCGCAGTGTGATACTAGATAAGGTTTTTTGACAACTAATACATATTCCTAATTTTCTTTCGACAATTGCCTAGTGTAAACGCAGGGTTACTGCGGGGAGGTGTAAAGGTGCTATACCCAAAGCAAAGACCATACAGAGGGCAGACGTCGCAAGTCGTGCATTAGTTCCGAATCACACTCCAGATATCAGTACTACACATGACACCATTTGACAGTTTTACAAAGGAGATCAGAGAAAATACTGGTTTTATGCTGGCAACATACGCCCCCATTTGGATATATTAATCAGACAACTTAAGGCGTCTGTATATTAAATGGTCTCTGTCCAAAGAGTATATAAATACTTTGCAGTAATTCCAATTCTTAACAGATAAGTGAGCTCAGCGCCCCTAGCGTGTACGATCGGAAACCGCCACTACCAGTCGTTTGCTGACGCATTAGTTCGGCTTCAAACTCTAGATGTCAGTAAACAGCATAGCACCATTTGCTTTGTTTTTTGTTTGCTTTTTCATAGAAAATACTCGTATGCTAGAAATCAGCAAACTACTTTGGACGTCTGCCCACTGTATGGTCTTTGGCGTATACAGGTTGCCAATTTCGAGGTTTTCTGTTAACTTTTCATAACACTTTTCACAATTCGCGGGAATGTTTTGATTTTTTTGAAATTTTTTGTTCAAGAAATATGTACTGTTAAAAATGTTTAAATAAAAATATGAACAGTTAATTTTCGGGGCAAATAAAAGGAAGAAATGCCATGACGCATTATTTAACCAACATTTCTACATTGGCATCTTATTCGGTATTTCTTCTGTCGGTCTAATTTTTTGTATAACCGTTGCTTGTCAGGTTATGGAATTGAATTGTAAAAATGTCAATAGAGAAAGTACATTTTTTGTCAATTCATGGAAATATTTTATAATTTTTAATTGTTTATTCCAGAGATGGGGAAACAAATATACCGCTCTTACCATTCTCAAAAAAAATTTACAATTTAGAAAAACTGAACTCTGGCATTCCCAGTATGTGCGTACAAAAGTAAAAAGGATACAATTAATTGAACGTAATAATGGTAGATTAAAAATTAGGAAGACGAAGAAAACTCTTTCGCCAGAGCCGCAAGAATAGAACGTAATCTTGACATGGACGCGCAATAGTTTTAATTGCCACATCCCTTATAAACTTTTAATCCAGTCCGTTCTGGTTGCTACACTTTTACCCGAAATGCGATTTATTTTCTAACTTCCCTTGCCAACGACTGCTGGGTTGCCTTAGGATCCAATTTGCTGACAGCATTCGTGCAAACTCTTATACAAACCACCCTTCGTTGCAGATGAACAGTTTGGGAATTTGCGTGTTTTTTTATTTCGAAGGACTCACTCTGGCTTTATTTGTTGATTTGTTTATGTGAGTAACATTGGATGGAAGCTACTTTTTCAGTTGTCACGTCTTAACCACAACTGATACTTACCGTGATTATATTATTTTAAAGCATGTTTTACTTCGAAAAAAAACTCGTATAATCTGGTGGACGAGAACAGACATATTTGACGCTGATTAGGCGTAATTGGAAAGATCTCAGATGTGTTAATATTTTGTTATTATTAGTTCTATGTTAATGTGCGACTATAACACACAAATGTTAGGTTCAAATCTAAGTAAGAATTATCGACATCCGGCAGCGTCCCTATTCGTCTTGTTAATCTCGTGTACGTGTGTCAAACCGCAAGTAGTAATGTTACGTGGTCTCAACGGAGCCTGGAATCTGAAATCGCCGGTGATTAGGAGATCCAAGTCTGATTCATGGGGAATTGCCCATCGGGGAATTTTGCAAACCATGTATTATTGTTTTAAGCGCCCCGGTTGCCGAGTTGGTAGCGTGGGGGTTGTGGGTTCGATTCCCACAAGAGGCTTTGGAAAAAAATCTAGCCGTATGGTCTGTGTCACCCGGTTTTCCCTTGGACCCAAAATTAGAATATACATTTACTTTGTATTGTAATTAAAATAAAATAAAAATATTATTGTATATCTAAGCATATCCCAAAGTTCAAAATATAATGACGACGTCGTGTGCACTAAAACTACAGTTTTTCATATTTGGATCACTTAGACTCCTTCAAAATTTCTTTTTACTTTTTTTTTATTAGTTTCCAAAAGTGTTTCATATTCATGTTTCCGATAATTGAACAGTTAACCCATTTGTTTCGTACTCTGTATCAGCCACTCCTATTTGCTATTCTAGTTATTAGACGTTGGTTGTCTTACTATTTTAATTCCACCTACTTCGTGAAGTTGTTTCCCCTATTTACTCATACTCTTGTTGATCTAATATTTGATCTTGTACATTTCGTCCTTTTCGGCCCTTGTTTGTATTATTTTATACGTTTTTCCCGATTCAAAATTGGTTCTATCAATTTTGAATATTTCGGTCGTCTTTCCTTGGCCATTTTTCATCTTAGATTTGAAAACAATGATATCAACTTTAACATTTGTTCCAGGAATCAGATATTTGTTCCAGGAACGGTTATAAAAATCCCTGTATAGATACAAATTCTGTTGCATTTTTATTGCACCTGAGTACCCCGCGTATATGAAATTCGGCAGCAAAATTATGCGTAATGTCGCATTACTAATGTCGGCTGAATACCAGCATGGAGACAGTGACCAAGTAATCTTTATAGTTTACCTGAATCACCCTGCGTTGATGTGTAATGAGCAGCGTTGCCATATATATTTTGTGTAAAGACTACATTTCCTAAAAAAAAATGGTTTTTGGTGAAAACAGTTTAACAATGAGGAAAAACGTATTCTTGGGCCAGTTTGTATTTGTTTCAACGCCTACAAACGACTTAGTAATGTTTAGGATTATGTTATTTTTCTGATAACTAACTAACCAGAAACTACGAATTGTCGCATTTAACGCACATATATGTCTCCTGAAGGTGATCCAATGATTTAATTTAGTCTATAAGTAGGAAATAGTATATCGATTTGGCAACGAAAAATCGCCCAGTTTTTGCATTCGAAAACTATTGTTCTTGTTTAATAGAATTTGTTGTTGCTTGAACGAAATTTCCGTTTTCAAACGAAATACAAATTGTTAATGTTGACGTTTTTTGAAAAGTTTGGTATCTTTACAAAGACAAAAATTATTATTTCTTATAGAAATGTTGGCCACAATCCAAAAAATCAAAACGGATATTGGAAATAAAGGGCATTGATTTGCTGATACGAGTGGTGAACTCGGTGGAAAATTAAAAAGTAAGTGACTCTTGGGGGTCACTTTACAAAAAGCTGTACGCGCGGCAACATTTAACAAAGCAATTAATGAAGTGTTTCACCAGGGAGCCCTTGGTAATGTGCCCGCGACGTCCTACAAAGCCCTTGATAAGAAGCCTAATTTTCAGGTCACGTCACTACCAGCAGCTTCCGTCACCACATCACCTTACCTATAATCGTCGAACACGTCTTTCTCTAATTACAGTGACGAGACTGAATGTATCCACGCCAGTGGATACACCATTGATACCAGAGGCGAAGGACTACCTCCTTCTGGCAGATGAATCGTGTGTTATGTACTATTATTTTTGAATTGTTTTTATGTATTTTTTTTATTATATGTATATATATTTTTTAATGTAATAAATGACAATTTAATTTTTCCGTTAAATAATTTTTGTCAAAATTCTTTAAATTCAAGTAAATAACGAACATATTTGCTGTTATATTCTTACGGATTTGACATTTTTCAGAACAGTAATGATAGATTTCAAAAATGATGGTGCTTATAATTGGTTGGGCAATATAAATTTTAAAGAAGCAAAATTTGGTGGGAATGATTTAACATTTTTGTATTTGGTCGGATGGTCGGACGAAATCCATTTTGGTCGATTGTACTTGTGCGAACGCTGTTTATGAGGACAATGATTAGCATTTGTGTGACGTTATATGAACATTTTCATGTGCTGTTTAACGGCGTCGACTCGAGTGACTGACGCCTAATAAATGAAGTAAACTGACTGCAGTCCAAAGACCAATTTCTGAGTTTTAAACTACTAAACCCAAAAAGAAAAACAATGAGAAAACACCAAAGTTTAGTAAAATAATCCCGAAATAACAATTTAAATAAAAATGAAATAACCCCACAACCAAATAAACTATTTTATGTCAAAAGTGTTTACAAAATCAAAGTAGAGAAGCATGACCAAGAGTGACTGCACTTATGTTAGTATAAAAACTGCATTAAAATGCTCCACAATTTCTAAATAATTTAAAATTGTCACAAGTTTTTTGCTTGAAAAATTCGTTGGTTGCCACGGATATTTTTCCAGTGGCAACGCTGTCGATTACACAAAAGTAAGGCCCATTATCTCAATGTACGATTAAAGTGCCGGTTAATTAACCGACACATTAATATATCGACGCGATATACTGCCGGTTAAACATGTTCATTTTCTCATGTATCCGTTTAATTAACTAGCTGACAAATGGTAAGTACGGCAACTCTACGGTGTAGATGTTCATAAATCGCTCCTTAAATACAAAAGTCACACATTTCAAAAAATATCAAAAATATTTTTTTTGCATAAAATGCTTCCTTAACGATGAAAATTTCATATTGAGATAATGGGCCTAAATGTATAACATAACGCTGTCATTACACCTACATCTAATTTGTTGCCAGTTGAATATGCATATTCTCTTCGAAACAGAATAAAAATATCGAAAATCATCTGGAAAAACTTAGGGTTTACATGTACACGTGCATCTTCATCTGGGGAAAAGTATGGACAAGCAAATTTGTTTTCATAAATCCGTCTACATTTTGTTTTTTTTTTACTTTCAACACATCTGAAGAATACTTTTTTTACAATAATGCACAAAATTACACTTTTTTTAACAAAAACAAAACAATCGAAACACAATTATACAAAAACAAAAATTCCATAAATTGACACATATAAAGTGTTGGGGAACTCTAACGAAAGTTTGCATCTACCAACCACAAGGTGTCTCACAAACACAAAAATGTTGACGTCTTTGTACTAGTCAGTATGAAAGTTTGCATCTATCAAACACATGGTGTTTCACAAAAATGTTGACGTCTTTGCTATCAGACAAATGATTTTACAACGGTGCGTAAGTATTTCAACTGTTAACGAATATTGATAATTTATACTCTGAACATTGTCATGAAAATATTGCAGTTTATCATAAGTTAAGTAATAGTAGTAGTTTAAAGAACTGAAAGAAAACGGCAACCACATTGGCGACGGGTTCTAACTCCCCACGGCTACGCCAATGTAGACTAAATCAATCGGCTTCAATCTACGTTTTGTTCAGCAATACATGTGGTTATTGTGGAGAAATGTACATTTTCTGTATTGATTGGTTCTACATATCTATGTGATTATGATGTAAATATATACTACGTTTTTCTAATTTTATAATAACTAATGACGGTTTCAAAAGTTGATTGTTGTTTGACAATTTTCAGGTTTTGCCATATACCACACTCAAGCAACCCTGCTTTGAAAGCATGGTTGCTTCAAAAAGGCTTAGAATATACAACTATGTAGGACAGAGTTGGCATCGTTTTTGCACTACGGCAATCCTTAACCAAACAAGAATCGCGGCAACGAGCATTCGCGAAATTTTTGTTCGTGCCGAAGACTGAAGTGATTTAACAGGGGAAAAAATAAAATCACAAATAGTTGTGCAGGAAATTTAAGTATATCATCGTTGAAAATAAGATATATATACCCTTGAAGTGAACGTCATTCTTCGAGAGTCTAAACACTACAACTGTTTCTTAATTGATAAAAAAAGTAAGACCACTCACTCGTCTACAAAATTTCACAACAATTGCACCACAAAAACTCGTGTACGGCGTTATTGATTAAAACAAAAGTACAGAAACGCATCGGATACTAACTATTGGAATTGTAAACAATATGTATAAATCGAAGAAGGATATCGATGCCCACGTTCGAGCTGCTTTCTCCAAGTTAAAATCCGAGACCGAGGTAAGCCTACCAATTATATTTTTGTGGCGTACCCTATTCACGTGAGTGACGTCGTCGGTACATTCGATGTCATTGGACATGAGTCGTGCTGTCCATGTGGACATTGTACAATAATATTTATTGCTTTTGATTATAAATGAGGAAATAAAATACTACGATGAGCCGGATTTGATTCAAGAACACAAAAGACTGTTGCGGATGTGTTGAGGTTATGGTTGTTTACCAACTCTGGCGCCATTAAGATGCCGGCTTCATTTCAACCACTGGCATTAGTAGTTTGGGTTACTCAAACAAAATCGTTACAGTTTAAGAAATTAGGGATGACAATCACAAGATCTTAGATTCATTGATTATTGAAGTAAAAATAATTAAATTAACTAACACTTTAAAATACATTAATACCTGTTAAAATTTATCTCGCTTAACCTACGCTGGATGTGTCCTAGAAAAGAGCATATCTACGTGGCCGTTGATCATCTGCTCTGGCACAAATATTTTTAGATACTATTTTATTCTCTAAACAAAGGACTTGTGGTGGGAACTGAATGTTTCTCCATTAGGAAATGTCATAGCCGAATTATTTCTGGGTAGCAGTATTTCAGACAAACTTTAAAATTCGGAACAAAAAGTAGGCGATAACAAAAAAACATTAAAGACAGGAATGTTTTTCGAGTACAGATGGATAAATTGTATCGTTTTTTTTTTGATAACTATGAACCAAATCCAATAATACTCTAATTTTACCTACTGAATTTTGTGATGAAAACAAAAAATAGATTTAATAAACAGAAGAAAAAAATATATATATATACAAAAACCTATTCGCAGTGTAAAGAGGGCACATTAAATTAAACACAATAAAATATATGTTTAGCAAGATTCGAATCGGTGTAGGCCAATTTACGCAATTTTACTTTTTCGTCGGAGGAATAGAAGAAATAAAACTAAAACAGTGCCATCCCGTCTATCCATTTTTGCACACTCGTTTGGTGTTACTGAGTCAATTCAATAGAAACTGTTATATCTTGGAACCTGAGTAATCGAAACCAGGAGATATTTGGGTATTGGATGGAGAAAACAGGAAGTAGTTTCTGTTGACATTGGTCTTGCGCTTTTTTTTTTTCAAATAAGTGAAATAAATTAATTGCCTGTTTCCATAAAACGAATTTGTTCGTTCGTTACAGATTGTCAAAATTGAAGGCGCCATAAAATGGATATTTGTCAGTATTGGGAGCTCATTCTTTTGAGATTGTGTTCCAGATGTCCATGTCTAACATATATCTGAAAACCAGAATTGAATAATGTCTGACTCCCATTTTAGAACGCTTCCAATATTGACGATTTGTAACGAACGAACAAAATCGTTTTATGGAAACAGGCAGTTAATTCGAATGTCACAGCTGGTAGGAATACACTTCCTGTTTTTATAAAACAAATTTGTTCGTTCGTTACAAGTTGTCAAAAATGAAGGCACAATAAAATGGATTTTTATCAGTAATAAGATCT
The DNA here is from genome assembly GCA_958296145.1 of Hydrotaea cyrtoneurina. Classification (NCBI taxonomy): domain Eukaryota; kingdom Metazoa; phylum Arthropoda; class Insecta; order Diptera; family Muscidae; genus Hydrotaea; species Hydrotaea cyrtoneurina. The sequence goes on from OY282512.1 coordinate 42,782,734, forward strand.
TATTATTTTGTGATTGTGTTCCATATGTCGATGTCTTACATATATCTGAAAACCAGATATATTCACGATGACGATTTCTGACGAACGAACCATTTCGTGTTATGGAAACAGGAGGCACATTTTATTTGAACCCTACCCCGGTATTTATAAAAATTTAAAACAGCTTTACAAACCGTTGTTAAGAAAAATGCGTGAAAATTCGGTTTATATTTTCACACAGTTGACTTAATAATTTCACATATTTGACGTAACAACGGTTTGTAAAACTGTTTCCAATTTGTATGATAATGGGGGGAAATATAGACTTGACATCCACAGGCAATCTAGCCGGAAGAAGCCCGATCCATGGGGCGATTATTAATTTGAAATGGAAACCAAAAACTAACGAGAAAGGTGAAAGGAGTGTTAGATTTGATACAATTACAAACCAATGGTTGTTCCCTCCACGTCTTAGATCAAATTTGGTGCCAAGGAGGCGTTTAGCCAGCGTACCAACCGAAATTCTTCTGTAGATGCTGAATTCGGGAAGTCCCAACGTGTTTTGTTTTCGAAATAAAGGACAGTCGCAAATTTCCAAATAGTTTTATCCACTGTATCAATTGCATTGAAGTAGTCAAGGAGAAGAGAAAGTTTTTTATCACATCCACCAGAACAATGATCGGAACGAAAATTAGGGTATATGACACTATACGATATAGATTTATGTATGAACACATTGTACAACAATAAAGAAGACATTAGCGTGCACCATCGTTTTCGTAAAAACAAAAAGTTTGTGAAATAAAGTGTCGATTAGTAGCACTACTCGTCCGTTTACTATAACATTTACGTCCATATACATCTTTCGACTGCTAAAACAAAGCAATCAGCAAATAGATCGATTTGGTAAAGTTTACATCTCAGTATATATGGTGACACTGCAGCAGAATAAGTTATAATACAAATACCAAAACCATCTGCTTGCCAAAGTAATTTTCCCAAACAATATTTTAGGCTTGACCAGAGCAGATGGCGGAATTAAATTGTATAGATAAATAGCTAGATTTGGCGATTTATTTACGTCTAAATTAGGAATGAACGAATGTCGGTTTAAATGTTTTCTTTACATAAACCCTTCAGACGTATGTTTACTTTTTCTATTGAAATAATTTTATGGTGAATTGTTTTTTTTTTTGCAAATGTTCAAAATTAAACGATTTAGGGTATAATGTGTCTAATTACTGTTATTTGGTAATCCAATTGTTATAATCAATGATTGTAGATTGCTAGTATATCTTTTTTGGTTCTCAATGTATATTGGCTTCCATAATTAAAAGCGTTCAAAACTGAAGAAATGTAATTCCATAAATAAGTAACATTTTATAAGTGGCAGTTCCTGAAATTTCGTCCACGTTTGTTCCTTAATGAGATACTTTCCCATGGCACACAAACCTATAACATTTAAGGTCTTGTTGTTTTCCTAATGAAAAATATTAATTGTTGTCTTTATGTTTCAGCGGAACTTGCGTGGATACACATTTGCAAAATTCTATTTTAAAATTAATGAGTTTTCTTCGGCTGAACAGTATCTTTGCTCGTATCTAAGTGTCAAGGAGGACAATGACCAGGCCCACAAATTGCTTGGGCAGTGCTATCAGCGGCAGAAAAAGCCTGATAAGGCTTTACAATCTTTCCAACGATCCTTGCAGTTAAACCCAAAGCAGCCTGAAGTTCTAGCGGAAGTTTGCCAGCTACTGTTGGAAGATAAAACCCTGAACAGCAACAAGGCCAAGTACTGGTGTGAATTAGCTGAATCCGAAAAAGTGCAGCATGACGCTGTATTTTCTCTAAGGCTGAAGCTCATGAATAAAGACAACATGGAAACGAATCAGGTCGAGGCATTGATACAAAAAGAAATCTCCAATAAGCCCAATGACGTGCAATTGAGAGTAAGACTTTTACGTAATTATGTGGAACAAAATCAAATACTGGATGCATTCAAATATGTTCACCAATTGGAAATGAGTCAGAAGGAAGAATTTGTCAACAGCAGCGAGTGGTACAATGTCGTGTGGTTGGTCCTTAATAAATATGAGCAAATGCCAAATACCAAAAAAGACTGGGATTTCTGGCTACTTTTGGCCATTTGCCTGGAACGCCAAGTTCATATTTCTTTTTCGTTGACCTCCAACTCATCTCTAGTAGGTGGTGGTGTCACCGAAACCGCCAACCTACTGTTTCAGTTCGACCAATACCTCTTCAAAATCTCTCAACTCTCGGATAAGCTGTGTGCTCAAAAGGAACTGATCGAGTTGTTCTTAGACCATTATCGTGCACAGTTGCTATTGCATGCCAGCGCCTTGATTTTCAAACGCGAATTGCTACAGAACAAGAACAAGTGGAAGGAGACGGTTCGAGCAGCGCTGCCGATGTTGCTGTTGGCATATCAAGTGAACGCTCCCGATAACAAGGAACCCTGGATGAAACATTGTGATGAAGAAGGAAAACAACTAATCGCATTGTGGCAACGTGAAGGATCATTCCGATGCGCACAAGTAAGTTCTGAATGCTATAACGATATTTACAATAATTTTAAAGTTATTTCACCATTCAATGGAAATTAAAATACGAAATATAAATTTATTACCTTTATAGGTTGGTCGAACTTTACTATCATGCATACAAGACGATTCCGCAGGCGACAAGGAAAACACCCATAGCGTTAACAATTTATTGAGCGGTCAAGCCTCAAGCCTCTGGAGTAGTAGCGATGAGTTGTTAGCTCAGGTAAGACAGATTTGCAGTGACCGTCAATGGAGGCGCAATGTATTCGCACTACTGTACTGCAATAGCGACCAAAAGATTAAAGAACAGTCGTCGCTGTTCGCCAAAAGTCCAAAATTAAATGAACCACGATATGAATTACCGACATATGCTGACGTGGAAACCTACGAAGATGTCGCCCAATATCAAAGGCCACAATCACTGCAACACATGGTATATTTATGTTTAGGCAATGATAATCTGGCTTACGTGAGAGCAAAATACTTCAGCGGGCTGAATTTCTCGACTCAAAACCTTTTGTTCTGTGGTGCGGAGTCTTTGAATCAACTGGACGTGGAGAGTTTCCTTTATGCGGCTACCATACAAGCCAAAAGAGCATTGGAAGTGGACCGTGAGGCATTTGATAACTACCAATCCGGAAATAGTTATGCTGCGGGCAGGCCGAAAATATTACCTTTTGTCAATTTACAACAGCAATTGTGTTCTGAAGAGCAGTGCCAATGGTGGAACAGCGCATATTTGGTCTACAAGAACCTCAGCAATGGTAGTAATCTATCCGAAATACGTGCAAACTTACAATATGGAATAGAAGCCATTCGTGGAATTAATGGACCCAAATTGGATATGGCTATAGTTTTCAAACTGGGCCAAATATTTGTGGCCAGAGCTCAAGATATTGTTAAACCAGTGGAAAAGGCATTTTTAGAAGCCAGAGCAGAATCCATATACAAGTATGGCCTGAATATGATGAAGATGCACAATAAGGGAGTCCTTGAACCATTTCGCAAATATTTCAAGTATGCTAAAGCCAACACTTCGGCTGCCGATAGAGATGTGGCCTCCGCTGCCGAAGATGCTGTTTCCTACTTGGCTTCACGTTACTTTAAGAAGTCGGAATATGAAGACTTAATTGAGGAATTGTCAGGAATTCAACTACCATTTGCAACGTATCTCCAAGCAGAAGCTTATCGGAAATTGGACGAGGCAAGCAAGACACCCAAGAAAACCAAACGGTTGTATCTGGATCGTGCCACCGAATGTCTAAATCAAACTTTGGCTTTGCTGAAAAATAGCGCACACGCTGATCCTAATCATCCTTTGAATTCCGTTATACACAATGAAATTAAGCGGCTTCAACAAACGTCCGCACGCTACTTAAATGATTCGTCAAGTAATTTTAGTCCCATAATGGGAATCAATAACTCTAGTACCTATGAAGATGCTGAAGCCGACTTCTATGCCGACAACTCTATTATGCCCACGCCAGCCATGATGAATTCCAACCGTTCCAGACGTGAAACTATGGCAGCCAATGCGTTGCTAGTACAACATAACCAGGAACTGGAGACTTTAGTCAAACAAATGGCCTCAACGCTGACAATACTGAAAGAGGAAATTATTGAGACTCTAAAACCAGAGTTGCGGTCTGTTACAAAGGAAATTGCATCTATTAAAGACAAAATTACAAGCATGGAAGATGCTATGAAGAAAGTGCACATTTCCTCAAATCCTCCATCAAGAGATGATGCCTCCAATGTTCTGGATGACTTGTATATCATTGAAGAGTCTTTGCAGCAGCAATTATACCAGCAACAATCACAACAACCGCCAAATCAATATGGCTCGGGTCCGGTTGCCACTGGTCCCGCCAGCATGCTAGCGAATTCGCCATTCATCGCACAACAGCAACGCTTACAAGCGGCTGCATACAACAGTCCCATGTTCCCTCCTGCACCTAATTATCCAATGAATTTCTATGGTCACGGTCAACCTTACATAATGACCCCTCAAAATGGTCCACCAGGATTAAATCAACGAACTGCTGGAATGCCCCCTATGCCGTATTTAGATCCTACGGCACCACCCGGAAGTATAAATTTCAATATGCCACCTCAGTCAACACCATTATTGCCACCTCCAACTCAACCGCCTAACATGGTACCAGATCCTTCAAGGCCCAGTAATTTGTACAATCTACTGCAACAGCCACCTGTGGCTATAACACCAAGTTCTGTTCCTCCCATGCCGGCATTCTCTACGCCCCTGACTCATAACATGTCCGTGCCGCCACCAATTGTATCAAGTGTTCCAAGTATCACACAACCGGCGACAGCATCGATACAATTCAATAAAGCATTGAATAGTCAGCCCGTGGAAAAAGGACCACCAGCTAATGTTGTTATAACTAGTTCAGATCCGTTGCCCAATCCCAATACTATTTCTATACAATCACAACAACAGGCCCCACTAAGTGTGACCATACCATCACACCATATCAAACCAAGCCTGACCAGTCAACAGGTGCCTGAGTCGCAGATAGGACAGTCGAACGCCAATGCTGCCGCTAATAATAATACAATAACATCGTCAACTGTGGCCACTGCTACGTCGACTGTATTCGGATCGTCGATTACATCGTCAACATTCAGTTTTAAACCCCATATTGCAGCGGCGGCAGCTGCTCAATCCAATGCGAACTTGGCGGCGGCGAAAGGAAACGATACGTTGAATAAAACGTCGGAAAGCATTGGTAGTGATTTCAACAAGTCAGGTGGGGACGACATTGAGTACGATCCACGTCCCGACTTCAAAGCTATTATACCTCTGCCCGATGAAGTGGATGTACGTACTGGTGAAGAAGACGAAGAGATTATGTTCTGTCAAAGAGCCAAATTGTTCCGTCATGCCGACAAGGAGTGGAAAGAAAGAGGTATTGGCGACATCAAGATACTTAAAAACAAGGACGGCTCCTCGCGCATCTTAATGAGACGTGACCAAACCCACAAGATATGTGCCAATCATAAGATTACTGCGGAATTGGTTTTAACCGTACCGAACAAGGAAACAAAGGGCTTTATTTGGGTAGCCAATGATTTTGCGGACGAAGAACTGCACTTGGAGAAATTTTTCGTGCGTTTTAAACTTCCCGAGACTGCCAAGCTTTTCCAAGATGCTTTCAAATGTGCCAAAGAAGAAGCCGAATCGTTGGCATGCAAGGCGGAAGAAAAGCCAAAAGATCCCGTTATCACATCTTCAGTACATACCGGTGCTCCATTCTCCTTAGCGAAATCTGCAACAACGAATTTTGCCACTAGTACGCCTGCACAAAAGGGTGATAGTATTGGCTCTCTGCCAAAACCAGTTTTCGGACAGCCGGTTACATCAGCTGTAGTACAACCCACTGGTGTATCCAGTTCTAATACAACATCTTCTTCCAAGTCATTATTTAGCGGTTTAAATCTGTCCACAAAAACACCTACCGTCGAGGGAGCAGCCAAAGCTCCAAGCACTACTTTATCTTCGCCATTTGCGAACTTCACCTTTGGCCAATCGACAGCCCCTTCCTCCGGCACAGCACCATTGGAGACAACAACAACAACCATTGGGGCGCCTGCAACAGCATCACCTTTTGCTAGCATTTTTACAAATCTCAATAAATCGACAGCATCACCATTCAGCACAACAACACCTGCAGCATCAGCTTCCCCCAGTGTGACTGAGGGAGCAAATACAACGAGTGTGCTAAATAAATCAACAGCTTCTGATGCCGATGATGAGTATGTGCCCACAGCTCAGTTCAACCCTGTTATTCCATTACCAGAATTGGTGGAAGTTAGTACCGGTGAAGAAAATGAACTTGTCCTTTTTGAGCATAGAGCCAAATTGTTGCGATTCGACAAAGAAGCCGGTGAATGGAAGGAACGTGGTTTGGGCAACATCAAAATTTTGCAAGATAAGGATGACGTTAACAAAGTACGCATGGTTATGAGGCGCGAGCAAATCCACAAACTGTGTTGTAATCAACGCATCTACAGGGATACACACTTTAAGTTTGCCAAAAATTCGCAGACCGCTGTTTCTTGGGCTGGACAAGATTACTCTGAAAACGAACTGATTACCGAGATGTTGACGGTGCGATTCAAACTCCCGGAAACTTGTAAACAATTTTTGGATGCTATACAAAATGCTCAAGCAAAAATGTCCAGTGACGGTGCTACTGCTCCGACCGAAAAGAAGACTGAATCTGCGGATTCTAAACCAGCAACCAAAGGTTTTGGTGATGCGTTTAAGCCTAAAGCTGGTTCGTGGTCATGCAAGGATTGTTACACATCGAATGCGGGAGATATATTGTATTGCGTTGCTTGTGATGCTCCCAAGGATGATACAGTGCCGAAAAAAGAAGCCAACTCAAATATACTAGCCACGACTGGCAAAACTACATTCAGTTTCGGCTTTGCTGCAGCAACGCCAGCTGCACAGGCAGGGAGTGGTACTGTCACACCGAACCCCACATTTGCATTTGGCATGTCATCCAGCTCTGCTAGTGGTAATGTCAGCAGCACCACTGTTACGACATCAACAGCTGCAACAATGCAATCTGCTGCTCCTAAGGTACCTGGCGCAGGGTTTGGTGATGCTTTCAAGCCCAAAGTTGGTTCTTGGACATGTCAAGGATGTTACCTATCAAATACCGGTGATGCCATTTACTGTAAAGCTTGTGATGCGCCAAAAGACGACACCGTACCTAAAAAGGACGCAAACACCAATATATTGGCCCTTTCAAATCCATCACAAAAATTCAGTTTCGGATTTAATGCTGCTCCAACGTCAGACACAGCACCTAAACCACCGACCAGTGGGTTTAGTTTCGGTACAACACCTGTTGCTGCAGGCACAGACGGATCGACGTCGTTTGCATTTGCACCGCCCACGGCAACATCCACTGGCCTGAGTACCGTTGCAACGCCAACTTTGGGGCCTGGTAGTGCTCCTTTGGGTAAATCTACATTCAGTTTTAGCTTGCCCTCAAAGGCAATTGAATCACCAGCAATGCCATCAAGCACAACTGGATCTGGAGGAGAGTCATCCCAAAATGCTTACTCTCTGGACAAAAAGGAATTCAGTTTCACATTTAAACCAAAAAGTCCAGGTAAAACGGGTAAAAGTCCTATGAAACTTGGCGGTGGCGGCGGCGATGCCGATGACGATGATGGTGAATATCATGAAGAAGAAGAAAATAATACATACTTCACGCCAGTGATACCATTGCCAGATAAGGTGAGTCCTTCCTCATGTACTTTGTATTCTTTTAATTTGTATGCCTTAGACCATTATGTGGAACAGGATATTATAATTTAGTGTCAGGTCTCATGTTTTTAAAACCTGGAATGGAGCTAGACTACCAAGTAGTATACCTATCGAATAATAAAATATGCTTGATCGATTTAACGAAGTCTGACATGCCGTCTAACAGTTGTCCATCCGTAGCTTGAACGAAAACTACAGGTCCCTATTGTATAAGAAGTGCATCTTTAACAACTAAAGCGATTTCTAGCGATCTTTTCAACATAGACTATCATACTAGTTAAGTTGGTGACATTTGATGAGTATAAGGTTGCTGATAATTGTTTGACGTTCTTACTGTTTGTTGTGTGACAGTCGCAGACTAGCTGCCCCCCTCAGACGTCTACACTACCCCTTTCCAAATTTGTTCATATCGGTCCATGTTTTTGTAAAACTCATAGAAATGGACGAAAGTACCTCTGGGCTTCTGTTTCCGTAAATTCGCTAAGCTATTTTGAAATGTTAACTTTTGACCGAGATTTCGTTTGCATATTCCGGATTTGCTTTGTAAGCAATCCATCTGTTTTCATGAAACCTGGTCAACACACATTTTTTTTTATTTCTCTCATGCTATACCAATAAATATTCTGAAATATCGAAAATTGTTGATCACTTATCGTATGTATTACAGATCGATGTTAAGACCGGCGAAGAAAATGAAGATCTTTTGTACATGCATCGTGCAAAATTGTACCGCTTTACAGAAGGTGAATGGAAAGAAAGAGGCTTGGGCAACGTAAAGATTTTACGCCACAAGGAGACTCAAAAATTGCGAGTTGTAATGAGACGCGAACAGATCCTGAAGATATGCCTTAATCATGTACTCAATGCGGATGTGGACTATAAACGCAAAGATGACAAATCTTGGCTATTCGTTGTCAATGATTTCAGTGAGGGTTCTGTAGAGTTGGAACAGTTCTCGTTACGTTTTAAAACAAAAGAGATTGCTGAGGCCTTTATGGATTCTGTTAAAAAGTCACTGGATGGAACTGCTGAGGTCATCGATGTTCCTGCTAATACTTCAATAACAACACCAACTAACACAAATGCCCCAACAAGTGCTCTTAACATTTCTGATGAAGATAAGAAAATAGCAGATAAGTTGAAACTACCCTACGAATTCTTTGCAATCAAGCCAACGTGTACGGGATGCCGTGGTTGTGACCCTGACAAATTTGTGTTCGCCGAAAGCACACCGAAGGAGACGTTTGTCAATCAAGAAGACAGATTAAATCCCTTAGAACCCATGGATTTGCCAGTGCTTACACCCACTAAATCGGAGGCGAACCGAACAATATTAAAACAAAGCGCTCTATCACCAGCGGCTCCAAAAGCTGAAAGTACCAAAATCAATGAAAGCATATTTGGCGGGTTTGGAGGAGCAAATTCTACAGCATTTGGTGCTGCCGGCGACAAACCCACCAATAACACGTTTTCATTTGCTGCCGCTTTAAATAGCACAACTAAACCAGCAGACGAAACTAAAACCATTACCACAGGTGGATCTGGGGGTTTCTTGTTTGGCAGCGGCACCACTCTTGGAAGCTCGTCTGCTGCAACAACGGGGTCTTCCGTATTTGGGGGTGGCTCACAGGACAACAAATCGGCTTTTGGTCTCAAAACAAACATATTTGGTGGAGGAAGCACAGCTGGTGACAATAAAACCACATCGGCGGATTCTACTACTTCTGATAAGACCGCAACGAAATCCATATTCGGTGGAACAGGCACAGCAAATACTTCGGGTTCCATATTTGGCGGCAAAGCAGTATTTGGTAGTGCCTCTCCTGCTTTTAATGCGTCTGCTGGAACTGATGGTTCAAAATCTATTTTTGGTAGTTCCAATAATACCATGCTAAATTTAGGTAACGGAACTGGTAATTCAATTTTCGGATCTTCTGCCACAACCAATGCTAGCAGTGGATTATCAGGATTCGGTGCCAATACCAACCAAAGTACCATATTTGGATCGAATACACCGCAATTTGCTAGCATCGCTAAGAATACTAGTGTTACATCCACAACTCCAGCTTTTGCCGATCTACCTGCAGCATCTGTAGACTTCGCTAGTATCGCAGCTAAGGCCGAAAATACTCAAGTACTTGGCAAAACATCTGAAAAACCGCACCCTGGTGGTTTCATAGGTTTGACAAATCAAAATGCTTTCTCGAGTTTCGATAAACCTCTAAAGGAATTGGACACATCTGTTAAAAAACTCAATGACTCACAGAAAAGCATTGGTGGTGCTGACGGTGACTGCGATAATGATGAAAATTACGATCCACATTATGAACCTGTTATTGAATTGCCGAATGAAATTGTGGTTAGCACAGGAGAGGAAGATGAAACAAAAATATTTGGCGAACGGGCTACACTTTTTAGATTCGACGACACAAACAAGGAATGGAAAGAAAGAGGTAAGTGGCGCACCATTCATTGTATTCAGTACACAGCACATGCCAAATTTGAATTGAAGGCGCTATAAAATTATATTAGTTAAATCCAGATTTAAAAATAACTACAATAATATTTTCTGTATTTCCCAGGAGTTGGTGAACTGAAACTGTTATTGCATTCTTCTAAGCAAAGTTATCGCCTAGTGATGCGCCGGGAGCAAATCCACAAGTTGGTTCTTAATCATGCGATTAATGGCGAATTTCACTTCACAAATACGAACAAGAATCCCAAGAATTTTGTATGGGCCACTATGAATTACGCTGAGTCAAATAACGGAGAATTGGAAATGTTAGCGGTTCGTTTCAAGAAGGTTGACATTGCTGAAAAATTCAACACGATACTGACAGAATCCATTGAGAACTGTAAAAAGCGCGAAGGTGGTAATTCGTAAATTAAAAGGGCGGAGGTTGACCAGCACTACCAAAGTCTCCTTGGGAGCAGTGAAGATATCCTAAATATAACCAATTGAACAATTTTGATTGTTACTCTGATGATTTAGTCTTACATTTTTCTTGTAGTTCATAAACAGATACACTCGTAGAAGAAGACACGAGTTACGCTGGTATGGAATTATTATTTCGCTGTATTTAGTAGGTACATTTTTAAAATAAGTTTAATTTAATTCGTATCCATTGCATTACTATTATTTTACAACTAAGACTTGTCGTCATTTGTTTGCAGGGCAGTACCTCTCAGTTTGGTCAGAAAATTTTAAATTGTCCCCAAAATTCGTATGTTCACGAAATTATTCATACCATCATTTGCTATTTATATATTGTGAAATATGGAATATGTTAGTTTTTAAGAATCCTCTGTTGAAATTCTAAATTTATGTTATACATAATAATTAAAAATAAAAATAAAGAATAAATTTGGTTTGTCTGATTGATTGTACTACAACATACAAAAAGAAGTTTGTGCATCGAAATGTCTTCGGGAAAACATTTTATATATTTCCGTTAATAAAAACAACATCAGCCAAATGGAAATCACGAGCACCCTTACAGAACCATATCTTTTCATAAAATTTTCCATTACCAAATGGCAAAGTGGCTGCCCTATGTCCTCGATAGCCTCACGAATTCCATCTGTGAGGTCTTGATACGAAGATGGGCTGTTTTCGTAGACCTTATATTTCACATGGTCCCAAAGAAGGAAGTCGGCACGTAGCACAGTCTTGTTGAAGGTAATCAATATCATCCAACTCCGACTATACAAAAATATTAATCATCTCCCTATAGCGCAATCCATTCACCGTAACTGTTGATACAACCTGGTTTTCCAAAAAAAAAATTAAGGTCTAATGACCCCGCCGGACCATAAACCGCACCATTTATGCACTACCTCCAAATGCAGCCCGCTGATATGAGTGTATTTAAACCTCAGAAATCAGAATGGATGAAACCCGTAAGGGATTGGAAATAATAGTTATTTTGAAATCAACATTTTATCATCAGCTGAGCCACCTGTAGTTGTTAGGATGCTGCCGAGATAGCAGAATGCGAGAGAAGTACGTGCCATATGTTGCCATATCATGGTTTGTTTCTCTTCTAGGTTGTGATTGCAAGGGCTTGCTGGTTGGGAAATTGTTGTTAGTGAGTTGGGGCATTAATTGAAAGAGGTCACGACTTAGATGAGTATCAGCTGCAGCTTGCGCTTTGTTTACGACCTGTCTGCTCCACACTATCAAGTCTGGAGTGGTCTTGTTGTGCTGTGATTTTCGAGGTTCTCGTTTTAGCTGAATTCAGGATGTTTTTTTTGATGATGATCTTAGGTCTATGAGACTCCATGTGTTGTCTGAAATACATGCTTTCCTAGCAGCCATCCTATAGACGATGTGTTCTTCTGCAGCTTTGATGAAAGTGTCCTTTATATTTCGCCATCTTTCATTGGCTTCATCATCAGAGTAATTGTGGTTTCTAATGGCGTTTGTGAATTGGTTTCTAACATTTGGAGTTCTCAGTTTATCAACGTTAAATTTCCTTGATGGCCGCAACTTTAAGACGGGTGTTGGCGACCAGAATGTGGTGGTCGCTGGATTCATCTGCTCCACGTTTATTGCGTACATCAAGCAGATAATTCTCCGGAGTCGGGCCATCTAACTTCTACAATGCCTAGCAATAGTAGCTTATATACGTCCGATTCTGTTACCAGGGCTGCTGGCTGGTGCATCCAGACATGCATTCTGGCAAAGTATTTGGCCTTAGCTGATATTGTCGACCGACCATGGGCGGTATTCCATGGTCGGTCGACAGAGCCTAGATTGCGTCAACCGGGGGCACCATGTCTGATGTAACCGTGGGTGAGTTTGTCTGTTTGAAAGGATTGGTTGTATATTTCGCATCACTTTCCCAATGCCAATGTATTATACAATATGCGTTAAAAATCTATTAGAAATATTGAACAAAGATCGTCACGATGCTATGCAAAGTAAAGAATCTGACTTTTAATGAATCGAGTAATGAATTCGATAGCTCCATCCATCCGTATCCGCTCTTGCATTGAGCGAGCATATGGAATCCAAGGAAAATGAAAAATAGCTAAAGTCAAAGCTGTACAAAATCGAAGGGGTAAAAAATAAAAGGAAGCCATCAAGTAGGTAGGAAAAGGAAACAAAAACATGTATGCGATACTTGTGAAGAAGATTTGGACACTGATGCTGAAGATGATGGTCTATAAAAGGTAGGATGTTATTTTTGCCCTATGTGGCAAGTAGTTGAGATGTATTTCGTATGCAAAGAATGCAATTACCTTTTTGGTTATGCAATTAGGGTGCTAAACAATGAAATTGTAGTTTAAAGATCCCACCTAATAGATTCAAGATTTGATTTATTGAGACTTATATAAGAATTTAAAGATAAAGTAACATTTTTAAAGCAAACTTAGAACTATGGTGGTATTATTCTCATTGTTGTTCGGGTTAATTTATCAGCTACATGCTTATATTAAAGAGTTATTTTAGTTTTTATACTGATTTTCCTCAAGAGACACAGTGCTTGCTCCAGGCACTTTAACAGAATAAGAATATGAACAACTTTTATTGAAATATATACCGAATTTGAATTTATGTATGTAACTACTTTTCTTTTATTGCTTTAACAAAAAATGTCCTGCCGACTATAGCATCAGCAGGTGTTTCGGAAAATGTATGCCGACTACTGGCAAATACGATGTATTTTGGAAAATACATGAATTAGACTAATTAATTACATAATTGTTTGAAAACTGTTTATTGCTTATAAAACAAAACCCCTTATGGAAATGGAATATCCAGCAGTTGTTACCCCAATTGCATATTCACATACGAAAGGACATCAGTTAAAAAAGAAAAAAGTTAAATAGAAATTTGGGGAAATTTTACTTTTTAATTGAAAATTAAAACAACATATTATTTTTTAACATTGTCAATTTAATTTACTTAAACAAAAGAAGAATACACTTCAAACAGTCATCTTAACTTTAAGCGGACTACACACAGAAAAAAAATAGAAACAATCGGATGAAATTTCAAAAAATAATACATGGCAAATTTTGGAAGAAAAGTCTATGGGTTGCTGCTAAAAGCGCAAGTGTAAAAATATTGGCTTTGAGAAAATGGGAAAAAAGGGTTTTAAAAAAATATTTTTAGTGCAGCTTAGAAAATTAGTTTAGAATTACATTTAAAAGACATTTGGAGTAAATTTGATATTAGCTATTTTAGCAAAATGAAAGAAATCTAGAAAATAAATCTAATTCAAATATTTCAAATATAAAATTTAAGACATCGGCCCTTTAAGGACCCACAGATCAAGGGTGTAGGCAAAGATTACACAATTGAAACTTCTACGAAGAAAATATACATTAAAACAATGTATATTTATTTTCTTGAGCAGAAAAATAAAAGATGAATTTTGAATTGTGACACTATTGAAGTAAATAAACGGTATGGCTCGGTAGCTTCTTCGGACAAATATTGTAAATATCCAATATACATTTGAAACCTTTGTTCCATTTTAAAGTTTTTTCAAACTTTTATTTAAAACATTAAAACCTTTATTTACAACATTAAGACAAATACAAAATATTACAAAAACATGTTGTGGATGATATCAAACAATTAACTTCGAGAAATTTTGATCTTCCAAACTCAACTAGACGGTGTGGGCTAGTGATGCACAGGACCGAAGGCCCGGATCCGGATACCCGGGTCTTTACAAGAACCGACCGGACCGGTTTTTACAAGAACCGAAAAACGGGTCCAAATACCCGAACGGGTCCAAATACCCGAACGGGTCCAAATACCCGAACGGGTCCAAATACACGAACGGGTTCAAATACCCGAACGGGTCCAAATACCCGAACGGGTCCAAATACCCGAACGGGTCCAAATACCCGAACGAGTCCAAATACCCGAAAACGAGTCCAAATACCGAAAACGGGTCCAAATACCCGAAAACGAGTCCAAATACCGAAAACGGGTCCAAATACCGAGAGCGGAAAAAAGACCGAGAGAACCGAAAACGGGTCAAAAGAAGTGTGTGTGTGAGAGTTTGAATGTGCGTATTTTCATTTGTTGATGTCTGTGGCTTGGTAAAGCGAACAACGAGGAAAAACATTTGTTTTTTAATTTTGGCTGCTGCTGTTGTTGTGACTTCAAATTCTGTGGTGTGTTAGTCATTGTTTACATGCAAATATATGTTAAAATACCGTTAGTTCGCAGTTTGCAGAACGCAGCTAGTTCTTTGGCTTAGTAGTGTTTTGTTTTTGAATGTAAGCAAAGTGCATATCTTTCAGTGGAGAATACTAGTGAAAATAAACAATAACATAACATTCAGTAATAAAATTATCTCATTGCTATACTGAGGAACTAATTTCTAAAATATTTGAAGCATAAGTGTATGTATTAAGAGTATTTAATAATATATAATACATATCGATGGCTTAATATAAAAAGGGCCTAACTCGATTTTTTGTTACATTACAGGAGAAGGAAAAAAAATAATAAAATTCGTAAAATTTTAGAAACAAGAAAAATTTGAATACAATTTTTAATAAAAAAGCAATACATTTTATTTCTCATTTAATAATTTTCTTGTTTTAATACGGATTACGGATTTCTTTTAAGTTTTTTATTTCTCCCGTAAATTAATCAAAAATCTAGTTAGGCCCTTTTTATATTAAGACATCGATATTCATTAGTAGTAACTCTTGGGTTAACCCTTTATTGAGAACCGGTCCAAATACCCGGGTCTTGTTGGAACCGGACCCGAAAGACCCGGGTCTTAAAATACGAGGAACCGCACATCACTAGTGTGGGCCATAGGCAAAACATATTAAATGTAAGATGTTTGGGTACAACACTTTTAATGCATCAACAGCAGTATCCGTCGATAAAAGGAGAACTTTTGAATACTGAATTCCTTAAAGCAGATAGCTTAAGCAGTTAATAGAACCCGTCTTGTAGAATGCAAAGAGCTGTTTTGATGTCGCTTTGATATTGCCAGCGTAAAATTTTTCACAATAACGCATAAACAACCATAGTAAATTACTTCAAACACCAACCCATTGCATTTCATGGCACACGAGTTCTTGGAGAACGTTTGTGGGTGCAAATCGTCAAAACGACATGTTTACAGAGAAGTTTCAGAAATATGAACGAATATGTAAAAAAAAACCAAATATTCTCCGTACGGTCAAATATGCAAATAAATCTCCAATATGCAAATTTTCGCTCTGTTCATAACCATTGTTCCTTCAAACCACTTACTTCGAGATTTGTTATACAATCTTCCAGACAACTTATGATCATTACAAAATCCTTAACAATTTGCAGTTAATTGTTATTCACAAAAAATTCGTATAAATTTACTCTTTTCCGACTGAGAAACACTTTTATAAGTAATTCCATAACTCAAAGTCTCAGTAATTCTAATTTTTCTGCGGGATAATGGTGGTTCAAGTTATGGAAGTTTGACTGTAATATTGGAGAATTGGGAATATCGAGGAAGAATGAACCGTGAGCGCATCTGAGTACAACGAGTTCTCAGGTAGGGATATATTATGTGAACAGATAAAAATGATCGAAATTGGGTGAATAGATTAAGTCCAAGAGGCGTATAATCACGTTTAAATGTAATACAAAGTCAGTGAGTTGGAAATGGATTTGAAAAACGTCATATTGAAGTGGTATTTAAAACGCTCGTACTTTAAAAAAACAGCTAAAAAGAAACTTTAAAATTCCATGCCTTCTTGTTTTGACCTGATCTTTTAAAACGGAATATGTTACTAGAGTTTGAGATCCGTAATTAAGTTTATATGTCATAGTCATAAGTATTTTGTCGACGCTCGCACTTGTCGCTGTTAGTTTTCACCATCACCATATGAGACAATAAGGTAGCTTTTTTTCTCACAGCAAAGAATGTGTTGACAGAAAGTAATGTTAAAAACACGTTTTTTAGTTGCATTCACCATTTTCTTGTTATGCACTTTGCGTCTATTTTTGACCAAGTGTAGGACGGACAAAATTGTTTAGACATCACAGTTTTATTTTGAAAATATCAGTAAATTTTATAAAGTGTCTCGCCACATTGTTTATTATCAAATAAATAAATAAAATGAAAACAACAGCACAAAGAACCTGGCAAGATCTGACAAGCCACGTTAAACCGCAGCCCGATATTCGCCTTATATCCATTTTTCTTTGAATACCAAAATAACACCTCTTGTTGGAGAACCTTGTGTATGAATTGAAAAGGAAGCGACGTGCATCTTTTGTTAGGACTCGCAAGGACACAGTTGCTAATATCGATACGCTCTGGAAGGATATTTCAACTATAAACTCATGTAGTTCAGCAACCTAAACGTGTTAAAAAATATTTTGCAAAATACGTTGTTGTAAAAACAAAACTACGACCAGTCAAGAATATAAGATTGTTATATGAACATAACCTGTCATCGCATCAATGTAAACACTTCAACGAAGTTTGGTCGCTGCAACAACGGTTCTGTTTCGGTGCATCAGACAAAAGGAACATTAGTACGATATTTATACGATGGCGAAATCTCAAAAATGATCGCGAAATTGTATCGTAGATCACGAAATGATTTCTCAATATAGGCAATATTTAGCATTCGCCCATTAAACGAACTCCGTAATAATCACTCTAAGGAACACATTAGATAGCATCCACAATAAAGGGCAGAGGTGTAGAATCATTTCCCTAACGATTGATTGTTTCAACTGACCATTTTGTTGTAGAGCGCAGATATTTAAGTGGATACACCGTTTTACCGCTGGAATACAACAATGGTGAGCAACTCTATACACGTATCATTCATATGTAAGTAGGTGCCATTGTATATATGTGTATTAGATTGGTTCACGCTCCTTTTGTCAGTTATCGTGAATTCGTTTCTTAAATAAAATGTCACAATTTTTGTGGTAACAAACGAAAAAATTTTGGTGTAGCACTAAAATCGCTTAAATTTCGTTCTATACTGTCGACTGGAGTGAGTGACGAAAGTGCGATATTAAGAAACCTTTTTTTTTGGGCTGAAGATTGTATGATATTTGGTAATCGTGTTATGAGTCGTCTCGGCAATGTCAATTGGTCAGTTTGGAACTGCAATTTGATGCGGGTAACTTTTTTTTGGTGTGGTACCGCAAAGTACCAATGTTGTGCGAACAGTCCATACGTGGGTAGAGCCAGAAACTGCCACCAAGGTCTAGGACAGGACCATGAATGAAATCGTGTTCCAGAAATAATGGGAAGGCTTGCTCTTTCGTAGAAATTGTTTTCTTAGTTAATTTTTTAAAACAAAACTTAACAAAAAACTTAAAACAGAACTTGGCAGGAAAAACACTTGCTGGAAGATTATTCCACATACGAACAGTTCGGCTTAAGAACGAATTATCTCTATAGTGCGTCGTTCGCTCAACCGGCCATTTGACAATGAACGGATGAGACTCCCTGGATAGCCGAGTATTCCGGCTAAATGTTCTAACTTCAGGGACCAGACGACGGATATCTGACGAACAGATACCATTGAAATATCTATAGAACAGCGATACACAACCACGTCCCATCCCCAATCATCACCACCGCTCTCCTCTGTACACGGTCCAGAAGCTGAAAATATGTCTTTGGAGCCCCTGCCCATATATGGGAGTTATATTCCATTTTAAGCCGGATGTAGATGGTGTAAATATTTACGATATCAGAGGGGGTGAAGTATTTTTTGCACGGCTTTAAAAAGCCTAGACACTTCTTTGCTTCTTTCGACACTTCGAATACATGGTTATCCCAGCGAGCATCACCCTGTATCTTCATGCCCAGAACATCAAGATTATCTGATACGTCAATATCCACACCACCCATAGATATTGACGACGATGCTGGATCAGTGAAACGTTTGTGTGACAACAATCAGCACTGGGTCTTTTGTGCATTAAAATCTACTCTGCTCATTTGGCCCCACTCACAAATCGTCGCCAAATCGCGGTTGAGTGAGTTGTTCATCGTTCGCCTTTTGTCCTCGACTTCCGAAGGACTTGGCCGATGTTCAAATGAGTACGAATGACAGAGGTTGCTGTCATCCGCAAAGGAGTAGATCGGGTTCACAGGTCGTCAATGAAAATAAGAAATAGAGAAGGAGAGAGGACAGAACCTTGTGGCACTCCTGCGGTTAACCTGTGCTGTTGGATAAGAACCCATCTATAACAACTCATATAGAGCGATCTCTGAGAAAACTCGATATAAATCGAGAGAGGTATTACCGACACCAAAGGCAATAAGTTTTGATATGAGTGCTCCGTGCCAGACCCTATCGAACGCCTTGGAAATATCCAGAGCCACGACCTTACTTTCACCAAGGGTGTGAATAGATCGACTTCATCGCTCCGAAAGGAACGCCATCAGGTCTCCAGTAGATCAATTTCTACGGAAGCCATACTGTCGATCGTTCAGAAGGCCGTTAGACTCTAAATACTTAACAATATGGTGGTTAACCATGCTCTCCATAACCTTGGAGAGCGCACAACATATTGCAATTGGACGGTAATTCGCAGGATTAGTAGCCTCACCTTTCTTGGGGATCGGCTGAACATTGGCGACTTTCGAACGTGAAGGGTAAATACCAGCACGGTACGACATGTTGAAAAGATTGTGGAATGGACGAGCTGGCATCGAAGAGCACTTATATAGGACATGTGCTTGAATAACATCCGGGCCCGGAGTTTTGTTTACATTGAGATCTGCAAGAACCCTTTTGACTCCACGTGTTCGAAAAAATATCTGAGGCATCGAACTAGATACGATTTCGATCACGGGGACTGCTGTCTGGCAAAGATGAATTTTTTGCAAATATTTCAGCCAGAAGGTAAGCTTTGTCAACCGGTCAGTGAATATCTGGTCATCGTTAACGAGAGTTGGAATAGAAGACAAAGAATTATCTCATCTCTCGTTTCACATTTTGTTCCATCGAGCGCACATGGCCTTAGTTACCCGGCGCCTCTCGTTATATTTTACGATTTAACTTTATAAAATATATTGTAAATAAATATATATAAGCGTGTCGAAGGCGGCATTATAGTTGAAGGTAAGATAGTATGTATCGCTTTTCTTCTCATGGGTGGATTGTGAAGATTTGGTCGATAGTTCATTTATTCGACCTGAACCCACATTGATAAGGCTGAATAAATTAATCAAGTTTGGATTTTAATTTTTCGCACAGTATTCGCTGTATAAGCGACTTATTTCGCGGTAATTGGCTCATGCTGGTTTCTCTCCCCTCGTATGAATCGGACATAGTACGCTGAGGTTCCAATGATCACAAATGTTTTCATACTCTCAGGTGGCGCAGACTAGCTGATGCACGCACCATATCAGCTCTTCTCCTCCGGATTTCATTCGATATGTTCCGTTCTTATATCGGTAGGACGGAAATTGAAAGTTTTTCATATTAAACGACGGCGATTGAGTAGTACGCTGTATGTATGAACGTAGTTGGGAGCACGAAACTAAAACGTTGTATTGACTGTGCGAAGAATCTTAACGGCAAGTTCGAAGGACTACGCAGAATGCGATCAGACCCAGATTCCCTTAGGTGCATTTTGGTGTTACCAAGTGAATGTCGGGTGCACATGTCCACAGTCCGTGGAATTCTAGTTGAAACCCGACGACAGTACTACTATGGTTGATAATAGTCATATAAGTTAGTAAGTAGGTATCCGTAAATATGGAAAGACCAGTCAAAATTATATTTTTGGCAAAACATTAATATTTCAGAAACTAGTCGATGTTTTCAAATTCTTGTCATTTTAATACGTGGTGGAATAATCAGGCTACTAGCAGATAATATTGCATCAATTGCAAATAAATGAGATTCAAAGTACGATGATGTCAAGTAGGCTGTTTTATTCGTTTTGGAATCCGCATGAAGATCAATATACGTTATTTTGTTTGGTATGCACTACTCTTAGACTTTAAAGTTGTCCGACGAATGATTGTGTAGTTATATTTTCCGTTACATTTTCGTCAAATGAGCTCAACATTTTTATAATTGCGATTCCAATCTCGCCCGAACCTGTTAGTCCCTGCATCACATTCCACAAGCATTTCATCGAGGCAAGATTGAAGCATTTGATGTTGGTACTAGCAAACTTCTTTAAATATGTAATACAATGGGCTTACATTGCTGCATGGGCTTGTCAAAACAGATTATAAGTCAAAAGTAAATACTCTCTATTTGCTACTACTTCTTTCCTCTCCTTTATCGCACCTTTCCTTTCTAGCCCTCTTTTTCTTCTGAATATGAAGAATTCCTGCATAAATTCCTTGTCATAAGTCATACGATTCACATAGGATATGTAAAATAGCGTATAAGAGTAATTTGCCGTTTAAATAATATTCATTCTAAAAATAGTCTACAACAATATACAACATTTTTCGATTTTAATTTTTATGGAAATTATTTGTTTTGAATAATAAAAATAGTAAAATAGTGTTATACACTTAGAGTTTCTCTTTTCCCGGACTTTTTCATCACGGGCATTCCTGGGAAGTGTCGCTCAACCGAAAAATAAGACGAACAAAGTTTATTTTGCAGTATGTGTTTCTATACATATAAATATAGTTATTTATTTAAGTTCATGAAATCAAATATAGTTTGTACTGCTGCAGCTGAAACAAAAACATAACAAAAATTATACGTTGCAAAGTATAAATAAATGGTATAAATAAAAATCAAAACACAGATGTCAACAAACGACCAGCTGTTGAATGCAAGATATTGACAGGAGAACGATGCCAAATCACTCTAGGGTTGTTAGTTATTAACTATCAAATGAAGACCTCGCTAAAATCGTAGGTGACGAAATACTTACAAAGGGAATATTCTAGTCTTTCTCTACGATATCAATCCAATAGACTACACATTTAACTGATGTCATAAAGGCAGAGAGAAAAAAAATAATGTCGCGGGAATTTCGTTGAAAAACTTACATATTTCTGACCTGTTCCTAGATTCAAAAAGTGATTCTGAATCGATCTATCTTATTTAAACTTTACAAACACAAGCACCATCTTTTACAAATGCGAATTTAAAACCAATCGGTTCATGTTCGCAACCTGTACTTTCTCTACAGATTAAAACGGAAAATATTTGGTCCATTTTTCTGTCGACCCATCTTAATACGCGTATGGAATATATTACATACATATCTAACAACTGTTGGCCATCTACATAAAAGTACTATCGACACAGCATACAGCATTTTAGTTCACATGAAACGATCACCCGAAGCGGTTCTCAACGAAATATTTAACGCTTGGCAAAACGATCTAACTACCAAATGGCGGCGAATTAGTCTGTTCACCAAATTTATACGAGTTTGACCGAAAATAGGGAAAAAAAGAGAGATTCACATCATCGATACAAGCAGCAGTGATTTTGAAACGCGCCTTGATCGAAGTACACATTTAAATGAATTTTAAATAATTGGTGTATTATTTTGTGTGTGTTTTTTTTTTGTTAAAAGTGCATTTTAGCTTTTTACTAAATATGTGAGCGAGCAACAGCCAGTGAAAATAAAAGTTTTAAAAAAATTCCTGGAGGTCATAAAAAATAAATTATAATAATTATGGCTTAATTAAAATTTGGCCACAACAGACAAACAAAAAAAATTGCATTGACATTTTTATTTGGAGCAATAATAGTTTTTTTTTTATTAAACATACACTCGTTCATACGTACATACATATGTTTCCCCAATTGTCGGAAGCATAGAGAGAAAATAATCATTAAACAATTACAAACCATTATGGCCAATCATCATCAGCGTCAAAGCGTTAGCAATGTCACTTGCGTGCTTTTAACATTCTACATTGTGACAGTTCTCTCGATTCCATTGATTTCGTGCAGTGCGCACTTCATACATTTGGACGACGGACATCATGAATTTCGGTCTGATGGTTTCCCCAGACCTCATTTGCCGCCTCCGCTACCGCCACCACCAGAACAACCGCCTCCGTCTCCGATTCATCTGCCAGGAAGAGAATTGACGCCGGCCGAATGTATGGTGGACCTCACAAACGATCTGGCATATCGGATTTTGCATTATCATTCCATCTTGAACCGGAACAACTTTGCGTTCTCACCGACTGCTCTGATGAGTATTCTTGTTGCCCTTTACGAAGGTTCGGCGGGTCGCAGTGCCACCGAATTGAAGAATGTCCTACAGTTTCCCAATAATCGAGATATCGTTCGTGTCGGATATCGTGATGTACATCGTCGCTTAAGGGTGAGTAATTGTGCAATAATACAGTGCGTTTAGGCGAACATGGCAATGCTTATGTCCGATCGACCATTTATCTCTGTTCGAAAATGCCAACGACCGTTAAGAAATGAGAAAAATAATTAATACTAATATAGTTTCTCTTACAAAATCGTACGACATTTGTATGACTTAGCTGCTCTGTTGGATGCGTTTCTTTACTGCTGATGAGTCACAACCTTGTGACTCTAGATCTTGAAGCCATTAATACGATATATTATGTCACACCATTAAATAGGAAGCCCGGTTCTACAGATTAGCGGAGAAAAATCAAATCAAAATCAAAATTTTATTTTAAAAACTTCTTCACACAAAAGACTTTTGTAACGTCATTGGAAAAATGCGCTTCAGGTGCAAAAATAGAGAAGCTGAGACTACGATTTTTATGTTGTGCAAATTCATCTGGATACGAAAAGTCAAACTTTTGGTTATAGGAAAATCTAAGAATCCTTCATCTGCCCATTACATTACAAAACTAAACTCCATCTTGCAAGATTTCCTCAATTTATAGGGATTGGTGTTACTATTCCTTTGTGTCTGAGGTAAACATATCAAATTCGTCCAATTGGTCGTGTTAATAGTTTTATTTCTTCAATAAGGTTACATATTTTTTTTAACTGAAAACGGATTTACAGTTAATTTTTTTTTTTGTCTAACACTCAGGATATGCCCCCTATGAATGCAATGCACTGTGTTAGCGATAGGAAAGATGGGTATTGGAGGGTGGAAAGAGGGAGTAGTGATGTTTGCCTTCAATTGGATAATATCATAGGAGGCAGAAAAAACGCTTGTTGGAAGATTATTCCACATGCGAACAGTCCGGCTGAAGAACGAATTTTCTCTATAGTGAGTCGTCCGGTCATTTGACAATGAGCGGATGAGAGACTCTGGATAGCCGCGTATTCCGGCTAAATGTTCTATCTTCAAGGACTAGACGACGACGGATATCTTGTGAACAGATATCATTAAAATATCTACAGAATAGCGATACACAACCCACATTCCGGAGATGCTGTAGGGAGACAATAGATTTGGATACCCTACCATCCCCTATCATTACCACCGCTCCCTCTGTACACGGTCCAGAAGCTGCAAAGATGTCCCTGGAGCTCCTGCCCATATATGGAAGTTGTATTGCATTAGAATTACGAAGCTGCGTTACAGAAACAGTCTTCTATAAATATATCAAATGGGATCTATTGGCTTGAATCAACAAAACAATTCACAACAAAATATCAACAAAATGAATAAGAATTAACAGCCGTGATTTTTATTATTTCACATTACCGAGAGTTCATTGTATTTAGTTTTACTCTTATCATATTCGAATATAGATGTGGCATTTTTTCAAATATGTTTCGGGGTTTGACACACCTGTTTCATATTATCGTGTATCCGGGAGTTTCTGGGACTCCCTTGTGGACACATCAAGTTTTTTTGCCGATTCGACGGAATTTGCGTTATCCATAGGTGATAATTCATAATGATTGTTCATCGGTCACTTACTTCACAAAGTAAGTACTTAAAATCACTTTAGGACTCCTTGTAAATCTTCGCGAGTTTAAATACAGACGGATGTAAATAGGCATCCTTGTTGTCCATCAGGTTAGCTAGCAGCACAAATTCGAATCTAAAAGTCCCAACAATCTGAAGATTTTTATTGATTGCAATGCCTTGGGTATGTAATCTTGAATCGTATAAAGATCATAAGAATAGCGCACTAGACATTTTTGGGAAGTGAACAAATAATGTGTAAGATAATCTGACCGATGACCAAAAGAGTTTATCATAACGAAAAGTTACTGATCCATTAAACTTGATGAACGCAGTGCAATCCACATTCATAACTCAATGACGAAAGCCGCCGAAGCAGAAGTTGGTTAACAAAAGTGGAAAGAAAGGAACCGCCATCGAAGTTATGAACGTGGCGTACAGGGCGATACTCTCTCCCATGACAACGCGAGCAATGTTGGGGCAATAAGACGATTAATGAAGGAGGAAAATCGTCTATTCAGGAGAAAGACAAAAGAAATGGAACAACGGAGATGTGGGGAGATTGTGATTTACGGTAAAAGAAATGAAGCCTGAATATTCTTACTTACTTACTTCAGTTGGCTCTACAACCTGTTGTTGATCTTGGCCTGCTTAATAAATGATTTCGGTTTTCTTCGTGGCTTCTTCAGTTCGCGATACCAAGGATTTTCATGTCTTCTTCCACTTGGACCCTCCACCGGAGTCTCGGTCTTCCCTGTCTGCGCCTTCCGTGGTAGTTGTCGTCCAACGCCTTTCTTGCTAGAGCGTTTGTATTCATTCGACCGACATGTCTCAGCTAGCGCAATCGCTGTATTTTGATGCGTTTAACTACGTTCATGTCGGGATATAGCTCGTACAAGATCGGGCCATAGATTTTTCGAAGGATTTTTCTCTCAAAAACACCCAGAACAGCTTCATGTGCTTTCGCAAGTACCCATGCTTCGGCGCCATAAAGAAGCACAGGTAGAATAAACATGCTGTACAATGTTATTTTCGTTCGACAAGAGAAGGCTCTGAATTGTTTGTTGAGCCTGAAATAACATATATTTGCCAGCACGATCCTTCGCTTTATTTCGATGCTGACATTATTATTTCTATTAATGGCGGAGCCGAGGTATGTAAATTCTTCCACTACCTCGACGTTGCAATTGCAGGCTAGACTATTCTACCAACGAGAAAAACATCAATATAAAGACTCTCTTCGTGTAGAGATGAAAATGGGAATCGATTCATTTGTGTGAGTTCAGGACGAATAAATAAACTACTGACCACATCTTCACAATCCACTAAATTCTGGAAAATATTCATGAGAAGCAACACGAAGCTATGTCGTCGTATGAGATCCCATCAAAACTTGTACGCCACTAAATCTGATAGATCAAAATACATCCAACTCGCGGGATGTAACTGGTGCATTTATCAGAATCGAGAAGGAATCGGCCAAGATGGATCTGATGGTGAACGAGGACAATGCTAAACGTATGCTTGCAACTGATAGGCAAAGTTGAAGGCCGGCAATTGCACCATCGAGGTAGTAGAAGAATTTATATACCTCGACTCCGCCGTCAATAGAAATAATAATGTTAGCATCGAAATAAAGCGAATATGCTACTTGGAGCTAAAAAGACAGTTTAAGAACTTTCTCTTCACGAACTAAAACAACATTGCACAGCACGCGTGTTCTACCCGTGCTTCTTTATGGCGCTGAATCGTGGATACTTGCGAAAGCAGATAAAGAAGCGCTGAATGAATCTATTGCCCGATATGTGTGAAGTATAGCTATATCCCAACATGAACGTAGTAAAGTGCATCAAAATACAGCGATGGAGGTGGCTGGGCCACGTCGGTTGAATAAATCCAAACGCTCCAGCGATAGAGGCGTTGGATGACAACCACCACGGAAGGTGCAGAGAGGGAAGACCGAGTATCTGTTGGAAGGAGCAAGTGTGCCTAGATATAACGAACTGGCTAAAGTAAGTGTAATACCGTAGTGCTTGGAAATCATTCATTAAGCTGGCCTAGACCAACAGCTGGTTGTAGATCTCTATTGTGACAATTCACATGTGCCTTAGGGCGTCTGACCTCAAGACTGGCGAACGGATTACTTAACGCACCGGCAGCAACTTCGATGTGAATTTAAAATTGACTTCTATCAACTCAAATTCAGTGCATCCTTTCCCAAAACAAAATGATCAATTCTGTTGTAATATTTATGAACTCCAATAGAAACAAAATTTCTGTAGTTCCCAAAATCAATGTCCAAAAAATGCCAAGTACTCCGTATGACTCTTATATTGTATATTTTGTAAAATGCTTGACATTTTTTTTTGTTTTAAAATATTAATGGGAAATGTGCACATATAAAAGTAGGTGTACACCTCAACTGTCGGATTTGTTAAAAAATAAACCGTTCAAATAAAGTAATTGAAGCGCATTTATGTTTGGTGTAATTGAATTAATATACATACATATGTACATATTCAAAAATTGGTCATGGAACTAATAAAGACATCACACGTATGTTTTGTAAACTGTATTTGGGCTGAATTGGAAAAAAAAAGAATTACATTGCACTAGGGCGGTGTGAAATATAATCGTAAATGTTCACCATCCCAATTGCGACAGTCAAAAATATTGTGGGGAACTGTTGTTTCTTAACGTTCCGTGAAGGAACTTCTCTCGCATCAGTGAGCTGTGAGAAGTTTTACATGGCATAGAGATTACTCTCTTAAATGCTGGCGACTTTACGATGTGGAAGGGACCGTAATTATATTCTTTACAAATACAATGAGGACATTTTGTGGTCTTCGTGATTCCGTATATTTGAGATATCCTATATGTGTATCACGCTAAACGGAGATTTGTTGAGAAATTAATTTTCTTGTCTATCCCAATTAGGTTTCAACCAGCACTCGTACATTCATATTAAACTTTGAAGTTCGAATCGTTTCTTTTTAGGAGTATGTAGAACTATTTCTTGTTTGTTGTTATTGGTCTGTTTTTTACTCGAATTCAATTTAATAGATTTGTTTTTTTGTCTTGTTTACAAAATATAGAATTCCTCGACCGCTTCACAAGTCGGTTCTTTATTGCTAGTTTGAAGCACTGAACCTTTTTGAATATGTTGGTAAATTTGATTTACTTATTTTAATTAATTCTGAGAATTACCCAACGCGAATTTTAAACTTATCCATTGCCAACCACACAGAAGCACGTGTTTTTTTTCACCTAAGTGAAGTTGTTAAAATCACTATTTAGATTACAGCCAAAATAAATTTAAATACGAGTACATACATACATATGTACATTGGTGGTGCTCATCACAAAAAGACTAAAAAATAAATAAATTATATAAAATATTAAAAAAATTGCGATTTTTGTTCATAATTTTTAGATAATATTTATGACTTTATTTTGTAACACGTTTCAGAATTCAATGAAACGTAAATTACGTTGCGTTTACGCGTTTATTGGAATCTACCTACGGGATCTAGCTCGTAAAGCTCATGGTTTTACGGCACATACACTTCATATTAACACCGTTCGGGCCATCGATTTTGCGAAGGATTTCTCTCTCAAAAAGTCATAGCGCAGCTTCATCTGCTTTCAATAGTACCCTCGTTTCAGCGTCATAAAGAAGCACGGGTAGAATAAGCGTGTAGTAGAGTTCTGTTTTAGTTCGACAAGAGAGGGCTCTGTTCTTGAATTGTTTGTTTAGCCCGAAATAACATACATACATATATTTGTCATCATGATCCTTCGCTTTAATTCGACGTTGACATCGGAATCTTGTGTGAAAATTGTGTGGGCTGATGCTGGAAGATTTTACCAGATATATTTCTCTGTCAGACGTTTTGCAGTATCGGACGCTTACTAGTTAAACTATTCTGCATTTATGTTGTGGCCTGAAGCCATAGGTGTGGTAATGTTTCACTTTCAAAAATGTACAAGCGAGAAAATACGCATTTGAAAGATGTACCTACAGCAAAGAGAATATAACTTCAGATAAATATGTAAGACACAATATCCACAAACGACAACAATCTTTTTCAACATTAACAACGCTACTTTCATTAACGTGTAGCTAAAAACTCATCCAGGTTTACATCTTACATCTCAGATTAATTAAAGGGTGTCAAAAAGTGGCACCTAAATCAAAATGTTTAGTAATCTGGAGATTTGGTCATTCGATTATTTAGGGATCACAACTATAAAACCAAGTAAAGTTAATGTAGAGATACAATAGAGACGACAAAAAGTTACTGGTTAAAATAATCACTTCATTAAAACAACACCACATTTTTCTTAGGCATAACTATTTAAAAATTATCTTAATGCCATTCACTTCAATTTTCATTTTTTACTAAATCAATTTTTGCTATTGATATTTGCTTGTATTTTCGCGTTATTTTAAAACACTTTTCACTCTAATGCATATTGACACTGTTGATTATTTTTCAGAAGTACCGTTAGAAATCAACAAACGAAACTAAACGTAGATAAATTCGATGGCATTAGCCAGGTGCAATATTTAACCATAAACTTTTTTAATTATGTGGTACGGTTTCGTCCGCTGTGCCATGGGGATGGGGTGCAATCGTAAAATGGTACTAAAATTATATTATTTTTTTTACAAAAAAAAAAAAAAGAAATAAATTTTTATTAATAAATCAACGTAAAACAAAAAAGGAACATAAGTTGTATTAATTCATGTGTAAAGTAATGAGATCTTAGTTAAAAGAAGAAAAAGGTACCAAGTAGATACATATCGAGGTACATAAAAAGTATGTACAAAAAATACGATAAGCTGAAAATAACATTAGAGTTTTACTTCACATTATACTGCGACATATCTACATCAAAAATTTAGGTTTCTGCTGATCGCTACGTACCTGCAGGAGGGGTTGGTTCCGGCAACTTCAGGACAGTATTTGTTTTGAGAACGAAATAAATTTCTCTAGCACTTCGTTCGTAATTATAGTTACGGAGTTCATACATTCAGATATTATATTCCCAACATAGAACTTCTATATATCAGTTGTGTCTAGAAAAATTTGCAAAGAACAAGTGATTTTTGCATCATTTGAACTCAGTTGTAGAGTATTTAACACATGTCGAGACTAAAGTTTGATGTTAGTTTGTTATTAAGTGCAAAAAGTGTTTCTATTTGTTGTTTTTCTCGGTCGTTATTGTTTTTATTTGGAATTTCGGATATTAGGAACTTTTGACGGATCGTCAAGACCCGTTGAGGCGATTGTTTAAAGGCAATTTTTAAGTAGAAATACATCGTGCACTATTGCTTTCCTTTCTGTTGATGACGGTACATCGAAGTATGTTTTGGCATTTTTAGATTTTGGAACTTGTTTTTTAACAGAAGGTCTCTTGGCTTGTATTTTTCTCTACGTTGCCTGTTATTCTTTGTTATTTTTTCCTGCTGTAGGCGTTCTTTTTTGAATGGAGTAGTTGTCCGGATTATGGATTTGCCTTTTCTTTGGTTAGATTTAGATAGTTGAATTCTGGAAAGAGGACGCACCTCTCATTTTCTGCCATGAAGAAGGCATTACAATATTGTTTGTTATGGCGTATTCAAATACAATTTTCTTGCCATTGTATATGTAAAGCCATGCTGCAGATTAGAACATGTCTTAAAATAGTCGCATAACTCTGGCGTTTTGTGAAAATTTGATTCTATGAATATTCATATCCATTTTCAGAGGGATCTTCCGAATCACATAATGCCACCAATTTACGTATCTGCAGTTTTTTGATACGATCTCTCAAACTATTCCGTTTTAGGTTATAAAAATTATGACATCTTTTATAACAAGTTTTACCTTGCCTTCATCTAAATCACTTCGATTGTTTTTTCTCTTGTTGACAGTTGTACCTACAAGAACAACTGTTTGAGAACTACTTTTGTCAGGTGTATTTCCACCCCATAGAATTCTGTTATCGGTGGTGAATCAGTCCCATGGGACAGTTTCGCCGACGTTACTGCCCCCAACGGTCTGGGATTGAGCCCTAGTAGCAACCTGTTACATTAATTTCAATAATTTGGCCAGGTGTGCCCCAGGGGCGAATGCCACTTCTACCCTAAGTCCCCAAAAGAAAATGAAATAAGTCCCCAACTTTTGGGATCTTAAATAAATACCCAATTTTGAAAATGAATTAAACTCCCAACTAAATGAAATAAATCTCCAAAAAGAAATGATTAAATATCCTAATTTTTAAAGGATTTTTTCCCATATAAATAAAGGCCCAATTTTTAAAATGAAAACATGAACTCATAAATTACAGAGAAATACAATAATGGGGCATTATTATGAGGCCATATATGGCTCGTGTTCGGGCATAATAACCCAAATAAAACGGTCGTAAGCCTCAGAATACGGTCCTAACCCCAAAACATTATATTTACAAAAAATCATGCGTGGACCCGATTTTAATTAACTTATGTACCTTTGTATGATATTTGTGCAAATTTTTGTCAGTTACATGATTTTAAGTTTTGTGTCAATAAAATCTGAAAATTTTGATGTGGCAGCTAAGTAAAAACTACTGAATTTGCAATGACTGGCTTTATTTTATTTTATTTATATTTTAGTGAAGTTTCTCATTTTATATACGACCCATAAAAAACGTTGAAATCTTCGGCGAACAGACAATTCTCAGAGTGAAATTGTTTTTTAAATTGAATCTGTTTTTCCGAATTTCCCCCACTGTGCTTAAATTTGGAAATAATTAGCCTTTTTTGCCTTCTCACAGCCAGTCAATGCCCATTCCCATGGCCGATGTTAGAAGTCGGCAAACAATGTTTGTATGCCGTCGAGGCTGAGGCACTCTAATGTGCACAAAATCAATATTTTAACTTATAACAAACAAGGTCAATAGGAGAACATCATGTGTACATTTCTCCAATGTTAAACGAGAATTCTAAGCTATGACCACACGGGTGTCGATTTTGTTTCTGCGTGAACAATTGTTACGAGATCGTTGAACTCTTGTGTTTATTTATCTTTGTCGATAGTACCGACGAACGTATAAAATCGTTTTGATAGACATGATATAATGAATTGATTAGACTTTGTCCGAGTTTTACAAAGAGGTGGGGAGCATCTCCACTTTACTGTACGCGAAATTAATTGATGTCGAATTTTTATGTTTACATTTTCAGACATATTTTTTTGGTTCGGACAACCCATTGAATGGCTTAAGTTTGCACAAAGAAAATGTCACCATAACTCGAGATTTCGAGGCAATTCTTATGTTTTATGGCTATGACTTGGGAATGGACATGGTGTCCTCAACAGCGGTTCCGCCGACGACTACGACCGCAACTATAGCAACCACAACAGAAGTAACTACAACAACAGCCGCCACAACAACGGAAAAGGAAACTACAACGGAGAAGACAACCACAATAACGACAGAGACATTGAAGGAAACGGAAACAACTACCTTGGCACCGGTGACCACAACAGTACCCACCACAACCACTGAGGAGGTGACTACAACGACACTTGCAACCTCTACGGATGCTAGTGCCGGCGATACCGCCGAAACAGGCACTCCCACTGGCGCTGACACAACAACAGAGGAAATGACCACAACAAAGGAAACAACCACAGAAAGCAGCCCCGAATCTACTTCCATATCGGCCGCTACAGAAAGTCCGGCAAATGAAGCTGCCGAACTAATCTCATCATTTGTGGCAGAAGCAAACTCGGAGCCCCTGTTGCGCATTCAAAAGGCTCGTGTCACCCGGCTACCGAATGCAAAATTGCAAGCTCCCCCCATTTCCAAAGTACCGCAAGTTAACTATTTGCCTTCACAAAGGAAATCGAAACGCCTGTCAACAAATCGAAGAAAACGCCACCTGTTCGGTTTCAAGGAATTCGATTCGAATGTATTTGTAAGCCTACTCAATGGCGAACCCCATCTACACAGTTTGGCGCCCGTGCCGGGATTATCGTCCCCACTGGCCTCGTACCTGCAGGTATCCCATGCATTTGATGTGGACACAGAACCAAATTTCATCAGTTCTTCTACGGCAGCAAAGACAAGCTACAATACGGATGTCATAACGCACGTTTTCTACCTGAGCAGCCAACAGGTCATCTATACCACCTTCAAGGTGTACAATGCGGTTTTATACTACAAATATTTCGAACATCTACACATGAGTGTCCTGGAACTGGAACTGGACACGCCCGATTACAATTTGATTATCATGCTGCCCGATTACAATACCGATTTAGTGGCCGCAGCATCATCTCTGCACAGTGGGCCGAAGTTGCGTCTGATGAGAAAACAGTTGAAGCCGAAATGGGTGCAGGCGGTAATACCCGACTTCAAGTTGCAGGGAACAATGTTCTTGACAAATGATCTACAAAATGTAAGTTTTCGATATTCATAAATGTCAAATTTTTTCAATCTTTCGATATTTCCTATTTCGAATATTTGTATTTGGTCCATGCAATTGAATAACGTTGTGAAATATTCTAAATGACAGATTTCGACTTCACTCTGGGCCTATATAGACCAATACCATGACTGACAATAATCCATCGTCGTGACAAAAACAAAAAATTATATTTACTCCTTTGGTTGAGGTTTGCAAATAGGCATAGGATTGGTCTAAGTCAGGATTTGGATAAAAAGGCGTAACCACATAATGTTTCGGCTAGGACGAGCCAGCCATATGAATGACATACATATTTCATTTAACATTCCATAAAGGAACAGACTTCAAACTACTCTGAAATCAGTGAGCAAAAATTCAGAGCTCAAACGAACTCAAACCATACGTAACGATCAAGATAATTGCATAGCAGCGAAGATAGTGACTTGGGTGTAAGATACAAAACATTATTTACCAAAATGGTGTTTTAAAAAACATAGACTGTTAATGGTTTCCTCGAATAATCGCGTACAAATGGAAAAGTTATACTGTTGTCGCTTCTCGCATATTAATTGAAACACTAGTGTGAATTGCTTGTTGATATGTCATGTAGTGTGCGATTCTGTGTAACCTAACCAAACCTACTTGCAAACTTAAATTCTTTTACTTTTGAAAGAATTGTTTTTTCTATTAATATTTGTCAACAACAATTTTTTTAAAAGAAAATGAATTTCTCGAGAAATCTTGAGATATTCTCGAGATTCGGGATTTCCCGAAATGTTAAAAATTTCAATTCTCGAGATTCGGGATGGAAACATCTGAAAAATTTCTCGAGAATTTCCGTCGGGAAATTACCGAACCCCAAATCTAGGTATGGCTCATCCGTTTTTTTACTAACTCTCAGGGGATGTCTCCCATGAATTTAATACACTGTGTTAGCGATAGGAAATGAGGGTATTGGAGGAAGGCAAAAAGGGAGTAGTGTTTGTTGAAGTTGGCCTTGAAGTAGATAATGTCATAGCAGGCAGGAAAAACACTTTTAGGAAGATCGTTCCACATACGAACAGTTCGGCTGAAGAACGAATTTTATCCATAGTGCGTCGTCCGGTCAACCGGCCATTTGACAGTGAAAGGATGAGAGTTCCTGGATAGCCGTGTATTCAGGCTAAATGTTCTAATGTCAGGAACCAGACGACGGATATCTGACGAACAGTTACCGTTAAAATATCTATAGATTAGCGATACACCACCCACATCCCATATATGGGAGGTGTATTTCATTTTCCTTGGATGAAAAATCGCTTCGTTCTACAAAAAATATGATTCATTTTTGATCGCAGATGAATAATCGGCGAAATGTCTGGTAGATTATCTGACTTGCGGTGATCATCATCCGCGATTTATGCGAATACATAAATAGGAAAAGTTTTTAAAAAATACAATTAGAAAAAAAAAGTAAGAAACAACAATTTTCTTTTTATTTATCAAACAAACTTTCGTCTAAACCAAAACTGACAACAAATCCTTTTCTTTTTTTTCGTTTTCTTCTTAAAAATATTCCCGTTATAATTATTCGACAAAGAATCGCGAACTCTTCTGCACACGCGATTGATCTTCTAATGATCGGCAGGAAGAAACGCAAATTCTTCGGGATTCTTAGCATGTGCATAGTATGTAGGTATGTGTGTCTTGTTTGTTGTCGAGGTCAACTATAAATGCACCAACGTGTGTTCATAGAAATATAAAATGGTTGTTGGGGATTTTATTCTGTGATTTAACGAACATAAACCGTATTAAAATAGATAAAGTGGATCGGACCGGACACAATGTGCTTTTGCACTGGACAAAACACGGAACCCCACTGAAAATTGTTCATTCTGATTTTGATTCTGAATATATTATTGTCGTTAATACAAGACTATTCTATTAAATTTTGCATATTCCACAGTTGGGCATTTGTGATATATTTGAACCAAACCGTGCCGATTTCCGTCCAATGACTGATGAAAAAGGAACATATGTCAAACATATCGAGCAGTCCATTAATATACACATTCGGACACATCCCATCAATCAGTTGAGACGTAAGTATTTTATAGTCTATTCTAAGTATTTTATGTGTACAGTGACTCAATTAAGTAATCGGTGACAATACATTCTACTTTCCTTATAATATTTCGACTTTTAAATATGGAAAGTGACACAGAGTATTCGGTTATGTCAGTAAATGTAGTCGTATCGTACATTAGTACTTAGTAGGGAGTCGTATAATAGCTATAACTGCTTCCTGCCTGCGATACATTGATTCAAGGAGTTGTTTACATACGGAAGGATAAATTTTAGACCATTCGTCCTTCAATGCATTTCAAAGTTCTTATTTTTTTTTTTATAGAAATCGGAACAGATTGAACTTGCTTTCATCTGTGAATAATAGGTTATTCCAAATTGAAATATCCATGTTTCTTGTTTTTTTTTTTAGCAAATTCTATGCACTTTTTTTTGCGAGCAACTCTACCATGGATATTGTTTCGATGTAGCAATAATCTGATTGTTTCAGGGTTAATTTTTTATCTATTCGTGTGGAAACGTCGTAGATAGTTTTGGAGCATTTAATTTAGGATTTTTTGAATTTGTTGAAGAATCCAGCGCTCATCTGGGCTGGTATGTAATTTAAGTCTGCCAGATTTTGATATATTTTCTATTGAATTTGTTTCTTAAAATCTTTTAATTACATCGTGTACTGGTAATTTAGATCTGTCAACAATATCTCCTACCTCTCGAACCGTTTTCCCTTCTGTAAAATATTTTATCAGATGTATACATTTTATGATTTAACTTTTTGCTCATTGTAACTAGTTGTATTTTACAAAACAGGATTTTTTTATTTTTTGTTAAACCACAAAACAAGGACCGAAACAAAAGATAGACAAATAAAGGGTTTTCCAACAAGAGGTGTTATTTTGAATCACCCGGTATTTCAGTAGCTGTCACTTTTTAAGCTTGTATTCTTTGACATTTGACAAGTAGAAATTACGCCATTACTAAAAATCGAACGATACAGAAATGGTGAACATCTTGCATAAGGCATTTTTGGGTGAAGCACCTTGTCGGACCGCAATACAAAAATTGGTAGAAAAATTCGAGCTGTTGGGAAATGTTAGTAATGTGAAGAATAAAACCCGTGCACGTCGCTCAAGAACAACTGAGAATATTGCTGCTGTAGCCCAAAGTGTTGAAGAAAGCTCAGGTTTGTCCATTCCTTGTCGTTCTTTGGAATTGGGCATACCACAGACCTCATTATACCGTATTTTGCATAAAGACTTGGGTCTTAAGGCTTATAAAGTTCAGTTAGCACATTAACATGATTAATGATTTTTTATGGTCGGAGTTGGATGATATAGATCTGGACAACGTTTACTTTCAACAAGACGGCGCTACGTGCCACACAAGCAACGAAACCATTGATCTTTTACGGGAAAAGTGTCCAGACCATGTTATCTCTCGCAGAGGTGATCACAATTGGCCACCTAGATATTGGGATTTAACACCTCTCCTCCTTTGGGGCCACGTGAATGGTAAGGTTTACGCCAACAGCCCAGCGTAGATTCAAGACCTCAAAGACAGAATTCGCGAGGCTATCGAGGACAAAAGGCAGCCGCTTTCCGATTTGGTTATGGAAAATTTCATGAAAAGTATATGGTCCTGGTGGTGGACATTTGGCTGATGTTGTTTATCATTATTAACGGAATACCTTCCTCTTTATTATGAAATAAACATCCGATCATTTATCTGAAAAAATCCGTTTTTCTTTAAATATCAAAATAACACCTTATGTTGGAGAACCCAGTATTTAGATGATTATATGCCCAACAGACGATGTTGTCTACTATTCCTATTTTGTGTAGATACGCTTTGTAATCCTATGTTCTCCTTACAGGGCAGTTTACTGGTTTCTGTTTTGCTCAATTTCAGCAAGGTTTGGGTTTTAACTCGTTTGGTTCACCACACACTATTCTTGTCGTTTTGCCAATGGTTTCACTATTCCGTAGCATGATATTGGCGCCCATCGCGTAGCTCCGAAAGGTTTCGCATTCTCTAGGTTTGTTGCTTGCAAGTCCCTGGATCGTAGGGCCAAGGGCCTTCTCGTTTCCTCTCATTCCGTCAGCTCACACACTCTGCTCGGATTTCCGTCTGTAGGAGCGTGTTTTGGCAGACGGAATAAAAGTCGCAGCCATGTCATTTCATCTAGTTTCGAACCATCTGTATAACAGCAATTTCCAGCTGATATCTGGGCTAGGGTTCTATGTGGCACTTCCAATTTAGTTTTCTGTCCAATATTACTCTTAAGTATTTAACCTTGTCGGGTATTTATATTGTTTTGTTAAGGATAAGTGGGTCTATATATTGATCAATCTTCGTTTTCCTTGTAAACAGACATATATTAGTTATGTCTGGGTTTTAATTTAGACCTCTCAGTCGAGTCCAGTCATATGCAAGTTTTAGATCCGTTTCGGTTCTTCTACAAAGTTGGAATGGATTGTGTCCTCTCAGAAGTATAATAACGTCGTCTCCGTAACAGACTGGTTTAAGTCCTTTGCCCCTTAGGATCCTGTTTATAGAAGTAACCCACAGGACTGGTGCTACTCTGTCTCTTATTTGTATATAGTGATACCCACAATTTACCCATCTATTCCTTAACATGTGGCTTATCCAGTCTCGGGAGCCCGGTCCACCTGAAACTGGTTTAAGGATTGAATAAGTGTATCGGTCGGTACATTATTGATAGCTCATTCAATGTCAGTGCATACCGCAAGTGTATACATCTTTCCATTGAAGGACTCTTCTATGTTTTGCACTTCCTCGTACAGGGCGGTATCCACTGACGTTAATGTATGCATGATTTTCAAATTCTATAAATTCGCTTGGAATCTTACTTTTGATCATTGTATCCAGTATGCGCTCCATAGTTTTGAGTAAGAAATATGTTAGGCATAGTGGTCTATAAGTCTTAGCCTATGAAAACAGCTCTTGCCTCCTGCCAGGCTTTCAGACTGTATGAGAATTTTAGGCATGCTGTGAAAATAACGGCTAGATGAGGCGATATGTGGCCATCTCCATCTGTAGTAGCGCCGGAAAGATTTCATCAGGTCCGGATGCCTTAAATGGTGAGAAGCTTTTTACGGCTTCTTTGACAATGTAATGAAAAAGCTTTGTTAGGCTTAATTTCCCATATGATACTGTATCTCGGTATGTCCCGAAATACCTTTGGGGAAATACCTTGGGGTGTTCATCACAAGCCTTACCATTCCTTTAGTTGATTCCACTTTCTCGAAGTGGACAGCTATCTTCGAATGACTTCATTAGAATCTCCGTAATGTTATCAACATTGATGTCAATGTCTTCAACACTTAGGCACTCAAACACTTCATGCACTAGTCTTTCTCTAATTATCTTTGCGAATTTTGTCCATTACTTCGAAAGTTTATTGGGTGGCATAGATATTGTCTTGAGACGACGCGGTATTTTGGCGTAACGGCACGGACAATTTTTTATTTTTAAATTCTTTTCCCTTACCAAAAAGAGTAGAGAAGGGTAAAGAGATGGTGAATTTATATGGTGCATTTTAAAACACGCCGTATATTTGGTAATGTCCACAAGTGGAAGAAGATTTAAGCATGTTACTCTCAGCCTGTGGGAGGAAGCGGTGCGAATCTGCTACAAAGGAATACCAACTGTCCTTTCTAGAGCTACTATTAGGCATGTCGTCATGTCATGATGCCCGTGTAATAGGCAACACTCCATGTCTGACAGCTCGGCATGATGGATATCAAAACTTTTAATTCTGTTATGTTTTAACTCAGATATTGAAAATGTGCTGTATTTTGTTTTTTTATAAAGTAATGTACGTATGCATATCTATTGATTTGAAATGCAGAAAATATTTCCGTTTTTAATGATGAGTGTACTTTGTTTAAACACGCGCCCCTCTCCAATGCAACACACCATTTAAGAAATCATCCAAGCGAAACGTTTAAGGGCATTTTAAGCTAATAAACACCTTCCTAAACATTTCGAACATGTTCATTTTTCCATTAACATACACCTTTGATTCATTATCTAGGCAATCGTTACTGTTTTTTTCTTCTATCTGTTTTGTTTCTCTTACAGGTAACACTGGATCTCAAGCGCAGCCAATACAAATATCTGTAAATCATCCGTTTATGTTTTTCATTATTGATCGTGACTTGGATGTTGCTGTAATGGCGGGACGTATTTTAAATCCACTCAATGTGCGCATACAATAAAGGAAATGAATGTTCCACAATAATAAACACCGACAGATTCATACATTAGACCGGCAACGGGGTTTTCTTCTTTCGATTAATTAAAACAATAAGTGAAACGGTTTTCATTTCTTTCAGTTCTTTTCTAGTATTGAACGGGCACAAATGCATAAAATTCTGTCATCTAATGGGGTGACAATTGTCAACAAATGTATGCAATATTAATATCTATGGTAAATCGTTGCATCCAAGGGCAATGGTTTCGCAAAAATTAATTTTGTAAAAAATACATTCCTTGCGAATATGTGGAGGTAAGTTAATTTTGTCAACGAATATTTTTTAAAAACAGATAAAGCTAACTTCTTTAATATTCGGGAAACAAACAGATAAATAACAAAAAAGAAACACAATTAACACACATTACTACTGGTGGTAAGTGAAGTTCGTTTCGGCCCTTTTTATTGTGGTCCAATTTGATCAGAGTTTGTTAGAAGTTAACCTCCATAGTATGTACCCGTTGAAAAAATTTCCATTATATATATATATATTTCCATACCACAAATATTAACTTGTTTGTAGGTTATCAATTTCAAATATATATGTATACATTTTTCTCTAACTTTGTATTATTTTTTTCAATTTGTGAATCTCTATATATTATTTCATCTTATTCTCTCAGTTATTGATATTATCTTAAAGAGCGTAAGGGCAAACAAATGATGTACTTTGTTGAATTTAATAAGTTTATTTTCTGTTTTTTCCCAAACACGCTATACGAAAATACGTAATATTAAAAGCAAATAAGTTATATTTACATCCAAATAAGCTCTGTGTAGAAGTTAATAAGCTTGACTTGCTACAAAGTCCAAACAGGAGTTTTAATTGTGTGTAAAAATTTAAAAAACACATATTTTTCGGCATGTAGGGGAAGTACATGTGTGCAAGGATTTGTTACTTATTTATAATTAGTTTACATGATACCACGTGGCAAACCGGTAGTAACTGCAATTCCTGATTTAATAATTGGAAAATTAGTTTAGAAGAAAGTTAAGGTATATTGCAAAAGATTTAAAAATTGTAAGACCGACTGTGAAAACAATTGTCGAATATTATTTAAAAAAAAATAGTACGTTTGCGATAAGCGCAAGCAATCGTGGTCGTATTTCTACAATTACACCGCGACAGACAAGAGTTTTGGCATCAATATTCCATAGTTGCTGGACTTAACGACATTGGAATTCGGTAATACTTAGTGACGAATTCAAGGTATATGTTTGTGTTGGAGACACCAGGAAACGAGATATTCGCGAAAAGACTGACACATATCACCGAGACTGTCTCAAACGCCTTCTTCGAGTCCCGATCTCAATCCGACTAAGAATTCGTGGGCATTAATGAAACGGCGGTTGCGGAACGAGCCCTCAACGAACTGTTGAGGGACTTAAACACAAAATATGGGACTCAATAAAGCCAAATGACGGTCAATATTTAATTAATCCCATGAACGACGTTTCAATGTTGTCATATACAATAAACGCAGTTTTATATTGAAGAAAATGCTACATAATTTAAACTGTATGTATTATTTTTTTTACACTGACATTAATATTGCAAATTTAACTCCAGTCTATTGTACGAATATATTAGGATGCATACATACATATGTACGCATGCATGTGTTGCAGATACAGAGGTGGTTAAAACAATACAGTTCTGTTTGAGATTGCGCCAATGTAGACATTGCAAACACTAATAATATTGTTCAATTATCAATTGTTTTCGGTATGTTGTTTTCTTTTTGTTAATTGCTGATCAGTCGCCTAATGAAAACGATTTGAAAATTCTTCAATTAATTTGTGAATTGCTTCCGATTTATCGAAGATGTCAAGTGGAGGAAGTCGATAATCGGCTAATTAAATACATTAATCAATCACAAAATGTACATGTATGCATGTCGAGTGTGTCGTGTTCACTGGAATTTCTAAATAGCAATATGTGGAAACTATTTACTTTTACGATTCAGTAGGTCACCAAGATGAGTGTATCAACGCATAAGTCTCACACAAAGAATGGTCAGCACACTCGGGAAGTTACTAGAAGTTAGTTAACAAAAAATATATTTTGAAGTAGGTATTTTATATACATATGTTATACGAAACCTTTCATAGTCCCTCCAAGATAAAACTCTATGTGGAATCAAACGATGTAAAATCGTACTTGAGAATTTATTAAGTCCATTATTCAATAACGAGATATCAGATCTATGTACTAAGAAGGGCTCTGAATCGGTGGGTGTTCCGAAAACCACTTGCTGAATTTGTATTATTGTTGAAATATCACATTGTATTGACCAGTGCGACTTTTTGCAATTTTTGGGATGCTAGAATTAATAACATTCGAACGAGTGATGGGATATTGACGAAACTCGGCAGAAATACTTCGGAGGCCCACATGATAATAGGAAATTGGCGTGGTCCGCCTAATTTTACGCCCACCTCCTTTCACATTAAAAATATTAGTTTGTAATTAAATGATGGAGGATACTGAATATCATTAATAAGGCCTCGGACCCAAAGCCTATACACGCTGAAAAATACGTCGTTTTTAAATGTTTACACACAATAAAACTCGTGTTTGGACTTTGTAGCATGTAAAGCTTATTTCAGTCTACACAAAGCCTATTGGGATGTAAATACAACTC
This sequence comes from Hydrotaea cyrtoneurina, assembly GCA_958296145.1. Taxonomy (NCBI): domain Eukaryota; kingdom Metazoa; phylum Arthropoda; class Insecta; order Diptera; family Muscidae; genus Hydrotaea; species Hydrotaea cyrtoneurina. The sequence goes on from OY282512.1 coordinate 42,824,808, forward strand.
GTTTGCTATTAATATTACATATTTGTGTATAAGCAATAGCGTGTTTGGGAAAAACAGACAACGAACTTATTAAATTCAACAAAGTACAACATTTAAGTGCGAATAGGTGTGTATTTGCAGCTGTTTTCGTAAATTTATTTTTGCATCTACGATCTTAAAAATAAATGCAATAACCAAGAGAATAAGATGAATTGTTATATAGAAATTCACAAATTCCAAAAAAATAAAAAGTAAGACAAAAATGCATACATATATATTTGATATTTATCACCTACAAACAAGTTAATGTTTGTGGTCAGGAGAATTATGTATATGTTTGATGCGAATTTGTTTGCTGAAATTTATTAAAATGACCATTTTTTTCAGCGTGTAGGAACAATTTTCGGCACATTGCCTTTTTCCACTTTTTAGATCTTAATTTCTATACATTTGTAGCCAGATTCATAAATTATTTGTTCATACACGCTGAAAAATCCGTAATTTTTAAATGTTTGTACAGAAGTAAAACGCGTGTTTGAACATGTAGCAAGTAAAGCTTATTTCCTTGTACACAAAGCTTATTTCAATGTAAATATAACTCATTTGCTATTAATATTACGTATTCGGATATACGCAATAGCGTGTTTGACAAAAACCACGCAATGGACGTGTTAAATTCTACAAAGTACAATATTTGCGTTCAAATATTTAAGTATTTGTATCTCTCTTCTCTGAGTAATAATAACTAAGAGAATAAGATAAATTCACAGAGAGAAAGAACACAAAAAAAGGAGTAACACACCATTTTGTATACACATGCATATATGTACATGGGAATGCATGTACGTCAGGGATGCAAACGATGACACAATTATACTCTTTTGGTACATTTTTGAAGAAATGCTGTATAAAGTGCAAATTTATATATTGTGAAATGGAATGCAACAAAGATGTTCCAATAACATGTCGTTAATGTCACATTAAGAGACATGCTCTGCGAGAATCTAAGGTAAAAAATAAAAAAATAACTTTTCGGTCAATGTCGTGAGATCTCTCGTGGATGAATCAGAAATGGAAATTGTACTGAGCGCTTTTGTAGCTGAACATAATATTCAAACTACAGTTCTAGATTACTTGAATATAATAAGGTTTTAAAGGGCTGCAAGCAAATTGCCAATTTTTGCAAAAGAAATTATTATTCACTGGCAATAGACGAAAGCACCGCTTGCAGTGTACAAAAGATTTAATAGAGTTTTTATGTACATACGTCTTTTTACTTTAATAAAATTGATTCTAATATCTTTTTAGATTTTGGTACCAACGGGATAAACAAGTACAATTTCAAAGAACGGAAAGTACAAAACGTAGAAACTGATTTCTCATCCCTGATGAACATATTCTTCTTTTTTGAGTTATTGAGTTTTGTTTTCTAACGTTCAGTCGTCAATAAGAAACTCAATGAAATAGTGACAGTTTGGGCAGATATAATTGATTGGCAGTGTAGATTCAGCAAATCGCGGCGTTAAATGAAGAAACCCGAATTGATGACAAGATGCCATGTATTCAAACGAAAACTCATTACTTATTGTTTATTTTTTTTAACATCTAGATTTATACGTATAAATACTAATGCATGTATTATTGCTATCAAATGTGTAATAATAATCAATATTTATATTATAAACAAGTACTTTCTCATAAGTAAATGCTTGTTTGCTCAGCAACATGCAGGTGCTTCCACCTAATTAATTGCATGTTTGCAAGTAAATATGCACGTGCTTCTACGAGAGCGTGTACGTGATTGGGGGGAGATACGTATATACTTCCGAGTAAGTAAGTAATGTTTGTTACACGTAAGTATATGCTCACTTCGTAGAAAACGAACATATATTTACAACCTATAAACAAGTTAATATTTGTGGTTCGGCAAATATATATGTATATGGTTGATGCATAATTTGTTTGCAAAAATTTGTTAAAATGGCCATTTTTTAGCGTGTAGTATTCACGATTATTAACCCCCGTATTTATTAAAATGCAAAACAGCTTTACAAACCTATGTTAAAAAAAATGTATGTAAATACAAAATGATGATAAATGCATCAGTACTATCAAATGTGCAAAAATAAACAATATTTATAAAGGGTGTTTTTTATTGGGGTATAGAACTTTAAGTTGGCATCACTTTTTTAACTGGCGGCCATTTTGTCAGCTGTCAAGTGATTAATATTTAGTTTGGTTTGCCATTTCATCATGAACAGGTTGACAAAAGAACAACGCTTGCAAATCGTGCAAATTTATTTCGAAAGTAATGGTTCAGTTCGCGAAGTTCACCGCAAGCTCCGTCCATTTTATGCCATTACATCCACAAAAACTGACTGTTTGGTGTGCTCTATGGGCTGGTGGAGTCATTGGGCCATACTTCTTCCGAAATAATGCTGGAGAGTCAGTTACCGTTAATGGAGACCGGTATAGAGCCATGATAACCGACTATTTTGTTCCCGAATTGGATGGCATGAATGTGGATGAGTTGTGGTTCCAACAAGTGGTTGAAAATTGGACTTGTAGAATTGGCTTTATTCGAGCCAGCCGCGGCGTCCACATGCCCGAAATCATATTTAAACATTAATGGCATAAAATTATCCTTCCAATAAAGCCAAACTGATGGACATTAAAACGATTTTCTTGTGTTTTATTTCAATTCGAAGTTCTATACCTCAATAAAAAACACCCTTTATTATATGCATGTACTTTCACATAAGCACATCCATGTGCCTCCATTTGCAAGGAAATACATACTTCCGCGTAATTAAGTAATGTTTGCTTCAAAACAAGTATAGTCTTCGCGGGCAATCAATCATTTCGCAGGAAACAAACATATATTTATAACCTACAAACAAGTTACTGTTTGTGTTTCGGGCAAATATATACATATGTATATGATTCATAGTTTGTTTGCAGAAATTTTTGTTAAAATGACACACTGAAAAATTTGCCATATATATTTATTTGCCCATACAACAACATTAACATATTTGTAGGTTCTATTATGTATTTTTATACCCTCACCCTACGGGTAGGATGGTATATATCATTTGATACGGCTCAAAAGTGTAACACATAGAAATATCGAGATTAGACCCGAGGTGTCTTTGAACCAAATTCGATTCATGACTTTCTGAATCGTTTGAGCCATGTCCGTCTGTCTGTCCTGCTGATACGCACGATAACTTTCGAAAGAGTTAAGCAATCACTCTCAAATTTGGCATGGCTTAATATTTTCCCAATACTGCTTATGGGATTGCATATGGGCTATATGGCCACACCACTTCGGGTACATCCCATACAAATCTGCTATTTTCCCCTCTTTATAAATCGCGTAATAATATCAACACGCGCAAGTTCGATCTTGGCCAAATTCCGTGTTTAGTAAAGGTATAACTGGATAAAGTTTCGGACAAAAACTTGGAGTTCTGGCAACTCCCCTTCTGGTACCTCCCATACAAATGTACGCAGTCCGGATTACTAAGTTATCTGGATTATCGGTTGCGGACTATCGAATTTATACTGTATAATTTTATACTACAGATCTGAGGACTGCAGTCAATCCCAAATTGTCAAACATACAGAACACTTAGAAAATTGATTTTTTTGTGTTTTAATTTAAAAAATCAAATCATTAAAATAACTCATCGCATGGCACAATAATAAAAGCTAGTGGCAATTGCCTAACAACAAAAACTCAGACACAACCCTGGGTATTTTGATTGTCAAATTCTGGTATATAAATGGCAGACAGCTGACAGTTACAACTCACGGGACATTTTTCAGCAAACTATAACTTTATTTCTTATAGTTTTGAAAGCCCCAAACTTCTTTGTTTGGCTTTTTGTAATCTAATTCTTTGATAAAAATGTGTAATACGAAAATCTATTCGACTTTTGATACAAAATTTAAACAAACAATTAAAATGTAAACAATGAGTTTAACAATCAAAATTCTGTTAAAATGAGAAAATTGTAATCAGCCTTTAGGTTAGGTTAGGTTAGGTTGAGAAGAGGAGGCGGTTTTTCTCCGCCTCATGTCCTTAGACATACACCTAAGCCAGTATTCGGCTTGTTGTGCGCTCTAAACTGTACATAAAAAAGGTCTTGAGAAGTTATTTTAAGAACTCTGTACTGTTGACATAATCTTTAATTGTTTTCCAGTCTGCGCCCCTGAGATGGGTCAAGTCTGTTAAAGTGTCATTTCCCAAGAAACGGGATCTATTGTTTGCGAACGCTGGGCAGTGACAGAGGAAATGATCCAAAGTTTCGTCATCCTCTCCGCATGCCCTACATACGCTATTGTCTACAACTCCTATTTTGTGTAGATGCGATTGTAAGCCTATGTGCCCTGTTAGAATGCCCATGATCTTACTAGTTTCTGTTTTGCTCAGTTTCAGCAATGTTTTGGTTTTATCCTCGTTTGGTTCACCCCACAAGATTCTTGTCGTTTTCCCAATAGTTTCACTATTCCATAGTGTGATATGGGCGTCTGCCGCCCATCTTTTTAGCTCAGAACGCGTAGCTCCGAATGGTTTCGCGTTCTCTAAATTTATTGTTTGCAACTCCCTGGCTCGTTGAGCCAAGGTATTGGCTTTCTCGTTTCCTCTTACCCCGTGATGACCAGGCACCCATATGAGGCGTATTGTGCCATGTCTTGAGTAAGAGTTAATAGCCATTTTACAATCTAAAACTGTCCTTGATTTAACCGTTTTAGTCGTTATTGCCTTGATAGCCAATTTGCTATCTGTAAAGATATTTACGTTGGTTGGTCTTGTGTTAGCGCTAAACCAGGTCACACACTCTGTGATTGCTCGGATTTCCGCCTGTAGGACCGTGTTATGGTCTGGTAGGCGGAATAAAAGTTCGGTTTCCGGTTCTTCGATATAAAGTCCCAGCCCCGTCCTTTCCCCTAGTTTCGAACCGTCTGTATAACCGCAGTTTCCAGTTGGTGTCTGCGCTAGGGTTCCATCAATCCAAGATTGTCTGTCTGGTATTAGGGTCTCACACTCAACAACTATTGACGTTTCGGGTATTCTATCGGGTGCTGATGTTATGTCAGTTAAATTCCCTTCGACTACCTCAACTATTTTTTGATGATATGACCTGTGATCAGTTTCGATCCATTCGCCCATTGCTTTGAGTCTCATTGCTGTGAGGGCGGCTTCATATTTAATCTGTATTTCTATTTGTGGGACATTTAAGATAGTCTCTAAAGCCCTATTAGATGTGGTCCTCATTGCTCCGCTTATGCCGTGGCAACACATACGTTGGACCTTTTGTAATATTTTTATGTTGCACTTCTTTTCCATCGATGTCCACCATACTACTGATGCATAAGTTAGAACAGGTCTAATTACGCTTTTGTAGAGCCCGTGTGTCATCGTTGGATTGAGGCCCCATTTTGAGCCTATAGCTCTTCTACATAAAGACCAGCATCTGTGAGCTTTGTTTGCTCGTTCTTCCATGTGGTACTTCCAATTTAGTTTTCTGTCCAAGATTACACCTAAGTATTTAACCTTGTCTGATATTGAAATTGTTTTGTTAAGGAAAGATGGGTCTATATATGGACCAATCTTTGTTTTCCTTGTAAACAGACATATTTCAGTTTTGTCTGGGTTTACATTTAGACCTCTTGGTCGAGCCCAGTCATATGCAAGTTTTAGGGCAGTTTCGGCCCTTCTGCAAAGTTGGTTTGGATTCTGGCCCCTCAGAAGTATTATAACGTCGTCTGCATAGCAGACTGGTTTAAGTCCTTCGTCAGTTAGGATCCTCAGGAGACTGTTAATAGTGGTAACCCATAGGAGTGGTGATAAAATACCTCCTTGTGGTGTTCCCTGTGATACTTTGTCTCTTATTTGTATTTCGTGAGACCCACAGTTAATCCATCTATTCCTTAGCATGTGGCTTATCCAGTCTCGGAGAGCCCGGTCCACCTCGAACTGGTCTAAGGATTGAATTAGTGTGTTGGTCTGTACATTATTGAACGCTCCTTCAATGTCAATGCATACCGCAAGTGTGTACATTTTCCTATTGAAGGATTCTTCTATGTTTTGCACTACCTCGTGTAGGGCGGTGTCCACTGACCGTCCTTTAACGTATGCATGTTGTTTAAATTTTAGCATTTCGCTTGGAATCTTACTTTTGATCATGGTATCCACTATGCGCTCCATGGTTTTGAGTAAGAAAGATGTTAGGCTTATTGGTCGATAAGCCTTAGGTGTTGCATAACTTGCCTTGCCTGGTTTGGGTATGAAAACAACTCTTGCCTCCTGCCAGGCTTTCGGCGTGTATGAGAATTTTAGGCATGCTGTGAAAATAACGGCTAGATGAGATGACATGTAGTGAGCCTCCATCTGTAGTAGTGCCGGAAAGATTCCATCAGGTCCTGATGCCTTAAATGGTGAGAAGCTCTTTAAGGCCTCTTTGACCATATGGTCTGTAATGATAAAACTTTGTTGAACTTCATTATCCCTACGAATCGGTATCTCTGTGTGTCCCGCCATCCCTTGGGGAAAATGAGTGTTCATCAAAAGTCTTACCATTTCTTCAGTTGATTCTATTCGTCTACCCACATCATCTACCATTGTTTCGGTTTGGGTGTGGGTTTTTGAAAGGAACTTTTTATTTTTGAACTTTTTATTTTTGAAACATCGTTAACGCTATCCACCTGTTCGCAGAATAGCCTCCAGGAGTTTCGTTTTGCAGTTCTTGTAATTTTGTTGTATTCTCTGAGTCTTCTATGGTAGTCGTCCCAGTATACCGGAGATTTTTTACGGCGTGCCCTATTGAAAAGTCTTCGGACCTCTTTCCCAATGTTGCGAATCTCCCCTGTCATCCAGGGTTTTTCTTGGGCTGATTTCCTTTCTCGAAGTGGACAGCTATCTTCGAATGACTTCACTAGAATCTCCGTAATGTTATCAACCTTGTTGTCGATGTCTTCAACACTTAGGCACTCATACTCTTCATGCCCTAGTCTTTCTCTAATTAACTTCGCGAATTTTGCCCATTTCGTTTTGGCCTTATTTCGAAAGTTTATTGGGTTTGGCGGTGGCCTTGCTATCTTAAATCTTATGTAACGATGGTCAGAAAAGGAATGTTCTCTAGAGACCCTCCACTCCTGTATTTCGTCTATAAGATTTTCTGAACATATTGTTATATCTAATACTTCTTCCCTAATTTTATTAACAAAGGTAGCAGTGATTCCTATGTTAAGAGGTATTAGGTCGTTAATATTCAAAAATTCTACTAGGGCTTGTCCCCGTTTATTAATGTTAGTACTACCCCACGCAACGTGGTGAGAGTTAGCATCGCAACCTACTAGTACTTCGTTACCTGTTTGTTTGGCTCTCCTCACAAGGCGTTGTAGTTCCGACGTAGGTGGTAATGTCGGTGAGTCGAATGGCAGATATACTGACGCAAGGTATACGTTTCCATTCCCCTGTTTCAGTACTGTTGCATCCGATGTTGACAACTCTGGAGAGAAAAGATAACATAAGTTTTTGTGGCATATGATACAGGTCCTTGGTCTAGTTCCCGTATTTGCATAGAATAGTTGGTAGTTGACATGGTTCAATCCAGTAACCTTGTTTCGAATCGTCCATGGTTCCTGGATCAAAGCGATATGAGTCTTACCTTTATTTATCTTTTCCATCAAAGCGTTTGTTGCCGTTTCGCTCCGATGGAGGTTTATCTGGATGACCTCAATCATAGGTCCTCCAGTAAACGGGCTTCTTGGGAGTCGGAGATGGATTCGGCTCCCTCTTCATTCTTGGACTGCGCTGGGCGCTTCTCTTCGTCGCAGTCTCTGTGTCCTGTAGGCTCGTTTTCAGGGTCTTCAGCGCCGACCCTGGCCTTACCGATTTTGAAGAAGACAGCTTTCGACACGTAGAAAGCCATGCCCTTCGTCTTGGCCAGGCTGGACATGGAGAGTTGATCCAAGCCCACCACAAGGAGAGTGCCATTGCTGTCGCTCTCCCTGTGGAAGACTTCCCACCTCTTTACGTCCAGTCCCTTATTCTGGTGGCCAAAGAGTTTGAGCATGCGTTCTGTTGTGAAGTCGCTGCCCCATCCTTTGACGTACACGGTCGCTTTAGTGAGCTTAGGGATGTCCCTCATCCTCACCAGTTTCAGCTTGGCGCCTTCCCAGGGAGAGGGGATCGTATCCACGAGTTCAGTGAGGGTCTCTACGCAAGCTGTTGATGCCATCCTCAACATCAAGATGTCCCCTTTGAACTCGCAGCTCATTATTTGAATTGGGGGCCCGTCCTCGATGTTTAGGGCGTGCTCCACAATTTGGTTGTTAACCAGGTCCTCAACTTTGTTGTGCTGGTCTTTGGGGATTTTGCCGGATGCTGAACGGATATCGATCACTGCGTAGCAGAGTTCGTCTCTGTTGTGCTTCCGCGCTACTTTAGCATATGACGGTGGCTTCTTACCTTTTTCAGCAGTCAACTTCCTCTTCCGTGTCGATCGGGATACCCTTTCGGGTGCCCCAGTCTTCTCGGAGGACTCCGTTGCTGCGCTCGCTCTCTTTGTAGTTGGATTGACTTTGTTGTCGCCCTTTCCACAAAGATACAGACTAGTGTCTCTTTTGTGGGGGGTTTGACTTGGTCTCACCAATTTACTTGAGAGCGGGGAGCTCTTTTTCGGCGGTTTCGCAGTGTTCTGCTCTTCGGGAGATCTGACCCTCTTTCCAGCTTCCGAGGAGGTGGAAGGAGTTTTAGATGGCTCCTTTTGAGCATCCTGCACTTTAGCCTGTTTGCTATCCCGGTTCATCTTCTTCAACTTACGTCGTTGTGCCCCTGATAGCTTCTTCTTTTTTGTCGAGAGCTGTGCCATACAGTCGTTTACTTCTTCTACCATCTTGCTGACCTCGTCATCTATGGAGTTAGCTAAGACAGTAATGTTAATGTTTTCGTTTGATTCGGAGTCAGAATCGGATTCTCTACCTGTACTTGAAGGCTGGGTCCAGTTAGTACTCCCCCTTTGGTCCTCCTTTTCTTCCTCCTTTTTTTTGCCAGTGGCTGAAAGTGCGCTTGTTGCATTTACTGCGACTACAGGCGCCAAGGCACCAACACCTGTAGGAGGATTATGTGGCTCACTATCGCTGGATATCGACGGCACATGACTAGTGAGCAAATCAACACTTGCCGCCGGTACTGGGGTTATTAATCCCTGCACCGTAACTTTATTTTCTTCTTTCGTTTCCTTCATTTTTGTTTTTTTGTTTAGGGGAACACCCCCATAGTCCGTTTTGGTCCGCGGGGAATACGAGATTCCCTAAGGCGGTGGGCACACTGCTCCACCTCCCCTGTGGTAGCCTTAGTTAGGGCAGAGAGAACCATCCTCCCTAAGTCAGCCATAGATGAGATGGAACAGTGTGTCCATCCCCCTTCCCCTATCCGCCACCTGGGGACGCGCCCGTTAGGAGACTGACAAACTCCAGCGGGTAATCAGCCTTTAGTTATTTTTCCATGAACTCATCGTTTAATGATGTGAATATTTTTTAAATAAAAATAAAATTTCTTTTAAAAACGTGGTTCTATTTAACCGTATTCGTATAATTACCTCACCCGTATAATTACTGCATAACACATACTCCCCCAATTTTCGTTTATTGACAAACAATTCAATTAATTGTACTGTACACACATCCTTACACATCACTTAATGTTAACCCAAAAAAAAAATGCCATAGGCAGGTTGAGCAGACAAAGATAAGGATCAGGTGTGCAAAAGTTGATACAATTCTAATTTTTGTATACATTTTCGGCATTGAAATATAGTGATGCAACCGCAGCCATTTGGGCCTTATTTGATACATTTGACAAATCTTCAGATTTGTTGTACATATTTTTTTCTTATTAATTGATCGATTGCAATGAAATACTGAGTGCAACAAACGTAGATATCATACATATAAATTTTGTACGGATTTATTAAATTTATACCAGTCTCCATCTGACAGACAAGTGCAGAACTTGGGCATTTGTAGGGATTTTGAATCCAATATTTCATCTTAATAATTTTTTATTAGAGCTAAAGAAAAATTAAATAGCAATTTAAAGACAGTGCAAATTTATATTTCGCTAATGTGAAAAATTAACTTTTTAAAGCGAAATAAGCCAGAAAAATTGAAATGAAAAAAGAAGGTTTTCTGATTCGCAGATTTCCAACAACGAGAAAATTAATGTACGTTTTATTTTCAATAACTTGAAATAACTTTTTTTGATATCGAAAAAGTAAATTGTTAGTGAGCGAAATGTTGCAGTTGAACAGACTAACATCTGGGCAGAACCATTACATGCCGTCTGATAGCACCTTAAGAAAATATACAGTCGCCGTTAAAAAAAACTCCAAAACAGCCTCCACAGTAAAACAAAAAACCGAGCCGCCGCCGTAGAGAATTTGGATCGACGACTTCGGTCTCTGGTCGAGTAAATTATCTGAAAATCAGTGAAGAGCAATTCAGTTTAGACACCAAGATTCCAAGAGTGAAATTGTTGCTAAACGCTATCCTCTATTGAACAGCTTCAAAATGCCGGGTGAGCGACATGGCCAGAATAATAGAAAACACTTCAAAAACAGAGACAGACCAGTAATAAACGAAAATAATGTTGTGTTAAAGTCATTCCAAGCGTATGCCACAGAATTGGACGCAAAACATGATCGCTACGAACGCATAGTCAAGCTGAGCCGAGATATAACTATTGAATCCAAGCGCATAATATTCCTACTGCATTCTATCGACGTGCGTAAAAACAACAGGGAAAAGATCCTAGACGAAGGTCAGCAACGCTTGAACAAAGTTATCGAAGTCAATTTCAAAGCTATAGCGAAAGAATTATGCGGTCAAGACCCATATCAATTCCGCGGTGCTTACTCACCGGGGTTGCAAGAATTTATTGAGGCTTATACATTTATGGAGTATTTGACATATGTTGAAAATGGCAATAATGAAGGGGAAATGAGTGACTGGGCAGAACTCCAAAAGAAAATGAAATATTCGGAAAGTACAAACGACGAAATGGATTCTTCTAAATGTGAAGAGTTTTCTTTTTTTGTTGACCCCACTGAGTACATTTTGGGTGTATCTGATTTGACTGGAGAACTCATGAGAAGATGTATAAACTCACTGGGCAGTGGGGAAACAGACACCTGTTTATTATCTGCAAAAGTGTTGCAACAGTTTTTCACCGGGTAAGTTATTGCAGAAGTATTGTTTTAATCGAATTCATTTCGATTTCATATTATTTTTTTACTTCAAATATCAGAAATGGGTGTTTGTAACAAATAATTAAGATCGTGACGATATCTAATTGTATATTCATTTCAGGTATATTGGGTTACATGTTCACAGATGCAGAGAACTCTCTCGTAAAATATACACCATGCGCCAGAGTGTGTTGAAGGCCGAAAACGTATGCTATAATGTCAAGGTGCGTGGCGGTGAAGCGGCTAAATGGGGTGCAATGTTTGATAGCAAGCCTGGTGATGATATCGATGAAGGATTTTACTAAAGATCCACTAATTTTAACACATACATAAATATTCTATATAATAGACTTAACTCCAATAAATGTGTCTTTTATTTCAATATTCTTCAGAAAATTCCAAATGACCAGCGACAATAAGACCTAGATCTGGCTATTTTTAGCTATCTATCTTTATTATTGTATATATTGTGCAGATAGTGGTTCGGGAAGGCTGTCAAACATGTCCAACCTTAGAATTGTACAACATAACATATCCTGAATCTTAATTGTGTTTTAAAAGGCAATGTTTAAAAAAATATATGAATTACTCAAAATCTCACTGATTTCATACAAGTTCTCTGTCAGTTCATTCGTGGAATGTTAAGCAGCCTACACAGAAAACATATTGAAACAATCAGTTGAAAATTGTTTTGCCACAAATTGTGGATAAGTTGACAATTTCCATTGTTATTGTGTCGTTGAAGTGTAAGGATAGAATACGGAAAAAACAATCTATTGTAGAAAAAATATATACGTTGCTTCTAAGCTAGGCGCAATTGCTCAACAACGAAAACCTTGATATTTTTGTTTATATAGATCAATAGATAGAGTATATATAACCAAGTCAACATTTTTTAGGTGGGACGAAGTCCGCCTTTCCAGCCAACCACTCCTTAAAAATAATTTTATTTTGTACGCACCGCTGGAATGATAAATTATTCTTCAATTAAATGGTACCCATCTTTGCCTGGCCAAAATATTAGTGGATATTGTGTGTTTCACTCACATTTTCCAACTGGTCATTTCTACCTTGCAAAATAATGGCACACCTATTGAATTCTTCTCCAACCACCACAATCATAACTTTATCTTCATATTTTGTTGCATTTAACCTGTTGGCCAGTTGGTATTCTATCTATGTTGGCCAATTGCTATGCTATCCGCATTTATTTTGATGTCATAATTGTCAGAAGGTACATAATCAGTTTTTGATTTCATCATTCTAACCAATTACTACGTTCATGTAATATTTCTAAATCACGAATAATTGGTTTACTTAATTTCGGATTTATTGAACATAAACGATCAACTTCTTCATTTCCCATGAAATAAATTTTTACGAAGAGAAAAATTAATATAATATAATAAATATTTTTCAATATTTAAAAAACAATCCGTGAAAGTAGACCTATAATAGAATAGTTAACAGCATGCCGTTCTTGAACAATTTTATACTTAAATGTGGAATACTAGTCACAACTTTTAGCGAGTATTACTCTTATAAATATAGAGTATGGCGGTATAAAAGTAGTCACAACTTTTACCGAGATTATATTCAGATCGGTGGACAATACCTTCCCCTATCAAACATAAAGCACACAAACTTTATAAGCAAATACGTGAAAACAAATATGATTTTAATGGAACGATTAGACTCGGTTGACTACATTTGCTAGAAATTGAAAATATAAATAATGTCACGAAAACAAAAAATCAAAAATTTATGCAATTTCCATCTCTATTTGAATTAGATAAGTTGCGAAGTATATGTAATTTTAAGTTCTGTATTTGTACATCTTTGCGGTACAGGATTCGATCACGTTTTTGTTGCAGTTTCAGGCCACGAAGACGTTCGCGCTCCACTGCAATGCGGTACATATGAATTTGCCTAAGACGCTGTTTTCGAGTGTATGGCGTACGAATACCACGTCTCATACTTGGGATTTCATCAGATGCATCGTTCGTAGTAGAGTTTGAATCAGATAAAACAATGTTATTCGCATTGGTGGCGACGCGATGATAAGTTGTGAAATTTGCATTTTTTGATGTACCGTCTTTTGAATTGTTGGATTCTTGACAGGAGTCGACGCAATAATTTCTATTTTCATCTAAGACCTGTACATTTTTTTGCATAGGTATAGTATTACCCTCGCCGTTTGCAAATATATCTGTAATTCTCAATGTCGAATACGGCTTTGGATTTTCTATGCTATCGCCATATTTTTCATCGTCCTCAGATGAAATTTTCTCAACTTTTATATGTATTTCCTCTTGAGGATTTACGCTGATATGCAAATCAGTATCCAATATTTGATTGTCTATGGAAAAACTCGAGCATGATTTCAATGGAGAAGTTATGACGTTGTTTTCCAAAGCCTCTTTTGCCCTTTTTGCACTGGCAGCTCTAATGCGTCCCAATTGTTGTTTCAGTCTTTCCTTTGAACGATTGTAACCGGCAGCTGTCATATGCAATGCAATATCGTCCCACGCTTGTGACTTACGTTTAATTGTCATTGTGTCACTTCCTTTATTTTCTAATATAGACTGGTGCATACGCGTTAGTGACAGCAACAATTGTTTCTCTGGTTCTGTCCAGTTCGGCTGCCGCTCTCGCTTTTCTTTAGTTAATTTTTGCAAAGAGTAAACTAAAATAAATTGTAATAAAAATTTCAACATATTTCATTACATTTGCCATATCCATTCATGTTCTAATCATTTCTTTTATTTTCTTATTACCCCTTAAATCCATAGCTTGCTACTACTGGTTAATGTTAAACTAGACTACTAGAAGCGATCAACTTCAACTAATATTCTAATTTGAAAATTTTTGTAGAGTTCTAAATCTGTAACGCCTGCATACACCAAGTGGTGCCATATCCACACGATATATGAAAATATGGCCACACTAATAGCAGGGATGCAAGCCGAACTCGAACCGGGTTTTGTCTGTCAACAAAACCAAAAATCCGCAAAAAAATAAAAAACAAAAATTTGGTTCGGTTCGCCAAAGAAAAATGTGCTTAAATTTTGACAAAAACACCACAATAATGACTAACAAATATTGGTGGCATTATTTTCTCTGTTTCGTCGACCATTGGCGTAGGAACAGGGGTACTAAGCACACCCAGAACATCCAACGATTTTTGAAACACTGAACCGAATAAAAACGTTTAAAAAACCAGTGCTTCAGAACGATGAATAGTTCTCATCTCCACAAACACCACTGTTCTTTTTCGTGAGTGTAGAGTCATGATACAAATTTAAAAATTTGAAAAATTATTGAGTTGGAGCCGGTTTTCTTCACCGTCAAATGTAACGCTTAATAGAAGGCTTGCTTTCGTTACACCGCTAGCGTAGATTTTCGCTTATTTTGTACGGAGATCTAAGCCTATTGTTGTGTCCCAGACGAAGTAAAACTGCACACGCGTTTAGTATTTAATGGTTTCTTTAGAAATACACAATAGAGTTGTGAAATCAATGATATGCTAAATCAAACTGCACTCACGAATATGCGTTACAATGTAAAAATATGATTACCTAGATAAAGTGGATACTAGAAAACACTAATATAGAATTCAGTGTTGTCAAATACATTTTATTCTGATACAATACCTATTAAACAATATTTGAAATCCTCGATTTAGTTGTTGTCTTATTTAGTGATGTCAGTCACTTATGTGGACAAAGACATAATTAGCTGCGATCTAATACCGAAGAAGAAGAAAATATATAAAAAAATTGCTTCGCTAATGCCCGTCGAACGGTAAAAACATTTTTCATTTACCATCATATTTTTATCATTTATTTCTTACAATTTTCTTTTTTTGTGTTCACTAAAACACCTCTAGAGTTATCTTAGATCTATTGTGAATTAGTCAGATATTGTTTTATTTTTCCTCCCGTATGTGTAATCAGTTACTCATTTATTAATTTTTTGCTTTGAACTACAAACAATGGTGATCTTATTAACCCTATTCATACTGACGAAAAATAGTCGTTTGTCGGTTTGATTTCTTATATAAATCTGACAACTCACCCTGGGATATTTGGAACTATTTTGCAACGTCAATCGCAAAACATTGACAGAGACGACAGCGTTAATGCGCATTAAAAATTCGCGATATGGCATCAGCAGTAATGTCAATTATTGCGTAAAGAAACTAAAATGACCGAAAATGATATTGCAAACAGCCGCCTTCCGACCGGCCCCATTAAATGAATGAAAAAGTCCCCAGTCCAAACGCCATCAAGAATAAAAATTGCGCTATCCCGTGGAATAACTGGTGAGT
This sequence comes from Hydrotaea cyrtoneurina, assembly GCA_958296145.1. Classification (NCBI taxonomy): domain Eukaryota; kingdom Metazoa; phylum Arthropoda; class Insecta; order Diptera; family Muscidae; genus Hydrotaea; species Hydrotaea cyrtoneurina. The sequence goes on from OY282512.1 coordinate 42,840,378, forward strand.
TGTCCGGAAATTATTCCGCTTTTGACAAGGTGGTTATTCAGTCGTTGTATCTTCTCTCAAGCGAAGGGTACACATATATGAGAGAGAGTCTGCAATTTCAATTGACGACTGTGGAGACAGTAGTAAGCTGGCTGCCGTGTTTCATAGAGGGAATTAAAATGGATAGGTTTGAGATATAGCGAAATATTTGTCTTCGACATATCGCACTTAATAAATTGTGTTAGGAATGCCTTTGTAGAAAATAATTTAATAATTGAGGGCATATACCTTGAACAGATTTATGAAGATGATATGAATAGGGAAATTAAATTAAATTGTGCACACAACTTGAGTCAAATGTTATTAAAATGTCAAGCTATTTTTATGAATTGGATAACAATGCAATGATAACAATGCTGGACATTTTTATAATATGATTTTTTTAAGGTACGGCGGTCTAATGGAAAGTGATGCGGAACACCTAGCCTCTCCTTTTCAATGGTCAACCTCAACCACTGCCCCGAATGACTTGGTGTCCCCTGTTATAGCAAACGAGGCTCCGACCCTATGACTAGCGCAAAGCGAGATGGTGATTTCGTTTAAAGTGCACATTTTTCCTTTAGCTGTTGGCCACATTGGTTGACTAGCTAATTAAAATCAGCGAATCGGTGCGAAGTAAAACTAAAATGTTACAAAAACAAAACCCAGACAAAATATGCAACAAAAAAAGTGAAATAATAATAGAATAGATCGGAGATGTATTAATGTGTTTTTTTTAAATTCCCTCTTTCAAATTCTATTCTCATTTGTCAACAATCCCCGCACTCTCTTCCCTCACGGTTTAAATCAGCTGTTTTATGTCAAGTTTGCTTGGGTGATTCACTTCATTCTTCGTATTGTCCCTTATCAAACAAAAACAATCCGTTGTTTACGGCTTCCATAATTTATTTTATTCTGTAAAATTGTTGTGGCGAAGTATAAGTATATTGTTGTGGCGAATAAAAATATGGAAATAGTGAATTAATTATATACCGTTTAATGGCATCATCATTCTCTGATTAACAGTCGACCTCGTTCAATTTGTCTGTACAAGAATTTCGAATCTTTTCGTCTTCATAAATTGAACAATTGTTTTAATGTTATCAAACAATGGCCAACAACGAACGCGATAAAATTTTCAAATCGTGGTCAGGAATTAGTGAAGTTGCTCTCATTAAAGAGGTGGCTACCAAAGGCGGTGAACACATTCCATTGTGTAAATCGTATTGGGCACGGAAACGTAAAATACCTATCAGTGAATATGAATGGTTTTTTCACGATATCGTCCAGGCCTATGTAAATCGTCTTCTCAAAGAGCGTTTGGTCTGCAAAGCCGAAAACGTTCTACGAAACGTACAAAGGGATGTTAAATGTTTTTATTATCAATATGCTTGCGAGTGCAATGATCTGGAATTACGCGAGATGTTAATGGAACATTTGCGAAAAAAAGAACCAAATCGATTTGAAGAAGAAATGCAAGATTTAAAATTCCATTGGGAACTATTGCAGAAGATAAAAAGTTCTGATGTAATTATGGCTAATATAAAGAAACACATGAAGCGAGCTAACTTGGAATCCTTAATGGCACTAGATTCCGCCACCCAACAACATCTTATAATTGAATTATATTTTGAAAGCCGAAATGAGAGCTTATTACAACACATCAACAAATTCATAATGTGGGACTTTTTAGTGGAAACGAAACAGATTGAAGAAATTATACGTTGGTGCAAAGTACAGCAGAGCATAATGGAGACGAAAACATCGGCCCTATCGGCATTGGAAGCAAAGTATTGTCAATGGTCTATAGAATCAGAAATGTACGAGTATGCGCTTCGTTCTCTTCCGAACAATGATGATGTGTTGCGAAATTATTTTGCTGCAGCTGGATACTTTTTTCCCGACGAACGTGATCATATTGAAGCCGTACTTAGGCGTCTTTGTGTGACCGATCGTTTACATCGAAATCAGGATACCATCAAGTCATTGCACTTGGGACGTTTCATATTTGAACGTGAGTTTTATTACATTCTTTTGAATGATTTCGTTTCCGATCGACAGCTTGAAGAATTGGCGGAGGAAAATAGTGAAGAAAGCTCACTATTGAAGCTTCTACACGCATTAAAAACCGGGCCGCTTGTAAATTTGGATGGCTTCAAACAGGTTTGTGTAATAAATCCGTATACTTTATGTTTCATTTGCATTTGACCACGAATCTGACAAATGATGTTTCTATACCCCTTATTTTCGGGAGTACTGATTACACTGTTCTGCAACCAAGTCCTCCTTTGGACGAAACCAACTGATCCTAATGATCCAAATCCCATCACGTATAGATATTGAGATATCTGACTTTTTATTAATTTGTCTAAAACTTCACTTGATAACTATTCGGATTCAGGAGATCGTTATGCGTAGGGATTAGTTGGTTTTGTGTTATTTGTATTTGCAGTACTGGACCCCTGTTTAGACCGTTTGGGTTTTTTTTAATCGTGGGGACCGACGTGGAATTTTACGATTGAAAAACTTCTTAATATCTTTTCAGACATTTAAAATCAGATTACTTTGTAGAGTTTAATAAAAAAAAGTTTGATAAAAAGTCCATTACAGTTTCCGTTCTACCTACATATATTTATTATTGGCAATCTCCATCAAAGAAATAATTTTAGAGTTTGTTTAAAAAAAAATGTGAGTTAGGGTTAATTTTAGGATTTTTGTTATATAAGTTAGGGTTAATTTTAGGATTTTTGTTAAATGAATTGAAACGTGTATCTATCAACGTATAGCCCAAAAGATATTATTTGCAATTATTTACCTACTGTCAAGCATGTCCATTGGAAAAACAAGAAAAATCGAGGTTGGCTTTGCGATTTGTTAGTCGTTCTTGCGAATTCAAGGCGAACTGTAAACTGGACACGCTTGAATTGGAACGTCAAGTCGGCTGAAATCATTGTTATCCTTGGAATCGGGTGCTTCATCAGATTTTTAACAGCTAGTCTTGTTTCTTTAAACTGCAAATTGTGCGGTGGCATTCCTGTAACATCCCGTTAGTTACATAATTTAGTTAGATAGTTGACGTCTTCATTTGGATCTCACTGAAATATTTTTTTTTATAATTTGCATCAACACGCGGTAATTCTCGCTATTAAATTCTCTCTTGACGTTGGAAATTGATGCAGTGAAAGCGTCAACTGGAATTTCCCCATTGTCAATATCAAACAAATTCGATGACTTTAAGCACGCATTTATTAATTGGGTAAAAATATATCTGATTTTGGCGTAAATCTTTCATTACTTCCAACATACGTATCTGAAAAAATGGTAAGTCGACCGACATTGTTTGCATTTCCTCCTGAATTGGAGGACTTGCAGAGATAAACACATGTATTTTAGACGTTCCGTTTCGATTTTTAAATACATATCAATAGCGAATTGATTAAATAATTCCCGACATTCTCTGAATATTCTCCAAATGCTTAGATCGATGATTTCGTCCAGAAAGTAATAATACAAATGGCTCTGGTGGCAATTGGTGTCGAAATTTTAAGGCATTGCACTGTGGATTCTTTGTTCTGGACTCATAATGGTTCGCACTGGAAAAATTCGGATGCGATTTTCCTTCAAAAGCTGACAACGCTCATCGTCAGTATCATTTGCTTTCCGATTATGTCGTTGGATTGCTGAGCGTGGCAAAATATCTCGTTTAAAATAATTATTTTTTTACAAAATGTTGTGTTGTTTTTAAAAAAGTTGTCCCAAACTTTGAAACTTAAAGTCACACATTTTCAACTCAAGACTCAAATTTTTTTGATTTGATTTTTCAAAAGCCGCCTAAATTACGAAGTTTATCTTCTATATATATATATTATTATTATATAAATAAAAATGAATTGACGCATGTATGTTCTTTCATCACTTGAGAACGGCTGGGCCGATTTGGCTAATATATTTTCTGTTGTATTAGCAAATTTCAGGACAAGGTTTGTATGAAATAACATTTTTTCAAACCCCTTTGGATAAGCGCGACAAATCAAAAAATTCAAATGATGATTTTTTATTTTAATTTTGTATTGAATTTCATTTCTGAATGACATTTCAAGGAGAAAAATGGGAAAATCGGAGTGGAAAATTTAGAAGAATCAGACAAGAAATCAATTTAACAAATGGCGAATAAACGTCGTGGAAAATTTGAAGTTCGCATGACAGTAGCGTATTTATATCGAACATTTTAATGTATTGACCAATATAACTAAATATCAGAATGTATGGTTGTTTGGTAATGAGAAGATATATTATGTGTCAGTGGACCCGGTAGGTGGCACTTAGGTTCAGTTGTTTCGAAAATGCTTATTTATAGTCCGATTTTACTCAAATTTAAAATGTATATGTGTTTGGACATTGTGTATGTATTTTTGTGTTATGATATACATATGTAAATGTAGAAAAATCGTTTAGTAATCATTCTCCAATGATAACATTGCGAATAAAATTTTTTTAAACATACAAATTATTGACATAATATTTTGCTCAGTACGAGACTTTAATTTGTGTAGAAATATTGATCGAAATTCGTAGAAATATTTGTGTACACGCATCAATCCGACGATAAATCAGGAAGTAAATGAGACTCACGAAAAGCGTAGTCAGCTTTTGGACTGAATTCGCATGCGTTTTTACCAGAGCGATCCATTATGGCTCCAGAACAAAGAATCCACAGTAGAATTCCTTTAAATTTCGACACCACATGCCAGGACTATGCTGTATGTGTGGAAAGGTCATATTGCCACAATTTCCACTGCCACCAGAGATATTGACATTATTACTTTCTGGACGAGATCCTCAATTTAAGCATTTGGAAAATATTCAGGAGTACAATGTTCTAAATGACGTCATTTGGAGAGAATATTGTCGAAGCACGGGGTTTTAAACCAGCTTAGTAATTCATCATAATACAATAATAATTCATCCCAGTGGATTCTAATCACAAGTCTATTGAGATTGTGTTATCCACCGTTGTGTCATCCATCGAGTAGTGAAGGGATAGGTTATTGCGAAATCAGCCTTCAAAGTATCTCCGAAACACATCATTCGTAGGATGCATTGCAATCGCAGTTATTTTGCAGAGGAGTGGATAGATATCAATGTTCCAGTTGACGCTCCCACTGGTCTCATTTCGTTTCCTCCTAATTTTTGGGAATTCACAACGTCAAAAGAACATTTAATAGACAGATTTCCCGTGTATTAAAGGAAATTATAAGAAAATATCAATTCAAGTCGGAGGACTATTGCATTTATTTCAGTCGATCGATTCTATTACAGATCTAAATAAAGTCGTCAACTATTTAACTGAAATCCTTTTCCAGAAATGCCGTCGCACAATTTGCAGTTTAAATTAGGATCGGTTATACTTATGTTACGCAATCTTAACCATCCAAGAATTCGTAATGGAACAAAACTAGCTGTTAAAAATCTGATGAAGCACCTGATTCCAAGGCTATGTAAACATGTATAAAGCTATATCTACACCTACATGTTTCAATGTACATCTACACGAGGATCAGTAACGCGAGTTGGGCCAGATAAGTCAACATTTTTTCTAGGTAGGACGAAGTTTACCGGGTCAGCTAGTTTGAAATAAAAATATGTTAAATTGTATACAAAAATAATATAGAAAATCATCATTTAAATTTTTCGCGCTTACCTGATAGTGTTTTGAAATTTTATATTTTACACAATGTCCGAATACAATTACGAATACAAGTATCAATGGCCGAAGTATCAATTGGCCATATAGATAAATGTTCCATAAATATTTGCAATTATTGTTTTCAAAATGTTCTAAATACAAATAACATTGAAAACTTCAGAGATTTTGCTGCCAACACTGTTAGAGATTTTGTTAAGGTGCATCCATTGTATAAAATTACTCCTACATTACACACATTTTATTCTCATCGTACTGAATTCATATCGAACGTTCTTCTACCGATCAGACTAGCTCCCATGGAAACATTTTTCTCGTAAATGCAGCAGAGAATAATCAATCGAGGATATTTTAAAAAGGTTTCTGCTGACTTCCGATCCAAATATTATATCGAACCACAAAAGAAAATAATTCCCGTACATGCAGTAGAGAAAAATCAAACAGTTTTCTTCAGAGCTTCGTATCTGATTACTAGCAGTAAAATTATACTGCAAAACAAAAACCAATAGAAAGCCTTACCCAAATCAGTATTACAATAAATTCCGCAACCAGTTATAATAAATTATGATAGATCTGAAGATTTTGAAAGTGATGATCACACTAGTGCCGATTATATTGATGAATTAGCAAGTTATGACAATTCGGACAACAACCATTAGAGATATTGTGACTAAGTTAAGATTTTGTGTACGGTTTCAACATATATATATAAAAATAAGTTGTCCTATTTTATCAAACGAGAACCACTCAACCAATTGACAAACCCATACTTGCGTTGGAAAGGTCTACTTTCACTGATTGTTTTTGTGTTTTCCCATATACAATGTGGAGTTCATTTACATTTTTCATACGGGAAATACGTTTTAGTGTTATCAGTTTCAACACAAAAGCAATGCATGCGCGTGTCCTTTGAGTTCTTTAATTTCTGTGTATTCATTGGTTGTCCTTTAAATTTTCATTTATTTGTAATCATTCAGTGAAAATTAAATAAACAAAAGTAAAATTAACACATTTAAATCCACCACCTGAGCCTTTATTTTCATTGATTACTGTCAGAACACATCCAGAAATTCATTCAGTCGAAAAATTGCTACTTTCAAATGACATCGTTATGAGCAAACACACACTGTTCGCGATACATTTATGCCAACTTTTAAGATAAATAAAATGAATGTCAATTTCGATTTAAATATCGTGTCCTAAGGTCGTAAAGACTCTAAGTCCAATATTTGAAATTTTTACAGATAGGCCAAATAGGCAAACACGTGTGTCCGCGTGTATTATACACGGATATGGACTTAGGCCGATTATGTTTCAGCTGTTAAATATGTAAAGGCAAGAATTTGTTGAATTTTTTTATACAAATCGAAATATTTTGAACTTGTATTCCAAGGATTACTCAGTTAAACTGATATAAAAGTGATTTTCAACCCAATAAACGGATTTAAAAAATATGAGCAGTTTTACAGTTTTTGGGTCATGCATACCCATAATTTAAATTAGAGTATTGTTAATGGTCTTTAGAAAAACTTTTTTCTAATCCAAGAAACAGTTTTTTGTTTTAAAATTTACAGATTTCTGAAAGAATAATATGGCTTCGCAGCATGGAAGTTACATTTTTGACAAAGCCAGAATCGCCAATGGCCTTGAGCAATATATTTTTTTGGCAATAAAACTCCCATATCCGGTAACCGATGTTGTCAATTTTATTTCAATAGAATAGTGATGACTTCGACCCAGCCGGCAAAAGAGCACTCTCCATTCGATACTCAAGGCTGTGTTGAAAAACGATAAGTCGAGTACAGTTCTTTCTTTGCCATTTAGATGTTTTCTAAAGGTTTACATACCAGTGTTTTAGACATTCAAAATTTGTTACCCGTGGGGTCGTATTCAAGGCATTCCTCTACAAGAGAAATTGTATCCTCAAGCAGTATGTCTGGCATTGAAAGAATTACGTGGTTGAACGTTGCTAAAAAGGCCAAAAGGCGTTGTGTTTCGTCCTTAAAGTTATCTATAGGAATAGTCGATGGACAAAATTCAGCAAAATATTGTTTACCAAAAAGTGTAATTTGGGTTCCATTTATTAAACAACAGTTAGATACTATCTGCTGTAAGCTTTCTTCATTGGACAGTGATTGCAGTTGACCGATTGAAGAGATGTCGGTGTGTTAGATATGTGTTCTAGTATTAATTTGATGTAGTTATAAGTTAAATTTTGAATCTTGAAGCTGCTGATGGATATGTTTTATTTGGATAGATAGTTTTATAGTGATGTTGTTAGTTTGACATTCATCGGTTTCTATTTGTTTTATTATTGTTAATATCGTTTTATTTATATCATTATGATATTGTATGATATTTTATTAACATATCCCTTATTTTGGAAATGATAATAGTTTTTTTATAGCTGTGATTGCAGATTTAGAATCTGAACATATCATTTTGTATTTGTTTAAATCATAATAAATGGCTGTCGACATTGACGAATTTTTGTCAAGAATATCCAAATAGTCTATTTTTAGGAGTTCATTAATTATTTCCAAGAACAGCACACTCTTCTTCGGCATTTGAAAATAGAACTAAACGAAAAAATCTCAAGATAAGGAACAAATTCAAATGATCATACAAATTTGGCCTGAGAACGTCAAACCCTTTACTGACTTGGAATTTCCCACCTCCGAAATTGGCTTTTGTACAGTGTTATTTTCTTGTATCAATAAAATTAAAAAAATTTAAAAGAAGAGTTTTGGATTTCCTTTTGGTTCATTAAACGACCTATCAGTCAGAAAAATGTATGATTTTTATTATTTGAAAATAGAACTAAACGAAAAATCTCTAGATAAGGAAAAAATTCAAATGATCATAAAAATTTGGCCTGAGAACGTCAAACCCTTTACTGACTTGGAATTTCCCACCTCCGAAATTGGCTTTTGCACAGTGTTATTTTCTTGTATCAATAAATTTAATAAAATTTTAAAAGAAGAGTTTTGGATTTCCTTTTGGTTCATTAAACGACCTATCAGTCAGAAAACTGTATGATTTTTATTATTTCGGTAGGAACATTGAAATCAGATTCCTAAAATATTTGGTGGACAGGATGACACCTGATATTGTTGTGAAAATAAGTTGTCACAATTTTAGTAGTCTGATTTTGGATCCTCGTGAGACTTTTTTGGTTAAGAAAAGGGAAATAACATCGATTAATACAAAAGTTTGCCAGAAGTAAGAACCAATTTTTGGCAGGTTTTTGAGTCATTTTTTATTTATACCATCGTGTCCAGAAGAGTTTTTATTTTTAAGTTTTCTAATAGTACTTCTTATTTTTCCAAGTGTAATTCTGTGATATCAGATTCATGAACATTTTCCATAGCCTTCTGATGATCATCGGTCAATTTTTCTACCTTATTTCTTCTTCAGAGCGGTAAATGGTGTTTTTCGATCATCTTCTTTGATGATTGTTTCAACAGTGTTCAGCAAATCATCGATTTTGACCGGGTATCCACATTTTGCAAGGTCGTGGCACAGTTTTACGAAACGGTCTTCTTCGGCATTTGATAACACAGTTTGTGGACCCATGTAGCTCCTTCGGCAACGCACAGTGAATTCGGTCTTATAATGTCTATAGTGGAACACTACATTTTTTGCTAGCTCCTAATTTAGAGACTAATTAGTGAATAAAATGGGAAGAAAAGGTCCACCCCATGTCTGCTGTTGAAATCTCCTCCAAAAATAAATTTATCTGGAATTGTATGCAACATGTGTGAGAGGCTCTTCCACAAGCTCCCACTGGGAAATCGCGTATATATAAATAGTATCTCCATTTTGCTGTACCTTTATTTCTGTGTTCTCGACCAGGGTATCATTCGCAGGTAATACGATGTCGTATTATTTTCTTAACAAGAATAGCTACACCACTGCCTCTTCTATTCTGGCGATCGGAACTGTAGCAGCAGCAGTCTTCATTTCTTACCAAGTCTAAGAATGTAATGACCTCGTATGAACCTCGAATTGATTAAATCGGGTCTGGCATTAGCGTAAGTTTGAAGTTAATTCGTTGAAAAGAGTTCGTTATTCGAGTGTTTGTCCCAGCACTGTTCAATGGCGGAAGTGCATTCTGATTTAGATGACTGAAATTTATATTTCTGTTAAATTGGGTCTAATCTCGCTGTGAGCGAATATTATTTTTCTTTGGTTGCATTACTTACTTCGACAGTGTACAGGTTTTATAAAACTATCAGTTAAACACTCCTTCGCCCATTCTAACTGCTCTTCATGGATATAATTTCTAATATGTGCAAACGGAATATTGGAATATTTTTACTGCCATTTACAACGACTTTGTGCGTAATAAAATGTAAAATAAAGGTCGCATATTGTAAAGATTTCTCTTTTTCATTTCAGATAACTTTCTACACTTCCAAATACATTGAGAGCGCCTACAGTGGCGTGGAGTGTACACTGGCAACACTCTTCGAGTTTCTCACAAATCAACCGTCTCTGGCCAATCTGCAGTGCTCCATTACATCGGGCATATTGAAATCCCTGACATATCTCAAAATCATGCAGCAGCAGCACAACGACACAACTATAGGCATACAACACCATCTTCCAGCGGCTTATGACTTATTCAAAACATTTAGAGAAATCGATTTCAAGCGTTTAAACAGAGATGCAAACAGTTATAGAAAATTGGCCCTTGAAGATGAGGACAATAGAAATATTCATCGTTTGAACTTCGTACACTACATAAAACAATGCCGAAGTGCCTATGCCGTTTATCGGATGCTGGTCGAACAATTGCAAAATTATGGTCAACTAACGAAAGCGCATTTGTTCACTGTTTGTGAAAGTGTACATGAGGTGGCGCTCCAACAAACTTCAAACGCAGACAACGAAGTCGTTTGCCATTGCGTGGCATTTTGTGAAATGTTAGGCTTCGATACACAACAACTAAGATGTTTCTTGAAACTGAAACAATTTTTGCCGACAAATAATACAGTTTTATCCTTAGATCATAAAAATCTTTCATCTGTTATACAAGAAGCGGAACGACTGTTTGTGCAACGTTTATCGATGGGTGATGGTGTGAATATGTTCCCTTTAAATGACTATAATGCTATAATGGTGTCTAAAGCTATACCGATAAATTCACTGAATGTAGAGCAGAACGTGTCTTTAGTAATGCAACATTACGCAGCCCACAATGATTACTGGCATTTGTTGGTTCTGTTGCATTACTTCGAAATGCCTATAGAACAAATAAAATGTTTGGTAAAATATTTCGCAACTCATACCATGGGAGATCATATAGTCAGAGCTTTATCCTTTAGTGCACCAAATTTGGATGGAACTACCAACAGACGTCGGTCTAGTCTGACAAAGCGTCAGCAGACATCTAGCAAAAAAACGAGACCGGAAAAGTTTGCCACCAATACTTCAATTGAAACTATTAATTCTTCTCTTGCGTCGGGCAATAATACTTCGGGTACTATACATGGTTTGAGAGCAAAACACAATAGCGTTTTTACCGATTGTACCAACGGCGGTCCCGATCTATTTGCATTGATACTACTAAATATGAACTGTTCTAGTACGTCCAATGAACGTATTGCTGACATCAGTACATTTCTAGAGCGGGTGCAGAACCCAACTCAGTCCACTGTTGTTAAGTTTTTGCGGACCTCGATAGAACACAAACTTCCCATAATGGCAGTATTGGCTGCCTCTATTGATAAAAATGATGGAGAAAATTTGGAATGGTGCTGGATAGTATGGTTAGTAATTACTACTAACCAATGGAAAACTCTTATCCGACTAGCAGCGGGTGGCAATACGCAAGAATTTCCTTGGAATCTCATAGATTATCTTGTTTCGCAAAGCCAAATTACAGCTATTGTTCGAAGCTTTGAAATTTTCTATCCTAATAATGCTTTAGTACATTTATTTAGGTTCCTGCAGTTGTCCACCAAAAATGACTTTGGCAATGGTGCAGTTCACGAATTACGTTTGTATTGCTTAGCATGGAGTAACGAAGAAATTCGAATGCCTTTGAATTCGTGGTCACAGCGTGAGAAACTGATGAAACGCACAATACGACTGTTGCTGTTGCACATACAAAATAATTTTGAATCAGTTGTTGACCAGTTAAAATTTCTGAATTGTGTTTGCAAATCTGGATTAAGCGATATTGGACAATTAGACTTTTGCCTATTAAGACAATTCTGTGATATTTTGCAAATGGGCGTTGTTGGGTCTGCACGACGTTTTCCTCTTAATTTCATACAGTTGCAGCAAACTGAACCGGGTGCTGATCTCAAGGAATATGAACGCATTTTAGACTGTGTTTTAGCTGCGAAGGAATATGACACCGCCGTACGTTTAGCATCCTTGCTACATAAGCCTATAAGTGATATCGTTTATAGTAAATGGGTTAATTCATTGGAGTTGCAATTAGCTGTACCATCGCCGGCCAAGTTTGACAATTACATATTTCCCTTTGATCAGTATGAACAAGAAGTAAGCTCACATTCCTTGCCTCCAGAAACTTTGGTCAACTTTTTACTGTATGCAGCATCCCATTTGCCGTCAGAGGAAGCGTACAAGTCACGTTATTGCGTATTGCAAAAGGCATTAAATGTTATAAAACATCATCATCTGTTTCCGAATGAATCATTTGACCGTGACCAAATAGAATATGACATGATCATTAACTACATTGTTCTCCATGATGACACCGAAGCGGCCTCTTTAACATTGTACCACTCGGAATATTATGAAGAAATCATGTTAGCAGAAAGATGTGTACTATACAAAACATTTTTAGAACTCAAGGAATTAGCGGGCATTGACGATTTGAATATAAGTAACAAGATTGATTTGAATGAAATACATTGCAAACGATTGGAATCATTGATTCATCGCCTGCTAGATGAGGGTGATATTGTTGAAGCTTTACGCTTGCAAGAGCTTTTCGACGTTAGGCCTTTAGATTTACGTTTTATAGTATTTTGTATGGCATTAGCTGAATCGATGTCTAACGTCTATTGTATGTCTGGAGATGAGCGTCAACTTCTTGGTGAGATTGAGCGTTCGTCTTTTTCCAAATTTACCAAGAGGACTCTTTGTGGTGGTCCTGCCAGCGGAGGAGGTGGTTATTTGTCTGATAGCTGTTCAACATTGGAGTTCGAAGAGATTCCATCCAAGGAAAAACAAGAGACATTGACAGTACTCCAGGGTATAGCATCGAGATTAAAATATGGTGTAAATCTAGCGAAGCGCATTATAAGCTGTTACCGGGCCGCCATGTACTTGGATAAGGAATATATAGACGTTTTACGTACCAAAGATGTTCAGATATTACTTCAAAGTATCTCGGAAGAAGGTTGCCTACATCGTTTATTGGTAGTCAGTGACATATTGACGTCAACTCACATGGAGCCTCAAGAAATAGCTGAATTGTTGGCTTTGGAAATTACTACCGCCGTGGTTAGACCTCGTTTTTATATATTTAGTCCTGATCAACAAGAGAAATTAGCATTTCGTAATGCCGACCTGTGGGGTTATAATATTGATCGTGATCTACATCTTTTTCTGGAACTAACGCCAGACCGTACAAAACTTGGTGCCTGTCTTCTAGAATACTGTGATGCCCTAAAAGATTATCGTAAATATCAAGACCAAAAATCATACAATGTAAATATTTATTTTGAGAATTTAGCGGCGATTATTGCTCGTTATGGACAACCCAGCAACAATGGCAACGTCATCAACATTAACAACACGGAATTGAGTACGGTTAGCACGAATCCAACTCAAGTTCTTTCTCATAAAAAAAAAAACATTATTTATATTGAGCTACTAATCAAAGCACATCAAGCATTTGTACACGAATGCTCCATGGAAGGCATAGCAAATGTATTAAATCGCACCAAAGTTTTGAATAGAGTTCTTGCCACGGCCAAGTCATGGTCGTTAATTGTACGCATGCTAACTGGCATTGGACGGTATCGAGAAATGTATTTCTGTTTCGATACCTTAATCGAAAATGAACAATTTGAATCATTGCTGGGCCAATTTGATGAAGAAAAGACGGTAGGTTTACGTCAAGCTATTTTGGGGTACCTTCGAGAATATTGCGCACCACAACAAGGTAAAGACCTTTTTAAATTGGCCGCATTGCACTTTTTAATGTACAAGGACTTGGCTGAATTGTGGGAACAAGACGCTCAAGAAATTTTGAGCAGTGTGCATATTAAAATGCGTCTACCGGATGAAGGTGCCTTTGGTCTAACAAAACTCCGCTGTACTTCAGAAGTAGTTAATCAACTCACACAAGCACTCGAATATAATGTGCATGCCACAGAAAATTACTTGTTAGACAATAAACTTTTGATGGCTCAGAAAAGTGTTTCTAAAGCCGAACTAACTGCAACGCAAATCGATTTGGTCAATAAAGGTCTGGAGAACCCTGCATCTATGAACGGCCATCACTGGTGCTTCTGTGTTATTCGATTGAAATCCAGACAACATTTTAAACAGTTGGTTAATGATGAATTGAGGTAAGAAAAAACATACATACTTTTGATGTCTTATATATATTAGATACACGGCAAATTAAAAAAGGGGAACTTAAGACTAAGTACACAGCTAATAACAAAGTAACAAAGCTCCCGGGTCTTGCATAGATTATGTACTTAATGCTATATTATATACGACGACACGCAGGTGAATAATACAAGAATGAGAGATAATTCGTGTTTGAAAAGTATAGTTGAAAATTTCTCCAACGTATCGCATGGGTCCATTTGGTTACCTTACCTTAGATTCAGCATAAACAAATCCCTTTGAATCTTATTAAATGATCTGAAAATCTAACCAATACAGAATCTCACAATCATCTGCACTAGAACCTTCATCGCTGTGTGTGATACATTAAAGGAAATGGACAACCCATATATTTTCAGCAAAGTATCAAAACGTACGTCAAAATATCTAACATTCGTCCTGTGCCGGCCAAAAAATGTTTTCAGTTATTTACTTTCTGATACAACAAAATGTCTGCACTTGCCCGAAACGTTTCCAAATACCATTGAAATATCATCGAACATTGGTGTCGAAACAGACTCTGCGGAACAACACAATTTACACTGTAAATTTTACACAGTAAAGAAAACATTGTAAATAAAATCCTCTACTACATTTTAAATAACCGATGGAGGAGTAAGTTTTAAGTTGATGCAAACGCTGACATCCATCTCTAATGACTTCCCCATTCTCTGATAAAATTTTTGATTTGACGATTTGCCTTTGATGGAAAAATTGTTCATTCGATTCACTGGTCCTGTATAGAATAATCAAAGAAGTTTTTGAAGATATTGTTTTTCAAGTTTTTTAAAATTATATTAAATATGTTATTAAAATATGTTTTATTTTTTCTAAAAATTCTGTATTCGCTTTTTGTGTTATCTACAAGAGATTATGTGCGATATTAAAGTAACCCATGGAATTCACAATTTAAAGGGAAGGATGTCAACGATTGGCAGTTCCGAGTGAAAATACACCTAGATTCGCTGAACTTACTGTATGCTCTAACCGACAATCCTCCGAGTGATGCTGCTGAAAAAGCAGAATTTATGAAAATGGACAATAAAGCTAAGGACAGACTTGGTAACTTTGTTCACTACAACTGCTTAGCAGTGTACGAGATAAAGATACGTGAAGCAGTTGCAGTTCGTTTTCCACGAAATATGTTATGATCCAGTTACTTTTGACGAAGAAATTGGAAATTGAAGAAGTTGTGTCCCAGGTATTATTATTCGAAACCCTTGTGTAACACTGGACGATTGAGATGTATTGGCCCAACTATTCTCAAAGCATCCGGAGAAGTATGGCCCACTAGTAACCATGGATGGAAAATTGGACTTAAATTTGGTAAAAGAAGGTTTAATTTCGAAGAGGCAAAACTGTTGCATCGAAATGAAGAGGTATCTGTTGACAAACCCGCCTTTTGAAGCAAGTTATTTCAAAAGAAGAAGACATTTAATGGTTAGTGTACGGCTAGAATTAAAGATGCATCTAAAGATACTGAATTAATATTTAAATTGGATTCAGGTGCAAGCTATACACTTGGCAAAAGACACATACTTTTTTACCAAAACTAATGAATTGGTCACCCTTGTGGAAATAATTGTTGCCATTTATCAATTTTAGCAAATACGATTGGAGAAATAAGTGAGTAATATAACATAACAATTTAAACAGATTGTAAACTCAGTTAAAGTGTTAATCAAATCACTTTTTGGCGGAGAATAATATCAGAAGCATAAACAACTACTATATAGAAACAAAAACGCCAGGGGTATACATTTTGGGGTGACATTGTAAAAAAGTTGTAGACTCAATTTTGCAAAAGTCTATCTTCAAAACCGTTCACCCACGCTTCATTATGGAATTTGATTCCTTCAAATAAGATGTTTATGGTTAGTTATACTTGGATGTCCAAACAAAATATTTTTGAGAAATTTTCAGATTTTTTGGGAAATGTTTAGGGTTGGCACAAATCGGATTTTCTCAAACAATGCTTTCTATGTTTATTGGAGTCATTATTTTAAAATGTTCGAGCTTTAATTTAATGTATTTGAATCATAGTTTTGACATTTTGTTTTTACTCATTTAGCTGTCACATATTATTTTATTGGGATATTTATCGATGCAACTAAAAAGACTTCAAAACAGCTACTAGAAAGTAAAAAAGAAAATCCTGGTCAAAATACTGCTAAGAACTGGAGTAAACAACGAATGCCGCCAGACTTTAAATACTCTCTAAGGACCGCAACACACCAGGACACAGGATGTACCGATACTTTCCATGTTGTAGAGAGGTGACGGAAACAAAGGAATTTCCTAGCGAAATCCCACGTGCAACAAAAGTACGACTGAACTGATCAAATCCATTGTAAATGACGGATTATTCCCGCCGTAGCTACAAGAATGTATAGAGACTATTATGCCATGGATTCGAAAACTCGTTTTGTTTAGTCTGTTACGGTCTAATATACCGAAACAATGGAGAGAAGACAGAGTGGTACTTATCCCCAAGAAAATAAACCACAACATGGCAACATACTGTAGTCTTATTATTTTATTTTATTTTTGGAAACAGCATGTCTGCCTGTAGATGTAGATCACTGAAAACAGCCCTGTACGATGTGGAAAGCTTTACCGAAGATACCCTCTAAGCATCATACTCCACCTTTCCCTCGACCTTACCACAACGGGTACCACAATAGGCCAATTTAAGTCTTTCGAGTGAATCTGCTCTCACAAATGGGCTACCCATACAATCTAACCTAACCTATGGTTGATACACTTATAAATACATTAAATTAAAGCTCAAACATTCTGCGACAGTCTGTGAAATAAAAACACTTTTTTGTTAATATAAAGAAGTTCTTCCACATCTCTTACAATTTTTTTAAAAATGTAAAACACTGCCCCAGACCAGATTTTTTACTTTCTTTTGTTTATAATTCATTTATATTTTCAGTGTTCCTCAGGCGCTAATACTAAGTCGAGCCTATGGCTACGATATTAATTGGGCTGAAGCATTACTATCGCAATATGTGATTCAGAACAAACAATTGTATCTAAACGATTTTCTACAACAGCTTGATATTACAGACGACATTATTGAAAATGTTGTTAAAGGGTAAATATATTCATTTATATTTAAAACTTTCACTCATTTAAATGCCAATTCTTACAGATTCCAACTTTATGGTAAACAGCAAAGAATTACCAAACAAATGGATGAACATATAACACAAATGATTGAATTAGTTTCATCGATTAGCCTCAAATATAAGCTGTCTTCGTTGCTCACATTAAAGTCTACAATATTGTCATTGATTAATAACGAAAGCATTCATTTCCTGAGAGATATCAAATTCGGGCGTCGAGAAGAAAATCGAAATACCTGATTTGCCAACATTGGCGCAATGTTTAGGCATAGACAATTCCAATGATAAAAAACATTTAAACAGTCTGATTTTAATCATTTACTATTGTTACACCTTCTTGTGTTTATACGAGTTTATTATTATATATTAATTAAATAAAATGTTATATCTTTACTCAATATATTTCAATCTTATTCCCGTAATATATTATTTGGGGCACAGCGAACATTTGAAAAATTTAGGCGGTTAAAAAATAAAACTGCCGTGTGAAACGAATGTCATTTCATTTGGCCAATTATTATAAATTGGAATAGCCCAATTATGAAAGAGAAAAACCTCCATGTGACGCTCGAATGTATCATACACCACCAAAAGTTCGGCTAGATAAACGAACACCTCGGTCCTAAGAGTCACAGGAATTACCCGGCCCATCAACCCGGACTTCGTCTGATTCATAAAATAAATTGAAAATCTTATTTGCCTTTTGCTTCCTTTTTGTCCCTAATCATTTCCCTAATGTCGAACTTCCGTTGGTGAATCCTTATATTGTTGTCTTAATGTTCTGCAGAGATCTGGCCGTTGAAAATTTTAAACTGTTTGATAGAATCGCCAGAACCAATCATTCGCTTTGCCATCAAATAAAGCACCCGCATTTCCACATAAAACATCGAAATTACCATTCAATGTTTGTTTATGCAAAGAAAAAACATAAAGAATGAACAATTTTAAAAGAAAATAAAATAGTGCGTCGTCCGGTCAACCGGCCATTTCACAATGAACGGATGAGAGACCCTGTATAGCCGTGTATTCCGACTAAATGTTCTAACTTCAGGGACCAGACGACGGATATCTGATGAACAGATACCATTAAAATATCTATAGATAATCTATAAATATTATCTTGTCAGGAACAATATTAAAATCTCTCGTTACCTTCACAGGACACCTACAAAAAAATTAACGGATGGACGAATTCATTCTCTCACAAATCACACCCACAAAATAGATATAAACACACGTTAAAAAATTTATAACATGTTGGTAGCCACTGGACAAATGGTGGTAGGGTTTTTTTTTTTTTTTTTTTTTTTTTAAGGCCAACACTCAGGGGATGCCCCCTATAAATGCAATGCATTGTGTTAGCGGAAGGAAATTAGGGTATCGGAAGGAGGAAAGAGGGAGTAGTGTTTGTTGACATTTGTTTTGAATTTCTGAATGTCACAACTGGCAGGAAATACATTTGCTGGAAGATTATTCCACATACGATCGGAACGAATTTTCTCTATAGTGCGTCGTCCGGTCAACCGGCCATTTCACAATGAACGGATGAGAGACCCTGTATAGCCGTGTATTCCGACTAAATGTTCTAACTTCAGGGACCAGACGACGGATATCTGATGAACAGATACCATTAAAATATCTATAGATAATCTATAAATATTATCTTGTCAGGAACAATATTAAAATCTCTCTTTACCTTCACAGGACACCTACAAAAAAATTAACGGATGGACGAATTCATTCTCTCACAAATCACACCCACAAAATAGATATAAACACACGTTAAAAAATTTATAACATTTCATCCCACATTCCGAACCGAAGACCCACGCTGAAATTGATAACCTTACAAACAGTTTAACTTTAGCATTTAACACGTCTATAAATTCACCATGAACCAAAGTTGAGAACAGAGGTAAAAAGAAACTAGACCCCCTTAGAAGTCTTGCAGGAAACTACTAGGGCGGAGCAATACTGGAAAAGATACAAATACCAACTAAAAAACCTACAAGAAGAAATTGAGGTCTCCACAGCGAGCATCTTGGAAAAACTTCTGTGGTAGTATTGAAAGTATATCTGTCTCATCCAGACAAAGTCCTTTCCACAAATCCCATTTCTTTACTATATCGATAAGAGCCTAACGGAGAACATCATCAAGTGATGAATCTGTAATCCACCTACACAATACACACTTCCCAGGCAACTCGGTGGAAGCCACACGGTCGGAAATACCAATTAATCTGGTCACTTCGAACATCGCAGGGGACATTGTGAACAAAGAGACTATTCTGGTCGGTGGGGAGCTTCTAACCCTCCAAATCCCCCGTTCCTGATAGAATAACACCAGCGGTGATTAAAAATTAACTAGAAATATTGACATCCTGGATCCTAAATCTATACACTAGTTGCATCAAGTTATCATTCATTCCCGCCAAATGGAGCGGTTTTCATTCCAAAAGCAGGAAAACCATCACACACTAGCTCGAAGGACTTCCGACGTATCAGTCTCTCATCCTTCCTTCTAAATACCCTAAAGAGGGTGATAGACGAATATACATATGCGCACTACATTTGCAATCGGGGGACTATCTTCATGCCAACATGTTTATAGTAGAGGTGAGTAAAAGTGAGCTACGTAGAAAAAATTATCTAAACGGAAGGAATACACTCTCAGTGCCTACCTACCGGGATCGATAAAATCGGCATTATCGGTACTCGATGTTGATCAAAGACTCATCGAATTAATAAATGGGTTACTTGCGCTAAGGCGTATAACATTGGCCCTAGGCAACGCGACTCTTACAAGAAGGGCGTACAGAGGCATCCCTGGAATCTAGCTCTGGATAATATCCTAATAGAGCTAGAAAGTATAGGCTATAGAGTTGTCGCTTATGCAGACGACCTGGCGATTGCAGTACAAGGAAAATACCCTTCGACCTGCACAGTGCACTGCAAAATCTAATTACGGGAATCTCAAGATGGAAATCAGAGAACGGGTTGGGAGTGAACCCAGAAAAAAACCGAACTTGTTGTTTTTAGTAGGAACCACAGAATTTCAGAAATTGAGCCACTGACACAGACAGCGCAAAGAATGTGGGGGTGATTCTTGACAAGAAACTTACTAGATTTACACTACTGGTGTCCGTATGATACTGCCTTAGGGCTTCGTTGTTTGGTGGCCGGTATTAGTATTATTGTCGACTTACCTGAGTCTCTTATCAAAAGTTCAGCGATTAGCAATGATATGCATTACAGGGGCTCTACGTACTACCCCTACAGCGGGTCGAGACACCATTCTTCACCAGATACCACTTGATATTCTGGACAGGCAAATAGCTACAGCGTCTGCAATCCGCCTTAGACAATCTTCCCAATGGGTCAACAGTTCCATTGGTCATGTAACGATTTTACGGAACCTACAACAATCTACACGAGTAGTGTGGATTACTACATAGTACCCATTGCAAGTTTTGTGAAGAACTTCGCCACGCATATTCCCGATCAATCCGATCTACAGGGTTCACCGTCAAGAGGTGTTATTTTGAATCACCCGGTATTTCGGTAGCTGTCACTTTTGAAGCTTTTATTCTTTGACATTTAACAAGTAGAAACTACGCCAGTACTAAAAATGGAACGATAAACGCCTCAGCAACGCATTAAAAAATGGTAAAAATCACAGTTAACGTTTCCGGGCCGGTGATCACAATTGGCCACCGAGATCTTGTGATTTAACACCTTGCGACTTCTTCCTTTGGGGCCACGTGAAAGACACGGTATACGCCAACAGCCCAGCGTCGATCCAAGACCTCTAAGAAAGATTTCGTGAGGCCATCGAGGATCTCAAAAAATTCAATTTTTCTTTGAATGCCAAAATAAAACCTCTTGTTGGAGAACCCTGTAGAACATGAAGTTTTTGGTAATTTACTGCCTCTTTCCATAAAACGAATTTGTTCGTTCGTTACAAATTGTTAAAATTTAAGGCGCAATAAAATGGATATTTGTCAGTAGAGAGAGCACATTCTATTGATATTGTGTTCCAGATGTCCATATCTATCATATATCTTAAAACCAGAATTGAATTATGTCTGAATCCCATTTTATTACGGTTCCAATATTGAAGATTTGTAACGAACGAACAAAATCGTTTTATGGAAACAGGCAGTTAAAATCTTTCCAAAAAAGAAAACATGAAAACCAAATGCCCAAATTGCCATTTTTCCGTAATCTTTAACTTTTTTTATTTAATTTCAGACAGTTTTTAAGAAATACATATGTAGGTATGTGTATGATTTGATATTGTTATTGGCTTTCCTCACTTTGTTAAATACAATACCCTCTACATACATATACAATAATGTGTGTTCAAACACACATACAGGCAACAGGTTCGAAAGAATTTAATTAAAAAAAAAAGTACGATCACTAATTGTTCTTCACATCTTCATAAAATGCTGGCAATTCCGATTGTAAGCGTAATAATCGTACATATGTAACCAAACGCCAATCATGAGGGTCTTCATTGGATTGTATAAATGTTGACATATATGAAACAAGTTCCTGTGAGCCATCTTGGTCTAAGTCTGCAATAAGCATCGAGTTTTCTTGATTGTTGAGGTCAGGTTGACAAACGACCTCTTTGCGATCGTTTCGACAAAACTGGATTATATTACTTTGCGAGGTATTTTCAATGCGTGTATCGGCGCCAATGAATAGTACCAATATTACTGATTCAGTAATCATTTGCATTTTATAGTTATCCATCAAAATACTGCTGCCTGAAGATTTCTGATTGGTAGCATTCGAAGGCGATGTGTTGCGCTTAGAACGTCCCAGGTCCATTTTAATGTTGAATGCAGAACGTTTGTGGATGACATGTTCGAATGCATCGAATTCGTTGCCGTGTCTTAAACCACGTCGACGCCGGTCGTTTTTATGACTTCCGCCACTATTTTGTACGTGGTTTTGTTTATACGTTTTAGAAGTACTCTCTTTTGAAGGAGTTTTCATTGACTTTAATTTGTTCTTTGCCGTTTGAGTCTTCTGGAACGTTTCGTTGCCGCGAGGATTGCTATTAGAACCGGATGCTGTCGTCTGACTGTTAGACTGCGAAACTGTTTTCCATTTCCAAAATTTCATGACGAATCCTGACATATTTGGCTTTGTGTTCTTGAAATGCCATTGAGCTGGAACCATTCCATACATTCCGTTGCTTGTAAAATTACGCAGCGTGTATACCTTTCCATTGCGATTCTCGCTTAGGATAAGTGTGACATTACAATCTTCAGGGCACTTTCCTCGATTTTCCACGACAAGTTCGCGACCACTTAGCGAATAAATGTTGCGCTGAGAATCAATATCTTTACGTTGTCCATAATGACGATGCTGTGATATTTTTGAGGCTGGTACAAGTTTTTGTCCAATCAAGGATTTATTTGTAATTAAAGAAAAAAGTTCGGCCAATGTTTTAGATCTCTGAGCTTCTGTGTTATTGTGAATGCAATTAAACGATACCGTTTCAGCATTTTCTAGCTGTAATTTTCGAAGAGTATCACATTCGACTACTTTAAACCCGTCACCAATTGGCTGGCCGCGGTGACCCGAAAGTATCCTCAAAAAATTTCGTTGATCAAACCCACTTTTATTTGTTCCATCACTTTTGCGGGTATAGTGCTTTGCCAGCTGGTCAGATCCAGTACTTGTCACCATTAAAATATCCAAGACACCGTCATTGTCCAAATCCGGCAATATTACCGGAAAGTCGAGAGCATCGACTTTATGTGCTGACCGTTCCTTATAACGCCAATGCCACTGTCCAGATACTGGATTTATAGCCCCTAATTCACCATACTCATCGATTACCAAACAATCTGGCCTCTGATTTCTATCAACATCAAGTAGGGTGCAATCTATAGCTACTGGCTCATCTGTCATCTCGTCGAACCAAGCAACTGCTCCCGAACTACCAATAAGTGAGATGATCCCATTTCGCTTCGAATTGTCGGGTCGAAATTCCGGAAAAAACGCATCACCACGGTACAAGAATATCAAGTTATTCTCCCAACTTCGCAGGCCACTAACAATATTTACTCCACCTTTCAGTTCGATTTTCGTATAATTATTAAGCCAATTATGTGTTTTTACGCGATCTACTGCTGCGGGACAAGACCCTTCTTCACTACATGGTATCACCCATACAAATACTATTACCGTTAAAACGCAGAGCAAAAGTGAAGCAACGAAACAACACCGTCTGGCAGGTGACATTCGTTCCAGCGGAATATCCTTTGTACAATCATTTCCACCTAGAATGGCAACGTTGTCGGCATCGGTTTGATTGCGTTCGTCGTAGTCGCTGTTGAAACTAGAAAAGTTGTGGCTTGTATCGCAGGGGCCTCCACTATCCGAATTGACACCTACGTCGGACATCATAACCGAACGAAGGTATGTATTCTGCATACTATTGTTTCGTAAGGTTTCCATTTTATGACCGTTGCCTGGAAAACAATAAAACAAAATACATTTAAACGTTGCATATATACAAGCCATATAAATATTTGTAAAATCCATCTTGGCTTGTTTCGTAATAACCATTTGATACATAGTATTTAAAATTAGGAAGGAAATTTTTAATTTTTGTACAATGATCGGAGGAAAAAATTGTGTTCATGTACATCAATTTGATACCGAATTTTCGAATTAATGCCCGAGAAGTCTTGGCAATGGCGTTTTTAGGTAAAGAATACAGACAATATATATATAGACTGAACGCGAAATAGATATAAGAAAATGCTGAATAGGTTATTTCATTTTCGGAGGTATTATGATTTAGAGACCTATGAAAATGAAAATTAGACACATATTATAGCAATCACTTCATACACCAAAATTAGGCCAGAATCAGTATAATATTTACGGTATTTTATTCATTAGGCCAGAATCAGTATAATATTTACGGGCGATTATTCTGTTACTCGAAAAGGTTGGTGATTTTACCCATATTCGAAGCAATGTTTTTGTAAAACAGTCGCGCAGACTCCCTATGACACGCGGACGTCAAAAAATTTTACTTGAAGAGTAAATCTGTAAGCATCTATTGGGATGAGTTTCCATCAATCCCATATGACTTCAACAATACCTGATAAAAAAAAAGTCGTCTTTGATACGAAATCGTGAAAGTAGTAAAAGTGCAAACAAATCAATGCAGTCTACATTATTCCATACTAATTGGTATTTCCGCCAGAGTGTCAACGCGTAAACTGTTTCTTTATATGAATTTTGTTTTTTAGTTTTACTTAAACCGGAATTTCTGAATTTTATATTTAATTTGCACATCAATAAATAATTAAATTTTATAAATGATAAATGTTGAGCCTTTACTTTATATACAAAATTGAGGTTCGGTTATCGCAACCGGCAGTTATATCTCTGAATGCAATTCTTGAAATAAGACACCCTTTTCACACAATCCTAAGCTACTGGAGAGCTATTACAAAATTAAAATAAAAGCAATCAAATAACAGTTTTTTAAAAGACGATGCTCTATATCTCATTTGGTTCAAAAACAAGCTTCGACATTGGTCTACCATTTGAAAAAAAATTGAATATGTAGTTTAAAATAGTTCACAGTTAATAAAATTAAAAAAGTTGTACTGTAAATGCTAAGCTGCTGGAGAGCTATTAAAAAACTAAAATGGAAGCAAGCAAGTAATATTGTTTAATAGAGGTTTCTTCAATTTAATAGCACAACCGCAGCAAACGTTGCTGGAAATATCCATATGTGTATAAGACGATGCCGTATATCTCAATTGGCTTAAAAATAGCTTCGACACACTGCATTACGGAATGAAGAACAAAGATTACACTTATATTTATGGAACATATAATTTGTAGTTTAAAATAATTCGTGTTAAATAAAATTAAAAAAAAATTTGACTGCAAATTACTATTAATGGATATTGTCGTACAAAACAACCGTTGATTTATAATTTGAATGCACTTAACACGTGCATTAAAATAAAACGTTAGTTTTAAAAAACAGTTAAATAAATAACTTCGAAGCCGACTACATGCACTCTGCACCACCACGAATATTCTGTGCATTCTTTAGAATTTTGAAATAACTCAGCAGAAATCACCTCTGAGCAAAAAGACAATTGTGCGGAATACTATACACGACCATAATGCTTAAATGTTTTATACATACGTAAGTATTTCCAGTGCTTTATTGGACAAGCAAACTTTTTTTGTATAAAGATTATTTATCTCAGTAAAAAAATATGCTGTGCTGTCATCAAAATCAAAACGATGCGTAGAAATAAATGTGGCCAAAAGTTACAAAGCAGAAAAAAACAATAAATGTTTACACAACACACGCAAACCATCCCCCACCTTGACTAAAAGAAATGTTTTTGTAATGAAAAAGGTACATACATACTATATGTGCAGTGAAATACTGACGTATAACTTGCTGAGTTCAAATTAGATTTACCGATTTACCAAACACTCACGAATACATTATGTACATACCTATAATATTGGATCCCTTTTGTTGCAAATGTGAATTTTGATATAAATTTCTCTCCAACTGACGCTGACGTTCGATTTGTAATTTACGACGGTTCTGCTGATAAGATGATTTTGGTTGCAAATTGAGAGTGTTGGGCGGATTTGGCCTATTGTTCGCTTGTGTCGTTGACTCTAATTGCTGGTGATGTAAAAATAGTTCCTGCTGCTTCTGAAGTCGGTGCTGTATTTGATGGTGTTTTGTTGAGTTGTGGATTTCTTCTTCAGATTCGGAATCTGACATAGCCTGGTTCAATGGAGCATATATGCCCTGGTGCTGTGGCGTTTCCATAGAGAGCATTGTAACTATGTAAATATATCGTAGAGTAACACCCGAATCAAACAACTAACGTTTTAAATAAATCAGTACTTTTTACTCACCATTAAAATAACAAATATACCGTATTTCCGTAGCAGTATCCACATATTTTTCCTATTTAAAGCATAAAAGGTGTTTCACGATAAATTTAATTTACGCCTTAATTTTCGTGTATATTTTCCGATAAGGGGATACGGGAACACCCGAATCACCCAATTCTTCTTCTTTATGTGAGCGTGCGTTGTACGTTATCCATTTCATTTTCCACCATGGTCGGTTTTTCTCGATTTCCTTTAACGCCATGTTTGCTTTTCGTCGATTTCCTTTTCAGCCACGTTCGGTATTCTTCGCATTTCGTGGTTTTCACACTTCCGAGTGTTTTTTTTTTCCTGTATTCCGTTTGCCCACCATTTTCTAAACATAGCGGCTGTTTTCCGAACGGTTGTAAATTCCCGTGTTAATGGCGGTACGCAAAGCGAATATTCACGAAACAAAATAAATCCAGTTAAGGGTGTTCATTTAAAAAGCTCACATGTTAGTACTATGTACAATAACAGATTTTTTTGTGTATGCTTTATTGATTACACCGTGTTACAAAAAATAGATTTTTTTTCTGTCCTATGAACCAAATGCACATATCGGCAATTCCACGGTGTCGAACGTGACCGTTGTACACATTCAAAGTGCAAAAAAGGTCAGAATAAAGTATATGTATTTTAGATTCATCTTATACATATTCGTACAGGATCATAGTAGTACTATCACCGGTGGTTTAGTTTTTTTCAGGCGAAATAGTGATAACAAAATAAGGACAAAACAGGGAGCGGGTCGAACGCGACAAAAACAGAAGTAGTTTCCGTGAACATCTTCAAAAACATGAGAATCAGCGAAATCAAACAGAATATGTTATCGACGAAAATTGTAAAATGTTAAAAAATGACAAAGCTTTCGTATCCTCTTTATTTCATAGAAATATCATGGATAGTTTTTTTACATTTAATTTTTAGGTTGGTTCGAACGTGACATGTCGAACGTGACATTTTTTCTATGACTATCATATAGACAAATTAGACCAAAAAGTACCGTTATTCCTAATTCCTTTTGATTCGTCACTTCAATTTAAGATTTCTTATGCTCTTAGAAAGATTATTTATAATAAGCCTCTTTTTACATAAGCCTCTCTTTACGAAGGAAATTTTAAAAAAAATGTGCATTTAAAAATCTGAAAATGATCCAAAACTCCAATTTTCCACTTTGCAATTGTTTTTCGTAAATTTTTGAGTAAATATACGTGAAATTCTTTAATTTCATTAAAATTTGAATATTTTTGTATAGTAATATATTACATTAATGTGATTTTAATAACTTTTAATTTTTTCATCACGGTAGACCTTTTGGTGGAATTACCCATATTCGGAAAGAGGGGAACAAATAAAAATACACATCGCGACCTTAGGACAACAAGGTTCTAACTTACATTTTTTTCAAAAATGAGTTATATATCACATCGCTCTAAAGCGGCTCTGCTCTTTCGATTGGCGTTCTCAGTTTTTTTTCTATCTCTTACAGTTTCTGAGATATTCAATAAAAGTAGGTTCTAACTACGCGTTTTTGGTTTGAGATTCAGTTAAAAAGGTTCTAACAGACTGATAGAACCTTGTTAACCGAGAAAGCATATATTATTTTGCAGATAGAACCATGTGGAAACTTTAATTGCAAATAGAACCATGTTGCTCGGATTCAAAGGATTTCTACTCATTAAATCAAGAAGGAAAGTCAGGTTATATTTTGAAATCAACTAAGAGAATTGAAAGTGTTCGAAAAAGCAATAAATCGGGAAATTCGCGACGAAACTACTCTTTTAGCTATTTTGTAGAATTGTCTGGAAACATGATTCGAGTTTGTAAGCCATTTTGGCTTGGAACTTTTGCGATTTCCCAAAAACCAGTTTACAAAGCACACGAAAAGAAAAAAGTGTAACTGGGGTAGCTAAAAAATGCGATAAGGGGTTGAAATCCAAAAACCGAATTCCTGAAGACAAGGTTTCTGAAGTAAAAACACATATTACATCATTCCCAAGGATAGAACCCCATTATTGCCGTGCCAAAACTTCGAAGCATTACCTTGATCCAAATCTCAATATTACTAAAATGTACAACTTGTACAAAGAAACAGTTCAAAACCCTGTCAAAGAAAGCTTCTACAGGTATATTTTTAACACTAACTTCAATTTGGGTTTTCATCAACCCAAATCTGACAGGTGTGGAAAGTGCGAAGCATTTTCTGTAGCTGAAAAAGAAAATAATTTGTCCAATGAAATGAAAAAAGAAAATCAGATCCACCTTAAACTAAAGCAAATGATGAGAGATGCAAAGGCTTTGGATAAGGCTTCAGGTACTCCAATATTAACTTTTGATCTTCAAAATGTGTTATCCTGCCCCCGAGCGGAAATTGGGCCCATGTTTTACAATTCAAAACTTAACGCTTATAACTTAACAGCACACTTGTCAACATCAAGAAAAGTATACTGTGCTTTGTGGACAGAGTATACTGGCGGAAGAAGTGGGAACGATATTGCATCAGCCTTACAAAAAATTCTCGAAAAAGTATTCGAAGACATCAATATCACTAAGCGATAACATGGAGCGATTCCTGCGTGCCTCAAAACAAAAACTCAATTATGGCCCTAGCAATGCAGTATTTTATGAAAACTCATCCCGACGTTGAAAGTATTACTATGAAATACTCATTACCGGGACACTCAGCGCTCCAAGAAGTTGATAATGCTCACAGCCAAATTGAAAAACATCTCTCAGTCAATGAATACTTTTCACCAATGGGGCTCATAAGGTTACTGAAAAATGTAAACATCAGAAACCCATTTGTTGTCATACAGATGCAACCGTGTGATTTTAAGAATTTTGGAAAATATTCAAAAATTAGCTTTGAATACAAAAGTGTACCTTTTTCCAAATTAAAAATGTTGAGATTCACGCAAATACAGTATGAATTGCAATACTCGTTGGATTATGAAACACTGAACATGACCAGTACCGTGATAAGACGAACAGTAACACGACTTCGGAAAAAGAAAGGAGAAAAGCAGGAAGTTCCAATACTGCAGGTCATTGAGACTGTTACTTTGAAGACGGGTGGTATATCCCAAGAAAAATCGAAACACCTACTGTCTATGTTTAAATACATGAGCTCTGCTGACCAAGCATATTATAAAGTCATCCTTAAATTGGGTATGTATTACAATGATTTTCATAAAATTTAACTATATCAAAAAAAATATTTTTCTTGTGTTTTTCAGATGACGAAACCGCAGAATAGTCCAGTCGTTTTATATCAGATATATTCGAATTTAAGTTCCTTTTTTGTCTAATCATAATATAGGTTAACTTAATTTACTAAAAACTATAATATTTATGAATTTAAAAATGTGACTAATTCTAATTATATTTTCTTTAATTAATAGGAGAACTATTTATTTTAAACACCTTTTATAAAAATACAAAATAAAACCATAAAATATATTAAAAAACATTGAAACTCATATTTCATTATCCTTATGTTTATTACTTTTTTAGCATTTAGAATTAGACACATAGTTCTATATGCAAAAAAATATTTCTTACCGTCACACAAAGTTCTATTAGGTACTTAGAACCATATTCTCCTACATTCATGTGCCTCATCGTTGAGCATCAGAGTTCTATCTGTTTTTTGAGACTCAAATTGTGGCAAAGCTAATATAGTAGCTTAGATATTTTTAAAAACATAATAATATTTCAGGTCTAAATTCAAATTTTTCAAAAACAGTTTTTAAGTTAAGTGGAAATCGACTAAGTATAACGATTAACAATATTCAACCTTAGTTCCCTCAAAAGTAGTGTTGGTGCAAATAGAACCTTCTTGTCCTAAGGTCGCGACATGTATCGGCGATTTTCATGTACACGTCAGAATTTTTGTTTTTTAAGTTTGAAGTATAAAGCTCGTAGTGGCCTGTGTGAAAGCTTTTTGACCGATTTTTAACCCTTTTTCAGTGATCCAGTCGAGCTGATTTTTGGCAGGTAGACTCGTGGAAATGTCTGTATCACGTCAAATTTTTTAAAAAATAGATTTTTATCAATTCTCAGATTTTCCTAAATTCTGACGTGTACATGAAAATCGCCGATACACGTGTATTTTTATTTTATTTTTATTTATAACTCCCATATTTGGGCAGGAGCTCCAAAGACATCTTTGCAGCTTTTGGACCGTGTACATAGGAGAGCGGTGGTGATGATTGGGGATAGTAGCGTATCCAAGTCTATTGTCTCCCTTCAGCATCGTCGGAATGTGGGTTGTATATCGCTGTTCTATAGATATTTTAACGGTATCTGTTCGTCAGATATCCGTCGTCTGGTCCCTGAAGTTAGAACATTTAGTCGGAATACACGGGGAAATCAGACAGACGATATAAATTTAGCACATTACAAAAAATGTTTTCTTAAATGCTATAGCTGATCATACTACGAACTGACTTCTACCCTATTAATCTAAGAAAGAAACGCAACTGATTATCAAAACTTTTGGGTTGGATAGATTGATCGGAGCATGTAATCGTGGATTCGGGGGGATTTTTTTCCATTTGAGCGTGCATGTTACCATTGGACCTCTTGGGTACCATGTCCCCGTTTTTGCGCGAGTATGGTCCGAAGCTCAATTCTAGTCGTACCTAAAACATGTACGGTTGGATTTATAAGGGAATATAATTTCGGCAAAAGTAAATTTAATGGCCCTTCATGTGACCCAAAGGAACCCAAAAACTGCCACCAAAACATACAAATTTGGGCACGTGTTTCCAGATGGTTCCCTGGGAGTCTCTTAGATTGAATTCGCCGCTTCTCGAAATTGCATAAGCATGAATACAATTCAAATTCAACGCAAAAAAAATTATGAAAAACCACAAAAAAAACTGTTAATTTAAAGAAGGTTTTTTGGAAAATTTGTAAAAAAAAGGGACAATTTTTTTGGAAAGTGTAATTGTAAACATATCAGTCTTAAGAAAAAGAATAGCTTTTCTGTCGAATTTTATTTCCATATAAATCTGAGATAATAACTTCTAAAAAAAAATATATATGGCAAAATTTGTTTATAAATGTAGTAGTCGTAAATTAATCCAGGCGACTTTTTTAAAAAAAAAATTCACTTTCTCTTGCTTTTGACAAAAACCACACATAATGTCGATTTTTTTTAATTCCGTTCTCCAGTGGGATCAGGTGGCCATCCGGGACAACACCCCCAATATTTATTTTGATACTTTGCCTACTTATGAATACCGTACAGTTTAAAATTGTTCGGGGAAGGGAAGTATGCTATATACATACATACATATATGAATGTTTTTGGGACCTCCTAGTGCCACGTCACCCCAATTTTTTAATACTTTGCATCTTTGTGCAATGCCATAAAAAATCATACAAATGTAAAACCGCTTTATAAATCACTGTTAAGCTGTTTTCAATTTGGCAAAAGTGAAATTTGCGGGCGTAGGCCTCCAAAACAAACTGACAATGTCGCCCCCCCTCAAAACCGACGAGAAATCACGAAAATCCATTTGAGAAGGGGAATGCCCCAGTCGTTACCGAATTTCCGACACCGAGGTCTGTCAAACAGATCAGACGTTTCTTAGGTATGTTGGTATAGGAAATTCATTAGGAACTACGCTGCTCTTTGCATCCCATTACTAGCAAATTACATTCTGGTATTTTAATACAAAATTTTCAAATTCGTTGGATGCTACATAAAATGGCGCCCAAAACGTGGGGATCGAGCAAGATAAACTACAGATATGTATTAATATTTTTGCTTTGACTTTTGTCATGTTCATTTTATAAGAGAAAAATAATTGCTCTGTACAAATTTTATTTTCTTTTAAAATTGTTCATTCTTTATGTTTTTTCTTTGCATTTTACTTTTGAAATGTTTTACCTTTTAGCTGTTGCAATTGAAATATAAGAATGTTAAGGATGACGTTCTTATTTATATTTTACTTAATCTCTACTTTTACTTTTTTCAGCATTAATTCTGAACTTTTATAATAATATTAATTTTCTTTATGGAACTATTCCCCTAATTCCTTTTCAGGTTGCTAGGTGAATTCCGACAAGTTATTGCTTTAAAATATTTTGATTTTTATTTACAGTTTTGTAATATTTCTTGCCGTTTGGTAATAAATGTTTCTGCCATGGAAGCATTACAATTATTAAAATTCTCTCTCGAGATAAATTCATATTATGTCGGTCCCTAGGAGCACTGAATATCTTACGTCAGCAGTAGGTTCGGACAGCATTGATCCTATTCGTAGCATTTGTGATTCTGCTGTTGTTGTTAAATCTGATTTAACACAGACTGTTTGCAAACATATGTTTCACAATGTTTGAATCGCTAAGGAAGACGATATCCTATTCTTAAGCCAACAATTTTAATACGAGTAAACCTATGGCCGTGAGTTTGTCTGATCAAAACCATACTGTTCGGGATATTGCAAATTCATCCCACAGCTTTTCCAATATAGACAAGAATCATATCAAAGATATGGTTTCTTCAGTAGTTGCCGATCAACAGATACAGCTTGTATCTGCATTAACTGGACACATTTCTAAATTAGTTGAACGAAGCGTTATTCTAACGAATAAAGTTTATTTAAATGAATGAAGAAAAAGTAACACAATATTTTTTACAAACTTCGAACAATTCATAGGCATCTTTGTAATAAAATTCTAAGTAGTATTTAGCACAGTCATACAACACCTTCCCTTGCTAAAAACATATTTTAAGTTAGTCCAATTTTTTTAATATTATTATTGAACTTAATCTTCGAGATGACCTTTGTAAATAGATCTGCAGCTTTCTCTGTTGATGTCGCGTATTTTAATTCAATGTCGCCCCCTTTGTACACCTCTCTAACATGGTGAATTTTCACGTCGATATGTTTACTCCTTACATGGAAAACATGATTGCACACCAACTGTTGTGCTCCGATATTGTCGCCATTTGTACTACTTAATTAAAACCCAATTCTATTAATAAATTTCACATTTAGATATCTTCCTTTGTGGTTGCAGATATAGCCATATACTCTGCTTCTATAGAACACAAAGCGACTTCCAGTCATCACTTTCACTTGCCCAATCCTCATCTGAAAAACATGTTGATGGTTTTCCAGACTATCTGACATGTAAGGAATAGTCAGATGTATTGATGTATAAATATCTAAATATATGTTTCGCTGATTCAAGGTGTTCTTTGTGGGGATGTTTATTGTATTGGGATACCCAATCAATGAATGGTACTCTCTCTCGTCAACTCTACCGCATTTACTGCAGTCTGTACATAATTTGAATGTGTCCCCAGGATCCAACGGTGTACTGAAACCCCATCTATAACAACTCGTATAGAGCGATCTCTTAGAAAACTCGATATGAATCGAGAGAAGATATTACTGACACCAAATGCAATAAGTTTTGATATGAGTGCTCCGTGACCCTATCGAACGCCTTGGAAATATAGTGAATAGATCGACGCCATCGCTCCGAAAGGAACCCCATCAGGTCTCCAGTAGATCGATTTTACATTGAGATCTGCAACAACCCTTTTGACTCCACGTGTTCCAAAAAATATCTGAGGCATCGAACTAGATACGATTTTGATCACGGGGAGTGGTTGGCTGCTGTCTGTCAAAGATGAATTTTTGCAAATATTTCAGCCAGAAGGTAAGTTTGTCAACCGGTCAGTGAATATCTGGTCATCGTTAACGAGAGTTGGAATAGAAGACAAAGAATTGTCCCTTACTCTTTTCACAAATGCCCAAAAGCTCTTACTTCCCCTACGAGAAGAAAGAACTTTAGCACAAAGACGCTGTTCGTGAAGAAGTTCTTCACGCATAAGTACTCTGGCACAACTTGATCTTGCCTGCTTGCGTAGCAGCTTAGTAGTGGCATTTTTATTTAAACGCTAATTTGTGAACGCTTCCTCTTTACAACTGATAGATTCTTTGCATGTCCGATTAAACCAACAATTATTTGGGGGTTTAATCGCATATGTACATTTCGTATATATACATTGTCCGCTTCATGGCTGGTTTAGAAGTGGACCGAAGATCGGAGAACAAAAAGGATGATGAAATGGTACAATGATCCAAATTACCAAAAGGTTCTCAAATATTAACCTTGTACTTTTCAAGGTGAGGTTAAGAAAAGTTCAAAAATATTTTGGTGTTGCCCTTCAACACGCTGTATGTTTTTTGGTTCATTCACTAGTTGCGCCAAGTTGTTATGCGCGGCGAAAAGCTCAGCGTATTGGCCCTCCGGAGATGTATGGCTCGAATGGAAAAGCCAAGAATGATTATGGACATTAAAATCCCCAGCAACTACAATTTCTCTGTCCGGATAATCTTCTAAAATTTTCTGTAAAGAAACCCGAAGTGTCATATGTGCTATCCAATCCTGAACTTAACCCAAAGAGAGTTAAATTCTGGGTCTTGTGAGTCCAATTGCTGCACAACACCACTCTGGAACACAACACCATTACGTATATACAACACAATGCCTCTGTGGGAAGAGAAAGAGTGTGATAGCCAGGAATGCGGAAATTCTGTGGATAAGATTACCCTCACACTTGGGTCTCACATAGAGCGAACACATCCGTATATATTAATAAAATTCTGAAATGCGTTAAACACTTTGTCATTTTTTCCTTCAAACACGTATTACACACAGAGTTTTTGGGAATATCAGTTAATAGAAATCCATGAACCTTTTGTTTTTAAGATAACTCCAAGATGCTTTTCGGATTTAAGTGCCAGACGTTTATGCCAATAATTGTTCCTTCGTTGTCCCTCGCAATACCATAATTTCACGTTCATGGAATACTTTCACTGAATCATAATCAAACGTAGCAGTGTACAATAGTATTTCGTCACATGTTGCAGGGAAATAAAACTAAGTTTAATTTCAGGGACAAACAAAACATCTTTGAGCAAAACTTTATCACCACACGTTGTATTCAATTCAATACCTACAATAACTTCCGAAATTAATATATAGTCACCTGTAAGTTCAACCCTTTCTTTGTGATATCGCCAAAGTTTTATCTTACGCTAATGTGACACGTAGAACAGCAAATATCCATGTACCTTATGGCTAGCTGCTGGCATTAGTATTGTGTAGTAAAGCTCCCAATGCTTTTGAACAGTTACGTGCGAAGTATATACTTCTCCACTCCTGAAACACTTAAAATAACGTTTTTTCTTAATATCATTATTCTGGATAACTTGCAGATTTGATTATGAGAGAAAAAACTTGTTGGACCTCCAAGGTATCATGCATACTAAACCTGCGTTCATACTTGTCCGGTAGCTTGTTCTTAAATGTGTCAATTTTAGGAAAATTGTCGAGACTCCATTGTTGCCACGAAATTATCGTAACTATTCGGCAAACTATTCAAAAGCATTATTACCAAATGCTCGTCGTCAATTTGAAGTTCCACTAGTTTTTCTACAACGTAGTGAACTCTGTCTGATGTTTAGACATACTGGACTGCTCCCACATTTTCCGAAACAGAAACACTTGTCTGGCAGGTTCACATTCAATTCGGAGAGGTTCTTCAGCCGGTGTAACGACTTGACCATATATAAATCGCCGCTCCACATATCTATCTTCCATCCATCATAATTATCTTCTTTAAATTTTTCGATTTGGTACATTGCAGCCATTGTATTTCTTTACACAAATTAAAAATTCGCAATAAATTTCGAAGTTTATTTAAGTGGATGAAGAAAAAGTAACACAATATTTTTTTACAAACTTCGAACAATTCATAGGCATCTACGTAAAGTAGTATTTAGCACAGTTTATAAAAACGTAAATGCGAATCAAAAACAACGCTGTACTTTAAAACATAAATGTGATTTTACTTTAATTATTTCAATATGGACTACACTACTGCGCCCGCTGTTGGCCGTTTTTTTTATTTTGGTTTGGCCGCCACACAGCTTAGACAATATTTTTTTTTTTACCATTTTTTAGAATTAAATTGGCTTACCGTGTGCATCATAATTATTTTTACTTTTAGTTTCTTTTGTAGACCTTTTTTATCATTTAACTGAATAAAATGCATTATTGCTGATTGAACGAGCCTTGTATTTCAAAAATGTTATATATAACTGTTATGATATTCATAGAAAGATTTCAATTCACTGATCTCCGGAATCCTCATCCATTACGTTATCGTTCTCAACCGTTTCCATATCTTCATCACCATCACCTTCCTTTTTATCAGCCGGCTTCTCATATACTCGTTCTAGGGGAGACACGACAACACCATTCCACACAGACATTTCTTTTACAATATTCGAATTGCCCTCAATTCCGAGTATCTGCTTATATCCACCATGAGCTAATACACGTAATAATGTTTGAGCAGTCATACAGCATGAATCCTGTTCTTCCAATGTCATCGCAGTGTGAACGCGATTGTGCCCTGGTTCGCAAGGATCGGTAATTCCAGCAGAGCCGGGTAGAAAAAGACCTGCCGACAAAAGTTGAAATACTCGTCTAAATGCAAGATTAATTGGTAAAGCCTGTCTGGATGGATTATTCATTATTGTTAAATGTGCCATCAAATCCAGCATCCATGCGGATAGTGGGGAAAATGCCTCAAAGCGTTTGGTAAGATCCTTAAGAATGCGTATAAGCACTTTTATTGATGAATGATGTGCATTTTCCTCAAACCAACGAGTATGCCTTATGGCAGCCAAATGTCCATGCATAATCTTTGCTTCGGGGAACATATTCGGCTCATTTTTTCTCATGTTCTGTGGTATTGTTGTAATTAGTATGCGAACTTTTGCTTGAGAATTGAAAATATCGAAGCCGCGATCATGATATGTGGTAATGATTTTGTCGGCTTTGGTTAAAACTTCAGTTTTCATAGAGTTTTTAAGGTCATTTTCAACCTTTTTGCCCAATTCTTCACATGCCTCTTTTGTGGGCACGGATTTTAGTATGACCACAATATCAGCAACATTGTTACCCGTCAACATGGTCCCCTTTTTGAAAGATCCAACTTGCCGGACTTCCTCCAGTTGCTGTAAAGAGTTATTTAGACATATGTTTCTCATTACTTAATAAATTTAGTCAATTTGCATAATAAAAGTATATTTATGTTTCTTAAAAAATTCAAAAAGTGTTCAAACCCGAAAAACGGTCATCCCTGAAATGTCAGTCCAATGGTTTTTTAATTATTGTCTAGCGTTTACGAAAATTAATCGTTTACAAAATGTTCCTATTGTGTACATTCACGCAAATTGCAATCCGCACTGTGTTTTTAGATATGTGCTTTCGATGTCTCGTCTATTAAAACTCACATTCATGTCGCTACTAGTTCTGTGGATGTGGTATCTATCCATTTCCTGATTTTTAATCCATATTGTAAGTATTTTATGTCGATCGGATTTATTATTTTGTACACTATGAGCCGGAACGGGAACCTGTACAGCTACAATAAGGGATATAATTACGTATTTGTGAAAGTTACAGAACACGAGAACGTGTTCGTAATGTTGACAAGTCAGTATGAAAATTAAAATCTCGGTTAAAGAACGAATACAATAGGCACTTTCGTTTAGAGAATGAAAATCAATCAGCTGAGAGTTTATAACTCACACAAGACCATATCTCACGACTCGAGAAATGGCGTTATTTCAGGAAAAGTTTTAAGGAAGACGACATGCAAACATTTTTGTACTGCACTGAAAAAAATTCTTTAAAATTGCGATTTTCGTCCGAAAAAGACGTCCGATCAAACAATAAAATTAAACGTAATTATGTGAGCTAAATATGATCCATACATAAAAACAATGGTTACAAAGCAGTGGGCAAAAAAAATTAAAAATGTATGGGATATCTATTGATAAGTAACAGAAGGTAGTGGCAATTGCCCAAAAACTCAGATACAACCCTAGGTATTTTAATTGTCAGATTCTGATATATAAATGGCATACTGCAGACAGTTACAACTCATGATACAATTTTTAGCGAAATATTACTTAATTTTTAATATAGTTATGAAAGCCCCAAAATTCTTTGTTAGGGTTTTTGTATTCTAATTCTTTGATTTAAATGTCTAATACGAAAAAAAAGTTTAATCAGCTGTTTACATGCGTCTACCTTATATTTTTGTACCATATAGGAAAGGCATTGACACCGATTTTTTTGTATATCAAATAATTTTCCTACTAAAAGTAAAAAAGACACGATGTTTTTGCAAAACTTTCTTATATGCGTAGATGTTATTATATCCGATACTTTTATAAAATACGTTGTTATAGTAAAGGACGATATTAAAAATATCTAATTCTGTCCAAAATTAAATGGCATACGGGGGCAATAGCTGATCCTCAAGATGAAGATGACATGGACAACAATCTGAGCAATAGATTCTTTAGTACAACAACCGATGATGACAATTGCGTCATTATATAAAGACTAACAGTTTGTGGAAAATCAAACCCAAACTAATTGCATTCAAGAATTGTAATAGGAGTCATCACAGGCCATTGCTCAACAAGGGCGAGGACCAGTAGGATGTGCGAGAGTGAGGAGGAATTTCTGGCTGAACTGCGGTCCATTTCAAGGATAAATGTTGAAAACAGAATTAGTTTTGTAAGGGGCATTAGATGAATGAACGAAAGGAATGCGGCTACCCTAATAGAGACAGGATTCACAATGAACCCTACGGGTTTTCGTGTGGAGGTGCATCTTTGGATGTACCACCATTCCTAACCTAACCAAACTAACAGAGACGAATGTTAGAGTTCCTCAACACATTTGTGTACATTTTTAGGATAATTGTATTGTGTAATTGTGTTTTGCAGTTTGTCATATTGGAAAAAGTTTAATATTGTGTATTATTAGCAGTAAAGAATTCTTCGGACGTGTTTGAGAGACTTATGGAAACAAATTTACTTGTCCATAATTTTCCCCAAATGCTTTTAACAAGTTAAGGTGTGGGCAACATTGTGTTTTTGTCTAATGCTGTGGACAGCAACAATTCTTGAGAGATGTTACTCTTGGGACGTGCACATGTATCCATTTTTTTCAGATGATTTCGGGATATTTTTCCGATTTCTATTAGTCTTATAGAGGAAACTAAACATCGCAACTCAAAAAACTGCCCAAGTTAAACCCAAACACTCTATTCAGCCAATAGGACATGTTCCATACACAGAGCGGACTTTCCTGTTCAAGACAATTTCAATCTCAATATAGTAATTAACCTGTGACATCAAAAAACCACACGCAACAATGTTTTTAACTCTAAGCGGCAAAGGAAAACAACATTTGTCTAAGATTCCTTAGACATATGGTTTGAGCAACAAAATAAATAACTTGAAGAAAAACTATTAATATAATAGATATTGGTAAGGCAAATTTTTGGTGTCTGATTAAATTATTATACCACGAACAATTTTCGAATTTTAATTTATTTCTCTCCATTTTTTTTCAGTTTGAAAACAATGATATTGACTATATTGTCGGGTTTTTTTTTGTAAGTATATTTATAGATTCTACGAAAAATGTCGCAACTGAAGTGTCACTATTTAAATCGAGCATATCGTTGTCTAATTGACCATTTTTCACCCCCATTCCCAACTCTGGGCAAGAAAAACCTCTAAAGAAAATGGCGTTTTAGCCAAAGCCTAACATTTTTCGGGCTCGTATCTATACAAATAGGTGATGTCCCAAACATATGCAAACGAACATATGTGGACTACGATATACGACCAGTTCAGTGTGGGTCCGTTAATGTTTATCTTGTCAATGACATGGCAGATGTCATTGTTGCTTTCTTTTATGCTGACGGCATTCACATATTTTTTTAAAAATAATTATAATAATTCTTTTGAGGCAGTTGTGAATTCTACACTAGAAAATATTAATGTATGGCTACAAAACAACAATCTAGTTAGCAAGGGTAAGGCGCTTTTTTTTGGTCCATGCATCAGAATAACAATACCATTAATATTAACGGTGATTCAATACAGTTTGTAGATAGAACGAACTGTCTTGGAATAATTATCGACTCTCTTTTTGATTTTACCAGTCACATTAATGCAGTATTCTCTAAAGTTTTCTTTTTGATACGAAGGCTGTATTGTACTAATTTGTATTTACCTAGGTTTATAAAACGAAGAGTGGCTTACGCATCATTATTTTCTCAAATAAATTCTGGCATTGAGGTAATATCAGGGACTACTTCTGGTAATATTGATAGACTTCAGCGTATTCTCAACATGATTGTTAGATATGTTTATGGACTTCGACGCTTTGATCATACCTCTGAGCATGTGATACTTTTTTTGGGGCTTCCTATTAGAAAGTATATTGATGTTCGTATCCTACAGTATTTTTACAAAGTAATTGTTTCAGATTCACCGCCAATGTTACGAAGGCAGTTTGTATTCAACAGCTCTGTAAGAAACCCGCAATTGTTTATACCTCGTATTTCTATGTCTTTATATGAGAAATCGTTTGTAGTAAAAGTAGCCAGACTTTGGAACCATCGTTTTCTCTTCCCAGTTACGTTTTCCGACAATGTTCTTTGGAATACATGATATCTGTTTCTTAATATATATACCGTTATTTTTCATTGTTAACGGGCTTTCAAACTGTCATTTTAATTTTTTTAATTTACTGTTTGGCTGGGGAGCCCTTGTTGCGATATTTTAATTATTTAATAATATAGTGTTATCTACTGGTTAAGATACCATGTAATATAGAATGAAACGAAATGAATGCGAGGAATACAAGACAATATGAACTTACGCATTTATCAAAATCGCCCGGGGCCACTATCAAGTTGTCCAATACCGCTTGAACTTTAGATACCAAATTTCCCACAGAAGTCTGCTCAGCAGGGGTCGGACTTAGATCTTGGTTGCGTTTTAGCAAGGCCTATAAAGAAAACGCAATTAAATAGGACATTGGCATATTGCATATTGCATTTTAATTTAAGAGATACCGACCGCAGTTAGAGCAGCATCATCGACAGCCGGCGAAATTTTCGGGAAAACAACTTCAGCTAGCGTTAAATCGAATGGATGTCTCGGAACAAAGGTCTTTTTAAAGGGAGGCCTGATTGGACCACCTCTCATCGGACGACCTCCACGAATACCTCCTCGCACCATTCTTTTTCTCTTTAATTTATTAATTTTCACAAATTGAATTGTACGAAGCGAAGCGCTGTGTATCTATAATGTTCGCAAAGTACCAGAGATATACGAATTAATTTGCTACGACATGAAGACGGAGCCGTGCTATTTGTCGTGGCCGGAGGCGCCGCCGACTCTTGGCTGGCTCGGTTTTCCATCTTCCTCCATTCCACACTTACTGCCCTCTCCGATTCCTCCATTCCACACTTACTGCCCTCTCCGATTCTTCCATTCCACACTTACTGCCCTCTCCGATTCTTCCATTCTACCTGTAGTTCAGCGTTGCCACTACAAAAAAATGTTCTTACCAAAGATTTCCAAAAAAAACCGACCAAAGCCCCTTGTAGCCGACCAAAATTTTAAAATAAATAAAAATGCACTTTAATGTTCTTCTAACATTAACTGTATTGAATAAACGTTGTTTTAGGACAAAAAAAATTAATATGTTTTAATAATAATATAGTTTAATTCAGTCTTCTGTGTTCAGAGAAAATATATAAAAACAATTAGTTTGTATAGCAATGTCATGTCACTTTTAGCTGAACATACTTAGTTGTGGATGTACAAGCTCCTTGCATAACATAATGCTATTGATAGTATTTAGTTCAGTTTGCTAGTTTTTATTGAAGAACGTGGCGTAAACAAATAAAAAAACTGAAATTGGAAAGTTTCACTATTTTACTATTTTTAATTGAAGCAATTGTCTTCAAACAAAATTAATATTAAAATCCAATGACAAGTTCGTTTTAAGTTCAATTCGGATACAAGTTCTTGAACGTGATGTCTTTGTTTTCACAAATAGTTTCCGTTATTACACGATACGCACAGATCGACGTCACAAAGCGAACTGAATTTTTTATGAAGTATGACAGACATGCTATTAGACGAGTATGGTATGCGACAGACATCAGAAACTCATTTTTTTTTTAAAACCAACTTTCATGTCTATTGTACACGACATACTTGGTATTAGTATGGTATGGCATCATACATATCTACACACATGTACGCCTCTTTAATTGCCGGGTTAGTAACGTTGTCGGTTGGCTTAATAAGAGAAACACACATTTTAACCATTCGTTTTTTAATTATTTTACTGTGCAAACGCTCCCTCCCACTCGATAGCATAAGAATTGAAACTATACAGTTTGCTAAAAATCAGAACAAAAGGATTCGATGTTTTTTATTTTGGTTGTATTTTTTCGGATTGGGTGTGTGGAAATTGGCCGTTAATGTGTTCAGAGCCATCTAAAGAATTTTGCGTACATTCGATTTTCTTGGAGCATATATTTCACTACACGATATGCGGTGTGTACAAAACCGAGTATCTGTAATACCCATCATATCTACGACACTATGACAACAACAAAATATATAAACAAACAAAAACAGTTCTGGCGAATTTTACTTTTAAATGGCTAATAAAATGATGTCCGGAACTGAATCAACTAATCATCTGACTGCAATAACTTCGTACAAGATGAAGCCTTCTCTGGGCGAAACATTCAGAGGAGTCAGTATAAAGGAAATAATTCATGAGATACTGTCGGACAAATTACAAGGTTTGGATGAAAAAACAAGCCTGTATTTTATCATGGTTTTAATAAAAACATTTTTTAGGTAAAACATACAAAATCGATGAAGTTCGCCACTGGACCAAAGACATAGCAGATACTATTAATACGACCATTAAACATCGGTTAGTTATGCCTCGCTATAAATACGTGGTGCAGGTAATGTTGGGCCAACAACTAGGAGCAGGATGCCATTACTATGCTAAATGTTGTTGGGATGCTGAGTCAGATTCACAAATTTCTGATATATATAGCAATGCTAGTATATTCTGTGTGTGTACCGTTTTTGGGGTCTACTTGTATTGATAGCGAGCTACTAACCATTTTAAATAAATTTATCTTTTATACAATAAAACAAACGAATTTGATTCCGTGGAATGGGCTGCATATATTTGGCGGACAATTGTATGTGCAAAAATTGTTTTTTTTGTTTGTATATTAAATGTAACGGTTATTTAATTTGTACTGTACTCATTTTCTTTGTTTATGTCCACTCTCTCTTTATCATATAAGTTCTTCTCTTTTGGACTTTATTTGTAATCCCGTTATCTCAGATTGTCGATGTAAGTTTGCAATTCAATAGAAAATAATTATATGTTCATTAGTCGATATTTGTGTTTCTGACGCTGAAAAGTGGGCATTATCATTTTTTTTGTTATAAATATACAGTGAGTCTCAAAAGTATTTTGCCTTCGAAAAATTTCATATTTTTAAAAACAAAAGTCCCATATAATTAGTTTAAACAAAAAATAATTCATATTTTATTTGGTATATTTGGGTTCAAGTCCGGACTTTGAGGCGGGGTTGGCAAATGTTTGGTGTTGTACAGTATCCACAATTTAACGTCCATAGCTGTATGTTTTGGGTCGTTATCATGTTGGAAAAAAACCGATTGCTTGGAGGTTTTCTTTTAAAATCGACAAATATATGAGCTTGTCCATAATGCCATCAATAAACACGAGATTGCCGACTCCTAAGGCAGACATACATCCCCATACCATTACATAACCCCCTCCATGTTTAACAGTGGCTTTCAAGTTTTTGGC
The DNA here is from genome assembly GCA_958296145.1 of Hydrotaea cyrtoneurina. Classification (NCBI taxonomy): domain Eukaryota; kingdom Metazoa; phylum Arthropoda; class Insecta; order Diptera; family Muscidae; genus Hydrotaea; species Hydrotaea cyrtoneurina. Next base: position 42,884,601 of record OY282512.1, read on the forward strand.
ATTAAGGGCTTCATTGGGCTTACGCCACACCATTCGCCGTCCATCAGAGCCGAAAATGTTGAATTTGCTTTCGTCACTAAAGATTACTGTTTTCCAAAACTCAAAATCTTTGTTTTTGTGAAGCTCAACGAAGGAAATTCGCTTTTTTCGATTTATTTCCGAAATAAGGGGTTTTTTTCTTGCCACTCTTCCATTGATGTTGTTGGATCTGAGTACTCTTCTGACCGTTTCATTGCTTACGTCGCACAGTGGTCCAAGACGCCAATCTAGCTGGAAAAAAGTCAATTTTTTTATGTTACAAAGTTCACATAATTTGTTTGGAAATTGTTAGATAACTATCCACTGTTCATAACTGTATATCAGGTTTTTTTTCTTTTTTGCTTATTTGCTTTGTTATGATGTTTTGAAAATGAACAATTGCATTGTCACTGTTGTTATAGAAGGCCAATCGATTGCCAGCATCACATTTGAACTGTTCGTAACATCCAACAAGTGCAAATTTTGTCTCTATTTTTTTACACTGCATTATGTCAGGTATGTTTAAGCTATATTGCAAATAAATGTCGAATTTAAATGTTCTGTGTGCAAAATAATTGGTAAGAGGAAATATGTGTTTTGTGTAGTAAAAATTTAGCACTTTATGGTTTTTAGAGTAACTTTTAAATAGGATTCCCGTGAAATGAATTGTGGCCTGTTGATCTGTGTAATGTCCACTTTAGACGGAAAAAAAAATTAGCTGCAATTATTTACCGGTAAACTTTTTATATAAATATATAGATAACATACCCATAACACGGAGAGAACTATAAAATGTGTGGATTGCCGAAATGGAAAGGAAAGAAAGGGTAAAAGCTGTCATTAGCTATTTTCTTGCTAAGAGTGGGTTACAGAAAACTAAAACAGAAGATTATTGCAAAAAAGTTGAGTTAGCTGTACCGAGATTAACGTATTCAATTAACGAAAGATGGATGAAAACAAAAAGATCTAAGAAATATTTTGAAGACTCCAACAAAATTTGGTTAAATGGAGTATTTGGTCTTCCTTCTGAAAACGTGATTAAAATTCCAGAGGATTTAGGGATCCAACCGTCAACGTCAAATTTTGGTAGACCTCGATCAGATTTTTCAGGTAAATCTGAAAAAGGGAAGCGTTTGGAAGTGTCGGCTTTAGTTAGTGGATGTTCACCTGAGAAACTAGTTTTCGCTGCTGGCGTTAGTCTTTATAAGTCTGGCAAGAGGAATGCTGCCGCGATTCTAAAGAACATAAATGAATCTCCAACGAGAGCAACTAAAATTAAAAAAATTGTTAATGCACAATCTAAGTAACCAGTACCATATACAGATGAAGAAGCATTACGTCTGTTTATCGATGGAAAATATACAAAAGCAAATTATAATGCGATGCGTGCTGGTGCTAAGATCCGTAACGCGGATATATACCCATCATATCATAGAATTTTGGAAGCTAAAGAAAAGTGCTACCCAAGTAATGGAATAAAGGTATCCGATGTAATAGCAGAAGTGCCTCTGCAGGACTTAGTTGATCACACTGCATGTAGAATTTTAAAGTTACAAAAAGAAGTCATAGAGGAATTCAATTATACGGAATTAACTTTGACTTATAAATGGGGATGTGATGGAAGCAGTGGGCACTCAACCTATAAGCAAAACTTTAGTTCAAATGATTCCCGTAAAACAGATGAATATTTGTTTGCAATGTGCTTGGTACCTTTGCAGCTAAAGTACGATAACCATATCATATGAGAAAACCCACGTCCATCATCTACACGTTTTTGCAGGCCAATTAAACTGATTTTTGAAAAGGAAACAAAATCTTTGATTCAAGATGAAACTAATTACATACAAAATCAAATTAATGCAATAGTGTCAACAGCTTCTAACATTGAAGATAAAACAGTTATTGTTAAACATGTGTTTTATTTAACAATGATTGATGGCAAGGTTTTCTCAATTCTTAGCGATTCCTCTACTCAAAGATGTGGTATTTGTGGAGCAACGCTAACCATTATGAATAAATTGCACGAAATTAAAACCTCGAATATAAGGGCCAATCTTTACGAATATGGGTTATCGACATTGCATGTGTGGATAAGGTGTCTGGAATGTGTATTGCATATATCTTACAAAATTGAAATTAAAAAATGGCAAGCTCGTAGTGAGTCCGATAAAGCTTCACAGAAGAAAAGAAAACAAGAAATAATTAGCGCTCTGAAATCAGAAATGAATTTGCTTATTGATATTCCTAAGCCGGGAGAAGGAAGCACAAATGACGGTAATACCGCTAGAAAATTTTTTCAACAACCTTCCTTAGCTTCTCAAATAACAGGAGTAAATGAAAGTTTAATAAAAAGACTAGGAATAATTTTGAGAACTATGTCATCTGGTTATGCAATTAATGTGGAAGCATTCCGAAAATATGCGATGGATACTGCGGAACTATGTATACGTAGAACTGTATGAATGGTACTATATGCCATCGAGTGTCCACAAAATTTTGATTTACGGCGCAGACATAATTCAAAATGCGGCACTACCGATAGGAATGATGTCGGAGGAAGCACTAGAGTCTCGAAACAAAGATTTTAGATTTATTCGCGAACATCACACTAGAAAAATTTCACGAGAGAAAACAATGAAAGATCTTTTCAATTATTTGCTTCTGTCATCAGATCCATTAATATCATCTTTTTCAACAAAGCCATTTCTTAGCTCTCGAAATGAAGAACTATTAGGTGTTGAAGACATTTCCTTACTTTTAGATCCTTTCATACAGGAAGATGTAGAATAATTTAAATAAATGATTATTATTTCAAATATATATTAATATTCTTTTGTTGTTTTGTATATTAGTGCAATATATCTATTCGAACCTAGTGGAGTAGCCAAGGGAGCATATTGGTGGTTCATATATACATATCCTCAATCTTAAAAAGAGGTGCCCGAAACTCTCGTTCGAGTCGTCCTTCAAAATATTGCCAAAATGGGTATTCGGCACCTCTAAATTAATACACTAATATTCGTTACATTTTCATATTCTTAAAAATGTCATAAAAATTGCCACGCCCATTTTAAATACAATGCCCATTTTTGGTACAAACAATGCCTTCAATAAGAAAAACGTAATTGCAAAATTTCATACTTCTAGCTGCTTCCGAAGAGAAGTTATGACTTTTTTCCAGCTAGATTGGCGTCTGGGACCACTGTGCGTCGGTGCGAAGGGTTCCTCTTAGTTTATCATTAATTTTTGGTGCCGATAAATGCGGATTTTCCTTGTTTTCCTTTCATTTCTCTCCGACAATAATTTTGGACGCCCACCTCGTGCTTTATTTTCAATAGTACCTCGTTCATTTGCACGCTTAATAACATTTTGTATTGTTTGTCGACAACGTTCAAACATATCGCATATGGACATTTCCGCCGAATGATCAACCAGGACAGAATATTAAAATGTTGATAATCATAGTATTTTATTGGTCATAATTATAAAAAAATGTGTAAATTTCTATTATACAATGGTTTCATAGCATATCTCAGTTTTTTTCATAAGGAAATTGACCCGAAAACTGAAAAATTTTATTTTTTCACTTTAAGCTCTTTTTAAAGACATTTTTAAATTTAATTATTCTACATGCAAAACATATGTTATGTTTTCACTCTTTCTACAAAATGTCTCTATTACAATCAATTAAGAAGAGAAACATGCAAGGAGACCAAAAAAATTTCGATTAACGGTAAATTTTTATTTTGCTTCTTACATATGTTCTAATCGTACGTTCGCCAACGAAAACATAATTTTATTGTAATAGCTTCGCATTGATCGCAAGCAGGTCCAAGATATAATACATTTTAATTAAGTTCGGTGTCCCCGATTTAAAAATAAAAACACTTTGGGGTTACAAATAACCAAACTTTTTTTTTTAATTCCAAAGTTTCGTACGTTCGCGACCGTAAGTATATTTTTGTATCATTTAATTTTTTTAACGCTCAATAATATTTTCGTAGATGGGTAAAACATGTGATAAATCACAAAATGATAAACGTAAGCGTTATATTACCAAAATTAAAAGTGATCCCCACAAATTAAAAGAATTACGTGAAAAAGCAGCTGAGAGGATGAGAAAACGCCGCTCAGCATTGGCAAAAAATAAAAATGTTCTACAAAAATTTCAAGAAAAAGAACGCGTAAGATTGAAAGAATACCGAGAAATGAAGAAAAATGAAGCTCTACAAGAAGAAGAACATAAAGCGTATACGTGTAAACAAAGTCTAGGAAAAGCAATGAAAAAGGCAGAAAGGGCATTTCCAAGTGATTTGAAAAAAAAATTGGTAAGTATGTCGAACCAGAAACTACAAAAAAAAAATCTACAAAAGTTGACTTGGAATGGGAGAGAAAGTTGAAATTGGTAAAAGATATTTACTTGCGTGAAGATGTAAGCGTTCAGTCGGCAGCCAAAAAGGATACCCTCATTGTTGATAGACAAATTGTTGCTAAGCGTTATATGCTGCTGACCGTATCGGAAGCTTACGAAGTTTACAAAAAACGAGTCCATTGGAGAATACGTAAGCAAGACAATATTTTTCGAATGTCGACCCAATATGTTCAAAATTGTTTAAATCACAGCTGCGATAAATCGACACCGCAACACAGTTTCAAATTTCCTAAAGGACCCCGAATACTATGGCTGCATTAAGCGCAGTGGACGCATCCAAACAATAGACCAGAGGTCCAAGCGACATATTCGACATTTAGCAACGAATGAAAATATGAGTCCAGATAGCGTATCTAGCAAATTCTGAAGGTCGATATAGGTCTTAGGTATGAGAACAAGATACCCAAACCACGCTTAATTCAGCGCCATAAAGCTGTCCGAATTGCATTTGCTGAAAAGTACAAATTTTGGGAGGAAGAATTCGAAACAGTGATATTCAGTGACGAACAAAAGTTTAATTTGGATGGACCTGATGGTCACTATACGTATTGGAAAGATATACGACATCATCGCAAGACTTGCTACAATCGAAACCATGGTGGTGGATCGCTAATGGTATGGACTGCATTTGGAGCTCGGGGACAGTCCAAAATATGCTTCGTTCCAAGTAATATGAATGCCAAAGCGTATGTTGCGGATAATTGGACGTTTCAACAGGACAACTCCCCGATCCATGTCGCTCGGCTCAGAAAGGATTTTTTTAAGGCACATAATATACCCTTACTGTAGTGGCCAGCATTAAGTCCGGATCTTAATCCAATTGAATACCTATGGGGGATACTACCCGCAAAGATATTTTCAAAATCCAGACAGTACAGCAAATTAAAAGAATTAAAATATGCAATATTGACGGAATGGGAGAAAATTGATAGGTCTACTATAATCAACTTGGTGGGTGTTGATAATGGACACCTTAGTATTGCTCATGATTGAACAAACGTCATCTGACCAACAAATATCCCAAGCCATCGTTAAATATCTGTAAAATTGTTAATTGTCATTTGTATGTTAGTATTAGTGCCTTTTTGTTTTAGTACTTACCATTTCTATAAATAAGCCCTTAAGGCACATAACAAATCCCTTTTGGCTACAAACCAAAAATAAGTAAGTTCAGCTTTTTATTGTAAATAATTTTTACTTATAATTTCAAAGTTTTTATTTTGTACACTTATTTGTTCATTTATTTCATTTGATATTAATTTATATATTTCATTTAATGTGGTTTATTCATATTATTTGTATTTGTGTGTGTATTTGTAGACAATAAACCAAACGAAAACAGACAAACAACAAGTTCTTGTTATTTGAAAGGCCATCGAACTTGTGGAAGCCAGCCGAAGTTTATTCTGGAAAAGCGAAAAGGACACTGATTTATAATAAGTTTATAAAAAATAATAACCACCGTAAAATCACGAGTGCAGGGAATGAACAACCAAGAAATTTTGACTGCGTATGGAGTCATGCATAAACAATTTATATAAACTTTAAACGTATTCTTGTAAAATAAATCATTTAAAGATAAATATTTAAACCAATCAATTCTCGAAATTTACTTATTTAATTATCTACAAAGGCTATGTTAGAATGTCTGCTAACATAGACTCTGTGATGCAATAATTATTAGCTCTAACTCATGTGTTTTATGTCGGATCGGGGAAAAAATGTGTGTCGTTGGAAAGCTTATGGAAATACTTTTCCAGATGTATATATATATATCTCCGATCCATTAACCCATGCAGAGGCGACATTAAATTAATTTTTTTTTTTGGTTAATCTTTAAGGAAAATGGTCCAAACTCAAGATATAGTTTATATGAGGGTATGTATTTGTTGTAATACCATTAAAGCCAAGACCTTTTCTTGAATATGGTACCCCACTTGCACCATTAAGGACCAAAAACAAAGTTGTATATTTTTCTACCTATTTTATTTCCTATGTAACTTTTATATAACGAATAAAAAAAACTTATTGTTGAATTAAAATAGAAAATAAAATCAGTCCAATTTTATTTTTAACAACTAAGGAACAAAAACTCATTTTATTATATATTATATTATATTAAGTAAGAAAATTTGCTGCTCATAATAATAGATACATTTAAGAAAAACACAACAATCAAAAACTCTTTAACCATATTATTAAAAAATTATTAGTAAGTATTAAAGCAGAACTAGCACCCAATACATCCACCTCTATTTCTGGGCATGCTAGACATCAATTGACAAGTTTCCAAAGGAATATCGTACCACATTTTTTTTATTATCTCCCATTAATCATCTTTATTTTTAAAAACTTCTTTTGAGAGAATTCCAATTCTTCGTAAGTACAATTCTTTTTTCTTAAAAAACATTGTTTTTTTTTAATAAATGTTTTCTTCGAAATTAAAATATTCTTACCGTTGTAAATAAACCTAACTAAATTTCAAAACCAGATTTCGTTTTCATGTATAATAATGACATATAACTCAAGTGTATCTATTATTATGATCAACAAATTTGTGTGGTTCAAATGCATTTTTTCCCCGATCACCAGTTACTTCCACCGAGGCGTAGAAGATTTACTTGACCTATAGAACAATACACCACCGTTACGATTAAAGTTTTTGCTTTTTGTTATCTAGAGCTTAACGTCGATGATTTCGAGAAAGTCGCCGAATGTGTGCGTGTTTTCAATGCCATACAAATCAATGAAATGATTAACAGAATTTGAATTTAACAAAAATTATAATGATTGCCTATGTGTAGTGTACTTAGTGTAGTGAAAGAGCGTTCTCCGGGACTTCGCATTGGTCGCAGTCCTTACCATTCACTACTCTGATTTTAAATAGGGTATCCCTACAAAATCAATGATTTCTCAAAATTCGATTGATTGATTCTGTCAGGTTTCAATGTTGATCCGTGAAACCATGGTTTCTTCCTAACTGTTGGAAATATTTTGAAGAAGTGCGATGAGGCTTCGTTCGCAATACGGAAGCGTCAGTGAAGAATAAATCGAAATTTTCCGCCTCAAGCTGATTTACTTTTGTCCTTCATGAGATTGGAAATATTGTCCGAGTTTGCTTCCGACTTTTTGTTAGCACTACCCTTCAATTTTTCCAGAGCGCTTTCCACCAAGTCGCGGAAGATGTTACTGAACTTTCTTGCTACTTTGCCATAACAAGTGCCGTCTGTTGTGATGTTGGCCGCTGGTTGTCCGTACGCAACCACTTTGATCATCTCCTTGGCTGTTGCGATCATTCCCAGAGATTTCCGAAGGAAGACATTGGGGCAGGACTTCAGCCTACAATCCGATTCTTTAGTCAGGTTGGAGATACCAGAAGCTACGTATTCCACTTTAGCTCTGACGAATCTCTCAGTGCTCTTTCCGACCCAATACCAAAAGTGCATTCGGATATGATTTTTTCAAAAATTGAATTTCTTTGACACTTTGGCTAGAATTCTGTCTACCTCTGGCCGTCCCTGACGGTTTTAGGATGACACCTAGAATTTTATATTCACATCCTGTGGCAGCTCTATGCCATTAATGTTGATATTTAGCAGGCTCTTTTGACTACATTAGTCTTAGAGAGATTGAATCTCAGATTGGCTTCACTGCATATTGATTTTGCTAGCTAGAATATTTTTGGCTGTCGTTAAATCACGACTGGAGATTAACATAACGAAATCATCAGCAAATTGGAACAGAGTGCAATCCTGCGAGTTTAAGTTGTGTAATTCCGACGTATATAAGTTGAAAAGAATTGGGCTTAGGCCGCTGCCTTTGGTCAGTCCATCATGAACTTCCACGCTCTGGACACACAGCTTCAGACTTCTTCTGCCATGGTATTCTAAAATTCACAATTGAATAATGAAATCGAATAAAAGCTTCATTCTGGTTTGAGTGATCGAAGAGACTACAACATCAGATGTGGCAGAACAAACGATCCGAAGAAAAGAGAAAAAAATATAAACGGTTAAAATAACGGAGGATTTGTGAACAGTGAAAGTGAATAGCCAGTTTTACGCAGTTGAAGATGTAAGTAGTTGGTGCTGGCTCATCGCAAGTGCCACGTACCAATGCAAAGCAAGGAACCAGGGTACTTGAAGGCGAACAATGACAAGCTGCATGCAGAACATGGTCATTGAAGGCGAACATGGACAAGCAGCATGCAGAAACATGGTTATTGAAGGCAGACATGCGCAGTCAGCACATAGCAACGCGACGTAATCAGCAGACGAAATCGGTCGTATACAAGCATGAGACGGCGCACACTACTCACGAAATTCCATTGCAATTGTTGCCGCTGCATATAGTCAACATATAGCAAATTGGAATGTGAAATGAGTGAGCTTGAAGGGGCCAGAATGGTTGGCATCAGAATGTATTCCGTCAGTTTTACGGACATTGAAAACATTTCGTACAAGTTCAGTGGGGATGTCTACGGCGTTTCGAAGTAGATTAGCGATTTTGAGGAGCTAACCAACATTCATAGATGTACAAATGAGAAACAAAACAATTTGTATTTGCAAGACGTGCAAGAGTGCTTTCTGTCAGCTCATTGGACGATTTAAAATCGAAATTGCGCGAAGAATTCGACAAGCCCATTAGTACCAGATACAACAAATGACAGATTAAATAATTTTTAAATTTAGTCGTAATCGCTGTCGCTGTCCGTATCCGATAAAAACTCATATCGAGTAGAGTCCGTGATTCCTGTTGAAGTGATATCATCTTGAGTACCTTCTAGTGAAGAATTCATGGGATTTGGGAAGAATTCATGGGCTGAAGGTGGTAAACTATTTTTAAAAAGCAAGTTCCAGTTGGACGATATATATGTAATTTTTCCTGCTCTTTGTGTTGTTAAACGGTTCCTTTTTTTGGAGTGAATGAAGCTGTGGGTGCTAAAGGAACGTTCAGTAGCAGCTGAAGTGCAGGGAGCTGTTAAGATTCGAACAGCTAATTTGCTTAATTGCTTGCTCCCACAAATTCCTTTCCACCAAGTTACTGGTGAAATTTCATCCAAACAACTCCAGACAAAAGTTTTTGCCCAGAAATCATATTTGGCCTTGTAATTGGCAAAATCTGCCATTACATTTATGTTTAGCGCCTGTGACATAGCATAGAAGTAACTTCCCCACCTTGTTTTGCCTGGCAGTTTTAATTGTTCACCGATTCCTTTTTCTTTCACAATTTTAGCTAAAGTTGCTGTTAGAACTTGGTTGTTTTTAATTGTTTTTATTATATTTACAACATCTGAGTAATACTTCTGCAAGGTATCGCATTTTAAAAAATCCTGACAAATTAAATGAAGACTATTCGCTACACAGCCCATAGGCACAACATTCGGGTAGGCTTCTTTTACTATTTTGAACGCCTTTTGCATATTTGCGGCATTGTCACCACTTAACACAAAAAACTTTTGTTCACCGTATTCCTTCATGATTTTAATAATTTCCTCTGATAAATACTTAGTTGTATGCCGATTGGCCTCTGTTGACAGACTTTTCACAAATACAGTTTCTGGCTTTGATATGAGAAAGTTTACAACACCTTCATTACGAATGTTACTCCAACCATCACATTGAATATGTAAAAAATTTGTTGCTTTTAGTTGCAGATTAATGCCCAAACTCATCTCGTTATAAATTGTATCCAAATATGTGCTGGAAATTGCTTTTCTAGTTGGAGTCTTGAAATTTGGATTAAGGTCCTTAAAAAAGTCCTTCCACAATGGATGCTCCACCATAGCCAAAGGAGCGATGAAGGAAGATGCATATGTAAATCAGATGAAGGCGGAGAATCATTTGTTGTCTGTATCTTGCTTATTGTCACATTGGTTGCAAGCATATCTTGAACTAGTTGCTTTATTAATAATTCGCTTCTATGAAAATGTTTCCAAATAGTTTAATTTTTCGGTCTTCCCATCATTTAAAATATGATTATGAACACGCGCACTTTATCTAATTTACTAGTCGCTGGGAACAAATACTTAAGAATGAATGAACCAAATTCTTTTTATCCACCTGAGCCTCAAGCTTGGTTCTTTATTTCTAGTTGCTTTCTTTCTAGTTTCTTCAGCATTGTTATTGCCATCGCTCCCACTCATTACATTGAATTGCCATAAGCACGCTGATTAGCGGTTCTTATTAAGAATTGTTGTTCTGTTTGATGCAGTCAAAACTGCATTATCTTAGCAAAACGCATCAAGAAATGTATAAACAAAATACACTTAAACAAAATATGTTCAAAATAAATTCGGAAATGTTCACATTTTTGTTAATCTACGTAACAACGAGTATTTGTTATTCAACCCGAAATTAGATAAATACCCGGGTATGAAAGTGGGTATAAATGGGTAAATACCCAGCGTTGGGTAAATACCCAGGTCTAAACCCATCTCTATGTACAGGTAGGAGTTTCCTTTCAAAATCGTGTGGTTAATTCTCTTCTGGATACCGTTAGTCCGAATAGTTTCGTGAGGAAGTCAGTGGTCGTGTCGGCGGTTCCCTGTGTACAGATTGGTATGGAACAACAATTGAAGTTCAGAGGCGTAGGTAGTGGAACGTTAACAACGTGTGGCAGGGTTCGCATGAATATTGAATTTGCTGGACAGACAAGAACTGCAGATTTGTTGGTCATCCCGGATGTTATCATAAAGTGAACATTGTGTTAAATCTAATTCGGAACTTAAGCCCAATATTGAATTTAACTTAGATGAATATGACTGCGAGGCGACTGTTTCAATGATAGAGAGAACAAATGTGGACTTCCAATTATGTGCGATGCAATCTAGAGATAGTGAATTATGTGATCTGGAAACGAAGTTAGAAAACGAGTTTTCGAGCGATTGTGAAATGATGAATGGGGTCACTTCTAGTAGAGCACTGTATGGAGTAAATCAGAGAAGTGAGATTGTGGACAAAAGAACGGAATACCTACACGGAAACTTTTCAGACCCTGGGGGATATTGATTATATACGAAATACAGCGGGGGAAAATAGAAGAAAGTCTCAAAGATTTAATGAGGAGATAGCCTATTACATGTAGGGAAAGTAAACACGTTTGAGGAAGGAGACTTTGTGGTTATCAGGAACGTCGATACAACCGCCGGGGTTAACAAGAAGTTTCTGCCGAAGTATAAAGGTCCGTACGTTGTGCACAGGATCCTGCCGGACGACCGGTACGTTATTCGGGATATTGAAAACTGCCAGGTAACTCAGACTCCACACGACAGTGTTATCGAGGAATGTAACATCAAGCTGTGGAGAACGGAGGGTCACGAAGGTAGCTCTGCCTTGTTATTTTGTACAGCTTTGTAAGTTTTAGATAAACGTATGTAAATATTCCTGATTACTGTAGTATTTTAATCGCAGTTAAAGCTGCCATCAGACGATGTGTTTTTTTTTTACATATGTACTGCCATCTGTAAAAGCTGTACACATCGTGTGTTACATATGAAACATTGGATGTGTAAAATACATACATATGTAATTTTTTCGATTAGAGGCCGCTCTATTTTCATCTGACAAACATATTGTCAATTGAAAATACACATTGAAAAGTCAGCTTTTGTTTACATTTGGAGGTTATGTCATAAGAAAATACATATTCAAGTGTGCAAGTGTGTGCAAAAATATGAAGCGTATGTAAAACGACGATTTTGACATACATTCGGAATTACATATGAATTCAAAAAGTGACAGTACATATGTAAAAAACATATTGTCTGATTTCAGCTTAAGTCAACAAAACGATACTTATAGAAGGAGTATAACTAATTTATATTTGATCGGGATGATGAACATTCAGATTGGCCGAGCTGTAGTCGAACATTGTATATATTGTAATATAAGATAAAACATTGTACATGCATAGTGCATGTTGCAGTTTAGATACTATGTACTTTCAAATGCTATTATGTATGTTGAATTCGGCAATTGAATAAAAGCTTCAATCAAGTTTGAGTGATCGAAGAGACTACACTGTTGACATTTTAGACGTGAAGTCCCAGATTTAACTACTCATTAATGTTAACCTATAAGATGTATCTATTGTTATGAGCAGGTGTGTACGTAAATAATAACATCGGTATTTAATGGGTTCATGGTCCCACTGAGGTACCATATTAAAGCTAAAGATCTTGGCTTTAATTGTATACCAACAGATACACATCTTCAAATAAGCCTTTCGTGAGTTTGGACCCTTTTTTCATAAAAATAACACAAACAAAAATGTATTTAATTAATTTAATGTCGCCTCGGCATGGGTTAATGGATCAGATATATACAGAAAAGGTAATTCGACAAGATACCCATTTGGTCATGATCCGACGTAAAACAATGGAGTTAGGCCTAATTATATCTCCGGACTTTCGGGGCCTGTAACTCGGATAGTTTGGATCTGGGGGTTTTCTTTTTAATTTTTTTTTCTTTTTTACCCTACCCCAAAAATAAATAAATAAACAAATATTGGATCTGTCGTCCTCGAGTTTTCCAAAATAAATAAATAACTCAGTCAAAATCCATTGGATGTTGAGTAATATTTATTCTCTAAAAAAAAGGTAAAAAATATGACAAAATTCTTAACTTATAATAACAATAACTTACATTTGTTGGACATCTACACTCTTGGACGACAAAAAACAAACTCGACCAAATTACCAAACTATTACATTATGCCTTATTAAAAGATGGCTACAATAATTAAAGATGGCTACAAACATTTTTTCTAATAAATATAAATTAAAATGTTGGCCTTACTGCCATGTAAAATAATTACAATAAACGATCAACATAAACAAAATAAGATCAAAAAGGGAATGTCAAAGCCAACAGCTGATCAGGGATGGCACAGATCTGCATTACCAACATCCTCGCCCCCGTGAATGGACCCCATGGCGTCCACTTCACCAATATCTTGAACGTCCAACACCGCAAGCTTCGAAACAGGACGTTGCAAGGAACCGCTCGAGGTATTCACTTCCGCTGATCTTGCTACAACATCTTTGCCAACAAACAACTTAAGGACACGACCCCTTTTCCATTTAGATCTCGGCTGATCCGTTTCACATATCAACACCAGGGCACCTGTGGACAAAGGCTTAGACGGAAGGCACCATTTCGTCCTTCGAGTCAAATCAGGCAAATATTCTAGCAACCATCGTTTCCACAAACAGTTTTTAAGATTTTGTAAAATTCTCCATTGTTTCCTCAAAGAGCAATATCTTGGATTAAATGATGCTGGTGTCTGCGTAGAATTAGGACAGCCTAATAAAAAATGATTAGGCGACAGTGGTTCAGGCTCGTCAGGAGTTACTGGCAAATGTGTAAGTGGTCTAGAATTTACAATATTCTCACACTCAACTAGAAGACTGTACAAAGTTTCTGGTCGCGTCGTTTTCTCCTTTAATGTGGCATACAACGCTTTCTTAATAGAATGGACGAGTCGTTCCCACGAGCCACCAGCACTGGTATCAGAGGGGGTGTTGTATTTCCATTTAATACCAAGCGGCCTTAAACCAGTATCAATTTTTCCAAAATCAATAAAATTTTCTTCATCACCAAGCTCTTTGTTTATTCCAACGAAATTTGTGCCATTGTCGCTTCGCATTTGGATCGGGACACCACGACGATTTATAAAATTTCTAATACACAGCAAACGCGAATCACTTGACAAATCTGTGGACAGCTCCAAATGCACAGCACGGGTTGTTAAACACGTAAACAACGCAACCCAACGTTTTTCATTACTACGACGAACAGCTACAAAAACAGGTCCAAAATAGTCCAATCCTGTATATGAAAATGGACGTACGAATGCACTTAGACGGTCCTCAGGCAGGGGACCCATTATTGGTTGCAAGGGTTTACATTTTCTAAATTTGCATTCACAGCAGGCTGACTTTACAGTTTTCAAGACGACACGAACAGACGGAATCCAAAATTTAAGGCGTATTTCACAAATCACAGTATTGTCGTTTATATGCTTCTGGCGTTCATGATACCACTTTACTATTAAATGAGTCACTGGATCATTTTTTGGCAGGATATATGGCCTTTTGGTGCCAAACGAAATAAGAGGCGCGTTGTCGATTCTGCCACCACATCGAAGATTTTCGTACTCATCAATATATGGATTCAGAGATTTTATAGAACTGTTCGAATAAACTGGCATCTTCTCTGAAATACAATAATATTCGTCAGTAAAAGCTGTTTTTTGTATTGACTTTACTACAAATCTTTCAGAATTTTCTTCTTCTTCCAGCGACAGATCGCCTTTTGTTTCGGGTGTGCCTTGACATTTTAACTTCAAATTATTTACATATCTAAAGACCCATGCCATACACCTTCTAAGTCGTCGATACTTAGAAAAACGTTTTACATCAAAAATCGTAATCGTTTTTGCACAGTTGACAGTACGTAACGTCCTTGTCGCAGTTCCTCATCACTTTCTGTTTCTTCGTGGGGTTTACGCGCAGAAGGCCACAATTCTGAAGGGCGACGCACGAATTCTGGACCATTTTTCCATCGACCATTGGGATTATACATTGCACACGGTCGAGTACCCTCGTCAGCTGGATTCATATCTCCTGGCACCCACCGCCATTGAGCCTCTGTAGATGTTTCCAAAATTTCGGCATCTCTGTTTGCCACAAATTGTTTGTAGTGTCGATGATCTGATGTCAACCATTTAACGACTGTACTAGAATCAGTCCAAAACCATATTTGTCCCGGCTGCATATTATGGTATTTTACAATACCCTCCTTTAGACGAACTGCCATCACCGCTGCCTGCAACTCGAGCCTCGGAATCGTCATAAATTTCTTTGGAGCACAATTACTTTTACCAGCTACAAAGGACACTTTACGGACGTCACCGGTATCCAGCCTCCAATAAGCCACAGCTGCCATTGCCAATTCACTAGCATCACAAAATATATGAAGCGTTGTACCTCGGGAAAACAAATTATAAAAATAACATCTTGGAATACAAAAGTCCCTTACCTTTATCAACCCACAGAGCCAAGAATTCCAGCGATCGCGTAAAGCCTCCGAAATTTCATCATCCCAGTCCAAACCGAGCTTCCAAAGAGACTGCATAAAAATTTTGCCAGCAATTGTAAAGTCAGACAAGAAACCGAAGGGATTGAAAACTGACATTATCAAGCTGAGCACTTCACGTTTTGTAGGAGCTCTTTTGTTTTCCAAAATATCTGCGGAGACATGTTTAAATTTTAAATCGAAAATAAATCTATCTTTAGTAGGACACCACTGCATTCCCAATATTTTTTCCGTGTTATCAGCTGTTATGTTTACATTATTTATCGCAGGGTTGCCAAAGTGTCGATTTAATTTGTCCGAGTTGGAAACTATTTTGTGCATAGAAAATCCTGCCACTCGGTGAATTTTAATTACGTCCACACTCATTGCTTCATTTTCAGATCCAAAACAATCAACATAGTCGTCGACATAGTGACGTTTTATTATGGCTTCAGCTGCCCTCGGCATTTCTTTTTTAAAATTTTCAGCATTGAGATTTTTAACATATTGAGCTATTGTTGGTGAACAATTAGCTCCAAAAATTGCTCTCGTCATGACATACTGCTCCATAGGGCCACTAGTACTTTCCCGGTACAAAAATCGTTGGAAATTTTGATCTTCTTTACGAATAGCCACTTGTAAAAACATTTCCTTGATATCACCACAGACTGCAATTGGTTGTTCACGAAATTTAAAAAGAACGCTGATTAAAGATTGATTTAAATCGGGACCGGGCAATAAACAGTCATTTAACGAGATCCCATGTACTTTGGCAGCAGCATCAAACACTAAACGTAAACTTTCCTTGCTGGGGTTAAATACTGCAAAAGGAAAATATTAGGGGAACACATTTTTACCTCCTCTTGTGTAACACGTCTGGCATATCCTTGATTTAAAATGTGCTGCATTTTTGCCCTGTAGTCGTTTTCAAATTCTGAATTTATTTTAAATTTCTTTTCCATCGGCTGGAGACGTCTGCATGCATGACCATAACTATCGGGAAACAATCGCTTTTCATTTTGCCATAAAAGACCACATTCGTACCGACCATCACAATATTTTGTTGTCGACTTTAAAATATTTAGTGCTTTTTCTTCATTTTTTGATACGACGGGTTTCGCGTCGAGTTTTACCAAACACGACCCAATTTCAAAATACTGTTTCATCATCTGCTCCATTCGAGTGTTAAACTCTTGTTGCTTTGCCATAAACACACTTTTAACCACATGCTCATTTTCCTCACCAGTTGGACCATAAACCACCCATCCAAGTCTTGTCCTCACCGCTATAGGGCCATTTTCGTCAGGACACCTGGGTATTTCAACCAGCACTGATAAAAACGCATGAGTCAAACTTATTATCATTTTCGGTTTCACTCTATAATAATCATCAAAAGGCAAATCGTCAAGATGACTTTTACAATTTAAACCACGTAAAGAAAATGACTGTGTGGGCAACTCCAAATTTTTCACCAAATAAATTTTCGAAATATTATATTTCTTACTTTCACTTTGCGAGCCACTAATTCGCAAATCAACTGTTTCTGTTTGTTGGCTACTGCTGTGTCCATTTAGCCATTGTAATTTCAAATTTTCCCGTCTGCCTTCCAAACCAATTTGTTTGCCAATATCCCACTCTAGCATAGTGGCATCAGCGCCGTCGTCTATAAATGCGTAGATGGTGATACTTTGTTTGGGACCATAAAGCTTTACTGGAATTATTTGAAATAAGATTTCTCTTTTTGGGTACCTGCATGTAAATTTACAACCTCTCTGGGATTTTCATTTTCAACATCGATGGCAAGTCTATCCGTTTGTTTACATTGTTGATCATGTGTTGGATGTAACAAAGGGTTGTGATGTTTATCACAATTATTAATTCCACAACGTTGTTTTTATAACATTTTCCAACTTGGTGCTGTCCCTTTAAACATGAAAAACAAATACGGAGATCACGAGCCTTCTTCCAACGTTCGTCTACGGTGAAATTCTTGAAAACTTGGCACTCGGTAAGTAGATTACAATTTCCGAAACACACAATACATTTCTTCACAAATCTTGTAGTTAATGCATATTTATTTTTACTTGCCTTTTTTCCAGATGATGATGATGACGACGGCAGACCATCAGAAACCATGTTAGCAATTTTTCGGACACTGTCAAGCCACTCGGAAAACAGCAACAGATTAGCCGGCTCTTTAAAGGCAATACATTTTTCAGCCCAATGCATTTGTTTTGTTGACGGCAGCTTAGAAACTAGAGGTCTGCAACGAATAACTTTTCGCTGCACATATGAAGTTCTAATTCGAAACGAGTAAGTACATACTCGCTCTCTCAGAGCGCAAGCAATGAAGTGAAGAGAACGGTTGTATATCAAATACAACTACAAAAAGTACTGCGAATATGATGTTCACTTCACGTGGTACCTCGAGTATTAACAATTCGTTGATGATGGTTTTGACATTCGAATTAAAATTTAACTGGTATTTTGTGCATGGATTTTCAGTTATTTCAAACATTTGTTGTTTTAGTGGCGATATACAGTAGGTAACATTGACACGATGACTGTTGTGCAACTAAACTTTATTTTGAATTTAAATAAAATATAATACCACCTATTTTGCTGTATGGCAATATAAGAGTTATGTCGTGACCTTTAAAAATAAAACAATAAAGTTTTTTTAACTTATGTTTTTATATTAAACAAAACCAAATTATTCGTTTGATCAGAGTTATAAACTTCAGTACCAATGTTCGTCTATTTTACGGTTGTAGTTAGATACAATTTTTATATTATATTTATATTATGGTTATGCTTAGATATCATTTTTATTTTATGATGTTAAGTAAATCAAGTAAATATACACAGAGGTTGAGCCTTTTAGGTAACAAAAAAAAAAGTAAAAACTTAAAATTGAAATATATACATACGTATATTTGAAATCAGTCAATTATTCCACCAAAAGCATTAAAACAAAATTTTTAAGTAGTCTTTAATCGATATTATTTTATTTTGTTATAATTTTAAATAAACTTACTTCAAGAGTATTCATTTTCATTAGACACTGAAAGGCGATAAGAAATCATAGACAACTGTTCCTTCTATTTGTTATACTGAACGTTGTACATAGAGTACCGCAATCACTTTCGCTGTCGCGACGTACTCGACAAGATCGCTGTCGGTATGTTCGAATACCGGACTTTCGGGGCCTGTAACTCGGATAGTTTGGATCTGGGGGTTTTCTTTATAATTTTTTTTTCTTTTTTACCCTACCCCAAAAATAAATAAATAAACAAATATTGGATCTGTCGTCCTCGAGTTTTCCAAAATAAATAAATAACTCAGTCAAAATCCATTGGATGTTGAGTAATATTTATTCTCTAAAAAAAAGGTAAAAAATATGACAAAATTCTTAACTTATAATAACAATAACTTACATTTGTTGGACATCTACACTCTTGGACGACAAAAAACAAACTCGACCAAATTACCAAACTATTACATTATGCCTTATTAAAAGATGGCTACAATAATTAAAGATGGCTACAAACATTTTTTCTAATAAATATAAATTAAAATGTTGGCCTTACTGCCATGTAAAATAATTACAATAAACGATCAACATAAACAAAATAAGATCAAAAAGGGAATGTCAAAGCCAACAGCTGATCAGGGATGGCACAGATCTGCATTACCAACATCCTCGCCCCCGTGAATGGACCCCATGGCGTCCACTTCACCAATATCTTGAACGTCCAACACCGCAAGCTTCGAAACAGGACGTTGCAAGGAACCGCTCGAGGTATTCACTTCCGCTGATCTTGCTACAACATCTTTGCCAACAAACAACTTAAGGACACGACCCCTTTTCCATTTAGATCTCGGCTGATCCGTTTCACATATCAACACCAGGGCACCTGTGGACAAAGGCTTAGACGGAAGGCACCATTTCGTCCTTCGAGTCAAATCAGGCAAATA
The DNA here is from genome assembly GCA_958296145.1 of Hydrotaea cyrtoneurina. NCBI lineage: Eukaryota > Metazoa > Arthropoda > Insecta > Diptera > Muscidae > Hydrotaea > Hydrotaea cyrtoneurina. The sequence goes on from OY282512.1 coordinate 42,904,107, forward strand.
TTCTAGCAACCATCGTTTCCACAAACAGTTTTTAAGATTTTGTAAAATTCTCCATTGTTTCCTCAAAGAGCAATATCTTGGATTAAATGATGCTGGTGTCTGCGTAGAATTAGGACAGCCTAATAAAAAATGATTAGGCGACAGTGGTTCAGGCTCGTCAGGAGTTACTGGCAAATGTGTAAGTGGTCTAGAATTTACAATATTCTCACACTCAACTAGAAGACTGTACAAAGTTTCTGGTCGCGTCGTTTTCTCCTTTAATGTGGCATACAACGCTTTCTTAATAGAATGGACGAGTCGTTCCCACGAGCCACCAGCACTGGGATCAGAGGGGGTGTTGTATTTCCATTTAATACCAAGCGGCCTTAAACCAGTATCAATTTTTCCAAAATCAATAAAATTTTCTTCATCACCAAGCTCTTTGTTTATTCCAACGAAATTTGTGCCATTGTCGCTTCGCATTTGGATCGGGACACCACGACGATTTATAAAATTTCTAATACACAGCAAACGCGAATCACTTGACAAATCTGTGGACAGCTCCAAATGCACAGCACGGGTTGTTAAACACGTAAACAACGCAACCCAACGTTTTTCATTACTACGACGAACAGCTACAAAAACAGGTCCAAAATAGTCCAATCCTGTATATGAAAATGGACGTACGAATGCACTTAGACGGTCCTCAGGCAGGGGACCCATTATTGGTTGCAAGGGTTTACATTTTCTAAATTTGCATTCACAGCAGGCTGACTTTACAGTTTTCAAGACGACACGAACAGACGGAATCCAAAATTTAAGGCGTATTTCACAAATCACAGTATTGTCGTTTATATGCTTCTGGCGTTCATGATACCACTTTACTATTAAATGAGTCACTGGATCATTTTTTGGCAGGATATATGGCCTTTTGGTGCCAAACGAAATAAGAGGCGCGTTGTCGATTCTGCCACCACATCGAAGATTTTCGTACTCATCAATATATGGATTCAGAGATTTTATAGAACTGTTCGAATAAACTGGCATCTTCTCTGAAATACAATAATATTCGTCAGTAAAAGCTGTTTTTTGTATTGACTTTACTACAAATCTTTCAGAATTTTCTTCTTCTTCCAGCGACAGATCGCCTTTTGTTTCGGGTGTGCCTTGACATTTTAACTTCAAATTATTTACATATCTAAAGACCCATGCCATACACCTTCTAAGTCGTCGATACTTAGAAAAACGTTTTACATCAAAAATCGTAATCGTTTTTGCACAGTTGACAGTACGTAACGTCCTTGTCGCAGTTCCTCATCACTTTCTGTTTCTTCGTGGGGTTTACGCGCAGAAGGCCACAATTCTGAAGGGCGACGCACGAATTCTGGACCATTTTTCCATCGACCATTGGGATTATACATTGCACACGGTCGAGTACCCTCGTCAGCTGGATTCATATCTCCTGGCACCCACCGCCATTGAGCCTCTGTAGATGTTTCCAAAATTTCGGCATCTCTGTTTGCCACAAATTGTTTGTAGTGTCGATGATCTGATGTCAACCATTTAACGACTGTACTAGAATCAGTCCAAAACCATATTTGTCCCGGCTGCATATTATGGTATTTTACAATACCCTCCTTTAGACGAACTGCCATCACCGCTGCCTGCAACTCGAGCCTCGGAATCGTCATAAATTTCTTTGGAGCACAATTACTTTTACCAGCTACAAAGGACACTTTACGGACGTCACCGGTATCCAGCCTCCAATAAGCCACAGCTGCCATTGCCAATTCACTAGCATCACAAAATATATGAAGCGTTGTACCTCGGGAAAACAAATTATAAAAATAACATCTTGGAATACAAAAGTCCCTTACCTTTATCAACCCACAGAGCCAAGAATTCCAGCGATCGCGTAAAGCCTCCGAAATTTCATCATCCCAGTCCAAACCGAGCTTCCAAAGAGACTGCATAAAAATTTTGCCAGCAATTGTAAAGTCAGACAAGAAACCGAAGGGATTGAAAACTGACATTATCAAGCTGAGCACTTCACGTTTTGTAGGAGCTCTTTTGTTTTCCAAAATATCTGCGGAGACATGTTTAAATTTTAAATCGAAAATAAATCTATCTTTAGTAGGACACCACTGCATTCCCAATATTTTTTCCGTGTTATCAGCTGTTATGTTTACATTATTTATCGCAGGGTTGCCAAAGTGTCGATTTAATTTGTCCGAGTTGGAAACTATTTTGTGCATAGAAAATCCTGCCACTCGGTGAATTTTAATTACGTCCACACTCATTGCTTCATTTTCAGATCCAAAACAATCAACATAGTCGTCGACATAGTGACGTTTTATTATGGCTTCAGCTGCCCTCGGCATTTCTTTTTTAAAATTTTCAGCATTGAGATTTTTAACATATTGAGCTATTGTTGGTGAACAATTAGCTCCAAAAATTGCTCTCGTCATGACATACTGCTCCATAGGGCCACTAGTACTTTCCCGGTACAAAAATCGTTGGAAATTTTGATCTTCTTTACGAATAGCCACTTGTAAAAACATTTCCTTGATATCACCACAGACTGCAATTGGTTGTTCACGAAATTTAAAAAGAACGCTGATTAAAGATTGATTTAAATCGGGACCGGGCAATAAACAGTCATTTAACGAGATCCCATGTACTTTGGCAGCAGCATCAAACACTAAACGTAAACTTTCCTTGCTGGGGTTAAATACTGCAAAAGGAAAATATTAGGGGAACACATTTTTACCTCCTCTTGTGTAACACGTCTGGCATATCCTTGATTTAAAATGTGCTGCATTTTTGCCCTGTAGTCGTTTTCAAATTCTGAATTTATTTTAAATTTCTTTTCCATCGGCTGGAGACGTCTGCATGCATGACCATAACTATCGGGAAACAATCGCTTTTCATTTTGCCATAAAAGACCACATTCGTACCGACCATCACAATATTTTGTTGTCGACTTTAAAATATTTAGTGCTTTTTCTTCATTTTTTGATACGACGGGTTTCGCGTCGAGTTTTACCAAACACGACCCAATTTCAAAATACTGTTTCATCATCTGCTCCATTCGAGTGTTAAACTCTTGTTGCTTTGCCATAAACACACTTTTAACCACATGCTCATTTTCCTCACCAGTTGGACCATAAACCACCCATCCAAGTCTTGTCCTCACCGCTATAGGGCCATTTTCGTCAGGACACCTGGGTATTTCAACCAGCACTGATAAAAACGCATGAGTCAAACTTATTATCATTTTCGGTTTCACTCTATAATAATCATCAAAAGGCAAATCGTCAAGATGACTTTTACAATTTAAACCACGTAAAGAAAATGACTGTGTGGGCAACTCCAAATTTTTCACCAAATAAATTTTCGAAATATTATATTTCTTACTTTCACTTTGCGAGCCACTAATTCGCAAATCAACTGTTTCTGTTTGTTGGCTACTGCTGTGTCCATTTAGCCATTGTAATTTCAAATTTTCCCGTCTGCCTTCCAAACCAATTTGTTTGCCAATATCCCACTCTAGCATAGTGGCATCAGCGCCGTCGTCTATAAATGCGTAGATGGTGATACTTTGTTTGGGACCATAAAGCTTTACTGGAATTATTTGAAATAAGATTTCTCTTTTTGGGTACCTGCATGTAAATTTACAACCTCTCTGGGATTTTCATTTTCAACATCGATGGCAAGTCTATCCGTTTGTTTACATTGTTGATCATGTGTTGGATGTAACAAAGGGTTGTGATGTTTATCACAATTATTAATTCCACAACGTTGTTTTTATAACATTTTCCAACTTGGTGCTGTCCCTTTAAACATGAAAAACAAATACGGAGATCACGAGCCTTCTTCCAACGTTCGTCTACGGTGAAATTCTTGAAAACTTGGCACTCGGTAAGTAGATTACAATTTCCGAAACACACAATACATTTCTTCACAAATCTTGTAGTTAATGCATATTTATTTTTACTTGCCTTTTTTCCAGATGATGATGATGACGACGGCAGACCATCAGAAACCATGTTAGCAATTTTTCGGACACTGTCAAGCCACTCGGAAAACAGCAACAGATTAGCCGGCTCTTTAAAGGCAATACATTTTTCAGCCCAATGCATTTGTTTTGTTGACGGCAGCTTAGAAACTAGAGGTCTGCAACGAATAACTTTTCGCTGCACATATGAAGTTCTAATTCGAAACGAGTAAGTACATACTCGCTCTCTCAGAGCGCAAGCAATGAAGTGAAGAGAACGGTTGTATATCAAATACAACTACAAAAAGTACTGCGAATATGATGTTCACTTCACGTGGTACCTCGAGTATTAACAATTCGTTGATGATGGTTTTGACATTCGAATTAAAATTTAACTGGTATTTTGTGCATGGATTTTCAGTTATTTCAAACATTTGTTGTTTTAGTGGCGATATACAGTAGGTAACATTGACACGATGACTGTTGTGCAACTAAACTTTATTTTGAATTTAAATAAAATATAATACCACCTATTTTGCTGTATGGCAATATAAGAGTTATGTCGTGACCTTTAAAAATAAAACAATAAAGTTTTTTTAACTTATGTTTTTATATTAAACAAAACCAAATTATTCGTTTGATCAGAGTTATAAACTTCAGTACCAATGTTCGTCTATTTTACGGTTGTAGTTAGATACAATTTTTATATTATATTTATATTATGGTTATGCTTAGATATCATTTTTATTTTATGATGTTAAGTAAATCAAGTAAATATACACAGAGGTTGAGCCTTTTAGGTAACAAAAAAAAAAAGTAAAAACTTAAAATTGAAATATATACATACGTATATTTGAAATCAGTCAATTATTCCACCAAAAGCATTAAAACAAAATTTTTAAGTAGTCTTTAATCGATATTATTTTATTTTGTTATAATTTTAAATAAACTTACTTCAAGAGTATTCATTTTCATTAGACACTGAAAGGCGATAAGAAATCATAGACAACTGTTCCTTCTATTTGTTATACTGAACGTTGTACATAGAGTACCGCAATCACTTTCGCTGTCGCGACGTACTCGACAAGATCGCTGTCGGTATGTTCGAATAAAGGAGAAAGAGGAACATGTATTCGCTGGCAGAGACCATAGCCGAGTAACAACTAGTAGTTATTCGAAGATTTTGTTGTTCCTACAAATGTTTTTTCGTCACTTCGAGTAAGTGTTTATGCTTCGTCGGTACATGTGTACACTGCAAATACAAATGGAATTGTGCAGACCTCTATTAGAAACCAATTCACTAAGCAACGTGGGGTTATACAAATGATGTGTGCCACTAGCTGTCTGCAAAAATCGTACCATGTTTGTAACCTTTGTGGCAAATTGCACCAATAAATCAAGTCTTCCTTCAGGAACGTATGGAAGCGCATTAACCTTGTTTATTTGACTTTTTATCAGTTGTTCGGGGCGACCGTAAGTTTCACACAAAATTTCCAGAATAACGTCGACATTTTTTGAGCTGGATAACAAAGACTCTACTGTTTCTTTCGCTGGACCATGAAGTGCTTCACGAATACGTATAATATTTTGCAGCGGACTGTATTCGAACTCAACTGTTGTTTGCTCGTACTCTGCCTTAAACGTCGGCCATTCCTCTGGTAAACCACTGAATTTCGGTAGGGGATATATTTTTCTGGCTTTTACGGACGCTGAACCTTGACTGTGAGAAGAATAATTAGTAAAGGACTCACCGTTATTTTCCACTGATGGCTGGTTTCCATTCGATGTTGAGGCCCCATTGACTGGCCTTTCAATTTCATTACTGTTTGCTGCTACCGTCTGTCCACTTTGAGCTACGCTTTGTGATACCGTTTGAATCTCTTGGTGAAGTGATGCAATGCTTGCGGCCGTCTGTTCTTTTTGGGCCACAATCAGGTTTTGTAAATTTTTATTTACTGCTCCAATTTGTCGCATCATTTCCTTCTGCATGTCAGCAACAATACGCAAAAAATCGGCCTGAGATGTCTGTGGCTGCGTTCTGCTTCCACTAGGCTGACCGGGCGATGACACTGCATTGGTATTCAATTGTTGACTGGACGCCGAAGCAGTAGCTGCTGAATTTTTATTTCCGATGTCTTCCATATCGTCAAATCTTTTTGGTGGCACACCTTTATTGGACCGTACACTTGTTCTCGGTGACTGCTCCGCCATACGCTGTCCAAATGCTACGTTTGTTGTCTGACACAAGTCAAACAAACACAAAAAATGACGTCACTTACAACGAACACAACACCACACAAATGTCCAAGGTGAAATCGCCAGTTATTCTATAAAAAATTATTCTTTCCCAGAAAGAATAATTGCATCCAAATAGAATAAAGATGTCGTCCTCTAGTTTTCCAAAATAAATAAATAACTCAGTCAAAATCCATTGGATGTTGAGTAATATTTATTCTCTAAAAAAAAGGTAAAAAAATATGACAAAATTCTTAACTTATAATAACAATAACTTACATTTGTTGGACATCTACACTCTTGGACGACAAAAAACAAACTCGACCAAATTACCAAACTATTACATTATGCCTTATTAAAAGATGGCTACAATAACACTAGCCAACAGTCGTTTTGTTATTTGGTTCTAGCCTATTTTTTCTCATTGATTTTGACCTACTAAACACGAAAATGAGTTTTAAAAATTTTTCTGTCGATTGGTTTTCGAGATACACATTTTTGAACATTTTTTTTAAAATTTTTGGAGGTACACTTACAATTTTGAGCATATCTTTCGTCTTCTTTGACCTATTTGATCCTACTACTACTCAAATTAAAGAAAATTGAGCCGTCTACAACTCATTCTCAAATCGGGTAAGTAGTTTTGATGTTGGCGGCTTAACAAGGTTAAAAAACGGCGTTTTTTTTAGTAAAAATGTGGCAGAAAAAACCATATACAAATTCATATAAAATATAAAACACGATGCTAACAGCAATTTTGAATCTGACAACAAATGGCGGACTTATAATTTTTTTTGGTAAAAGACCGAAATTCCGCTATTTCACGATATTTTGATTTTCATTATTTGCACAGCTTACACAGAGAAAACAAAATTCGTTACTTTTTTTTTTAAATGTCACAGCACTTTGCACTTTACACTTTTTTATTGATGTGTGTTTTCCCGATGGCTACCTGTATCGGATTTTTTTTAAAGAAATTCCCCCCACATTTATGAGTGGTCATTATTTGGAAACAATTTGAAACGCACACGTGCTGAATCAGGTATATAGCCACACTTAAAAGATGCGTCCATTCATGAGTACCTGTCAGTAAAATATTGTAACATACTTAGTATTTATAGGTGTTCATTTATCGTTTTTTGTCATTCAACAAGTGTCTACGAACACGAGTAGTACGAGTAAAAAGTGAAACAAATTGAATTTAAGTGCATATAATACCTACCCAACAAGTAAGACAATGAGTAAAAGACTACTACTAGTATGAAGCAATGGGTAGGTTTTTTTTGAAACAAATGTTAATTTAAGTAGCGTTTTAATTCTCGTTTTTTTTCATTTTTGGGTAGGAGTGCACATGTCACTTAAAATACACTTTATGCATTCTCATTTGGATTTTTCCCCTGAGAATTTAGGAGACGTGAGCGACGAACACGGCGAGCGCTTTCATCAGGAATTGAAGGCTATGGAACGACGCTATCAGGGCATCTATGACACGGCTATGATGGGTGACTACATTTGGACCCTAATACGTGAGACCAATTGCAGCGAATACAAAAAACAAAGAAGAAGTCAGCTGTTTTTCCACATGGCATAAAATGTACAGTTATATCTTTGTTTCTACTCATTTTTTTTGGGCGTTGATTTGGTTAATTTTGTTAGTTTAGCTAACCTGGCACATCCATTTCTAATTGTGCCATACATTGAGTATTAGGGTGGAGTGAAAACATGCTTTTTTTTTAATTTGAAAAAGTTAATCTCGGAAAGAGATGTAGTCTGGCGTCCTAATGAGGGGAAAAATAAAGAAAAAAATTTTAAAAAAATTTTAGGGGTCGCGCCATTTTTGGCGTTGATTTTAGAAAAATCCTAAAAAGTTTTACGTCAATAAATGTTTGCAATAGCGTAAACAATGAAATAAGGTTTACTTTAAATTAAGTTCAAATGTATTTATTCGTTTGCGTTGGGTAGGTACACAGAGAAAACAAAATATGCCAACTTTTCTACATGCAGCGTTTAATTTTTCCTTTCTATACGTGGCGTGCAGTTTTTCTACATGTCCCGTGTAACTTTCTGTTTTATACATTTAACGTTTTGAATTTAGCAGGGCGAAATACGAATCGCTTAGGATTGCCGTTTCTACACGCGCCGTGTAACGAATTTTGTTTTCTCTATGTAAGCTGTGCAAATAATGAAAATCAAAATATCGTGAAATAGCGGAATTTCGGTCTTTTACCAAAAAAATTATAAGTCCGCCATTTGTTGTCAGATTTTGTTAAGTAAGGGCTTATTTTCTTTGTAAAAATGCCAGCTATACGTAAAAAATTGCTGTTAGCATCGTGTTTTATCTTCTTCTTAATATATAAAAACGTTCGTTCCGGGTAAGAGCGCCTAAAACTCAAGAACCGCTGGACCGATTGTTACCAAACTTGGACAATATGTTTGTTTAGTCCGTGGGAAGGTTTCTCTTCAGTATGGTCCCGATGGGTGGCGCATAAGTCGCGATATTTAAATTTAAATCGCGTATTGGTGGAACGTTTTGGCTCAAATTCGCAAAATACATTTCTTAAATAAATATAAGACTGCTGATAAAATTTGGACCTGCTAAGTGGCGGTGGAGTCGAGATATTTACGAAAAACTACATTTACTGATATTTGTTCATATCAGATGTACGTTGTCTATGATTTTTGGAATTTTATTTATTGTCATTTCATATAATTTTATGTTCAAATATAACATTCAATTTGTTTTATAATAATGCCGAGACGGTCCAGAGGAGGGAACATTGGAAGAAATACTCGCCATGCTCAACAACAAAGGGAAGTACTAGCAAATTTAACAGCAGAGCAGCGTTTGCGACGCAATCACGATATTGGAAATCGCGTAGGTGCAATGCGTGTTTTACGAACTCCTGAACAACGAGCTCAACATCTTGAGGCGCGAAGAATTGCAGATAGACAACGCATTACTGGTGAGCATAGATTAGCCACTGCTGAAAGAATGCATATAACCCGCGCTGCATCGTTGTCCTCATTCAACCGTATGGCTTTCGCTTACGAACCCTTCGTCAATTATAGTGCACACCAAAAAATTTCTATTGGAGAAATGACGTATGAATGTGGTCACTGTCACGCGCTCAAGTTTAGGAATGAATCAGCTGGAATGTGCTGTTGTTCCGGAAAAGTTGTGCTGCCACCACTAAACTCACCACCGGAACCACTTAAAACATTGCTATTGGGTCAAAGTGCGGATTCCAAGGTTGGAAGGCCAGATTTATTCATAACATTCACCTGCAACCCACAGTGGGATGAAATAAAAAAATTGTTACTACCTGGCCAATCTCCATCTGATCGCCATGACGTAACCGCTCGAGTATTTAAACAAAAGTTGAAATCACTGATCGATTTCATTGTGAAACATCATATATTTCGAGAAACGCAATGTTGGATGTATTCTATAGAATGGCAGAAACGTGGTCTTCCTCACGCACATATTCTAATTTGGTGCGTTGAAAAAATAAGACCAGAGGATATTGACAAAATAATATCAGCTGAAATACCAGATGAAAATATTGATTCCGAATTGTTTGACATAGTGACAACGAGTATGATTCATGGACCATGTGGAGCAATCAATCCACATTCACCTTGCATGGATAATGGAAGTTGCACAAAGCGCTTTCCAAAAGCTTTTCTAAGAGATACATTAACAGGAAATGATGGATATCCTTTATATCGCAGGCGCTCAATAGAACAAGGCGGACATTCTTTTCAATTAAATATGCGGAATCAGGCAAATCAAATTGAAATTGACAACAGATGGGTATGTGGAGGATGATGGCACCGCCACTTTCGAAATTCGAAAAAACGAAAGTTGTGCTGAATTGTGCTAGGTTTGTGCTGATTTGTGCAGCAAACCGTTTTTCGAAATTTCGAAAATTGACCGAGATATTTCGAAAATACGAAAAAAGTGCCAGCACCGCCACTTTGTTATTTTGAAAAAACAAAAGTTGTGCTGAGTTGTGCTAGGTGAGTACATCATTGTGCCGTTTACGAAAAGTTTCTATCTGCAGCCGTTTTCGAAAAAATCGACAATTTCGAAAAATTTCCAAAACCGATATTTTGTTTTTTTCGAAAACCGAAATTTGTGTTCAGTAGAGAATTCGACGTTGATAGTTGTGCCGTTAACGAAAAAAATCTAAAAAAATTCAGTTCTGAGAAAATCGCCAATTTCAATTTTACACTTTTTTCGATGTAAAAAATCGAAAACACAAAATTTCTCAAAAGTGAAAACTGAGCTGGATTGTGCTCAACGAACCCCACAAACACCTCTTTAACAATTTTAATGTAGCTTTTATAATAAACGAAAAAACGCAGTTTTTAATTTTGAAGATTTTCGAAAATCGCTGTAGTAATTCGAAAACTGAATATATATATACCAAATAGGTATTGATGGATAGGCCTCACCTAGCACTACATTTGCTTCTCTCACATTTTTTCCCTAAACCTAATATTTCTTTAAATAAACCAATTTTTTTGAAAACCGTTGCATACTTCACGGGTATTTTCATAAAAATGGCAATAACTTTGCGAAAAATGAAAATTTTTGAAATCTGTAACTTGTGCTAAGTTGTGCTAGCCTAGCACAAATTTTTGGCTATACATCGAAAAATTCTATCTTCAACGGTTTTAGAGAAATCGCGTTTTTATTTTTTTTAGCGTTTTTTTGCGATAACTTTGCGAAAAATGAAGATTTTTGAAATCTGTAACTTGTGCTAAGTTGTGCTAGCCTAGCACAAATTTTTGGCTATACATCGAAAAATTCCAACTTTGATGGTTTTGAAGAAAATCGCGTTTTTATTTTTTTTAGCGTTTTTTTGCGATAACTTTGCGAAAAATGAAGATTTTTGAAATCTGTAACTTGTGCTAAGTTGTGCTAGCCTAGCACAAATTTTTGGCTATACATCGAAAAATTCCAACTTTGATGGTTTTGGAGAAAATCGAGTTTTTATTTTTTTTAGCGTTTTTTTGCGATAACTTTGCGAAAAATGAAGATTTTTGAAATCTGTAACTTGTGCTAAGTTGTGCTAGCCTAGCACAAATTTTTGGCTATACATCGAAAAATTCTATCTTCAACGGTTTTAGAGAAAATCGCGTTTTTTTATTTTTTTGTTGCATATTTCACGGGGATTGCACAAAAGATGGGTTTTTTCGCGATAACTTTGCGAAAAATGAAGATTTTTGAAATCTGTAACTTGTGCTAAGTTGTGCTAGCCTAGCACAAATTTTTGGCTATACATCGAAAAATTCTATCTTCAACGGTTTTAGAGAAAATCGCGTTTTTTTATTTTTTTGTTGCATATTTCACGGGGATTGCACAAAAGATGGGTTTTTTCGCGATAACTTTGCGAAAAATGAAGATTTTTGAAATCTGTAACTTGTGCTAAGTTGTGCTAGCCTAGCACAAATTTTTGGCTATACATCGAAAAATTCCAACTTTGATGGTTTTGAAGAAAATCGCGTTTTTATTTTTTTTAGCGTTTTTTTGCGATAACTTTGCGAAAAATGAAGATTTTTGAAATCTGTAACTTGTGCTAAGTTGTGCTAGCCTAGCACAAATTTTTGGCTATACATCGAAAAATTCCAACTTTGATGGTTTTGGAGAAAATCGCATTTTAATTTTTTTAAGCGTTTTTTCGCGATAACTTTGCGAAAAATGAAGATTTTTGAAATCTGTAACTTGTGCTAAGTTGTGCTAGCCTAGCACAAATTTTTGGCTATACATCGAAAAATTCCAACTTTGATGGTTTTGGAGAAAATCGCGTTTTTATTTTTTTAAGCGTTTTTTTGCGATAACTTTGCGAAAAATGAAGATTTTTGAAATCTGTAACTTGTGCTAGCCTAGCACAAATTTTTGGCTATACATCGAAAAATTCTATCTTCAACGGTTTTAGAGAAAATCGCGTTTTTTTATTTTTTTGTTGCATATTTCACGGGGATTGCACAAAAGATGCGTTTTTTTGCGATAACTTTGCGAAAAATGAAGATTTTTGAAATCTGTAACTTGTGCTAAGTTGTGCTAGCCTAGCACAAATTTTTGGCTATACATCGAAAAATTCCAACTTTGATGGTTTTGGAGAAAATCGCGTTTTTATTTTTTTAAGCGTTTTTTCGCGATAACTTTGCGAAAAATGAAGATTTTTGAAATCTGTAACTTGTGCTAAGTTGTGCTAGCCTAGCACAAATTGTTGGCTATACATCCAAAAATTCCAACTTTGATGGTTTTGGAGAAAATCGCGTTTTTATTTTTTTAAGCGTTTTTTCGCGATAACTTTGCGAAAAATGAAGATTTTTGAAATCTGTAACTTGTGCTAAGTTGTGCTAGCCTAGCACAAATTTTTGGCTATACATCGAAAAATTCCAACTTTGATGGTTTTGGAGAAAATCGCGTTTTTATTTTTTTAAGCGTTTTTTCGCGATAACTTTGCGAAAAATGAAGATTTTTGAAATCTGTAACTTGTGCTAAGTTGTGCTAGCCTAGCACAAATTTTTGGCTATACATCGAAAAATTCCAACTTTGATGGTTTTGGAGAAAATCGCGTTTTTATTTTTTAAGCGTTTTTTCGCGATAACTTTGCGAAAAATGAAGATTTTTGAAATCTGTAACTTGTGCTAAGTTGTGCTAGCCTAGCACAAATTTTTGGCTATACATCGAAAAATTCCAACTTTGATGGTTTTGGAGAAAATCGCGTTTTTATTTTTTTAAGCGTTTTTTCGCGATAACTTTGCGAAAAATGAAGATTTTTGAAATCTGTAACTTGTGCTAAGTTGTGCTAGCCTAGCACAAATTTTTTTTAGCGTTTTTTTGCGATAACTTTGCGAAAAATGAAGATTTTTGAAATCTGTAACTTGTGCTAAGTTGTGCTAGCCTAGCACAAATTTTTGGCTATACATCTTCAACGGTTTTAGAGAAAATCGCGTTTTTTTATTTTTTTGTTGCATATTTCACGGGGATTGCACAAAAGATGCGTTTTTTTGCGATAACTTTGCGAAAAATGAAGATTTTTGAAATCTGTAACTTATAAACTTATTTTATTACAAACAACTCCGAACAAAAAATTCAAAAACCACTTTTTTTTGCAGAATATCCTTAAAAATAGGACATGAGTGATCGTCCTTTGACAAATGGTATATATAGTTGGACGCGTCCTAAAAAAACCTTTCTTATGATATCCATATTGTATATGTTGTTAATGCAACAGACTCTCAAATTAACAAAACATGCAAAAATAGACCCTTTTTCAAAATGGTCCAGCTCACGAGAGATCAAAGCTGGAGCCAAAATATTTTAGATGTCACCTTAAAAAATACCAATGTTCATTTTGGAGGGGGTACACCTTGCACGAATTTTGCTTCCACATAACTTGAGTCGCTCTAATGTATATACATACATAAATATTTATATGTATGTATGTATAAAGTTTTATTTATTAAAAACAAAGCAACTTAAAATCAATTCATTTTTAACAAAAAAACAAAAACTTAATTCATAAAAGCGACCGTTTTTGTGACATTTTAATGGCCTTCGGACAAACCGCACACATTTTTACGGAGTAAAATCACCACTTAATAAAATTATCGAGATTTTCAACGAAAAATTACGAATTATAAGAGGTTTTTAGGCATTTCGCTGGAAAAAATTTACGATTTATCGAGGGGACCGAAATGTATGGGATTTTTACGAATTATCGCGATTTTTTCAAGGGACCGGGATTTTGTTACGAATAAGCGGGGTTTACGAATTAGCGGGGTACGAATTATCGGGATTATACTGTATATGCATAGAACAAAACATTAGGGCTGTTCAGAGTCTGGTGCAAAAAAGAAATGTTTGCAGTAATGAAATATGCAATACAAGAGCTACAAATTTATAAAAACACAAAGATTACTATCACTGAAAACTTTAATGTTTTTAATTGGTGGGAATTAAACAAGAGTAACCTTCCATTGCTTTATAAATTAAGTTGCTTCATTTTGGCAACACCCGCTAGCAGTGCTTCGTCAGAAAGAGTTTTCTCACTAGCTCGCAACATGCTTTCTGAGAAAAGATCCGCTTTGGGGTTAAATGACTCTGCTGTTAATGAAATGATGTTCATTCATTTTAATCGCCAAAAAGATGATCTAAATATTGTTGATTTTTAGTTTTTTTTGAAATACAAATTAGATTTTTTTATGAATTGAATAAATTTTAGTTTGTTTTGTTAACTTTTGTGTTTTTTGTTGTGTTGTTGCTCATTTATAAACTAGTGTGTGTATCATTCACGCTCACAGCAATTTCTGAAAAAAAAAAACAAAAGTTTTCGGTCCGACCGAGTACTTGTACCTGGTTCTCGAAAACTTTTATCTCGCTTTGACCGTTTTCGACAACCATGGTTCTCGGTTGGACCGTTTAAACGCACACAACCAGGCAAGTGTGCTTATTCTCATTATACCCTGTCCCGATAACACAACAAAAGAAAAGTGAAGTTCTCTTCTCTGTTTGGTGAGAGAGGGTAACTGAAGTTCTCTATTCAAAAATAAATTCATGTTTTCGAAGAGGTAAAAACAGTACCGATATTATATATACAGTTATACATTATATATACAGTGCCGCTCAACTGAATAGGTTTGAAAAATATTTCTTCTTTTTTTCTTCTCTCTTTGTTCCTATGGCATTTTTTCCTTCTTTGTTTTTTTTGTTTTGAACATTCATTTGTTTACTCATAATATGTGGTCTATTTTTGGCTCATCTGATTAGGTTTGAAAACTTTGACTTCACTTTTTGATTGACTACGTGATTGAAAACATATAATTTGTTTGGTCTACTTAAATTTAAAGTAATTGCTACCATTATTTTTTAATATGGGTCGGGGAAAATCTTTAACCGATTTTGAAAAAGGTAAAATTAAAGGGTATATTGAATCTGGCCTAAAACATAATGAAATAGCAAAGAAGATTGGTCGAAGCCAAAACGTGGTAAGCAATTTTCTTCGTAATGAAGTCGATTACGGGAAAAAATGAAAGGAGGAAAAAAATATGCTACAACGGCATCAGAGAGTCGACTAATCCTTCGAACTGCTGCGAATTCCCACCTCTCTGCCAGTAAAATCAGGGATGAATGCGGTGTAAATGCTAGTTTGGCAACGGTAAAACGAGTTATTCGGAGTGCTAAACACTTAACCCTTTAATGCATGACACCGCCTTTAGACGGGTTTTACTAAAATCTCGATTTGATATATATTTTTTACAATGTAAAGTTTCCGACAATTCTAACACTGTTTTAGAAGCTTTGAGCTAAGTTTCTGTTTTTGAAGTTTGGCAACACTCCTTCTATCTTTTGAGTAAAGCCAACTTAAAGTGGCAGGTGGCTACTTTCACGTGGTTTCTATTATTTATGTAAACACTACAATTTTGGGAAATAAAAAAAGTGCTTATATTTTGGTGAACAAGTATTTAACAGGTGAGTAAATTGAAATATATTCGACTCCGCCTTGAGGCGGACTCATGCATTGCGTAGTTCACTTGTTTAGCCCGAGCTTTCAAATTGATTCAATTTAATTTTGTGATTATTGGATTTATAAACTAATTTTATTATTGCACTTGCATCAGGAATGTTCCGTAAAAGTAAAAGGCATATGACCGAGGAAGAAATTCGGGAATTCTTAGAACAAGATCAACCGGATAGTGATACTTCTGGCGAAGAATTCGATAGTGATGACGACAACAGGGACCCTAATTATGTACTGCCTGAAGATGATTCCATCATTGATCTTATGCTTAACTCTTAGGAAGTGATGCAAAGTGCCCTTGAATACAGTTTAAATTTGACTGATTTGGAACAACCTTCAGTATCTATTGCTCATGAGTCAGTCCCTTCATCTGCTGATGATGCCAGTAGCTCTAGCCCATCTGCACCATTGGTCACACGTTCCTCCAAAAAAACATTAGAACTACTAGAAGAAACCGTTGGATTTCCACCTGAAAGTGAAATAAGAAATGATATGCCTGCTTTAAGATCTATCATTTGGAAAAAGAAACATCTTCAGTTGCAAGCACATGAATTGGAATTTCAGGGTCCCGAAGATATGCCGGATTTTTTGAAATATTTGAAACGATTGTTTTGAGTATTTTGTGACAGAAGATTTTCTAAAGGTATTTACTAAATTTACTGTAATCGTTACTGTGTATATTTATATTTTATTTTTAGGATATTGCTGCACAAATGAACTTATACGCCCGTCAAAAAGATATCTCGACAACATTTCAAATCGATGAGACGGAACTACGTAAATTTTTAGGGATATTAATTTTTACGTCTGTTTATCGCTTTCCAAATAGTCGATCGCATTGGGGAAAATATGGCTTATATCCCGTACGTGAAGCTATGACATGCAATCGTTTTGAAACCATTCGAAGTAACCTGCATTTCAATGACGACTCATTGCGTATAGAGAAAGGTAAACCTGGTTACGACGCCTTATATAAGGTGAGACCTCTTATACAGCATTTTCACAAACGGTTTTCTTCAGTCCCAAAGCCACAGCCTCTTTGTGTTGATGAACAAATGTGCCCTACTAAGATGACAGGAAATCCTATTAGGCAATATATGCCCGCAAAACCTCACAAGTGGGGAGCGAAGCTGATTGTTCTTTGCAATTCTTCAGGTTATTCCTACGCTTTCGAAATATATTGTAGCGCTGGAGACAACAAAATTTTGCCAAATAGTCCTTATCTTGGCGCTGCATCTAATGCCGTAGTAATATTGTCACAAAACATTCCAAACAATATCAACCATATTCTTTATTTCGACAATTTTTATACGTCATTGGGATTGTTATTATACCTGAGAAATCGTGGAATTTATAGCTTAGGCACAGTGCGACCAAATCGGGTACCAAACATAAAACATTCATCAGATGTTGAATTGCAATGCAAAAAAGTCGAACGTGGGTACGATGAAGAGTACGTTGCAACAGTTTGCGGAGTAGATATAAGCAGCGTTTTGTGGTATGACACAAGAACAGTTCGACTACTGTCTACCTACGTGGGAACATAACCATTTGTTGGTAACCAAAAACCTTACTCGTCAATAGCAAATCGATGGGATCGAAAAGCTAAGCAAAATATAGAGGTGAATTGGTGTGATTTTTTGGATCGCTCCGGCAAAAAAATGTGCAAGTTTCCCGGATGCAAATCAGAAACCCAAGCATTTTGCATAAAATTCAAAATCAACCTGTGCATCTCAACAACAAACAAATGTTTCTATAGCTTCCATAATAAACAATAAAAAAATGTAAAATATATATGAATAAAATATTTCTTTTTAAATATAAATCAAAATTTACCTGTCTACTAATTCGAGTCGTTAATGCATAGGTCCGCCTCAAGGCGGAGTTCAAATTTTTACCTGTAAAACGAATAGTCAAATAAAAAAACAACTGCAGATTCGTAATCATCGGTTGGAAATTAGTCTAGGAAAAAAATAGGGGTTAAAAGAAAAATTCATGCATTAGGGGGTTAAAGAGATTAAAAATAAAAAACCTCCTCTCAATGATGCACGGAAGGAAGCGCGACTTCGATTTGCGCGGGATCACATGACATGGAACAAGGAGTGGAAGGCTGTGGTCTTCTCCGACGAAAAAAAGTTCAATCTCGACGGACCGGATGGCTACAACTATTATTTTCAAGATATGCGAAAAGAGGAATGCTTTTTGAGTCGTCATCACTCCTGTACAGGAGGCGTAATGGTTTGGGGAGCCATATCGTTTTATGGAACTTGCGAGCTGCAGTTTGTTTCATCAAAGATGAATGAAAATGTCTACAAGACTGTGCTCCAAAAGGCTTTTCCCCAGTTTTCCGAAATTTTTGGACCTTATCAATGGACGTACCAATAAGACAACGCCCCCATCCCTACAGCCCGGGTTACAAAACAGTGGATTATGGACCAGAATGTCCACTTGCTCGAGTGGCCGCCATACTCCCCAGACATAAATATTATCGAGAATATTTGGAGACTTTTATCCAGGAGAGTGTATGAAGGGGGAAGACAATTTCAAGATTCGGCGACCCTGGTTGAAGCGATTAAAAAAGCCTGGTTAACTATTTCTGTTGAAATACATGTACCCAAACATATTTAACTCACTGTTACATTATAAATTACATTGTGTGACAACTGTATATTATTATAGATCATATATCATATGTTTATCTATTTTGACAGTTTGACAAACCATCACAAGTATTTTTCTATAATTTCACTGAGTGAAATTGAAAAATATAACGATTCCTTATAAACTCGAATGTTTGAAATAATTGAGAATACCAAATATTAAATAATGCAGAAATAGTGTTATTTAAGTTACCAAGTGCCATGAAATATTGCTGTGAATATTTTTTTTATAGTTTTGTTGGTCAAACCTATTCACTTGAGCCAAAAATTATGTAGATTTTCAGCTATGTTTTTGAAAATATAAAAAAAAATTGTATTTTATAAATAATTGATCGTTTTACTTAACAAAATTTATTTGCTTTAAATCCGAGTGCTCGTTATGAAGATATTATGTTCTAAGTCTAAAAAAGAAGTAAAACCTATTCAGTTTAGCGGCACTGTATACATTTACATATATGTTGGAAACCGTACAGAAAATCTTATCTTACTGTTCACAATGTCTGAGGTGGTTGTTGTCCAAATTGTCTTAACTTTCTAAATCATGACTATAATCGTCTCGAGTCTCATCATAACTTTCAATATCTTCAGATCTATCATCACTTATATAGCAATTCCATATGAAAACGATCAAAATTGGCAAATTTTTGGACGACCCCTCTCCGATTTTGAAATAAATAGTCTGAATGGATTGCCCATCAAAAAAAATGTACGTACATATTTTCTTTAGTGTTGATAGTGACTGCTTTAGTGGTGGTGTAAACCACAGTCATGTGACAAAATTGAAAAATTCTTCATAAGGGACCTCATTCAAAGTTGTTTTAAAAAAAACTACTGAAGCGATCGCAACGAGTGATAGCCTGTTGGAAAGGTATTGAATCAGGCTTTAATAAAAAAATTCAGAAATTTACCTTTAAATTTTCCCATGAAAATTAATTTTCCGATTTTCCACAGAAGCTCCTAAATTTTCCAGCTAATTTTTTTTTTTTGGATTCCTCATAATTTTTGCTTTAAGAATCAGCAATAAAAAAATGGGCCCCGAATCCTTGTTTGGACAGGAGAAGAGCATTTAAGAGACCACCTTTTCATAAATTCTCAATTTATTCAAACAAAACCAGATTTTCCATTTTCGCATCTATTCATTTTCAATGTAATTCTCATTGTTTTGTATCCTTTAATATATTTTTATAATTGAATTATTTTGAATTAATTAACATTATTTTATTTTATTATTAAAAATACATTTTAAAAATTATTTTACAGTTAAAAATACATTTTACAGCTAAAAATACATTTTAAAAATTATTTTACAGTTAAAATACATTTATGACGCAACTTTGTTCTTATAAAGCCGTCTCTCTTGGCCCAACCATAAACAAAATCGCTTATTTTTTTTACCTGTAATCTATTTTTTACCAAAATGTTTGAAACTGTTCAGAAATCTTGCGTATAGACCATGATTGAGGCAGCACAGATAAAATGAGATATTTCTCCGAAAAAGTGGTCGCTAAATTGAATTTTCTTTTCAACTGCTTAATCATTTGTTTGCCGTCATCAACGTCATCTGCTTGACTGCATTCGTTATCAGAGCCTTCATCAAATATTGTCGCGATTGTACTTATAACCTTGCGTTTTTTTCTTTCCTGTATTTTTCACATCGCAACTTTCTTTTTGTAATAGTTTTTTCATCATTCACAAGGAATAAACTTTGGAGTGTTGTCTGACGACTTCGATAAGCTGTCACTTTCACACCGGGTGCCAACAAATTGTTTGATTTCAAAATGGAAGCCAGCTCTTCCGATTTATGCTGTGTTAATTCCAACTTGGCAACAATTGAATCAAGCTTATTTTGATTTATTAAAATTGGCTCATTGGATACTGATGGCTCATATGGGGGATCATCACGTGCATGATATGTCGGAGTAGTCGTAGAAGAGAAAATATCTGGGCTAGAAGCTTTTGGCACAGGAATGTGGTCCGAATGAGGCAATGGTAACACCACTTGCAACACCAACGTAATTATACGATTTTCTTATCCTTTTTGCGGCTCCTTTATTCGCACATGCATAGCAATTCAATGGGTTGTGACCTTCGCTAGCATTAGTCCAAGTCATTGGGATACCGAATGGCATACTTTCACGTCTTCTATTTTTCCAATCCATTAGACGGTTGTAGCAGCTTTTACACACTATATTTGGTACCCAATTTTTGTTCACTATAACATTTTGGTTGAAGTACATCTCGTATGTTTGAACAAAATCAGTACTGAAATTTCCCCTTTTTTTATGTGTTGAGACATATTGACCACAGCAGTAGCAAAAGCTATTTATATCTGGCTTGCACAGTTCCATATTCTGTTCACTTTTGTTCACTTTTAAAAAACTGGAGAAAAATCACTTTTACTGTTAGCGTTCGTCGGCACTTGTTGAATGACAAAAATCACAGAACCAGTATGAGAAAGAGAAGAAGTATAATGACAAAGAGAGTTCGGCTTGTGAGTGTCAATGTTTTCTCCAAATAATGTTGTGCATATCTGGAGCAAATTTTTGAAATTCATACATTTACCTAATTGTGAATAAATGAGAAACGCGTGCATCGATTTTCATGATCTATGCCTTTTTTTGCTCATGAGTTATGTGACTTTACGCGAAAGTAATTAGTTTTGGCAGTTTTTTCCATTTTGGATTTTTTATGAATTTTAAAAAAAAAATATTTAAATTTTTAGGCAAAAAATACTTTTTTCCCTTCATACATTCATTTTTAACTTCGAAAGTGTTACACATATAGGAAAACGGTATAAAAACAGATTAGAGAAATTGTAATTCTTAATTTTTCTAAATTTGTTTCATCAAAATCGTACAAGTGGTTCTCGAGTTATGTTAAACTAAGTTTTTGCCAAAATGTTACAACTAAGCGAAAAAACATCAAGATAAGGAAAAAATTAAAAAGGTCATAAAAAAAAACTGACACATACGAACGCCAAACACTTTGAGGGTTTTACTATACTGACCTAGTACCATCACCCTGACTTGGAATTTCCCACCCCCCAGAAAAAGTCCCTCGATTTGTTGCACAGTGTTATTTGATTCGATTATTATGCCGAAAACAAAACAAAAAACTTCTGCCACTTCTTATATTTTTAATTTGTACTAGACGGGATTTTTTTAGAAACACTGTACAAATTTGAATTGTCATCTGCTTGACTGCATTCGTTATCAGAGCCTTCATCAAATATTGTCGCGATTGTACTTATAACCTTGCGTTTTTTTCTTTCCTGTATTTTTCACATCGCAACTTTCTTTTTGTAATAGTTTTTTCATCATTCACAAGGAATAAACTTTGGAGTGTTGTCTGACGACTTCGATAAGCTGTCACTTTCACACCGGGTGCCAACAAATTGTTTGATTTCAAAATGGAAGCCAGCTCTTCCGATTTATGCTGTGTTAATTCCAACTTGGCAACAATTGAATCAAGCTTATTTTGATTTATTAAAATTGGCTCATTGGATACTGATGGCTCATATGGGGGATCATCACGTGCATGATATGTCGGAGTAGTCGTAGAAGAGAAAATATCTGGGCTAGAAGCTTTTGGCACAGGAATGTGGTCCGAATGAGGCAATGGTAACACCACTTGCAACACCAACGTAATTATACGATTTTCTTATCCTTTTTGCGGCTCCTTTATTCGCACATGCATAGCAATTCAATGGGTTGTGACCTTCGCTAGCATTAGTCCAAGTCATTGGGATACCGAATGGCATACTTTCACGTCTTCTATTTTTCCAATCCATTAGACGGTTGTAGCAGCTTTTACACACTATATTTGGTACCCAATTTTTGTTCACTATAACATTTTGGTTGAAGTACATCTCGTATGTTTGAACAAAATCAGTACTGAAATTTCCCCTTTTTTTATGTGTTGAGACATATTGACCACAGCAGTAGCAAAAGCTATTTATATCTGGCTTGCACAGTTCCATATTCTGTTCACTTTTGTTCACTTTTAAAAAACTGGAGAAAAATCACTTTTACTGTTAGCGTTCGTCGGCACTTGTTGAATGACAAAAATCACAGAACCAGTATGAGAAAGAGAAGAAGTATAATGACAAAGAGAGTTCGGCTTGTGAGTGTCAATGTTTTCTCCAAATAATGTTGTGCATATCTGGAGCAAATTTTTGAAATTCATACATTTACCTAATTGTGAATAAATGAGAAACGCGTGCATCGATTTTCATGATCTATGCCTTTTTTTGCTCATGAGTTATGTGACTTTACGCGAAAGTAATTAGTTTTGGCAGTTTTTTCCATTTTGGATTTTTTATGAATTTTAAAAAAAAAATATTTAAATTTTTAGGCAAAAAATACTTTTTTCCCTTCATACATTCATTTTTAACTTCGAAAGTGTTACACATATAGGAAAACGGTATAAAAACAGATTAGAGAAATTGTAATTCTTAATTTTTCTAAATTTGTTTCATCAAAATCGTACAAGTGGTTCTCGAGTTATGTTAAACTAAGTTTTTGCCAAAATGTTACAACTAAGCGAAAAAACATCAAGATAAGGAAAAAATTAAAAAGGTCATAAAAAAAAACTGACACATACGAACGCCAAACACTTTGAGGGTTTTACTATACTGACCTAGTACCATCACCCTGACTTGGAATTTCCCACCCCCCAGAAAAAGTCCCTCGATTTGTTGCACAGTGTTATTTGATTCGATTATTATGCCGAAAACAAAACAAAAAACTTCTGCCACTTCTTATATTTTTAATTTGTACTAGACGGGATTTTTTTAGAAACACTGTACAAATTTGAATTGGAGCGAAAACACGTCATTGCAGAAAAGGGATTTTAATGTCAAAGTAGGCATGGAAAACATCTCTGGTCCCACCGTTGGTCCCATGTATCAAGCGTGCTGGACGTACGGACGTTCCGAACTGCTAATATCGATTCGACCCACTACCTTGTAGCAGCCAAGTCCTTGTTTAAGTGCCTAAAAATCCGTACGTAACAGCACCAAACGAACGCTAGACGTAGAAAAGCTGCAAACTCCTCAAGCATACTCAACGATGATTTTTCAACTCCTCCTGCTAAAACCTCCTACTCCCGATGATATCAGCAAACAATGGCAACACATACACAACTCCATGACGAAGGCAGCCGAAAAAGAAATTTGTTACCGAAAGCAGCAAGAAAGGAACCAATGGTACGATGAGGAGTGTAACGCGAGCTGTGTTGGAGCGATACCCATCTGGAAGTAGGAAAGCATGCCCAATGATTGGAACCTCAGCGTACTATGCCCAATTCATAAGAAAGGAGATAAAACCGTTTGCGCCAACTACCGCGGAATAATTCTCTTTCTAATATATTGTGTGTAAGATTGAAGCCCAAACTGGACGAACTGATCCAGCCCTATCAGTGTGTCTTAAGGCCGAATAAATCAACCGTCGACCAAATCTTCACACTTCGCCAGATCCTGGAAAAGGCCCATGAAATCCAAAGCAATACATACCATCTATTCATCGAGTATAAAGCCGCCTTCGAAACGCCGATAAGAGAAAATTTGTTTGAAACCATGTCTGCGTATGAGATCCCATCGAAACTTGTACGCCTCTGTAGAATGGCTTTGAGTGACACTAGATCCGAACAGTCTATTCACAACATCTTGTGAACAAAAACATTGACAACAAATGCACAAAGTGTGGAGACATATCTTCAGCCCAACATAGTCTTCAATCCTGCAACAACCTTACTTGCTTTTGGGTTTTTTTTCATTTGAATTGCATCTTTACTAACTACAAAGCAAGAAATAAAATAACAAAACAAAGCTAAGAACATATGGTCATCTCTTTTAACATTGAACTAAACAACAACTGTTTTTTGCCGGTCATTTTCTGCCATTTTATTTTATTGATAATTAATATACAGTATTTCCCGCTTATATGCACGCCGCTTATAAGCATTTCTCGCTTATTGGCAGCCGAACTTGAACATTTTCCCCCCGCTATTTAAAATCTTCAGTCTTTTTTCTGGTATATGCATTACGTTTATATGCATTCCCCGCTAAAGTGCATCACAATTAAAAAAAATCTTTAAAAAAAACATGTAAAAACATTCGCATATATGCATGTACAAATTTCAACAATTAGAGAAAGTTGAGTACAAAATTTGCACATTCTTAGTTTCATCACTGCTGACATTTTATATTTCCCATCACAATCGAAATGTCAGCTGATTCATAGTACATATGTAAATAAAATAAACATGATGAGGAAATGGCAGACAGTGATGAAAATATACCCGTTCCGACTGTAAGTTCTGTCCTGGATTCCATAAGAAACCTTAGGAATTTCCTTATGACGAAAAATGAATATATCGAAGAACTGGAAAAAATTGAACAGTTTATTTTTTGTCAATGCTTGAATAATGTTCAAAAAAAAGATAACGGATTTTTTTAAAAATATTTAACTTTAAAAGTAATGTATTTGTTCTACTTTCTTTATTTTATGATCTCATTATATGGATTCATTTTTATGAATTTAATGTACATACATATGAATTTTTTTTGAGTTTGTTTTTGTTTTTTTTATGCACATAGATCTTAATAAATCAGTTTTTGAATAAACATATGGTTTCATTTTTAATATCGTAATACAATTGGTATTGGCATGTGCAACAGGTGTTGTTTGGTGATGATGTCTGTATGAATTTACTTTTATATGCACCACTGATGCTTATAACCGAGATTTTTTTACATGCACCCTTGATGCATGTATCCGATTTTTTACATAAGCATTTCTCGCTTATAAGCATTAGAAGCCCAACAATTTTGGGCATGCATATAAGCGGGTAATACTGTAATAATAAAAAAACTAAATGACATTTCCTTGTGGAGTTTGTAATTAAAAGACAACCGGGACTAGATGTTTGATATGCAGATCTTGTGATATTTGGTACGATGTGGAGTGTGAAAATGTGTTCAAGCTTTGGTTTTCTACATTGGATACAAATCATAACCGTGCTTATACTTGTGCTGGGTGCATGGAAAATCCCCGTGACAATTGCGATGGGTGAAATGCGAAAATAATTTAGTTTTCCTAAAGATTCGCTTAGTTATAAAAAAGGAACAAATGGAAATAAATCTAAATGTGATCCCTTTGTTGGAGAAATACGTAAAGAAGATATATCATATGGCAAACCAAAATAAATCCCATGACCTTGAGCTGCATAACCATGTACTACAACATCGTCTAGACCGATCGGACATTGTAATGAATAGTCTTTCTGAGAAATTGGATGATCTCCATGAAGTGTTTAAAAGCCTGTATTCACATTTGAAGGTGGAAATGTTTCATGCTGATGCTTTGAATGCAATGTATTTTAAAAAGCGTCATGCGATACTAGTAACATTTGGTGGTAAAAGATATAAGTTGATGTCTGCATATTTCAAATGTAAATCGCTTAGAGTTTCTGGTCTTGACAACTATTCAACACTTGCCAACAGATTATTAAAAATGTTGGTGGAAATTAAAAAAAAATAAAAAAAAAAATTGTAATTACACTATTATTAACCGTGATCTAAAATAACAATGCTAAATAATATTAAATCGCTTAATATTCAGGGAATTATTGACTATTTTAATTTGTAACATAACGTTTTTCTCTCTTTGCGCTAACTGGCTGCTGTGTGGTCATGACTTATAGTTCAGCTAAGCTAATGTTTTTTTTATAAATTATTCATGGATGAATTAAATGACGTTTGTGATTACTTGGTTTTTTTCTTCAATGTACAGTAACTTTTCATATCTCTTTTTTCAACTAAGATGTATTTATACAAATATTAACTTTTAATTATAAATCAAGTAGGGAATTTTTGATTAATGCAATTATTTGATATATTGAAAGTGTTTAAAACAATTTGTTTTATAAATTATATAATTTTTACTGTTCTTTGACTGTCCAAAAAAAATGAATATTTTTTAAAATATGATGACGCGTAATGAAAATCTTGGTCCTATGGCTAATAAAAAAAATGTCTTTCCTCATTTTCTGAAAATTTGAATATTGATCACATTAATGCCCATAGTTTGTGTCCTTCCAATTCCAATGCCAAAGTTTTTTTGACTCTAGTCCGGAATATCATTGTTCTTCCTGGTTACATTCTGATTTCGAAATGATAGTCCTAGTGATGTGGTGGATTATTTACCTAATGGCTCTGTAGATACTATTGGGAGTCCACATGGATATATATTTGACGTCCCAAGTTGTTTAGTTGGGCTACACACTGTAGATGTCAGTAATTGGCATAGCAATATTTGAAAGGTTTTCAAAGCAAATAATGTATTTTTTAAAACAAATATCTACATTTTGTAAACAAATACTGTTTAAATACCCTCTTGGTAATTTTCAGAAAACGACTTGAGACGTATGCCATCTGTATGGTCTTTTGTATCAGTTCTTTAAATAAAACCTATTTTATCCCGTTAAATCCATCTATTTTTCTATTACTTTAAATTAACATTGTTCCATATTGAAATAAGAAGAAATCGAAAACTGAAAAGAATACTGAAATTGAATAGAAAAGGAACACTGAAATTAAGCAAATAGAAAAACACCATTGGACTCCATTGTCACCATTGCTGGCATTTACCTCGAACTATGGCTCTCATCAATGACTCCCAAAGCAAGTATTCTAACCATCTCGGCCTACATCAACTTTTGCACGGCTTAGGATACTGGATAGTTCCTACTTTTCAGTAGTGTTGCGTCACGTGTGTACTTCAGGCTTGGTTCGACCTAAACAATTTTCCGTAAAGGTGTTTCACGTTGAAGTTAATAGTATCATGAACTCTTCCTAAAATCCGGTGAGAATCCCCACGTTGATAGGCAAGCACGCTACCAACTTGCCTACCGGGGCCGCTTCAGTTTCCTTAATACAACTCTCGCAGTCCTTACCTAGACATGAACTGGTAGCAACACTATCCCACATATTATTTTACAACAATAGAATTAGCGAATAATATAATTGTGTGCTGCTCGGATCATAATATAACAAAAATAAATCAAAATCTCCAACACAAATTCGATACGGTAGTAAAATATGCGACAAACTGGAACATGAAAATCAAGGGCAAATGTAACTACAAAATTCGAAAACGCAGTATTGACTTTAAAATACAAATAACAAATTTAAAACCATATTTTCTTAATCACTAGTTCGGCAATTTTGATATCCATCCTATATGGAAGACATCAGAACATTTGAGAGAAAATACATTTAAACGTATCTTTGCTGATTGATAATTATGTAATAAAGGTTAATAGCACTCAATGTGACTCAAACAACATGATAAAAGCTATACCAATGAAAATTGCATTAAAAGTTTTTATCTATCTTGACAGTAGAAAAATTAGACAGGTTTTATTTGAGTGATTTGCTCAGCAAAGTCAAAACTACTGTATCGAAGTTTCACTGTATTAATAATTAATGATAATTTTTGCAATTACAATTTCTGATTTTCATGGGATTCTAAAATGTTTGTAATTATTCCAATCATTGTTATACCACAGACGGAGATATGGGGTAGACTTGCACTTTCACGTTTTATACAAATTGCTGTTGAACCACTGATTGATAGGACGAGTAGTGCATTTATATAAAAAAAATCAGCCGGTTACGATTCTTTACAAACATGGTATGTCTTTGTCTTTTCGTTTTACCCGTTCTATTGTTTTACAAAACCACCATTATTGTTTGGCTTAAACTTTAAGGTATCCATAACTTTCAACATAATTCATTCCTATAATTCTGATCGAACGTCACCGTTTTATAAACCGTTCCATCGTCTACCTTGGGCCTTCTAAATGATCGACAGTATGGCTTCCGTAGAAATCGATCTACTGGAGACCTGATGGCGTTCCTTTCGGAGCGATGGAGTCGATCTATTCACGCCCTTGGTGAAAGTAAGGTCGTGGCTCTGGATATTTCCAAGGCGTTCGATAGGGTCTGGCACGGAGCACTCATATCAAAACTTATTGCATTTGGTGTCGGTAATACCTTCTCTCGATTCATTTCGAGTTTTCTCAGTGATCGCTCTATACGAGTTGTTATAGATGGGGTCTCATCCAACGAGCATAGGTTGACCGCAGGAGTTCCACAAGGCTCTGTCCTCTCTCCCTCTCTATTTCTTATTTTCATTGACGACTTGTTGGGTCAGACTGTGAACCCGATCTACTCCTTTGCGGATGACAGTAACCTATGTCATTTATACTCATTTGATCATCGGCCAGGTCCTCTGGAGGTCGAGAGCAAAAGGCGAATGATGAATGACTCACTTAACCGCGATTTGGCGACGATTTGTGAGTGGGGCCAAATGAATAGAGTAGATTTTAATGCGCAAAAGACCCAGAGCTGTTTGTTGTCACACAAACGTTCACCAGATCCAGCATCGTCGTCAATTTCCATGGGTGGTGTGGATATCGACGAATCAGACACTCTTGATGTTCTGGGCATGAAGATACAGGGTGATGCTCGCTGGGCTAGCCATATATTCGAAGTGTCGAAAGAAGCATTCAAGTGTTTAGGCTTTTTGAAGCGGTGCAAGAAATACTTCACTCCATCTGATCTCGTAAATATTTGCACCACTTACATCCGGCCTAAAATGGAATACAACTCGCATATATGGGCAGGGGCTCCATTAACATCTTTGAAGCTTCTGGACCGTGTACAGAGGAGAGCGGTGGTGATGATAGGGGATGGTAGGGTATCAAGCTCTATTGTCTCCCTACAGCATCGCCGAAATGTGGGTTGTGTATCGCTATTCTATAGATATTTTAATGGTATCTGTTCAGAAGATATCCGTCGTCTGGTCCCTGACGTTAGAACATTTAGTCGGAATACACGGCTATCCAGGGTCTCTCATCCGTTCATTGTGAAATGGCCGGTTGACCGGACGACGCACTATAGAGAAAATTCGTTCTTTAGCCGAACCGTTCGTATGTGGAATAATCTTCCAGCAAATGTATTTCCTGCCAGTTGTGACATTCAGAAATTCAAAACAAATGTCAACAAACACTACTCCCTCTTTCCTCCTTCCGATACCCTAATTTCCTTCCGCTAACACAATGCATTGCATTTATAGGGGGCATCCCCTGAGTGTTGGCCTTCAAAAAAAAAAAAAAAACAGTGTAGTTTCTTTGACAGGCATTACATTTCTGGGAATATAAAGCTATGGAATGTTCCTCATCCTTATTGTTTATTTGATGCAACACTGTTCCTATTCCATATTCCGAAGCATCACATTGAACATAAAAATGTTTTGAGAAATCGACATTTCGGAGTACGGGAGTTGATGTCAATGCTTTCTTTGGATCATCGAATGATTTAATCGCCTCATTACCTATCTGAAACTTCTTAGCTTTCCTAAGAGTATCGGATAAAGGGGCGGATAATCGCGAAATCTTCTATGAATCGCCGATACCAGCCTGCAGTTCCCAAAAAGCTTCTAACTTATTAACCTAGATATTTTAATTCGGTAAAGCAAAATTACGATTTCTTGAGCCCTATAGTTAGATTGGCTTCTCTCAAAAATTTTCCTACTTCTGACTCATTTGTTTTCTTTCTACCAAGACCCTGAACAGCCCAACATTGGATCTGGAAGACTGATATTGAGACTTCAAGGCGTGTTTAAGACCAGACCAGTCAGTCCAATAATTCGTCTCGCGAAACAACAAGTACCACTGTTCGGCTTTCCCAGTTACCAACAAATGAAAATCTTTCAATACTTCTGCCCAAGGAATACGATGTTGATTTTGCAGTTGTTCTAAACGAAAGACAAACTCGTCCACTTTTAAATGTCGTGAATTTCCATCAAACAATCCTAATTTGTCAATTGTAATTCTCAGTAAGTCGTTGTTGAGACTCATAGTATGAGTTGGGTTATTTTTCGGAATCTATTCATTTGCGTCTAACCCATTTCTCCAATTGGGAATGTATTCTCTAGTGGTATTTGGAGAGTTACAGCTGTCGGAATGGTAATCGTATTTACTCCTGCAGCTGTACTATCATCCGTTTGTGGTGTGGCGTTGATGTCCCTATTGGCAATTGATGACTTTAACAAATCCTTCACTACTATTACTAAATCACTTATTGTTTTTCTGACATCTACCATCTCATTTCTTTTTTCTTCCAGAGATTTTTTTCTTAAGTACGGATATACTTCTATTCAACTCAAATGTTTCAGTTCTGTTTCGTTTTCTATTTTTAGCCTTCGATCTGTCGCCACTCAGACGAAAAATATATTTTATACTCTAATTTCTAGTTTATGTTTTACAGAATTTTACTTATGATTCGGAATTCTTTAAATTATCCATCCTTTATGTTCAAACAAAATTCTAATAAAATCTATTAGTAAATTTACGATCCTTTTATTCAATTTTTTTTTTTATTTTTTTTTAATATACAACAAAAATTATTGGATTTTTTGACGCTAGTGATGGTGTGTCCGGTTTTTATTAAATGCTCTCCATTCGGAGCTTTCCAGATGTTCATCTTTCACTTAGTGGCGTATGACCACTGATCTTCTAGTTATTGTAATCAACCAGGCTCGTTCCACCAGAGAGTTGACTTCTTACACTCTTCGTGTAAACCTCCCCTGGATCCCATATTCATTGGGCTCACATTGTTGTTGCAATGGACTTTATTTCGAACGTACTCCATACCTTCATGAAACTTTTATCTGTTTTCATCATTACTGCTCCTAACAGTGCTTCACATAGCTCCACCTTCGGTAGGAACTTCATGTTTTTGATGCGGTTCACCTTCGACTCGTCTGCTAATAGTGCAACTCTCGCTTTCTGTGAAGTATAAAAGAATCCTAGCCGTCTCGATGCTATTGCTATAGGTTCCCGACATCCTCCCATGCGAGTATCTGCCGGCGGTATACTGCCCCCTTTACTTGTTGTTCTGTTATTTGTGCTATTGACGTATCTGTACTAATTGTTTTTTTATTTGTGTTTGTTCTATTATTGATTATATAATCCCATCATATTTTCTTCGACACTAGTCTACCTGCACCACGGTAGAGTACTTCCATTTCTTCTGACAGGTCATTCGAGAGTTCTCCACGAATAACACCCAAGTCTGTATACTTGTTTCTGATTGCATCAATTTCTCTTGACCACGATACTTCTTGATAATCGAGCGTTACTTTCTGTCTCTGATATTCTCTTTAAACATCTCATTGGATCCTGTGTTGAAAATTTACATCCGAACATTAAAATATCTGATTTCCACTGTTCGCAACTTCTTCCTTCATCTCCGAGTGGTTCTATATTTATTTTATAATTTGTCCCTGTATAGCCTCGACAACGCTCTTTTTTAGCCTCGACAATGCTTTTCATACAACTTGACTAATATTGTTGTTTTTTTTACCGTACAACGATAAATCAAAGTCTGGTTTATCACAGTTCTATTTCGCTGTTCGTTAATTTATTAATGGTTTTTTTTGTACGATATGTCTAATTTTACTCGTAGAGGAAAAAACTCTTTTCTTGTTTTCCAACTATGTTCTCGAGCAATTAGCACTGTACTTCTTAAAAATTATCAATCACAGGCTCTGCTTTGTTTTAGTTGCATATGTAGAATCTAGTTGTAAGTGAATAACCGTTCACACTGTTATGGACCAATAAATTTAGTATTAAACGAAAACTCAATCGGAAGATTCGGTGTTTGAAATTAGAAAAGTTTTAAACTCATTCGGAAGTACCACTCTTTGAATTTAGGAAAATATAAAATCAGAACTCATCAAAAAACGTTTTATTGGTCCTCATAAATTATTTTGTCAATAGATGTGCGCAGTGAGTGTAAAGAAGAAAACGTATTCGGATTCATACTAGAGCATAAGGTATATTCATAATAAGATGTACATATATATCAGTTTTGTAAAGTAATATAATTTAATTTGCAGCAAATCGTGGCATTAACGGAAGAAACCGAAACTAATGACAAAATACCATGTATTGAAACAAAAAAAATACTTATTTAGTGTTTATCTGTTTTTAATAACTAGATTTAAATACTAATAAATGTATTATTACTATCAAATGTGCAATAATAAACACTAAGTACTTTCACATAAGTACATGCATATTTGCTCAGCAATATACACGTTATTCCACTTAATTAACTGCATTTTGCAAGGAAGTATGCATGTGCTTCTACGAGTGTTTGTGTGATTAGGTGGAAATACATATACACTTCCGGCTAAATATGTTCTGTTTGTTACATGTAAGTATATGCTCATTTCGTAAGAAAAAAACATATATTTACAATCTACAAACTAGTTAATGTTTCTAGTTCGGGAAAATATATACTTTAATTAAATTTTTTTTAACTGCCACGACTTCTTTAATTAGTGCCAAAACTTAAAGCTAGTGAATTATAACTTAAATCTAACTTAACTTCTAGTCTAGACTGCAGTTGTTTTTAATGATACGTTGGTGCCACCGTTTCACATGCCGGGTCGAATATCATGGGAACTCTATGAGCAAGCAGTCCCGTTATTGTTGACACTGTTCATAGGTAATGTTGCTGACGCTATGTCTGGGTTTGGTACACACGTGTTAGATGGGAGAATGTGTGAGAATGAACTTGACTGTTGTTAACTCCTCCCCCTTTAAGTCCATACGTCCTTGTATGGATATCAGAAAAACGGAAGGCTGTGAATGCTCTTATTCTTTGCGAGTTTTCGCAATTCAGAATGTTGGTCGCCTGCTGGTGGATCTTCGTTTTCTAAGGTTGGTTGAGTTGTAGATTGTAGTCTACTCTCGCAATGTAGCTCTTTAGCAGAGTTCTGATGATGCTTTCTTTTTAGGTGTTTTAACGCAAAAGACAATGCTGGCATCAAGGCTATCGCAATTAAAATGATGTTCAATGATAGACTTATGCGGTTCTTCATTTCCAAGTTGCAAGTTCTACATTTGCAATTTCGTTCTTTAGAATTTCGAGTTTATATTTTAATTCAATTATTCTCTCATGTTCCTGAATTTGTTCAGATTTTGTTAATTTTATTATTTCATTTGACATATTGGTGATCTCATTAATCTTTTCTATTTGTTAATTATTACTTGGTTATTATTATTTGTTAACATATCGGACATTTTTTTCCTGAATAATCTCGAAGTCATGGTGGTCTGGGCTACCTGCCAGCCATTTCCATGCCGTGCCGATAAAATCTAGCTAGCGCTTAGATTTAATTTTAGGTTTGAGTCTTGCAATATGGGACTTAATCTGGGATATGGTAAAGGAAAGGTATGGGATTAATGGATGATGGGATATATTCCTTATAATATTATCTTCAAACTGTCCGACAACATTTATGGTATGGACTATCTTGATCTGCATTTCTGCATTGCCACCAGTTTCGAGTTGGAGTAGTCCAATATTTGGACTTCGCCTCTGCATAGTACGGGCAGTAATAAAAAGCTGCAATGTAAAGGGTAAATTTAGTTAGTTTCGAATATAACTTTTGTGGACCATCCGTCCAGTCTGAGTTGCGATCTTCCTTCACCACTTCTTCCCTGTATCTTTCTACCAACTTGGTACCTACACGTTTGTTTACTTTCACGAATATACTCTGCCCTGGAAGATATTCTCTTGGTTCGGTTCTGTCCTTGTTATGGTATTGTAGGTCCTTAGTCTGTTTTTCCTGTAATATCTCGATATTTGAATGTCGTGTACGCTCATAACTCCCTAGAGAAAAATCAACGGTTCTGCCAAAAAATAGGTCGACCGGTCTTTTCCCTACCGTTGAATGAACTGAATGGTTGTTCTCTAAAATTTCCTCAAAATCACGGCAGATTGCTTTGGCTTTGATACATCTCATCAATTCCGCTAGAGTGGAGTGGAAGCGTTCTACTTGCCCATTGACCTCACTTCTGTAAGGTGGAGAAGTGAAGACATCAATGCGGAGTTCGTCCAGCATCATGAACATTATGGATGCAGAGTTCAAGGATCGTTCATTATCGATAACGTCTGGTTTCGGCACGCCGTAAAGTAACAATATTTCTCTTAGAGGCTTCCGTACGTCTTCCGTGGATTTGCCTTTAAGAGCTCGGACATGTGCATACTTTGAAAATTTGTCTACGGAAGTTAAGACAAGTCTTTTATCGGTAGAAAAGATGTCTACGTGAATCACCTGTCCTGGGTAGGAGGGTATTGGAGTTTGATTTAACATGGGTTTGTTTGGGTGCCGGTCATATTTATTTTGTTTGCAAATTGAGCAGAGCTTCACTATCCTCTTTATTTTACATAACACTCCAGGGAAATAGTATTTCTCTAGAATTTGGACCTTGTTTTCTTGCGCGTTCCGATGAGCCCTCTTGTGTGTGTCTATTATCAGGTTCTCCTGATACCATTCCGATGTAATGTCTTCCACAACATTCTGCGAAAAACATGTTTTGTAGTTGCGAAAATGGGCAGGATTGATTTCCTGAATTTTTCCCATAATAAACTCGGGTGCTTTTATGCAATTTCATACTGATGGGTTCAAATATCTCTTCAATATATTGACCAGATTCTCGCGGCAAAATTCCCTCTCTACTATTAAATGTCTATGATATCCTGCAAACATAGAAGTCAGTGGTTTCGAGATGTCTGCATATCCTTTTATAAATCGTCTATAATAGTTGCTACAAATAATTTCAGTTGTCGAAGTGTGCTGGGGTAAGGGATATCCACTATGGCCTCTGCCTTCTTTCGAATGGTCTTAACAACTTCTCCTGACACCACAAACCCAAAGAATTCTACCACATTTTTACAGAACTCACCCTTATCTAATTGGAGTTTCATGTTAGCAGAATCTAGTGTCTTAACAATTTCCTCTAGGTACTCGAAATGAGAGTGTTCATCTTTGCTGAATATAATTATGTTATCAATGTAAACATAACAAGTTTTTCGTATCTCGTAATCTCGTAGTATGCCATCCAATGCTCGCTGGAATATGGAGGGTGCATTTTTTAATCCGAAAGGTAACCTTGTTAATTCATATTTCCCATTGTTAACTGAGAAGGCTGTCTTCTCGATATCTTCCTCCCTAAGAGGAATTTGGTGGAATCCACTTTTTAAATCAATGACAGTGAAAAACTTGTTACCTCCTAATCGTGACAAAACCTCCCCCACTTCTGGTATTGGATACCTATCAGCAATGGTAATTGAATTCAGTTTCCTGAAATCCACAACAACACGATATTTTTTCTTTCCTGATGAGTCCTATTTTTTTTGGTACAACCCATATTGGAGAGTTGTAAGGAGAGCGCGAAGCTCTTATTATCCCATCTCTGAGTAGTTTGCTTATTTCCTCATCGACAATACCTTTCAGTGCCATCGGATATGGATAATTTGTCGTATATGTTGGCGCGTCAGTTGTGGTGCGAATTTCTCCCACTACTCTGGTAGTGTTCGTTAAGCTTTCATCGGGATCGGCGAAAAGATTCCTTAAATTGTTAACCATCTGCATTATACGAGATGTTTGGTATTCTGTTAAATGTCCCATACGCATTTCAATATTATTCACATTCTGTGTAACATACTGGCGTATAGGTATTTTTATACTATTCTTTAGTGAGAAGTAATTCTCGGCTGAATAAATGACGGCTGATAGATCCTTCAAAGTGTCATTGCCCAATATTGCATCGAAAGTCCTCAATTCTGGTAAGATGTAAAATTTTGTATGTCCAATGTCTTCGCCGAATACGTCTATTAGTGTATGATGAGTAATTAACACATTGCCGGATAGCCGGGTAGCGGTTCATTAACTAAATTTGATCTGATGTAATTTACTTCCTGTGTCTAATAAAATTTTAATTTCTTGTCCGTTCCTCGTTTTGACCAGAAAGTATGGCAGTACTGGGAAAAATCCTTGATTTGGTGCCATGAAATTATGTTGATTAGCACTCGCTCCTCTTAGCAGACCAAGAGTATGATTTGTTCTGAAGTTCATATTTTCCAACTTCAAGCAAATGTGTAGTGCTTGTGGTAAAGAGTTCGGAGCGGAAATTGCCAACAGTTTCGGCAGTTCTCCTTTTAGACCCCTAATAAAGGTATATAAAGCCTTATCCCTGTAAGCGTTAGTCATATTCAACAAGCTTTTGTCGTCATAATCAAGGCATGCTATTTTATCCAATATTAAAGATAAATGCTGATAGACGGCGTGATAAAATTCTGTTACTGTCATGTTTCCCTGCCAAAGTGTTGTCATTTGGTATTCCAATGTACTAATATCGCGTTTGTCGGAGTAGTGCATCATAAAACATTTTTTGATCCTTCCCCAGTCAAGTGGTGTTCGATACGATTCTAATGCGGTGTCCGCATCCCCAGTTATTTTAGATCTTATCGTGTGTACAATGGCAAAGTATTTTCCCGATCCCCTTATGCTTTCGAAGAGTTCGAGAATCCTATCTACTGACTTTCGCCACGAATTAAATTCTCCTGGACTCCCAGAAAATTCTCGTAGTCTTTTAACAATATCGGGAATGGAATCTAATTCTTTCGCATTCATCTGAGTAACGGGCAGGTCTCCTACTTCGTCGATAGCTTCCTTTTGGAAAAAAAACTAGCTATAATCGCGCGTACGTCTTGTTGTTTCTGGCTCAGCCAAGTCACTTAATTTTTATTTGTTTTAATTAGTGTTTTTATTTATTTTATTCACTCTTTCTCTTAATTTCTAAAAACTAATTATTTTCTTTTCTTAATTTTTTGATTGATTGTCACTTTATTCTTTTTATTTCTTTTAATTTGTAATTTATTTATTTTATTCACTCTTTC
Source organism: Hydrotaea cyrtoneurina (assembly GCA_958296145.1). NCBI lineage: Eukaryota > Metazoa > Arthropoda > Insecta > Diptera > Muscidae > Hydrotaea > Hydrotaea cyrtoneurina. The sequence goes on from OY282512.1 coordinate 42,941,340, forward strand.
TCTTAATTTCTAAGTACAGTTTTACTTCTGTTCTTAATTTTTTTTTTTTTTTTGTATTGTCACTTAGCTTTTATTTCTTTTTGTCTTCTTTGTCTATTGCTTAACTACAACCAAGGCTGCTGACGATCAAAGTGTCTCCCGTTTACTTTACGTTACTAGGGCGCAATTTGTCCTTGGAATTTTTTGTTTGAGTTTGGTTTTTCTTAGCACTGTTTCCTTTTTTATTGTGGGTTACCCTAAGCATTCGTTTAGCCTCAAAGATACGAAGGGCCCCACGTTGGGCGCCAATTAATTAACTTGTAATTAAATTTTATTTTTAAAAAAGGCTGCGTGGCTTTTAACTGCCACGACTTCTTTATTTAGTGCCAGAACCAAAACTGAATTATAACTTAAAGCTAACTTAACTTCTAGTCTAGATTGCAGTTGTTGTTAATTATACGTTGCTGCCACCGTTGCACATGCCGGGTCGAATATCATGGGAACTCTATGAGCAAGCATTTCCCGTTATTGTTGACACTGTTCATAGGTAATGTTGCTGACGCTATGTCTGGGTTTGGTACACACGTGTTGGATGGGAGAATGTGTGAGAATGAATTTGACTGTTGTTAACATATATATGGTTGATGCAAAATTTGCTTGCAAAAATTCGTTAAAATGGTATTTTTTTCAGCGGGTACTATCTGATGGGACCAGAAAAATTTATCGTTGCTACAAAAATGGAATGTCCGCAATGCAAATTTACATCAGATGTATAGTAAATATTACCAAAATAGAAACAGTACTGCAAGGTACACAATGAAAAATCTGTTTTTATACACTCCATCATAGGATGGAGTATATACTAAGTTTGTCATTCCGTTTGCAACACCTCGAAAGAGTGATCTGCGACCCTATAAAGTATATATATTATTGGTCAGTGTAACATTCTAGCGATGTCCGTCTGTCCGTCCGTCTGTTGTCTGTTGAAATCACGATAGAGTGCGAACGACCAACGCTAAAAAGCTGAAATTTTGTAGGAAGATGTTTTTTGCCCATAAGCAGGTTAAGTTCGAGAATGGGCCATATCGGACCAAAGGGGAAAAAGTTCCCCTTTACGGGACTAAATATATTCCGGCCATAATCAAATTTTTCAAATATTTTTTTTCACTACATCTAAGTTCTAAGTTTATATAATTTACAGATGGGAAAAAAATCCCAAAAATGGGCGTGCTCATGGGTTCCGTGGACCCTTGGGGCCCAAAAAAGGGCCCATGATAAACATGCGCATATGGGTATCGAAGTGCAACGAAATTTACTCACGAACCCAAATATGCCTTTATTTTCATGATTTGCCTAAATTTTTTGATCCGGTTTCTGGGACTATCGGGTCACCAGCGGCCCAAAAACCGTCACTTGACAAACATGGACATATGGGTATCGAAATGCAACGAAATTTTCTCGCGAACCCAAATATGCATTTATTTTCATGATTTGGATAAAATTTGTGATCGGGTTCCTGGGACTATCGGGTCACGAGCGGCCCAGTTTTCTTATTTATTGACTTTTTAAGGATCCATGATGGAGGGTATATAAGATTCGGCCCGGCCGAACTTACTATTTGTCCACTTGTTTTGTTTAATTTTAGCACACAAGTAAATCTCGTTTTTGGAGGTTGTTTCAAGTAAAGTTTATTTTCTTCGAAACAAAGCTTATTTAGCAGCAAATAAAATTCAGTTGCTATAATAACTAAGTATTTGAGAAGAAGCATAAGCGTGTTTTCGGAAAACACGCAATAAACTTACTAAATTCAACAACGTAAATAGGTGTGTATTTACTGCTGATTTCGTAATTTCATGTTTACTCTACGCTGTTTAATATTATAACAATAACCGAGAGAATGAAAAAAAAGTAACACAAAAATGTAAATGTATATATATTTGATATTTATAACCTTCAAACAAGTTAATGTTTGTGGTATAGGAAAATATACATTTGTTTGCTGAAATTTGGTTAAATGGCCATTTATTTTCAGTGTTTATAATACATCTTGTCCAATAGCATTGAAAGATATAAAAACGCATGCATAAAAATTGCTGAACACACATATTGACATATTGACGTTAACAAATATTAACAAACATCAGTAATTGCAACAACAAAAAATTTATCCGACGTTAATTACATATTCGAAAAAATAAGATATACATTTCACTAATATTTAATATTCAGATCCTGTATCTAACCTTGGTCATATAGTATTTTATACATGGTCGTTAAACGGATTCTTGCAGATTTCAACGTAAATAAAACTCCACTGCTCAATCTATTCAACATGTCGTACCGAGCTGGTGTTAACCATTCACGTTGGAAAGTTGAACATTTTCAGCCGATCCCCAAGAAAGGCGAGGCTACAAATCCTGTAAATTACCGCCCAGTAGCAATATGTTCTGCGATGGGGTCTCATCCAACTAGCATAGGTTGACCTCAGTATTGCTATAAGGTTCTGTCCTCTGTCCTTTTCTATTTCTTAGTTTCATTGACGACCTGTTGCTGAACATTTCCAAAAGGGTAATTAAACAGTATTTGTTTTGAAAAATTAGGTATTTGTTTAAAAAGAAACATTATTTGCTTTGAAAACCTTTCAAATGTTGCCAAGCCAACTACTAACATCTAGTTGTGTAGCCGAAATAATGTGTCAAAAAACAACGTGGGTCGTCTGCCCTCTGTATATTCTTTGTGTGAACCCTCATATGCGGATGACAGCATCCTCTGCCATTCGTACTCATTTGAACATTGGCCAAGTCCCCCGGAGTTTGAGGACAAAAGGCAGTGGGGCCAAACGAACAAAGTAGATTTTAATGCACAACACCCGGTGCTGTTTGTTGTCACACAAACGTTCCAGCATCGTCGTCAATCTGTGGACTGTGGATATCGACATATCAGATACTCTTGATGTTTTAAACAGGGTGATGCTCGCTGGACTAGCCGTATATTTGAAGTGTCGAAAGAAGCATTAATCACTGTTTAAAGCGGTGCAAGAAATACTTCACCCCATCTGATCTCGTAAATATTTACACCACCTATATCCAGCCTAAAATAGAATATTACTGCCATATATAGAATAGAACAGCTTTTGGACCGTGTACAGAGAAGAGCGGTTGTGATGGTAGGGGATATTGAGGTATCCAACTCTATTGTGTCCCTACAGTATCGCCGAAATGTGAGTTGTGTATCACTATTCAATAGATATTTCAACGGTATTTGTTCGTAAGATAACCGTTGTCTGGTCTCTGCCGTTAGAACATTTAGCCGGAATACGCGACTATTTAAGAAGTCTCATCCGTTCATTGTCAAATGGGCGGTTGACCGGACGACGCACTGTTACCTAATTCAAAGCCAACGTCAACAAACTCCTCCTCCTTCTTCCTTCCATTATGTTTCTTTACAATGGCTTACACAGTCCTCCTGTCCTTAAATATCACAGTGTCCTGGCACGCAGGAAGCCTACGCTGTAGTCCCTTAAAAGTGGAAATAGAACCTGTCTACACCTTGTCTGCACCAGATGGCTTGTTATAGTATTCAATTCTGCCCGGTAGTCTAACGGATTTCCGTGTCTGCGGGTGTTTTTTTTTTTTTCTTAAAGTTCAGTCCGATTGTTCCTCTGAGGCCTTGGAATGTCCTTGAAAACAGAATTCTAATATTATATGACTCAATTTAAAGATACTGTGATAAATAAACAGCCCCCGACCTAGAGCCAATGTGATAACTCTCTGGTTTATCTAAGTCCTTATAGCATATAAGTCCTTTTGGTCTCCAAGAGCTTCCCCTATGTCTTTGAGTATTATGCGACCCGTGTTCAAGACTTTAAGGTTCGTAGTCATGGGATACCGACTGTATTTGAACATGAGCCTTGATGATATCTGGGCTTCTTAACAATTATGGCGTAACTGCTAGCCCATACTCGTGGGACCAAAAACATGAAAAACAGCACACACATTGACACTAGCACTGAGACCAACAGGAACAGTCGAAATGAAACACAAACACCGTTCAGTCCTCTCAGGCTAGGCAACGCAACCAATGGCACCAACCCCAATACAGGACCTTAAGTTGCAAACCATTACCTACGGCTCAAAATCGAGTCCCACTGGAAATAACCAGCTAGTCTGGACCGAGAGCACGGACTTGGATACCCGCGTCTAACGCTGACAGTACAGATGGTACTACGCATCATTAAAGCCAGCAGCCCAACCCTCCAACTAACAACTGGATAGTTGGAGAATCCGAAAGGACTTCCTCATGTGGGGCTAGTCATAAAAACCGAAGCCCTTCCGAATCTGGGCAAAAATATAGGCCTACTATCGTGCGTTTTCAGTTAGCTGCAACTAATGGTTTACAAGGACGACCAGATGCCAAACATAATTTACCACCATCTGACGGACCACCGGAAGAAGTTGTTGTTGAAAGATACTGACGCTCCCGCAGATACCGAGGATGATAACACCCTAACACGTTGGTAAGCCCTTGGGAGATCCAGCGAAAAACCCCTTGGAAAACTCCGAGGAAGATGTCAATAACACAGTAGTGGATAAATATTCAACCGCGGTATTCGTATCCATAAACCATTGCTTCACAACCATTGCTTATGATCCTGTTGAAAAATATACGAAACCGGCATATTTTCGAATGAGTACGGTTCCATTACATTCTAAAATACTTTTTATGCTGATGTTGGTTACCTACGTCTGGTAGTTTTGCATGATAAATTTTGACAAATTAGTGATGTTACGATAGCATTTATTTCACCTGGGATCAAAAATGAATTGGTTTTGCTCTTCTACAAATACTGCGCTGCTACGCAAGCAGGCAAGATCAAATTGTGCCAGAGTACTTAGGCGCGAAAAACTTCTTCACGAATAGCGTCTCCCAATGGAGGTAGTAAGAGCTTTTGGCCATTCGTTAAAAGGGTAAGGAAAAATTCTTCATTTTTTATTTCAACCCTAGTTAACGGTGACCAGATATTCACTGACCCGGTTGACTAAGCTAATCTTATGGCTGAAATTTTTGCAAAGAATTCATCTTTGCTGGAAAGCAGTCAACCACTCCCCGTGATCGAGAATCGATGCCTCAGATATTTTTTCGAACACGTGGAGTCAAAAGGGTTCTTGCAGATCTCAATGTAAACCAAACTCCGGGCCCGGATGGTATCTCAGCACTTGTCCTATGTAAGTGCTCTTCGACGCTAGCTCGTCCATTGCGCAATATTTTCAACATGTCGTACCGTGCTGGTATTTACCCGTCACTTTAGAATGTTGCCAATGTTCAGCCGTTCCCCAAGAAAGGTGAGGCTACAGATCCTGCGAACTACCGCCCAATAGCAATATGTTCTGCGCTCTCGAAAGTTATGGAGAGCATGGTTAACCACCATCTGGTTAAGTATCTAGAGTCTAACGGCCTTGTGAATGATCGACAGTATGGCTTTCGTAGAAATCGATCTACTGGAGACCTGATGGCGTTCCTTTCGGAACGATGGAGTCGATCCATTCACCGTCTTGGTGTAAGACAGGTCGTGACTCTGGATATTTCTAAGGCGTTCGATAGGGTCTGGCATCGAGTTATCTCAGAGATCGCTCTATACGAGTTGTTATAGATGGGGTCTCATCCAACGAGCATAGGTTAACCGCAGGAGTGCCACAAGGTTCTGTCATCTCTCCTTCTCTATTTCTTATTTGAATTGACGACCTGTTGGGTCAGACTGTGAACCCAACCTACGCGATTTGGCGACGATTTGTGAGTGGGGTCAAATGAACAGAGTAGATTTTAAAGCGCAAAAGACCCAGTGCTGTTTGTTGTCACACAAACGTTCACCTGATCCAACATCTTCGTCAACCTCAATGGGTGGTGTGGATATCGACGTATCAGATACTCTTGATGTTCTGGGCATAAAGATACAGGGTGATGCCCGTTGGTGTCGAAAGAAGCATTCAAGTGTCTAGGCTTTTTAAAGCGGTGCAAGAAATACTTCACTCCATCTTTAGCTGGAACACTCGGCTATCCAGGGAATCTCATTCGTTCATTGTCAAATGGCCGGTTGACCGGACGACGCACTATAGAAATAATTCGTTCTTCAGCCGTACTGTTCGTATGTGGAATATCTGCTATGCCTGCTATGACATTGCCAAATTCAAGGAAAACATTAACAAACACTACCCTTCTTTCCTATCGCTAACACAGTGCATTGCATTTATAGGGGGCATCCCCTGAGTGTTAGTTATCCTTAATAAAGTTATTATTGAATACCCATTGATTTTCGAAATAATTCTATTCTGTCAAGCGGCTTTGTGAGAACATCAACAACTTGTTTATCAGTGCTTACGTAGTTACCCTGAATTGTTCTCGACTTAAAGTATTATGCACAAAATGGTGGCGAATATCTACATGTTTTGCTCAGTTGGATGCAACTGATATAGCACTTTGATTATCGTCGATTTTCTATCATTAACACTCCCAGCACAATCCGAGACACTATTGATTTTGATCAATACTGACTCTGCTATATCTTGATTTAATATCAAATTTGGTAGGAGTCGGCAGCATCGTTGTGTTCATTGATGAAGGACACATTTTACAATTTAATTCTTTGTGTGGATAGTACAGACGATAACCTTTTGTGTGTTCATCAAAACCTATCAGAATACATTCGTGAGCCTTTGCAACCCATTTCTTACGGTTTGCTTTGGGAATTTGTACCATAGCCTCATTTCCAAATACTATAATGTTTGATAAATTCGGTTTTCTTCCATTCCAAGTATATTCTGGGGTTACGCCTGGAGATCGATATACTGAATAAGCCAAAGCTTCTGCCCAGAATATTTTTGATAATTTGCTATCATACAACATTCATCTAGCGTTTTCAACAATAGATCGGTTGTTTCGCTCCGCGACTCTATTTTCTTCTGGGGTATGCACATTTCTGGTTTGGTGATTTATGCTATTTTTATTTATTACTAGTTGACTTGTAGTTTTAATGAAACAAATTTTTTTCATTTTATTCAAGTGCTGTAATATATACAATAGCTGACCAAGCAAACTTCGTCCTGCCTTCAAAGGTGGTAAATTAAAAATTTATAATTTTCAGGATAGATGGTTCTGTATTTAAATATTTAAATTGAGAAAATAATTGTGTTACAAAAGTTTGTTTATTTAAAAGAATGCTTTTAATATTATTTTTGTTAAGTTTTTAATGATTATTTTAATTAAGTAAATTTAATTGAGATTTTAAATTACTGCAACGCTTTCAGATGTACAACGGGGAGCGTAAACAAATAACGCCCATGGTTTGCCTACTCGAGAACATGCCACATAGAGCTGGCCATGAGAACAGCATGGATACTCCAAATTGATGCCACAAATTTTTAGGGACTGTCCCTGCGCCTTAATTAATGGTCATTGCACATGCAAGTCTAACTGGAAATTGACGGCGTTTGAAATCGAATGGCAAATGATTCGGAATTATTGGTATTCGTGGTATCAGTACGTCTTCCCCCTTATACTTTCCCTTCAGAATTGTTCCTTCAATGACGTTTGTCATAAGTTTTGTGACAATAAGTCTTAGGCCATTGCAAAGTCGAGGCGGATACAGTGAACAAAATTAAAAACGAATCAGCCAAATCCGTCACTGCGTTCTTTAGTTATGCTGTCACAAACACACGTTTATTTCATGTCATTTTTATATATTAGAGACTAGCTGACCCGGTAGGCTTCGTCCTACCTAGAAAAATATTGACTTAGCTGTACATTTGAAGCTGTAGCTGTGTATATATCGTTACACTGGATTGGTCATGCGATTTATTAGTCGACATTGCGAATTCAGGCCGAACTGTAAACTGGACATGCTTGAATTGAAACCTCAAATCGGTTGAAATCATTGGTATCCTTGGGATTAGGTGCTTCGTCAGATTTTTAACAGCTAGTATTGTTCCAGTACAATTTCTTGGTTGGTTCAGGTTGCGTAACATGACTATAACCGATCCTACTTTGAACGGCAAATTGTGCAGAGGCATTCCTGGGAAATGCCGTGAGTTAAGAAATGCAGTTGCATAGTTGACGATTTCATTGGGATCTCTTTATGAAATAAAATAAATACAATTGATCACCGATTTTAATTGATATTTTTTTTATAATTTGCTTCAATACGCGGGATATTGTGCTATTAAATCTTCTTTTGACGTTGTGAATTGACAAAAGTTAGGTGGACGCGAAATGAGACCAGTGGAAGCGTCAACTGGAACTTTCCCATCGTCATCTAACAGTTGCTTCGTTGTTAACTTGAGTGTTTTCACATATCTCTGCAAATTCGATGACTTCAAAAAAACATTTATTTATTTAGTAAAAAGTAGTTCTGATTATGGCGTATATCTTTCATTGCCTAGGGCTTCCAATGTTCGTATCTGGCAAAATTGTAAATCGGCCGACATTGTTTGCATTTCCTGCATGGGAGGCATTGCTCATGTATTGCTCCGAACGCAATTTTTCTGATTCTTAAATACATATCAATAGCAAATTAATGAAATAATTTGCGACATTTCAATTTGACCAATCTTGAAATAGTTGACCTTTTTGTTAGTTTTTTGACGTTTATGTAATTATTGAATTAATGGATACACATTTTAATTAGACATTGATATCCATCCACTCCTCTGCAAAATAGCTGCGATTGCAATGCATCCTACGAACAATGGGTTTCGGAGATACTCTGAAGGGTGATAACCAGGGACAACAAAAGTATGTAATGCATATTTGCATATGCAAATGCATATTACAGCCTTCCGGGCATGTTTTGTGGCTTCAAGCATATAAAAGCATATTTTGGGCGTTTTTACATATTTTTTCTTTTTTTCAATTTCTATTTTGAAATTGAAATTCAACGCCTATCTTTTGTGCATTTAAAGTGTAAATAAAATATTAAAAGCATCATGCCAAAAGAAAGAGTATCCAAAAGAGTTTTTGTCTCGCATCTTAAAAGTGTATCCAGGAGTATTTCGTGCAGATCACTCAGTTTTGTTCTGCAAAATATGCAATTGTGCGATATCAGCATCAAAGCTATTTTCCGTGAAGCAGCATCTGGAAACAGCCAAACATAAGGCATTTGTGCAAAAAAAAACATTATTTTCGCAAACACTGTTGACTGAACACCAGCAAGGAAACAACAAATTTTCAATGGACTTATGCAAAATGTTCATGGCTGCCAATATACCTCTCCACAAAATAAACCACCCATCCGTCAAATGTTTTTTTGAGAAATATATAAATGAGAGTGTTCCATCTGTTTCAAATCTTCGCCTTCGATATGTGCCACAGATTGAGAATTTAAAGCAACACTTAGTAATATATTGCAATTATCAATCAATGGACTGAAACATGTTAATGTTATATTAATAATAATTTAATTTAATTTACAACCATTTGTGATGACTTTTTATCAAAAATAAAATCTAGTCGATAAATAAAATTTCCTGCAAACAAAACTTATTGTGCAGTTTTTAAGGCATTTTTCAATGTTTTTTGTGCTTATCTAAGGCGCATATTGTTAGCTTTTTCGTGCATATTTCTGTTGTCCCTGGTGATAACCTTCACGCAGTCGAATAGGTTTCTCAATAATATATCCCTTCACTGCTCGATTTATGACACAAAGCTGATTGATTTTATAATTAGGATATCCAAGGATATAAATTTCAATAATCTAATAATCTTGTGATCAGCATCCACTGGAGTGAATTGGTACTATGGTGAATTACTAAGTTGGTTTAAAACACCGTGCTTCGACAATAGTCGCTCCAAATGACGTCATTTGGAAGAAACTATTGTACTTCTGAATATTCTCCACGAAATGCTTAAATTGAGGATCTCGTCCAGAAAGTAATAATGTCAATATCTCTGGTGGCAGTGGAAATTGTGACAATATGACCTTTCCATCCGTAGAGCATAGTCCTGGCATGTTGGTGTCCAAATTTTAAGGCACTGTGGATTCTGTGTTCTGGAGTCATAATGGATCGCGCGTGAAAAAACGCACACTATTATAGTCCAAAAGCAGTCTGTGCGTTCTGAATATGGACGTAGCAAAGCGGGCCAATAATTAAAATCAACTTACCGTGCAGCAATTTTCCACGTGGGGTAGTTTTCTCTACTGAACAGCCTTTCGATGGATACTACCTGTGCCATTTTTCAGCTTAGACATATTTGTGTTTTTAGTTACCTCTTTTAACAAAATGTCTTCTGTTTCTTAATTTGCCTCGGCCCATAACCTATAGCAAAGCGTGGTTTTTTTATAGCAAAGCGGAAGTATAACGTTTTATTGATATAAAATATAAGCAAAGACCAATACCAATAGTGATGTTATCTTCAAAATATAATATTCATTTATTTCATATTTAGTATCATTGTACAAAAAATTACATAAACTAAAAAAAAACAGTCTTTTCAAACTAAAAACTAATAATATTGATTTTGTAAATAATTTGTATATTTTGTATAATCCATAACGTCCATCAATCATTTTGGCATTTATTCAACCAGTTTTTGTATTGTTTTTGCCGTTATTTTAGCCCACACAGCTAACAGTACAGTTTTTAATCGTTCTTTGCTGGAAATGTTGTTTTCTGATGTTCGTTTCCAACATTGTCCACAAATTTTCTATCACTTTTATATCTGGTGACTATGCATTCATTAGATGGGGACAGTTCCTCCACCGTGTTTGACAGTTCCACGCAAGTTCTTTAATTGCAGTTGCATAGTGGATTTCCGCCAACGAAAGACCTGCCGTCAGACCCCAATATATTAAACTTCGTCTGCAAATTTTTGTGCTAACAACTTATGGTTTTCTGTTATTTTTATACCCCCACACTACGGGTCATTTGATACTACTCAAAAGTGTAACACATAGAAATTTGTGTGCTAATAACTTAGGGTTTTCAGTTCACCCTACGACTCAAAAGTGTAACACATAGAAAAATTTACTTTAGACCGTAGGTGTCTTTGAGATTCGATTCATGACTTTCTATGTCGTTTGAGCCATGTCCGCCTGTCTGTCCTGCTGGTAGGCACGATAATATTCGAAATAGTTAAACAATCGCTTTAAAATTTCGCATGGGTTATAATTTCCCAAATCTACTTGTGGGATTGCATATGGGCTATATGGCCACACCCCTTCGGGTACCTCCTATACAAATCATCTATATCGCCCACTCTAGAAATCGTGTAATAATATCAGTACGCCCAGCTGGATCTTGGCCAAATAATGTATTTAGAAAAGCAATAACTGGGCATAGAATTCGACAAAAACTTGGAAGTCTGGCCACGCCCCTTCTGGTACCTCCCATACAAATGTACCAGTCCACCCACTTTAGAATACGTGTAATAATATCAATACGACCAACGAGATCTTGCCCAAATTCTGTGCTTCCAAAAACTTGGAAGTCTGGCAAATCCCCTTCTACCTCACATACAAATTACAATCCCGCCACCTTAGAAATAATAATATCAATACGGCCAACGCGATCTTGCCTAAATTCTGTACTTAGTTAAGGCATAGCTAGACAAAGTTCCGGACAAAAACTTGGAAGTCTGGCCACTCCCCTTCTGGGACCTCCCATATAAATGTACTATTCCACCCACTTTAGAAATAGTACTACGCTCTATGCGATCTTACCCAAATTCCATATTTTTTAAATCTATAAACATGTAAAGCTCTCCGAAAAAATTAGACCCCTAGTCGGTCCCCTTCTGGTACCTCCCAAAAATATGAAAAATGAGAAAAACTTGGCCACGCATATTCCCGACCGGCTGGACTGTAAGGTACGTATCCCAGGCTTCGGAACCACTCAAAGGAACTAGAGTTAGACCTAGCGATTAAGCTACCAGATCGCTCGAAATCCCTCATATCTATTATGATAGCCACCGTTAGGTAGCGGCTATCATCAATCAGTCTCCTGATGAACTCTAATCATTCCTTTTCGAATGTCGTGTTATGTAATTTATTTTTTGAATTCAAACAGTTTGAGGAAACTATTTATTTATATATGACTTCGCCTTTTTGTTAACTTATTTATGTAATTGTTGCTGTTTGTAAAGCCATAACATATGACGGAATTTGTTCCTACAAAATTCATAAAAAGTGGGAGACATGAAAAAAGTTTGATATACGTCAATGTGAACTTTACATTTTTATTTAGAAATTAAATCCAGAGCCAAAAGTTGTACAATTTGGAAATATGCAAATTTTTAAAGCAAAAAAAACATTTAATTAAAAAAAATTTGATATATAAATTCACTCTTAAATTATAAAATTTGCATGAATGTTTTTGGTTGGCGACTGTCGTTTGCCTTCGGCTGTACGAGAACAATCGGTTTCCACATTTCTTGTGATAAGCTCGGTGAATACATTTCCAAAAACAAAGAAATGAAAAAAAAAATGAACAACTAAAGCATGTTTACTATATCTAAAACTACGTATTTGTAACAGTAAAGAACTAGAAAAATATGATGATTTTAAAAACAAAAATGTGAGAATTTGTTGTGTAAATATAAAAATAACAACGCCAAATTCAAAAAAAAAAATCGAAATTGATATTTTTATGACGGACTACATCTATTTTTTACAGTCTAAAAATAATTTATTTCATAGATGTCGACGTCTATACTCCCGGAGGGGGTGGTTCTTCATAACGTACTGACGGTTTTGGAGTTATAACAATATCATCTGGGACCATACTAAGAAGCTCTGCTTCACTTAATGTAGCCAGACGACTTGACGACGTTGTATCTGAAACAAAAAAAAAACGACATTAAATTTGATATTCTAGTTAATACTCGGATATTTACTTTTTTTTTTATATGTGGAGTCGATGGGTTCGGCTGGATTATATTCTTCATTGGCAGAAGTTTCGGTTGAGGGTAGATTTATAAGGGAACCAATCAATGGCGGTGGTGGAGGCACGGCAGGTTGCAATTCTGCGGACATAGTAGGCTTTATACTTGCTAAAATCTGCGATAAATTTGATGGTATGGCGATATTTGCCAACACTTTTGATGTTGTTGAAGAGGGGGTACCAAACTTCTGTAATCCACCATAACAATAATAATTGATTGTTTTAGTGACAAATTTACAAAGATTTTGCGACAAATATATTACAATTGTAATAGATTACGGACAAAGTATATTTTCCGGCATTTTGATCGACAGTGCAAATAAGTTACATTGTACATACCGTAGATTCTCCTGTGAGTAAACCTGCGATTTCCATTTCCTGTGCTGCTATTTGTCGATTAATTTCCTCCATCTTCCTTTTAAGTTCTTCTTCAGCGGTTTGTATTTGATTAGAACCAACAGATAATTTAATAGGCAACAAAGGTAAATCATCATCTGAGCTTCCGCCTGGAGAATATGGTTCATCTGCATCCGTTAATGTAGATATCGGTGTAGTAGTAGACATTGCTGTAATTTATAATTAGTTATTAAACTCACTTTAACTTACAAATACATATAACTGAATTTTACCCTTATTTGATTTTGATACAATTGGAGCTTTTATAATAGCGTCAACATCAATGTCCTTTGATACAACAGAATGACGTCGTTTCTTCAGCTTTGGACTCCCGGGGGGGGTACAGGAATCAACATCAACCGTACGATTTAACAACTACAAAATTAATTTAAATTATTTGTAATTCAATTTGAATGGCAAGAGCGAGAATCGAATCTATAATAAAATACTCAGAGCTTACTCATAACCATAATGCTGTATAATGGCAAAATGTCATATTCTGTTTAAAATAGCATAAACATTTTAATACAAAAAATGTTGATGCTGTATAACTAAATTTGAAAGCTGGGACTTAAGGCTGTCACATAATAGATTATCCTGAATGATTACGCAAACGTTCACACAACAAATCATATATCATACCCTTAACGCTATCTGTAAAAAGTAATGTACACATACTTATCAGTTGGACTTACTTTATTCGAAGAATCATTAACAAGCGATATCGATTGTAGAGCAATTGAATTCTGACGTTTGCCCACAACTCGTATAATTATACCAATTAACATATCTGGTCTATATGCATCATCATAAAATTCAACAGGTTCGCTGGGTCGTAACACAATTGGCATCAGTTTTCCCGCTCCCAAAGGAAAAATGTAGAAATCCTTTATAAATGGTGATACACTTTTGATAACACCCTGCCGATTTCGATTGTCCAAATATTCGTAGAGTAGTTTATATGCAGCCGTTTCCGTTTCAGAGGCCGGCAGTAAACGTATTACAACAATTTCTTTATTGGGACTTTTTTTTATTTTCGAAATATAATCCCATACGGTTTCAGGTCCAATACGACCAACTACGTCCAGTTCGTTGCCCAACAACTTTGACAATCCAATATAATTTCCCAAAACAGATTGAAGGCATAAATGGAATGAAGTCACATCTACCATATTTATGTTACCGGTCCAAAATGTGGAATCACTGCAACGATTACTGTCAGTGCCTTCAAATGATGAAGAATCTGGGGAAGTAAAACGGGAATATGGATCATGTGGGGGCGTAGGAATTGATACTGTGCTAGTAGGTTCTTGATCACTTTCAACGACGAAACTTGAGGGAGCAGATATATCAACAGCAGAACTTGAGTCACTACTACAAGTTGCTGTTGAAGATGTAATCGAATGCGTGGACAAAGTTGTTATAGATGTTTTATCTTTGTTACGTTCAACCAAATTAGCCGCTTCTTCAACAGTTTTTCTAGATTCAATAATTTGGTCTACTAAATTATACGTTTCCAAAGGATAGTCCTGGGATAGTTTTTTAACTGCAAAATGGTCACGTTTGCATGGGTTCGGGGTTTTCCTCTCAATTGGGGATTTCTTGTCATTGCTATCCCAGATCTGATCTCGCGCTATACGGTCCTTTATGCGATCCCTCTCTTTCTCACGTTTTTCCTCCTTATGAGAACTTTTGTGCCGTTTTTCATTACGATCCCGACTGCGACTACGTGAATGACTACGGCTACGTTTGCGAGATCGAGATTTATCCCGATATCGGTCTTTGCTTTTGTGTCGTTTTTCACTATCTCGTTCACGATCTCTATGTTTATCTTTTTCCTTGTTTCGTTCTCTATCTTTGTCTTTATTGTGGGCAGTCGAAGTTTTACATTTTTCTTCATCAGTTGCTTTTTCAGACTGTAACATTGGCTCGGATATAGTGCCCTGTGAGAGTGACGTTGAATCAACGTCTGGCCAATGTGTTTGAGATTTTGTAGTTACTTCTTCGCCAAAATCAGTTTTAGTTAATGCTGACATATCTTCCACTGGAATGATTATATCAACATTACCGTATTCCGAAGACTTGCCTTCAATTACCTCTTCACCCTTATGCGTTTTTAAAACGTAGTTTTTCGCGCATGCTAACAGATCCAATTCTGATTTTTTAATTATTTCCAGCTGATGCTTTGCTTCCTGTTGTCGCCATTGAGTCAATTCTTGGCTAGCCATCTCTTCTGGTGACATTCGAACTAGTTGCTTGGGCTCAATAAGTTTACCACAAATTTTAGCAAATAATGTTTGATTTTTACGATCCTTTATATTAAATACTAATGAGCGATATTTCGCTTTGTATTTGCTGCCAGTGTCACGATTAAAATAGTTATACATTTCTAATTCTGTAGCTTTGGCAAATTCTTCAATCTCTTCTGTTGATAGTTTAGGTACATCAGATAGCTTGGTGGCGTCTGATTCGGCTGACATGTTAGCTGTAGTAGCATATCCTCCATCTTGAATCCGTATTAATAGATGTTCTTTAAGAGTACGACGAACAACTAGTCGAATGTCGCCATCACTGCCAGTCGTCTTATTACTTGTTTCGGCGTTATTCGGTCGTTTCGATGAAGCTTGTGTATCTTTTATGGATTTAATATCTTCACATGGCTTTTGAATTTTGTCAGCCTTGATAACAACATGCTGTGGATATTTTTGCAACTGTTTCGGAGTGCCTGGACGGGGATTGGTAGATGTTGGAGAGCTTTTTATTATGTCGGGTATGTTTCTATTGGGTTTCGGTAGTGGTGCCAATGTATGTTTCTGGAATATTGATGGTGGCGTTTGAGGGCTACCAGACCTCGTTTCTGTCTTCTGTTGAACAGAACTTGCTGAGGGAAATAATTTTAGAGGTGGTGGTGATGATGTAGTCTTTAAAACAGATGGCGAAGGTGTTTGTTGAATACGGAATTTTTGTTTTCTCTGCAATAAATTAAGTTCTTAAATAAAGAAATCTTTAACTTGCCCACAAAACAAAATAAGCACCTCTAAATCCATTGCTTGGGCACTTCCGGGCTGAATAACTTCAAAAGTAGGGTTATCTTGCAGCCATTTCTTAAGGTTAGGAAATGTCGGGGCACTACTTCCGGTCAAAATGCGACCCGATTTACGCTCAAAAACGTTTGCCTTCAAATAGTTCAAACATTACTCAACAATATGTAAAATCACTGTAAAAATACTTACTCTCTCCATTTTTGGTTTATGATCGGCCAACAATAATACGTCTTCAAATAATCCTTTGGCTTTCTTTTTTGCTTTATCATCTTGTGTATTTTTATTAAAAGGGCTACCTGGACTCGACATGTCTGTTTGAGATTTAGTACTGAAAGCGTTCCATGCATTTTGAGCATATTTACGAATACAGTCATCACTACAGTAAATGGTATTTGGACGTGCCATTTTCTTGCAAACGATACAAGATGCATATTCATTTATAACAGTTGCATTGGAGATACTAGTAGCTATCACATTTTGTGTGGTTGACTGAGCTGGTGATATGGTTTTTATAAATTTTATATTTTTAGGTAAGGCAATACGAAATGAGCCTTGATTTGGGTTTGGAGGTGTTCTAATTGACTGTACAATAATCTTATTGGATCCAACTGTACCTGGAGATGCTGTTTGTAGAAAAACTTTATTGTTCTTAATTTGTATAAACTGCCCACTTTGTACTTTTGATTGAGGATTTTCTGTGATAGTCTCTTTCGATTGTATTTTTGTTATTTCTTGTTCTAAATTTGGAGCAACAGTTGTCATTGCTGTTTGAGGAGCCATATCTGCTGTAACTATTGGCGATGTTGGAAGAGTTTCGGATACCTGGATAACCGTGGTGCCAACTGGTTTCTTTATAAGTAGATCCGTTATTTTTGGTTGCTTCTGAAATTACATTCGTGAATATATGTTTGTTTGTAAATACTGATTACTGATTTACTTTTTCTTCGAGTTTCTTTAAACACTTTGGACAAGTCCAATCAACTCCATTTTGTTCCATCTCTAAACCCATAGCCTTTGTAATGTTCACACACGTTCCATGGAACCAATCCTCACAAGCATCACAGCATATCATAAAACGATTGTTATGAGGTTGACGACAAAGACACCACAACCTGAAGTGAATATGAAATGTTTTTATAAAAAAAAAATAATTCGAATGCCGAAAAGTACTGAGCTATATATGCTTTTATATTTACTAAAGTCTTACTTATTTGGGTCATCATCATCTTCCTCACCAGAGTCCGATGCATCAGCTGCAATTTGTGGTCTGCTCGCCTTCTTATTTGCAGTAGTTCGTTTTGTTTTTTGATTTACAACTGTTGCAGTGGCGGTTATATTTTCTTTAGATCCTCTTCTTCGATTGGTACTATCTTGAATCTTTTTTTCTTGAGCAACACTGATATTGCCACCAACTGATACGATTGAAGAACTTGAATGTATTGAACTGTCCAGTGATGCTTCACTGACATTTGTAAGACCCCCAGATGACGATGGAGAACTAATCGTTACATTCAGAGTTGGAGGCGGCTGAGCTTGTGCACGCCTTTTGGCTCGAGTTGTGGGAGCCTCAATAGGAGGCAATGTTATGACACGGCCATTTCCTCTAACAATTTGTATAGGCTCTTTGCGAACAAAGGTAGAAGTTTTGATAACTTGGTTAGTTATTATACGGTTGGGAATGACCGCTGATCTTTGCGTTGCCGCCGGAGTAGACACATTCGAAATACTCATTTGTATAATACTTTTGGAAGAATGTGGGATCTCCTAAAAAAAAGGTTAGATATTTAATTATTATATTATTACCTTTTACATATTATCCTAGAATTACCTCTAACATATTTTTATTGTTCCCTTGCTGCGATATTGGAGCAAGAGGTGGAGGATCCAGACTTGTTATGCAACTAGCGGTATTGACCGGATCACTACAATCACCTGTGTTGGTGTTCGATTCACTACAACCGCCTGTGTTAATGATCGGATCACTACAATCACCTGTACCTAACACCTCTACAGCTTCTTGAAGGGTTTTATGATCTTTTATCAAATCAACGACCTGTTGTAAGATGTCATCGGGTAAGCCATCTTCGTCGTCATGGGTGGCTAACAGAGAATCATTACTTATATCAATATCGGTGATTGAGCTATTCTTGTTTCCAGATGGTAAGTTGTCTCCAAGTAGAACTTTATCGCTCTTGCAAATTTCCTTAATCCTATCCGCAGTAGATTCGTCTTTTTTTGAAGAAATTGTGGATTCCAACACTTTCTCAGTACTTTCCAGCATTTTTACCAATTCGGGTATATTTTCAATATTTGATGCTGGGGTTAAAATTTCGTGAGATTTTTTCAACTCATCCTGCACAATTGAGTTTATTAAATCAAGTTGTTTATCGTGTTCGGCTTCTAATTCAGAAGGGCTTTGATGTGTTTGAATTGAAATTTGAGCCGGAAGTTGATTCTTTGCAGAAGTTTCCATACCCAAAGGCATAAAACCCTTTAAAGGTGCTATGTGCTTGGGAGTATTAATAGTAGTAGAGACATTACTGGATTTCGGTATGACTACCTTAGTCACGGATGTAACTGGCTCTTCTTGTTCACGTTGATCCATCAAAACATTCAAATCTGTGAATCCCTTTGTTTTAGGGCTGGACATAACCTGTCTATTTATAACAATTTCCTTATGAGTTTGTATAGGTGACGGGCGATTTTCGGAAACATTTTTCAAAACCATTGATTTATATGCAACATTGGCAGTTGTCGGTGTGGTTACTTTGCTTTCAATCTGTTTTCTAGGTATGGGTGGTAAGGTAGTGGTTATAGGAGTCAAAATAATTTGTGCTCCACTACCTCCTGCGGCTGTGCCAACCGCTTGAACAATCTTTGTAGGTGTAGAACGAACTGTAAAACGGCCTGTATCCGACAAATTTTTTAAAACAACTTTTTGCCGATTTACTGTTGATGCGGGCATGTTAATATTGGTCTTAATTCCCAATTCTGTATGATCATCCTGACAATGGATACGTCTTGACTTTTGCTGCGTTTTGGGCGTACCAGGAGCACGTTTTGAACTTTTTGCTATCTTTATTTTGCGCCGTCTGCCTTTTGGGTTATTTACATCGAAATCTAAATCACTATCGCGATCGTTGTCAGATTCATCAGACTCTTGTGCAGAAGAACCGTCACTTTCATCGTCTTCTGCTATAATTTTTGAGTCGTCATATTCATCAGTCGAAGAAATACGTGCTTCATCTTCACCGCGACCATCTTCGGATTGCGATTTAACGTCTTTGCAATCCTTTTTAACTCTGTTTATCATTGAAATAGTGCTTTTATCTTTCGTGGATGATGGTGAGTTTGGAAATTTTACCAGGATTTCCTTTTGTATTGCTTTTTTGCGCACAAAAAGTTGTTTTCCCGTTGCTGTTTGAAGACTTACAATTTTACGAATATTAGTCTGCTTTTCTAATTCTAATTTATCGGCAGCTAATTTGGCTTTCATTTGACTCGGAGAAGTAAAAGGTGTGTAACAGTGGTCATTTTTGATAACAAGCAGTTGAAATTCATAGTCCTCTTTGCTTTTTCTATCGGGGCCCAATCCAGCCATCTCTGTCAAAAAATAATTAATATTAATAAGTTAGTGATGTATTATTGCAAACGGATTTTAAATGTATAGTTGAGAAAATCGTAAAATTATATGGAAAATCCGTTAAGCAAATTATATACGAGATACGACATCAGAAAATGCACTTTTATTTCAAATAGAATTTAATGTATAAATTTGTACAACTATCATACTTGGTACGCATATAGTACTTACTTAATGCTTCTTTGATTATTGCTCCGGCATCCTCGGGAGGATAAAATTCTTCGAAACGTAATCCCACTATTTCAGGTCGCTCCCGCTTACGTCTACGTGTTAGTTTTTTGTTTTTGGTAGCATTGGTTTGACGGCCACGGCGTCGACGTTGTACTTTGTTCTTGGATTTGCTTTCTTCAACCTGTTTATCGTCCGATCCCCGACTGTGTAGATCTTCATTTTCATCACCATCAGAACTATCGTTGTCGGCTGTACCGTATCGATCGCAATCAGTACTATTGTCGTCCACACGGGAGCTATTCTCAGAATCCAATTCCTGTCGCCTCATCATTTCTTCAAGTTTGACTTCTTCCTCTTCTTCATCTTCCATGCTGGGGGTTGGTGATGTTAAACGTATAACACTTATCGAGGCAATTTTCTTTTCCTCTGCAAAATAGAAACAAAATTAAACAACTATTTAATTTCGTTTGTGATGATTTCGATGATCCCTTACCTATGAGATTTTCCAGGCCTTTATCGTCAAAGTTTACACCATTTTTTCCATATACAACAACTAAGTTGGAGTCGGATGTGGTGGCATAATCTTTCGAATCTGGAGGCAACGAATTGCTTTCAAGAAATATAGAACTCGACATAATGATGGCGTTTTAGTCCAACTTATCTGCACATATTACACAAATGTTTATATATATATATATTTATGCGCTGAATGTAGCAAGGATGGAACCAATATGAAATGGCGTTTATGAGACTGCGACAAAAACCAACAAAGAAAATAACACTTTCGAAGGATTAAAAACCCGTTTTCACGTAATTACTAATCAATCATCCGTTGCACATAAATATTTACAATAAATTACGTGTTGATTGTAATAATTAAATGACTCGAAATAAGTATTTAGTTCTCATTGTTGAATTTACTCGGTAACGCAAACCAATATTCTGCGTTCTTCTTCTTCATAAATTTTTTTATAGTGATGAGAGTTAAGTAGCTATTAGATATCTTCAAAATCGATTTTTTGCCATGGATAATTACAACTCAAAAAAACTTTGTATTGGCTATTCACAATAAGTTGCTAACATGCGGCTAAATTGAGAGTTCTGAAAATTCTACTCCAACTAATTTTGTCAGTGTACTTTTTGTGTATATTCATCCAATGTAATTAAAAATATATGTAATGTGGAATATAAAATCAGATTGAAACATTATGTAATCTATGAAGGTATGCTAAACCCAAGCAAAATCAGTCTATGACACTTATAATAATAATAAATTTCTTTTTCAGTTCAAAAGACCAATGAATACGTTTCTTTGCCCTATGCAACTACGACTTAGTTTACAGCAACTAAGGGTTAGTTTAGGGTATTTCACCTATAAGATAGTTGAAATCAACTAAGATATCTTCTTGGTGTACGACAGATGTTGTCTACAACCAAACCCAAAGCGGCTATTACACAAGCGTACAAGTCTGATGGCAAACCAGTAATAGCATTTAAGTCGTGTATGAAAGACATGTTTGTTAGTTTTCAAAAAAAAATTAATTTCCTGAAGTCTGTCGCATACCAACATACTCGTCTAATAACGTGTCTGACAAACTTCATATACAAATTCAGTTCACTTTGTGTCGTTGATGTGGGCGTATCGGATAATTACGGAAATATTTGTGAAAAAAAGTAGCGTCTTTTAATATCGTGAGTTTCTGGGAAGTGTTTATAGAAGAGTATAATCGATTATCCCAGTTGTTGCAGATAAAATTTAATTTGTACCACAACAAACAATTAAGAAGTCGCTACAACTTTGCTTTCGCTTTCGCTTCAAAAATGTCTGTGTACAGACATTGTTATAGCAAAACGATAAGTTTGTTACCATACATGTCTACACACATGTGTGTCTGTGTAATATCCGCTTAAGATATGTGCATGTAGAAAGAAACAGCGGTGGATATACGTTCGGTGTTATGTCCGTTACTGTTTTTGTTTTTCTATTTATGAATGATATCTCCACGTGTGTTGTCTCCAACAACTGTTTAACTTTTGCATTCGCAGATGATTTGCAAGTGTTATTCTAAGGAGATTTACAATTTTAAGATGTCCTTCAAAATACTATCAGTTTAGCAATTGCAACGATGACTAACTGGATGTGTATTAAAGGTCATTGTATTAATGCAAATAAAAAGAAGGATATGCTTTTTTTTTGGAAACATACCGTCTGGAGCTATTTCGATTCGTATTAATGGGGAAAATATAGATGTTGTCAGTAAATTTAAATGTTTGGGATTAATTTTGGATAGTAGGTTAAGCTTTGAGGAGCAGGTGAATTTGGTACCATCATAGACGACGGTGTGGAATGTCCACCCCATACCCAAAATAGCAATAACCCGGCTTAAGAACAATAAAGCCGCAGGTGTCGATGGAAAATCGGCAGAGCTGTATAAGACGAGCTGATTAGCTAGTTTTCAAAATCTGGTAGATGAAAGCACGCATGATGATTGGAACCTCAGAGTACTATGTTCCATTGACAAAAAAAGACGACAAGACCATTTGCGCCAACTATCGTGGAATAAGTCACATATCCATCGCATATCAGATACTTTCAAGTATGTGAACGATTGATGCCAAGTCTATTACTTTCGAATTTTATAAACACTTGTGTAAAAGGAAGTTAAAAATGGAATTAGGATATTTTGTATAAATTGGAATTTATTATCCAGGCCAAGTATTAAAACGGCATCAGAACCTAATTGCTTTTATCATTTTATTTCCCAGAATATTATTTATATATAGAATAGAGCTTTTCGTAGGAAAAGGACTCAGCAATTTGGTTTTTTGTATCCAGTCATATATAATATATAAAATATAATATATTATGTACAATATATAATATATGTTGTGTTGTGTCAAAGCAAATACAAGCTTGAAACCTATTTTAAACATTTCTATTTTTGCAAAGAAATAGAAATAATAAATGATCTCGAACTCGACTAACAGAAACAAAACTACATTTTTAATGTATATACAAATTTATTTGTATTTTCTAAAATATATCTAGTGTAATGTTTATCCTTGACAATATTTCGTCACATAGTTTTTGGTAACAAAATCGGTAATACTGGTTGCGATAAATTAACATGCACACTTACACCCATATTCATAAAAAATTAAAATACCTTTGTTAAGAAAATTGTGTGAAAATTATTTTTGTATTCTCGTCCATTTTTTTCAAAAAATTGTTATGAATGCGGGGGGCTGACCCTCAGCTTTTTTCAGATGATTTTCGATACTTTTCTTTTGTTTCGAAGACAATATGTGTACTCAACTGGCAACATATTAATTGTACAATTGCTATTAGGTGTAACATCAATGGAATTATTCGTGATAACGTGCTATAAACATAGGCCGTTTATAGGTGGTCTTGTATATGTATATGCGGCAGTTACATTATATGAATATTCTGATAATCTGAGACAAACAAAACAAACTGTTCTTTGAATACGCTATGCGCATGACATTTTAAAATGTGTATATGAACATTCAAAACGAAAATTTACTAAGCAAAGTAAAACATATTTATTGTGCAAGAGGATTCCTAATCAAAATTGTAAAGAAAATTACGAGATGAAAACATTTGAAAACAGTTTTGTACGAGGTCCATCTCCTTCGTATTCAGACGATTTAAATTCTGAACATGTAATGTCAGCCACACTTCCGATCGGATCATTTCAAATGGATCACGGCCGAGTAAAACGAGAAAATATATTACCCAATAAATCCCAACACATTTATAATGCCCACCATCAACGTCAATATCATTACGATGCTACCACCAACAACCAAATTATACAAGGCCGCAATACATTTGCCTTTTGGTCTATTGTTGTCATTTTATTGGTTTTGACTATCGGCAATTTAATATTGACTCTATCAATCATTGGAGTACTGCATTTAGGAAAAGGCATCTATGGCATGGAATTGATACCCGAAGAGGATGTAGTTAAGTTTTATGGTGAAACTGACTTGGATAGAATATTCTCTAAAAATATTGGACAATTAGAAGGTTTTGTAGATGATCCAGTAGTAATAGAAGGCGATAATGGCCCAGTGTATGTGCGGATGCATCATCGTAATAGCCAGAGCTCAAACCGAATGACCATCGACAAAGAGGGAATCCAGTTTCGTGGCGTAAATACTTTCGAATTAAAAGATCCAATATATGGCGGTCCAATTTTTACTACCCATCGTCCACATATGATACCAAATGGTGCTAATGTTTTAATATCTAAAGTCAACAGCGCCAGTCGCATTGTTAGTCCATGTGATAAACATCTCATTATATCTTCACTTGATAACCGAATCTCCGTAAGAGGGTCCGAGGGTATTACTGTAGGTGCCGCAGATGTTTATGTGAAAGCTGAACATAATATATTAATAAATTCCACACAGGGTGCTACTTACCTCGAAGGAGGTCCAGCGGGAACATATCTCGACATGGACAAAATTCCCATCGTCAACACTGAAATGGGCTTACGTACTAGTAGTGTACAGTATAAAATTTGTGTTTGCATGCCGCAAGGTATTGTTTTCCGCTTAGAAATACCCCAGGAACATAACGGATCTAAAGTCTCGTGTGCCCATTTCAGCTCCAAATACGATCCATGTTCTCTTAATTAAGATTTGGTATTTCACATTTATATTTATCAACGTGTAATAAATTAGTACCTATTACAAAAAAAAAATATTTTTCACAAAAATTTGTTGACTCGTTTTTTATACTAAATCGGGATTTTTTGTGACGATTAATTACATTTGTATAAAAAATTACCGATTAAAACAGGTCAATTGTTTTTTGAAGCATAGATTTCGCCAAAACCATGTTGTAAAACTATGTAGTTTTTTAAATATCTTTATTTGGATTCTATTAATAAAGGAAACATTAAGCAAATCAAATGTTAACATACAAATACTAATATACATATGTTAATCCCCTGTTTTTACATTGCTGAACACAACAATTAATTATTGAAAATATATTAGAATATAGAATATATAAATGTGTATAAATTATTTAATAAAGGGCAATTTAAGGACGCGGTCGCTTCAGAAAAAGGGTAACAACGAACCCTCCCAATGTTGCTAAAAAAAAAAACGATTTTTTGGCATAAAGTCTAAATATGAATCTGCCACAAATTGTGCATTTATTATGGCTCTCTAAGTGATTCTATAAAATGTCGTTAGCATCGGACAACTATATCATATATTCGCAAACATTTTAACCGATATACTCTAACTTCGTTGTTTTTGTTGCTATGGATTTTGGTTTCTAAATGGTACGTGTGTTACGTATTGTATCTGAATACAGTAAAGTAACCTTTTGTTACCATATTTTTCCGCCCATTTTAAAATTCTTATTAAAACATAGTATTTAAATATTTATTGAAAATTCAAATGTAAATTATAGTATTATTGTTTCTGATTTGGGCATGCTGCTTACTTTGTTGTAATTTTCTACAAATTGTGTACATTGTTCTTCTAAAACAATCTTAATATATATTTACCCTCGACACTGATTCACTGACTCACTGATACACTGATTCACTGACTCTGTCACGCAGTACGTAGGAATTTAAATAGGCATTCTATAATTCTATAATAAATGATAACAAAAATAATATTTTTTTTTTGTACAGAAATTCTGTTTTCCCCAAATTTTTTTTACCAATATTTTTTTTTTCCAAAATTTTTTTTTTTACAAATTTTTTTTCTACAAAATTTTTTTTTTTTACAAAAATTTTCTTTTTTACAATATTTCTTTTTCCACTTTTTTTTTTTTCCACAAAATTTTTTTTTCCAACAAAAATTTTTTTTTTTAAGAAAATTTTTTTTTTCAACGAAATTTTTTTTTTCCAACAAAACTTTTTTTTTCAACAAAATTTTTTTTCCATATTTCAACGGGCGCCATAGGCGCATTACAACTTACTAGTATTATATATTTCAAAATTGCCCTCTTCATAATTATCTTGATCGCACGAGCTCATTGAGAGATCACTATCTTGGTATATAGAATTAAGCTGCATATTTTGAGATTCTAAAAGAGTGATACCGGTAAGCGTTACCCCTTGTAGTATTTCAAAAACCTCATCAAGCATTTTAAGAGTACGATGAGCGGTATATTCTAGTATGTTTTGTAATGAAAATTGAGCCGGCCGGCCGATTTTGTTTGGTTCATCAATTTTAATAACCATATTACTTACAAGCCGTTGTGTGTGTGTTTTTTTAAATCGCGACAAGTTTTATTTGATGCTTGATACTTGTCATATGTTTATTTTTTAATAAAATCATTAATCTGCTTCGACAACAAGTTTTAATTTTCTCCAATACAAGTTTTAGTAGGGCATCTTGTTACCAAACACGTGTTTTGCTAAATACTGTTTGTTGAACCGTGTTCAACAACTTAGACTAAGTTATATTTAAGAAAATGAATTCCTAGAATCCTTGTTATACTCAGATGGAAACCCTACATCGGTTGACTGAAAAGGGTTTCACTCAAACGCAACCAAGGTTCCATCTTGAGTAATATTCCAATTACGGTTGCTGCTGAATATACGCACTTGTGTTACGCGTTAGCTTACGCACTTTCTGTACAACAGCAACTATTTTTACTTATAAAACAGCAAGCAGAGCGGTAAGAACAACATCGTTGGAAATAAACCAAAAACCTTTAAAACTGAAACCAACCTTTGTCTGTTTTTTCCCCCTTTTTATCTGAAATTTGGGAACTGCTTGAATCCTTACAATTCTGGGAGTTTCTGAAATTCTGATACAGTCCACTTCTAGATCCACCCCGGAATTGTACATGGTCCATCGAACCTTCACGAGGAACGAGAAACAGAAGAATACCACAAAAGTCTAAGATCTGAGGAACTAATTTATTTGAATCCCATAAAATAAATATGAGGTATGTTGAAAGTTAGTTTAATTATGTCATTGAGAAATGTGTTGAGTGACTATTTGTGCAGTATTTAAAAAGTACCAAAAAAAAAAAAAATAAGAAACATTTGCCCAATATTTCGTCAGAGTTATTAACAGCCCCATCTAATAACTCTGATATTTGAGTGCAACAATCTGAAAAGCACAAAGATTGTTCGTCTGTCTTTTTTGTGTTTGTCTTCATATCCATTTTCAATTGAAAAAAAAAATAAATTAGGAAGAAGGGAAGACAAAAATCGACTCTTCATAAGCCAACACACACATACACACGCTTTATGTTTATTCACCACATAACGATCGAATAAAGAGATTGCAGTTAAGTCTCTTCGAAGCTACTCCACTCTTCAAAGCACACACACACACACGCTTAATCGTTATTCACCCCTGCAGCCACATATCATTGAAACTACATAGCGAAAAGAGACTGATAATCACGAGAGTGGACAATATCACACACACAACTAAGTTCTCTTTTTCGCATATCTGTGGTCAGCTCAGCCATACATCATCGAAACTGACCTGACTCAACTTTCTTTTTCCCCACACCTGTTTCTTGAATATTCTTAGGGAAAGGAACAGGAGAAAGAAATTCAAGTTTTTTTTCGCTGAACAGTGCGGACGTGTTGTGCGGTAGCCGGTAAAAAATAAAAGTGCGTGATCGGTATTTTCTTTTGTTGTAAATTAAAAGTGCTGAAAGTGTGTTTAAAAAAAAAAAAAAAAAATTGCAATTAATTGTAAATTGTGGAAATTCGAGAAAAAACAAAAAAAACAAGAAAGAAAAAAAACAATTCTGCCACGTGTTTCTACTTCGGGTGAACAAAATGGCCGCGTAAGGCAAGTGAAGAGAAAAAGCACAACGAATAGAACAATAAGCGGCGACACAGTTAAGAGGAAAAGTTTTCGTCATCAGTGCTCGAAGTTTCCGTTTTTTGTTCGGTTTGCTGAAAAGTCGTATATCGCACAAAAATTATTTCAAAAATCTACAAAAAATACCTTTGCTAGAATAAAGGGATAAAGAATACTGCAAAAATTAAAAAGTGTTTTATTAAAATTTAAAAAAAAAAACAAAAAACAAAAAAGGACTGATATAAACGCAGGCGATACTGGTTATACAATTAGATTTTTTGGTTGTAATTCTATCTTTTTAAATTTAAATAAAATTAAAAAAAAAAAAAAAAAAAAAAAAAAAAAATAAATTACGCAAGAAAAAAATAAACAAACTACACAAAAAAAAAAAAAAAAAAATTTGTTGATACTACTGCAGAACGCATAGTATACGTGCAATTACCCTCGGGCCAACAACAAAAAGATCGAGATCAAAGAAACCTGTACATATCACAATTGAAGTTACGCAAAAGTAGCGGTGAAGAGGGAATGAGAAAAGACGAAACTCACTAACAATTCTTGGCTTAACGTACTGCTGAGTTACACCCAGAAGAAAACGTCTGTTCAAACAAAACCTAAATCTGTGGTAAGCGGTCACTTTACAATTTCTGAGTGTTATTATTTGTAATTTAAAACCTGAAATTACATATGCATCATAAAACACAAACTGTATATTAAAACAAACTGTATATTAAAAAATTCACATTCAATAAACAAGTCGTTTTTTTAATGGGGAAGGGAAATTAAGCCGTGCTCCTGTAATAACTGGAAATTGGTTTAACGATTTGCGCGAGAGCACAACATATTGCGGGAACTGGACAACATTTGGTACATTCAAATCTGGTACATAGTACATTCAAATCTGATGGTCTCTGAGAACGTATTCGCTTGACACTAAAATCACGTTTTAGTCGACAGCTGACCCATTTCATCGATTTTCCTCACTTACTCTCTACAGTTGTCGGATGCAGATCTGCTCGCATAGCAGATGAATACATATTAAAATCACGTTTTAATTAACTGCGTTGAAATCCCCAGCTCTAGTGAATACGGTAAATCTAATTAAGATCGGAAGCTCCAGTCGCATTCAAATAAACTGTGCAAATTTATCGGAATCACGTTCTGATAGTCTGTGCGAATCAATTTGGTGGATAGTTGGTCGTATCGTATCATTGTCGTTTCCCCCCATTTTTTACTTGCGCAACAAACTGATTTGTTGAAAATCTGGTTTTATTATATACCATAGGAAAATCTGTCTTGTACTTTCTGTCTACATCCCTAAATTAACCAACGGCTTAAGAGTTTAGGTGCAATCTGTTCCAGATATCATATACTGGGAATTATTTTAGACCACGAATCACTGTCGAAACTACAGAGGGGAGTATCGACAACCACATTGGCAAGTTTCGAATAAACAAAGCTTTATTCGATTGTTCTGCCATCAATCCGACAAAGTACTGTCTCCGTGAACTTTAACTGAAACAAAGTATCCATAAGGAGAAATATAGTACGCTAAACGGTAGTTAAAAATCAAAACTGAACAGAATAACTTCTCGAAATCTATAACTGAGATTTATCCCTTGTGTTTGTTACGGCATTTTCCACAATGAGCGATCGTCACTTTATTTTTTTCTCCGACCAAGTGGTAACATATTGTGCAGAATTCGCCAATACGCCCATTGAAGATCATACTACCTCTGGCCTAGAAGTAGAACTGGATGATTTAGAACGACGCTGGCGACAACTAGTTCAAATCTACGATGCTGTAATGGTTTCTGACGATCCAGAGTGGACACCAGATAAGAAAACATCAACCAATGCCAAATTCCAAGCGGCGTGTAAAAACTACAAAGAATGTAAAACGCAAATCTTGGACTTGATGTATATTGAGAGGCAGAAGTTCGCGGATAGCCGGGCTAAGAAGCCTCCAGCCACAGCAACTGAAGACAATTCCTTTTCGCTCAAGGTTCCTCCATGTGACACTGAAGTGTTTAGCGGTGGATATGATAAATGGCCTAGCTTCAGAGACATGTTTTCTGCCATTTATGGTAACCATCCACGGCTGTCGCCCGCTCAAAAACTGTTTCACCTGAGAGCAAAGACACGGGGAGAGGCGAACCAAATTGTAAAAAGATTTGCGTTGACTGACGATAACTTCTCTCTCGCTTGGGAGGCGCTGCGTCAGCGTTATGAGAACAAACGCATTCTCATTAATCACCAACTGAGGAAGATTTTTGAGATTGATAACGTCTCTTCCGAAAAAGAAAAGTCACTTAGGAACTTGCAGTATACTATCAACAACTGTCTGGCGGTATTAAGGACGTACAACGTGTCTGTCATAGCATGGGATCCGATTCTGGTATACTGGGTATCGTCAAAACTTCCCGTTGAAACCCTGACTGCATGGGAGGACTCACTGGATAATCACAAACAAATGCCAAGCTGGGACCAGCTAGATGATTTCATATCGAATCGGCTTGATATGTTAGAGTCCATTTCAGACATGCGGAAATCCTCCAATCCCGTCCCGACTGTTCCACAAAAATCACACAACTTCCACATGAAGTCTGATGCTGCATATAGACCGTGCAAAATCTGTCAGCAAAACCATGCACTGCGCCACTGTCCCAAATTCAAGTCATTGTCGATAAATGAAAAAAGGAAATTTATTTCGTCCCACAAAGTTTGTGAAAACTGCCTGTCCTACGGACATATCTCTCAGAGCTGTCAGAGCGACAAGTTATGTCAGAAATGTCAGCAACCTCATCACACATTGCTGCATTCTGAGATGCAAAGTGTAGCATCAAGACCGACAGGTCAAAAAACTGTGCATTACCAGAGAGAACCACATTCGTACTCACAATCTTTTCACGCTGAGACTCAGTACGGTCCGCAACCGATCACGTCGGATGCAGCCTGTCCCAGCACATCGAACGTCAAATTACACTACTCTGAGTCAGGTGAAACAACAATTTTACCCACCGCTTTGGTCAACATTGAGCACCAAGGAGATGTTTTTACAATACGGGCGTTCGTCGACCAAGGTTCGCAAGAGACCTTCATCTCCAACCGCATTATTAACTGGCTTTCCATAAGAACCATCAAATCCTTCACGAGGATTTCGGGATTAGGAGGGACTGTTCTAGAAAACTCTAACAAGATGTGTCACTTGACCTTAAGATCGAGGAGTTCGTCGTTCAAGTTGAAAACTACAGCGATCGTGGTCAGCAACTTGAATCACCTAATGC
This sequence comes from Hydrotaea cyrtoneurina, assembly GCA_958296145.1. NCBI lineage: Eukaryota > Metazoa > Arthropoda > Insecta > Diptera > Muscidae > Hydrotaea > Hydrotaea cyrtoneurina. The sequence goes on from OY282512.1 coordinate 42,972,616, forward strand.
CTTCAGCTCTTACTAGTATCTCAGATTGGACTGTCCTGGACTCTTTAGAGTTGGCAGATCCAAACTTCACCAAACCCGGTCAAATCGATATGCTCATGGGCAGCGACATTTTGCCGTTCATTCTAAAATCTGGCGTACGAAAGAACGTGTCCGGACATCTGTTAGCCCAGGAGACTGAGTTCGGTTGGCTGATAAGTGGGCCTCCGACTGTTCGCTCAGTGACAACATTCGCGTCCTGGGTAGCGGCATCATCAGAGTCGCTAAACAACGAGGTTCGTAAGTTCTGGGAGCTGGAGGAAGTGCCCTGTGAGAAAAAACTTTGTGCAAGCGACCAATGGTGCGAGGAGTTTTTCCGGAGAACAACGTACCGCTGCCCTGATGGCAAGTATGTTGTTCGCTTGCCCTTTAAATCTAATCTTGCTCCAGAAATCTGCTTGGGATCGTCGAGACGAACAGCCTTTGGTCAATTCATTCGCATGGAGAAAACACTCGGTAAAAATCCCGAGTTGGCCCGTGAGTACTCAAAGGTGCTAACTGAATACTTGACACTCGGTCACATGGAGCTGACCACGAGTAACGAAACTTGCGATAACTCATCCTTCTCCTCGTTTTATCTCCCTCACCATGCGGTAATCAAACCAGAGAGTATATCAACAAAAGTGCGAGTAGTTTTTAACGCATCGAAAAAAACTGACAGCGGCGTTTCTTTAAACGATATTCTCCACACTGGTCCTACGCTGCAAAACGATTTAATGAACGTCATTCTGCAGTGGCGTCTGTTCGAATACGTATTCAACGGGGATATTCAAAAAATGTATCGGCAAATCCTCGTGAATAAGGAAGACCGACAGTTTCAGAGAATCCTTCACAGATGTTCCCCGGCTGGACCTGTTCAGGATTACTGTCTCAAAACTGTAACCTTCGGAGTAAACTGTGCACCGTACCTGGCAATAAGAACATTGCATCAGCTAAGTGAGGATGGAAGCACGTCCCACCCAAATGCAGCTAGAATTCTAAAAAACCAGATATATGTTGACGACATTCTGTCTGGAGCTCATTCACTCTTCGAAGCAAAAGCTCGTCTGACCGAGCTTTTGGATCTCCTGCAATCCGCCGGATTCCCGCTGAAGAAATTGACAGCCAATCACGGACATATACTGGCCAATTTGCCTGCAGAAGACCTTCTGGACGAAGACTTCTTGAAGCTAGAAGATGCCAGCGAGACAAAGACCTTAGGCATTCGGTGGAACGCCATGTCTGATAGCTTCTTTTACAAGGTTAGTAACATTCTGGTCCCGACGGCACCGCTGACAAAACGCAAGATCTTATCAATTGTAGCAAAATTGTTTGATCCAGCTGGATGGCTAGCCCCAATCATCGTCCGAGCAAAAATGCTTATGCAGCAACTGTGGATGGATGGGACTAACTGGGATGAAGAGGTGAAGCCTCATTCTCTAGAAACGTGGGAACATTTCATTACTAACTTTTCAGACCTGCAAAAGATACAAATCCCACGCTGGGTTCGATATACTCATACTGGTGAGATTCAGATCCATGGTTTCTGCGACGCATCGGAGAAAGCATACTGTGCCTGTTTGTATGTTCGCATCAAGTCCGATGGAAACACAATATCTTCATCTCTACTGGTGTCCAAAAGCAAGGTGGCCCCACTGAAAACTGTAAGTCTTCCAAGATTGGAACTGTGCGGAGCTGCTCTCTTGTCAAGGCTACTAAATTCGGTATTAAACCATTTCAGTTTCACGAGCCCTGTCGTGTATCTATGGTCGGATTCCACCATCACATTAGCCTGGTTGAGCAAGCCTCCGTTTCATTGGAAAACTTTTGTGGCGAACAAAATTACTGAAATACTGGATAATGTGGGCAATGCGACATGGATGCACGTGCCGACTCATGAAAACCCAGCCGATATAGGTACCCGTGGATGCACACCTTTAGAACTGGAGTCAAATCTACTTTGGTGGAACGGACCTAACTGGCTAATCAACGATATTTCTCACTGGCCGAATCAACCTGCTCTCAAAGATCCAGCACTCGAGAAAAAGGTCAGTAACTTCCAGATTCAAACCGACCTTGAGGATGTATTAGAACGTTTTTCGTCATATGATCGAGCATTGCGAGTAATCTGTTTTATGTTCCGGTTTATACGAAAATGTCAAAAACAGTCCACATCTGACACGGGGAAAGATTTCGTTACTGCAAACGAAATCACATTTGTCAAGTGTCGACTAATTAAACTGTCTCAGCTAACCCATTTTCCATCTGAATACCAAGCTCTTGAATCCAATCTTCCGATCAGTTCGAAAAGTAGACTGCTGACGCTGAATCCAGTTCTTGATCGGAATAAACTACTGAGAGTTAACGGGCGGTTGGCGAACTCCGACCTCAGTTACAATGAAAGACATCCGCTGATATTGCCCGAGAAATCTCGATTGTGCAAACTGTTCATCGAATTCACACACAAGACTCTATTACACGCTGAACATCAATGTATGCTTCGTGCCATTCGGCAAGAGTTCTACGTGATAAGACTGAAGAATGCGGTTAGACACTGTATTAGAAACTGCAAACCCTGTACTGTATATAAACATCGAATGAGCAGTCAAATCATGGCAGCGTTGCCCCAGGAAAGGTGTACATTCTCACTGCCATTCACTAATACCGGAGTCGATTTTGCAGGACCTTTTGAACTGAAAACCTCACGGCTACGCAATGCCAAACTCCAAAAAGGTTATGCAGCAATCTTCGTCTGTTTGTCGACAAGGGCAGTTCACTTGGAGACTTGCTCTGAGTTAACGTCGGAGGCGTTTCTCGCGACCTTCGACCGTTTTGTTGGTAGAAGAGGTTTTCCTACGAAAATGTTTTCTGACAACGGTACTAATTTTGTAGGGGCAAGTCGACTGTTAGGCCAAGAGTATAAAACGTTTCTTGAAACTGCTGAAAAATCATTAACTGACAAGTATAATTTGCACGGTTTCTCTTGGAATTTCATTCCTCCCCAGGCTCCACATATGGGTGGAATATGGGAAGCCGCTGTAAAAAGTATGAAGAGTCACCTGAAGAAAGTTGCTGGGAATATCAAATTTACATTTGAAGAATTCTCTACACTTCTAGTCCGAATAGAGGGTATTCTAAATTCGCGACCGCTTTCTCCTATTAGCGAGGATCCGGCGGAGTTAAGTCCGTTGACTCCCGGTCATTTGCTTAGGGGTGCCCCTCTAGTCGCTATCCCTGAAGACTACTCTGACGACCTTCCATCGGCAAATCGGTGGCAAAGACTGAAAGTTTTGCAATTGCATTTTGCGAAACGTTGGAAGCACGAATATATCTTAGAGATGCAACGGCGATTTAAGTGGAAAACTGCGCAACTGAATCTGAAGGAGGATGACTGTGTAGTTATCAAGGACGATAACTTGCCTCCAACTGAATGGCGGCTTGGCCGCGTAATGAAAATTTTTAAGGGCAACGATTCCAACGTTAGAGTTGCTGAATTACGCACTCAAAATGGGGTCATAGTAAGGCCCCTGGTAAAACTGTGTATACTGCCAAATAATCACTCATAAGTCTTTTAACACCTTTTCTCCAACATAATTAAACTTTAACTTTCAGCACATCTACATCCCAACCGAAGTGTCGTGTGTGCCATGAGAGACATCACCTGTGGGCATGCGGTGAGTTCAAGCGCATGACAGTCCAGAAGCGGCGAGAAACCATCAAGGAAAACGGGAACTGCTACAACTGCCTTGGTACAACCCACTCACGCGAATGGTGTCGCTCTCGGAATAAATGCGGCGTCTGTAACCATAACCATCACACTATGGTTCATGTTGATGACCACAAAGCCAGCAAACCCAAACCGAGGACTCGCCCACCAAGTGAAGGAAGCCGACGGAAAAGTCCGTCCAGAAACAATCGTTCCAAACGTCCGTCATCGCGAAACTCACCCAAACAACGTCACACCAAAGACCGTCTCGAGAACCGCTCGAAAACCCACGTCTTTTTGCCTACCGCACTGGCCAAGGTTCTTACTCCAGACAATCCTACCAAAACGCGTCTGTTGCTTAACTCTGGTGTGGCAACCACTGTCATTTTGGAAGAGTTAACCAGACGACTTCGCCTGAAAACAACGAAGAGAGACGGTCAAATATTCTGCACCATTAATCTCATGTCCTACCATGATAGTTCGGCGAAGGTGCAAATTTGCGGAGTGGTCAAAACCGGGTTTAACATACCTATGCCCAAATCAACCAATGAGAAGAGGCTGCACAGCATATATGACCATTTAACGGAGCTCGCTGATCCACATTTTTTTAATCCAAAGGATGTGGAAATAATCCTCGGAAACGACCAACTTCCGAAAATTTTAAGAGCAGGGCTCATCCAGACATCGTCACATCTGCCCATTGCCCAGAGCACCATTTTTGGATGGACTCTCTCCGGAGCCTGCCGCTATTGAAACCATGTTGCAGTGCTGCAAGAGGCGGCGGCATGTTGAACCGTGTTCAACAACTTAGACTAAGTTATATTTAAGAAAATGAATTCCTAGAATCCTTGTTATACTCAGATGGAAACCCTACATCGGTTGACTGAAAAGGGTTTCACTCAAACGCAACCAAGGTTCCATCTTGAGTAATATTCCAATTACGGTTGCTGCTGAATATACGCACTTGTGTTACGCGTTAGCTTACGCACTTTCTGTACAACAGCAACTATTTTTACTTATAAAACAGCAAGCAGAGCGGTAAGAACAACATCGATGGAAATAAACCAAAAACCTTTAAAACTGAAACCAACCTTTGTCTGTTTTTTCCCCCTTTTTATCTGAAATTTGGGAACTGCTTGAATCCTTACAATTCTGGGAGTTTCTGAAATTCTGATACAGTCCACTTCTAGATCCACCCCGGAATTGTACACTGTTTTTGTCATTTTTCCATTTGCACTTCTTTGCATTGGTGTGCCATTCAAGAATTACAATCCACGAAACACAAATCAATGATTAATTTCAATGTAAAATTATACACTAAGAAAACATTACACAATCGGTCAACAACACACAATAATGGTCAAAGTGGTATCAATTCATTTTATAAAACTCCACTAATAGATTCCATAATAACACTTTTTAATTTTCTTCCACTTTTCAATTTTGAGAAAACAAATTCACGTGTAATCAGTTGACTTTTACGGGCGTGCCACCCAAAAGGTATGGCCACCCTGATTAATTTTTCTGATGTGGATCTACATATTTCGGAAATCAGTAAGTTTTTGAAATCTTTTTTTTTACATTTCATTGACTTTATGCCAAAAAAAAATCAATTTGACCATAGTGAAGTGGTCATCTCTCCCTACTGTAAGAATCTGACATTGTTTCGATTTTTCTCTTGCAAAAAAAAAACAAACGTTATGACCTCTCTGTTTTTTTAGAATAACTTGTTTACTCAACTAAAGAGTTATAGTGTGAGATGTCTCCAAGTAATCGTAAACGTAAAAACATCTTTACAATATGGTACCACGGTTGATGAGATCGCCAATAATGAGACTCTTTCGTCGAATCTATTACACAAAAGTCGAATTCGTGGTGAATCAAATAATAAATCAAATAAGTACCAATATTTTATGTAACATTAATTAATTTCATTAAATTTTTTTGTTTAAATTAATTTTATATTTTTAGAATAAAAATAACAACTTTAAATCAGTTTGAGACGTTGGTAGAGTTATTGAAATAAACCACATTTGGGCAGAGGGTCCACAAAGACTTATTAACACCAACTGTTGGCCGGCTTGTCCAAAACACATTTAAGGGAGCCAAAATTGCTCGACTCCGACTGCAGCATTTTTAAATGAATAATTATTACTGATATTATTTGGGAAAATGTAATGGATATGTTAGGAAAACATGAAATTTTCTCAACTAGGAACAAGAGCGCAGAATACAGCTAGTATTTTAACGGAGGAAAATTTTCTGTTATCGTCGGATAATGAAAAAGCCGTGTATTTTAATATGTATTGGAAATTAATAAAGCTCCTGGTTTTGATACACTTACGTTTAAAATGCTGTCAAATGCTTACATCGGTATTTAATCTACTGACACATGAATCATTTTTTTTCGGAAATACTTAAACTACCAAAAATAACTCAATTTCCAAAAAGTAAATTTCCAAAACAAAGTCCAATATTTTCGACCAATAACCACATTGCCACTTATAGACAAGATTATTAAAAAAATATATATTTGAACAGTTAACTGTTAGATAGTGGTCATAGACGCAAACACCGTTACTTTTTGAAAGTTATTTAAAGAATAAAAAGCAGTATGTCCAAATTGGCGATTGTAAAAGCGGTACACTTCCTTTATGTGAAGTTTTTGGTCCACTATTATTCTGCAAACAAGAAAAAATAGATATCCTACTTGGTGCTGAATTTTACTTCAGTCTCACGCAACCTGGAACGATAAAACTTGCTGATGATCTTCCAACACTTCAAAATACATCGCTTGACAGGATTGTGGGTGGGCCAATCTGTCAATACTCCATTTCCAAGCAGTCACCAGCACTAACGTGTGCAATATTCGATAGTGTAACGTCGATGGAGCAAGTAATTGAAAAGATCTGGAAAGTCGATGATTCATTGTCAGTCTCCCGGTTTGCAAAAATCCTGTAGCATTAGGAGAGTCGATAAATCAGAATAGATCGTCGATTTCAAAGGAATGAGGATGTTCGCATTCAATACAATCAGTTCACGAGAGAATACGAACAACTAGGAAACATGCAAAAGGTCGATATTGATAGTGTACTGGATCCAAAATAATTCATTCCACACCATTGCGTGTTAAAGCCTGATAGCACCTCAACAAACCTAGGGGCAGCGTTGCCGTTGATGATACTAAAGTATCAAAATGGTACTTTTTTGGGTCTTGCCACTTTTTTGATACTTTTTGTTTTTGATACTAAATTTGATACTTTTTGTTTTTAGATCCCTCTATGATCAAATCTAATGTTGATATAGATTATTTCGATTTAATATCTGAATTTAATTATAAAATGAAAGATGCAGATGAATTTGTGAGCGAATATCAATCTTTAGAGGCTTTAACAAAAGAAAAAACATGGGAGCGCCTTTTCCAAATTAGGGATGCTGAGGAGTTTTGGGGGAAAGTAGCAAACATGAAATATTCCTACAACGAGCCCTTGTTCCCTACATTAAATAAATGTTTGTCATATATTTTTACACTGCCACACAGCAGTGCTTGCGCTAAGCGTATTTTTTCAAAACTTTCTCTTCTGAAAAATAAGCTAACAAATAGACTCAAAGTTCAGACCTGTAATGAGAGACTATCAGCTCTTAATTTGGTAGATACTGATTTAGGAGATTGGAAGCCAAACCCGGAATAAATTGACAAACTCCGAAAAAAAATTACAACAAATAATTACCAAGTACATAAGTGTCAAATTGTCATTGACAGTTGTTTTTTAGTTTTAATGTTTTATTGTATTATTATTTTTGTTTTTTGTTACTTTACGTGTTTTTTCTCGTATTTTTACCTTGTTTTATTGTTGTGCTTACTTTGTACCTAATTTGAAGTAATTTTTAAATAAAAAAAATCGTTTTAAAACGTTTTATACTTTTTTTTAAAAATGATACCATTTTTTTGGTACTTTTTTTTTGAAAATGATACTTTTTGTGATACTTTTTGAAAAAAGTCAACGGCAACGCTGCCTAGGGGTAGTTATTGACGCATCAGCAATTAATCTCCGAATGACCTAATATACAGCAATGAAACTCTGAATTACTTAATGTATACCGGCCCAGTTGTGCATTTACTTCAGTTAGTCTTTAGGACAGATCAACCCTAACAACCATCAATACCGAATCTTCATGCTTCATGGATAACCTTCAGGAACGACTTAGAGAGTTTGCACAAATTCCAAATACGACGAACTATCTTTCTGTTGTAATTAATAAGGCCGACTAATCTTTACTTGACTTAAAGATGGTTTTATTATTAAAAAAGTATAACGTAAGTATTAAACGACGCCATTAGACAGAAGTGAATATGACAAAAAAGGAAAATGAATATGTAAACAAAACAATAATGACAGCATATGATTTGTACTAATAAACTAATGATAGAGATGGCAAAGTAAATGCTCACTATACTCCAACACTTTCAACGCGGAATTCCAGTTAAAAAGGCAGCTACATGTAGTTGCAGACGTGTATGAGAAGGCTTTCGGTGCTTTTATATGCAACATGCAATTCTAAAAGATGGGCGAGTTATTGTTCATCTGCTGTGTGAAAAGTCACGAGTTACTCGTGAGCTTTGTGCGATTTGATTAGAACTTTGTGCTGTCGTTATAGCTATCCAACTTTCATATAGAGTAAAGGACGACATCAAATTGCAGAAACATCCAGTATTACTATGGACTCACAATCATCCTCATATAAAACATTTGGGGGTAATAAAATATCCACAATTCAGTAATTATCGTTGGCTGAGCAATGGCTACATGTACGATATAAAGATAATCCAGCATCCATGTACTGTCAAGAGGACTTCAAGCAGCGAATTTTCTACATGTAATTTATGGTTCCATGGTCCACTTTTCCTACGTGGAAAATAAGAGTTATGGCCATCAAAATATCTACCGCAACTGGATATCTCCATTGACGCTGAAGAAGATTGTTCCTACTTAAACAGCAGTTGTAGAGAGGGATAACGAAATTTTTAACAGGATGAATAACTAAAACTCATTCAGAACATTGAATACTGGGATATGTTCCCAGATTCTTAGACAATTCAAGACAAAAAAGGGAGTCACTTTTCGTAATTATTACTCCAGAAATCAGTCAAATTAACAAGAACACAGAGATCGACAAGAAAATCTGGATCAGTAGTTTGTCAGAACATCTATTCGGACAATGCAAATATCTTTCAGAGCTTACTGACAATATTCAGTCAAAAGTAGCGCAAGACGTAATCATTTCTACCTCCAGCTCAAAAGGAATACAGTTGCATTTTAATCCATCGAGGCTTGTGGGAAGCAGCCGTTAAATCTGCAAAACATCTTCTGCTTCGAAGCATGGCAACTGCATCATTAACTCAGGAATAAGCGATCCTCAACTCACGACCACTAACACCGATGTCAAATCATTCAACTGATCTTGAGGCATTAACTCCTGGTCATTTCCTCATCGGCGAACCGCTCACATCGCGAGTAGACAGCAGGGCAGAACCAATAAAACATACCGGAGTATCTCATTAGAAGCTTGTGAATCATCTAAAACAGGAATGAAACGGGTCCTCTTCTAATGAAAACCAGGTGATATTGTAATAATTAAAGAAGGCAATATACCGTTATTCGAATGGCCACTCGACAGAGTCGTGAAGGATCACAGAGGAGATGATTATGTTGTAAAAGTAGTCGACGTTGAAACAGCTAATCGCTCATTCAAACGCCTAATATACCGCCTAGGAAAATAGAACTACCGATATATCTGAGCAATATATCTGCTTATCCCTTCAAGTTACAAGTGCTTAAAGGCAATCAAAAACCAGTGAAAAAGTTTCAGTCGGGTAAACCGACTTATATATACCCTCACCCTCAGTAAAAACATACAAGTCTCATATTCCATAATAGCAACCTCAAAGTACCGGATGTTATAGAAAAATATTGTAGTTTTTTTTGTCCAATACTTTGTCTTGCTATAGCTTTACTAAATACAAAATTTGGGCAAGATCGCGTTGGGCATATTGGTATTAGTACACGATTTATAATGGGACTGTATGGTACAGACTTCCAACTTTTTGTCCGAAACTTTGTCTAGCTTTATCTATACTAAATACATAATTTGGGCAAGATCGCGTTGGTCATATTGATATTATTACACGATTTCTAAAGTGGGCGAAATAGACGATTTGTATGGCAGGTACCCGAAGGGTGTGGCCATATAACCCATATGCAATCCCATAAGCAGTTTTGGAAAAATATTAACCCATGCCAAATTTCAAAGCGATTGTTTAACTTTTTCGAAAGTTATCGTGCGTACCAGCAGGACAGCGGACGTACATACGGACATGGCTCAAACGATTCAGAAAGTCATGAATCGAATTTGGTTCAAAGACACCTGGGGTCTAATGTGGATATTTCTATGTGTTACACTTTTGGGTCGTATCAAATGATATATACCCTCCTACCCGTAGGGTGAGGGTATAATATACTAATTGTGTATTAACAGAGGTATTCATAGGAACTGATAGTGCACACATCAACAAATATAGGCATGTTTTCGTGGAATTTTACGATTTGTCTATGACACGCAATGTAGGCGTGATTATGACCATTACTGCATCGAATTCATAGGTTGTTCTTTTAGTAACTTTTTACTGTTAAGGTGTCTCTGTTTTTCTTCTAAGTAGTCAAGCATGGAAAACCTTCTTATCTGCTTCCTTATTATAATTTTTTTAATTCTACTAGAAATTCCCAAATTCGCATCGATCACATTAAGGATATTATTTTTGAGCGTTTTTTTTCTATCCGTGTAGCGCGACTATGGAATTCGTTACCACCTCATCCGAAAAACTTCTCCAGACATTTAAAAACAGGTTACTTCTACATTTCTCCTACATACATATATTACTGGCAATCTCCATCAAATACATCATTTTAGAGACTTTTTAGAGTTTGTTCAAAAATATGTGCGTTAGGGTTAGTTTTGGGATTTATGTTTTATAATTATATGGATAATTAAATGAATTGAAATGTGTATCTATCAACGTATAGTCCAAAAGGACTCAGTTTGAATATTTAAAAAGAAATTGAATTGAAATGCTTCTAACGTTCTAAGTCTAATATTCTACATTTGTTTTCTATATAAATGCAGAATGTATTTTATTGTCTACTTATTTAAGTAGTTGCCAACTGGCCTCTGTAAAGCCTCATTGACGCTGAGGCGTTACCTTTTGTCTTTGTTAAGTGAATTTTACCTTTCATTTTCCAAAAGACAAGTTGAATTTGAAGTTTGTTGAGACTTTTTTTTAAATAATAATTAGGTATAGAAAACATTATTAAGGATACTTAAAACTATTTCGTATTATTTTAGTAACAGTTACAAGGGTTACAACTCGTGTTTTAAAAAGGAAGCGATAGTACTGATAGTACATTTAATTAAGAGACCACACACTTGCTCCCGGTGTTGACAGAACGAAGAGAGAGATTCTCTTAACAAAATAATCTTAAAAACTAAACCTTAAAATTAAATCTTACAACCACAGAGGTTGTAAGGCAGAGGCACCACATCAGCTTTTTCATAAATATATTCATTAGAATATCGTTTGTTGCCGGATTGAAAATTCTTGCCGACGCATAATCGTAATATTTTTCTCTTAAGAATAGAAAAGTTCTTTAAAACCGATGGGGATACACAGAACCAAATCGGAAACGCATAGAGCAACAGCGGTCGTATGCTGACTTTATAAATCAAAACTTTAGTTTCCACCGTTTGCAAACAACTGTGAAAATGCGCCTTTAATTCCATTGGCTCTCTCAAGCGCAAATCGAGCAGGTTTATTAAACTTCATCAATTTAGTAAAGTGAACCCCCAAATACTTGAAAGTATCTGTAAAAGGAATTTCATGGTCATAATTAAGATTTTTACAACTTAAAATTTTTACTTTGCGGTACCACAAAGTTTTTACACTTTCCAGACGCATTCCTCAAGCAGATTGCTTGGCACATTAAAAGGGTTTATATTACCCTATACCCCAAACACGGAAAAAGTCATTAACTCTCACCAGATATTGAGAAAGAAGCAGTAAAGCATTATTAGGCTTTATAGGAAGCCTTTTAATCAAAAAGTTTGAAATATTATCCGCACCAAATGATTTTTTACCGTTGAGAGATTTTTTGACATCCGCAAGACAATTGGTAGATATAAAGTATGAAAAGCCGTTCACATTCAATGAAGTGACCTCACTTGAAAATTTTGGAAATATGCTCTCTGGGAAATATGCTGAATATAGGATTGCGTATAATATTCAATTTCTGATAAACAAGCTAAAGGGGAGGATCCGCTATAAATATTAGCAAAATGCTGTTTCAAAACATCAAGTTTATGCGATTTATCGCTAATGAGAAGACCATTCACCGAAATATCCTTACAGGTGGAATTTCTCCTCTTGCAGATAACGTTGTATATCTGTTTATAAGCCCGCGGCCCTGGTCTTATACTCTGTAACTTATTATTGAACAACTGTGCTTGCTCCAAACCTACTCGCTCCTTAATCAATATCTTAATCAACTGAATTTGCTTTGATAGAAGGACGTAATCTGGATTCACTCTATTCAAGTGCGCCCTGTACAATCTTAATTCTGTACAATCTCTTAACGTCATCGGACAATTCGTATCTCCCAATCGAATAACCTTGTTTTTCAGAATGTACATTAGCCATAAAGTTCACGGATGTAGTAAATTCTTCAATATAGTAATCAATTTCTTCATTACTTAAATTCCGGTTATCTGGGGGATAAAAATTAAGCAGGTCGCTGCTGATGTCATTTCGAAACCTGTCCCAATCTGTGTTTTTATATGATACAAAAGAGTTTCGTTGATTCAATATAATATCAAAATTTGGAATGGCCATTGACAATTTAAGAGGAAAGTGATCTGAAAAAGTAGAAAGACGAAATATTTTATAATTAGGATGAGAAGAATGTATCAAGTAAGAGGAAATTAGAAAGTGGTCCAGAAAAGAGGATCCATTGGGAAAAGAAGGGAATGAATTGCAAATACGAACAAATGCTAGAGAATTCATCTGTAACCAATTATAAAGATTATTACCATTGGCATTACATTAGACATCTCCCCATGCACAGTGTTTGGAGTTAAAATCTCCGCCAATAAGTGATCCATCAAAATTTCGTGATATTTGTTCAATTTTAGAAAGGCTGAAACATATCTGATTCGTATTGCAGTTAGTCGGAATATATACTGAACCAAATAAAAACTTCTTCACAGAATTGTACAACAAAACATTAATTTGTATGAAAACGTTAGGAAATGATATGCCCGAAATATTCAATTTCGAAAAATTGTAGGAATATCTCAACACAATAGCAACACCTAACTCGCTAACGTCCCTGACTATACAATAGTCCTCCAGTGCCACTCTTTGACCAGCCCTGAGCCTAGTCTCTTGAACAAACGCAATATCGATGTTACCATATTTTATAGTATTCAAAAGATCAAGCCGACGACTAACGTCAACTAATGACCTAACATTAAAAGTAAGAAGGTTAAAAAATCTACGGACCATAAGTCTGAATAACATCTTCTAACAAGCTCAAGCACTTGTTTGACAAAGCTTGTTCTTTTGACAAAGTTTTAAAATTTCGAACGAAACGTTCGACTTTACTTTCAATAGTCTCTTGTCCACATAACTCTCTTGCAGCATTCAAAAACTCTTGAATGAAAGCCGGTTTCTCAGAACACTGGGGAAATGTAGGCTGAGAAAACCGATTGTCAGAACAGACAAAACCTGAACGAGTTGCTACAGCAACATTTGCGGAAGCTATTTCCCTAACTTTCCTTTCCGAGTCCCTTTTCAGTTCCCTAACTTCCACATACTCCTTGAAAGCCGAACAACCATTCCAATTTGACGTATGCCCCACTTCCTTGCAATTCGCACAAAAAAGAGCACTTCCTTCCGCAATTAAACATTCTTTTGACGAATGATTTTTGCCACATTTAACACATACTTGTATCCAATTGCAATTCTTGGACATGTGGCCAGCACTGAACCTCTCTTTGCTTTTTATTTGGGCTCTCCCAGGTAATTCATTCGAATTCTGACCGGCGCAGAGGGTAACCATATAGAGACCGGTATCAACATTATGCTTCCTGGAAAATGCAGTCTGGAACATTCGTGTAGAAACTAGGTCCAAGGCCAAAAATAGAAAACGCCAAAGACAACCCGAAATCGACTTCAGTGAATTGAGTCAACATTCACAGCCAAAACAAAGAAAATTTTACAAACGATAAAATAAGATGCAAATGCAAACACTAATGAATGTCAATTCCATGACCTTTCTGGTACCATTGGGGGAAGGAAATCCGGGGCAAAGATATTCAGCCAATCAGGACTTGAATGCTGATTTTCAAGCGCCATTGGAAAATAATGCGCTAGAAGAAAACTTGGACCAGAGGTTCGAAACATTGTAGTGGGGGACAAAGTGAGGAAAATGGTGCAGGACGAAATGGTAGAGGTAAAAAAGTCAATAAGTGACTTGGCTATGGCCGCCAAGGAACTAACCAAGATAAATAACCCCATATCATCGACCGGGTCCTCGCAAAACTGCAAAAATAATGAAGGTCATATAGGAATTAGAAATTGTTTACTAATTGGAAATAGCATAGGGATTTCTAATATACCCAGCAACCAATCAGAGGTGCCAAATAACCGGAACGTCACTAATAGTTATCTAATGTTTGAGGAACCGAGACATGCACATGTTTCAAATGGTAGTAGAGAACAAATGAGAATTAGAATAGATAAACTGGGCATAGTTTTTAACGGTAATACCTCCCAAATGAGCATCGAAGACTTTGTTTTTCGGTTAGAGCGTCTGCAAAATCAGTACGGAATTCCATGGTCAGAGGTACTCCGAGACTTTCACTTATTGGTTTCGGAAACAGCGTATGAATACGAAAACCCATAATTTTACAGATTAGCCCAGCCTCCGTCATGCGTTGTATAGCCAGTATCCAACGTTTCGATCCAATTTCGAGCTAATGCGTGAATTATCCTACAGAAAAAAACAAAGCCATGAATCAATTGATGCATTTTTCCACATAATGTGTCAACTGCGATCTAAACTTATGCAGTCGTTGATATGATAAAAATTATGAAACGGAATGTTCAGAAGAGCCTAGGAAGAATTATATATCCCACGATGGTGTCATCGGTAGAGCAACTCCGAATAGAGTGCAATGAGGCCGAAAGAAATTTTCCTCGAAGAGACCAAAGAAGTATTCCACAGCCACAGCGTCCAGTCAGACAAGTAAACTATATTTATTTTGACGAAGAAGTTATCGGTGGTGACGAATATCGGCATCCAGAGCCAACAGAAATCGCGTCACTCCAGATCAACCAGCAACACCAGAAATCCAATGTATCCTGTTGGAATTGTCTGTTGCCGGGACACATTTTTATGGAATGTCCTTCTCCGAGAAGATCCTTGTTTTGTTACAAGTGTGGCAAAGCAAATGTTACTTCTCCCAGCTGTCCAGTATGTAGAATGGGAAACTCGAAGCGGGCCGTGGGAATGACAGGGAACCTACGACCGTCGGAGAACCCTGTAGCACCGGAAAAATAGACATCATGAAAAGAATACCTGAAGAAAACAAAAAATTGGTGTCAAAAATAATAAAATTTGCAAGTAATAATAAATATGATATTGGAATGAGACATTATATACCCATTGAGATTAGGCAGGATAACTACAATAAAACAAAAGCACGAATATTCAATAGCAACAATAATATAAAACCCATATCGAATCGCATAAAAAAGTACGTCAAAAATTTGCAGAACGACGACAAATAAAACGGTATGTGGTATCATCGATACTTAGGGCAAGTGCTAGAAAGGAAGATCCCCGTGTGTTCGCCGAAGTAGAGATAGAAAGCATAAAGATTGGGGAGTTATTAGACTCAGGAGCTTCGGTCAGTGTACTCGGAAAGGGATGTCGAGAATTTATTCAAGAAATAGGACTTAGGTTAGGTTAGGTTGAGAAGAGGAGGCGGTTTTTCCCCGCCTCATGTCCATAGACGGACACATAAGCCAGTATTCGGCTTGTTGTGCGCTCTAAACTGTACATGGAAAGATCTTGAGAAGTTATTTTAGGAACTCTGTACTGTTGACATAATCCGTAATTGTTTTCCAGTCTGCTCCCTTGAGATGGGTCAAGTCTGTTAAAGAGTCGTTTGCCAAGACACGGTATCTATTGTTTGCGAACGCTGGGCAATGACAGAGGAAATGCTCCAATGTTTCGTCATCCTCTTCGCATGGCCTACATTCGCTATTGTCTACTACTCCTATTTTGTATAGATGCGATTGTAAGCCTATGTGCCCTGTTAGAATGCCCATGATCTTACTAGTTTCTGTTTTGCTCAGTTTCAGCAAGGTTTTGGTTTTATCCTCGTTTGGTTCACCCCACAATATTATTGTCGTTTTGCCAATAGTTTCACCATTCCATAGTGTGATATGGGCGTCTGTCGCCCATCTTTTTAGTTCAGAACGCGTAGCTCCGAATGGTTTCGCGTTCTCTAAGTTTATTGTTTGCAAGTCCCTGGCTCGTTGAGCCAAGGTATTGGCTTTCTCGTTTCCTCTTACCCCGTGATGACCAGGCACCCATATGAGGCGTATTGTTCCATGTCTAGAGTAAGAGTTAATAGCCATTTTACAATCTAAAACTGTCCTTGATTTAACCGTTTAAGCCGTTATTGCCTTGATAGCCAATTGGCTATCTGTAAAGATATTTACATTTGTTGGTCTTGTGTTAGCGCTAAACCAGCTCACACACTCTGTAATTGCTCGGATTTCCGCCTGTAGGACCGTGTTATGGTCTGGTAGGCGGAATAAAAGTTCGGTTTCCGGTTCTTCGATGTAAAGTCCCAGCCCCGTCCTTTCCCCTAGTTTCGAACCATCTGTATATCCGCAGTTTCCAGTTGGTGTCTGCGCTAGGGTTCCGTCAATCCAAGATTGTCTGTCTGGTATTAGGGTCTCACACTCAACAACTATAGACGTTTCGGGTATTCTATCGGGTGCTGATGCTATGTCAGTTAAATTCCCTTCCACTACCTCAACTATTTTTTGATGATATGACCTGTGATCAGTTTCGATCCATTTGACCATTGCTTTGAGTCTCATTGCTGTGAGGGCGGCTTCATATTTAATCTGTATTTCTATTGGTGGGACATTTAAGATAGTCTGTAAAGCCCTATTAGACGTGGTCCTCATTGATCCGCTTATGCCGAGGCAACACATACGTTGGACCATTTGTAATATTTTTATGTTGCACTTCTTTTTCATCGATGTCCACCATACTACTGATGCATAAGTTAGAACAGGTCTAATTACGCTTTTGTAGAGCCAGTGTGTCATCGTTGGATTGAGGCCCCATTTTGAGCCTATGGCTCTTCTACATAAAGATCAGCATCTGTGAGCTTTGTTTCCTCGTTCTTCTATGTGGTACTTCCAATTTAGTTTTCTGTCCAAGATTACTTCTAAGTATTTAACCTTGTCTGATATGTAAATTGTTTGAAAGATGGGTCTATGTATGGGCCAATCTTTGTTTTCCTTGTAAACAGACATATTTCAGTTTTGTCTGGGTTTACATTTAGACCTCTCGGTCGAGCCCAGTCATATGCAAGTTTTAGGGCAGTTTCGACCCTTCTGCAAAGTTGGTTTGGATTCTGGCCCCTCAGAAGTATTATAACGTCGTCTGCATAGCAGACTGGTTTAAGTACTTCGTCAGTTGGGATACTCAGGAGACTGTTAATAGTGGTAACCCATAGGAGTGGTGATAAAATACCTCCTTGTGGTGTTCCCTGCGATACTTTGTCTCTTATTTGTATTTCGTGAGACCCACAGTTTATCCATATATTCCTTAACATGTGGCTTATCCAGCCTCGGAGAGCCCGGTCCACCTCGAACTGGTCTAAGGATTGAATTAGTGTGTTGGTCTGTACATTGTGTGTACATTTTCCCATGGAAGGACTCTTCTATGTTTTGCACTACCTCGTGTAGGGCGGTGTCCACTGACCGTCCTTTAACGTATGCATGTTGTTTAAATTTTAGCATTTCGCTTGGAATCTTACTTTTGATCATGGTATCCACTATGCGCTCCATGGTTTTGAGTAAGAAAGATGTTAGGCTTATTGGTCGATAAGCCTTAGGTGTTGCATAACTTGCCTTGCCTGGTTTGGGTATGAAAACAACAACAGAAATAGGACTTAGTATCCAGCCCATGCTGACCAATGTGAAAACTGCCAGTGGTCAACAATATTGGATATTAGGCAAAGTAAATTTATCCATTAAGTAAAAAAATCAAGAACACAATTGGATCTTGTATCTTTGTCCTGATTTGGAACAAGAGTTATATTTATGCATAGATTTTTGGAGACTATTTGGAATAGCTACCGATGTTGTAGGAGTAAACGAAATGGACATAGAAAAAATAAAAAGTGATTTTGTAGAAGATGAAGAATGAAACCAGATATACTAACCACGGAACAGCAGAAACAATTAGACGAGGTAGTAAAAGTTTTCGACTCATACGGACATCGTTAGAAACACATACCATAAAACTAGCGGATAACGCTGTTCCGGTAAAAGATAGGTATTATCCGATTTCTCCAGCTGTCCAAGAGATCGTGTACAAAGAGATCGATACTATTGCTCGAACAGGAAACCATAAAGGACGCGTATCCTCTCCGAAATATTGACGGGATTTTAAGTAGGATAGATGAAACTCATTTTATTAGTAGTGTAGATTTAAAATATTCATTCTGGCAAATTCCACTGGATCAGGAAAGCAAACCCTACACTGCTTTTACAGTTGCCGGAAGACCTTTGTATCAGTTCAAAGTCATGCCTTTTGGGCTGTGTAATGCCGCCCAACGGCTGTGTCGCGTAATGGACAAGGTGATACCGCAGAGTCTCAAAGAAACGTCTTTATATATTTGGACGATTTGTTAGTCATATCTAGCACGTCTGGAGAACATTTAAAATTTACTAAAACAAGTTGCCGAATGCCTGAAGGAAGCAAAACTCACAATTGGTCGGAAAAAGTCTATGTTTTGTTTCCAAGAGCTCACGATCTCTTGGATCTTGGGTTTATTATTGGAGGGGGAACGTTAAAAACCGATCTGGAAAAAGTTAAAGCTATTACTAATATAAAAATTCCGAAGACCACACGAGAAGTAAGAAGTTGTTTAGGGACGGCAGGATGGTACAGGCGTTTCATAAAGAATTTCGCATCTATCTCGACGCCTTTAACTGATACCTTAAAAAAGTCAAAGAAATTTATAATCACTACCGAAAACGCTGAATCATTTGAAAACTTAAAAAAGGCTTTGACAACTGCTCCGGTGTTACGCCATGCCAACTTTACCCGACGATTTTACATACAATGCGATTAGGGGATATTCGCGGTTCTCTTTCAACTTAATGACCAAAAAGAGGAACATCCGAACTCCTTTTATTCTCAAAAATTGAATTCCTGTCAAAAGAATTATACCGTGAAGGAAAAAGAATGTTTACCGGCAATGATGGCCATACGTCGATATGATGCCGTTTACGGTGATCACGGATCACGCTAGCTTGAAATGGTTGAACAGAAAAATGTACTTATCCGAAATCGAATGTGCTTTAAGGACGTCAGTGCATTCGGCGACCGATGTAACACCTTTTTTGCGCTATTCGGGTTTCACATGTTTTCCAGTGGATGTGATTACAAATTAGCTAGAAAACTGTTGTCATTGTCCGATCATGATTTGATTAACTTAGACCATAACGACAAGTTAGAACTGATCCGCGAAAAGATTAAACGAAACATGCATGAGGCATACAATAAAAGCGCAGAAAGATACAACAAGATATCTCGTACTATTAAGAGAAGTGTAGAGTACTTAGACCGGTAGGAAACAATATGTATGAGCTGGAGTCCTTTCAAGGAAGAACTCTTGGAATATACCACGCCAAAGATATTAAGATCTGTTTATATAAACATCATTGGCATGTGGAAGACATGGATGTCGGATAGGAGAACGTCAGTGCACCCAAATTCCCTCCAGGGAGAAGCCTAACAATAAAGAAAAAAAAGGTTTATGGGGTCACTGAAACTGGAGGAGATTCCTAGTGACCAAGGTTGGGAAGGGCAGCTGGGGGCAAAATCTTCCTCCCGATCTGGATGTGGCGGTGTTTTTTTTTAAGTTTATTTTTGTGAGTATATAATTTGTGACTGTCGCTAGGCTAGAAGATGGGAGGTACACACACCCATGAGAGGTCCGTCGGAGCTAGCTGGCCTAGACTCCTCTAGTGCTATTCCGGCACGTAACATACATTTTCCCTGTCCGATTTCATTGAAACACAAGCATAGCTGAAGTGTGTTCTACTCTTAGTCTGGAATATGCATCGAGTCGGTCTAACCAAAGATGAGTTATAAAGTCCACAGATTGGAAACCTCGGTGTTTAGAAAAATTTAAACTTCCGTCAAATTTAGAATTATAATTTGATTTTATTTCTGTGTTAACGATAATTTAGGAACTATTTAAAAATGTCTTACCGCAGTTTTTCACTCCTTTGTTCAAGCGCCAAATTACTTTTGCCCTAAGGCAAGAAATGTACAAAACTGATTTTACAAATAACGATACATTTAATAGGGTTGCTCACAACATTACCACCCCCGTAGAGCGATCAGCTTCAACACAACCGCCACACGACCTTTGAAGTACACCAGTTGCAGTCTTAATATCCGCAAGTCGAGCCACACCATGAGCGCCCATATGAACTTGAGCCACTATTCCGCGACACCACTGATTCCGGGGCAAATTGGGATCACACACAAAGACGTCATCGTGCTCCTTGATGGGAGTAGTCCGCACACACCACTTTACTCGTTTCGTGAGAGTAGGGAGGTACTCTAATACCCAAAGTTTGCAGAAGCGACCACGCCGACTCTTCAACACATGCCATTGTTTTCTCAGCGCAAGAACCAAAATGATTTCTGCATCGATCCAACCATACACCAGCAAACCGTCGTCGTCGATATAAGGTGCAAGCTGCGTCAAAGGTTCAGACTGATTGCTAAAGGAAATTTCAACTCCATACGAAACCTCTTGGGCCAGCATAATTAATCAATTTTCCGCTCTTGTCAACTTGGAAGCAGGTAGACCATGCCTCCATGTGTCATCGTTTAGGCCACGACAAAGGTGGACAGAACGGAGTTACTCGGAAAAGCATCGAATAAGATGAGAAACGTTCGAAATCAATGGGCGGCGTTTTGAAAATCAGTAGATGTGCATTGGATTTAATTTCGTCTTCCTCCACAGACATTTTGGTGAAAAGTCTACCTGAGTTAAAAAGCGAGTTCCATGCGTAGAAATCCACTGCCGATTGTCGATAGCGGTTGAAGCTAGAATTTCGGCTACTGGATGTGCTACGTAAGGTTTGTATTGTCTGTTAATCCATTTTATAACCGTCTTGGAATCATTCCAAAGGGTAAATGATTTTTGGAAGAAATCATGTCCGTCCATAATACTTTGCAGTAAGCGGGTCCCAAGGTGCACATTTTATATCTGATGTCACAAACCTCACGTTAATTATTCCATCAACTGGATAATGTCAATATGCTTGCCGCAAATTATGGTATTCCAAAAGCGAAATAACAGCGTCGAAATACGAAAATCGGCATGTGCATATAACTGCTTTCGCCACAGCTCCCAGGTAACGTTAATTGGAATTTGTTCGTCCCATCTACATTCGTGACGCCATACTTCACACAGGATCAATTTTACACCAACGATCAAGCTCAAGAGGGTCAAAGGCGGACATGATTATATGTACTTAGAAATTCTTTGTCCGGATATTATCGTGTTATTAACTCGATGAAACTTCAAATAGAAACGAAATTCGTCTAAAGAACACTCCACATAAATTTCTCAGACTTTCTCGACGCCATCGCTAGCAAGCATGTTTCTCGGTTCAACACTGCCGTCCAATGATCATTCCCGTTTGCGGAATTTGAAATAAATCCCCGCAAGTCAAAACCATTAGCATTCATATTAACAAATTTTCGACCGATAACCGGTTGTGAAAAATTAACACGACTCTGGCAACAACAATTCTGCACACCCATAAACAATCGCTGGCAATTTTTTGCAAGTTTTCTTATTTTTAATTTTTTTTAGCGGTTTCGGTAACGGTGTTCATTTTAAAAGGGTCTTGATTTGCGATTAAGCGATAACGGTAGCCAACCTTGATAAAATTTGATGCAAACTTAAAAAATTAAGATGCTCAACTAAATTTATTTGTTAACTTTGCTAACTACGCCAAGCGAGAAGTATTGTCCACTATCGCAAAACTATTTGATCCAGTCGGTTGATAAGCTCCCATTTCTGAAGTCGCGAACATAATTATGCAAACAGTTACGCTTAATTCTATCGGGTCTATGCCATACCTAGAATGTTATTCACCTTTTATTGACACAGGGTTACTCAAATAATATATATGAAAAAAAATATGTACAAAAAAAACTTAATTGCTTACTTGAATTCGTCCGACCTATACCACCATCTTTTCCATTTACCATTAATTTAGTTCAAAAACTTGTCGTTACTTTATGGGTACCCGATTTATGATCAGTGGCAACATTTCCCTTCTTTAAAATCCTAGGCTAGAAGCTGTCTTCTTTGTTTTCCTTGCGCCCTTGTGTGAAGGCAAGCATAAAACGTAGTTAGATAGATTTAACTATTAGCTTTGGCCATGTAATATAGACTAATTGGTCCTAGAGGCTTTGTATATGACAAAGCGGATCACATCGTTACAACAATTGGCAAACGCGGCTGCCAAAATTGTGGACATATCGCCACAATTTGTACAATTGCTGACTTTTGACCTGTCAATTTTTCTCCAAGACATAAACTTTAATACCGAAAAAATAGTATTTAACTGTTTCCATCCAGCTCTATATTTGGGTATTTTCTATCTCCCAAAACTCTCATACGTTTTTCTACACGTTTTACCGAATGTTCGTTTGTGGTAATTTTTACACATTTATTACGGCTGCCATTTCATCTGTACGAAAAGGTTGGCAACTCATTTTTTCACTTATTTTCGTGATTTCACTTTACAACACTTGAAAGTACATTATTGACTTTTCAACACTAATGATTTAAATCACAGTTTCCCCGTCCTCATTCGAACAAATCAATATGGCGTTTAAAGTTAGTACCAATGTAACCAATAAATTATTTGATTATTAGTGGTATTGTTTTCATTTCAGCCCATTGATCCAAAACGAGATGAATATCGTCGGTATTTGGAACGCGGAGGCATTATAGAATCACTGACTAAAGTTTTCGTACGAATTTTAAGAGAACGCCCCGAAGATCCAACACAGTACTTATTGCAGAATTTGGGCGATGCTCGTCTCCAAGCAGATAATATCGCTTGCTTGCAAAGTGAATTGGAAGATGCACGAATTGAGATTCAGCGATTAACAGCAATCATACGAAGTGTTAATCCAGAACTTCTGAATGAAACGAGCAAAGACCCCACTCTCAATGATGCCTCTTGCGATAGTGTAAACTCCAATGAAGTGGAAGTGCCTTCATCCACTTTGGATGCACAAAATCTGCAAAACAATGATTACACTTCTAACGTTATGGAAGAAAGTATGAAGGAAACACACATTAACATTGTGTCATCCGAAACAGAATCCGACCAGAACAAAAATAATAGCGCCTAAATTTTAATTTTTAATAAATATATTTTCGTATTAGAAAGCCAATATATATAATTCCTATAAGGATTATTGATCCGAATATTTCGGATTTAAAAATAAATATGTAATGAACTCAAATGTATAAAAGGGGTTTCTTTGTAAGCTATTTTTTATTTCAGATCTATTTTCAGCGCTCAGATGTTCACCACTTTGAAAACTGTATTTTTTCGGCTTTTTCGATTATTTGGAGTTGGAAGACAGTAAAATTCCTATAATGTAATAATAATATTCCTTGCATTATTGTGGTGACCACAGCATTCCGCCAAAAAATACATTCTATAATAACAAAAATAAATAAATAGAATATATTACAGATAAATAGTCCCGTAGGATATTATGCAGTAGGGCGGGTTGACCACACCACTCTGGAATACAAGTGAATCCAAATATATAGCAAGTTTAGGGACGTCCTTTTATTAGAACTACTTCAAGCTGGATTCAAAGCAACAATGTAAAATCGTATTCTATAGTTATAACAATGATTTCTTGGTTCAGCAAACGAGCCTTTACAAAGGTGAATGTTGAATTATACGCAGCTGATTCTGGGCAAATTGTCAACATAGAAACATGTATAAACAACCATCTTGATTCCATAGGTAATTGGATGTATTTAAATTGTCTTGAGATCAACTCCAATAAAACAAGAGCTATTAATTTCCATTTACCAAACCGCAACATTTTAAATCCGAGAATTATTGTAAATGGACAAATGATTAACTTCGTTGATTCTCTTAAATGCCTTGGTCTGATTCTTGATTCTAGTCTTAATTTTAATACTCATATCAGTTCTGTTGCAAACAAGGTTTGTCTGGTGTTAAGAAGGTTATACTCTTTAAAGGCATACACACCAAGGCATGTTCGTAATCACTTAGCCCACTCTCTGTTAATGTCTCAACTAAATTATGGCATTGAAGTTTTTTCTGGAACTTGGTCCTACAACTTAAATAAAATTGAAAGGATTGTAAGAAAGATTGTTCGTTATGTTTTCAATGTGAGAGCACTGGAACATGAACGTGTTACTGAACTTACTCCAGAATTTCTGGGATGTTCGTTTCATGATTATCTAAACTCACGTATATTACTCCATTTTTATAAAATCATGAAATTAAGGCAACCGGTAATTCTGGTAAATGAGTTTTCCTTCATAAATTCAACACGTAATATCCAGATTGATATCCCTTTGGTTCATCTTGCTGTTTTTGAACATTCGTTTTTAGTAAGACTATGTCGTATTTGGAACCATTTACCGAACATACATAAACTGTTTTCGATTTCTACATACAAAAAGAAACTCGTTGATTACTTTAATGGTATTTTGCCATGATACTAAATTCCTTACAAATACATATCCATTTTCCTTTTATATTTGGTCTCTTGCTATAGGCACCTTCTTTCTTGATATTTTTTTTTTTTCTCAATATTCATATGGCTGGGGAGCCATTTAAATTTGTATATAAATATATATATACTTTTTTTTTTTTTTTAATTTAACTTACATATTGTACTATTACTTTACATAGTGAATTATCTTACAATACATGTATAATTGGCCTGATAGGCTTTCTTTGTATTGATATTGAAATAAAAATAAATTATCTTCAGTCAGCGTCTCGATTGCAGCAATAACACCATCATCGAATAGCATCAGCCATATCCATTCCCATTCCATTCCCCCAATCTTTGCTCATGAAGCCAATAATTCAGTTGTCAAACATATTAACATTGGAGAATCTCATTTTAACTTCGGCGACAGTAACCGTTTTCGTAAGGCATCCATGTTCTTGAAAATTTGATTCGAAATGCATTCGCAAATCCAAGAACCAATTGTTAGGAATCTAACATAACTAATATCTTTATGAATCTCAGCCACAAAAGGTTTTATTCGACATCTTCTCCATATTTATTATTCCTTAGTTATGTGTGTAATCTGGGTCCATAACCTGTTCGATTTCCTCGATAAAATAAAATAATACAATTAATTAATAACGAATAAAACAGAACCGCCTTGTACTGCATAACGGTACGGTATTCCATTAAAAAGACGCTGCGCCCAAAATATACGTTGACATTAAAAACTGTTGGAATTTCGCGTATTTCAGATAAAAAGTCTGTGTTGGAGTAATTAATATAAACTTTTCATAAAAGTCTATATAAAATCATGTCAGTATCACTTTATAAAAATTTGTCAAACAATCCAAGGATTTTTAGATAGAGGGGCGACCACTCAAAATATGTCGGTCTACTCTACTATCTTACTTATATGTTAAAAACTATTTTGTCGAGCTCGAGATCTGATGTTTTATAGTTGTATATTTATTTTCCCAATATTTATCAATTCTTTGAATTGCAACTTAATATATAAAATGAGTGCAAAAAAATTCTTAAATTAGTGAAGTGTGACTACTATCGTCTGTGGTTTGTATTCATACTTCGAACTCGACTTTTATTAAACTTTACCAATATTTATGTATATTCTGTTCAAATATTCTGATATTATGTTCATATATAAATTTTAGGTAAAAAGAAGATTCCCCTTAAAACACAAACATATATCGCGACGGCGGCAATCTGTACATTTTTGCGAAAAACATTTAATTCAACATAAATGCCTTGAGTTATTGTCGATAATTTGTGCACTTTGCTTAAATGGGAATGGTTTCTTTCTTATTTTACATATATATATATAATTTGATACTACCCTATGTAACACATGGAATGTTGGAACCAAATTCGATTCATGACTTTTAACTCGTTTGTGCTATGTTTGTCTCAGTGTCCCGCTGGTACGTACGTTAAGATTGAAAAGAATTAACCAATGGCTTTGAAACTTGGAATAGGTTAATATCTTATGGTATTGCATATGTATTTACCAAGAGTTTTAACTACACAAAGTTTTCGAGAAAACATTGGAACACTAAACACACCCCTTCCCTTCTGCCAACTTTATACACGTTTATAAATAAAAGTTCACATATATTTTACTTTCATAATATGATATTTTACCAGATGTCAAATCCGAAGGAGGCGGCCATGGCCACTTTTGGAGTAGCGATACTTTGGAATATGAATAAGTACACTGATTTATCTGACGACTTTGGGTATCAACGTGATGTTGTAGTACGTGTGACTATCACACAAACAAAGACCAAACATCGAGGTATATGTTTCCCGAACTCCATATCGTTTTAGGTTCGCAATTTTAACGTCCGATGTATTTATTTTGCTTAAGATATTGAAAAATATCTAGTTGTATCGACAACTGATATATTAAAAATTTCTCTTATAAAAAAATTATTCGATTTCTGCGAATTCTGCCATGACGATTATTAGAATTGTTAAAAAATAATATCTTAAATCGAGACTTGTATTTGAATCACATTCTCTAATTTTTAGTCTAACATGAATACACTCATAGCCTAAAATATACGACGGTGAATTTTTGAGGTCCTGAAAAGCAGCCTGCGAGTTCAAGCACGGATTTAAATATTTTCCTTATTTTGTTGACTTAAGACTATAAAATTACAGCCCTGATTGTATTAAAGAGTGAGAAGAAAGTCGTGATCATATGTTCCATATATGTATATTAATAGATTTCTTTCAATATATATGTGTAAATAATTATGCCAAATATTTATAAATGTTTTTATTTAGATAATGATCTTGTTGGTGTATTTATTTCTTGTTCGAGTGCTGTAAATGTATAAAATTCTTCGATTCTATTAACGCTGGTTGTTGGTGTACATGATGATCTGCTATATAAATAAATATTGATCTCTTCTATATTTTACTTCCGATTTTGATTGATTGCAATCGACGCTATTGTTTTTCTTTAATTACTTTTTTATTTTATTCATAATACAAAGGATATTTTTGTTGCGATTTCATACAGTAATATAGATTTTGAATAATAATTTTATGAATAATATTGTTGTTTGGATTTCAGTTTGAAAATATAAAACAACGTATTTTTTTAGTTTACACATCAAAAAGGAAATTTGGATACTAGACAGGAAGTTGAAGGTTTCATATAAAATCAGTAAAAATTAACATGTTAAGAAAAAATATTGATGTATTTATATTTTATCAAAATATTCCGATGAACTAAAAAAAGACAAACAAAACGATTATCCTTTTGTTGATGTTATATGTTAACTTTAAATGAAAATTTTAACATGTAAGATCAATACAAAACTATAAGATATACCAAATTTTAATATGATGTGCTGTAATACACAATAGTAGTAATAGTCCTATATTTCAACGTCTGTATATTATTTCCTGTTCCTACCTTTGCAAAATTCCATTAATCTCATTTAGAAAAAAAACATGTAGTCAATTCAATTCAAACTTAAAATCAAAATGATTGCAAAATATAATTTTTTTTAAATTTTTGTTAGATGACGTAGTTTAATAAAAACAAAATCGAGTAAATAGATCAACGGTTTTTATCGTATGTATTATATAAGGGAGGTGAACATGCTTAGGGGGCAAGTAAAAGAATTGGGATGTTTTTATATGATGCAGATGTACATAGATATAGGGGGGGTAGGAAGTATCTTGACGTATTTTTTGTGGTAGTTATAATTTACTTTTTGCGTTTATCTGCTGGCTTCAGAATTTGGAAGGAGCACATCAGAGTGTCGTCGACTGACATCATGGCGCCTGCATTATCGAATTCGCCACAGTAGTTCGGAGCAGAGAACAGTGTCACCAATTGCCGCTTAGCAAAGAACTCATATCCATCTTCCACAACTTGGTGAGCACGACAGATCAAATCAAACTCATGTTTCTGTAGAAATTTGCCGACAACTTCTGCGCCAAACGTGAAGCTGACTCCACGATCATTTTCACCCCAACCCATTGTATCTTTATCGGGATCTGACCATAGCAAATCACAAAGCAGGCCCTGGTCGGGAACATCAGTGGGACGCATGATTCTTCGTATTTGTTCCATGGACGAGAGGTCAGGACTCAAACCTCCGTGGCAACAGAATATTTTTTCATCTACAATGGCCGCGACTGGTAAACAGTTGAAGCAATCGGTAAAGGTTTTCCACAATTTAATTGTGTAGCGACGTTTGCATTCGTCATAGAAGCCATAAATACGATTAATGCTGGCGCATTCATGATTACCGCGCAATAAAAAGAAATTTTCTGAATACTTTATCTTGTAGGCCAAGAGCAAGCAGATTGTTTCCAACGATTGCTTTCCACGGTCAACATAATCACCCAAAAATAAATAATTCGATTCGGGTGGAAATCCACCATATTCGAATAGACGCAACAAATCATAGTATTGGCCATGAATGTCACCGCAGATTTTCAGTGGGGCCTCCAACTCCAACAGTATAGGTTGCGACAAAAATATTTCTCTGGATTTTAGGCATAATCCCCGTATCTCGCTCTCCGACAATTGGACATTTTTACCTGGCCTTGCCCCACGCACTTCCAAGAGCCGAGAAATGATGCTGTCAATATTTATTATGTCAACCATATTATTTCTTTTGTTCTGTTCGCTGGTGATTATTTTTTTTTATGACAGAGCTGGTCGTCGTCGTTCGGTTTGATGGATGGTGGGTTGTTTTTCTCAACTTTAATTTATTTTCTGTTTCACTAAGAAGTGTTCTTGCTTTCTTTTTTAATGTTAGGATATCACTGTTTTACTGATTTTACTGTGCCTCGTTTTTTTTTCTTTTTATATTTGATAGATGATTTTTTCACAGCTACCAGAAGCGATAGGCGAATTCGAAGAACGAACACACAAAGACTTAGCAATCGGTTCGTAAACGGTTCGCGAAAATGATGTTGCCACATAGTTTAGAAAAGCTGTGAAAGAAGGTAATGCGAGAATAATATAAACCAGGCAGCGCTGCAACATTTTGTCTTCTAGAGGGCGACTATAACCCGGCCATTACACCTACATCTAATTTGTTGACAGTCTTCGAAACAGAAGAAAAATATAGAAAAACATGTGAAAAAACTTAGGGTCTACATGTACACGTGCATGATCATTTCAAAAACGTCGCCGCAGGAGTAACTTCTCTTGTTGTTGTTGCCGTCCGCAGCAGCAAACAAAAATACAATGTTGCCCCACACCACAAATTGTCAAAGCATTTGGGGGAAAGTATGGACAAGCAATTTGTTTTTCATAAGTACGCCAACATTTTGTTTTTTGTACATCAAACATGTCAGAAGAATTCTTAATTGACAATAACTCACAAAATGTAAATGTTTTTATTACGACAAAACAGTCAAACCACAATTACACAATAAAATTATCCCAGAAATTGACACAAAGAATATGTTGGGGAACTCTAACATTCGTTTCTGCTGCATGTGCCAAAATTTTACTGTCATTGAATTTTCGTTGCCAGTCGGCCGGCTATTAGCAAAAATGTGTGTGTTTGTTAAAAAAGTGTGACTGAGTTGAGTTTTTCGAACAATTACTGTCCAGTGAATGGCTGGGTTAACATATAACCCACACAAAAAAAGAAAGCAAAGTTATGTATATTTTTAATCATGAAATATGAGTCAATATTACGAAATTACCAAGCACATATTTTTGATATTCTAATGTTAGTTGACGTACATTTTATCATGATAGTCGCCCTCTAGAAGACAAAATGTTTCAGAGCTGCCTGGTTTATATCAGGGATGATAAATTTGATACTTTAATAAATTTTTTGGATCTTAAAAGTACCGTGGTACCACCGCCACTCATTTCATACTTTTTTCAATATTATAAAGGATTATCCATTTGGCTTTTTAAAAGTACACGTAAATAAAACACATAAAATATGTTTTTCATGATATTTATTTTTTATTATAAACATTATGTGTGAAAAACTACATCATTTAAATGACCACCACGCGAAGTGCTGCATTGATTCTTTTGAGGTAAAATAAACATTATTTGTGAAAAACTACATCATTTAAATTACCACCACGCGAAGTGCTGCATTGATTCTTTTGAGGTAATTTTGAACCCCTTTTTGGCACAGATTGGGCGGTATCTCAGCCATAACTTGACGAATGTTGGTTCTTAAATGCTGAAGAGTTAAAGGTTTATATGCATAAACACGATATTTCGAGTAGCCTCACAAAATAAGTCTAATGGTGTCAAATCGCATGATCTTGGTGGCCAGTTGATGTCGCCATGACGAGAAATTACGCGGCCAGGAAATGTCTCTTGCAATAAAGCCATATTCGCTCGAGTTGTGTGGCATGTGACACAGTCTTGTTGAAACCACATATTCTCCAAGTCGTATTCTTCAATAGCATGTAAAAAAAGTCGGTTATCATACTACCTTAATGCTCCGAATTGACGGTGACAGTTGTTCCCTCGTCGTTTTCAAAGAAGTAAGGTCCAAACCACTGCTTCGGACCAAAGAGCGCACCAAACAGTGACTTTGTGGATGTAATGGCCTCTCTTCAATTATTTGAGGATTCTCAGAACCCCAAATACAACAATTTTGTTTACACATTTCACTCGGTGGGTATGCTGAAGAAAAGTTTGTTCGGAAAATCGCCGTTTTCCCAAAAATAGTTATAGACTGTGATTCCACTCCTTGTAGCCATTTTCAATACTTCAAGTTTGCACCGATCCAAAGAAAATGAATGCAGATGTAGTCGAGAAATATCGCCCAATTGGAAGATCATACAATTCTAAAACAAAAACTGGCGTATGTCCAAATAAATTTAAAGAGTAGTTCAATGGAATACGTTATGTACGGGGTACTACAAGGAAGGGTATTTGAACTGTTGCTTTTTACTTTACTTACTTAAGTTGGCTCTACAACCTGTTGTTGGTATTCGTGTTTCTTGCAGTTCGTCATTCCACGAATTTCGGTCTTCCCTGTCCGTGTTTACCGTCGTAATTATCATCCAACGCCTTTCTGGCTGGAGCATTTGTATTCATTCGACCGACATGGCCCAGCCAGCGCAATACTCCTCGTTAATACAGATGGGCCATAGATTTCGCGAAGGATTTTTTCTCAAAAACACCCAGCACAGCTTCATCTGCTTTCGCAAGTACCAATGATTGGCGAGAGAGGGCTCTGTTCTTGAATTGGAGGATGTGGCCTTTGGTGTTCACTATGCCAGTTATATTAACTTCTGCTTTTACCAATATTTTTCCATTAATATGTTGGTCACCTTGTCGAAGACCTCTTGTAGTGGTGAATGGTTCAGAGAGGTCGCTTCGTCTTATTACTGAGGATCTAGTGTCCCGCAGAGTAGTCGTGATCTGACTGTTGAAGCAAACAGATGTGTTTTTGAAGTGCTTCGCGAATATTTAAATCGTAAAGTGAATTACAAAAAACTTGTTTATATTTGTGGTAATTGTGTTTGTTGATTTTGAGACACCAACTTGTGTGTCTCGAGGCCATCGATTTTTTGGTGTCTCATTTTCCCCGGCGGAAAGTGAGGTTTGCTGAGTGGGTGAGTTGCCATATCAATACATACAGTGTTGACGGATTTTGGCTATTGGACTTGGTTTTTGAATTTGACGACCCCTGGTGACGGATAGATACCGACTGGACTGATTTTTCGGATTTTGTAAGTACCTATTACGGCTGGACTTGACGATATGGGTCCACCTTGTAGAGGAAAGCGTGGCACGGGGAGTAGTGCTATGCCCAAGGGGGACGCGTCAGACGCCACGTTCGACAATGTGGCGATGGATCCGCCGACGAGGATTCACCATACGGAGAGCTTTGTCGATATTGATGACAAGGGGGACGCGTCAGACGCCACGTTCGACAATGTGGCGATGCATCCGCCGACGAGGATTCACCATACGGAGAGCATTGTCGATATTGAGGACAACGACAGTAAGCGGTTTAAGCCTAGGATGAAGCGTGCTGCCGCTGTATCTGGTGCTGTAGTTGATGGTAATGCTGTTGCCGATGGTGCTGCTGCTGGTGACGCTAGAACTTCTACAGCTGCTGCTTTCACTGGTGCTTCTACAGTGTCTGAAGTGGAGATGGAAGCTGACACCGTTGGTACTGAAGAAGCAATGAGTGATGAGCGCACGCAGGAGGAAGTCTTCTGTTGCTAGGGATGATGTTGTGCTGAAGCTGAAGGAGGCCTCATGGAGGTGACTCTTGGTGACGTGGTCCCCCCGCGATGTTTATATTAAATGGTTTCGCCTGAGAGTGCGGATGCAGGACGCAGTCGCGACATGCTTCCGCTGACTTGGGCCTTCTCAAACACGTCGTGACAAGGAAGAACGACAAAATTCATATCACGGGAAACCAAGGATGATAATCGAGGAGTACCCAATACCTAAAGCCGAAATGCATTAGGTATTGGTATTTTGCTTCCTATTTGAATGACACGTTTTTTACCTTTTTATTTTTACATCCTGCAGAACAATTGGTATTCAACTTAAAGCTCCATCAATTTAATATCATTGAATTCTTATTAGTCAGGATATAAAAGTCTCGGTTTGGTGTGGGTATTTGAAAGGAACTTTTTTATTTTTTAAACATCGTTAACGCTATCGACCTGTTTGCAGAATAGCATCTTGGAGTTTCGTTTTGTTATTCTTCTGATTTTATTGTATTCATGGGAGTAGAGTTCTGTGCTTTGTCCATTGCGCTCGCAAAATTTTTTTGTTCCGTCCGCGTCGCGTTTGTCTTGTCCGTCATTGTCGAACAAATAAGATAACAAAAAAAACTAAAATAATAACTACAAAACAAGAAACAATAGGCCGAAATTACAAAACTCAATACTAAAAGAAATAAAAAAAAAGAACAACTATAACGAGAGAAATCAAAAAATAATAACAAAAATTAACACACAACACAGAAATCACCAACAACAATATAAACCTGATCATCTCCCTCGCTCATCACCAACATCCACACACATTAACACAAAGGGCTTTTCTATGTCCCTTTATTTCCTTGCACTTGTGTGCCCGCATCTTTTTCCCTTTCCCATATCACAAATAGTTCTGCGTTATTCTTGTCGCTGTTCTGTTAGTTGTTGTAGGTATAACACTGAACAACTAACTGAAATAACAGCAGCTGTAGGGGTGTAGCGTTGTTTGTGATTTTGCTTTGATGTTGTCTTGTTTTGTGGTAGTGTTACGTTAGGCGGATTTCACAGGAATTTCACATTACTGGTTATCACACTATATCCTCTTGCTCTTCACACAGAGACCTTGTGGTATTTATACGTAATGGCGTTGTGTTCCAGAGTCAGCAACATTGGACTCATAAGATCCAGAATTTAACTATTACACTACGGGTTTCTTTATAGAAGTCCAAATATGGAAAGGAAGGCTACCCTATACTGCCTCGACGCCCTATTCCTATTCTATTTCAAAAGTCTTAGTAGATTATCCGGACAGCGAAATTTTAGTTGCTGGGGATTTCAATGTCCACAATAATTTTTGGCTTTCCCATTCGATACACACATCTCCGGAGGGTCAATACGCTGAACTTTTTGACGCGCATAACGAGTTGCCGCAATTAGTGAATGAACCAACATACATTCCACGTGTGGAAGGGCAACAACAAAATATTCTTGACCTTTTCTTAACCTCACACCCTGAAAAGTACTCCCTCGAAAACTACTTCGATCAAGCCCCCAAAGAATTTAATCAGACATGCAAAGAAGTTGTTCTTGTATTAATGAGAATAATGTTTATGGAACAACTTATTTTATTGAATGTTAAAATTGGAATGAAAAAGTTTTCTGTACATTGACAATAAAATACTTATGAACAAATCGAACATTTCATGGAAAACATAATTTACATATTGAAGAGTGTTTAATAACAAAGTATTTCAATAGTTGTCATATCCAAAGAGGAAGCGTTCAGAAATTGGCGTTTATATGAAAATGTCACTACTGAGCTGCTACGCAATCAGTCAAGATCAAGGTGTGCCAGAGTACTTTGGCGAACAGCGTCTTCGTGTAAAGTTACGTTGAAAAGTTGCCAATGTTGCCAAGAAAGGTGATGCTACAAATCCTGCGAATTACCTTCCAATAGCAATATATTCTGCACTCTCGAAGATCATGGTTAACTACCATCTTGTTAAGTGTTTAGAGTCTAACGGCCTTCTTAATGATCGACAGAAGACAGTAGAAATCGATCTACTGAATACCTGATGGCGTTCCTTTCGTAGCGATGGAGTCGATCGTGGCTCTGGATATTTTCAAGGCGTTCGATAGGGTCTGGCACGGAGTACTCATATCAAAACTTATTACATTTGGTGTCGGTAATACCTTCTCTCGATTCATATCGAGTTTTCTTAGTGATCGCTCTATACGAGTTGTTATAAATGGGGTCTCATCCATCGAGCATTGACTGTCCGCAGGAGTGCCCCAAGGGTCTGCCCTCTCTCCTTCTATATTTCTTATTTTCATTAACGACCTGTTGGGGCAGACTGGGAACCCAATCTACGCCTTTGCGGATGATTGACTTGATCATCGGTCAAGTCCCTCAGAGTTAGAGGACGATGAACGACTCACTAAACTGCGATTTGGCGACGCAATTTGAGTGGAAACAGAGTATATTTGAATGCACAAAAGACCCAGTGCTATTTGGTGTCACACAAACGTTCCACTGATCCAGCACCTTCGTCAATCTCTGTGGGTGGTGTGGATATCGACGTTTCAGACACCCTTGATGATCCGGGATTGAAGATACAGGGTGATGCTAGCTGTGCTAGCCATATATTCGAAGTGTCGAAAGAAGCATTCAAGTGTTTAAGCTTTTTAAAGTGGTGCAAGAAATACTTCACCTCATCTGATCTCGTAAATATTTACACATCCGGCCTAAAATGGAATACAACTCTCATATATGGGCAGAGGCTACAATGACATCTTTACAGCTTCTGGACCATCACAGAGGAAAGCGGTGGTGATGATATGGAATAGTAGGGTATCCAACTCTATTGTCTCCCTTCATCATCGCCGGTATCTGTTAGTCAAATGTCTATCGCCTGGTCCCCGACGTAAGAACATTTAGCCGGAAAACGCGGCTATCCAGGGAGTCTCATCCGTTAGAAAAGAGAAAATTCGTTCTTCTGCCGGACTATTCGCATAGTCTTCTTGCAAGTGTTTTTCATGTCTGCTACTACATTATTATTGCCAAAAAATTTGCTTCCCAATGTTTAATATTGTGGTAAAATTGTGATGGTTTGGGGTTGCATGTCTGCGGCTGGAGAAGGGAATTTGGTGTTCATAGACACCATGATGTATCGTTTTGCTTCCCTCAATATTCTCAAAGAAAATATGAAGAAATTAGCAGAAACAATTGTTCTTATGAATGAGTCGTCAAGGAATGGATTTTATATAATGTGCCACATTAGCTACATTCACTACCTCAAACTCCAGATTTAAAGCTCACTTTGTGAGACTTACACCGACGTATTCGAAAAAGGCACATTCGAAATACACATGATCTGAAAAATGCTCTAATTGAAGAATGGAAACACGTTCTGTTTGTAATGGACACCCTAATATCACGCAGGCTTGAACAAATGTTAGTACTTTATCATAATGAAAACCACGAACAGCTGACATAAGCCATTGTTCTTTAGAACCAGATAAATATATTTTTGTTCTTTATATGTTACTAGCTGACCCGGTAGACTTCGTCCTACCTAGAAAAAATGTTGACTTAGCTGGCCCAACCCGCGTTACTGATCCTCGTGTAGATGTACATTGAAACATGTAGGTGTAGATACAGCCTTATACATGTTTGCATAGCCTTTGAATCAGGTGCTTCATCAGATTTTTAACAGCTAGTCTTGTTCCATTACGAATTCTTGGATGGTTACGGTTGCGTAACATAAGTATAACCGATCCTAATTTGAACTGCAAATCGTGCGACGGCATTTCTGGAAAATAGCGTGAGTTAAGGAATTCAGTTGAATAGTTGATGACTTTATTTGGATCTGTAATAGAATCGATCGACTGAAATAAATTCAATAGACCTCCGACTTGAATTGATATTTTCTTATAATTTCCTTTAATACACGGGAAATCTGTCTATTAAATCTTCTTTTGACGTTGTGAATTGCAATGCATCCTACGAATGATGTGTTTCGGAGATACTTTGAAGGCTGATTTCGCAATAACCTATCCCTTCACTGCTCGGTGGATGACACAACGCTGATTGATTTTATCATTAGAATGTCCGAGGATATAAATCTCAACAAACTTGTGATCAGCATTCACTGGGATGAATTTGATATTCAATACAAAAATAACATAAAAAAATCATCATTTGAATTTTTTGATTTATCGCGCTTATCCAAAGGGGTTTATAAAAATTTTATTTCATACAAACCAAATCGGTTCAGCCGTTCTCAAGTGATGAAAGAACATACATGCGTCAATACATTTTTATTTATATAGAGATTTTATTTGTAGTATTCTGTAACCATAAAATGTCTAAGAGGCTCAGTTACCAACTGAATTCAAGTAAAACTGAAATTAAATGTTTGTTATATACAACAAGAGGTGTTATTTTGGTATTCAAAGAAGAATGGAAGTTTTTGAGATAAATGATCGGATGTTTATTTCATAATAAAGAGGAAGGTATGTCGTTAATAATGAAAAACAACATCAGTTAAATGGCAATCACTACCACGGTTACAGAACCATATCATTTTCCTGATATTTCCCATATTCAAATCGCAAAGTGTCTGCCCTATGTCCTCGATAGCCTCACGAATTCTATCTTTGAGGTCTTGACTAGACTCTGGGCTGTTGGCGTATACCTTATCTTTCACGTGGTCCCAAAGGAAGAAGTCGCAAGGTGTTAAATCACAAGATCTCGGTGGCCAATAGTAATCACCTCTTCGAAAGATAACTTTTTAGTTTTGCGAACTGTGACTGCAAGTTTTTCACCAATATCACCTCTTGTTGGAGAACCCTGTATTAGTACAGTTTTATACTTTAAACAAATAGGAAAAAAGCATTGGAGGGTTCGGCTCAAATCTGAACAGAAATACTATTCATATTTCAACAAGCAACAGAAAAGATGAGCAATTTTCCTTTCTCTTAATGCCAAATTGTATCCCAATTGGAGATCATGTGCCTGTACTTTGCCCCTAAATCCTGTTATAAATGTTTTAAATCGATTTCATCAATCAATTTTGCATCAATTGTCCGATTTTAATATTTATACCTTAAGCCTTTAAGGGTTTGGTTAAAGGGTTTGATTTCAGTAGTTAAAGGGTTAGCATAAGCCCTCACTCCTGTCTACAACATATTTTTTACAGAACTCAAAAATGTTTACTATATGTTTACATATGTATATATGTTTAGTAAAACTTACAGATTTTTGACCGATGAATTGGATTCCGGATCACTGTGCAACGTATTTCCACAATTTCATCGCTGAGATTATAAATTCAAAACTTGGATATTGTCATTCTGTCCTTTTCGCTTTTCCAGAATAAACTTCGGCTGGCTTCCACAAGTTCGATGGCCTTTCAAATAACAAGAACTTGTTGTTTGTCTGTTTTCGTTTGGTTTATTCTCTATAAATACACACACAAATACAAATAATATGAATAAACAACATTAAATGAAATATATAAATTAATATCAAATTAAATAAATGAACAAATAAATGTACAAAATAAAAACTTTAAAATTATAAGTAAAAATTATTTACAATGGAAAAAAGCTGAACTTACTTATTTTTGGTTTGTAGCAAAAGGGGATAAGCCTTAAGGGCTTATTTATAGAAATGGTAAGTACTAAAACAAAAAGGCACTAATACTAACATACAAATGACAATTAACAATTTTACAGATATTTAACGATGGCTGCGGATATTTGTTTGTCAGATGACGTTTGTTCAATCATGAGCAATACTAGGGTGTCCATTATCAACACATTCCGTCATTATGTTAGCCATCAACATCTATATGACTACACGACTACCTTGAAGGAAAGTCAGAGTAAGGACTAGACACTTGCGACTTTCTTAGACATAAAGCAAAACTTTAAAAACAAAAAAAAACTGATAACCTTGCTTAATTTAAGTATAATTGTTCCCGGATTTTTTTTTAAAAAACATTAATAACTGTTTCATAAAAATGTTTCTGTTGTTGCTGACGATGCTGGTGATACCAATAATGTAAGCGAGGAACTTACGCTGCTATTTTGCTCATTTTTCTTCATCAATTGAAAAACAATATGAAGTTCTGGACTAGAAAGAAAAAATTGATGAAGTAGCAAATTCGGTACGGATTCATGTACAATTTATGTTAATGCTAGTCTCGCGAAGCCTTTGTGGCTTGTATGCAGCTTGTCAATGGTAAAATCAAAAATATAAAAGAAGATATGGTATATTGCTTGGCCGTTACGAAGCAATGTGAAACAACTTTTTTTCACAACAATATTTAAAATTGAATTGATAAGAAATTTAATAATAGCACTGCTGAGAATACACATCATTGCCATTTATTTTAAAATTTTTATCATTTATGAACAGCTACACGGTAGAGTTGTCGTACTAGTGTTTAACCGGCAGTATATCGCGTCTATAAATGAATGTGCCGGTTAATTAACCGGCACTTTAATCGTACATTGAGATAATGGCCATTAATATATTCTTAAGTACATTATCCCATTTTTTACTATATAATTGTTTTTGATAGTATGAACCATTTATCAATATTTCCACTTCCAAGAACACTACAATAAAACAAAAATATTAAATAAGAAGAAATAATATAAAATATGATATGTACATATTTTTATTTCCCCAAAATCCAGGTCAGAGCTGGCGCAGTATAAATACATATTTGGCGTTGAGCGTTGTTCAAGTCTGAATATTGGACTTTTAATATAAGAAACTTTCACATAAAACAATGTTATTTTTGCAATCCTAGTTTATTAGTTGTGTATACAGTTCACTACGTTTTTGTTGTCGATTTAAGGACAGGAAATTTCATGCACACATGGTTCTTTTAATGCTTGTGTTTGCATTGGTTGCGGGAACCTTCCTAGATAGCATTTTCAACCGTAGACGATTCTTGCGTGATTGGACCGGACTATGAAATGAATCGTCTACGATGTCCAATTCCGATCGCGCACTTTCAGTCCAACGGGAGAAACTGTGTCAATATGGCGACTCTTCCAAACGGGTCATGTACGAAGCGTAGAAAAGAATCGCGTACAATGCTTTTATTTATTTTTTTTTTATGGCCAACACTCAGTGGATGCCACCTATAAATGCAATGCATTGTGTTAGCGGAAGGAAATTAGGGTATCGAAAGGAGGAAAGAGGGAGTAGTGTTTGTTGACATTTGTTTTGAATTTCTGAATATCACAACTTGCTGGAAGATTATTCCACATACGAACGGTTCGGCTAAAGAACGAATTTTCTCTATAGTGCGTCGTCCGGTCAACCGGCCATTTCACAATGAACGGATGAGATACCGACTAAATGTTCTAACTTCAGGGACCAGACGACGGATATCTGACGAACAGATACCGTTAAAATATCTATAGAACGTTAAAATCTTTGCCGATAACCCCCTGACACCATGAGTCGGTCACAAGCATGAACAAAATGTTGTTGCAATATTTAATTTAAATCGGAAATATTAATTGACAGACATCTTAAAAAAATTAGGAAACCGTAAGAGCATATCGTTAGCTTAGTATGCAAACGTGCTAAGTCCAATTTTGTAAAATGTTCAGGAGGAAGAAAACACTTTCTAACTTATTTTGTTTTGAATATTTTTTAAATATTCCAACGCAGTTATCTTCTTCTATTAGTCCAACGTCGACTCTTTATTTTTTTGGTGGTTTTTACGTGGACTTAGCACAATTTCTTGGTACTCTTTTTCATTGTTAAAAACATTTTTTGTTTGTATATTTTTACTTTTTATTGCTGTAATATAAATAATAAACAAATACAGTCTTACTTCAATGCTGTTAAGAAAAATAACATACGTATTTCATTCAAAAATGTGTTTTGAAGTCCATAAATTTCATTCGTGAATCTTCATAAAATTTGCAAATCTTTGTATTTTCTAGCACTTATTTTTCTTCTTTCAGGTAAAGAGACTCCAAATCCGATAGCTCCATAGGATTTATATTTGTATTTATTCATTGTGGCAATGCCTTCCACTCACTAGAAAATCGGAGTTTAAAATAAGTTTCTCTATTTGAAGTATATCTAATACAACGAATATCTATCACTTTTGGATCTCCTTTACCACGACCAGGTTGTATACTTTTATAAAATTCAATAGCATTCATTTTTTTAAAAAACGAGTGATCTAAATAAATGGCTTCGTACGGTTCAGGCTTTTTACGAGCAGCTTTACATATGCCAATATAGTCAGCACGATTCTCGTTTAAGGAGATAACATTTTTCTCAATAAAGGAAGTCCAAATACTAGCAAATTCTTCAGCATCTAAACCGCCTTCGACTTCATTCCAAAAATAACAGTAACCTTTTCGGTTTTTAAGGTTGTAAAAAACTAAATTGTGAACTTGTAACTGTGTTCTATAGTACAAGCTACTCACTTGAGATCTTGGTGACATTAGTACAGATTGAAGATCTACGGTGAAAACATGTGTCTGGTCTTCCTTACCTTTTTTTTCATTTCTGGCCTCATCTTTCTTTATTTGGTGGAGAGTATATTCATCTTGTGACAGGTTTCCGACCGAAAATCGATACGATATATACCTTCCTTGTCTGGATAACTTATCAAATTAATTATTAAGTAAACTGTTGGCAAGACTTTGTCAAAAAAAAAAACAAAGAATGGATTGAATGAAATAATTTTTATATTCAACTGGGCTTAAACGTGGTCTGCGTCCTCTTTCGTTGAGAGTGGACTTGACACATTTGCTTACCACTGCATAACAACAAATAACATAGACATAACGGTAGTTTTTTTTGTGTGTAAACGGTGTATTTTTTGTGTATCTAATTTTCTGCATTTAAATCGCAATTGTCGTCAAAAGTGGACTTAGCACGTTTGCATACTAAGCTAACGATATAATAATAACGACTTATGGTGAATACAAAATTCATGTAAATTGGGCTTATTGTTTGTTCCACGCCAGCTCAATTTTGCAGCCACATCAACACTTTATACAATTAATAACACACTAACAACAAACTTTATATTCTCGATACATGGTGAATGCTCTACGGCCGAGTTGAAATGAAGCAAAAATCACTTTTTCTTTGTAAACCTTTCTAGACATAACGATTTCAGTGTAACAGAAAATACATTAACTTCATTCACTCGTCGAACAATCGTCACAACGACTCGCAAGAGCATCGTATGCAAAAGCAACCTACGAGTTTACTTCAACAGTCACTGCACGATTATAAAACTAATAGCGTAATGATCGTGATCGTCATATAACCGTCCAATTGCTAGCTGAGCACTGCCCAGTGTAATGGCTGGGTTAGGAATTGTATTCAGAGCCATCTGAAGAATTCCCTTTTTACTAATCGGTTTTGAGAGAGCACAATTATCATAGATATTAATCAATTGATTACAATATTCATGCATCTTAATTGATGTTTGCTCATTTTTAGTAACGTCGAACACGAACTAAACGATCGACACCAAAGGAGAATGGGTTCTTTGCAACTGGGTAAATCTCTTATTAAACGCGATAGCGACAACATTTACTTTGTTGCCGAAATAGGTCAAAATCATCAAGGCAACATTGAAATTGCCAAAAAAATGATCATAGCAGCAAAGGTAATTTTAAACAATAACAAAACAGGTAAGGTTTGCTAATTTCGGACGAGGCCGTCTATTGAACCCCACACAATTCTAGTATGCATGGCTTTGAAAATATGTTGGCTTAAATTTACTTTACCAACATTGATCCGATTTGTCTCAAATTTTCACCACAGAGTACACTTCTGACTTTAAGAAGATTTAAAAAAAACAGTCCAAACTTTACGAGTTAGGGGCCCCGAAAGTCCGGAGATATAATTAGCCCTAACTCCTTTGTTTAACGTCGGATCGGTACAAAATGGATCGCTGGAAAGCTTATCGAAATATATTTCCTGTAGTATATATATATATATATATCTCCGATCCATTAACCCATGCCGAGGCGATATCAAATTTATGTTTATGGGAAAAAGGTCCAAACTCATGATATGGCGTATATGAAGGTGTATATTTGTTATAACATTAATGCCAAGATCTTTAGCTTTAATATGGTACCTCGCTTCATATAAGCCATATCTTGAGTTCGGACCATTTTTCTATAATAATAAAATGAATTTGATATCGCCTCGACATGGGTTAATGGATCGGAGATATATATATATATACTACAGGAAATGTATTTCGATAAGCTTTCCAACGATACCCACTTTGTACTGATCCGATGAAAAGAAGGCCTTAGGGCTAATTATATCCCCGGACTTTCGGGGGCCCGTAACTCGGGAAATTTGGACTTGAGAATTTTTTTTTAATTATTATTTTTCTTAAATAATTCCCTATTCCCAAAAAAAAGAGCAATGTCGATAAAGTAAATTTGTTTCCAATTTTGTCATTCCACGGAGAAATTTATTATAACAATTATCATTTCCAGTTACAAATGTTAGATTATTTAACCAACTTTCGACCTATAATTAATAGTTTTTATCTTCGACCTTTATATAAAGGAATTTATGTACACTGTGATATATAACAATGTTTTCTTGTAGATCAATCCCCTAAAGATGCAAGTAAAAGAATTGCGAAAAATTCGGGAAATAAAAATAAATATACCCTTCCTATTATTTGTGCATGTTGCAATTAAAATATTTTTTTTAATTTATTATAAATTATTTTTTATTTTTGAAATGCAATACATGTATTATGTTGAGTAGTTTCAAATTGTTCATTGCATACGTCTTTTTAACCTATTCTTAATTGGCCGTATTGCTTTAAAATTGGCACAATATTTCCAATTTTCCAACAGCATGGGAAACACAAACGAAGTTAAAATGGTATTGGCAAAGAGTATATATACTGAAAGAGATTCCATCAACTTCGAAAGTATTTTTTCGATTTAAAAAAACTCCACCTACGATTAGAAGTGGAAATTATATTTTTTGAGAATTGGGAAATTATATTTCAATGAGAAATTTGCAATTGGACATATTTTGAGAGAAATGAAAAAGCAATATGAAAACCAATTACACTGTGCGACAGCCACAATCGGTTTGGGATGAAACCACCGGGGAAAGTTATATTGGTCAAAAAAAGGTCATACGTGTCCCAGCGTTTCGTTGGGTCTCATCTAGGAATCGAGATATATCGATTTGAAGTTAGTAAGTATCGTATAGGGGAATTTGTCACGTTTTTGGCTCTTTTGTTTGACATAACTTGAGAACCACTCGTCCGATTTAGCTGAAATAAATTTTAAAAAACCAAGAATTACAATTCCCTTAATCTGTTCATATATTATTTTCCTTGTAAAGGTTTCCAAGTTAAAAATAAGCGCATGAAGAAAATTTTTTTTTTTTTTTTTTATTTTTTTTTTTAAATACATTTATTTACATTTTAATAGGACTTGACACTTTTTACCGTTTTGGATTTTTTCATTTTTCATTTCATTTATTTCAATTCAGTTGGTAACTGAGCCTCTTAGGCCATATATAGTTACAGAATACTTCAAAATAAAATAATTAATATAAATAAATTAAAACTAAAATGTATTAAAACAATATATAACAAAATAAATAAAAACATTGACAAATTATTGGCCCTATATATCCCAAATGTGCGCAAAGAAAACAATATAAATATTTCACTTACATTTGTACTACCCACAAATAATGCAAATACGCATTTAATAATCAAAACTAGGAATCACAATGGTCAATTATCTTCCTAAAAACTACTGTATAAAAAAAATAAAATAAATAAATGAGTAAGTAAGACATTGGATCATACTACTCTAAAAAGACTACAATTACGCATAGTGTAAAAAATATATATATATATATGTCTGTAATTCCGCTATCTAGTCGATTCCACATGAACATAGAGCTTCTTCTTGAAGGTATCTGCAGTGTAGTTGAATGTTCTGAGCAAGGTAGGCAATTTATTATACAGTCTGGCTACTCTGACAAATTTAATTTAATTTTTTTTTTCATACATTTATTTATAATTGCGAAACTGTTGCTTAAGTAGGAAAACGGTTTAAGAACAGATTAGAGGAATTGTAATTCTTAATTTTTCTAAATTTGTTTCAGCTAAATCGGACGAG
The DNA here is from genome assembly GCA_958296145.1 of Hydrotaea cyrtoneurina. Lineage (NCBI taxonomy): Eukaryota > Metazoa > Arthropoda > Insecta > Diptera > Muscidae > Hydrotaea > Hydrotaea cyrtoneurina. The sequence continues at coordinate 43,017,433 of OY282512.1, forward strand.
TGGTTCTCGAGTTATGTCAAACAAAAGAGCCTAAAACGTGACAAATTCCCCTATACGATACTTACTAACTTCAAATCGATATATCTCGATTCCTAGATGAGACCCAGCGAAACGCTGGAACACGTATGACTTTTTTTTTACCAATATAACTTTCCCCGGTGGTTTCATTCCAAACCGATCACTGACCCTTACCATTTGTCGCAGAGTGTAATTAATAGTTTTTATCTTCGACCTTTATATAAAGAAATTTATGTACACTGTGATATAATACATGTATTATGTTGAGTAGTTTCAAATTGTTCATTGCATACGATTAGAAGTGGAAATTATATTTTTTGAGAATTGGGAAATTATATTTCAATGAGAAATTTGCAATTGGACATATTTTGAGAGAAATGAAAAAGCAATATGAAAACCAATTATGAATCCGTTGACTTCCTTTTTTGTTGATATTTTGCGCATACACATACAAAAACTTGAAGCTAATTTCATTCCAAAATATCAACAAAAACAAGGAAGAATTGCTTTCTTTATTTTCTGCGAGACTCATACTTCAAAATTTAAATAATATGATTGCTCGACTGCTGCTGTTTTGATTTATAACCCGCACCCACACCGCCACTATTTCTTACCAAGTCAACGAGTTCATTCATTGATACAGACCTATTCAAAACTGACCGCATTTCCTTACTGGTCTTATTCTGAAAAACGGCTACATTCGCTTTTATTTTTAATCTTCTAATAATATTTTTTCCACTGTTCCACGAAAAGTACAATACATTTTCCAACTATCAACAATTTTATCATTCAAATAAGACAGATCACGTAGGGACAAATGATACCGAATTTCTGGCACTTTAAACCAACTCCCATACGAATACTTACAAATCCGCCTCCTGTAACGTACAATTGGAATTGGAACATCCAACACTATTCTATCTCGCCGTAACTGGACTATTACATGTTGGACAAGAATACATTTTATTCTTGGATGTCGGTACAATTATTACAGCTTTTCCTCTCCACTGTCCGGCAATAACGTACAACAACAGCCACAGGACAATTACGCAGTGTTTAATGAATGTATGTTTCGCATTAAAACCATCACCTGGCAGTTGTTTACAAATGACAACATTCATCTTTCGCTGTGACAATCATTACGGAAATTGTAAAATGACGTATGCTTAACTACTTTAAATATTTTTAATAAATATTTTTCACAATTTTTCTGGGAACTTTAACTAGCTTTTCATTATACGGTTGCCAAGATGGGAGCTTCCGAAACGGATGCGTATACCTTGCCTGTAATCAAAGGAAACACAATGCTTCAAGCTTTTGGACGTTTCTATTTTGCAAAAAATATAAATAAGATAATGATTTCGCACTCTAACAACAGAAACAAAGAAAGATAAAAAAAACTAAAAAACAAACTATTTAAATGCTTTCCTTTGAAAAACAAATAATAAATCTATAATTAATCTCTATATTTCGAATATTCGTACTTCATTTATTAAAAACGTGCAGCAACAACTAATGTGTTTAAAACGAAATTAAATTTCTTTCTTTGTCAAAACCTTTCTTTCAAACTGAAAAATAAAATCGAATTCGATTTTAAGTCAAATCGATCCACAAATGCTCTTTAATTTTGAAGAGTTAAACTCTTTCGTATTTTGTGTTCGATAATATCATGGTACAATAAACAAGGTAAGGTCATTAGCCCAACAACAAATAATCAGATACAACTCTGGTACTCTATATTGTCAAAGTTGTATATGTCAAGAATATAAAATAAAGTTACTGACAGTTAATTTTTGTTATTGTTGTAAATATTTGATACAAAATATCATGGTACAATAATAATTTCAATAATTTGAATAAACGTTTTTTGAAATTTCAACAGTTGCCTGAATGTAAACAAAAACATCGAATGTCAACTTTGACAATTTAGAGTGCTGCGAGAAAAAATTGTAAATCAGCTGATTGCTTGGCCTTACCTTGTTTATTGTACCATGGATAATATGTGAATATAAACATTTATCATAGAGCTATTTTTATTTGTACGTACGCACTAGGGTGGAGTGAAAACATGCTTTTTTTTTAATTTGAAAAAGTTAACCTCGGAAAGAGATGTAGTCTGGGGTCTTAATGGGGGGAAAAATAAAGAAAAAAATTTTAGGGGTCGCGCTACTCCCTCGAAATTTGGAAATTATCGCTATTTTGGCGTTGATTTTAGAAAAATCCTAAAAATTAACGACTTAACTTATTCGAAATTTAAAAGTTTGAGCTTGTTCAGTGCCCAAACAAAAGTATTTGAGGCAAATATGAGGATAATCGACTAATATTTGTAGCTTTGGTGGCGATTTCATTGTTCAGTCAATTTTCTGAAGAAGGGACGTTTTGACTTATTTTACTTTTTGAAATTTTTGAACAATGAGAAAATTTGTTTTAAATTTTTTCATGCCCTTATTTCATTGTTTACGCTATTGCAAACATTTATTGACATAAAACTTTTTAGGATTTTTCTAAAATCAACGCCAAAATAGCGATAATTTCCAAATTTCGAGGGAGTGGCGCGACCCCTAAAAATTTTTTAAAATTTTTTTCTTTATTTTTCCCCTCATTAGGACCCCAGACTACATCTCTTTCCGAGGTTAACTTTTTTTTTTTGAATTTCACTCCACCCTAGTACGCACATATTTAAAAACGTTCGTGCCTTACACGTCACTAGTTACGCACACTGTCATGACCTTAGTTACAAATGTGGGTTCGCTCCGAAGCTATCTTCACGCATCTTCATAAATTTTTTTTGGGAAATTGACTTAAGTTTTATATAAAAAAGTGTAGTCAGACGAAATGCTTGCAATTCTGCATCGAATAGTGTAAAAATATTCACATTCATTAATACAGGTTTTCAAGTTATAACCATTTTATACCTTGTGCTGAAACCAGCAATTATTTGCTTGCTTCGAAATTTCAATTACGACCTATATTTTATTGATAAATTGGAATGTAATCTATATTATTTTTAAACAATAAATCCGTTTGATTAACGGCATATTACAATAAAAATTCAGTCCAAAAATTCTTGACTTTATTATTGCATTTTATTTTGTTCTCACTACAATATTCAACATATATTATTCGGTCGTGCTCGCGAGCCTTTACCACGTATGTGAACTGGACTTTAGACTAAAAGAGTTCGAGCGAGAACAAAAGAGAGATTTCAATCACTGGAGCTATCCAAAGCTATAACAATCCCAAATATGATCAGCTTGGGAGAGAAGTCATTAAATCTGGCTTAACTCTGCTAATAACTCTTGTGCGACCAACCCAGACCGACTCTCAGTCCGCGTCGCCTAACACAGAGGAAAGAAATTGTGGGAAGAAATATTAAACAATAAACCCGTACGGACGAATACTTGTAAGACACTCACTCCTTGAGTACTCGTAAGATACTGAATTTAATTTAAACATGTTTTCTTAAACTAGCACATATAGGACATATTTTCTTAAACTAATCTTAAAAAAGGCACGATAACGCGATAAGGCCCATTTAGTCTCGACGGTTGACTCAATATTGTGCGTTTAGTTACGACGGTAGACGACGGTAAGACAAAACAAAATTAAAACAGCTAATTGAAGAGCATTTGTACAAAATATAACTTGACTTCGTTTATAAATACATTACTCACAACTTTAAACTATAAAATGTAATTTACAACTTATAAACAATTTCCGAGAGCAAAATGTCGAAGTGAAATCAATAACAATAAACAGCTGATCGGTCTCGACGGTTGATTCTGCAACCTGCAGAAGTCTACCGTCAATTTTAGTTGTCTCTCTCTAACACATGCAAAATGCAACCCCAACTCAAACAGCTGATCGTCAACCGTCGAGACTAAATGGGCCTATAGTCGCGCGCGTGAAGGGCTTGTTGTGCCAATCCACACATGCGAAACAACTTATAAAAACCCCAAGCCATAAAATGCATACATGATTCGAAAAAAGTTGACAACACTGAAATGAATGAGTTGAAAAAACGAACGTTCTCAGAAAATTTATTTAAAAAATATTTAAAAGTCTTAAATGAAGTGAATATTCAATGACAATGTAATGTTATTGTTCAAGAACTTGCGAATTTATGAAATTAAACTTAAAAATTTCCAATTATACCGAAATAAGTGACATTTTCTGTACAAGCTTCGATCAAATTTTGGTTTTACAATTGGCTTTGTGGATTGTTTACCAGTAGCATCTTTTTTTGGAGCTTTTGGCACGGAGGTATCTGCTATCACTTGGTTTCGTTGTTTACCCGCGCCTACTGTTTTTGTTGTTGTATGAACTGGATTTGCATAACTAATAAGTTCTGCTGGTCAAATAAAGAAGACAGTAATTGTCATCTTTGTTACATCATTCCATTTTGTTTTGATCCCTGTTTCGTGCTGTGCAGGGAGTTTAAATCCAGTTGTTTGTTACATACTGTTGCATTTACAGACGTTCGATTGATACAACAGACTGTTCAGTCTCTTAATTACAGTTTGTTAATTGTAATCTACAGAAACACTAAAATGGGTAGTAAAATTATTTAAAAGTGCTCCAAGTGTAACAACAACGTTAATGATAACCAAAATATATTTGGTTGCTGTATATGTGATTAAGGTTGCCAAGGATCAGCACTCGTTTCTGTATAATAGTATAATGTTCCTATTTAAAGGTTCAAACTGATGGGACAAAGGAGAAGACATCAAAAGTAGTACAAACGGAGCGAAAAGCAATGCTCCGAGAAGCGCGACTGGTGAGATACGTGAAAGTCTCACTGAATTCAGATCCTCGATTGAGAAACAATTTGAGGTAATCATAATTGATTTGCCAAAACAGTTGCAAAGTGTAACGGAAAAGATGGATGACGTTGTTAGAACTTTCCGTGCTAAATATACGACAAAATATCTCATGTAGAGCAAGAAGTACAAAACTGTTATGCCGTAGTTAATCAGTTCGAGAAAACGTACAGCAACACCATCCATGATTTAGAGGCTCAAAATGACATTTTGAAGAGAAGATTAAACAAATCGAATATTGGGATCCAATTGTGAAAATTGCTGCTTTATGTAGTATTGATTTAAATCCATTTTGGAAAATGAGAAGAGAATTTAAAAGTTTAAGCTGATTAATACACACATACCAAAAACAGTGATTACACATTTCGATGGTTCGGGAAAGGTGCTCGATATAGATGAATGCGTTGAATTGCTTAATGGTAGTAGTGCTGATGATAATACGAGAAACGATGTTTCTTTATATTCCATTTTAGGCCGGATGTAGGTGGGGTGAAGTATTTCTTGAACCGATTTAAAAGGCCTAGACTCTTGAATGCTTCTTTCGACAATTCGAATATATAGCTAGTCAGCGAGCATAACGCCGTTTGAGTATAAATGACAAAAGTTGCTGTCATCAGCAAAGGAGTAGAATGGGATCTCAGTCTGACCGCAGGAGGTCGTCAATGAAAATATGAAATAGAAAAGGAGAGACGCCAGAACCCTGTACTACTCAAGAATATTTTGTTGTACCCCTTCAATAAGCGAAATGTGTGGTGGTTCATTCATTAAAATCTCCTGCAACTACAATTTTACTAGCCATTCAGGGTAGCCTCCCTTTCCAGTATTGGACTTCTGTCAAGAAACAGGAAATGAAGGTGTGCGATATAATCTGGAATTTAACCCAAAGGAAGTTAAATTGTTGATCTTGTGAGTCCAAATGTTGCTGACTCTGGAACACAAAACCATTACGTATAAATATCACAAGGCCTCTGTGAGACAAAAATAATGTATAATTACTTGTGATTTGGGAAAGGGTAAGAGTGCAAGACAACGTGGGGGGCTTAGAAAAGTCCTTAGTGTTGTATCTCTTGTGTTGATGCGTATGTGGTGCTGGTTGTTGTTGTTATTATTATTGGTGTGTGAGCGTAATGGTTATTGGTGTTGTTTTCGATGATAGCCAGTTTATTATTTTTGGTGATTGCTAATGTTGTTGTTATTAATGCTGGTTATTCTATTTTGTTTTTTTAATTGCACTGTTTTATTATATTTGTTTCTTTTATGTGTTATTAAATGTAAATTGAGTTAGTTTTTTTAAATATATTTATGAATGCACCAAAACGCGACGGACGGACAAAGTGTGCGTGCACAATGACCGAGAGTACAACAAGAATCTGTTTTAGAAATTTCCCAAACAGCTCCAAAATGTTGAGTTACAGGTTTTCGCACCTTTACGTACTTATATGCCAGTAACGTGGTTGATAATTATACTTGATTATAATCAAATTCTGAAATGAAACTCTCGAAATACTCCTGAAAACTCACTTTCCGGGATGTACGGACTTCGAGAACACAGAAATTCAACCACTGTTAGAAACTGCTAACAGCTATGAAGCTAGCAAAGTTATTGATGAGGATAAGCTCTCATGGGCCATCAGAAGCTTTTCCCCCTACAAATCTCCAGGATCGGACGGTATCATACCAATGATGCTTCAAAGTGGGTTATCTCCCCTCTACTATGGCTCCTCGTAATTAACACTATTCTTGACTCACTTGACAACAATGGCATTAAAGTAGTTGCATATGCCGATGATGTGGTGGACGGCGACTAAGAAGTCAACCACTACTAAACTCCTGGAAAAAACCCAAAGGTCAGCATGTATTGGTATATCGGGAGCAATCCGCACTTGTCCTACGGAGGCCCTGAATGCTATACTACATCTGATCCCAATTGACCTGCATATTACAGCTATGGCGGCTCGGAGCGCTATTCGTTTACACTCATCTGGTAATTGGAGGGAGGACAAATATGGGCATATGCGCATCCTACAGACCATTCCAGATGAACTTAAGATAACCACAGATTACAGGATCCCGGTCGACTCTTCGAAGTAATTTTTCCATCCAGAACGGAATGGAACCGAGGGCACATTCTCTCTGATTTTGACGTGAAAGTATACACTGATGGCTCCAAAATGGATTGCTGAGTTGGCTCCGGGATATTCTCTAGGGAAGCCAACCTGCAAAACTACTACCGTCTCCCGAATGGCTCCAGTGTCTTCCAGGCAGAAGTATTTGCCATAAATGAAGCCTGCGTGCTATTAATTAATCTACACATTTCTGAACGCATCTGTATTTGCGTTGACAGCCAAGCAGCCTTACTCTGTAAAATCCTGGGTGACCTCCTCGGCTTTGGTGAAGGAATGCAAGGAGGTACTGGCAAGACTTAGTCTCTTGTCAGCGGTAACCTTAGTGTGGATACCTGGCCACAGGAATTTCTACGGGAACGAACGGGCTGACGAACTAGCAAGGACCGGATCTACCAACCCACGACTCGACACAGTACATGTATCCCTACCAATAGGGTCCATAAAAAGGAAAGTTTTTCAACACTATATATCACAGGCCAACTCCAGATGGAGAGTTCTAGATTCATGTCGGATCTCAAGGAAAACATGGCCTGAATACAATCAGAGACGATCTAGATCTCTCATCGCATACAGCAGGAAGGATATATCTAGACTGATATCCGTACTCACAGGACACTGGCTGATCGGCAACCATGCACGACGCCTGAATCTACAGTATAACGACCACTGCCGCAGCTGCGACGACGCAGACGAAGAAGAGACGGTTGAACATTTCCTTTGCGGATGCCCCGCACTGATAAACCGACGACTAAAGGCAATGCGCGCAAGGTTCCTGGATGATATCTCCGAGATATCGAACTAAGCGGCATCATTAAATTCCTCAATCTGACGAACTGGATATGAGCTAACAAGACAACAGGCGGTTTTAGAGTGATGTGGTAAAATAAAACATTCAAAACGGTGTCACTAGACGCTACTTGACGCTCCTGAGTCCCTGGAGCGGCCACGTAAACCAACAAACCAACCATAATCAAATTCTAATATTCCGATTTTCTCTCAAAATAATGTATAAAAACAACGCTCAAGTTGAAAAATGGCGAAGAAAATTAAAAAAAAAATACATAATTATATATATATATCGTTCAAAATGTCTACGCTTCTTCTTCTTAAATCTGGTAAGAAACTAAATATCGGTTGTTAATTAAATATGTTAAGCGCGCAAAGGTGCAAACAACTGTTTTTACCCTAACTCAAGATTTTTGAGGTGTTTGGGAAAATTTAAAAACATATTCTTGTTGTACTCAACTGCACCTAGCAGAATAATAGTATAATTCCCACACCTGTGGCTTCTAGCGGTTCATACCACTCTTAGGATTTCAATGTAGAATTATTATAATTGTATAATTCCTTACTTAAGTTGGCTCTACAACCTATTGTTGGTCTTGGCCTGTTTAATAAATGATTTCCAAGCATTTCGGTATTCGGCTTGGCTTTTCCAGTTCGTTCTTCTTCCACTTGATCCCTTCACCGGAGTCTCTGTCTTTCCTGTCTGCGCCTTCCGTGGTAGTTGTCGTCCAACGCCTTTCTGGCTGGAGCGTTTGTATTCTTTCGACCGGCATGCCCCAGCCAGAGCAATCGCTGTATTTTGATGCGATTAACTATGTCGCGATATAGCTCATACAGTTCACGGTTCGTTCGACGTAGATACTCCACGTTAACACAGATCGGGCCATAAAGAAGCACTGGTAGAATAAGCGTGTTGTACAGTGTTATTTTAGTTCTGTTCCTGAATTGTTTTTTAAGACCGAAATAACATATATTTGCCAGCTTTATTTCGATGCTGACATAATTATTTCTATTAATAGCGGATCCGAGGTATGCATTCGTTCGTTTAGCATTAGACCCATCTTCGCTAATTCCTTCTCAATTCTGGAAAAAACACCAGTTACATCTCGCTCTATCTTACCGATGATGTGAATGTCGTCTGCATGTGCGGGTGGGATGTGGCCTTTGGTGTTCACTGCGCCTGTTTTGTTTACTTCTGCTTTTTCCAATATTTTCTCCATTAATATATTGAAGAAGTTGCACGTTAAGCTGTCACCTTGTCAAAGACCTATTGTTGTAGCGAATGGTTTGGAGATGTCGCTTCCTATTTTTACTGAGGATCTAGTGTCTCTCAGAGCAATTCTACAAAGGCGTACAAGTTTCGGTGGGATCTCATACGCAGACATGGTTTCAAACAATTTGTCTCTTATCGGTGTGTCGAAGGCGGCTTTATAGTCGATGAATAGATGGTATGTATCGCTTTGCATTTTATGGGTCTTTTCCAGGATCTGGCGAAGTGTGAAGATTTGGTCGACGGTGGATTTATTCGGCCTGAAGCCACACTGATAGGGCTGAATTAGTTCGTCGAGTTTTGGCATCAATCTTTCACACAATATGCTAGATAATATTTTATATGCGATGGATAAGCTACTTATTCCGCGGTAGTTGGTGCAAACGATTTGTTTCCTTTTTTGTGAATTGGGTATAGTACGCTGAGTTTCCAATCATCAGGCATGCATTAATTTTCCCAGATGGTACAGAGTAGCAGATGCATGCACCTTATAAGCTGTTCTCCTCCGGTCTTATGGTAATACTGGTATGTGCCAACCATCAGTGAGGACATATTGCCGCGTTGGATGAGCTATCGTTCTGGGCAAAATTCAAGGGATTGAACCAAGAAGGAGGGATTCACAATTTACCTTATGGGTTTTCGAGTGGATGTGCATTTTTGAATGCACCATTTTAACTTTTGTATTTAAAGATTTGTTTATTTATTCAATTTGTTTTCTAGAAATCTGGTTGCCATTGCGTCAAATTTCAAAAATCATGCCTAACTGAGAAGTTTACGGAATCAGCACTTCAACGTAAATATGATGGAGCCAACTCCTGGGGGAATACATATGGCGAACATAAAACATTCTTAGAATTATCTATTGATCAGTACCGAGAACTCCAGGAGTTTTGTAGAAAACTTGAAATTGATTTTACGGCATCAGCTATGGATGAAGTAAAAATTGCTTCAGAATTTATTTAATGACAAAATTATTACATTCAATATTTTTACAGGTTTCATTAGATTTATTAGATTCGATGGATGTACCTTTTATAAAAATTGGTTCCGGTGATGCAAACAACTTTCCTCTTATGGAAAAAGCCGCAATGCTTAAAACTCCTCTTGTTATATCTACAGGAATGCAATCAGCTAAGACCATTGCACATATTGTTGAAATTATGGAAAATTACAAAAAGGCAAATTACGCTCTTCTGCACTGTGTATCATCATATCCAACAGCACCACAGAATTGTCAATTGCAAAGAATATCGTGGTTACGGCAAAAGTTTCCCCATATTGTAATAGGTTACTCGGGTCACGAACTAGGCTTAGAAATCACCAAAGCAGCTGTATTATTGGGGGCAAGAATTATAGAAAGACACTTTACTTTAGATAAAACCCAAAAAGGATCAGACCACAATTGTTCATTAGAACCCACAGATATGGCAGAGCTTGTTATAGATATTCAGAAGTTGATGACCATTTGTATATTAGATCGACCCTTGAAAGACACTGAAATCATTACTTTACTCGGTAAATCATCGGACATTGCTGAGGCTTTGCAAAAATGTGACGATGAGAAATGCATAATGCCATGTGAAATGAATTGTCGCCAAAAGCTAGGAAAATCTCTAGTTGCAACAAAATCCTTAAATTCCGGTCATATAATATGTCCTGGTGATGTATGCGTGAAAGTTTGCGAGCCAAATGGTATTTGGGGAGAGTACATTTACGATATTATTGGACTAAAATTATTGAACAAAGTCGAAATAGATAACCCCTTAATGTGGCAACATATAAGTATTGTAAACATGGATATTTAAGAACTCATGTGTGTAGCATAAGCCTGCAGAGACACAAACACTATGCAACAAATAAATACAATAGTTTGTTTGTAATGAATAACCACTTTACAATACTGATATACAGTGGTCCCCTAAGTACACATTTTTTTTTAAAGAATTCAGTTGTTCGAGACTTAATTTGTAATAACATGAAAACTAATTATACCATTTCTTTGAAATAAATTTTAAAACTTTTCTCAACAAAAAAATTACGAAAATAAGTTTTTCGGATTGAAATGCACTTAAGGCGAAGATTTGGAATAATTTAGTGATGAATTGTTAAAATGTATATCAATGAAATCAAAGTTATGTCAATCTATGTCTTGAAAATTGTTATTAAAAGAACCAATCTATAAAAGAAACAAATTTTTTTTTTTTTTTTTTAGAATAGTTTTAATTCATTAGGTATTAATTTGTTTGTTGCATAGTGTAATCATAGTGTAAAAGGAAAAATGATAAAACTAGTTATTATTTTAATTCTCTAATAGTAATAAATTAATAAATATTATAAATTTTATTGATTTCACAGAATTTTGGTTTCGTTATTCACATTTAAGATAATTTATTTTTCAAAATCTTGAACCTTAATAACACATACAAACAAAAAAAATCCAAATAACAATTGTAATTGAATAAAAACATTATTTTTTAAATACTTCTGTAGGAAAAACGGATATTACAAAATTATTTTAATAAACAGTATTTCGTTATTACTTATAAATAAATTTTGATAATTGTATTTAAATAAATTCATAAAAAAAAAAAAAAAAAAATAAGCGCCCCGGTAGGCGAGTTGGTAGCATGCTTGCCTATCAGCGTTGGGGTTGTGGGTTCGATTCCCACCAGAGGCTTTGGTCTGTCGCTGCAAAAATCTAAACATATGGTCTGTGTCACCCGGTTTACCCTTGGACCCAAAAATTAGAATATAAATTTACTCTGCATTGCAATTAATAAAAAAAAAAATTCATAAAAAAAATAGATAATACCGGTTATTTATTTGCAAACTTTTTAATGTGTTAATTTTTATAATTTCTATTTTCTTCGTCGTCGTTTGTGCCACTCTTCAAATCTGGTGAATGGACCTATAAAACTCAACATCGCAATGTCCTTGGCCCCAAAGTTTTTAAATAAAAGAACATTCGCTTTGACACAAAATTGTTTTGTTTGTGCCGTTGAATGACATGATAATAAAGTTTTTCAAATATAACCAACATTCCATGGTAGAGAACATTTTTTTTTGCAAATTATTAAAAAAAAGTAAATAAATTCAATAGGACTTGAGAAAATAAATGTTACCCATATGTAAATTGAATGTATTTCAGTTTGGCCCACCCTTTCCACCTTTGCCATTTGCTTATTTCCTTTAAATAATAGGGTTTCCTATGATCGTGAAATAGATGTTTGTTTTACTGATAAACCACTGTGGACTAAATCGATCTTCCTCTTTGTTATTACTCGAATGAAATTTTTTGTTGGCCGAAATTACAACGAATGTAAAACATGATTTTTGTTAACAGCCGTACACTTATTTACTAACATTTTAAAATTCTATGCCGGACCCCGAAACAAAAGCATAAGAGGTATGTTAAAAAAAATATCGTGAATTTTTAATTTCCGCGGGCTGAGTATTTGATTTTTGATATTTTTGTAGCGTTATGTTGGTACTCATGTCCCTTGCTTATGCTGACAAGGTCGGCCATTTTGAATGTTTAGTTATTTTTTGACAGCTGTTCTGCTGGGATGTGTTTTAACTTGACTTTGATTTTTATCTATGTACATATTTCAGAAAATAGATCAAAGAATATGCATCAATTTTTGAGTGAAAAACAAGATAAAGTGCACTGACGCATTCCGAATGTTTAATGTGGCATATGGTGAAGCTACCTTTGACCAGAGCAACGTTCATCGGTGGTACAAAATTTTCTTAGAGGGCCGAGAAGATGCGATGGACGAACAGCGTGCCGGACGCCCGAACACGTCAACAACAGACGAAAACATTGATAAAGAGAATAAAATAATATTGGCCAATCGACGAATTACCATTGGAGAAGTTGCTGAGGATCTAAACATATCGATTGGCTTGTGCCATTCCATTTTAACCAATGATTTGGGCATGATACGGGTCGCCGCTTAATTCGTGCCAAAATTGCTCAATTTGGACCAAGAACAGCATCGCGTTAAAATTGCTCAGGCGATGTTAAACTTGGTCCGTGACGACCCAAATTTGCCACAGAGTGTCATAGCTGGTGACGAATCATAGGTTTATGTTTACGACGTAGAAACTAAAGCTCAATCATCCCAATGGAAGCTGCCGCATGAACCAAGACCAAAAAAAGCGCGCCGAGTTTGGTCGGACGTAAAGATTTTGCTCACAGCTTTCTTTGATTGCAGGGGCGTGGTGCATTATGAGTTCTTGCCACAGGGAAGTACGGTCAATAAAGAATATTACCTGCAAGTTAGCGCAAATTGCGCGAAGCAATCCGCCCAAAACGCCCGGATTTGTGGAGGAACAAAAACTGGCTTTTGCACCATGATAACACACATCGTTGCTTGTGGCCAATATTTGGCCAAAAACAACACAGTAATGCTGCCGCCCCCTCCTCATTCCCCTGAAAAGGACGATGGTACGCCACGATTGAGGAGATAAAGATGGCATCGAAGGTGGGGCTGAACAAGTTCACAAAAAATTATTATTTGAAGTGCTTCGAGGATTGGAAAAAACGTTGGCAGAAGTGTATTATATTCGAGGGGACTTACTTTGAAGGGGACAACATAGATATTCGTGAATAAATAAATACTTTTTGAAAAAATACAAAATTCGTATAACCAATAACATCATACGTGTTTTTGTTGTTGTTATTATTTTGGTCTACAAAACAAAAGTGCCATCGTGCATTTTTTTTAGGATTTATTTATTTCTCCACCAATAGTATAGTACCAAATATGAGCGTCACACTTCCAATAGTTGATGAGATATGACCGTTTAAATTGTTGAGGTTCATACGTGTTTTTGTTGTTGTTATTATTTTGGTCTACAAAACAAAAGTGCCATCGTGCATTTTTTTTAGGATTTATTTATTTCTCCACCAATAGTATAGTACCAAATATGAGCGTCACACTTCCAATAGTTGATGAGATATGACCGTTTAAATTGTTGAGGTGTGTGGGTGGTCCACGACCACATTCTATATCAAATATTCAAGTAGCCAATTACACAGTGAGTATTTCAAGAAGCCGTTTAGTGGAGCCGTTTATTCTATACGGAACAAATTAATAGAACGTGGTTCGCGTTTTATAGAGCTCCAAAGTTGGTGACATCGAGCGTTTTTGTGAAGATATAGCATCATTTAATTTCCTTTTATTATTTTCTTTTGACTAACACTCAGGGGTTGCCCCTATAAATGCAATGAAATGAGTTAGCGATAGGAAAGAAGGGTGTTGCTGGCCGCATAAAGAATACAGGAGACTTGCGTTGAACTACCGTACAAAATTACAAACACAGGTTTATGTATGTATGTAAATGTATGGACTGTTTATTTCTATAACAAATTTAACGGATTAAAAAACATTACAAAAAACACTTAAAATCTACTTACCGCAGTTTTCACCACATTCTTCTTCGAAATCACAATTAGAATGAGAGTTTGATCTCTGTTCAAATAAACAAATGAATAATAAAAAAGAAGGACAAAACTGCGGCTCACCAAACGTCAATAAAAATTACAATTCACAATAGGCGACAAATGAAAACAAATAAAGGAGAATAAATAAATCATGTGTTCAGGAGGAACCAATTAGTCCTTGTGTAACAGAACCGATTAGTCGTTTCGCAACACCCCCACCCCCGTGGAGCGATCGGCTTCACTAGATTCCAGGTCGAGAACGGCTAACTTGGACACAGGACGCTGTAGGCTTCCAGTCGCAGTTTTAACATCGGCTCTTCGTACCAAGTCGCAAGTGACCATACCTTCGGACGCAAGTGACCATACCTCTCCGCCATTGATTTCGTGGAATATTAGAGTCGCAAACAATCACAATATCTCCTTCCTTTATCGGCTTAGTGTATTCACACCATTTTACTCTTCTCGTTAGAGTCGGTAAGTATTCAAGTACCCATCGTTTCCAAAATCTATCTCGCAAACTTCTCACAACCCGCCACTGCTTCTTCAGGCGGAAGAGCTCGACGTCAGGAGCGCTGATTGTGGGAGTCTGCGCAATATTCGGCGTACCCAATAAAAAATGATTCGGAGTAAGTGGTTCATTCGGAATCACAGGTAGATGTGTCAAAGGCCTTGAATTGACTATGTTTTCCGCTTCAATTAGTAGAGATTGCAACACATGCTCTTTGGGAGACGTATCTTTCATCGTCTGACGCAGTACTCTTTTAACGCATTGTACCATACGCTCCCATACTCCTCCCTCGGATGGATTCGCCGGACAATTAAATACCCACTCTACACCTTTCGCAGACAATTCATGTTGAATTCGTTCAGCCTCGAAAACCTCTTCAAAACGCTTAGCCTCCTCATTAGCACCAACAAAATTCTTCCCGTTGTCGGAGCGAATCCTTACCGGCACTCCTCGGCGATTCATAAAGTTTTTCAATGCGATGATACAGGAATCCGTCGACAGATCATTGGCTAATTCAAGATGGATGGCGCGAATAGTTAGGCATGTAAATAATGCCACTAAAGGACCAAAATAATCAAGTCCAGTATATTTAAATGGAGGAATATATGGCTCAAGTTTTTCTGCACATAAAACAGCTGGATACAACTTTTTTCAAAAGGCGTCTTAATTCCGGAATCCAGAGCTTTTTTCTTATCTCGCAGATAGTGGCTTCGTGATTTTGATGTTTCATCTCACAATGGTAGTGCCTTACAACAAGCTTCGTGAAGTAGTGGTCTTTAGGCAGTATAATAGGGCGTCTCGTACTATATGGTAGGAAGCTGGCTGCATCAATCCTGCCATACACTCTAAGTAGACCATCTTCATCAATATATGGCATTAAATTAACCAAATTTTTGGCCTTCGGCAAATGATTCATGTTGAACCTGTTGGCATAAGGACTACTCAGCCTTTTCTAAATCTTGGGCAGTTAGACCATGGCGATCAAGATCACTAACTTTCCTTCGGCATATGTTTATAAATCTAAAAACTTGAGCGGTCAATCTTCTCAAACGGCAATATGACGAAAAACTTTCAAATTTTATAAAATCATTTTTAAATATTAAAAGCGAAATCTTGGGACGCATCTCTTCTTCATCTTCACTCTCAGGATGAGGTGAAGCAACGACAAAACTCGGCCATTCATTTTCTGGATCTCTTAGAAATGCTGGTCCAGTTAACCATCGGGATGAAGTCGAAAAGTCAACTTTATTATAGCACCGAGTGGCGTCATCTGCTACGTTCTGGGTTGTTGAAATCCATTTCAAATTATCTATTTTAGTGGACTCGAGTATTTCAGCTATCCGGTGGGCTACGTATGGCTTATAGTTTCTATGGCTACTTGAGATCCATTTCAGTACGGTTTTTGAATCGCTCCACAAGATTGTTGATTCCGACTCAATTTTGTGCTCATTCATTACATTTTGCTTAATTCTTGTTCCAAGCACCGCAGCTTGTAATTCCAGGCGAGGAATTGAGACCTTTGTTAAAGGGGCAACCTTGGTCTTAGAGCACACAAAACTTACTCCAATAGCACCATCTGTTGACATAAATCTAAAATAGGCAACGGCGGCAAAGGCATCTTGACTGGCGTCGACAAAAATATGCAACTGAATTTCTTTAATTTTCCCTGGGTGAAAATAATAACGTGGCAAACGAAAATCAGAAATGTTTTTTAATTGTTTACGCCACTGTTCCCAGAAAACGTTGATATCATCAGGAATCGGCTCATCCCAGCGAACATCGCTTCTCCATATGTATCTCAGCACTAATTTACCTCCTACTGTAAAATGGCTCAAAAATCCGAGGGGGTCGAAAGATGACATGATGATGCTCAATACTTGACGTTTAGTGGGCTTCACCGCACCGGATATGACGTCATTATTAACTGTATTGAATTTTGTATTGAACATGAATGCATCGCATGCTGAATCCCAATACAGACCTAAAACTTTATCTGTGTTGTCATTTTCAGAAATAATTGTAGACGATGATGCTCCGTCTAGCGCCAGGATGACGTCATTTGAATTTGAAATAAACCCTCTTAAATCAAATCCTCCATTTTTATGGATTTCTCCGACCTTCTTCGAAATTGCAATAGCTTCTTCAGTTGAGTCGAAGCTATCAACAAAATCGTCCATATAGTGATGTTTACAAATTGCTTCCAAGACTCTTGGATGGCATTCAGTATGTTCTTTGGCGTTGGTCTTCATGACATGTATGACTGAGCATGGTGAGCAGGTAGCTCCAAATGTCATCACCATCATTTCGTGCTCGTCTGGCGGCTTATTTTGATCCTTATTTCTCCACAAAAATCTTTGAGAAATTCTGTCACTCGGCTGTATAATAATTTGGTGAAACATTTCACGAATATCTGCACATACGGCAATCTGGCCACTCCGAAAATTGTAAAGTGTTGAAGGCAATGAAGAAATACCTTGAGGCCCTTTATGCAAATTATCGTTCAATGAAATTCCGTTTACTTTGGACTGCGGCGTCGAACACAAGCCTCAACTTTTTCTTCTCTTTGTTGGGATTAATAACGGCAAAATGTGGCAAATACCATTTTTTGTTCGATATCAGGCAGATATCCTCCGGTGGTACTTTTCTAACGTAGCCATTATCAATGTATCCATTTATTATTTCTTCGTAGGCTGCAGAGAAGTTTTTGTCGCGTTTCATTTTCTTTTCAATTCCTTCAAAGCGGCTAAGTGCCATTGAGTAACTATCTGGCAACTCTATCGTATCATTTTTCCAAAGTAGACCCGTTTGAAACCGATTTCCAATCCGTACCGTCGATTCATGGAGAATCCTTTTCGCCCGAACATCGTCATCAGACTCGACTGGAGGTGCAGCTCGTACACCAATATTTTCAATATTGAAATAATCTTGAACCATTTGATGAATTTCCTTTTCTTCTTCAATATGAACGAAAAGACATGAAGCGATATCGATTTACACGGCCCAAATACGACCCACCCTAATTCCGTACTACACGCGATAGGTCCAGATGATTTATCAATTTTAAAATTAGATGGCAACCCTAAACTGGCATGATCCAATCCGATTAAAAGTTTTGGCACTATATTGGTATATGGCTTCATTAAATGACGTGACGAATTTTTAAAACTATTTTTAATTTCATCTTCACTTAGGCTCTGCATTGGTAAATTTAAATTCGATACTGCATACACATTTCTAAGCAGATGATTCTTCTTCTTCCCAACTCCGCTGACCATCAGGTTGAATGTCATTGACGGCTCTCGTGCTGATCTTCCACCAAACCACTGAATATTTAAGTTACTATTTCTTCCACGTACTCCAATTTTTTCTGCAATTTCCTTATCCAACATCGTTATAGAGGAACCATCATCAAATAAGGCATAAATGTCTAGGCTGCACTTTTCTCCGTACAGAGTAACTGGCAAAACTCTAAATAACAACTTTTTATTGTTATTGGAGCAGCTAAGAACATTTTGGCTAATTTCACTTGAAGAACTGCGTTGCGTTGGAATCGATACACAGGATGTGTCATCATGGAGCAGCTTATTGTGTTTTCGTTGGCAACCATCTTTTGGACACATTTTCTTTTTGTTGCACTCACGGGTTGAATGTCCAATATTTAAGCACGAAAAACAGGCACGAATCTTTTTCACCATAGACCAACGTTCATTAACTGTCAAATTTAAAAATTGACTGCAATCATAGATTTTGTGATTTGCTTTGCACATCGGGCACTGTATAATCTTTTCAGTTGCATGTAGCACTCTTCGTTTAGGTTCGTTATTATTCACCTCTTTCACCAAGCAAATTAAATTAGCCACTTCACTGATCCAGTCACTAAAATTTACAATGGTGGGGTATGGTCGAACACTGGAGGCAACTTTGGCCCATTCCAATTTTTTACTCATGGGGAGTTTCGACACCAACTCGTCCAATAGCGTTGGGTTCCCCAAATGTTGTTCCCCATTCACAGATTTTAGAAAAACTGCTAAATTTTTCACTTTGGTTGAAAACGGCACTAATTTCACTAAGTTATTTTCACTTATAAACGGCATCTCTCTCACGGCCCTCAATTGGCTGTAAATCAGCTGTTCAGGTCTTCCAAATCTAAATTTCAGTTGTTCCACAAC
Source organism: Hydrotaea cyrtoneurina (assembly GCA_958296145.1). Classification (NCBI taxonomy): domain Eukaryota; kingdom Metazoa; phylum Arthropoda; class Insecta; order Diptera; family Muscidae; genus Hydrotaea; species Hydrotaea cyrtoneurina. The sequence goes on from OY282512.1 coordinate 43,036,579, forward strand.
AGCATCAACGTTATCAGGGTGGATAAGTAGCGATTTTACTACCTCCTTGGCGTCACCCTTAAGGCATTTCTGCAATCGCTGGTTGTTTTCAAAATTGGTGTATCCACATGCAGCTGTTGATTGGCTGTAGGCTGTAAAAAATAGTGGCCAATCTTCTGGTTCACCGCTGAATTCCGGCAGGTCTTGAATTTTTCGCGGCATCGTTTGGGTCCCATAAATGCTCATATTACCTTGTTGTTGTTGGCTGGCAAAAATATTTCCAGAAGATGGCGGCAAAGAAATATTTGAAGCGGCTGACGATACATAAGTATATGATGATGTAGGCGCAGGTTGCGTCGACGGCAGAGCGACGCTAGCAGAGGTATGAGCAAGTTGCGTAGACGGCAAGGCGACGCTGGCGGCTGAGATGAGCGGAAAATGCATCGGTGTCATGGCGGCTGTTGACAATGTCGATGTATGTGTCGCTTGGTTACAGCGGGACTCTGATGTTGTTGTGTTCGCGAAATCAATGGCGGACATATTTGGCATACTTCTAAAATTGAGGTTATGGTCACTTACCGTTTGCGTTAATGGCTCCCGAGATGTAGGTTCTAATTGCTGGCACTGGCGTCTACTCTCGTTGAGCTCCGACTGGGTTTCCAACAGCTGACGTTTCAGGCATGCCAGCTGCTGTTACATTTCCGTCAGGAGGACGGCTTCCCTCGATATAGATGGCTGCTTATTTACCGAGGCTGACATAATTGTGGCGTCTGATGTCTTTGTGGCACTACTGTGGTTCAATGGCTTGCTTAAAGGCGTCCTCTTACTGGCACCACTTCCTTTTGGCGTTTCTGTGATGGCGGCATTAGCACTGGCATTTGTTTGTGATGCTGACTGCATCACTTGTTGATTTATGGCTGCTGATGTGTTGTCGTTAATTTCACTAATGGCCAGATCAGGGAGATCGGATGTTACCGTGTCCGCACTGGCTGTGCTTCTCAACACTGGAGGGCTCCGGCGTACTGGCATAGGCATTAAAAGACACGGCAGATCGCAATAGTGGAAATATATAATTTCCACTGCGAAATAAAAATGTTGCTGGCCGCAAAAAGAAGACAGGAGACTTGCGTTGAACTACAGTACAAAATTACAAACACAGGTTTATGTATGTGTATAAATGTATGGACTGTTTATTTCTATAAAAAATGTAACGGATTAAAAAACATTACAAAAAACACTTAAAATCTACTTACCGCAGTTTTCACCTCCTTCTTCTTCGAAATCACAATTAGAATGAGAGTTTGATCTCTGTTCAAATAAACAAATGAAGAATAAAGAAGAAGGACAAAACTGCGGCTCACCAAACGTCAATAAAAATGACAATTCACAATAGGCGACAAATGAAAACAAATAAAGGAGAATAAATAAATCATGTGTTCAGGAGGAACCAATTAGTCGTTGTGTAACAGAACCGATTAGTCGTTTCGCAACAAAGGGTATTGTAGAGAGGAAAGAGAGAGTATTGTTTGTTGATGTTTGTCTTGAATTCCATAATGTCATAGCAGGCAGGAAAAACACTTGCAGGAAGAACGATTTTCTCTGTAGTGCGCCGTGCGATCAACCGGTCATTTCATAATGAACGGATGAGACCCTGGATAGCTGCGACTTCCGACTAAATGTTCTAACGGGGCCAAACGAAAAATATCTGGCGAACCGATACTGTTAAAATATCTATAGAATATAAAGAGTTGGATACCCTACCATTCCCTATCAGCATCGCTCTTCTCTGTACACGGTCCAGAAGCTGTAAAGATGTCTTTGGAGCACTTTTAACTCCACGTGTTGGAAAAAATGTCTGAGGCATATAACTAGATACGTTTTCGATCACGGGGAGTGGTTGATTGCTTTCTTGCAAAACGAGAGTTGGGATATAACAATAATTATCTCTTACCCTTTTTACAAATGGCCAAAAGCCTGGGAGAATAATGAACTTTGGCACGAACTTTATTCAAACGAAAATTTCTGAACTCCTTTTTGGAACTGACACCTTTACATGTCTGAATAAATCAGCAATTATTGAAACGTTTAATAGAAGTTGTCTTCGAGGGAATAAACATGCTTATTCCAAGAATTATTATTTTATCAACCATTTCAGCAGCAGTATCGACATTATTGTCTAGGAAACATAATTTCCAGTTAAATTACTGAAAGGAATGTTGACCTCGACCCAACGTGCCTTTTCGTATAAGTAGATTGTCCGCTTAGAAGTGGATCGAAGAATGGAGAACGAAAAGAATGTCGAAATGGCGCAATGATCCGAGTTACCAAGAGGTGCCAGAAAGTTAACCTCGTACTTTCAGGGCTAAGAAAATGTTATGAATATTTTTTGTTGTACATAATGTACATAAATTCATCAGCCATCCTGTATATAAATACCATTTAACCCTTCGTCAGGCACATATTTTGAGCCCTTAGTTCTGGCACATGGTGTCTGGCCAGACCCCTATACATTTCCATGCATTTGTATGGAAATAAAGGCTGTTTGCCGTTCAATTTTTTACTAAGATATGAAAATATTTGTTATGTTTTGTGTTTCTATTTCTTTTTACTATGTTATTAGCTACCTGAGGAAGAAAAAATAGACCTGATGTCGGTGATGGTCACCCTAATTGTGGCAACGCGGACTAATGTCATCGTCAGCGAATAATATCCCAACCTGAGAGGAGAGACACTATATGTTTATTGTTAAATGTCATTTATGTTAGTGTTAGTAATGTTTTTTAGAACATTTAGTTTCGTATAAATAGGCCCTTCAGGCATACAATACTTTCCTTTTGCTGTAACCAAAAAATAAGTGAGTCGAGTTTATGTAAAGATTTATTTATTTAAATTTGTTAATTTTATTTAAATAATTGTTTTAATAATTTATTCATTTTATTTAAATAATTGTTTCCTTTATTATTTCTAATTTATTTTGTAAATTAATTTCTTTGTATATTTGTGTGTAGAGAATAAACAAAGCCAAAACAAAACAACCAACAATAAAACCCAAACAGAAATCAGCGTCAAATCAAATTTGTGTCCATCAATCTATAAAGGCCATTGGGACATCTTGGGAGACAGCCAGTTGGAAAGTTTATTCTAAAACAGCAAAAAGGACACCTGAAAAAATCTTTGGAATGAAAAGGGCAACAATTTTTTTGTTCTATATATATTTCTCTTTATTATTATTATTTATGAAGAATACATTGCATTTTTTTATTCAGAATTTTGCGGAAGGCAACAAAAACATAAATAATCAACTTTTGAATGTTGCTGACAAACAGGATTGTTGCATTTGCAGCAAAAAAAGCGTGTCTTACGGCGTATTTTGTCACCTTGCTGCAGGCAAATTCTGCAATCTTGTTTGGCAGCTAATGTGTCTGGACCACTGCGTGAAGCCACATTAAGGTTTGCTATATTGAGAGGTATCCCAAAGTACGCTTCAAATGCTATACGAGTTGTTGGTTGGTTATTGGTGCGATTTTCAACGTTTATTTGGCTTTTTGTCCTGTTCCAAGGACTTTTTTTCAATTATACCAATTATACATCGAAAGCCAACAATATTTTGGGAGATTACCTGAAATTACAGCCATGTACCTAAAATAGAAGTATGCTAAATTGAAGACCTCCAGGCAGAAGAAAACGAACGACCCGAGTTTATCTCGCCTAAGGTTTGCCATGTTATTAATTTTGTTCGCCATATTATTAATCAGCGCCGGCATCGAACGTAACCCCAGTCCTGAGGCCTGGTACTGTTCCGTGCGTCATGACGTATTGTGTCTAATTCCACCTCAGTTCGATGTACTGTTTGCAGCAACTGGCGTCATCTGAGGAGGCGTGAATAGTGAGTTCAAAAAACCGTTTTTTTTTTTTTGAAAATTCGGGTTTCGGTTTTTTTGAAAAACCGAAAATTTCAAAACCCGGTTTTCGGTTTAGCCATGGTGTAAAAACCGGTTTTAACCGGTTAAATTAATTAAACTCCAGATTTAGAAAGGTTTATTAGCATATTTATTTAAAATTCAGCCTTTTTGTTATTAGTGTTATTATTGTTGGTGCTAATAGGAACAAAACAAATTAATACATCAGTTTTCTGACTTATATATTCAATAAAAACAAATGAAAAATAAAATATAACACATTTGTTATTAAAATTATCTGAAGGAATATATTAAATATTATCCCAGGATTTGATTTTAAAAGTATATTGCAAATTATACTCTTTTAAAGTAATATTTCAAACATAAAATGGTATATAAATTTTTTGCTTTTAGGCGATTTTTCTGTTCTTGATAAAAATGGAGATAGAAAAAACTCTCTCACTATATGTAGAGGTGGGGCTAATAGTACAAATTGCATTGTATAGTTTTTCTAATTTAGCGGTTCTTTTGTTTGACTTATAAGTAAGCAAAATCATCGCTTAATGCAGTTTCCTTAAAACGTTTAGTAATTATTTTTGGGTTGTGAATACTATTGATTGTTTTATGAATTTCTGCTACCATATTATTTGGCGCATCGCAAATACATTGGATTTCTAGCTCAGAGTCGGCGCTGGTATTTGCTCCTTCGGCTTGTTGCTTAATTTCGGGGAATAGACGACGATACAATTCATTGCCAAATTCTTTCGTTTAATTTTTCGATGAATATTTTAAGATTCCTGCGGATTATGGAAATTGTTTTGTATCTAAATATAACGGCGAAACGAAGGTCGTGGAGACTGTTCTGCGAACAGGTCGACACCGTTAACGACATGTCTAAAATAAAGAAATTTCTATCTAAGACACATACACAGGTGGAAGCCTTAGTGGACAAAGACGGAAATAAAACAGAAACGTTAGAACAATCAATCAAATTGTTAATAAACACACATTTCCCCACAGGTACTGAGGACCCCATAGAGGAACTAAGTCCGACCAGGGAAGTACAACATATACCCGAGAACATCACGCCAGAAATGGTTAGAGAAGCAGTTAAAAGCTTTTCTCCGTTTAAGGCGGCTGGACCGGATGGCATATTCCCGGCGCTTCTACAGAGGAGCATAGATATAGTGGGAAAACACCTGGCAGGCATCTTTGCATCCTGCCTCAGACTAGCCTACATCCCCAGAAACTGGCAAGAAGCACGAGTTGTTTTCATACCAAAACCGGGGAAGGAAAGCTACGCGATGTGTAAGGCTTATAGACCCATAAGCCTTACATCATTCTTATTAAAAACCAATGAGAGATTAATAGACTCTATGGTTAAAAGACAGATACCGAGTGATCAACTAAAATTTCAACAACACGCCTATGTCAAGGGAAGATCAGTAGAGACAGCCCTGCATGAGGTAGTACATCTCATAGAAAGCTCTTTCGACGATAAAATATACACACTTGGTGTTTTTATCGACATAGAAGGGGCCTTCAATAACGTGAGCACGCAGACATTAATCCACTCCTTAGACCAGTTTGGAGTGAACAGGTCGATAATCGACTGGGTCAGCTATATGCTAAGGCATAGATGGATTAATTGCGGATCCCACGGCATAAATATAAGGGAGAGAGTACACAGAGGGACACCACAGGGAGGTATTTTATCACCACTCCTGTGGGTGACTACAATAAACGATCTCCTAAGGATGCTGACTGATGAAGGATTCAAGCCAAGACTAAGGGCATTGAATGAGTGGATTGAGGATGCACCTCAAACACAACATCAGAGAATATTGGAACATCTAGGAGGGTTCCTGACAACAGACTGTCAGACAGACCGCATCTCAGAAACACACGTGGTTGCGAACTGCACGACAAGAATAGAAGATAGACGCGGACAAGAACACGACACATACACCCAAGATGGGGGAATAGTGGAGTGTTACACAGACGCATCCAAATCCGAGTTAGGAGTAGGCATAGGGATCTACATCCACAATCCGAGGACTGAATTAGTATACCAATTACATAAGTACTCAACGATTCTACAAGCAGAGATCAAGGCGATCACAGAATGCCTAGAATGGCTGCGGAGCAGAATCACAGGAAAAACTATCTGTATTTTCACAGACAGTCAAAACGCAATTAGATCCCTCAGAGATGATAATGTCAAATCAAGGACACTCATGTACTGTAAGGAAACAATAAATGACGTATCGAGAAATAACGACATAGTTATAAACTGGATACCAGGCCACAAAGGGTTTCCAGGCAATGTCAAGGCTGACGAACTGGCTAAAATAGGAAGGGAATCCGACCAAAATACTCTGCAACTGTCTAAACCTTTTCTTGAGACAAAAAAGGAGTTGAGGGAATGGATGAAGACGACCCATGCCTTAAAGTGGCTAGAGGAACAAGTGGGAAGAACCACAAAAGAAACCTGGGGAAGCCTCGATTACAATAAAACAAAGAGAATTCTCGGGTTTAACAAAAATGAACTAAGTAAGCTAGTTGGGGTCATCACAGGGCACACTAGTCTAAGGGCACACCTATTTAGAATAGGATGTTCCCAGAGCGACGAATGCAGGGCATGCGGAGAGGACACTTCCTGTGCCATTGCCCTGCTTTCTCGCAGGTCAGGAAAGTCCAATTAGGAGAGGACACTTTAGATGACCTATCGGCCGTCAAAGCAATAGACATAAGGAATTTAAGTAAATTTATAGAGGGGACCAAATTCCTAACGTAGGATAAGGGGGAAGGAAATTCGTAGACGAAATCAGGAGCGCACAACAGGCCGAATTGCTGGCCTACGTGTATGTCAATGACATGAGACGGTCATGGTGCATGACCGATCCTCCATTCAACCTAACCTAACCTAACCTAAATATACAAATAGAGTATTCAGTACTTTGTTTCGTCGCTCTTCTATTCCTTTCATTAGCATCTCCTGTAGTTCCTTGGCATAAGGTATGTTGACCTTTTGGAGTTGTTCATATAAACAAATTTTCACTCCCTCTGCTTCTACAAGAGTTGCAGAATCTTTAGAAAGAATCTTTACAGATAAAGATAGTGGCTTTAACGCCAGAGACAAGGAATGTAGAGAGTCTACTTCATGTTTCTTAAAGGGACTCACTCCCAAATCTAAAAGAGCATGATTGACGCATTTGTATATTTTTAAGAATGATTCAATCATTGTCGATAGAGAGGACCATCTGTGTTTCTCATCACATATTAGCCGCATTTCTTTTTTTTTTTCTTGCTGAAAGACATATTGTTGTAGTTTTCTTTGATTCACTGATGATTTGATAAACGCTTTCACGCAATCACGCAGCTTTTTAACAACATCGCCTACCTGCGAATTCATTACACAATTTGAATCAACAATGTTTGACGATATGCTTTCGTCCAAGTCACTTTCGTCGTCGGAACTATCGAAATCATCATCACTATAATTTCCAACATCCGAATGGGAATTAGAATATATGGTTTTCACTATGCATACGTGGATCACATGATTCCAGCACAATTGCGATTGAGGAGAGATGGTCCTGCCATACTTCTCCATTACGCTGGCTCCATCATGAGTTGAAGCAACGATATCCCTGTCCATATTAAGTCCAAATTCCTCTAGTCTTTTTTCCATAAGTTGTTGTAAATTTCAGTAAATTGTTGAACAAACTTATTTTTCATCAGAACTTCGTATAGTAAAAGAAATGACGGATTGCTGCTATTGGTGTCATTATTACATAAATATTAAGGATGTCGATTCGCATCAAAATGATTTGTCAAATTATTTGATTTGAAGAAACATTATTGGACAAATTTCTTGTAAAATTTGACCCCTTTACTAAATCTATTGCAGGACGTAAAATCAAAAGTTAAAAGGGTATTTGAATGGTCACTATCAAATCAATATTTTTTAATATTGAGGACGTCAGTAAACTGTAATCGTCGCCAAAACATAATATTTATTGACGATTTGGAAATATTTATAAATTGTACCACGGAAGCCATAGTTGTACCATCGTACTTTTAAGACCTAAATTGTTCCAGAAATGGAAAATTATACCAACTTTTACATCTCTGACACCCGTTGACATATACAATGAGTATGTTCATTGCTTCGGTAGTTTTCGATGACGCAGAGATATTGAAACAGATTCGACAAAATTAAAGTAGGCAGCGATGACTATTTTTATACAAAAAATCCGAAAAAAAACGGTTTTTAAAAAAACCGGACAAAACCGAAAATGACAATTTTCAAAATACCGACATACGGTTAACCGGAAAAATTCGGTTAAACAGTTTCGGTTTTGAACACACTAGGCGTGAACCAAGGCATAAACAGTGGTTTGTTTACCCTTTTACTACATTGTATCAGGCTTATTATTTTTAACACTGGTTTTACCTAGTGTGGAATATTTATTATTTCAAGGTAGTTTTTCTACCTCATACGGTAATAAAATGCTTGGCTCAGGTGCTAAATTATGTTTTATTAATTATTTTTTAAACCAATATCAAAGTCTTGGTTTACCTAAATTTAGTCACTGATTTTACATCGAGTACGGAATATTTATTATTCCAAGTTACTTTCTTTTTTTTATAAAAAAAAAAGGCAACGAGTGGTAAGACCACTAGTGTGCGAAAACTCTTTAGTTTTTTTATTTTTATTGATTTATTTTTGAGGTTCGAATAATAATTGTTTTGCTTCATCGGAGTGAGTATTTATTACTCCTAGTATTAACTTTGTCTGGAAGTTTTGCAATACACCCAGTGAATACTTGGATCATACTGTCTATATGAACATTTGAATAATACTAAAGAAACAGATATGGACTATTTATATAATAAATGTTAACAATTGAGTGCTACATTCCACACCCTTTTCTTCCTATGAGTACGTTCTGTGACTTTTAAACATTTGAATCTTATATCTCTTCTCTTATCTATATAAATAAAAATGAATTTACGCATGTATGTTCATTCATCACTTGAGAACGGATGAACCGATTTAGCTAATTTCTTTACTGTTGTATTCGTAGTTTCCAGGACAAGGTTTGTATGTTTTTTTTTTTTTTTTTTTGTTCTACTGACAGTATTATTTTATGAGGGATTTGAAAAATGTTCATCGTAAAAATTTAACTGTTGATATGAAAGTATGACAATGAATGAGTTTGAGTTTCACAGTTTCTGACAACTTTAGGTAATCACAACAGAACATTTTGTCAAAAACAAAAATTTAAAACGCGATATTTTATTCAGTACGTGATTTTAATTCGTGTTTTATTATTTGAAAAATGCCATAAGTAAGGCGTCGAAATATTGGCCGGCGAACACGCTCAGCGATGTATCGACATAATCGGATATCAAATGAGACAGATGATGAGCGTAGTCATTGGAACGATGAGCACTGTATGTCCACAGTGCAATGCCTTAAAATTTCGACACGAAACCCCAGGACTATGCTGTGCAGGTGGGAAGGTCGTATTACCACAGTTGGCACCGCCACCAGAGCCATTGGCATTATTACCTTCTGGAAGAGGTCCTCGATCTAAGCATTTCTTGGACAATATTCAGAAGTACAACAGTTCCTTCCAAATGACATCAATTGGAGCAAATATTGTCAAGGAACGGGGTTTTAACCCAACTTTTAAGGTAACTTATTTTAGCCACTCCCACATACATCACAAACACCCCATAAAAATACATATCAAGGATTCGTAACGTTTCACCGCTACGAAATACTGTCTGCCTTCGATGATAACTTCTCGGGAATTTGTTATTAAATTCACAGATTCAAGGACAAATTCACCATCGTACAGGTGCATTGTTGCCTCCAGTGGATGCTGATCACAAGTTTCTGCAGATATATTTCTTCGGAAATTCTGATGATGAAATCAATCAGCGTTGTGCCATCAATCGAGCAGTGAAGCGAGAGACGGCGTAATTCGACGGCGTGATGGTGATAATCTTCAGCGTATATCCGAAACAAATCGTTCGTATGATGCCTTACAATACCCGCTGCTATTTTGCAGGGGAGAGGATGGATATCACTTTCTAATTAAGATGATTAATCCATTGACTGGTATGTAGCAATGTTGTTAACCGTCTTTCATTTCGATTTCTAACAAAATATAATATTTACGTACAGGTCAAGAAACTAACAAAAAGGTAAGCTGTATGAATTTTTAGCCTATCGCTTGATGATTCGTCAAAGCGAGGACAACTACATATTGAAATGTCGCAAATTATTTCATCAATACGCTGTTGATATGTATGTAAAAATCGAAACGGAACGTCTGATATACATACGCTTAAACCAGCAAAAACTGCGTTCAGAGCAATATGTACATCTGTGCGATGCCATCAATGCTGAAGTAAATGTAAACAATGTCGGCCGACTTACCATTTTACCAGCTACATATGTTGGAAGTCCTAGGCACATGCATGAATACGCGCAAGATGCAATGACCTACGTGCGCCAATATGGTCGACCAGACTTATTTATTACATTCACTTGCAACCCTAAATGGATCGAAATCACGCAGCTGTTACAACCTGGTCAATCATCAAGCGACCGCCTGACATTACAGCACGAGTATTTAAGCAGAAACTCAAGGCCCTCTTGGACTTCATTGTAAAGTATCGTGTCTTTGGAGCTGACGCTGTTGGATGTACTCAGTAGAATGGCAGAAAAGAGGACTGCCTCATGCACATATTCTCCTGTGGATGGTCGAGAAAATAAGACCGGATGAAATTGATGGCATCATTTGCGCAGAAATTCCTGATCCTGAAGTAGATCCACAGTTGTACGAAGTAGTGAAGACAAATATGATTCATGGACCATGTGGGGATCACAACCGCGACTCATCGTGCATGGTTGAAAACAAATGCTCCAAACATTATCCACGTACTTTGTTGGCTGAGACAATCACAGGGAACGACGGTTATCCTCTATACCGTCGTCGCTCTGCACAGAATAACGGCAGAAACATGACGTTAAAAATAAAAAATGTAGATATTGTAGTCTACAACAGGTGGATTTTTCCCTATTCCCCATTACTTTCCAAAACTTTCAAGTCTCATTACAATGTTGAATACTGCAATTCGGTCAAGTCCATCAAATATGTTTGCAAATATGTCACAAAGGGAAGCGACATGGCTGTATTTGGCATTGCTGCTCCTGATAACAATGATGAAGTTTCGCAGTATCAAATGGGAAGATATGTCAGTAGCAATGAGGCGATTTGGAGAATATTTTCATTCGCCATACACGAACGGCATCCTACGGTGGTACATTTGGCTGTGCATCTGCAAAATGGACAACGAGTATATTTCACGGCGGCAAACGCTGTACAGATAGCTGAAAGGCCACCATCAACAACGCTGACAAGCTTCTTCGCTACATGTGCAAGTGATCCATTTGCAAGAACACTGCTGTACTCAGATATGCCAAGATATATTACATGGAATGCATCATCAAAAAAATTTGAACGTCGGAAACACGGACAGCCTGTTCCTGGATACCTGAATGTATATTCTACCGATGCACTGGGGCGCATATACACGGTTCATCCGAACAATGACGAATGTTTTTACCTGCGTCTGTTATTGGTCAATGTTCGTGGACCGACTTCATTCGAATCTATACGAACTGTTGATAGTGAATTGTGCGCAACATATAGAGAAGCCTGTCAGCGTTTACATTTGCTCGAGGATGACTTCCATTGGGATCGCACACTCGACGATGCTGTAATTTCGTCTTCTCCGCACCAAATTCGGGCACTTTTTGCCATCATAATTTCGACGTGTTTCCCATCGGACCCACTTCATCATTGGAACAAATACAAAAACGATATGACTGACGACATTTTGTATCGAGTGCGCTTAACAACTGTAAATCCTGAACTGAGTTCAACGCGGAGATCCACAATGAGGCTTTGACTTCGATATAGGATTTGTGCTTAATGATGTCAGGCAAGATGTTGCATGAATTAGGAATGCCAGCTCCGAACCGCCCAATGCATGACGCATTAAATCGAGAATTGCAGCGAGAACACCAATATGATCGAGAAGCTTTAAGTGAATCAGTTCGCACAAACGTCCAACTTTTGAATCTGCAGCAGAAAACCGTATTCCACATATTAATGAAATCCATCAACGACGGTAATGGAGGAATCTTCTTCCTAGATGCACCTGGTGGAACTGGCAAAACGTTCCTACTTTCATTGATTTTGGCATCGATTCGCTCACAAAGTCAAATAGCGTTGGCTCTTGCATCATCTGGGATCGCAACCACATTGTTGGAGGGCGGACGAACAGCACATTCTGCGCTTAAACTGCCACTCAATTTGCAAACGATAGACGAACCGACATGCAACATTACCAAAAGATCTGCAATGGCAAGGGTACTTCAGGATACAAAGATTATCATTTGGGATGAGTGCACGATGGCACACAAACGAGCATTAGAAGCACTCGATCGGACAATGTAAGATTTACGCAATAATCAGAACCACTTTGGAGGTGCGATGATTCTGCTGGCCGGCGATTTTCGTCAAACGCTGCCTGTCATTCCAAGATCAACAGCTGCTGATGAAATAAATGCTTGCCTGAAATCATCGAATTTATGGAGATATGTCAGAACTCTGAAGTTAACAATAAATATGCGGGTCGAGTTACAAAATGACGAATCTGCGGACGTCTTTTCGAAGCAATTGTTAGACATTGGCAATGGGAAAATTCCAATTGACCCTTTAACTGGCCTCATTTCGTTTCCACCTAATTTTTGCCAAGTCACAACGTCAACAGAAAACTTGATAGCGAATGTTTTCCCGAATATTAAAACAAATTATAAAAACCAAGTTTGGTTGAGCGAACGAGCCATATTGGCGGCAAAGAACAAGGAGGTTGACGGTTTGAATATATCAATTCAAAGTCAAATCGCTGGCCAATTATATTCATTTCAGTCGATCGATTCTATTACCGATCCAAATGAAGTCGTCAACTAGCCAATTGAATTCCTGAACTCATTGGACTTACCGGGAATGCCGCCACACAATTTGCAGCTCAAAGTCGGATCGGTTATAGTATTGTTAAGCAACCTGAACCAACCAAGACTTTGTAATGGAACGAGATTAGCTGTTAAAAATCTAATGAAGAACCTGATTGAAGCAACGATCATCGTCGGAAAATTCAAAGGCGAGGATGTTCTGATTCCAAGGATTCCAACTGACTTGCCGTTCCAATTCAAGCGTGTACAGTTTCCAGTCCGCCTTGCATTTGCAATGACAATTAATAAATCCCAAGGCCAATCATTGCAAGTCTGCGGAATAAACCATGATTTGCCCTGTTTTTCCCATGGGCAGTTGTACGTGGCATGCTCAAGAGTCGGTAAACCATCGGCGCTTTTCATTTTCGCTCCGGGCGGAAAGACAAAAAATGTGGTGTATCAGCAGGCTTTACGATGAGTGCATATAAGTCATAAGCAAATTTTTTCAAAATAAAAATTCCAATTTGTTTTTTTCATTCATTCAATGTAACTTAATTTCATATGTAAACGTTTATCACCTACCTTATCAACAGCTACAGGTACAAGTTCAGCTAGGTGAGGACCAGCAACGCGGAATGGGTCACCTAAGTCAAAATTGATCTAGGGAGGACGAAGTCTACCGGGTCAGCTAGTATATAAATAAAAATGAATTGACGCATGTATGTTCTTTCATCACTTGAGAACGGCTGGACCGATTTGGCTAATATATTTTCTGTTGTATTAGCAATTTTCAGGACAAGGTTTGTATGAAATAAAATTTTTACAAACCCCTTTGGATAAGCGCGACAAATCAAAAAATTCAAATGATGATTTTTTTATGTTATTTTTGTATTGAATTTCATTTCTGAATGACATTTTAAGGAGAAAAATAGGAAAATCGGAGTGGAAAACTTCTGAAAAGAAATCAATTTAACAAATGGCGAATAAACGTCGTGGAAAATTTGAAGTTCGCATTACAGTAGCGTATTTATATCGAACATTTTAATGTATTGACCAATATAACTAAATTTCAGAATGTATGGTTGTTTGGTAATGAGAAGATATATTATGTGTCAGTGGACCCGGTAGGTGGCACTGAGGTTCAGTTGTTTCGAAAATTTTTCTTTATAGTCCGATTCTACTCAAATTTAAAATTTTTATGTGTTTGGACATACAAAAATTGTGTATGTATTTTTGTGTTATGATATGCATAAATGTAGAAAAATCGTTTAGTAATCATTCTCCAATGATAACATTGCGAATAACAGTTTTTTAACATACAAATTATTGAGAAATAATATAATTAATCAGGTAGAAATAATTTTTTGTGAATATATTACTGGTTCGATCCTTCTGAAATGCTCACAGTTTATCATTGTCGACCAGGCAGCTGTCATAGATCATAACCCGACAAGGGGCGTGGCACCGTCCATTCACTTTAACATTTGAACCACCATGTCTTATGAACTGTTAGAAGTAGGATGATAAACTCAGCTATAACACAATAATAAAATAGATGCCGTAGTAATGTAACGATTATAATGGAATATTCACATAATATTTTGCTCAGTACGAGACTTTAATTTGTGTAGAAATATTGATCGAAATTCGTAGAAATATTTGTGTACACGCATCAATCCGACGATAAATCAGGAAGTAAATGAGACTCACGAAAAGCGTAGTCAGCTTTTGGACTGAATTCGCATGCGTTTTTACCAGAGCGACCCATTATGGCTCCAGAACAAAGAATCCACAGTAGAATGCCTTTAAATTTCGACACCACACTATGCTGTACGGGTGGAAAGGTCATATTGCCACAATTTCACTGCCAACAGAGATATTGACATTATTACTTTCTGGACGAGATCCTCAATTTGGACAATATTCAGGAGTACAATGTTCCAAATGACGGCATTTGGAGAGAATATTGTCGAAGCACGGGGTTTTAAACCATCTTAGTAAATCACCATAATACAATAATAATTCATCCCAGTGGATGCTGATCACAAGTTTATTGAGATTGTGTCATCCACACAGCAGTGAAGGGATAGGTTATTGCGAAATCAGCCTTCAAAGTATCTCCGAAACACATCATTCCTAGGATGCATTGCAATCGCAGCTATTTTGCAGAGGAGTGGATGGATATCAATGTCTAATGAAAATAAGTAGTCCACTGACCGGTACCGTATTTCTTTTCGATTCAATAATTACATAAAGATCAATAAACTAACAGCAAGGTCATCTATTACATGATTCGTCAAACTGAAATGTCGCAAATTATTTCATTAATTTGCTATTGATATGTATTAAAGAATCAGGAAAAATTGCGTCCTGAGAAATACAATGTCTCCAATACGGAAGGAAATGCAAACAATGTCGGCTGACTTAACATTTTGCCAGCATCTATATACATTGACAATGGGAAAAATCCAGTTGACGCTTCCACTGGTCTCATTTCGTTTCCTCCTAATTTTTGGCAATTCACAACGTCAAAAGAAGATTTAATAGACAGATTTCCCGTGGAAATTATAAGAACATATCAATTCAAATCGGAGGTCTATTGAATTTATTTCAGTCGATCGATTCTATTACAGATCCAAATAAAGTCGTCAACTATCCAACTGAATTCCTTAACTCACGCTATTTTCCAGAAATGCCGTCGCACAATTTGCAGTTCAAATTAGGATCGGTTATACTTATGTTACCCAACCTTAACCATCCAAGAATTCGTAATGGAACAAGACTAGCTGTTAAAAGTCTGATGAAGCACCTGATTCCAAGGCTATGCAAACATGTATAAGGCTATATCTACACCTACATGTTTCAATGTACATCTACACGAGGATCAGTAACGCGGGTTGGGCCAGCTAAGTCATCTTTTTTTCTAGGTAGGACGAAGTCTACCGGGTCAGCTAGTTCATTATTAAAATTACATTATACATATTCCAAACAATCGACGGGGTAATGCCACTTGACAATAATTGCACATTGATTACCTAGTAAATTCCCTCATCTGCAGAACATGGAAGAACAGTCAACTCGCGGAAACGTGAACTAATTATTGTTGATGGTGTTCACGTTTACGATTTCGTTCACGTTTTCCAATACTGAAATTTTAAAACAGGCAGTGCTGTTTTATAGCTGTAACGAAGTTCTATTAATATATGCGAGACCGAGTAACTTATTTTGTGTAAAGAATAACTGAAATTCGTGGTCGATTGGCGGAAATGTTGCAATTATATACAGGTATAATAGAAAAGGTCAGTTACATTTTATTAGAGACCTGTGTCTAGACAACATGGTATTCAACTTTCTGGGTCGTTCATGCTTTAGAATGTACACGTTTCCGCGAGTTTACTGTATATTGTATTGGATTTAATATATTCTATTAAGAGTAAAATTAATCAAAAATTAAACAAAAATATATTTGAAAGTGGTTTTTGGGGGTGTACTCGCTTGAGTACAATAGGAATATCCAGTACAAACTCCACCTATTTTTTTTACTTTATTGTGGGTAATAAGTAAATGACAGTAAAGATTAATACAGTCGGGCCTCGATTATCCGTGATCCGGTTAACTGGTAACCCCGATTGACCGTGATGGCCAAAGATCAGTCTATTGTATTTTGTTTGCAATATTTTCAAATTGTTTGCTTTGATTAATCGGGATTACCTCTATTATCCGTGATGGCAGAATTTTTTTTATTAACTTCAAATTCATACCATATAATAAACATTAAAACGGGGAATCCTCTTGTTTGCATACGATGAGTCAGAAGCAATTACAAGTGATTAGTTTAATATTGAAATTTGAGAAGTGCGGGTGGTTAGATCTAAATATATTTAGTATGGCATCGTTACCAGTGGCAAAAAAAACAAAGAAATATTTTAAATATTGAAGATAAAGTTAAAAGTCTCTTTCTCTAATTTGACAACTGCCCGGCACATCCAGACGTGCACGATTATAAGTCTAAATACGTTATTGTGAAATGTCCTTGATCCAACCGATGGATCAGGGTGAAATATGGAGTTTTAAATGCCATTATCGTAAAACTATAGTACAAAAACTAGTGTCATCAAATAATAGAGAAGATTTTAAGAAAGAATTTAATATAAAGAAAGCCTTGTGGTCCATTGTCAATGATTGGGACGCTGTTACTTCCGAAGTTTTGAAAGACGCTTGGAATAATTTGCTCTGCCCAGATAATGAAGGTGTGTAGGCATATCGAATACGCTCGAGAATGTGGCACAAAGAATCAATATTACTGATGACTTTACCACAGAGGATATAGAGACATGGCTCAAATGTGATCAAAATGCCTCCCAATTTGCTGTTTTGTCAGATGAAGGAATTATAAGCATGGCAAACAGTAACTCGGATGAACCTGAGCGAGTCAATGGATTGGAAGACACTGATGAAGACAATGTAATTGTTTCAGAAACCACTTTAAAAGAAGCGATAGAGGCATATAGCACATTGTTGGATTTGCTGGATAACCCTGGTTGTTCCGGAATTACATATCAGGATTAAATTCACATCCAAGAAAAACTTATAAAAGAAAATTATAAGTTGAAAAATATTACACAAACTCTACTTTTTTAAGAAATTGTATTCTTTTTTTGCCTGATGTTTTCAGTAGAAAATTTAATGTATACATACTTATTTAATTTAAAAATGTACATAAACTTCTTCTATTTCTTAATGTAAATATGTATGTATACCAATGTTCACTTGTTAAAAAATAAAAATTTCAAAAAAAACTATATAATCAAAATTGTTATTCGTTTAACCGGGAAAATCGATTATCCGTAATGCTTAAATATAATGTTTATTTAGCTACAAAAAAAAATGAAAAATGATTCGACGTGAAACTTCAAAAGAAGCATTCTTTTTCGACGCAAAATGTGACATTACACAATTCACAAATGTAACGGATTCTGCTGTGACAAATTTCACGCCTTTCTATACATTTTTGGAATTGATTTCCGGAAGATGGTGCTATAGACAATTTTGTTGATCTTTTTGGTTCTAAAAATCTAACATGATAATTTCGCAATACATTCCCATCATCTTCTTTTCTTAGTCTGTGTTACAGCGTGTACTTGGAGGAATAATAGCGAAGTCAAAATTGTCCATATCTTCATCGCTTATGAATCCAGTAGCATCAGCAAGGTTTTTCAAGCTTTTATCGTAAAACATGTTAACATCCATACTCTCGAATCTATTTAACAAATATACATCAATTTTCCCATTGTACTGAAGCGAGTACACTTAGTTCTGATGCACAAAAGGTAGGCCACAAATGTACCGTTACACTTTATATACATTGTTAACAATGTAAACAAACAGTACGATAATTGTGAAAAAATATGAAACATATGTATTATACAGTGCTTCCAATTCGTTAATATTTCTGTACTCAAGCGAGTACAGTGGGAAGGAATTGGTTAATCAAATTTTGACTTTTATTTTGTACACTAGTTTCATTACCCATGTAACATTTCTTTCAACGGCTTCTGGCAACACCTACCATTGCGTTACACGTACAATTAATTTTTGCCAGTGAACATTTTTTGTACTTCAATTACTTCCGAAGAATTATTTATTGACAATAATGCACACACATTTCCCCAAATGCATGCTTTGAAAATTTGTGGTGTTGCCAACATTGTGTTTTTGTTTACTGCTCCGGACGGCAACAATTCTGGAGAAGTTTCTTGCGATGACATTTTTCAAATTAACTCGCTGATGCACTTGTAGACCCTCAGTTTTTTTTCAGATAATTTTTGACTGCCAACAAATTAATTTTATGTGCAATGGCAGGGTAAAAAAGTGTGTGTTCTCGGAACAATTACTGCCAATGGCTGGTTTATACCAACTCTGTTTTTACCACCTGTTAATTATTTGCAAATATTGGCAGCACTGACAGTCGGCATTATTCAGACGCAAATACGATTATTCATTTCATTTTAATTATATCTAAAACATTACTCTGGAATAAATATGGTTGAACAAATGGAGGTGGATAACGGAAAAGAAAATGGTAGTTCAGGTGTTGAGCTCACAGAGACTGAAAATGAACTATATGACCGACAAATACGTTTGTGGGGCTTGGAATCTCAAAAGAGACTTCGTACAGCAAGAGTGCTAATTTCTGGATTAAATGGCATAGGAGCTGAAGTAACAAAGAACATTATATTATCTGGCGTACACGCTGTTAAGTTGAACGACGATCAAATAGTAACGGAAGAGGACTTCTGTTCTCAATTCCTAGCGCCTCGCTCTTCGTTGGGTACCAATCGAGCAGAAGCTTCAATTGAACGAGCAAAGGCTTTAAATCCCATGGTTGAAATATCTGCCGATACAGGGTCATTACAGGAGAAGAATAAGGAATATTTCAGTCAATTTGACGTAGTCGTTGTCATTGGTGCACTTAACAGTGAACTATTGCGAATTGATAATATTTGCCGTACAAATAACATTAAATTCTTTGCTGGAGACGTGTGGGGTATGTTTGGATACAGTTTTGCTGACTTGAAAGAACACAATTTTGTGGAGTAAGGGAATAGTAATTAATCACAACCACCATTATAATTAATATATTTTATTTTAGAGACACCGTAAAACATAAAATTATTTCAAAGCCTAATGAGAAAACAAAAACTGAATTGGTAACAACAACAGTACAGCGTGAACTTAAATTCCCTCCGTACGAGGCAGTTATCAAATTTGATGTGAGTACGCCAGCATTCCTAAAGAAACTGAAAAGGACAGGACCCGGATTCATGCTGCTACGAATATTGCAAAATTTTCGAGAGATCCATACTCGTGATCCTTCATATAAATCGAGAGATGAAGACGTGAAAGAGCTAATACGCATTCGAGACGAATTAAACTGCTCTGAATATGTAACTGCAGAGTATTTTGAATACATTTTTAGCCAAATATCTCCAGCTGCAGCTGTAGTAGGTGGTGTGTTGGCACAAGAAATAATAAAGGTAGTGACAAAAAAGGAATCTCCCCACTACAATGTATTCCTGTTTGATCCTGAGACTTGTTGTGGATTTATTGAATGTATTGGTGCAGACTAACCATTAACTTTTATATATTAAAAACTGAATAAAAAAAGACTTATTTAAAAAAATTTACGGTCTCGCATAAAAACTGATGTTGCCGACGTTATTTATAGTAATTTAAATTTTTGTAAAATATTTACAATGATGTTTCTGCATGTGATTGTATTTTTTGGAATGTGCTCTATAAAACAGTAGTTCTCGTTCAAACACAGAACTAAAGCGTATGTATATCTAACATATCCCAATAACTGGAGCAATAAAAGTTGTGGTAGATTCCGAGATATTCTGCACCTTCTCCCTCTCAAAGATTTTATAGTGGATGAAACATTTTTCCACTCAACGTGGAAAAACAGCTTCCACTTCATCAAGAAATTCGATGTCGTTTTAAAAATGTAGCTAACCCGCAAACAGAAAAACAGCTGTCATGCTTGTTGACAAACGATACTGTCGTTTTGGCCATACGTAGTCCCGGACTTACAGCAGGGTATACATCTTTACATTCTATAACCATATTGAAGTAATTAACAATGAACTCTATGGGTCTCCGAATGGAGGTGCATCTTCGGATGTACAACCCTTCCTAAAGCAGCTCTTACACAGGAATACATGTCTGTAGACATGTTTGATGGCAACATTTTTCGTTTTACTATCACACTGTCGGACGCTGACGGCATAGTTCAGTACGCACACATTTTTGAAGCGAAAGCATGGCAATGAATCTGAAAGTTGTAGCGGGTGTTGTTAATTTTTAATATTTTATTGTGGTACAAATCAGATGTTATCGGCCACATCTGTGGCAACCTTTAATACTTTTGTGTAATCTCTTTCCAGAAACTCACGTTATTAAAAGACCCATTGTTTTGACAAATATATTTCGTATTTACACGATACGCGCACATCAAACTCACGAAGCGAACTGAATTTGTATATGAAGTATGTCAGACACGCTGTTAGACGAGTATGTTGGTATGTGACAGACATCAGCAAATCAAAAAATATTGAGTACGATTCGGATATAGGGCGATAAATGTAAAAATGGTAGTGGCAGCTCCCGCGCCACTGATCGCTAGATTTTAAACCGCTGATAAGCGAATGGTTCCTGGCTATATTAGTAGATAATTGTACATATACTATTGACACAGTAATTAATACGAAAAAGTGATTAAAAACGCTAAATCTCCTATAATTACGAACCGATCTCATGGTTTTTTTTTTAAAGGATTTTACTGTTCCATTGGAATTGTCATAGACTATATTAGATCATGATCTGTCCATGCACTTTAACAATATGATCCGCCATATCTCACGAACTATTTGAGGTATGGAATTATGTTTTAGTACAGAAAGCTATATCTGATGTAACGATATTCACGAAATTTTCATACTGTGACTTGGCACCGCTCATACTCCGTGCAATTTAGAGGTATGATGGTTTAAATGATATTGTTACCTAAGCAAATATATCCTGAGATATTAGGTAAAGTGCCACGCCCCTTAAAAAAACATTTCTACAGTAATGATGTAGATAAACATGCCATTTTTTCCAGTGTGTTTGATCCGAAGTCATCATCCAAAACAATTTAAAGATTTAATTTAGAGTGTACTGCTCCAATGATGGGCAATGTCTAAGTGTACTTTTTCACGGCACGACAGCATCCACGCAGCAGATTAATGACAAGTAGTCGTAACTTCGACATAGTTGTAGCTAATGAATTCGTATACACATAGTCAACCATCAAATAACACAAAATATCTTATTTAGGACATTTCATGAGAATTCAAAAATAGAAGGAAATAATATTGCTAAATATTATTCAAGATTGGACGCACTATAGCGAAGCAAACTTATCTGCTGCAAGAAATCGAGAAATAAGAAATAAATAGCATACTCTATCAACACACACTGTAAACACCAGGCAAACGATTTAATTAAGAATTATATTGTATTATCGTTTACACCCGGACCGGATATGCATTAGCAATAAGTAATAGACAAAACCCCGACAATTCATTTCTGTTAAAATTGTATTCGAAATGAATGCACGTTCAACTTTTGAACTGATTAAATAAAAAATATGTATATTTTTTGAAAACACACATAATATTACCCAAATACATATTTTATAATTATTATTTTGTATTCTCCTTTAGACGACAAGCAAGGCTTCGTTCAAAACATATCTGGAATCTGCATTGGGATACACCGTCTATGGAATATTTACCAAATAATCCTTTACTGTGGCTGGATCTAAACGTTTGAAACCATTTCGATCGCAAATACCAACTTCAATATTGTCCGAGGTCATTTTTCCTTCAAATCCTTCCTTTAATGTTAGTATAGCGGTGTGTACAGCATCATCCAACTCCAAATCTTCGCTATAACTGTTAATAATATACATGGTAGAGTAATTCATTTGTGTAATGAGTCGGTATGCTTACCGTTTTTCCAAAAATGTTTTACCATTAACTGCGTTTTTACCCATTGCAGTAGCCTTCCAAGCAAAGTACGCTCCAGATGGATCGCACTGAAACAAGTAAGGGCGATCAGAGTCCCATCCGCATATCAATAGCGAAACTCCAAAAGGTCGCACGCCACTAAAAGGTAATACAAATATATTCGTTAAATCAAGTGTAAATTACAAACAATGAAAAATCGGATTCGGCCAAATCTAGAATACAGATAAGTATAAATCCATGGATTTCAATACGATAGTTTTGCAAATACAGCCTTATACTTTATACTTTTTATTTAATATTTGATAGTCCAATATTTAAATCATAGTAGGCCGTGATTTGTTGTTTTTTCGATTGTTCGTCATCGAATAGAAGGTAGGCGCAATGGCCCAACAACATAAACAGCCCTTGGTATTTCAGCTTATATTATTGTGCCAGGATTGTTCCTTGAGCCGTTAAAATTTCTCAGTCAGAAAATATTGTTCTTTATGGCGTTCCATCAATATGTTATTTGAAGAAAACATATTTACTTGAAGAAAACCAACAACATATTTCGAAATGTTGTATAATTTTAGCACATACGATAAATATTATTCAATAGCACACCATGAGAATACCCTGAAATATTTCGGGATACTGAAAAAACATCCTAGTCGGGACATACTGCTTGCCGACTTCGACCAGCTGGTGTTTATCGATAGAAGCATTATCGGAAAAATAGAATATATCATTGATGATAGTAATGGGTACCATACACTATGCCAGCATGCTGACGCAATCAAGTGATTCTGCCAGCCCATGTACCGTGAATGTGCTTGCGGTGTGATTACAACAGCTGATGGTGTAGTATCTAACCTGATACCACTCCACAGTAGACATTAATCCAGGAACTGCTATCTGCCACAAGGACTGATATGCAATACAGCAGAATCGCATATTCTATACAATTAGTATTCCTCCTAATGCGTACTTTTCGTTTGGCCGTAAGTAGGATATTTAACTTATTGTTGATAACGTATTATAATTCGTAATGCGAAGCATCAATAGTTCCCCTATTGATCTTGCAATGTGTGGTGTTGGTATATACTTACCCTGTTTGAGTGTATTCTTGCATTAAAGTAGCTACACGTTGTACCAATTGAGCTACAGGTATGGGTTCTTTATAGGTAAGGTAGTAGTTTTGAGCAAGCTTTCGTGCTTGTTTAACTAGTAGTCGGTAGTCTGGACCCATTCCTGAATATATCATACCAATGTGGCCGGTAATCATTTCGACTCTATTGACACTGTGTTCTTCATACAAATTTGATTTGTGCTTGTTTTCAGTTGCAATAACAACACCATTGGACGCTATAATATTAAAGTACTTATAATTACAACTCTAAATATATGCATCGATATTTGCTTACCCATTATTCCGACAGAAGGAGCACCTGCAGATACAGCGGCTAATGCATACTCCAACTGAACCAATTTCCCCGAAGGACTGAAACAAATTTGGAGGTTTTTGAAAGGTTATGTGCTTTTGCTATTATTATGACGAAGCTCCATTTCGTATTCCATTTTCCTTAACAGTAGAAATATATACCTGAATGTCGTCAGTGAAAAACTATAACGTTCTGAAGCCATTTGAATATATCCACTAAATACAATGTCTATGTTGAAATCCCACAAAACAGACCTAACATTCGTAAACTAAAAATGACACAGCAAAGCTGTGAGCTAGAGTTGCCAACTTCAATAAAAAATAATTTTAAGTGCTGCCAATACGAAGGCTTACCTAAACAATTGAGCGTCGTAGAGATGATAGCCATCTTTGTAATTCGCCTATTTCTCGGAGGGTATAGAAAAATTTTCGTACGCACGAAAAACAATTTATCAAATTTAACTTAAAGTATTGACAGTATCAACATGATAAATACTTAACAGACCGATAATACATATAATTTGTTGACGTGTACATATGCGTATAAACTTCTCATCGTATGTCATGTGATGCTATAGTTTTCGCTTCACTACTATATTAGCGTAGTGTTCAATTACTCTAATCCATTCTTTGTACATTTTTCGTTAATCATCTTTTGTTATTGTATTAAACAATATGAAATTAGTTACTTTGAAGAATTACATTATTTTCTTTATTTTACAAATGATAACTTTCGTTTTTTTTTTGTTTTGTTTACATACTAGTTTCACATGTCAGAACATTACAACAATATAATAGAGGTTCCAGATAAATGTCAAAAACCTCCGAATTTTGTGGCAGTTTTGGTACATCTCTTGCTTATCGATCCTCGAAAATCGTAAGTACTCACTACGGGAGGAAAGTCATCGTGAAATCAGATCAAAGCCATGTAAAAATTGTCTAGCCGGGTTGACATTAGATCATGGTCAGTTAGTTATCACTAGGGCAAGGAATCTCATGCAAATGCATGTTTTTACTAGGCATCCTAAAACGGAAACGGTTAAGCTATCTTTGCGAATCGTGAAATTTCCTTTAAAACGGCATTAAATCGTTTTTGCATATTTTGCTAAAAATATCCGTTTTTGCATATTTTAGCGCATTTTACAATAAACGCGTTTTTTTTTGGAATATTTTCAAATATTATGCCCAGAACATTGAAACATTTGGCGAAGTAGTAAAAGAGCTTGACGATTACGATTCAATATCGATTAAAATCGTGAAAGAACTGTTTGACTTGCCTTCTCTCAAATCTCAACTGATTTTTGTTCATAGCAATTATGGGTTTTTATGCGAAGTAATATACAAATTAGAAGGACGAAATTCGTTGAAAGATGCCGTCGATTTAATAAATAATTCTGTGGCCAAAAAATTATTTAAAAATTAAACAATGATCTCTTAAAAAATGAAGGTTTCCTTGAAATAAGGAAACTTGCAGAAATTTTGGAATTTGATGAAAATTCTTCGCAAACCAATTATACTATAAAAGAAGTGTGTGCTTTTAAATATGCTCCTCTAACATCTGTTGATGTTGAGCGCTCCTTTTCTTTGTACAAGAACTTTTTAAGACCTAATCGGGAAAGCTTTGTGTTTGAAAACCTTAAAAAGAACTTTTTTGTTTACGCCAATAACGCAATAAATTAAAATTGATCACTCTTATATGTACTGAATTGCTATAATTTTAATTAAATTAAATTTAACTTAATTTAATTTTTTTTTCGAATTTATGGTTTTATTTTTCTTTATACTAATTTTATATGTACATATATTAAATGAATTGTTTTCAGCCTTTTTTGTTAAATTACTTGCAATATTTTTTTTTAAAATAAAATATTCAAAAAATATTTTTAATTGCATATTTTCTGTGTTTTTATTTTCTTCTAATTTTTCTAATTTTAAATCCATGTTTTATGCGCATATTTTCGATTTTTTAGTGCATGTTTTATGCGCATATTTTCGATTTTTTAGTGCATGAGATTCCTTGCCCTAGTTATCACATAATATCGTGTACAGCGACCTGAATTGTGGAATATTACTATTATCAGTAACATAATCTAAAAACAGGTGAAATATAACATTTAAAGTAAACGGGGTTCTTTTGCGGCCAAAGAGAACGGTCGTAACAATATTGGCTCGCGAAAAAAATAGGCAGAGAGTATGCGAATAGACGCTATTTGATTAAACAAATAAATCGTAGGAATTGTTTGAAGTTTTTATAAGTCTTCACTTTTAATGGATTCAAACAGTTTCACCAAATTGTGTTAACAAAAAGAAGGAATTTTTCCATTATTGAAAGTGAAACAAAGAAGCTTTACAAGCAAGACGCAAGCCTTAAGCCCCAAGTAGTCAACCAGTAAAATACAGGGATTGTACAAAGCGGCCGGGGGTTAACATCAAAATCAAAAAATACGTCTGTTTGTTTGTGCTCTTCCAAAAACCAACACTACCAAAAACTGCGAAATAGCAATCGCAGTGAATAACTTTTTTCAATCACAGTGACGAACTGTGATTTTTCAATCACTGTACAGTCTGCTATTTTTTGCACAGCACTACTACTTGGGGCTTTGGTCTCTCCCAATGGCAAAACCGCAGACACTATTGTTGAGTGAGGGCTCGAAATGCATATTTCGAAACAAACGCGGAAGCAAAAAATGCAGAAGAGAAAACGTCAGAGCACGAAACAGAGCTCAGACTCCCGCTTATAACATAAGAAATCAATTGAATTTCATGTAAAATCATTTCGAAATATACATACAAGTTTCTTCATACATATGTTAAAATTTTTGCGCGCAAAACAATATATGTAATCTTTATTTCTATCAATCCTGGTAATGCTTTTCATATTGTGCATATAAAGACAGACATAAAAGAAACATAAATCGCGCTATATTCAACCATTTTAACGATAGAAATGAAAACGATTATACCTACAGAGTGGAGAGTAGCAAGGGAGGTGTAGTTGTCCTTAAGGGAATAACATCATTTGTACGAGTTGATTCCGTCAAAAAAGAAAACTTTTGTGTGTAGTCTGTGGTTAACATCCTTCAAGCGGCTATTATACAAGCGTACAAGTATGATGGCATGCAAAAAAACATTGTCTAATAGCATTTATGTCGTTTACGATAGACATGTTTGTTGGTTTTCTTAAATCTGTCGCATACTAACAAACTCATTTAATAGCGTGTCTGTCACACAAATACAGTTCGCTTTATGACGTTGATGTGCGCGTATCGTGTAATATACGAAAAATATTTGTGAATAATAAAGTGAGTATCGTGGATAAGTTTATAGATGAATATAAAACCTTACCACAGTTGTGGCAGATACAATATGATTTGTACCACAACAAACAATTAAAAATTAACGGGTACAACCAATTAAAAGAAAAACTAATTGAAATAGAAAAACATCCAACCATTGTCTAATACCATGTATGTCGTTTACGACAGACATGTTTGTTGGTTTTCTTAAATTTGTAAAATCCAGTTCAATGCGAAAATTGCAAAGGTAACGGGCACAAAAAAAACGTATTGCACTACGATATAATTTGTACAGACTTCGGTATAATTAAATCAGACCACTCTCCTGTGCTATTTCTTCTCCACGAGGAATCTGTACCTATAGACGAACCCCACAAGAGTAACATCACCAAATACTAATTGGTTGAAATATCGGAAGTACGTTAGTAGTCATAAAGATCCATATATTTAGGGAGTTCACATAGTGCTATATAGTATTATTTATCATATGTGCTAAAATTATACAACAGTTTATTTATGTAAATCTATTTTACGACAATACAACCTCAGCATTAGGTTTTTTTTACGGCTAGTGCGCCTTCCACTAGTGTATAAGGGCAGTTGTACTGATTATAAAAATCGTAATTATTAGTCATTTGCATGCAAGCCCAATTTTTTTGATTATTTTTTTTTTAATTTTTGTAGACAGATCACAATCTGTATTCTGATTTAAAATTGACGTTTTACTTTTAGAGATATACAGGTTTTAAAATGTTGCAAAACACATAGTTAGTATTTCGTGTCGTATTATCACATTTTAGCGGTGATAAGAAATCTCCTTATTGGATCAACATCTACCAATTAATTTTCACGATAAATAAATTGTAAAATTTTGCAAATAAGATTTTGCAGTAACTCATCAATTATAAATTTAAAATATGTTTTGTATATAAATTTATTTTAAACGTAATTGCTGATCACGTGTCTTTAACTTGTTAAAAATCGCTCTGTCGGTTCTATGGATGAAAAACTGGAATCAAATAATAAATCTACTATTTCTATTAGCAACACCAATAGTTTCCCATGCTTCACATCCGATGAAATTAAATCTCCTTTCATAAGAGGAAGAAAATTTGTAAAGCACAAAACCTCCCTAGCTGTTATTTTTAAGTTGTATGATTGAAGTCCATAAGGAGAGGCTGCGAAATAGTTCCTAATTCAATATTTCCAAACTGAAATTTTTTTCTGCTGTTAATAATGTCTAATTAAATAATTTTGTCATTTACTAAACCCAAGATTATGTTGCAAATATCATATCGCACCTGTTCAACAAAAGGGTATTAACTCAAAATTTTGAAATTTTTATTAACAAACAATACATAATGATCAACTCCACCCACTGTAAAAATCTCCTATTATTTTGTCTACTCTTTCGGCAAAAAATACCGTATATCACTCTTAATGTCTTCGGAGTAACTACTTTTGTGTTTCAGGTACTTAGATCGCGGTTTTTTCAACAAAAGAGTAGTATTGCGAATTGTTCCCTTTTTATGTTATAACGGTAACCAGAGTCACGTAGCATATATTTTGTGTTGTTATTAAGGGAACCAAGGTAAAGTAATGATGAAATAGTTAACTTTTATAATTAGATCAGCCCAAAAAACTATATTTAGCTGTTTTACAGCATCACATCATCAAAGGACAAACGCAGTACACATTGCTATTCAAATGATAGGTGCAATGTATGCAACATCCTTGTGGAATATAGTGTCGTTTTCAACGAGAAAATTCCCGAGGATTCGCGTAGTCAAATATTTAATAAGTATTGGTCTACAGGCGATTTACAATGACCGATAGAGTTTATAGTAAGCCATACAAGCAAAATACAGGTACTCTTGCACTCAAGACATTCGCGTATTAAATAACGCATTTTTCTTGGATATAAATTCAAAATTTAAAATCCAAATGCAAAAATTTTTGTAAAGCAACGCTTGACAAAAGTGACAGTCATATCCACCGTTTTAAAAAAAGGGGCTAAGAAGGCTTTGTAGAAATCGACCTGCGAGGAACACATAATAATCATGCGAAAGTGAGCTATGAAATTATGAACAGTGTAAGGCAGTTTATTAAAATTATACCAAATGTTGAGTCCCATTACTTATGTGCCAGAACAATCCGCGAGTATATTGAAAGTGGAAAAAGTATTGGAGACATATATATGGACTATAAAGAACAGCGTAACTCAAAAAATGTAGACCCTGTAAGTAGAATTATGTTCTACAGAATATTTAAGGAAGAGTTCAACATATCATTTTTTACACCCAAAAAACATCAATGTGATCTTTGAGAATCTTTCTTAAATTCTGATGATAATGGTAAAAAAGATTTAAACGAGGTTTACACATTACATCTAAAAGAAAAAGAACTATGTAGAAAAAAAGGACAAGGACAGACAGTTCTTCCATTATCAAAAGGATTTTCTTTATTATAAAAGCAATATAAACGCTACAATTCAACCATTTCCGACCTTGAAGCTAAAAATGTGGACTGCTGGAAAAAAGATTTAAGCGAGGTTTACACATTGCATCTAGAATAAAAAGAACTATGTAGAGAAAAAAGGACCTGGATAAGGACAGACAGTTCTTCCATTATCAAAAGGATTTTCTTTATTATAAAAGCAATATAAACGCTACAATTCAACCATTTCCGACCTTGAAGCTAAAAATATGGACTGCTTTTCATGGACCGAAGCTGAAGGAAGGTGTGGATCTATTGAAATTCAAACATGTGTTCTTTTGTATATTAAAAATCTTGTGGAAAAATCAGAAATTGCTCAAGAGTTTATCTAATTTTTTGTACAGTAGTAAAATGCGTGTTTGAAGCTTGTAGCAAGTAAAGCTTATTTCCTTCTACACAAGGCTTATCTGAATGTAAATATAAGTCATTTGGTATTACTATTACCTATTTGGATATACGCAATAACGTGTTAGCATTCACTGTCATGGATCATCTTCATAATCTTTTAAAAAATGCGATAGACGACTCCAACATAATAATATTCAATGTTTCTGTTTTTTTTATTTTGGTACAATGAAGGAATTTTTGGTCTAATTTTTTCGTCGAAGTTGCACAATTTAAAATTTTGAAAAACCATCACTGATGAGAATGTGTGAAATTTTGTTTATGCATGTACATTAGGGATGCAAAAGATGATGCAGTTGTACTTTTTTGGTACGTTTTCTTCATTTTTCAAATTTAATATAATTTATAAATGTTAGATCTCACACAGAATACTTAAGTATTGTTTGGAGTCCCATTTATGAGAACGCTATTAAATGTATTGAAAAAATTCAAAAACGCTTTACGAGAAAAACGCCTCGTACGAAAATCGTTGTCAGTTACTCGGTATTCAAAAACTGTCAGATCGAAGAAAATTCCAAGGAATAATTTGTATAAAAGATATAATAGATTCATGTATTGTTTCACCAGAATTGCTAGCCATTCTACTATTTCACATACCTTCACGTTCATTAAGGGAAAACCATTTATTTGCTGCACCATTTCACAGAACTAATTACGGAATGAATGAACCATTAAGTAGATGCTTACGGTTATTTAATTTTGTTGCTAATAATTAAGAAGCGTCGGGCGCGGTTAGTACTTAGATGAGGGACCGCTTGGGAACACCGCGTGTTGTTGGCATTGCCCAACTTTTTCATTTTTTTTTTTGTTTAGCTGCCGCTCTTTTTTTTTTTTTTTATTTTTTTTTTAAAGTAATTTTTCTTCTGAAATGTCCTAGCGGTGGCGCTGAAAAATAAACACACACACGTATGTACGTACCAACATTTTCACGAACTAACCAAAGTCACACAATAAAGTGAAAAATAAGCCACATCTCTTTGCCAACGACCATACCACGCTGAGTACATCGGTTCTCGTCCGATCACCGAAATTAAGCAGCGTCGGGCGCGGTTAGTACTTAGATGGGGGACCGCTTGGGAACACCGCGTGTTGTTGGCATTGCCCAACTTTTTCTTTTTTTTTCTTAGCTGCCGTAACTTTTTTTTTTTTCTTTTAAAAAAGTAATTTTTCTTCAAACATCGAAAAACAAAGTAACAGCAGAGTGGTTCTGTTATTTTCAATACGTCTCACGTTTGAAGTAGTATGTCCCAGCAGTTGGGCTCAAAAATAAACACGACCTAGTGTATGTACGTACCAACATTTTCACGAACGAACCAATGTCACACAATAAAGTGTAAAATAAGCCACATCTCTTTGCCAACGACCATACCACGCTGAGTACATCGGTTCTCGTCCGATCACCGAAATTAAGCAGCGTCGGGCGCGGTTAGTACTTAGATGGGGGACCGCTTGGGAACACCGCGTGTTGTTGGCATTGCCCAACTTTTTCTTTTTTTTTCTTAGCTGCCGTAACTTTTTTTTTTTTCTTTTAAAAAAGTAATTTTTCTTCAAACATCGAAAAACAAAGTAACAGCAGAGTGGTTCTGTTATTTTCAAAACGTCTCACGTTTGAAAAATTCTGTCCTGGCAGTGGCGCTGAAAAATAAACACGACCTAGTGTATGTACGTACCAACATTTTCACGAACGAACCAATGTCACACAATAAAGTGTAAAATAAGCCACATCTCTTTGCCAACGACCATACCACGCTGAGTACATCGGTTCTCGTCCGATCACCGAAATTAAGCAGCGTCGGGCGCGGTTAGTACTTAGATGGGGGACCGCTTGGAAACACCGCGTGTTGTTGGCATTGTCCAACTTTTTCTTTTTTTTTGTTTAGCGCTGCTCTTTTTTTTTCTAAAGTAATTTTTCTTCAAACATCGAAAAACAAAGTAACAGCAGACTGGTTCTGTTATTTTCAAAACGTCTCACGTTTGAAAAATTCTGTCCTGGCAGTGGCGCTGAAAAATAAACACGACCTAGTGTATGTACGTACCAACATTTTCACGAACGAACCAATGTCACACAATAAAGTGTAAAATAAGCCACATCTCTTTGCCAACGACCATACCACGCTGAGTACATCGGTTCTCGTCCGATCACCGAAATTAAGCAGCGTCGGGCGCGGTTAGTACTTAGATGGGGGACCGCTTGGGAACACCGCGTGTTGTTGGCATTGCCCAACTTTTTCTTTTTTTTTCTTAGCTGCCGTAACTTTTTTTTTTTTCTTTTAAAAAAGTAATTTTTCTTCAAACATCGAAAAACAAAGTAACAGCAGAGTGGTTCTGTTATTTTCAAAACGTCTCACGTTTGAAAAATTCTGTCCTGGCAGTGGCGCTGAAAAATAAACACGACCTAGTGTATGTACGTACCAACATTTTCACGAACGAACCAATGTCACACAATAAAGTGTAAAATAAGCCACATCTCTTTGCCAACGACCATACCACGCTGAGTACATCGGTTCTCGTCCGATCACCGAAATTAAGCAGCGTCGGGCGCGGTTAGTACTTAGATGGGGGACCGCTTGGGAACACCGCGTGTTGTTGGCATTGTCCAACTTTTTCTTTTTTTTTGTTTAGCTGCCTATCCTTTTTTTTTTAAAAAGTAATTTTTCTTCAAACATCGAAAAACAAAGTAACAGCAGAGTGGTTCTGTTATTTTCAAAACGTCTCACGTTTGAAGAATTCTGTCCTGGCAGTGGCGCTGAAAAATAAACACTACCTAGTGTATGTACGTACCAACATTTTCACGAACGAACCAAAGTCACACAATAAAGTGTAAAATAAGCCACATCTCTTTGCCAACGACCATACCACGCTGAGTACATCGGTTCTCGTCCGATCACCGAAATTAAGCAGCGTCGGGCGCGGTTAGTACTTAGATGGGGGACCGCTTGGGAACACCGCGTGTTGTTGGCATTGTCCAACTTTTTCTTTTTTTTTGTTTAGCTGCCGCTCTTTTTTTTTTTTTTTTTTTTTAAAAGTAATTTTTCTTCAAACATCGAAAAACAAAGTAACAGCAGAGTGGTTCTGTTATTTTCAAAACGTCTCACGTTTGAAGAATTCTGTCGTGGCAGTGGCGCTGAAAAATAAACACTACCTAGTGTATGTACGTACCAACATTTTCACGAACGAACCAAAGTCACACAATAAAGTGTAAAATAAGCCACATCTCTTTGCCAACGACCATACCACGCTGAGTACATTGGTTCTCGTCCGATCACCGAAATTAAGCAGCGTCGGGCGCGGTTAGTACTTAGATGGGGGACCGCTTGGGAACACCGCGTGTTGTTGGCATTGCCCAACTTTTTCTTTTTTTTTGTTTAGCTGCCGCTCTTTTTTTTTTTTTTTTTTTTTAAAAAGTAATTTTTCTTCAAACATCGAAAAACAAAGTAACAGCAGAGTGGTTCTGTTATTTTCAAAACGTCTCACGTTTGAAAAATTCTGTCCTGGCAGTGGCGCTGAAAAATAAACACGACCTAGTGTATGTACGTACCAACATTTTCACGATCGAACCAAAGTCACACAATAAAGTGTAAAATAAGCCACATCTCTTTGCCAACGACCATACCACGCTGAGTACATCGGTTCTCGTCCGATCACCGAAATTAAGCAGCGTCGGGCGCGGTTAGTACTTAGATGGGGGACCGCTTGGGAACACCGCGTGTTGTTGGCATTGTCCAACTTTTTCTTTTTTTTTGTTTAGCTGCCCCTCTTTTTTTTTTTAAAAAGTAATTTTTCTTCAAACATCGAAAAACAAAGTAACAGCAGAGTGGTTCTGTTATTTTCAAAACGTCTCACGTTTGAAAAATTCTGTCCTGGCAGTGGCGCTGAAAAATAAACACGACCTAGTGTATGTACGTACCAACATTTTCACGATCGAACCAAAGTCACACAATAAAGTGTAAAATAAGCCACATCTCTTTGCCAACGACCATACCACGCTGAGTACATCGGTTCTCGTCCGATCACCGAAATTAAGCAGCGTCGGGCGCGGTTAGTACTTAGATGGGGGACCGCTTGGGAACACCGCGTGTTGTTGGCATTGTCCAACTTTTTCTTTTTTTTTGTTTAGCTGCCCCTCTTTTTTTTTTTAAAAAGTAATTTTTCTTCAAACATCGAAAAACAAAGTAACAGCAGAGTGGTTCTGTTATTTTTAAAACGTCTCACGTTTGAAGAATTCTGTCCTGGCAGTGGCGCTGAAAAATAAACACGACCTAGTGTATGTACGTACCAACATTTTCACGAACGAACCAAAGTCACACAATAAAGTGTAAAATAAGCCACATCTCTTTGCCAACGACCATACCACGCTGAGTACATCGGTTCTCGTCCGATCACCGAATTTAAGCAGCGTCGGGCGCGGTTAGTACTTAGATGGGGGACCGCTTGGGAACACCGCGTGTTGTTGGCATTGCCCAACCTTTTCTTTTTTTTTGCTTAGCTGCCGAAACTTTTTTTTTTAAAAAAGTAATTTTTCTTCAAACATCGAAAAACAAAGTAACAGCAGAGTGGTTCTGTTATTTTCAAAACGTCTCACGTTTGAAAAATTCTGTCCTGGCAGTGGCGCTGAAAAATAAACACGACCTAGTGTATGTACGTACCAACATTTTCACGAACGAACCAAAGTCACACAATAAAGTGTAAAATAAGCCATATCTCTTTGCCAACGACCATACCACGCTGAGTACATCGGTTCTCGTCCGATCACCGAAATTAAGCAGCGTCGGGCGCGGTTAGTACTTAGATGGGGGACCGCTTGGGAACACCGCGTGTTGTTGGCATTGTCCAACTTTTTCTTTTTTTTTTGTTTAGCTGCCGCTCTTTTTTTTTTTTTTTAAAAAAGTAATTTTTCTTCAAACATCGAAAAACAAAGTAACAGCAGAGTGGTTCTGTTATTTTCAATACGTCTCACGTTTGAAGAATTCTGTCCTAGCAGTGGCGCTGAAAAATAAACACGACCTAGTGTATGTACGTACCAACATTTTCACGAACTAACCAAAGTCACACAATAAAGTGTAAAATAAGCCACATCTCTTTGCCAACGACCATACCACGCTGAGTACATCGGTTCTCGTCCGATCACCGAATTTAAGCAGCGTCGGGCGCGGTTAGTACTTAGATGGGGGACCGCTTGGGAACACCGCGTGTTGTTGGCATTGTCCAACTTTTTCTTTTTTTTTGTTTAGCTGCCCCTCTTTTTTTTTTAAAAAAGTAATTTTTCTTCAAACATCGAAAAACAAAGTAACAGCAGAGTGGTTCTGTTATTTTTAAAACGTCTCACGTTTGAAGAATTCTGTCCTGGCAGTGGCGCTGAAAAATAAACACGACCTAGTGTATGTACGTACCAACATTTTCACGAACGAACCAAAGTCACACAATAAAGTGTAAAATAAGCCACATCTCTTTGCCAACGACCATACCACGCTGAGTACATCGGTTCTCGTCCGATCACCGAATTTAAGCAGCGTCGGGCGCGGTTAGTACTTAGATGGGGGACCGCTTGGGAACACCGCGTGTTGTTGGCATTGTCCAACTTTTTCTTTTTTTTTGTTTAGCTGCCCCTCTTTTTTTTTTAAAAAGTAATTTTTCTTCAAACATCGAAAAACAAAGTAACAGCAGAGTGGTTCTGTTATTTTTAAAACGTCTCACGTTTGAAGAATTCTGTCCTGGCAGTGGCGCTGAAAAATAAACACGACCTAGTGTATGTACGTACCAACATTTTCACGAACGAACCAAAGTCACACAATAAAGTGTAAAATAAGCCACATCTCTTTGCCAACGACCATACCACGCTGAGTACATCGGTTCTCGTCCGATCACCGAATTTAAGCAGCGTCGGGCGCGGTTAGTACTTAGATGGGGGACCGCTTGGGAACACCGCGTGTTGTTGGCATTGCCCAACCTTTTCTTTTTTTTGCTTAGCTGCCGAAACTTTTTTTTTTAAAAAAGTAATTTTTCTTCAAACATCGAAAAACAAAGTAACAGCAGAGTGGTTCTGTTATTTTCAAAACGT
This sequence comes from Hydrotaea cyrtoneurina, assembly GCA_958296145.1. Classification (NCBI taxonomy): domain Eukaryota; kingdom Metazoa; phylum Arthropoda; class Insecta; order Diptera; family Muscidae; genus Hydrotaea; species Hydrotaea cyrtoneurina. Next base: position 43,072,747 of record OY282512.1, read on the forward strand.
CTCACGTTTGAAAAATTCTGTCCTGGCAGTGGCGCTGAAAAATAAACACGACCTAGTGTATGTACGTACCAACATTTTCACGAACGAACCAAAGTCACACAATAAAGTGTAAAATAAACCACATCTCTTTGCCAACGACCATACCACGCTGAGTACATCGGTTCTCGTCCGATCACCGAAATTAAGCAGCGTCGGGCGCGGTTAGTACTTAGATGGGGGACCGCTTGGGAACACCGCGTGTTGTTGGCATTGTCCAACTTTTTCTTTTTTTTTTGTTTAGCTGCCGCTCTTTTTTTTTTTTTTTTAAAAAGTAATTTTTCTTCAAACATCGAAAAACAAAGTAACAGCAGAGTGGTTCTGTTATTTTCAATACGTCTCACGTTTGAAGTAGTATGTCCCAGCAGTTGGGCTCAAAAATAAACACGACCTAGTGTATGTACGTACCAACATTTTCACGAACGAACCAAAGTCACACAATAAAGTGTAAAATAAACCACATCTCTTTGCCAACGACCATACCACGCTGAGTACATCGGTTCTCGTCCGATCACCGAAATTAAGCAGCGTCGGGCGCGGTTAGTACTTAGATGGGGGACCGCTTGGGAACACCGCGTGTTGTTGGCATTGCCCAACTTTTTCTATTTTTTGCTTAGCTGCCGTAACTTTTTTTTTTTTTTAAAAGTAATTTTTCTTCAAACATTGAAAAACAAAGTAACAGCAGAGTGGTTCTGTTATTTTCAAAACGTCTCACGTTTGAAGTAGTATGTCCCAGCAGTTGGGCTCAAAAATAAACACGACCTAGTGTATGTACGTACCAACATTTTCACGAACGAACCAAAGTCACACAATAAAGTGTAAAATAAGCCACATCTCTTTGCCAACGACCATACCACGCTGAGTACATCGGTTCTCGTCCGATCACCGAAATTAAGCAGCGTCGGGCGCGGTTAGTACTTAGATGGGGGACCGCTTGGGAACACCGCGTGTTGTTGGCATTGTCCAACTTTTTCTTTTTTTTTGTTTAGCTGCCGTAACTTTTTTTTTTTTAAAGTAATTTTTCTTCAAACATTGAAAAACAAAGTAACAGCAGAGTGGTTCTGTTATTTTCAATTCGTCTCACGTTTGAAGTAGTATGTCCTAGCAGTGGCGCTGAAAAATAAACACGACCTAGTGTATGTACGTACCAACATTTTCACGAACGAACCAAAGTCACACAATAAAGTGTAAAATAAACCACATCTCTTTGCCAACGACCATACCACGCTGAGTACATCGGTTCTCGTCCGATCACCGAAATTAAGCAGCGTCGGGCGCGGTTAGTACTTAGATGGGGGACCGCTTGGGAACACCGCGTGTTGTTGGCATTGTCCAACTTTTTCTTTTTTTTTTGTTTAGCTGCCGCTCTTTTTTTTTTTTTTTTTTTTAAAAAAGTAATTTTTCTTCAAACATCGAAAAACAAAGTAGCAGCAGAGTGGTTCTGTTATTTTCAATACGTCTCACGTTTGAAGTAGTATGTCCCAGCAGTTGGGCTCAAAAATAAACACGACCTAGTGTATGTACGTACCAACATTTTCACGAACGAACCAAAGTCACACAATAAAGTGTAAAATAAACCACATCTCTTTGCCAACGACCATACCACGCTGAGTACATCGGTTCTCGTCCGATCACCGAAATTAAGCAGCGTCGGGCGCGGTTAGTACTTAGATGGGGGACCGCTTGGGAACACCGCGTGTTGTTGGCATTGCCCAACTTTTTCTTTTTTTTGCTTAGCTGCCGTAACTTTTTTTTTTTTTTTAAAAGTAATTTTTCTTCAAACATTGAAAAACAAAGTAACAGCAGAGTGGTTCTGTTATTTTCAAAACGTCTCACGTTTGAAGTAGTATGTCCCAGCAGTTGGGCTCAAAAATAAACACGACCTAGTGTATGTACGTACCAACATTTTCACGAACGAACCAAAGTCACACAATAAAGTGTAAAATAAGCCACATCTCTTTGCCAACGACCATACCACGCTGAGTACATCGGTTCTCGTCCGATCACCGAAATTAAGCAGCGTCGGGCGCGGTTAGTACTTAGATGGGGGACCGCTTGGGAACACCGCGTGTTGTTGGCATTGTCCAACTTTTTCTTTTTTTTTGTTTAGCTGCCGTAACTTTTTTTTTTTTAAAGTAATTTTTCTTCAAACATTGAAAAACAAAGTAACAGCAGAGTGGTTCTGTTATTTTCAATTCGTCTCACGTTTGAAGTAGTATGTCCTAGCAGTGGCGCTGAAAAATAAACACGACCTAGTGTATGTACGTACCAACATTATCACGAACGAACCAAAGTCACACAATAAAGTGTAAAATAAGCCACATCTCTTTGCCAACGACCATACCACGCTGAGTACATCGGTTCTCGTCCGATCACCGAAATTAAGCAGCGTCGGGCGCGGTTAGTACTTAGATGGGGGACCGCTTGGGAACACCGCGTGTTGTTGGCATTGTCCAACTTTTTCTTTTTTTTTGTTTAGCTGCCGTAACTTTTTTTTTTTTAAAGTAATTTTTCTTCAAACATTGAAAAACAAAGTAACAGCAGAGTGGTTCTGTTATTTTCAATTCGTCTCACGTTTGAAGTAGTATGTCCTAGCAGTGGCGCTGAAAAATAAACACGACCTAGTGTATGTACGTACCAACATTATCACGAACGAACCAAAGTCACACAATAAAGTGTAAAATAAGCCACATCTCTTTGCCAACGACCATACCACGCTGAGTACATCGGTTCTCGTCCGATCACCGAAATTAAGCAGCGTCGGGCGCGGTTAGTACTTAGATGGGGGACCGCTTGGGAACACCGCGTGTTGTTGGCATTGTCCAACTTTTTCTTTTTTTTTGTTTAGCTGCCGTAACTTTTTTTTTTTTAAAGTAATTTTTCTTCAAACATTGAAAAACAAAGTAACAGCAGAGTGGTTCTGTTATTTTCAATTCGTCTCACGTTTGAAGTAGTATGTCCTAGCAGTGGCGCTGAAAAATAAACACGACCTAGTGTATGTACGTACCAACATTATCACGAACGAACCAAAGTCACACAATAAAGTGTAAAATAAGCCACATCTCTTTGCCAACGACCATACCACGCTGAGTACATCGGTTCTCGTCCGATCACCGAAATTAAGCAGCGTCGGGCGCGGTTAGTACTTAGATGGGGGACCGCTTGGGAACACCGCGTGTTGTTGGCATTGTCCAACTTTTTCTTTTTTTTTGTTTAGCTGCCGTAACTTTTTTTTTTTTAAAGTAATTTTTCTTCAAACATTGAAAAACAAAGTAACAGCAGAGTGGTTCTGTTATTTTCAATTCGTCTCACGTTTGAAGTAGTATGTCCTAGCAGTGGCGCTGAAAAATAAACACGACCTAGTGTATGTACGTACCAACATTATCACGAACGAACCAAAGTCACACAATAAAGTGTAAAATAAGCCACATCTCTTTGCCAACGACCATACCACGCTGAGTACATCGGTTCTCGTCCGATCACCGAAATTAAGCAGCGTCGGGCGCGGTTAGTACTTAGATGGGGGACCGCTTGGGAACACCGCGTGTTGTTGGCATTGTCCAACTTTTTCTTTTTTTTTGTTTAGCTGCCGTAACTTTTTTTTTTTTAAAGTAATTTTTCTTCAAACATTGAAAAACAAAGTAACAGCAGAGTGGTTCTGTTATTTTCAATTCGTCTCACGTTTGAAGTAGTATGTCCTAGCAGTGGCGCTGAAAAATAAACACGACCTAGTGTATGTACGTACCAACATTATCACGAACGAACCAAAGTCACACAATAAAGTGTAAAATAAGCCACATCTCTTTGCCAACGACCATACCACGCTGAGTACATCGGTTCTCGTCCGATCACCGAAATTAAGCAGCGTCGGGCGCGGTTAGTACTTAGATGGGGGACCGCTTGGGAACACCGCGTGTTGTTGGCATTGCCCAACTTTTTCTTTTTTTTGCTTAGCTGCCGTAACTTTTTTTTTTTTTTTTTAAAAGTAATTTTTCTTCAAACATTGAAAAACAAAGTAACAGCAGAGTGGTTCTGTTATTTTCAATACGTCTCACGTTTGAAGAATTCTGTCCTAGCAGTGGCGCTGAAAAATAAACACGACCTAGTGTATGTACGTACCAACATTATCACGAACGAACCAAAGTCACACAATAAAGTGTAAAATAAGCCACATCTCTTTGCCAACGACCATACCACGCTGAGTACATCGGTTCTCGTCCGATCACCGAAATTAAGCAGCGTCGGGCGCGGTTAGTACTTAGATGGGGGACCGCTTGGGAACACCGCGTGTTGTTGGCATTGCCCAACTTTTTCTTTTTTTTGCTTAGCTGCCGTAACTTTTTTTTTTTTTTTTAAAAGTAATTTTTCTTCAAACATTGAAAAACAAAGTAACAGCAGAGTGGTTCTGTTATTTTCAATACGTCTCACGTTTGAAGAATTCTGTCCTAGCAGTGGCGCTGAAAAATAAACACGACCTAGTGTATGTACGTACCAACATTATCACGAACGAACCAAAGTCACACAATAAAGTGTAAAATAAGCCACATCTCTTTGCCAACGACCATACCACGCTGAGTACATCGGTTCTCGTCCGATCACCGAAATTAAGCAGCGTCGGGCGCGGTTAGTACTTAGATGGGGGACCGCTTGGGAACACCGCGTGTTGTTGGCATTGCCCAACTTTTTCTTTTTTTTGCTTAGCTGCCGTAACTTTTTTTTTTTTTTAAAAAAGTAATTTTTCTTCAAACATCGAAAAACAAAGTAACAGCAGAGTGGTTCTGTTATTTTCAAAACGTCTCACGTTTGAAAAATTCTGTCCTGGCAGTGGCGCTGAAAAATAAACACGACCTAGTGTATGTACGTACCAACATTTTCACGAACGAACCAAAGTCACACAATAAAGTGTAAAATAAGCCATATCTCTTTGCCAACGACCATACCACGCTGAGTACATCGGTTCTCGTCCGATCACCGAAATTAAGCAGCGTCGGGCGCGGTTAGTACTTAGATGGGGGACCGCTTGGGAACACCGCGTGTTGTTGGCATTGTCCAACTTTTTCTTTTTTTTTTGTTTAGCTGCCGCTCTTTTTTTTTTTTTTTAAAAAAGTAATTTTTCTTCAAACATCGAAAAACAAAGTAACAGCAGAGTGGTTCTGTTATTTTCAATACGTCTCACGTTTGAAGAATTCTGTCCTAGCAGTGGCGCTGAAAAATAAACACGACCTAGTGTATGTACGTACCAACATTTTCACGAACTAACCAAAGTCACACAATAAAGTGTAAAATAAGCCACATCTCTTTGCCAACGACCATACCACGCTGAGTACATCGGTTCTCGTCCGATCACCGAATTTAAGCAGCGTCGGGCGCGGTTAGTACTTAGATGGGGGACCGCTTGGGAACACCGCGTGTTGTTGGCATTGTCCAACTTTTTCTTTTTTTTTGTTTAGCTGCCCCTCTTTTTTTTTTAAAAAAGTAATTTTTCTTCAAACATCGAAAAACAAAGTAACAGCAGAGTGGTTCTGTTATTTTTAAAACGTCTCACGTTTGAAGAATTCTGTCCTGGCAGTGGCGCTGAAAAATAAACACGACCTAGTGTATGTACGTACCAACATTTTCACGAACGAACCAAAGTCACACAATAAAGTGTAAAATAAGCCACATCTCTTTGCCAACGACCATACCACGCTGAGTACATCGGTTCTCGTCCGATCACCGAATTTAAGCAGCGTCGGGCGCGGTTAGTACTTAGATGGGGGACCGCTTGGGAACACCGCGTGTTGTTGGCATTGTCCAACTTTTTCTTTTTTTTTGTTTAGCTGCCCCTCTTTTTTTTTTAAAAAGTAATTTTTCTTCAAACATCGAAAAACAAAGTAACAGCAGAGTGGTTCTGTTATTTTTAAAACGTCTCACGTTTGAAGAATTCTGTCCTGGCAGTGGCGCTGAAAAATAAACACGACCTAGTGTATGTACGTACCAACATTTTCACGAACGAACCAAAGTCACACAATAAAGTGTAAAATAAGCCACATCTCTTTGCCAACGACCATACCACGCTGAGTACATCGGTTCTCGTCCGATCACCGAATTTAAGCAGCGTCGGGCGCGGTTAGTACTTAGATGGGGGACCGCTTGGGAACACCGCGTGTTGTTGGCATTGCCCAACCTTTTCTTTTTTTTGCTTAGCTGCCGAAACTTTTTTTTTTAAAAAAGTAATTTTTCTTCAAACATCGAAAAACAAAGTAACAGCAGAGTGGTTCTGTTATTTTCAAAACGTCTCACGTTTGAAAAATTCTGTCCTGGCAGTGGCGCTGAAAAATAAACACGACCTAGTGTATGTACGTACCAACATTTTCACGAACGAACCAAAGTCACACAATAAAGTGTAAAATAAACCACATCTCTTTGCCAACGACCATACCACGCTGAGTACATCGGTTCTCGTCCGATCACCGAAATTAAGCAGCGTCGGGCGCGGTTAGTACTTAGATGGGGGACCGCTTGGGAACACCGCGTGTTGTTGGCATTGTCCAACTTTTTCTTTTTTTTTTGTTTAGCTGCCGCTCTTTTTTTTTTTTTTTTAAAAAGTAATTTTTCTTCAAACATCGAAAAACAAAGTAACAGCAGAGTGGTTCTGTTATTTTCAATACGTCTCACGTTTGAAGTAGTATGTCCCAGCAGTTGGGCTCAAAAATAAACACGACCTAGTGTATGTACGTACCAACATTTTCACGAACGAACCAAAGTCACACAATAAAGTGTAAAATAAACCACATCTCTTTGCCAACGACCATACCACGCTGAGTACATCGGTTCTCGTCCGATCACCGAAATTAAGCAGCGTCGGGCGCGGTTAGTACTTAGATGGGGGACCGCTTGGGAACACCGCGTGTTGTTGGCATTGCCCAACTTTTTCTATTTTTTGCTTAGCTGCCGTAACTTTTTTTTTTTTTTAAAAGTAATTTTTCTTCAAACATTGAAAAACAAAGTAACAGCAGAGTGGTTCTGTTATTTTCAAAACGTCTCACGTTTGAAGTAGTATGTCCCAGCAGTTGGGCTCAAAAATAAACACGACCTAGTGTATGTACGTACCAACATTTTCACGAACGAACCAAAGTCACACAATAAAGTGTAAAATAAGCCACATCTCTTTGCCAACGACCATACCACGCTGAGTACATCGGTTCTCGTCCGATCACCGAAATTAAGCAGCGTCGGGCGCGGTTAGTACTTAGATGGGGGACCGCTTGGGAACACCGCGTGTTGTTGGCATTGTCCAACTTTTTCTTTTTTTTTGTTTAGCTGCCGTAACTTTTTTTTTTTTAAAGTAATTTTTCTTCAAACATTGAAAAACAAAGTAACAGCAGAGTGGTTCTGTTATTTTCAATTCGTCTCACGTTTGAAGTAGTATGTCCTAGCAGTGGCGCTGAAAAATAAACACGACCTAGTGTATGTACGTACCAACATTTTCACGAACGAACCAAAGTCACACAATAAAGTGTAAAATAAACCACATCTCTTTGCCAACGACCATACCACGCTGAGTACATCGGTTCTCGTCCGATCACCGAAATTAAGCAGCGTCGGGCGCGGTTAGTACTTAGATGGGGGACCGCTTGGGAACACCGCGTGTTGTTGGCATTGTCCAACTTTTTCTTTTTTTTTTGTTTAGCTGCCGCTCTTTTTTTTTTTTTTTTTTTTAAAAAAGTAATTTTTCTTCAAACATCGAAAAACAAAGTAGCAGCAGAGTGGTTCTGTTATTTTCAATACGTCTCACGTTTGAAGTAGTATGTCCCAGCAGTTGGGCTCAAAAATAAACACGACCTAGTGTATGTACGTACCAACATTTTCACGAACGAACCAAAGTCACACAATAAAGTGTAAAATAAACCACATCTCTTTGCCAACGACCATACCACGCTGAGTACATCGGTTCTCGTCCGATCACCGAAATTAAGCAGCGTCGGGCGCGGTTAGTACTTAGATGGGGGACCGCTTGGGAACACCGCGTGTTGTTGGCATTGCCCAACTTTTTCTTTTTTTTGCTTAGCTGCCGTAACTTTTTTTTTTTTTTTAAAAGTAATTTTTCTTCAAACATTGAAAAACAAAGTAACAGCAGAGTGGTTCTGTTATTTTCAAAACGTCTCACGTTTGAAGTAGTATGTCCCAGCAGTTGGGCTCAAAAATAAACACGACCTAGTGTATGTACGTACCAACATTTTCACGAACGAACCAAAGTCACACAATAAAGTGTAAAATAAGCCACATCTCTTTGCCAACGACCATACCACGCTGAGTACATCGGTTCTCGTCCGATCACCGAAATTAAGCAGCGTCGGGCGCGGTTAGTACTTAGATGGGGGACCGCTTGGGAACACCGCGTGTTGTTGGCATTGTCCAACTTTTTCTTTTTTTTTGTTTAGCTGCCGTAACTTTTTTTTTTTTAAAGTAATTTTTCTTCAAACATTGAAAAACAAAGTAACAGCAGAGTGGTTCTGTTATTTTCAATTCGTCTCACGTTTGAAGTAGTATGTCCTAGCAGTGGCGCTGAAAAATAAACACGACCTAGTGTATGTACGTACCAACATTATCACGAACGAACCAAAGTCACACAATAAAGTGTAAAATAAGCCACATCTCTTTGCCAACGACCATACCACGCTGAGTACATCGGTTCTCGTCCGATCACCGAAATTAAGCAGCGTCGGGCGCGGTTAGTACTTAGATGGGGGACCGCTTGGGAACACCGCGTGTTGTTGGCATTGTCCAACTTTTTCTTTTTTTTTGTTTAGCTGCCGTAACTTTTTTTTTTTTAAAGTAATTTTTCTTCAAACATTGAAAAACAAAGTAACAGCAGAGTGGTTCTGTTATTTTCAATTCGTCTCACGTTTGAAGTAGTATGTCCTAGCAGTGGCGCTGAAAAATAAACACGACCTAGTGTATGTACGTACCAACATTATCACGAACGAACCAAAGTCACACAATAAAGTGTAAAATAAGCCACATCTCTTTGCCAACGACCATACCACGCTGAGTACATCGGTTCTCGTCCGATCACCGAAATTAAGCAGCGTCGGGCGCGGTTAGTACTTAGATGGGGGACCGCTTGGGAACACCGCGTGTTGTTGGCATTGTCCAACTTTTTCTTTTTTTTTGTTTAGCTGCCGTAACTTTTTTTTTTTTAAAGTAATTTTTCTTCAAACATTGAAAAACAAAGTAACAGCAGAGTGGTTCTGTTATTTTCAATTCGTCTCACGTTTGAAGTAGTATGTCCTAGCAGTGGCGCTGAAAAATAAACACGACCTAGTGTATGTACGTACCAACATTATCACGAACGAACCAAAGTCACACAATAAAGTGTAAAATAAGCCACATCTCTTTGCCAACGACCATACCACGCTGAGTACATCGGTTCTCGTCCGATCACCGAAATTAAGCAGCGTCGGGCGCGGTTAGTACTTAGATGGGGGACCGCTTGGGAACACCGCGTGTTGTTGGCATTGTCCAACTTTTTCTTTTTTTTTGTTTAGCTGCCGTAACTTTTTTTTTTTTAAAGTAATTTTTCTTCAAACATTGAAAAACAAAGTAACAGCAGAGTGGTTCTGTTATTTTCAATTCGTCTCACGTTTGAAGTAGTATGTCCTAGCAGTGGCGCTGAAAAATAAACACGACCTAGTGTATGTACGTACCAACATTATCACGAACGAACCAAAGTCACACAATAAAGTGTAAAATAAGCCACATCTCTTTGCCAACGACCATACCACGCTGAGTACATCGGTTCTCGTCCGATCACCGAAATTAAGCAGCGTCGGGCGCGGTTAGTACTTAGATGGGGGACCGCTTGGGAACACCGCGTGTTGTTGGCATTGTCCAACTTTTTCTTTTTTTTTGTTTAGCTGCCGTAACTTTTTTTTTTTTAAAGTAATTTTTCTTCAAACATTGAAAAACAAAGTAACAGCAGAGTGGTTCTGTTATTTTCAATTCGTCTCACGTTTGAAGTAGTATGTCCTAGCAGTGGCGCTGAAAAATAAACACGACCTAGTGTATGTACGTACCAACATTTTCACGAACGAACCAAAGTCACACAATAAAGTGTAAAATAAGCCACATCTCTTTGCCAACGACCATACCACGCTGAGTACATCGGTTCTCGTCCGATCACCGAAATTAAGCAGCGTCGGGCGCGGTTAGTACTTAGATGGGGGACCGCTTGGGAACACCGCGTGTTGTTGGCATTGCCCAACTTTTTCTTTTTTTTGCTTAGCTGCCGTAACTTTTTTTTTTTTTTTTTAAAAGTAATTTTTCTTCAAACATTGAAAAACAAAGTAACAGCAGAGTGGTTCTGTTATTTTCAATACGTCTCACGTTTGAAGAATTCTGTCCTAGCAGTGGCGCTGAAAAATAAACACGACCTAGTGTATGTACGTACCAACATTATCACGAACGAACCAAAGTCACACAATAAAGTGTAAAATAAGCCACATCTCTTTGCCAACGACCATACCACGCTGAGTACATCGGTTCTCGTCCGATCACCGAAATTAAGCAGCGTCGGGCGCGGTTAGTACTTAGATGGGGGACCGCTTGGGAACACCGCGTGTTGTTGGCATTGCCCAACTTTTTCTTTTTTTTGCTTAGCTGCCGTAACTTTTTTTTTTTTTTTTAAAAGTAATTTTTCTTCAAACATTGAAAAACAAAGTAACAGCAGAGTGGTTCTGTTATTTTCAATACGTCTCACGTTTGAAGAATTCTGTCCTAGCAGTGGCGCTGAAAAATAAACACGACCTAGTGTATGTACGTACCAACATTATCACGAACGAACCAAAGTCACACAATAAAGTGTAAAATAAGCCACATCTCTTTGCCAACGACCATACCACGCTGAGTACATCGGTTCTCGTCCGATCACCGAAATTAAGCAGCGTCGGGCGCGGTTAGTACTTAGATGGGGGACCGCTTGGGAACACCGCGTGTTGTTGGCATTGCCCAACTTTTTCTTTTTTTTTGTTTAGCTGCCTATCCTTTTTTTTTTTTAAAAGTAATTTTTCTTCAAACATCGAAAAACAAAGTAGCAGCAGAGTGGTTCTGTTATTTTCAATACGTCTCACGTTTGAAGTAGTATGTCCCAGCAGTTGGGCTCAAAAATAAACACGACCTAGTGTATGTACGTACCAACATTTTCACGAACGAACCAAAGTCACACAATAAAGTGTAAAATAAGCCACATCTCTTTGCCAACGACCATACCACGCTGAGTACATCGGTTCTCGTCCGATCACCGAAATTAAGCAGCGTCGGGCGCGGTTAGTACTTAGATGGGGGACCGCTTGGGAACACCGCGTGTTGTTGGCATTGCCCAACTTTTTCTTTTTTTTTGTTTAGCTGCCTATCCTTTTTTTTTTAAAAGTAATTTTTCTTCAAACATCGAAAAACAAAGTAACAGCAGAGTGGTTCTGTTATTTTCAAAACGTCTCACGTTTGAAGAATTCTGTCCTGGCAGTGGCGCTGAAAAATAAACACGACCTAGTGTATGTACGTACCAACATTATCACGAACGAACCAAAGTCACACAATAAAGTGTAAAATAAGCCACATCTCTTTGCCAACGACCATACCACGCTGAGTACATCGGTTCTCGTCCGATCACCGAAATTAAGCAGCGTCGGGCGCGGTTAGTACTTAGATGGGGGACCGCTTGGGAACACCGCGTGTTGTTGGCATTGCCCAACTTTTTCTTTTTTTTGCTTAGCTGCCGTAACTTTTTTTTTTTTTTTAAAAGTAATTTTTCTTCAAACATTGAAAAACAAAGTAACAGCAGAGTGGTTCTGTTATTTTCAAAACGTCTCACGTTTGAAGTAGTATGTCCCAGCAGTTGGGCTCAAAAATAAACACGACCTAGTGTATGTACGTACCAACATTTTCACGAACGAACCAAAGTCACACAATAAAGTGTAAAATAAGCCACATCTCTTTGCCAACGACCATACCACGCTGAGTACATCGGTTCTCGTCCGATCACCGAAATTAAGCAGCGTCGGGCGCGGTTAGTACTTAGATGGGGGACCGCTTGGGAACACCGCGTGTTGTTGGCATTGCCCAACTTTTTCTTTTTTTTGCTTAGCTGCCGTAACTTTTTTTTTTTTTTTTTAAAAGTAATTTTTTTTCAAACATTGAAAAACAAGGTAACAGCAGAGTGGTTCTGTTATTTTCAATACGTCTCACGTTTGAAGTAGTATGTCCTAGCAGTTGGGCTCAAAAATAAACACGACCTAGTGTATGTACGTACCAACATTTTCACGAACGAACCAAAGTCACACAATAAAGTGTAAAATAAGCCACATCTCTTTGCCAACGACCATACCACGCTGAGTACATCGGTTCTCGTCCGATCACCGAAATTAAGCAGCGTCGGGCGCGGTTAGTACTTAGATGGGGGACCGCTTGGGAACACCGCGTGTTGTTGGCATTGCCCAACTTTTTCTTTTTTTTGCTTAGCTGCCGTAACTTTTTTTTTTTTTTTAAAAGTAATTTTTCTTCAAACATCGAAAAACAAAGTAACAGCAGAGTGGTTCTGTTATTTTCAAAACGTCTCACGTTTGAAGAATTCTGTCCTGGCAGTGGCGCTGAAAAATAAACACGACCTAGTGTATGTACGTACCAACATTATCACGAACGAACCAAAGTCACACAATAAAGTGTAAAATAAGCCACATCTCTTTGCCAACGACCATACCACGCTGAGTACATCGGTTCTCGTCCGATCACCGAAATTAAGCAGCGTCGGGCGCGGTTAGTACTTAGATGGGGGACCGCTTGGGAACACCGCGTGTTGTTGGCATTGCCCAACTTTTTCTTTTTTTTGCTTAGCTGCCGTAACTTTTTTTTTTTTTTTAAAAGTAATTTTTCTTCAAACATTGAAAAACAAAGTAACAGCAGAGTGGTTCTGTTATTTTCAAAACGTCTCACGTTTGAAGTAGTATGTCCCAGCAGTTGGGCTCAAAAATAAACACGACCTAGTGTATGTACGTACCAACATTTTCACGAACGAACCAAAGTCACACAATAAAGTGTAAAATAAGCCACATCTCTTTGCCAACGACCATACCACGCTGAGTACATCGGTTCTCGTCCGATCACCGAAATTAAGCAGCGTCGGGCGCGGTTAGTACTTAGATGGGGGACCGCTTGGGAACACCGCGTGTTGTTGGCATTGCCCAACTTTTTCTTTTTTTTTGTTTAGCTGCCTATCCTTTTTTTTTTAAAAGTAATTTTTCTTCAAACATAGAAAAACAAAGTAACAGCAGAGTGGTTCTGTTATTTTCAAAACGTCTCACGTTTGAAGAATTCTGTCCTGGCAGTGGCGCTGAAAAATAAACACTACCTAGTGTATGTACGTACCAACATTTTCACGAACGAACCAAAGTCACACAATAAAGTGTAAAATAAACCACATCTCTTTGCCAACGACCATACCACGCTGAGTACATCGGTTCTCGTCCGATCACCGAAATTAAGCAGCGTCGGGCGCGGTTAGTACTTAGATGGGGGACCGCTTGGGAACACCGCGTGTTGTTGGCATTGCCCAACTTTTTCTTTTTTTTTGTTTAGCTGCCTATCCTTTTTTTTTTAAAAGTAATTTTTCTTCAAACATCGAAAAACAAAGTAACAGCAGAGTGGTTCTGTTATTTTCAAAACGTCTCACGTTTGAAGAATTCTGTCCTGGCAGTGGCGCTGAAAAATAAACACGACCTAGTGTATGTACGTACCAACATTATCACGAACGAACCAAAGTCACACAATAAAGTGTAAAATAAGCCACATCTCTTTGCCAACGACCATACCACGCTGAGTACATCGGTTCTCGTCCGATCACCGAAATTAAGCAGCGTCGGGCGCGGTTAGTACTTAGATGGGGGACCGCTTGGGAACACCGCGTGTTGTTGGCATTGTCCAACTTTTTCTTTTTTTTTGTTTAGCTGCCGTAACTTTTTTTTTTTTAAAGTAATTTTTCTTCAAACATTGAAAAACAAAGTAACAGCAGAGTGGTTCTGTTATTTTCAATACGTCTCACGTTTGAAGTAGTATGTCCTAGCAGTGGCGCTGAAAAATAAACACGACCTAGTGTATGTACGTACCAACATTATCACGAACGAACCAAAGTCACACAATAAAGTGTAAAATAAGCCACATCTCTTTGCCAACGACCATACCACGCTGAGTACATCGGTTCTCGTCCGATCACCGAAATTAAGCAGCGTCGGGCGCGGTTAGTACTTAGATGGGGGACCGCTTGGGAACACCGCGTGTTGTTGGCATTGCCCAACTTTTTCTTTTTTTTTGTTTAGCTGCCTATCCTTTTTTTTTTAAAAGTAATTTTTCTTCAAACATAGAAAAACAAAGTAACAGCAGAGTGGTTCTGTTATTTTCAAAACGTCTCACGTTTGAAGAATTCTGTCCTGGCAGTGGCGCTGAAAAATAAACACTACCTAGTGTATGTACGTACCAACATTTTCACGAACGAACCAAAGTCACACAATAAAGTGTAAAATAAACCACATCTCTTTGCCAACGACCATACCACGCTGAGTACATCGGTTCTCGTCCGATCACCGAAATTAAGCAGCGTCGGGCGCGGTTAGTACTTAGATGGGGGACCGCTTGGGAACACCGCGTGTTGTTGGCATTGCCCAACTTTTTCTTTTTTTTGCTTAGCTGCCGTAACTTTTTTTTTTTTTTTTTAAAAGTAATTTTTCTTCAAACATTGAAAAACAAAGTAACAGCAGAGTGGTTCTGTTATTTTCAATTCGTCTCACGTTTGAAGTAGTATGTCCTAGCAGTGGCGCTGAAAAATAAACACGACCTAGTGTATGTACGTACCAACATTTTCACGAACGAACCAAAGTCACACAATAAAGTGTAAAATAAACCACATCTCTTTGCCAACGACCATACCACGCTGAGTACATCGGTTCTCGTCCGATCACCGAAATTAAGCAGCGTCGGGCGCGGTTAGTACTTAGATGGGGGACCGCTTGGGAACACCGCGTGTTGTTGGCATTGCCCAACTTTTTCTTTTTTTTTGTTTAGCTGCCTATCCTTTTTTTTTTAAAAGTAATTTTTCTTCAAACATCGAAAAACAAAGTAACAGCAGAGTGGTTCTGTTATTTTCAAAACGTCTCACGTTTGAAGAATTCTGTCCTGGCAGTGGCGCTGAAAAATAAACACGACCTAGTGTATGTACGTACCAACATTATCACGAACGAACCAAAGTCACACAATAAAGTGTAAAATAAGCCACATCTCTTTGCCAACGACCATACCACGCTGAGTACATCGGTTCTCGTCCGATCACCGAAATTAAGCAGCGTCGGGCGCGGTTAGTACTTAGATGGGGGACCGCTTGGGAACACCGCGTGTTGTTGGCATTGCCCAACTTTTTCTTTTTTTTGCTTAGCTGCCGTAACTTTTTTTTTTTTTTTAAAAGTAATTTTTCTTCAAACATTGAAAAACAAAGTAACAGCAGAGTGGTTCTGTTATTTTCAAAACGTCTCACGTTTGAAGTAGTATGTCCCAGCAGTTGGGCTCAAAAATAAACACGACCTAGTGTATGTACGTACCAACATTTTCACGAACGAACCAAAGTCACACAATAAAGTGTAAAATAAGCCACATCTCTTTGCCAACGACCATACCACGCTGAGTACATCGGTTCTCGTCCGATCACCGAAATTAAGCAGCGTCGGGCGCGGTTAGTACTTAGATGGGGGACCGCTTGGGAACACCGCGTGTTGTTGGCATTGCCCAACTTTTTCTTTTTTTTGCTTAGCTGCCGTAACTTTTTTTTTTTTTTTTTTAAAAGTAATTTTTTTTCAAACATTGAAAAACAAGGTAACAGCAGAGTGGTTCTGTTATTTTCAATACGTCTCACGTTTGAAGTAGTATGTCCTAGCAGTTGGGCTCAAAAATAAACACGACCTAGTGTATGTACGTACCAACATTTTCACGAACGAACCAAAGTCACACAATAAAGTGTAAAATAAGCCACATCTCTTTGCCAACGACCATACCACGCTGAGTACATCGGTTCTCGTCCGATCACCGAAATTAAGCAGCGTCGGGCGCGGTTAGTACTTAGATGGGGGACCGCTTGGGAACACCGCGTGTTGTTGGCATTGCCCAACTTTTTCTTTTTTTTGCTTAGCTGCCGTAACTTTTTTTTTTTTTTTAAAAGTAATTTTTCTTCAAACATCGAAAAACAAAGTAACAGCAGAGTGGTTCTGTTATTTTCAAAACGTCTCACGTTTGAAGAATTCTGTCCTGGCAGTGGCGCTGAAAAATAAACACGACCTAGTGTATGTACGTACCAACATTATCACGAACGAACCAAAGTCACACAATAAAGTGTAAAATAAGCCACAT
Source organism: Hydrotaea cyrtoneurina (assembly GCA_958296145.1). NCBI lineage: Eukaryota > Metazoa > Arthropoda > Insecta > Diptera > Muscidae > Hydrotaea > Hydrotaea cyrtoneurina. Next base: position 43,089,205 of record OY282512.1, read on the forward strand.
CTCTTTGCCAACGACCATACCACGCTGAGTACATCGGTTCTCGTCCGATCACCGAAATTAAGCAGCGTCGGGCGCGGTTAGTACTTAGATGGGGGACCGCTTGGGAACACCGCGTGTTGTTGGCATTGCCCAACTTTTTCTTTTTTTTGCTTAGCTGCCGTAACTTTTTTTTTTTTTTTAAAAGTAATTTTTCTTCAAACATTGAAAAACAAAGTAACAGCAGAGTGGTTCTGTTATTTTCAAAACGTCTCACGTTTGAAGTAGTATGTCCCAGCAGTTGGGCTCAAAAATAAACACGACCTAGTGTATGTACGTACCAACATTTTCACGAACGAACCAAAGTCACACAATAAAGTGTAAAATAAGCCACATCTCTTTGCCAACGACCATACCACGCTGAGTACATCGGTTCTCGTCCGATCACCGAAATTAAGCAGCGTCGGGCGCGGTTAGTACTTAGATGGGGGACCGCTTGGGAACACCGCGTGTTGTTGGCATTGCCCAACTTTTTCTTTTTTTTTGTTTAGCTGCCTATCCTTTTTTTTTTAAAAGTAATTTTTCTTCAAACATAGAAAAACAAAGTAACAGCAGAGTGGTTCTGTTATTTTCAAAACGTCTCACGTTTGAAGAATTCTGTCCTGGCAGTGGCGCTGAAAAATAAACACTACCTAGTGTATGTACGTACCAACATTTTCACGAACGAACCAAAGTCACACAATAAAGTGTAAAATAAACCACATCTCTTTGCCAACGACCATACCACGCTGAGTACATCGGTTCTCGTCCGATCACCGAAATTAAGCAGCGTCGGGCGCGGTTAGTACTTAGATGGGGGACCGCTTGGGAACACCGCGTGTTGTTGGCATTGCCCAACTTTTTCTTTTTTTTTGTTTAGCTGCCTATCCTTTTTTTTTTAAAAGTAATTTTTCTTCAAACATCGAAAAACAAAGTAACAGCAGAGTGGTTCTGTTATTTTCAAAACGTCTCACGTTTGAAGAATTCTGTCCTGGCAGTGGCGCTGAAAAATAAACACGACCTAGTGTATGTACGTACCAACATTATCACGAACGAACCAAAGTCACACAATAAAGTGTAAAATAAGCCACATCTCTTTGCCAACGACCATACCACGCTGAGTACATCGGTTCTCGTCCGATCACCGAAATTAAGCAGCGTCGGGCGCGGTTAGTACTTAGATGGGGGACCGCTTGGGAACACCGCGTGTTGTTGGCATTGTCCAACTTTTTCTTTTTTTTTGTTTAGCTGCCGTAACTTTTTTTTTTTTAAAGTAATTTTTCTTCAAACATTGAAAAACAAAGTAACAGCAGAGTGGTTCTGTTATTTTCAATACGTCTCACGTTTGAAGTAGTATGTCCTAGCAGTGGCGCTGAAAAATAAACACGACCTAGTGTATGTACGTACCAACATTATCACGAACGAACCAAAGTCACACAATAAAGTGTAAAATAAGCCACATCTCTTTGCCAACGACCATACCACGCTGAGTACATCGGTTCTCGTCCGATCACCGAAATTAAGCAGCGTCGGGCGCGGTTAGTACTTAGATGGGGGACCGCTTGGGAACACCGCGTGTTGTTGGCATTGCCCAACTTTTTCTTTTTTTTTGTTTAGCTGCCTATCCTTTTTTTTTTAAAAGTAATTTTTCTTCAAACATAGAAAAACAAAGTAACAGCAGAGTGGTTCTGTTATTTTCAAAACGTCTCACGTTTGAAGAATTCTGTCCTGGCAGTGGCGCTGAAAAATAAACACTACCTAGTGTATGTACGTACCAACATTTTCACGAACGAACCAAAGTCACACAATAAAGTGTAAAATAAACCACATCTCTTTGCCAACGACCATACCACGCTGAGTACATCGGTTCTCGTCCGATCACCGAAATTAAGCAGCGTCGGGCGCGGTTAGTACTTAGATGGGGGACCGCTTGGGAACACCGCGTGTTGTTGGCATTGCCCAACTTTTTCTTTTTTTTGCTTAGCTGCCGTAACTTTTTTTTTTTTTTTTTAAAAGTAATTTTTCTTCAAACATTGAAAAACAAAGTAACAGCAGAGTGGTTCTGTTATTTTCAATTCGTCTCACGTTTGAAGTAGTATGTCCTAGCAGTGGCGCTGAAAAATAAACACGACCTAGTGTATGTACGTACCAACATTTTCACGAACGAACCAAAGTCACACAATAAAGTGTAAAATAAACCACATCTCTTTGCCAACGACCATACCACGCTGAGTACATCGGTTCTCGTCCGATCACCGAAATTAAGCAGCGTCGGGCGCGGTTAGTACTTAGATGGGGGACCGCTTGGGAACACCGCGTGTTGTTGGCATTGTCCAACTTTTTCTTTTTTTTTTGTTTAGCTGCCGCTCTTTTTTTTTTTTTTAAAAAAAGTAATTTTTCTTCAAACATCGAAAAACAAAGTAGCAGCAGAGTGGTTCTGTTATTTTCAATACGTCTCACGTTTGAAGTAGTATGTCCCAGCAGTTGGGCTCAAAAATAAACACGACCTAGTGTATGTACGTACCAACATTTTCACGAACGAACCAAAGTCACACAATAAAGTGTAAAATAAACCACATCTCTTTGCCAACGACCATACCACGCTGAGTACATCGGTTCTCGTCCGATCACCGAAATTAAGCAGCGTCGGGCGCGGTTAGTACTTAGATGGGGGACCGCTTGGGAACACCGCGTGTTGTTGGCATTGTCCAACTTTTTCTTTTTTTTTTGTTTAGCTGCCGCTCTTTTTTTTTTTTTTTTAAAAAGTAATTTTTCTTCAAACATCGAAAAACAAAGTAACAGCAGAGTGGTTCTGTTATTTTCAATACGTCTCACGTTTGAAGTAGTATGTCCCAGCAGTTGGGCTCAAAAATAAACACGACCTAGTGTATGTACGTACCAACATTTTCACGAACGAACCAAAGTCACACAATAAAGTGTAAAATAAACCACATCTCTTTGCCAACGACCATACCACGCTGAGTACATCGGTTCTCGTCCGATCACCGAAATTAAGCAGCGTCGGGCGCGGTTAGTACTTAGATGGGGGACCGCTTGGGAACACCGCGTGTTGTTGGCATTGCCCAACTTTTTCTTTTTTTTTGTTTAGCTGCCTATCCTTTTTTTTTTAAAAGTAATTTTTCTTCAAACATAGAAAAACAAAGTAACAGCAGAGTGGTTCTGTTATTTTCAAAACGTCTCACGTTTGAAGAATTCTGTCCTGGCAGTGGCGCTGAAAAATAAACACTACCTAGTGTATGTACGTACCAACATTTTCACGAACGAACCAAAGTCACACAATAAAGTGTAAAATAAACCACATCTCTTTGCCAACGACCATACCACGCTGAGTACATCGGTTCTCGTCCGATCACCGAAATTAAGCAGCGTCGGGCGCGGTTAGTACTTAGATGGGGGACCGCTTGGGAACACCGCGTGTTGTTGGCATTGCCCAACTTTTTCTTTTTTTTGCTTAGCTGCCGTAACTTTTTTTTTTTTTTTTTAAAAGTAATTTTTCTTCAAACATTGAAAAACAAAGTAACAGCAGAGTGGTTCTGTTATTTTCAATTCGTCTCACGTTTGAAGTAGTATGTCCTAGCAGTGGCGCTGAAAAATAAACACGACCTAGTGTATGTACGTACCAACATTTTCACGAACGAACCAAAGTCACACAATAAAGTGTAAAATAAACCACATCTCTTTGCCAACGACCATACCACGCTGAGTACATCGGTTCTCGTCCGATCACCGAAATTAAGCAGCGTCGGGCGCGGTTAGTACTTAGATGGGGGACCGCTTGGGAACACCGCGTGTTGTTGGCATTGTCCAACTTTTTCTTTTTTTTTTGTTTAGCTGCCGCTCTTTTTTTTTTTTTTAAAAAAAGTAATTTTTCTTCAAACATCGAAAAACAAAGTAGCAGCAGAGTGGTTCTGTTATTTTCAATACGTCTCACGTTTGAAGTAGTATGTCCCAGCAGTTGGGCTCAAAAATAAACACGACCTAGTGTATGTACGTACCAACATTTTCACGAACGAACCAAAGTCACACAATAAAGTGTAAAATAAACCACATCTCTTTGCCAACGACCATACCACGCTGAGTACATCGGTTCTCGTCCGATCACCGAAATTAAGCAGCGTCGGGCGCGGTTAGTACTTAGATGGGGGACCGCTTGGGAACACCGCGTGTTGTTGGCATTGCCCAACTTTTTCTTTTTTTTGCTTAGCTGCCGTAACTTTTTTTTTTTTTTTTTAAAAGTAATTTTTCTTCAAACATTGAAAAACAAAGTAACAGCAGAGTGGTTCTGTTATTTTCAATTCGTCTCACGTTTGAAGTAGTATGTCCTAGCAGTGGCGCTGAAAAATAAACACGACCTAGTGTATGTACGTACCAACATTTTCACGAACGAACCAAAGTCACACAATAAAGTGTAAAATAAACCACATCTCTTTGCCAACGACCATACCACGCTGAGTACATCGGTTCTCGTCCGATCACCGAAATTAAGCAGCGTCGGGCGCGGTTAGTACTTAGATGGGGGACCGCTTGGGAACACCGCGTGTTGTTGGCATTGTCCAACTTTTTCTTTTTTTTTTGTTTAGCTGCCGCTCTTTTTTTTTTTTTTTTAAAAAGTAATTTTTCTTCAAACATCGAAAAACAAAGTAACAGCAGAGTGGTTCTGTTATTTTCAATACGTCTCACGTTTGAAGTAGTATGTCCCAGCAGTTGGGCTCAAAAATAAACACGACCTAGTGTATGTACGTACCAACATTTTCACGAACGAACCAAAGTCACACAATAAAGTGTAAAATAAACCACATCTCTTTGCCAACGACCATACCACGCTGAGTACATCGGTTCTCGTCCGATCACCGAAATTAAGCAGCGTCGGGCGCGGTTAGTACTTAGATGGGGGACCGCTTGGGAACACCGCGTGTTGTTGGCATTGCCCAACTTTTTCTTTTTTTTTGTTTAGCTGCCTATCCTTTTTTTTTTAAAAGTAATTTTTCTTCAAACATAGAAAAACAAAGTAACAGCAGAGTGGTTCTGTTATTTTCAAAACGTCTCACGTTTGAAGAATTCTGTCCTGGCAGTGGCGCTGAAAAATAAACACTACCTAGTGTATGTACGTACCAACATTTTCACGAACGAACCAAAGTCACACAATAAAGTGTAAAATAAACCACATCTCTTTGCCAACGACCATACCACGCTGAGTACATCGGTTCTCGTCCGATCACCGAAATTAAGCAGCGTCGGGCGCGGTTAGTACTTAGATGGGGGACCGCTTGGGAACACCGCGTGTTGTTGGCATTGTCCAACTTTTTCTTTTTTTTTTGTTTAGCTGCCGCTCTTTTTTTTTTTTTTTTAAAAAGTAATTTTTCTTCAAACATCGAAAAACAAAGTAACAGCAGAGTGGTTCTGTTATTTTCAATACGTCTCACGTTTGAAGTAGTATGTCCCAGCAGTTGGGCTCAAAAATAAACACGACCTAGTGTATGTACGTACCAACATTTTCACGAACGAACCAAAGTCACACAATAAAGTGTAAAATAAACCACATCTCTTTGCCAACGACCATACCACGCTGAGTACATCGGTTCTCGTCCGATCACCGAAATTAAGCAGCGTCGGGCGCGGTTAGTACTTAGATGGGGGACCGCTTGGGAACACCGCGTGTTGTTGGCATTGCCCAACTTTTTCTTTTTTTTTGTTTAGCTGCCTATCCTTTTTTTTTTAAAAGTAATTTTTCTTCAAACATAGAAAAACAAAGTAACAGCAGAGTGGTTCTGTTATTTTCAAAACGTCTCACGTTTGAAGAATTCTGTCCTGGCAGTGGCGCTGAAAAATAAACACTACCTAGTGTATGTACGTACCAACATTTTCACGAACGAACCAAAGTCACACAATAAAGTGTAAAATAAACCACATCTCTTTGCCAACGACCATACCACGCTGAGTACATCGGTTCTCGTCCGATCACCGAAATTAAGCAGCGTCGGGCGCGGTTAGTACTTAGATGGGGGACCGCTTGGGAACACCGCGTGTTGTTGGCATTGCCCAACTTTTTCTTTTTTTTGCTTAGCTGCCGTAACTTTTTTTTTTTTTTTTTAAAAGTAATTTTTCTTCAAACATTGAAAAACAAAGTAACAGCAGAGTGGTTCTGTTATTTTCAATACGTCTCACGTTTGAAGTAGTATGTCCCAGCAGTTGGGCTCAAAAATAAACACGACCTAGTGTATGTACGTACCAACATTTTCACGAACGAACCAAAGTCACACAATAAAGTGTAAAATAAACCACATCTCTTTGCCAACGACCATACCACGCTGAGTACATCGGTTCTCGTCCGATCACCGAAATTAAGCAGCGTCGGGCGCGGTTAGTACTTAGATGGGGGACCGCTTGGGAACACCGCGTGTTGTTGGCATTGTCCAACTTTTTCTTTTTTTTTGTTTAGCTGCCGTAACTTTTTTTTTTTTAAAGTAATTTTTCTTCAAACATTGAAAAACAAAGTAACAGCAGAGTGGTTCTGTTATTTTCAATTCGTCTCACGTTTGAAGTAGTATGTCCTAGCAGTGGCGCTGAAAAATAAACACGACCTAGTGTATGTACGTACCAACATTATCACGAACGAACCAAAGTCACACAATAAAGTGTAAAATAAGCCACATCTCTTTGCCAACGACCATACCACGCTGAGTACATCGGTTCTCGTCCGATCACCGAAATTAAGCAGCGTCGGGCGCGGTTAGTACTTAGATGGGGGACCGCTTGGGAACACCGCGTGTTGTTGGCATTGCCCAACTTTTTCTTTTTTTTGCTTAGCTGCCGTAACTTTTTTTTTTTTTTTTTAAAAGTAATTTTTCTTCAAACATTGAAAAACAAAGTAACAGCAGAGTGGTTCTGTTATTTTCAATACGTCTCACGTTTGAAGAATTCTGTCCTAGCAGTGGCGCTGAAAAATAAACACGACCTAGTGTATGTACGTACCAACATTATCACGAACGAACCAAAGTCACACAATAAAGTGTAAAATAAGCCACATCTCTTTGCCAACGACCATACCACGCTGAGTACATCGGTTCTCGTCCGATCACCGAAATTAAGCAGCGTCGGGCGCGGTTAGTACTTAGATGGGGGACCGCTTGGGAACACCGCGTGTTGTTGGCATTGTCCAACTTTTTCTTTTTTTTTGTTTAGCTGCCGTAACTTTTTTTTTTTTAAAGTAATTTTTCTTCAAACATTGAAAAACAAGGTAACAGCAGAGTGGTTCTGTTATTTTCAATACGTCTCACGTTTGAAGTAGTATGTCCTAGCAGTGGCGCTGAAAAATAAACACGACCTAGTGTATGTACGTACCAACATTTTCACGAACGAACCAAAGTCACACAATAAAGTGTAAAATAAGCCACATCTCTTTGCCAACGACCATACCACGCTGAGTACATCGGTTCTCGTCCGATCACCGAAATTAAGCAGCGTCGGGCGCGGTTAGTACTTAGATGGGGGACCGCTTGGGAACACCGCGTGTTGTTGGCATTGCCCAACTTTTTCTTTTTTTTTGTTTAGCTGCCTATCCTTTTTTTTTTAAAAGTAATTTTTCTTCAAACATCGAAAAACAAAGTAACAGCAGAGTGGTTCTGTTATTTTCAAAACGTCTCACGTTTGAAGAATTCTGTCCTGGCAGTGGCGCTGAAAAATAAACACGACCTAGTGTATGTACGTACCAACATTATCACGAACGAACCAAAGTCACACAATAAAGTGTAAAATAAGCCACATCTCTTTGCCAACGACCATACCACGCTGAGTACATCGGTTCTCGTCCGATCACCGAAATTAAGCAGCGTCGGGCGCGGTTAGTACTTAGATGGGGGACCGCTTGGGAACACCGCGTGTTGTTGGCATTGCCCAACTTTTTCTTTTTTTTTGTTTAGCTGCCAATCCTTTTTTTTTTAAAAGTAATTTTTCTTCAAACATCGAAAAACAAAGTAACAGCAGAGTGGTTCTGTTATTTTCAAAACGTCTCACGTTTGAAGAATTCTGTCCTGGCAGTGGCGCTGAAAAATAAACACGACCTAGTGTATGTACGTACCAACATTATCACGAACGAACCAAAGTCACACAATAAAGTGTAAAATAAGCCACATCTCTTTGCCAACGACCATACCACGCTGAGTACATCGGTTCTCGTCCGATCACCGAAATTAAGCAGCGTCGGGCGCGGTTAGTACTTAGATGGGGGACCGCTTGGGAACACCGCGTGTTGTTGGCATTGTCCAACTTTTTTTTTTGTTTAGCTGCCGTAACTTTTTTTTTTTTTAAAGTAATTTTTCTTCAAACATTGAAAAACAAAGTAACAGCAGAGTGGTTCTGTTATTTTCAATACGTCTCACGTTTGAAGTAGTATGTCCTAGCAGTGGCGCTGAAAAATAAACACGACCTAGTGTATGTACGTACCAACATTATCACGAACGAACCAAAGTCACACAATAAAGTGTAAAATAAGCCACATCTCTTTGCCAACGACCATACCACGCTGAGTACATCGGTTCTCGTCCGATCACCGAAATTAAGCAGCGTCGGGCGCGGTTAGTACTTAGATGGGGGACCGCTTGGGAACACCGCGTGTTGTTGGCATTGCCCAACTTTTTCTTTTTTTTGCTTAGCTGCCGTAACTTTTTTTTTTTTTTTTTTAAAAGTAATTTTTTTTCAAACATTGAAAAACAAAGTAACAGCAGAGTGGTTCTGTTATTTTCAATACGTCTCACGTTTGAAGTAGTATGTCCTAGCAGTGGCGCTGAAAAATAAACACGACCTAGTGTATGTACGTACCAACATTTTCACGAACGAACCAAAGTCACACAATAAAGTGTAAAATAAGCCACATCTCTTTGCCAACGACCATACCACGCTGAGTACATCGGTTCTCGTCCGATCACCGAAATTAAGCAGCGTCGGGCGCGGTTAGTACTTAGATGGGGGACCGCTTGGGAACACCGCGTGTTGTTGGCATTGCCCAACTTTTTCTTTTTTTTGCTTAGCTGCCGTAACTTTTTTTTTTTTTTTTTTTAAAGTAATTTTTCTTCAAACATTGAAAAACAAAGTAACAGCAGAGTGGTTCTGTTATTTTCAATACGTCTCACGTTTGAAGTAGTATGTCCCAGCAGTTGGGCTCAAAAATAAACACGACCTAGTGTATGTACGTACCAACATTTTCACGAACGAACCAAAGTCACACAATAAAGTGTAAAATAAGCCACATCTCTTTGCCAACGACCATACCACGCTGAGTACATCGGTTCTCGTCCGATCACCGAAATTAAGCAGCGTCGGGCGCGGTTAGTACTTAGATGGGGGACCGCTTGGGAACACCGCGTGTTGTTGGCATTGCCCAACTTTTTCTTTTTTTTTGTTTAGCTGCCTATCCTTTTTTTTTTAAAAGTAATTTTTCTTCAAACATCGAAAAACAAAGTAACAGCAGAGTGGTTCTGTTATTTTCAAAACGTCTCACGTTTGAAGAATTCTGTCCTGGCAGTGGCGCTGAAAAATAAACACGACCTAGTGTATGTACGTACCAACATTATCACGAACGAACCAAAGTCACACAATAAAGTGTAAAATAAGCCACATCTCTTTGCCAACGACCATACCACGCTGAGTACATCGGTTCTCGTCCGATCACCGAAATTAAGCAGCGTCGGGCGCGGTTAGTACTTAGATGGGGGACCGCTTGGGAACACCGCGTGTTGTTGGCATTGTCCAACTTTTTCTTTTTTTTTGTTTAGCTGCCGTAACTTTTTTTTTTTTAAAGTAATTTTTCTTCAAACATTGAAAAACAAGGTAACAGCAGAGTGGTTCTGTTATTTTCAATACGTCTCACGTTTGAAGTAGTATGTCCTAGCAGTGGCGCTGAAAAATAAACACGACCTAGTGTATGTACGTACCAACATTTTCACGAACGAACCAAAGTCACACAATAAAGTGTAAAATAAGCCACATCTCTTTGCCAACGACCATACCACGCTGAGTACATCGGTTCTCGTCCGATCACCGAAATTAAGCAGCGTCGGGCGCGGTTAGTACTTAGATGGGGGACCGCTTGGGAACACCGCGTGTTGTTGGCATTGCCCAACTTTTTCTTTTTTTTTGTTTAGCTGCCTATCCTTTTTTTTTTAAAAGTAATTTTTCTTCAAACATCGAAAAACAAAGTAACAGCAGAGTGGTTCTGTTATTTTCAAAACGTCTCACGTTTGAAGAATTCTGTCCTGGCAGTGGCGCTGAAAAATAAACACGACCTAGTGTATGTACGTACCAACATTATCACGAACGAACCAAAGTCACACAATAAAGTGTAAAATAAGCCACATCTCTTTGCCAACGACCATACCACGCTGAGTACATCGGTTCTCGTCCGATCACCGAAATTAAGCAGCGTCGGGCGCGGTTAGTACTTAGATGGGGGACCGCTTGGGAACACCGCGTGTTGTTGGCATTGCCCAACTTTTTCTTTTTTTTTGTTTAGCTGCCAATCCTTTTTTTTTTAAAAGTAATTTTTCTTCAAACATCGAAAAACAAAGTAACAGCAGAGTGGTTCTGTTATTTTCAAAACGTCTCACGTTTGAAGAATTCTGTCCTGGCAGTGGCGCTGAAAAATAAACACGACCTAGTGTATGTACGTACCAACATTATCACGAACGAACCAAAGTCACACAATAAAGTGTAAAATAAGCCACATCTCTTTGCCAACGACCATACCACGCTGAGTACATCGGTTCTCGTCCGATCACCGAAATTAAGCAGCGTCGGGCGCGGTTAGTACTTAGATGGGGGACCGCTTGGGAACACCGCGTGTTGTTGGCATTGTCCAACTTTTTTTTTTGTTTAGCTGCCGTAACTTTTTTTTTTTTTAAAGTAATTTTTCTTCAAACATTGAAAAACAAAGTAACAGCAGAGTGGTTCTGTTATTTTCAATACGTCTCACGTTTGAAGTAGTATGTCCTAGCAGTGGCGCTGAAAAATAAACACGACCTAGTGTATGTACGTACCAACATTATCACGAACGAACCAAAGTCACACAATAAAGTGTAAAATAAGCCACATCTCTTTGCCAACGACCATACCACGCTGAGTACATCGGTTCTCGTCCGATCACCGAAATTAAGCAGCGTCGGGCGCGGTTAGTACTTAGATGGGGGACCGCTTGGGAACACCGCGTGTTGTTGGCATTGCCCAACTTTTTCTTTTTTTTGCTTAGCTGCCGTAACTTTTTTTTTTTTTTTTTTAAAAGTAATTTTTTTTCAAACATTGAAAAACAAAGTAACAGCAGAGTGGTTCTGTTATTTTCAATACGTCTCACGTTTGAAGTAGTATGTCCTAGCAGTGGCGCTGAAAAATAAACACGACCTAGTGTATGTACGTACCAACATTTTCACGAACGAACCAAAGTCACACAATAAAGTGTAAAATAAGCCACATCTCTTTGCCAACGACCATACCACGCTGAGTACATCGGTTCTCGTCCGATCACCGAAATTAAGCAGCGTCGGGCGCGGTTAGTACTTAGATGGGGGACCGCTTGGGAACACCGCGTGTTGTTGGCATTGCCCAACTTTTTCTTTTTTTTGCTTAGCTGCCGTAACTTTTTTTTTTTTTTTTTTAAAGTAATTTTTCTTCAAACATTGAAAAACAAAGTAACAGCAGAGTGGTTCTGTTATTTTCAATACGTCTCACGTTTGAAGTAGTATGTCCCAGCAGTTGGGCTCAAAAATAAACACGACCTAGTGTATGTACGTACCAACATTTTCACGAACGAACCAAAGTCACACAATAAAGTGTAAAATAAGCCACATCTCTTTGCCAACGACCATACCACGCTGAGTACATCGGTTCTCGTCCGATCACCGAAATTAAGCAGCGTCGGGCGCGGTTAGTACTTAGATGGGGGACCGCTTGGGAACACCGCGTGTTGTTGGCATTGCCCAACTTTTTCTTTTTTTTTGTTTAGCTGCCTATCCTTTTTTTTTTTAAAAGTAATTTTTCTTCAAACATCGAAAAACAAAGTAACAGCAGAGTGGTTCTGTTATTTTCAAAACGTCTCACGTTTGAAGAATTCTGTCCTGGCAGTGGCGCTGAAAAATAAACACGACCTAGTGTATGTACGTACCAACATTATCACGAACGAACCAAAGTCACACAATGAAGTGTAAAATAAGCCACATCTCTTTGCCAACGACCATACCACGCTGAGTACATCGGTTCTCGTCCGATCACCGAAATTAAGCAGCGTCGGGCGCGGTTAGTACTTAGATGGGGGACCGCTTGGGAACACCGCGTGTTGTTGGCATTGCCCAACTTTTTCTTTTTTTTGCTTAGCTGCCGTAACTTTTTTTTTTTTTTTTTTAAAGTAATTTTTCTTCAAACATTGAAAAACAAAGTAACAGCAGAGTGGTTCTGTTATTTTCAATACGTCTCACGTTTGAAGTAGTATGTCCCAGCAGTTGGGCTCAAAAATAAACACGACCTAGTGTATGTACGTACCAACATTTTCACGAACGAACCAAAGTCACACAATAAAGTGTAAAATAAGCCACATCTCTTTGCCAACGACCATACCACGCTGAGTACATCGGTTCTCGTCCGATCACCGAAATTAAGCAGCGTCGGGCGCGGTTAGTACTTAGATGGGGGACCGCTTGGGAACACCGCGTGTTGTTGGCATTGTCCAACTTTTTCTTTTTTTTTTGTTTAGCTGCCGCTCTTTTTTTTTTTTTAAAAAAGTAATTTTTCTTCAAACATCGAAAAACAAAGTAACAGCAGAGTGGTTCTGTTATTTTCAATACGTCTCACGTTTGAAGTAGTATGTCCCAGCAGTTGGGCTCAAAAATAAACACGACCTAGTGTATGTACGTACCAACATTATCACGAACGAACCAAAGTCACACAATAAAGTGTAAAATAAGCCACATCTCTTTGCCAACGACCATACCACGCTGAGTACATCGGTTCTCGTCCGATCACCGAAATTAAGCAGCGTCGGGCGCGGTTAGTACTTAGATGGGGGACCGCTTGGGAACACCGCGTGTTGTTGGCATTGTCCAACTTTTTCTTTTTTTTTTGTTTAGCTGCCGCTCTTTTTTTTTTTTTTAAAAAAGTAATTTTTCTTCAAACATCGAAAAACAAAGTAACAGCAGAGTGGTTCTGTTATTTTCAAAACGTCTCACGTTTGAAGAATTCTGTCCTGGCAGTGGCGCTGAAAAATAAACACGACCTAGTGTATGTACGTACCAACATTATCACGAACGAACCAAAGTCACACAATGAAGTGTAAAATAAGCCACATCTCTTTGCCAACGACCATACCACGCTGAGTACATCGGTTCTCGTCCGATCACCGAAATTAAGCAGCGTCGGGCGCGGTTAGTACTTAGATGGGGGACCGCTTGGGAACACCGCGTGTTGTTGGCATTGCCCAACTTTTTCTTTTTTTTGCTTAGCTGCCGTAACTTTTTTTTTTTTTTTTTTAAAGTAATTTTTCTTCAAACATTGAAAAACAAAGTAACAGCAGAGTGGTTCTGTTATTTTCAATACGTCTCACGTTTGAAGTAGTATGTCCCAGCAGTTGGGCTCAAAAATAAACACGACCTAGTGTATGTACGTACCAACATTTTCACGAACGAACCAAAGTCACACAATAAAGTGTAAAATAAGCCACATCTCTTTGCCAACGACCATACCACGCTGAGTACATCGGTTCTCGTCCGATCACCGAAATTAAGCAGCGTCGGGCGCGGTTAGTACTTAGATGGGGGACCGCTTGGGAACACCGCGTGTTGTTGGCATTGTCCAACTTTTTCTTTTTTTTTTGTTTAGCTGCCGCTCTTTTTTTTTTTTTTAAAAAAGTAATTTTTCTTCAAACATCGAAAAACAAAGTAACAGCAGAGTGGTTCTGTTATTTTCAATACGTCTCACGTTTGAAGTAGTATGTCCCAGCAGTTGGGCTCAAAAATAAACACGACCTAGTGTATGTACGTACCAACATTATCACGAACGAACCAAAGTCACACAATAAAGTGTAAAATAAGCCACATCTCTTTGCCAACGACCATACCACGCTGAGTACATCGGTTCTCGTCCGATCACCGAAATTAAGCAGCGTCGGGCGCGGTTAGTACTTAGATGGGGGACCGCTTGGGAACACCGCGTGTTGTTGGCATTGCCCAACTTTTTCTTTTTTTTGCTTAGCTGCCGTAACTTTTTTTTTTTTTTTTTTAAAGTAATTTTTCTTCAAACATTGAAAAACAAAGTAACAGCAGAGTGGTTCTGTTATTTTCAATACGTCTCACGTTTGAAGTAGTATGTCCCAGCAGTTGGGCTCAAAAATAAACACGACCTAGTGTATGTACGTACCAACATTTTCACGAACGAACCAAAGTCACACAATAAAGTGTAAAATAAGCCACATCTCTTTGCCAACGACCATACCACGCTGAGTACATCGGTTCTCGTCCGATCACCGAAATTAAGCAGCGTCGGGCGCGGTTAGTACTTAGATGGGGGACCGCTTGGGAACACCGCGTGTTGTTGGCATTGCCCAACTTTTTCTTTTTTTTGCTTAGCTGCCATAACTTTTTTTTTTTTTTTTTAAAAGTAATTTTTCTTCAAACATTGAAAAACAAAGTAACAGCAGAGTGGTTCTGTTATTTTCAATACGTCTCACGTTTGAAGTAGTATGTCCCAGCAGTTGGGCTCAAAAATAAACACGACCTAGTGTATGTACGTACCAACATTATCACGAACGAACCAAAGTCACACAATAAAGTGTAAAATAAGCCACATCTCTTTGCCAACGACCATACCACGCTGAGTACATCGGTTCTCGTCCGATCACCGAAATTAAGCAGCGTCGGGCGCGGTTAGTACTTAGATGGGGGACCGCTTGGGAACACCGCGTGTTGTTGGCATTGTCCAACTTTTTCTTTTTTTTTTGTTTAGCTGCCGCTCTTTTTTTTTTTTTTAAAAAAGTAATTTTTCTTCAAACATCGAAAAACAAAGTAACAGCAGAGTGGTTCTGTTATTTTCAATACGTCTCACGTTTGAAGTAGTATGTCCCAGCAGTTGGGCTCAAAAATAAACACGACCTAGTGTATGTACGTACCAACATTATCACGAACGAACCAAAGTCACACAATAAAGTGTAAAATAAGCCACATCTCTTTGCCAACGACCATACCACGCTGAGTACATCGGTTCTCGTCCGATCACCGAAATTAAGCAGCGTCGGGCGCGGTTAGTACTTAGATGGGGGACCGCTTGGGAACACCGCGTGTTGTTGGCATTGTCCAACTTTTTCTTTTTTTTTTGTTTAGCTGCCGCTCTTTTTTTTTTTTTTAAAAAAGTAATTTTTCTTCAAACATCGAAAAACAAAGTAACAGCAGAGTGGTTCTGTTATTTTCAAAACGTCTCACGTTTGAAGAATTCTGTCCTGGCAGTGGCGCTGAAAAATAAACACGACCTAGTGTATGTACGTACCAACATTATCACGAACGAACCAAAGTCACACAATGAAGTGTAAAATAAGCCACATCTCTTTGCCAACGACCATACCACGCTGAGTACATCGGTTCTCGTCCGATCACCGAAATTAAGCAGCGTCGGGCGCGGTTAGTACTTAGATGGGGGACCGCTTGGGAACACCGCGTGTTGTTGGCATTGCCCAACTTTTTCTTTTTTTTGCTTAGCTGCCGTAACTTTTTTTTTTTTTTTTTTAAAGTAATTTTTCTTCAAACATTGAAAAACAAAGTAACAGCAGAGTGGTTCTGTTATTTTCAATACGTCTCACGTTTGAAGTAGTATGTCCCAGCAGTTGGGCTCAAAAATAAACACGACCTAGTGTATGTACGTACCAACATTTTCACGAACGAACCAAAGTCACACAATAAAGTGTAAAATAAGCCACATCTCTTTGCCAACGACCATACCACGCTGAGTACATCGGTTCTCGTCCGATCACCGAAATTAAGCAGCGTCGGGCGCGGTTAGTACTTAGATGGGGGACCGCTTGGGAACACCGCGTGTTGTTGGCATTGTCCAACTTTTTCTTTTTTTTTTGTTTAGCTGCCGCTCTTTTTTTTTTTTTTAAAAAAGTAATTTTTCTTCAAACATCGAAAAACAAAGTAACAGCAGAGTGGTTCTGTTATTTTCAATACGTCTCACGTTTGAAGTAGTATGTCCCAGCAGTTGGGCTCAAAAATAAACACGACCTAGTGTATGTACGTACCAACATTATCACGAACGAACCAAAGTCACACAATAAAGTGTAAAATAAGCCACATCTCTTTGCCAACGACCATACCACGCTGAGTACATCGGTTCTCGTCCGATCACCGAAATTAAGCAGCGTCGGGCGCGGTTAGTACTTAGATGGGGGACCGCTTGGGAACACCGCGTGTTGTTGGCATTGCCCAACTTTTTCTTTTTTTTGCTTAGCTGCCGTAACTTTTTTTTTTTTTTTTTTAAAGTAATTTTTCTTCAAACATTGAAAAACAAAGTAACAGCAGAGTGGTTCTGTTATTTTCAATACGTCTCACGTTTGAAGTAGTATGTCCCAGCAGTTGGGCTCAAAAATAAACACGACCTAGTGTATGTACGTACCAACATTTTCACGAACGAACCAAAGTCACACAATAAAGTGTAAAATAAGCCACATCTCTTTGCCAACGACCATACCACGCTGAGTACATCGGTTCTCGTCCGATCACCGAAATTAAGCAGCGTCGGGCGCGGTTAGTACTTAGATGGGGGACCGCTTGGGAACACCGCGTGTTGTTGGCATTGCCCAACTTTTTCTTTTTTTTGCTTAGCTGCCATAACTTTTTTTTTTTTTTTTTAAAAGTAATTTTTCTTCAAACATTGAAAAACAAAGTAACAGCAGAGTGGTTCTGTTATTTTCAATACGTCTCACGTTTGAAGTAGTATGTCCCAGCAGTTGGGCTCAAAAATAAACACGACCTAGTGTATGTACGTACCAACATTTTCACGAACGAACCAAAGTCACACAATAAAGTGTAAAATAAGCCACATCTCTTTGCCAACGACCATACCACGCTGAGTACATCGGTTCTCGTCCGATCACCGAAATTAAGCAGCGTCGGGCGCGGTTAGTACTTAGATGGGGGACCGCTTGGGAACACCGCGTGTTGTTGGCATTGTCCAACTTTTTCTTTTTTTTTGTTTAGCTGCCGTAACTTTTTTTTTTTTAAAGTAATTTTTCTTCAAACATTGAAAAACAAAGTAACAGCAGAGTGGTTCTGTTATTTTCAATACGTCTCACGTTTGAAGTAGTATGTCCTAGCAGTGGCGCTGAAAAATAAACACGACCTAGTGTATGTACGTACCAACATTTTCACGAACGAACCAAAGTCACACAATAAAGTGTAAAATAAGCCACATCTCTTTGCCAACGACCATACCACGCTGATTACATCGGTTCTCGTCCGATCACCGAAATTAAGCAGCGTCGGGCGCGGTTAGTACTTAGATGGGGGACCGCTTGGGAACACCGCGTGTTGTTGGCATTGTCCAACTTTTTCTTTTTTTTTTGTTTAGCTGCCGCTCTTTTTTTTTTTTTTTTTAAAGTAATTTTTCTTCAAACATTGAAAAACAAAGTAACAGCAGAGTGGTTCTGTTATTTTCAATACGTCTCACGTTTGAAGTAGTATGTCCCAGCAGTTGGGCTAAAAAATAAACACGACCTAGTGTATGTACGTACCAACATTTTCACGAACGAACCAAAGTCACACAATAAAGTGTAAAATAAGCCACATCTCTTTGCCAACGACCATACCACGCTGAGTACATCGGTTCTCGTCCGATCACCGAAATTAAGCAGCGTCGGGCGCGGTTAGTACTTAGATGGGGGACCGCTTGGGAACACCGCGTGTTGTTGGCATTGTCCAACTTTTTCTTTTTTTTTGTTTAGCTGCCGTAACTTTTTTTTTTTTAAAGTAATTTTTCTTCAAACATTGAAAAACAAAGTAACAGCAGAGTGGTTCTGTTATTTTCAATACGTCTCACGTTTGAAGTAGTATGTCCTAGCAGTGGCGCTGAAAAATAAACACGACCTAGTGTATGTACGTACCAACATTTTCACGAACGAACCAAAGTCACACAATAAAGTGTAAAATAAGCCACATCTCTCTGCCAACGACCATACCACGCTGAGTACATCGGTTCTCGTCCGATCACCGAAATTAAGCAGCGTCGGGCGCGGTTAGTACTTAGATGGGGGACCGCTTGGGAACACCGCGTGTTGTTGGCATTGCCCAACTTTTTCTTTTTTTTGCTTAGCTGCCGTAACTTTTTTTTTTTTTTTTTTTTAAAGTAATTTTTCTTCAAACATTGAAAAACAAAGTAACAGCAGAGTGGTTCTGTTATTTTCAATACGTCTCACGCATTGCCCAACTTTTTCTTTTTTTTGCTTAGCTGCCGTAACTTTTTTTTTTTTAAAAAAGTAATTTTTCTTCAAATATCGAAAAACAAAGTAACAGCAGAGTGGTTCTGTTATTTTCAATACGTCTCACGTTTGAAGAATTCTGTCCTAGCAGTGGCGCTGAAAAATAAACACGACCTAGTGTATGTACGTACCAACATTTTCACGAACGAACCAAAGTCGCACAATAAAGTGTAAAATAAGCCACATCTCTTTGCCAACGACCATACCACGCTGAGTACATCGGTTCTCGTCCGATCACCGAAATTAAGCAGCGTCGGGCGCGGTTAGTACTTAGATGGGGGACCGCTTGGGAACACCGCGTGTTGTTGGCATTGCCCAACCTTTTCTTTTTTTTGCTTAGCTGCCGTAACTTTTTTTTTTTAAAAGTAATTTTTTTTCAAACATTGAAAAACAAAGTAACAGCAGAGTGGTTCTGTTATTTTCAATACGTCTCACGTTTGAAGTAGTATGTCCCAGCAGTTGGGCTCAAAAATAAACACGACCTAGTGTATGTACGTACCAACATTTTCACGAACGAACCAAAGTCACACAATAAAGTGTAAAATAAGCCACATCTCTTTGCCAACGACCATACCACGCTGAGTACATCGGTTCTCGTCCGATCACCGAAATTAAGCAGCGTCGGGCGCGGTTAGTACTTAGATGGGGGACCGCTTGGGAACACCGCGTGTTGTTGGCATTGTCCAACTTTTTCTTTTTTTTTGTTTAGCTGCCGTAACTTTTTTTTTTTAAAAGTAATTTTTCTTCAAACATTGAAAAACAAAGTAACAGCAGAGTGGTTCTGTTATTTTCAATACGTCTCACGTTTGAAGTAGTATGTCCTAGCAGTGGCGCTGAAAAATAAACACGACCTAGTGTATGTACGTACCAACATTTTCACGAACGAACCAAAGTCACACAATAAAGTGTAAAATAAGCCACATCTCTTTGCCAACGACCATACCACGCTGAGTACATCGGTTCTCGTCCGATCACCGAAATTAAGCAGCGTCGGGCGCGGTTAGTACTTAGATGGGGGACCGCTTGGGAACACCGCGTGTTGTTGGCATTGCCCAACTTTTTCTTTTTTTTTTGTTTAGCTGCCCCTATTTTTTTTTTGAAAAAGTAATTTTTCTTCAAACATCGAAAAACAAAGTAACAGCAGAGTGGTTCTGTTATTTTCAATACGTCTCACGTTTGAAGAATTCTTTCCTGGCAGTGGCGCTGAAAAATAAACACGACCTAGTGTATGTACGTACCAACATTTTCACGAACGAACCAAAGTGTAAAATAAGCCACATCTCTTTGCCAACGACCATACCACGCTGAGTACATCGGTTCTCGTCCGATCACCGAAATTAAGCAGCGTCGGGCGCGGTTAGTACTTAGATGGGGGACCGCTTGGGAACACCGCGTGTTGTTGGCATTGCCCAACCTTTTCTTTTTTTTGCTTAGCTGCCGTAACTTTTTTTTTTTAAAAGTAATTTTTTTTCAAACATTGAAAAACAAAGTAACAGCAGAGTGGTTCTGTTATTTTCAATACGTCTCACGTTTGAAGTAGTATGTCCTAGCAGTGGCGCTGAAAAATAAACACGACCTAGTGTATGTACGTACCAACATTTTCACCAACGAACCAAAGTCACACAATAAAGTGTAAAATAAGCCACATCTCTTTGCCAACGACCATACCACGCTGAGTACATCGGTTCTCGTCCGATCACCGAAATTAAGCAGCGTCGGGCGCGGTTAGTACTTAGATGGGGGACCGCTTGGGAACACCGCGTGTTGTTGGCATTGTCCAACTTTTTCTTTTTTTTTGTTTAGCTGCCGTATCTTTTTTTTTTTAAAAGTAATTTTTCTTCAAACATTGAAAAACAAAGTAACAGCAGAGTGGTTCTGTTATTTTCAATACGTCTCACGTTTGAAGTAGTATGTCCCAGCAGTTGGGCTCAAAAATAAACACGACCTAGTGTATGTACGTACCAACATTTTCACGAACGAACCAAAGTCACACAATAAAGTGTAAAATAAGCCACATCTCTTTGCCAACGACCATACCACGCTGAGTACATCGGTTCTCGTCCGATCACCGAAATTAAGCAGCGTCGGGCGCGGTTAGTACTTAGATGGGGGACCGCTTGGGAACACCGCGTGTTGTTGGCATTGTCCAACTTTTTCTTTTTTTTTGTTTAGCTGCCGTAACTTTTTTTTTTAAAAGTAATTTTTCTTCAAACATTGAAAAACAAAGTAACAGCAGAGTGGTTCTGTTATTTTCAATACGTCTCACGTTTGAAGTAGTATGTCCTAGCAGTGGCGCTGAAAAATAAACACGACCTAGTGTATGTACGTACCAACATTTTCACGAACGAACCAAAGTCACACAATAAAGTGTAAAATAAGCCACATCTCTTTGCCAACGACCATACCACGCTGAGTACATCGGTTCTCGTCCGATCACCGAAATTAAGCAGCGTCGGGCGCGGTTAGTACTTAGATGGGGGACCGCTTGGGAACACCGCGTGTTGTTGGCATTGTCCAACTTTTTTTTTTTTTTTTGTTTAGCTGCCCCTATTTTTTTTTTGAAAAAGTAATTTTTCTTCAAACATCGAAAAACAAAGTAACAGCAGAGTGGTTCTGTTATTTTCAAAACGTCTCACGTTTAAAGAATTCTGTCCTGGCAGTGGCGCTGAAAAATAAACACGTCCTAGTGTATGTACGTACCAACATTTTCACGAACGAACCAAAGTCACACAATAAAGTGTAAAATAAGCCACATCTCTTTGCCAACGACCATACCACGCTGAGTACATCGGTTCTCGTCCGATCACCGAAATTAAGCAGCGTCGGGCGCGGTTAGTACTTAGATGGGGGACCGCTTGGGAACACCGCGTGTTGTTGGCATTGCCCAACTTTTTCTTTTTTTTGCTTAGCTGCCGTAACTTTTTTTTTTTTTTTTTTAAAAGTAATTTTTTTTCAAACATTGAAAAACAAAGTAACAGCAGAGTGGTTCTGTTATTTTCAATACGTCTCACGTTTGAAGTAGTATGTCCTAGCAGTGGCGCTGAAAAATAAACACGACCTAGTGTATGTACGTACCAACATTTTCACGAACGAACCAAAGTCACACAATAAAGTGTAAAATAAGCCACATCTCTTTGCCAACGACCATACCACGCTGAGTACATCGGTTCTCGTCCGATCACCGAAATTAAGCAGCGTCGGGCGCGGTTAGTACTTAGATGGGGGACCGCTTGGGAACACCGCGTGTTGTTGGCATTGCCCAACTTTTTCTTTTTTTTTGTTTAGCTGCCTATCCTTTTTTTTTTTAAAAGTAATTTTTCTTCAAACATCGAAAAACAAAGTAACAGCAGAGTGGTTCTGTTATTTTCAAAACGTCTCACGTTTGAAGAATTCTGTCCTGGCAGTGGCGCTGAAAAATAAACACGACCTAGTGTATGTACGTACCAACATTATCACGAACGAACCAAAGTCACACAATAAAGTGTAAAATAAGCCACATCTCTTTGCCAACGACCATACCACGCTGAGTACATCGGTTCTCGTCCGATCACCGAAATTAAGCAGCGTCGGGCGCGGTTAGTACTTAGATGGGGGACCGCTTGGGAACACCGCGTGTTGTTGGCATTGCCCAACTTTTTCTTTTTTTTGCTTAGCTGCCGTAACTTTTTTTTTTTTTTTTTTAAAGTAATTTTTCTTCAAACATTGAAAAACAAAGTAACAGCAGAGTGGTTCTGTTATTTTCAATACGTCTCACGTTTGAAGTAGTATGTCCCAGCAGTTGGGCTCAAAAATAAACACGACCTAGTGTATGTACGTACCAACATTTTCACGAACGAACCAAAGTCACACAATAAAGTGTAAAATAAGCCACATCTCTTTGCCAACGACCATACCACGCTGAGTACATCGGTTCTCGTCCGATCACCGAAATTAAGCAGCGTCGGGCGCGGTTAGTACTTAGATGGGGGACCGCTTGGGAACACCGCGTGTTGTTGGCATTGTCCAACTTTTTCTTTTTTTTTTGTTTAGCTGCCGCTCTTTTTTTTTTTTTTAAAAAAGTAATTTTTCTTCAAACATCGAAAAACAAAGTAACAGCAGAGTGGTTCTGTTATTTTCAATACGTCTCACGTTTGAAGTAGTATGTCCCAGCAGTTGGGCTCAAAAATAAACACGACCTAGTGTATGTACGTACCAACATTATCACGAACGAACCAAAGTCACACAATAAAGTGTAAAATAAGCCACATCTCTTTGCCAACGACCATACCACGCTGAGTACATCGGTTCTCGTCCGATCACCGAAATTAAGCAGCGTCGGGCGCGGTTAGTACTTAGATGGGGGACCGCTTGGGAACACCGCGTGTTGTTGGCATTGCCCAACTTTTTCTTTTTTTTGCTTAGCTGCCGTAACTTTTTTTTTTTTTTTTTTAAAGTAATTTTTCTTCAAACATTGAAAAACAAAGTAACAGCAGAGTGGTTCTGTTATTTTCAATACGTCTCACGTTTGAAGTAGTATGTCCTAGCAGTGGCGCTGAAAAATAAACACGACCTAGTGTATGTACGTACCAACATTTTCACGAACGAACCAAAGTCACACAATAAAGTGTAAAATAAGCCACATCTCTTTGCCAACGACCATACCACGCTGAGTACATCGGTTCTCGTCCGATCACCGAAATTAAGCAGCGTCGGGCGCGGTTAGTACTTAGATGGGGGACCGCTTGGGAACACCGCGTGTTGTTGGCATTGCCCAACTTTTTCTTTTTTTTGCTTAGCTGCCATAACTTTTTTTTTTTTTTTTTAAAAGTAATTTTTCTTCAAACATTGAAAAACAAAGTAACAGCAGAGTGGTTCTGTTATTTTCAATACGTCTCACGTTTGAAGTAGTATGTCCCAGCAGTTGGGCTCAAAAATAAACACGACCTAGTGTATGTACGTACCAACATTTTCACGAACGAACCAAAGTCACACAATAAAGTGTAAAATAAGCCACATCTCTTTGCCAACGACCATACCACGCTGAGTACATCGGTTCTCGTCCGATCACCGAAATTAAGCAGCGTCGGGCGCGGTTAGTACTTAGATGGGGGACCGCTTGGGAACACCGCGTGTTGTTGGCATTGTCCAACTTTTTCTTTTTTTTTGTTTAGCTGCCGTAACTTTTTTTTTTTTAAAGTAATTTTTCTTCAAACATTGAAAAACAAAGTAACAGCAGAGTGGTTCTGTTATTTTCAATACGTCTCACGTTTGAAGTAGTATGTCCTAGCAGTGGCGCTGAAAAATAAACACGACCTAGTGTATGTACGTACCAACATTTTCACGAACGAACCAAAGTCACACAATAAAGTGTAAAATAAGCCACATCTCTTTGCCAACGACCATACCACGCTGATTACATCGGTTCTCGTCCGATCACCGAAATTAAGCAGCGTCGGGCGCGGTTAGTACTTAGATGGGGGACCGCTTGGGAACACCGCGTGTTGTTGGCATTGTCCAACTTTTTCTTTTTTTTTTGTTTAGCTGCCGCTCTTTTTTTTTTTTTTTTTAAAGTAATTTTTCTTCAAACATTGAAAAACAAAGTAACAGCAGAGTGGTTCTGTTATTTTCAATACGTCTCACGTTTGAAGTAGTATGTCCCAGCAGTTGGGCTAAAAAATAAACACGACCTAGTGTATGTACGTACCAACATTTTCACGAACGAACCAAAGTCACACAATAAAGTGTAAAATAAGCCACATCTCTTTGCCAACGACCATACCACGCTGAGTACATCGGTTCTCGTCCGATCACCGAAATTAAGCAGCGTCGGGCGCGGTTAGTACTTAGATGGGGGACCGCTTGGGAACACCGCGTGTTGTTGGCATTGTCCAACTTTTTCTTTTTTTTTGTTTAGCTGCCGTAACTTTTTTTTTTTTAAAGTAATTTTTCTTCAAACATTGAAAAACAAAGTAACAGCAGAGTGGTTCTGTTATTTTCAATACGTCTCACGTTTGAAGTAGTATGTCCTAGCAGTGGCGCTGAAAAATAAACACGACCTAGTGTATGTACGTACCAACATTTTCACGAACGAACCAAAGTCACACAATAAAGTGTAAAATAAGCCACATCTCTTTGCCAACGACCATACCACGCTGAGTACATCGGTTCTCGTCCGATCACCGAAATTAAGCAGCGTCGGGCGCGGTTAGTACTTAGATGGGGGACCGCTTGGGAACACCGCGTGTTGTTGGCATTGTCCAACTTTTTCTTTTTTTTTTGTTTAGCTGCCGCTCTTTTTTTTTTTTTTTTTAAAGTAATTTTTCTTCAAACATTGAAAAACAAAGTAACAGCAGAGTGGTTCTGTTATTTTCAAAACGTCTCACGTTTGAAGTAGTATGTCCCAGCAGTTGGGCTCAAAAATAAACACGTCCTAGTGTATGTACGTACCAACATTTTCACGAACGAACCAAAGTCACACAATAAAGTGTAAAATAAGCCACATCTCTTTGCCAACAACCATACCACGCTGAGTACATCGGTTCTCGTCCGATCACCGAAATTAAGCAGCGTCGGGCGCGGTTAGTACTTAGATGGGGGACCGCTTGGGAACACCGCGTGTTGTTGGCATTGCCCAACCTTTTCTTTTTTTTGCTTAGCTGCCGTAACTTTTTTTTTTTAAAAGTAATTTTTTTTCAAACATTGAAAAACAAAGTAACAGCAGAGTGGTTCTGTTATTTTCAATACGTCTCACGTTTGAAGTAGTATGTCCTAGCAGTGGCGCTGAAAAATAAACACGACCTAGTGTATGTACGTACCAACATTTTCACGAACGAACCAAAGTCGCACAATAAAGTGTAAAATAAGCCACATCTCTTTGCCAACGACCATACCACGCTGAGTACATCGGTTCTCGTCCGATCACCGAAATTAAGCAGCGTCGGGCGCGGTTAGTACTTAGATGGGGGACCGCTTGGGAACACCGCGTGTTGTTGGCATTGTCCAACTTTTTCTTTTTTTTTGTTTAGCTGCCGTAACTTTTTTTTTTTAAAAGTAATTTTTCTTCAAACATTGAAAAACAAAGTAACAGCAGAGTGGTTCTGTTATTTTCAATACGTCTCACGTTTGAAGTAGTATGTCCTAGCAGTGGCGCTGAAAAATAAACACGACCTAGTGTATGTACGTACCAACATTTTCACGAACGAACCAAAGTCACACAATAAAGTGTAAAATAAGCCACATCTCTTTGCCAACGACCATACCACGCTGAGTACATCGGTTCTCGTCCGATCACCGAAATTAAGCAGCGTCGGGCGCGGTTAGTACTTAGATGGGGGACCGCTTGGGAACACCGCGTGTTGTTGGCATTGCCCAACTTTTTCTTTTATTTTTGTTTAGCTGCCCCTATTTTTTTTTTGAAAAAGTAATTTTTCTTCAAACATCGAAAAACAAAGTAACAGCAGAGTGGTTCTGTTATTTTCAATACGTCTCACGTTTGAAGAATTCTTTCCTGGCAGTGGCGCTGAAAAATAAACACGACCTAGTGTATGTACGTACCAACATTTTCACGAACGAACCAAAGTGTAAAATAAGCCACATCTCTTTGCCAACGACCATACCACGCTGAGTACATCGGTTCTCGTCCGATCACCGAAATTAAGCAGCGTCGGGCGCGGTTAGTACTTAGATGGGGGACCGCTTGGGAACACCGCGTGTTGTTGGCATTGCCCAACCTTTTCTTTTTTTTGCTTAGCTGCCGTAACTTTTTTTTTTTAAAAGTAATTTTTTTTCAAACATTGAAAAACAAAGTAACAGCAGAGTGGTTCTGTTATTTTCAATACGTCTCACGTTTGAAGTAGTATGTCCTAGCAGTGGCGCTGAAAAATAAACACGACCTAGTGTATGTACGTACCAACATTTTCACCAACGAACCAAAGTCACACAATAAAGTGTAAAATAAGCCACATCTCTTTGCCAACGACCATACCACGCTGAGTACATCGGTTCTCGTCCGATCACCGAAATTAAGCAGCGTCGGGCGCGGTTAGTACTTAGATGGGGGACCGCTTGGGAACACCGCGTGTTGTTGGCATTGTCCAACTTTTTCTTTTTTTTTGTTTAGCTGCCGTATCTTTTTTTTTTTAAAAGTAATTTTTCTTCAAACATTGAAAAACAAAGTAACAGCAGAGTGGTTCTGTTATTTTCAATACGTCTCACGTTTGAAGTAGTATGTCCCAGCAGTTGGGCTCAAAAATAAACACGACCTAGTGTATGTACGTACCAACATTTTCACGAACGAACCAAAGTCACACAATAAAGTGTAAAATAAGCCACATCTCTTTGCCAACGACCATACCACGCTGAGTACATCGGTTCTCGTCCGATCACCGAAATTAAGCAGCGTCGGGCGCGGTTAGTACTTAGATGGGGGACCGCTTGGGAACACCGCGTGTTGTTGGCATTGTCCAACTTTTTCTTTTTTTTTGTTTAGCTGCCGTAACTTTTTTTTTTTAAAAGTAATTTTTCTTCAAACATTGAAAAACAAAGTAACAGCAGAGTGGTTCTGTTATTTTCAATACGTCTCACGTTTGAAGTAGTATGTCCTAGCAGTGGCGCTGAAAAATAAACACGACCTAGTGTATGTACGTACCAACATTTTCACGAACGAACCAAAGTCACACAATAAAGTGTAAAATAAGCCACATCTCTTTGCCAACGACCATACCACGCTGAGTACATCGGTTCTCGTCCGATCACCGAAATTAAGCAGCGTCGGGCGCGGTTAGTACTTAGATGGGGGACCGCTTGGGAACACCGCGTGTTGTTGGCATTGTCCAACTTTTTTTTTTTTTTTTGTTTAGCTGCCCCTATTTTTTTTTTGAAAAAGTAATTTTTCTTCAAACATCGAAAAACAAAGTAACAGCAGAGTGGTTCTGTTATTTTCAAAACGTCTCACGTTTAAAGAATTCTGTCCTGGCAGTGGCGCTGAAAAATAAACACGTCCTAGTGTATGTACGTACCAACATTTTCACGAACGAACCAAAGTCACACAATAAAGTGTAAAATAAGCCACATCTCTTTGCCAACGACCATACCACGCTGAGTACATCGGTTCTCGTCCGATCACCGAAATTAAGCAGCGTCGGGCGCGGTTAGTACTTAGATGGGGGACCGCTTGGGAACACCGCGTGTTGTTGGCATTGTCCAACTTTTTCTTTTTTTTTGTTTAGCTGCCGTAACTTTTTTTTTTTAAAAGTAATTTTTTTTCAAACATTGAAAAACAAAGTAACAGCAGAGTGATTCTGTTATTTTCAATACGTCTCACGTTTGAAGTAGTATGTCCCAGCAGTGGCGCTGAAAAATAAACACGACCTAGTGTATGTACGTACCAACATTTTCACGAACGAACCAAAGTCACACAATAAAGTGTAAAATAAGCCACATCTCTTTGCCAACGACCATACCACGCTGAGTACATCGGTTCTCGTCCGATCACCGAAATTAAGCAGCGTCGGGCGCGGTTAGTACTTAGATGGGGGACCGCTTGGGAACACCGCGTGTTGTTGGCATTGTCCAACTTTTTCTTTTTTTTTTGTTTATCCTTTTTTTTTTAAAAGTAATTTTTCTTCAAACATTGAAAAACAAAGTAACAGCAGAGTGGTTCTGTTATTTTCAATATGTCTCACGTTTGAAGTAGTATGTCCCAGCAGTTGGGCTCAAAAATAAACACGACCTAGTGTATGTACGTACCAACATTTTCACGAACGAACCAAAGTCACACAATAAAGTGTAAAATAAGCCACATCTCTTTGCCAACGACCATACCACGCTGAGTACATCGGTTCTCGTCCGATCACCGAAATTAAGCAGCGTCGGGCGCGGTTAGTACTTAGATGGGGGACCGCTTGGGAACACCGCGTGTTGTTGGCATTGCCCAACCTTTTCTTTTTTTTGCTTAGCTGCCGTAACTTTTTTTTTTTAAAAGTAATTTTTCTTCAAACATTGAAAAACAAAGTAACAGCAGAGTGGTTCTGTTATTTTCAATATGTCTCACGTTTGAAGTAGTATGTCCCAGCAGTTGGGCTCAAAAATAAACACGACCTAGTGTATGTACGTACCAACATTTTCACGAACGAACCAAAGTCACACAATAAAGTGTAAAATAAGCCACATCTCTTTGCCAACGACCATACCACGCTGAGTACATCGGTTCTCGTCCGATCACCGAAATTAAGCAGCGTCGGGCGCGGTTAGTACTTAGATGGGGGACCGCTTGGGAACACCGCGTGTTGTTGGCATTGCCCAACCTTTTCTTTTTTTTGCTTAGCTGCCGTAACTTTTTTTTTTTAAAAGTAATTTTTCTTCAAACATTGAAAAACAAAGTAACAGCAGAGTGGTTCTGTTATTTTCAATATGTCTCACGTTTGAAGTAGTATGTCCCAGCAGTTGGGCTCAAAAATAAACACGACCTAGTGTATGTACGTACCAACATTTTCACGAACGAACCAAAGTCACACAATAAAGTGTAAAATAAGCCACATCTCTTTGCCAACGACCATACCACGCTGAGTACATCGGTTCTCGTCCGATCACCGAAATTAAGCAGCGTCGGGCGCGGTTAGTACTTAGATGGGGGACCGCTTGGGAACACCGCGTGTTGTTGGCATTGTCCAACTTTTTCTTTTTTTTTTGTTTAGCTGCCGCTCTTTTTTTTTTTTTTTAAAAAAGTAATTTTTCTTCAAACATCGAAAAACAAAGTAACAGCAGAGTGGTTCTGTTATTTTCAATACGTCTCACGTTTGAAGTAGTATGTCCCAGCAGTTGGGCTAAAAAATAAACACGACCTAGTGTATGTACGTACCAACATTTTCACGAACGAACCAAAGTCACACAATAAAGTGTAAAATAAGCCACATCTCTTTGCCAACGACCATACCACGCTGAGTACATCGGTTCTCGTCCGATCACCGAAATTAAGCAGCGTCGGGCGCGGTTAGTACTTAGATGGGGGACCGCTTGGGAACACCGCGTGTTGTTGGCATTGTCCAACTTTTTCTTTTTTTTTTGTTTAGCTGCCGCTCTTTTTTTTTTTTTTTTAAAAGTAATTTTTCTTCAAACATTGAAAAACAAAGTAACAGCAGAGTGGTTCTGTTATTTTCAATACGTCTCACGTTTGAAGTAGTATGTCCCAGCAGTTGGGCTCAAAAATAAACACGACCTAGTGTATGTACGTACCAACATTTTCACGAACGAACCAAAGTCACACAATAAAGTGTAAAATAAGCCACATCTCTTTGCCAACGACCATACCACGCTGAGTACACGCTGAGCGTCGGGCGCGGTTAGTACTTAGATGGGGGACCGCTTGGGAACACCGCGTGTTGTTGGCATTGTCCAACTTTTTCTTTTTTTTTTGTTTAGCTGCCGCTCTTTTTTTTTTTTTTTAAAAAGTAATTTTTCTTCAAACATCGAAAAACAAAGTAACAGCAGAGTGGTTCTGTTATTTTCAATACGTCTCACGTTTGAAGTAGTATGTCCCAGCAGTTGGGCTCAAAAATAAACACGACCTAGTGTATGTACGTACCAACATTTTCACGAACGAACCAAAGTCACACAATAAAGTGTAAAATAAGCCACATCTCTTTGCCAACGACCATACCACGCTGAGTACACGCTGAGCGTCGGGCGCGGTTAGTACTTAGATGGGGGACCGCTTGGGAACACCGCGTGTTGTTGGCATTGCCCAACCTTTTCTTTTTTTTGCTTAGCTGCCGTAACTTTTTTTTTTTAAAAGTAATTTTTCTTCAAACATTGAAAAACAAAGTAACAGCAGAGTGGTTCTGTTATTTTCAATATGTCTCACGTTTGAAGTAGTATGTCCCAGCAGTTGGGCTCAAAAATAAACACGACCTAGTGTATGTACGTACCAACATTTTCACGAACGAACCAAAGTCACACAATAAAGTGTAAAATAAGCCACATCTCTTTGCCAACGACCATACCACGCTGAGTACATCGGTTCTCGTCCGATCACCGAAATTAAGCAGCGTCGGGCGCGGTTAGTACTTAGATGGGGGACCGCTTGGGAACACCGCGTGTTGTTGGCATTGTCCAACTTTTTCTTTTTTTTTGTTTAGCTGCCGCCTTTTT
The DNA here is from genome assembly GCA_958296145.1 of Hydrotaea cyrtoneurina. Classification (NCBI taxonomy): domain Eukaryota; kingdom Metazoa; phylum Arthropoda; class Insecta; order Diptera; family Muscidae; genus Hydrotaea; species Hydrotaea cyrtoneurina. The sequence continues at coordinate 43,119,863 of OY282512.1, forward strand.
TTTTTTTTTTTTTTTTTTTTTAAAAAGTAATTTTTCTTCAAACATCGAAAAACAAAGTAACAGCAGAGTGGTTCTGTTATTTTCAATATGTCTCACGTTTGAAGTAGTATGTCCCAGCAGTTGGGCTCAAAAATAAACACGACCTAGTGTATGTACGTACCAACATTTTCACGAACGAACCAAAGTCACACAATAAAGTGTAAAATAAGCCACATCTCTTTGCCAACGACCATACCACGCTGAGTACATCGGTTCTCGTCCGATCACCGAAATTAAGCAGCGTCGGGCGCGGTTAGTACTTAGATGGGGGACCGCTTGGGAACACCGCGTGTTGTTGGCATTGTCCAACTTTTTCTTTTTTTTTTGTTTAGCTGCCGCTCTTTTTTTTTTTTTTTTAAAAGTAATTTTTCTTCAAACATTGAAAAACAAAGTAACAGCAGAGTGGTTCTGTTATTTTCAATACGTCTCACGTTTGAAGTAGTATGTCCCAGCAGTTGGGCTCAAAAATAAACACGACCTAGTGTATGTACGTACCAACATTTTCACGAACGAACCAAAGTCACACAATAAAGTGTAAAATAAGCCACATCTCTTTGCCAACGACCATACCACGCTGAGTACACGCTGAGCGTCGGGCGCGGTTAGTACTTAGATGGGGGACCGCTTGGGAACACCGCGTGTTGTTGGCATTGCCCAACCTTTTCTTTTTTTTGCTTAGCTGCCGTAACTTTTTTTTTTTAAAAGTAATTTTTCTTCAAACATTGAAAAACAAAGTAACAGCAGAGTGGTTCTGTTATTTTCAATACGTCTCACGTTTGAAGTAGTATGTCCTAGCAGTGGCGCTGAAAAATAAACACGACCTAGTGTATGTACGTACCAACATTTTCACGAACGAACCAAAGTCACACAATAAAGTGTAAAATAAGCCACATCTCTTTGCCAACGACCATACCACGCTGAGTACATCGGTTCTCGTCCGATCACCGAAATTAAGCAGCGTCGGGCGCGGTTAGTACTTAGATGGGGGACCGCTTGGGAACACCGCGTGTTGTTGGCATTGTCCAACTTTTTCTTTTTTTTTGTTTAGCTGCCGCCTTTTTTTTTTTTTTTTTTTTTTTTTTAAAAAGTAATTTTTCTTCAAACATCGAAAAACAAAGTAACAGCAGAGTGGTTCTGTTATTTTCAATATGTCTCACGTTTGAAGTAGTATGTCCCAGCAGTTGGGCTCAAAAATAAACACGACCTAGTGTATGTACGTACCAACATTTTCACGAACGAACCAAAGTCACACAATAAAGTGTAAAATAAGCCACATCTCTTTGCCAACGACCATACCACGCTGAGTACATCGGTTCTCGTCCGATCACCGAAATTAAGCAGCGTCGGGCGCGGTTAGTACTTAGATGGGGGACCGCTTGGGAACACCGCGTGTTGTTGGCATTGTCCAACTTTTTCTTTTTTTTTTGTTTAGCTGCCGCTCTTTTTTTTTTTTTTTTAAAAGTAATTTTTCTTCAAACATCGAAAAACAAAGTAACAGCAGAGTGGTTCTGTTATTTTCAATACGTCTCACGTTTGAAGTAGTATGTCCCAGCAGTTGGGCTAAAAAATAAACACGACCTAGTGTATGTACGTACCAACATTTTCACGAACGAACCAAAGTCACACAATAAAGTGTAAAATAAGCCACATCTCTTTGCCAACGACCATACCACGCTGAGTACATCGGTTCTCGTCCGATCACCGAAATTAAGCAGCGTCGGGCGCGGTTAGTACTTAGATGGGGGACCGCTTGGGAACACCGCGTGTTGTTGGCATTGTCCAACTTTTTCTTTTTTTTTTGTTTAGCTGCCGTAACTTTTTTTTTTTTTAAAGTAATTTTTCTTCAAACATTGAAAAACAAAGTAACAGCAGAGTGGTTCTGTTATTTTCAATACGTCTCACGTTTGAAGTAGTATGTCCTAGCAGTGGCGCTAAAAAATAAACACGACCTAGTGTATGTACGTACCAACATTTTCACGAACGAACCAAAGTCACACAATAAAGTGTAAAATAAGCCACATCTCTTTGCCAACGACCATACCACGCTGAGTACATCGGTTCTCGTCCGATCACCGAAATTAAGCAGCGTCGGGCGCGGTTAGTACTTAGATGGGGGACCGCTTGGGAACACCGCGTGTTGTTGGCATTGCCCAACTTTTTCTTTTTTTTGCTTAGCTGCCGTAACTTTTTTTTTTTTAAAGTAATTTTTCTTCAAACATTGAAAAACAAAGTAACAGCAGAGTGGTTCTGTTATTTTCAATACGTCTCACGTTTGAAGTAGTATGTCCTAGCAGTGGCGCTGAAAAATAAACACGACCTAGTGTATGTACGTACCAACATTTTCACGAACGAACCAAAGTCACACAATAAAGTGTAAAATAAGCCACATCTCTTTGCCAACGACCATACCACGCTGAGTACATCGGTTCTCGTCCGATCACCGAAATTAAGCAGCGTCGGGCGCGGTTAGTACTTAGATGGGGGACCGCTTGGGAACACCGCGTGTTGTTGGCATTGCCCAACTTTTTCTTTTTTTTGCTTAGCTGCCGTAACTTTTTTTTTTTTTTTAAAAAGTAATTTTTCTTCAAACATCGAAAAACAAAGTAACAGCAGAGTGGTTCTGTTATTTTCAATATGTCTCACGTTTGAAGTAGTATGTCCCAGCAGTGGCGCTGAAAAATAAACACGACCTAGTGTATGTACGTACCAACATTTTCACGAACGAACCAAAGTCACACAATAAAGTGTAAAATAAGCCACATCTCTCTGCCAACGACCATACCACGCTGAGTACATCGGTTCTCGTCCGATCACCGAAATTAAGCAGCGTCGGGCGCGGTTAGTACTTAGATGGGGGACCGCTTGGGAACACCGCGTGTTGTTGGCATTGTCCAACTTTTTCTTTTTTTTTTGTTTAGCTGCCGCTCTTTTTTTTTTTTTTTTTAAAAGTAATTTTTCTTCAAACATCGAAAAACAAAGTAACAGCAGAGTGGTTCTGTTATTTTCAATACGTCTCACGTTTGAAGTAGTATGTCCCAGCAGTTGGGTTAAAAAATAAACACGACCTAGTGTATGTACGTACCAACATTTTCACGAACGAACCAAAGTCACACAATAAAGTGTAAAATAAGCCACATATCTTTGCCAACGACCATACCACGCTGAGTACATCGGTTCTCGTCCGATCACCGAAATTAAGCAGCGTCGGGCGCGGTTAGTACTTAGATGGGGGACCGCTTGGGAACACCGCGTGTTGTTGGCATTGTCCAACTTTTTCTTTTTTTTTGTTTAGCTGCCTATCCTTTTTTTTTTTTAAAAGTAATTTTTCTTCAAACATCGAAAAACAAAGTAACAGCAGAGTGGTTCTGTTATTTTCAAAACGTCTCACGTTTGAAGAATTCTGTCCTGGCAGTGGCGCTGAAAAATAAACACGACCTAGTGTATGTACGTACCAACATTTTCACGAACGAACCAAAGTCACACAATAAAGTGTAAAATAAGCCACATCTCTTTGCCAACGACCATACCACGCTGAGTACATCGGTTCTTGTCCGATCACCGAAATTAAGCAGCGTCGGGCGCGGTTAGTACTTAGATGGGGGACCGCTTGGGAACACCGCGTGTTGTGTTGGCATTGTCCAACATTTTCTTTTTTTTGTTTAGCTGCCTGTCTTTTTTTTTTTTTTTAAAAGTAATTTTTCTTCAAACATCGAAAAACAAAGTAACAGCAGAGTGGTTCTGTTATTTTCAAAACGTCTCACGTTTGAAGTAGTATGTCCCAGCAGTTGGGCTCAAAAATAAACACGACCTAGTGTATGTACGTACCAACATTTTCACGAACGAACCAAAGTCACACAATAAAGTGTAAAATAAGCCACATCTCTTTGCCAACGACCATACCACGCTGAGTACATCGGTTCTCGTCCGATCACCGAAATTAAGCAGCGTCGGGCGCGGTTAGTACTTAGATGGGGGACCGCTTGGGAACACCGCGTGTTGTTGGCATTGTCCAACTTTTTCTTTTTTTTGTTTAGCTGCCTGTCTTTTTTTAAAAAAGTAATTTTTCTTCCAACATCGAAAAACAAAGTAACAGCAGAGTGGTTCTGTTATTTTCAAAACGTCTCACGTTTGAAGAATTCTGTCCTGGCAGTGGCGCTGAAAAATAAACACGACCTAGTGTATGTACGTACCAACATTTTCACGAACGAACCAAAGTCACACAATAAAGTGTAAAATAAGCCACATCTCTTTGCCAACGACCATACCACGCTGAGTACATCGGTTCTCGTCCGATCACCGAAATTAAGCAGCGTCGGGCGCGGTTAGTACTTAGATGGGGGACCGCTTGGGAACACCGCGTGTTGTTGGCATTGCCCAACTTTTTCTTTTTTTTGCTTAGCTGCCGTAACTTTTTTTTTTTTTTTAAAAAGTAATTTTTCTTCAAACATCGAAAAACAAAGTAACAGCAGAGTGGTTCTGTTATTTTCAAAACGTCTCACGTTTGAAGAATTCTGTCCTGGCAGTGGCGCTGAAAAATAAACACGACCTAGTGTATGTACGTACCAACATTTTCACGAACGAACCAAAGTCACACAATAAAGTGTAAAATAAGCCACATCTCTTTGCCAACGACCATACCACGCTGAGTACATCGGTTCTCGTCCGATCACCGAAATTAAGCAGCGTCGGGCGCGGTTAGTACTTAGATGGGGGACCGCTTGGGAACACCGCGTGTTGTTGGCATTGTCCAACTTTTTCTTTTTTTTTTGTTTAGCTGCCGTAACTTTTTTTTTTTTTTTTTAAAGTAATTTTTCTTCAAACATTGAAAAACAAAGTAACAGCAGAGTGGTTCTGTTATTTTCAATACGTCTCACGTTTGAAGTAGTATGTCCTAGCAGTGGCGCTGAAAAATAAACACGACCTAGTGTATGTACGTACCAACATTTTCACGAACGAACCAAAGTCACACAATAAAGTGTAAAATAAGCCACATCTCTTTGCCAACGACCATACCACGCTGAGTACATCGGTTCTCGTCCGATCACCGAAATTAAGCAGCGTCGGGCGCGGTTAGTACTTAGATGGGGGACCGCTTGGGAACACCGCGTGTTGTTGGCATTGTCCAACTTTTTCTTTTTTTTGTTTAGCTGCCTGTCTTTTTTTTTTTTTTTAAAAGTAATTTTTCTTCAAACATCGAAAAACAAAGTAACAGCAGAGTGGTTCTGTTATTTTCAAAACGTCTCACGTTTGAAGAATTCTGTCCTGGCAGTGGCGCTGAAAAATAAACACGACCTAGTGTATGTACGTACCAACATTTTCACGAACGAACCAAAGTCACACAATAAAGTGTAAAATAAGCCACATCTCTTTGCCAACGACCATACCACGCTGAGTACATCGGTTCTCGTCCGATCACCGAAATTCAGCAGCGTCGGGCGCGGTTAGTACTTAGATGGGGGACCGCTTGGGAACACCGCGTGTTGTTGGCATTGCCCAACTTTTTCTTTTTTTTGCTTAGCTGCCGTAACTTTTTTTTTTTTTTTAAAAAGTAATTTTTCTTCAAACATCGAAAAACAAAGTAACAGCAGAGTGGTTCTGTTATTTTCAAAACGTCTCACGTTTGAAGTAGTATGTCCCAGCAGTTGGGCTCAAAAATAAACACGACCTAGTGTATGTACGTACCAACATTTTCACGAACGAACCAAAGTCACACAATAAAGTGTAAAATAAGCCACATCTCTTTGCCAACGACCATACCACGCTGAGTACATCGGTTCTCGTCCGATCACCGAAATTAAGCAGCGTCGGGCGCGGTTAGTACTTAGATGGGGGACCGCTTGGGAACACCGCGTGTTGTTGGCATTGCCCAACTTTTTCTTTTTTTTGCTTAGCTGCCGTAACTTTTTTTTTTTTTTTAAAAAGTAATTTTTCTTCAAACATCGAAAAACAAAGTAACAGCAGAGTGGTTCTGTTATTTTCAAAACGTCTCACGTTTGAAGTAGTATGTCCCAGCAGTTGGGCTCAAAAATAAACACGACCTAGTGTATGTACGTACCAACATTTTCACGAACGAACCAAAGTCACACAATAAAGTGTAAAATAAGCCACATCTCTTTGCCAACGACCATACCACGCTGAGTACATCGGTTCTCGTCCGATCACCGAAATTAAGCAGCGTCGGGCGCGGTTAGTACTTAGATGGGGGACCGCTTGGGAACACCGCGTGTTGTTGGCATTGCCCAACTTTTTCTTTTTTTTTTGTTTAGCTGCCTATCCTTTTTTTTTTTAAAAGTAATTTTTCTTCAAACATCGAAAAACAAAGTAACAGCAGAGTGGTTCTGTTATTTTCAAAACGTCTCACGTTTGAAGAATTCTGTCCTGGCAGTGGCGCTGAAAAATAAACACGACCTAGTGTATGTACGTACCAACATTTTCACGAACGAACCAAAGTCACACAATAAAGTGTAAAATAAGCCACATCTCTTTGCCAACGACCATACCACGCTGAGTACATCGGTTCTCGTCCGATCACCGAAATTAAGCAGCGTCGGGCGCGGTTAGTACTTAGATGGGGGACCGCTTGGGAACACCGCGTGTTGTTGGCATTGCCCAACTTTTTCTTTTTTTTTGTTTAGCTGCCTATCCTTTTTTTTTTTTAAAAGTAATTTTTCTTCAAACATCGAAAAACAAAGTAACAGCAGAGTGGTTCTGTTATTTTCAAAACGTCTCACGTTTGAAGAATTCTGTCCTGGCAGTGGCGCTGAAAAATAAACACGACCTAGTGTATGTACGTACCAACATTTTCACGAACGAACCAAAGTCACACAATAAAGTGTAAAATAAGCCACATCTCTTTGCCAACGACCATACCACGCTGAGTACATCGGTTCTCGTCCGATCACCGAAATTAAGCAGCGTCGGGCGCGGTTAGTACTTAGATGGGGGACCGCTTGGGAACACCGCGTGTTGTTGGCATTGCCCAACTTATTCTTTTTTTTGCTTAGCTGCCGTAACTTTTTCTTTTTTTTAAAAAAGTAATTTTTCTTCAAACATCGAAAAACAAAGTAACAGCAGAGTGGTTCTGTTATTTTCAAAACGTCTCACGTTTGAAGTAGTATGTCCCAGCAGTTGGGCTCAAAAATAAACACGACCTAGTGTATGTACGTACCAACATTTTCACGAACGAACCAAAGTCACACAATAATGTGTAAAATAAGCCACATCTCTTTGCCAACGACCATACCACGCTGAGTACATCGGTTCTCGTCCGATCACCGAAATTAAGCAGCGTCGGGCGCGGTTAGTACTTAGATGGGGGACCGCTTGGGAACACCGCGTGTTGTTGGCATTGCCCAACTTTTTCTTTTTTTTTGTTTAGCTGCCTATCCTTTTTTTTTTTTAAAGTAATTTTTCTTCAAACATCGAAAAACAAAGTAACAGCAGAGTGGTTCTGTTATTTTCAAAACGTCTCACGTTTGAAGTAGTATGTCCCAGCAGTTGGGCTCAAAAATAAACACGACCTAGTGTATGTACGTACCAACATTTTCACGAACGAACCAAAGTCACACAATAAAGTGTAAAATAAGCCACATCTCTTTGCCAACGACCATACCACGCTGAGTACATCGGTTCTCGTCCGATCACCGAAATTAAGCAGCGTCGGGCGCGGTTAGTACTTAGATGGGGGACCGCTTGGGAACACCGCGTGTTGTTGGCATTGCCCAACTTATTCTTTTTTTTGCTTAGCTGCCGTAACTTTTTTTTTTTTTTTAAAGTAATTTTTCTTCAAACATCGAAAAACAAAGTAACAGCAGAGTGGTTCTGTTATTTTCAAAACGTCTCACGTATGAAGTAGTATGTCCCAGCAGTTGGGCTCAAAAATAAACACGACCTAGTGTATGTACGTACCAACATTATCACGAACGAACCAAAGTCACACAATAAAGTGTAAAATAAGCCACATCTCTTTGCCAACGACCATACCACGCTGAGTACATCGGTTCTCGTCCGATCACCGAAATTAAGCAGCGTCGGGCGCGGTTAGTACTTAGATGGGGGACCGCTTGGGAACACCGCGTGTTGTTGGCATTGCCCAACTTTTTCTTTTTTTTTGTTTAGCTGCCTATCCTTTTTTTTTTTTTAAAGTAATTTTTCTTCAAACATCGGAAAACAAAGTAACAGCAGAGTGGTTCTGTTATTTTCAAAACGTCTCACGTTTGAAGAATTCTGTCCTGGCAGTGGCGCTGAAAAATAAACACGACCTAGTGTATGTACGTACCAACATTTTCACGAACGAACCAAAGTCACACAATAATGTGTAAAATAAGCCACATCTCTTTGCCAACGACCATACCACGCTGAGTACATCGGTTCTCGTCCGATCACCGAAATTAAGCAGCGTCGGGCGCGGTTAGTACTTAGATGGGGGACCGCTTGGGAACACCGCGTGTTGTTGGCATTGTCCAACTTTTTCTTTTTTTTGTTTAGCTGCCTATCCTTTTTTTTTTTTAAAAGTAATTTTTCTTCAAACATCGAAAAACAAAGTAACAGCAGAGTGGTTCTGTTATTTTCAAAACGTCTCACGTTTGAAGAATTCTGTCCTGGCAGTGGCGCTGAAAAATAAACACGACCTAGTGTATGTACGTACCAACATTTTCACGAACGAACCAAAGTCACACAATAATGTGTAAAATAAGCCACATCTCTTTGCCAACGACCATACCACGCTGAGTACATCGGTTCTCGTCCGATCACCGAAATTAAGCAGCGTCGGGCGCGGTTAGTACTTAGATGGGGGACCGCTTGGGAACACCGCGTGTTGTTGGCATTGCCCAACTTTTTCTTTTTTTTTGTTTAGCTGCCTATCCTTTTTTTTTTTTAAAAGTAATTTTTCTTCAAACATCGAAAAACAAAGTAACAGCAGAGTGGTTCTGTTATTTTCAAAACGTCTCACGTTTGAAGTAGTATGTCCCAGCAGTTGGGCTCAAAAATAAACACGACCTAGTGTATGTACGTACCAACATTTTCACGAACGAACCAAAGTCACACAATAAAGTGTAAAATAAGCCACATCTCTTTGCCAACGACCATACCACGCTGAGTACATCGGTTCTCGTCCGATCACCGAAATTAAGCAGCGTCGGGCGCGGTTAGTACTTAGATGGGGGACCGCTTGGGAACACCGCGTGTTGTTGGCATTGCCCAACTTATTCTTTTTTTTGCTTAGCTGCCGTAACTTTTTTTTTTTTAAAAAAGTAATTTTTCTTCAAACATCGAAAAACAAAGTAACAGCAGAGTGGTTCTGTTATTTTCAAAACGTCTCACGTTTGAAGAATTCTGTCCTGGCAGTGGCGCTGAAAAATAAACACGACCTAGTGTATGTACGTACCAACATTTTCACGAACGAACCAAAGTCACACAATAAAGTGTAAAATAAGCCACATCTCTTTGCCAACGACCATACCACGCTGAGTACATCGGTTCTCGTCCGATCACCGAAATTAAGCAGCGTCGGGCGCGGTTAGTACTTAGATGGGGGACCGCTTGGGAACACCGCGTGTTGTTGGCATTGCCCAACTTATTCTTTTTTTTGCTTAGCTGCCGTAACTTTTTTTTTTTTAAAAAAGTAATTTTTCTTCAAACATCGAAAAACAAAGTAACAGCAGAGTGGTTCTGTTATTTTCAAAACGTCTCACGTTTGAAGAATTCTGTCCTGGCAGTGGCGCTGAAAAATAAACACGACCTAGTGTATGTACGTACCAACATTTTCACGAACGAACCAAAGTCACACAATAATGTGTAAAATAAGCCACATCTCTTTGCCAACGACCATACCACGCTGAGTACATCGGTTCTCGTCCGATCACCGAAATTAAGCAGCGTCGGGCGCGGTTAGTACTTAGATGGGGGACCGCTTGGGAACACCGCGTGTTGTTGGCATTGCCCAACTTTTTCTTTTTTTTTGTTTAGCTGCCTATCCTTTTTTTTTTTAAAAGTAATTTTTCTTCAAACATCGAAAAACAAAGTAACAGCAGAGTGGTTCTGTTATTTTCAAAACGTCTCACGTTTGAAGAATTCTGTCCTGGCAGTGGCGCTGAAAAATAAACACGACCTAGTGTATGTACGTACCAACATTTTCACGAACGAACCAAAGTCACACAATAAAGTGTAAAATAAGCCACATCTCTTTGCCAACGACCATACCACGCTGAGTACATCGGTTCTCGTCCGATCACCGAAATTAAGCAGCGTCGGGCGCGGTTAGTACTTAGATGGGGGACCGCTTGGGAACACCGCGTGTTGTTGGCATTGCCCAACTTATTCTTTTTTTTGCTTAGCTGCCGTAACTTTTTTTTTTTTAAAAGTAATTTTTCTTCAAACATCGAAAAACAAAGTAACAGCAGAGTGGTTCTGTTATTTTCAAAACGTCTCACGTTTGAAGAATTCTGTCCTGGCAGTGGCGCTGAAAAATAAACACGACCTAGTGTATGTACGTACCAACATTTTCACGAACGAACCAAAGTCACACAATAAAGTGTAAAATAAGCCACATCTCTTTGCCAACGACCATACCACGCTGAGTACATCGGTTCTCGTCCGATCACCGAAATTAAGCAGCGTCGGGCGCGGTTAGTACTTAGATGGGGGACCGCTTGGGAACACCGCGTGTTGTTGGCATTGCCCAACTTTTTCTTTTTTTTTGTTTAGCTGCCTATCCTTTTTTTTTTTTAAAAGTAATTTTTCTTCAAACATCGGAAAACAAAGTAACAGCAGAGTGGTTCTGTTATTTTCAAAACGTCTCACGTTTGAAGAATTCTGTCCTGGCAGTGGCGCTGAAAAATAAACACGACCTAGTGTATGTACGTACCAACATTTTCACGAACGAACCAAAGTCACACAATAATGTGTAAAATAAGCCACATCTCTTTGCCAACGACCATACCACGCTGAGTACATCGGTTCTCGTCCGATCACCGAAATTAAGCAGCGTCGGGCGCGGTTAGTACTTAGATGGGGGACCGCTTGGGAACACCGCGTTTTGTTGGCATTGCCCAACTTTTTCTTTTTTTTGTTTAGCTGCCTATCCTTTTTTTTTTTTAAAAGTAATTTTTCTTCAAACATCGAAAAACAAAGTAACAGCAGAGTGGTTCTGTTATTTTCAAAACGTCTCACGTTTGAAGAATTCTGTCCTGGCAGTGGCGCTGAAAAATAAACACGACCTAGTGTATGTACGTACCAACATTTTCACGAACGAACCAAAGTCACACAATAATGTGTAAAATAAGCCACATCTCTTTGCCAACGACCATACCACGCTGAGTACATCGGTTCTCGTCCGATCACCGAAATTAAGCAGCGTCGGGCGCGGTTAGTACTTAGATGGGGGACCGCTTGGGAACACCGCGTGTTGTTGGCATTGCCCAACTTTTTCTTTTTTTTGTTTAGCTGCCTATCCTTTTTTTTTTTTTAAAGTAATTTTTCTTCAAACATCGAAAAACAAAGTAACAGCAGAGTGGTTCTGTTATTTTCAATACGTCTCACGTTTGAAGAATTCTGTCCTGGCAGTGGCGCTGAAAAATAAACACGACCTAGTGTATGTACGTACCAACATTTTCACGAACGAACCAAAGTCACACAATAAAGTGTAAAATAAGCCACATCTCTTTGCCAACGACCATACCACGCTGAGTACATCGGTTCTCGTCCGATCACCGAAATTAAGCAGCGTCGGGCGCGGTTAGTACTTAGATGGGGGACCGCTTGGGAACACCGCGTGTTGTTGGCATTGTCCAACTTTTTCTTTTTTTTTTGTTTAGCTGCCGCTCTTTTTTTTTTTTTTTTTTTTTTTTAAAAAAGTAATTTTTCTTCAAACATCGAAAAACAAAGTAACAGCAGAGTGGTTCTGTTATTTTCAAAACGTCTCACGTTTGAAGAATTCTGTCCTGGCAGTGGCGCTGAAAAATAAACACGACCTAGTGTATGTACGTACCAACATTTTCACGAACGAACCAAAGTCACACAATAAAGTGTAAAATAAGCCACATCTCTTTGCCAACGACCATACCACGCTGAGTACATCGGTTCTCGTACGATCACCGAAATTAAGCAGCGTCGGGCGCGGTTAGTACTTAGATGGGGGACCGCTTGGGAACACCGCGTGTTGTTGGCATTGCCCAACTTTTCCTTTTTTTTGCTTAGCTGCCGTAACTTTTTTTTTTTCTTTTAAAAAAGTAATTTTTCTTCAAACATCGAAAAACAAAGTAACAGCAGAGTGGTTCTGTTATTTTCAATATGTCTCACGTGTGAAGGATTTTGAAGTAGTATGTCCCAGCAGTTGGGCTCAAAAATAAACACGACCTAGTGTATGTACGTACCAAGATTTTCACGAACGAACCAAAGTCACACAAAGTGTAAAATAAGCCACATCTCTTTGCCAACGACCATACCACGCTGAGTACATCGGTTCTCGTCCGATCACCGAAATTAAGCAGCGTCGGGCGCGGTTAGTACTTAGATGGGGGACCGCTTGGGAACACCGCGTGTTGTTGGCATTGCCCAACTTTTCCTTTTTTTTGCTTAGCTGCCGTAACTTTTTTTTTTTTAAAAGTAATTTTTCTTCAAACATTGAAAAACAAAGTAACAGCAGAGTGGTTCTGTTATTTTCAAAACGTCTCACGTTTGAAGTAGTATGTCCCAGCAGTTGGGCTCAAAAATAAACACGACCTAGTGTATGTACGTACCAACATTTTCACGAACGAACCAAAGTCACACAATAAAGTGTAAAATAAGCCACATCTCTTTGCCAACGACCATACCACGCTGAGTACATCGGTTCTCGTCCGATCACCGAAATTAAGCAGCGTCGGGCGCGGTTAGTACTTAGATGGGGGACCGCTTGGGAACACCGCGTGTTGTTGGCATTGCCCAACTTTTTCTTTTTTTTTGTTTAGCTGCCGCTCTTTTTTTTTTTTTTTTTTTTTAAAAAGTAATTTTTCTTCAAACATCGAAAAACAAAGTAACAGCAGAGTGGTTCTGTTATTTTCAATATGTCTCACGTGTGAAGGATTTTGAAGTAGTATGTCCCAGCAGTTGGGCTCAAAAATAAACACGACCTAGTGTATGTACGTACCAACATTTTCACGAACGAACCAAAGTCACACAATAAAGTGTAAAATAAACCACGTCTCTTTGCCAACGACCATACCACGCTGAGTACATCGGTTCTCGTCCGATCACCGAAATTAAGCAGCGTCGGGCGCGGTTAGTACTTAGATGGGGGACCGCTTGGGAACACCGCGTGTTGTTGGCATTGCCCAACTTTTTCTTTTTTTTTGTTTAGCTGCCGCTCTTTTTTTTTTTTTTTTTTTTTTTTTAAAAAGTAATTTTTCTTCAAACATCGAAAAACAAAGTAACAGCAGAGTGGTTCTGTTATTTTCAATACGTCTCACGTTTGAAGAATTCTGTCCTGGCAGTGGCGCTGAAAAATAAACACGACCTAGTGTATGTACGTACCAACATTTTCACGAACGAACCAAAGTCACACAATAAAGTGAAAAATAAGCCACATCTCTTTGCCAACGACCATACCACGCTGAGTACATCGGTTCTCGTCCGATCACCGAAATTAAGCAGCGTCGGGCGCGGTTAGTACTTAGATGGGGGACCGCTTGGGAACACCGCGTGTTGTTGGCATTGCCCAACTTTTTCTTTTTTTTTGTTTAGCTGCCAATCCTTTTTTTTTTTTTAAAGTAATTTTTCTTCAAACATCGAAAAACAAAGTAACAGCAGAGTGGTTCTGTTATTTTCAAAACGTCTCACGTTTGAAGAATTCTGTCCTGGCAGTGGCGCTGAAAAATAAACACGACCTAGTGTATGTACGTACCAACATTTTCACGAACGAACCAAAGTCACACAATAATGTGTAAAATAAGCCACATCTCTTTGCCAACGACCATACCACGCTGAGTACATCGGTTCTCGTCCGATCACCGAAATTAAGCAGCGTCGGGCGCGGTTAGTACTTAGATGGGGGACCGCTTGGGAACACCGCGTGTTGTTGGCATTGCCCAACTTTTTCTTTTTTTTGCTTAGCTGCCGTAACTTTTTTTTTTTTCTTTTAAAAAAGTAATTTTTCTTCAAACATCGAAAAACAAAGTAACAGCAGAGTGGTTCTGTTATTTTCAAAACGTCTCACGTTTGAAGAATTCTGTCCTGGCAGTGGCGCTGAAAAATAAACACGACCTAGTGTATGTACGTACCAACATTTTCACGAACGAACCAAAGTCACACAATAAAGTGTAAAATAAGCCACATCTCTTTGCCAACGACCATACCACGCTGAGTACATCGGTTCTCGTCCGATCACCGAAATTAAGCAGCGTCGGGCGCGGTTAGTACTTAGATGGGGGACCGCTTGGGAACACCGCGTGTTGTTGGCATTGTCCAACTTTTTTTTTTTTTTTGTTTAGCTGCCGCTCTTTTTTTTTTTTTTAAAAAGTAATTTTTCTTCGAACATTGAAAAACAAAGTAACAGCAGAGTGGTTCTGTTATTTTCAAAACGTCTCACGTTTGAAGAATTCTGTCCTGGCAGTGGCGCTGAAAAATAAACACGACCTAGTGTATGTACGTACCAACATTTTCACGAACGAACCAAAGTCACACAATAAAGTGTAAAATAAGCCACATCTCTTTGCCAACGACCATACCACGCTGAGTACATCGGTTCTCGTCCGATCACCGAAATTAAGCAGCGTCGGGCGCGGTTAGTACTTAGATGGGGGACCGCTTGGGAACACCGCGTGTTGTTGGCATTGCCCAACTTTTTCTTTTTTTTTCTTAGCTGCCGCTCTTTTTTTTTTTTTTTAAAAGTAATTTTTCTTCAAACATCGAAAAACAAAGTAACAGCAGAGTGGTTCTGTTATTTTCAATACGTCTCACGTGTGAAGGATTTTGAAGAAGTATGTCCCAGCAGTTGGGGTCAAAAATAAAACCGACCTAGTGTATGTAGTATGTAGAGACCGAAATCATGTACACAATAAAAGTATACACGTGTATTTACCCTCCCAACATTTGGAAGTTTCTTTCATCGCCATCTTCAAATGCGTTACGCTTTAGTCACTTCAAGACGTTAATTCGAAGATAGTTCGAATTTTACAAGAGCAATTTACATTGTCGTCGTCTTTTAATCGTCCAGGCGACGTTTTGAAGATTGTTTGTTGTTTACAACACCAGCCGAAAATAACATGTGCCGTTATGGATATTCTATACAAAAACAATATTATGCATTTCTGCCAAAGTCGCAGTGACCGCGAAATAAAATTAGAAGAAATGAAAACAATGCAAAAAAGAAGTTTAAGAAATCATCGAGATTATTGGTGTTTTGTCTTTTGCTGTGGTCGGTCAGTGATAAAGTGCGTCAATTTCTTTTATATTACGGCCCATATGTTTTAGAATCTGTGTTATCTCAAGAAAGATTTCTACATTTTTTGAAGTTGTCTGTTGCAATTAGAATTCTTTTGGTGAAAAAGGATTGCCAGGTTAATAATGCATTTGCTCGAAATTTACTTTTCAGTTTTGATAAAGACGTTCCCTCATTGTATGACTTATCTTTTTTAACTTGTAATTTTCATTACCTGCTTCACATTCATGAAGATGCCAAGTGCTTTGAAAGCTTAGAAACCATTAGCGCTTTTAGGTTTGAGAGGCACCAAAAAGTAACTTCCAAGAAGGCACTAAGAAGTGACTCTTTGTAGTTACGCAAAAGTGTCTTATTGAAGTTAACTCCGGGGGGTACAACTTCTCAATACCGAAGACACTTCTACGATGAAAAAATGGTATCGCAGACGATGAGTTTCAACTTCTTGGCGTCACTAATCCGTCACTTCCGCGATAGAAAATGTTGGGAGGGTACAGTGTATACACATGTACTTAATGTACCACAATTATTTTTCATATCATAGCACGCATTCTTCATTTCACGAAGCACACATTGTTGTGTGTTGAATTACGAAAACATATACGATGTAGATGGTGTACATCATGTACATCGTGTAAAATGTGTGATGTGCTATACTTTGTTTAGTACTTCTGCACTTGGATATACAATGGTTCGAAAATTATAAATTTAGCAATCAAAAAATCACTGTAAATTCGATGCATGTATAGAAAAAAACACATGTAATTGATTATTAATTAAATGTTTAATGTAAAAATAAGAAAAGCGCAGTTTAACAACTAACAAAATAACAATTCATTGTTTTTTAATAATGATAAAAATAAATAAAAGTTCATTTTTCTTACACTTAAAACATATTTTAATCAATTATGTAAGTAACAAAAAAATAAAATAATTCATTTTCAAACGCAAAACAATACTCAATTTAAACTTTTTCTAAATATGTATAAAAAAGTCCTACCATGGATTCTTTTTTAATAACGAATTTAAAAAAATAATGCTATCTATTGTTTTAGGTTCTAATCGATTTCTTTTTTCTGTTACGATATTTCCACATAAGGAGAAAACGCGTTCGGATGCTGCACTGCTTGCAGGAATAGACAATATTTTTGTTGCTAATTTTGAAAGTTTTGGATATTTGCAGGAATTGTTTTTCCACCACAACATCACGTCGAAATCTTCTGCAAGCATAACATTTTCATTCGAATAACGTTCGACTTCATACTTCTCAGTTTCCGGAGTGGATTCAGAAACGTTTCCTATTAGGCTGGGGAAAAAGAAACTGACATTTCGGGTAGATGGGCTAAAAAAAATAGTTGAAGAGGTGCTGCTTTTTAATAACAAAGTCCTTTACATTATTTATATCATTTGACAGCAAAGATATAGCAGGAGGATATAGGAACAGAGCAGCTTTGTGTAAAATATTTAAATTCGAACTCCACTTCTCCAAGTGCAAATTAACATTTCTTTTTAGAGCAGCAATATCAGGTTCTTAATTATCTTCTATGACGCATGCAATCTTAACTATTTATTGAGGGAATAACGAAGCATAATGTTGGCGATATACTGTATTGCAGTTGTTTGAAAATTATTTCAAAGTCGGAACATATCTGCACTAGATTTTGGAGAACAGCCGGATTAAAGTTTAACATATTTCGTCTTGCAGGTATTTCCACTAGAATTTCATTGATCTTCGTATAATTATCCAAAATTGATTTAAACATAGTGAAGTTTGAATTCCATCTTGTCGGACAACTGTTCTTCAATGATGTATCTAACATATGTTGCTTATTAGATTTTTTGAAATACTGTACAATGTTTTTACACGCTGTTGTAATTGCTTTTAATTCGTTTGTTGATTCGAATGCATCGTTTAGAACGTTAGAAAAAAGATGGGCGGAACAATTTAATCTTGTACAGTCTTTTAATGCGCTTACAATATTACTTCCACGATCTGTGACGAACGTCATATTTGTAATATCACTCACTCCGAATTCTTCAAAGATATTATTTAACTTTCTTCTGATGTTAATTGCCGTATTAGATGTAAAATCCATGGACTTTACTCCTAGTGTAATATCCACATTTTCGTAATTGATTTGGAAGTGTAAAGTGGCACACAAAAAATTTCTTTTTATAAAATCGTCGGTCCATATGTCAATCGTAACCGCAGCTTCACCATTTGCTATTAAATTCTGTATGTGAGGTTTTATTTCTTGTTTTTTTTCTTCTGCAATCAATTTCGTTTGCCGTGATAGTGTTCTGGAACTAGGAATAATATGGTCTAAATCGACATTTTCACCATACTTACACCAATTTTTATACAATTGGCAATCATTTTCCGAAACCCCAAACCCTCAACAGTACCGAATGGACGACAGTCTTCGATAGTGAAATCCATAAATGTTTTAAAACATGCGTTTTTGTCTTCAGTATTTACTTGAACTGGGGTGCATTCCTTT
This sequence comes from Hydrotaea cyrtoneurina, assembly GCA_958296145.1. Taxonomy (NCBI): domain Eukaryota; kingdom Metazoa; phylum Arthropoda; class Insecta; order Diptera; family Muscidae; genus Hydrotaea; species Hydrotaea cyrtoneurina. Next base: position 43,137,818 of record OY282512.1, read on the forward strand.
GGCTGAGAATGAACACACTTATGTTTCAATAAATTTGACAATTGCTTCCTCGTATATTTATACAGTTTTCGACACACTTGACAATATACTCTTTCCTCTAAAATAGACCCATCATCCCTTTGTATTTCAAAAAAGACGTTCCATACTATGCACTTAGCTTTTTTTTTTAAAAGCTTGTACTGTCCATCACATTTCTTTTCCAAAACGACATTATTGTCTTCCAGTAATAAATTATTGTTTTCCATACTAATAAAATACGAAATTTGAAACACTGGTGTAAAAAATAGAAGTATTTTCAAAATGATACAAAGAAAGACTTTCGCACGCAACGATTCTTACTGAAGAGTGGCGAAAATTGCAAATTTCTACTTAACCGCTATAGCTACCCATACCGTACACCAGGGATAATAAAGTTGATACTTTAGTACTTTTTTTGATACTTTTTGGCCGTCCAAAGTACCATGGTACCACCGCGACTCATATGTTACCTTTTTTGAAAAAGTTTGAATGATAAAATCTGGTATTTATCAAAGTAATCGTTAAATAAATTTTATAGTGTTGTTGTTTTTCCCGACAGTTGTTTTACCGACAGTATTAACTCTTATATTTTGGTAGGCGAGACGATTAATTTGCATTTTATTGCAACTGCAACCAACTTCACATTTGTTTACAAATACATTTATTAATTGAACCGGCAACACAATATACGAAAACGATGGAAACAAACATAAAATTTACACAAATCATTTGTATGGAGTCCGATAAAGCAGGGTAAATTTGTTTGCAACTTAATTGTTAATGTCACTATAGAAATCTAATTTATTTATTTTGGTACCTTTTCGACGACAAAAGTACCATTTCAAACCAAAAAAAAATACCTTTTCGTCATTCTCATTTATCATCCCTGCCGTACACTACATTGCATGTCAATCGATGGTGTGTGCCACACACATTCATCATTTCACGAAGCACACAATGTTGAGTGGTGGCTTATGAAAAATATTTGAGATGTATACGGTGTACACCAAGGGTGTCAAACTCGCGGCCCGCATTGTATGACTTTGCGGCCCACTCGGTATAATAGAACAAAAAATAAACGAAAATTTAAAATAAATCTATCTTAATATATATTTGCCCTCGACACTGATTCACTGACTCTGTCACGCAGTACGTAGGAATTTAAATAGGCATTTTATAATTCTATAAATAATAATAATAAAAAAATAGTATTTTTTTTTGTACAGAAATTGTGTTTCCCCAAATTTTTTTTTTCCAAAATTTTTTTTTACAATTTTTTTTTTTGCAAAATTTTTTTTTTTTCCAAAATTTTTTTTTCAACAAAATTTCTTTTTTACAAAATTTTTTTTCCAAATTTTTTTTTTTCAACTAAAATTTGTTTTCCATAAATTTTTTTTTTTCCAATTTTATTTTTTTTCGAAATTTTTTTTTACAAAATAGTTTTCTCAAAATATTTTCTACAAAATTTTTAAAATTAAGTAACAAATACTTTCTCAATCAAATTAACGGGCGCCATAGGCGCATTACAACTTACTAGTGTATATATAATTTACTATAAAATTTAAAGTATTTTATTTTTTTGTGGCCCAAATAATATTTTACATTTTTTATTTGGCCCTCGTTAGGCTTTGAGTTTGACATGCATGGTGTACACTGTACACCATATACATCTCATATATTTTTCGTAATTCAACACTCAACAATGTGTGCTTCGTGAAATGATGAATGTGTGTGGCACACACCATCGATTGACATGCAATGTAGTGTACGGTATAAAAGTAGATGTGTACATTGAATGTACATGCACGTTTGGGCATCGATAATTAAAATGTACACAAACTGATAATTTTGTCGTTCTCTGGTATGTACGTACCAACATTTTCACGAACGAACCAAAGTCACACAATAAAGTGTAAAATAAGCCACACCTCTTTGCCAACGACCATACCACGCTGAGTACATCGGTTCTCGTCCGATCACCGAAATTAAGCAGCGTCGGGCGCGGTTAGTACTTAGATGGGGGACCGCTTGGGAACACCGCGTGTTGTTGGCATTGTCCAACTTTTTCTTTTTTTTTTGTTTAGCGCTGCTCTTTTTTTTTTTAAAGTAATTTTTCTTCAAACATCGAAAAACAAAGTAACAGCAGAGTGGTTCTGTTATTTTCAAAACGTCTCACGTTTGAAGAATTCTGTCCTGGCAGTGGCGCTGAAAAATAAACACGACCTAGTGTATGTACGTACCAACATTTTCACGAACGAACCAAAGTCACACAATAAAGTGTAAAATAAGCCACATCTCTTTGCCAACGACCATACCACGCTGAGTACATCGGTTCTCGTCCGATCACCGAAATTAAGCAGCGTCGGGCGCGGTTAGTACTTAGATGGGGGACCGCTTGGGAACACCGCGTGTTGTTGGCATATTGCCCAACTTTATCTTTTTTTTTTGTGTAGCTGTTGTAACTTTTCAAAACAAATGCAGTCGATCCAAAGCTAACGCTCTTTTTTTAAAAACAAAACAAACAAAATTTAAAAAAAAAATTGTCAAATTTCAATGTTACATTTTTAAAAATTGGAATAATTAACATTTTGCATTGGTGGTTAAGAGAGGGGGTGGTTGCGGTGGTAGGCGGGAATTGTTTGAGATGTAGTTGTTTCATTGTTGATGGTCAATGAATATGAAGTCGTATTGTTGTTGGTGTTTTGTTACAATGAGACAACGGTGTTCATTGTTTCTGTGAGCAGGCGCACAGAAAAAATAAGAAGTTCTTTGGCAAAAACGACAGAAATGCATAATTTATTTGAAATTTCGTTTGGTTTGAGGTTGAATGAAAAAGAGAGGGACGGGGGTAGTAGTAAGTAAGACGGGAATGGGTTCAGTTTGTGATTTTGTTATTCTTCGTTGATGGTCATGGAGAGTGGACGGTGAGGGCAGAAGAAGTTGGCAAAATAGAAAGAAATTCATATTTTTTTTTGAAATTTCTTTTCGTTTTGGCATTGATTGAAAAAGGGTGAGGGTAGAGGACTGTGACGATGATGATCATAAAGTAGAGAAGAGTGGATGGAGGGGGTGCCAGAATCACAATTTTGATTTTTTGAATTTTTCAATAAAATTTTAAAAATGAAATGTGTAGTAGAAAGTTAAAGGGGGAGGGGGATGGGGTAAAAAAACATTTGGAGTAAGATGGGTGTTGGGGAATGTAGGTGGTGAAAGCATGACGGCAAACTACCTATCCCGTAACATTCACAATCCAAAATACCGGGCTCGTAGAATATTAAGAAACCAATAAGAAAAAACACTTTCATTGAAGTTTTTCCCTTCCGTCTCTCATTGATTCCTCTGCGCACAGACAAACCTTTGCAACAAGTTTGCAAGTTTGCAATAATAATACTTGTACAAACACAATTGTTTGTACAGACAGTTGTGTGAATAATTAAAAACATCAACATCAATTTTCTTGTCACACGTAAAAAAATAGAATTTACTGAACTTTTACAGAATGATACGGACTCTTTTGATACTTTCGTAAGTTTAAAATAAATAACGATTTAACAAATCTCATTTATATTAATTTGCTTACGTTTTCTAGGTCAAAGAACCATTTCCAAAAACAAAAGTTTTTCACAAAATCGCAGGAAAAAAATTATGACAGACAATATTGCTGAACGAATGTGTTGGAAGGGTACTGCAGAAAAGAAAACCGTAAGAGAAACTAGCACGGCTATTGCTATCCGAAGTATTTAATTACAAAATCCATTCAAAACTCTTATTCTGAACATAATTTTTCCACAGGTGCCTCAATTAGAGCCGGGTCGGACGAGGATGATTTTGTTAAGGCAACAAAGTCATTCTTTCAATATGCAAATGCCAGACAAAGGAACTTCCAAACAGATCCAAAACTACAAAACCTTGTCACAAGCTAGTAAAAGCAATCTTGTAACAAGCTGGTAAAAACAATCTTGTCACAAGCTACGAAAAGCAATCTTGTCACAAGCTAGTAAAAGCAATCTTGTCACAAGCTCGCACATACAAGCTTGTTACGAGGGATACGTTTTGATGGTATACAAATTGGAAATCACTGTTTGACATTCATTTCACAACCTTGCAACAAGTATTGGGCTTGCGTCTTCAAGCTTGACACAAACTCAGTACAAGCTTACATTGTTTACTGGGTTGGCTTCATATTTATTGTATTTGTATGTGCATACATTTCAACAAAAAAAAAGGAAGAATTGCTTTCATAATTTCCTGCGAGCCTCTACTTCAATATTTGATTCATATGATTGCTTGTCTGCTGCTGTTGTGACTTACAACTCCCACCGCCACTATTTCCCTCGAAGTCCACGGATTCATAATTGGTTTTAATTTCTCTCAAAAAATTTCCAATTGCAAATTTCTCATTTTAATATAATTTCCCAATTCTCGCAAAATAAAATTTCCCACTTCTAATCGCAAACGGGGTTTCCCTTACGCAGCTTTGATTGTACATTAAAGCTCGAACATTTTTCAGTTGAAATGATAACTCAAAGAAAATGTTTTTTATTGACCAACTTGTGCTTGAAATGCGAATGAAAGTTCAGAAAACCCGCAAAAAACCGGTTTGTGGCAGTATTCAATTAGAAATTGTAAAGAAAAACTTGAAAAAAAAAACTGATGCAATACTAAATACATTGTTAATATCCTTCAAAATTGTTTGAAATTTCTTTTAATTATGTTTATTTTTTCGTAAAAAAATAATAAATTATTTAAAAAAAAAATATCGTTTTTTTTTAAGGTTTCAGTTCAAAAAACATTTTTTTTTCGTAACGCTTAAGTAATTTAAAAATTTGGAGTCTCTTCAAGTTATGCTAAGAAAAGTGAAAAAAATATTTTTTTTTCAAAAATAATAAAAATTGGGGAAAATCTGAGAATTGATAAAAATTGTTTTTAAAAAATTTGACGTGATACAGACATTTCCACGAGTCTGCCTGCAAAAAATCAGCTCGATTGGATCACTGAAAAAGGGTTAAAAATCGGTCCAAAAGCTTTCACACAGGCCACTACGAGCTTTATACTTCAAACTTAAAAAAAAAAAATCTGACGTGTACATGAAAGTCGCCGATACACGTGTATTTTTATTTTTTATTCCCTTTCCGAAAAAGTAAATTTGGTTCATAGGACAGAATGTGTGTGACACGGTGTAATGATATCAATAACTTATATTATGCAACTTTCAATGTTATCAAATAAGTAAGTTTTACATAAACGTTTAAATCCTGATACTAAGGGTATTTCTTTTAAATGGGATGGTAACTCGTTATATTTAACACCTCCAATATAATCTATCCGTTGTTTGTTTTCTCTAATCTACATCTCGGTACTCTTAGATCCGATTGATTTCTTGTATTAAAATTGGCTAGATTCTTAGAAAAACGTATAGTGTGACGACCAATATTATGAACACATTTATAAACAAACATTAGCACCTGAAAATCATGAATACCATAAATTGGTAATATATTCTCAGGAACAATCCTATATAATAAGTTCGTCGGAAATGTTAATGGAAGATCAAAAACAATTTTCAAAGCTTTCAGAATAAAGCTTCAATAATTGCCAGGTAGTTAATATGTGAATGTATCAATGATTGAAATATTATTAGTTTAGTCTTTTCATTCAGTTTCCTTTTCATTTTATATAATATACCAATAGCGGGAGCTATTTTCCTCTTCAGTTCATCAATATGCAACTCCCGTGATATGGTACTCTGCAAAATAATTCCTAAATATTTATCCGAATGAGTCTCCTAAATAAATTGGCCATCAATGACTCTAAAGTTGTGATTGAGGCTTGCAGAATGCGGGCGGAATCGAACCAGTTTAGTTTTATCAGGGCTGTCTACTAAACCATTTATCCTCGCAATCGATTTCCGTCTTCAAAACTAATTCATATTTGTACGGATAAAATAGGCAAATGTCATCAGCAAACATATAAAGTTTGCCTGTCAATCCCAAATCATTCAAATATATTGAAAATAGTAGAGGTCCAAGACCACTTCCTTGCGGTACACCATACCTAACAGGGCCCATAAAGCTTCTCGATTCATTAATTTGAACAAACTGTTTCCGGTTCGTAAAATAGCTTCTAAATAGCATCAATTCAGATCCGTGTACACCGTAATACTCTAACTTCTGCAACATTACATCATGGTCAACCAGATCAAATGTTTTCGTAGAGTCAAAAAAAAAGCCTGCTACCCCACTAAACCCCCCATCAAGGCCTTTACACATAAATTGAACAGCATTTAACACTGCATCCTCAGTTCCGCAACCTTTTCTAAAAACAAATTGGAAATCATACAGAAGATTTTTATCTTCAAGATAACGTAAGAGTTTATCAAATATAAGTTTCTCGAAAACTGTATCAATGGTAGAAAGTATAGACCACAACAATTTATATTACAATCGTCTTTTAATCATCCAGATGACGTTTGGAAGATAGGTTGTTGGTTACAACATCAGCCAAGAATAGCATGTGCCGTCATATGTACAATAAACAAAAACAACAACGTCACAACTAATAAAATTAGGTGAAATGAAAACAGTAAAGAAATTGTTGACATCAGTTGAGTTTATTGATATTTTGTCTTCTGCTGTGGTCAGTCATTGTTTTTGTTTTTCTCATTGTTGTTGTTATAAATATTAAATATTGTTTAATCCCATAAAACGAAACGAGTTAACTCTACTTACGAAGATTCAATTTCGTTTCTATAAACTGACTTCTAAAAGGCACTAAAAAGTAGTTTTGTCTGGTTCTACATGTATTCATATGGCTTGGTATTCATTTGATTTCATGTGTGTTTTTCTATGAATGATCTCTTCCTCATTCATTTGTTTTTTAAGTATAGAATGAATGCATCGTTATCGTTTCAAGACATTCAATGCAGAGGTTTGTTATGAAACCAAAAGATTATATAACGGTAAGATTGAAAACAAAAATTAACCCTTTTTTCATTAGACGTAAATTCTATAAATTTTCCCAACACATACATGAAATATCTTCCCAACCAAAGAAGGTAGAGCAAAATTAAATCCAGATTTAAAAAGCTCAGTCTTTTTCATTGTTGGTCCATATCTTAAATAAACTTATAATACAAGAGAGATTTAGTGTGGTGATAAAATTTTGTATTGCAATCATATAATTTATTTTTTATTAAACCCTCACCCTACGGGCAGGAGGGTATAAATCATTTGATACGGCTCAAAAGTGTAACACATAGAAATATCCACTTTAGACCCCAGGTGTCTTTGAACCAAATTCGATTCATGACTTTCTGAATCGTTTGAGCCATGTCCGTCTGTCCGTCTGTCCGTCTGTCCGTCCGTCCGTCTGTCCTGCTGGTACGCACGATAACTTTCGAAAGAGTTATACAATCGCTTTGAAGTTTTGCATGGGTTAATATTTTCCCAAAACTGCTTATGGGATTGCATATGGGCTATATGGCCACACCCCTTCGGGTACCTCCCATACAAATCTGATATTTCGCCCACTTTATAAATCGTGTAATAATATCAACACGCTCAAGTTCGATCTTGGCCAAATTCCGTATTTAGTAATGGTATAACTGGACAAAGTTTTGTACAAAAACTTGGCAGTCTGGCAACTCCCCTTCTGGGACCTCCCATACAAATGTACCATTCGTATCGTATCGTGTAATTATATAAACTCGCTAAACGAATCTTTCTGAAATTCTATATTTAGTAAAGCTTTAACTACATGCTTTAAAAACATGTAATACAATATTTTTCCATAACATTCGGTATTTTAGGTTGCTATTATGACATTTCATCAGATGTTACATCCAATGGTGGTAGCCACGCTCACTTTTGACTTTCCGATACTTTGGAATATGAGACTTGTATGTTTTTAATGAGGGTGAGGGTATTTATAAGTCGGTTTACCCGACTGCAACTTTTTCACTGGTTTAAATATGAGTTTCCACGGCTACTAGTTACATGGTCCATTCGATCAGTCCAATTTGTTACTACTTTTTCCAATAAATCTAGCCGTATGGCGTCAATGGTGGCTAGAATGTTGGCTATAAATGATTCAAGAGTTGCTGGTTTGTCGGCAGAGACCAATGACTAACTATACCTCCAGAGGGGTTAAATCGGGCGAATGACGGGACATGCTAACAGAGCCACTTCTGGAAATATATTTGTATGGTAAGTTGCGACTTCTTGTTGGAACCAAATGTCGTTGATGTTTAGCTGATGAATTTTGGGAAACAAAAATACAGGCAACATGGCTCGATAGCGATCGCCCAAAGGCTCTTTGGTCATGTCGAAAGAAATAAGGACCAATGATGCCGCCAGCGTGTAAACCGCAAACAGTAAATTTTGTGTGATATTCAATTATCTGCCTCAACTGAGCCCATAACTGATTCTCATACGTACCGTAAATCTCATATTTACCATATGATGACATCTGCCAAAAACAATAAAAGACCAAGAAAAGTAAAGAATAATTCAAAATGAACTAACTTTTGGGCAGTTATATCAACTATGGGCGTAAGTGATAGGCAGGTAAACGAAAAATACGGTAACAACTTAGGGTACTTAACCCCACAGCTGCCACATACTGGTCAGTGTAATTAGAGAGACCGAGGGTGTTAGTTTATTTATTTATTTTATATGATATGAGTTTATTTAATTTAATTGAAACAAAATAGCGACATTTAATTACATAACAAATACAAATAAATGTTTATACATACATACTCTGACAACATAATGACTGTAATTAAAATATAGCTGAAGTTTTATTTGTATACAAGTAAATTGCATGTATTGCGGATTGCAGGATTTTATCGCTTTGTTTTACAAAATTGTCTTTGTGAGTCCAAACGAACCAAGCAATGAGGCCAGCAAATATAAATTTCGTAATACAATCCAAAAAGTACAGGAATCGCAACATGGTCCGGGCACGCGGTATGGTGTCGTCGCTCTCCCCCAACATATATTTTCGTATCCCCATTATATAGTTTCGTAGGTACTGTTCATAGTCGACTTGAGTTGTGTCCATGTTAAAAATATGGGCGTCCGTTTTACTTAAGTTCGATGAGAACTCTTCGAATTTATAGGTTTCAAAATCCCATTCCTTTGTGGTGTAGTACTGGACCAATTTAATACCAGCCGATATCTTGTTCTGTACTTTAACTAAACTGTAATTCAATAAGAAATTATATTTATGTGATTTGATTTAATTCGCCATAAATGTGAAATTAATTACACTTACAATGGTTTACGGCATAACAGCAATAGGAGAAAATCTAAAATGTATGCTGGCAGATAGTGAAAGAATATAACACAGAACTTGAAATAATAATAGTTCTTAGTGACATCGCCGTTTGGATACCAGAGTGAGAAACTTAATGGCGTTTTATAAAATAAGCGCTTGCCGGTGTCGATACATTCTCCCCAGGTCTGTACAGACTTGTTTGACATGGACATATTAACGAATTCGACAGATTGCGATTTTGAGCATGCCCGATTATAACCAGATACTATCATGCCGTTAATAGCTGTATCTACTGGAATTATCGTGGACGAGTTATCTGGGTTACAATACATGGTTCGGATAACACCACGGGCACCCCCGATCATCAGACCGGTCGGTCCATTAATGCTCTCAATCCACCCGGGAAGAGGTTCTTTCCATGCAGCTGTAACTGAAAATTTAATAAACAGAAAGTTATGGAAAAATTAACAAGAAACATTAATGTCTATTACATAATAATTATTCATTAATCCAGCAAAGTGCATCGTAAATTGCAATGATATTATGAAATACTTTCTTAGAGATCAGGGAAGAAAATTCACAGATTTTATGAAGTAAACATTTTACAGAATCCATGATATTCGAATTTTGTTCATTCTTAAGAGTTCTTAGAAAATGTCAATATCAATGCAGTTAAAAATTGATGAAGAAATATTCTTGACAAAGCTAACTGAAAAAGAAAATCATCCGTGCGTGTTTACGGCGGATGTAGACCTCGACATCACCAAGAGCTGTATAACCTATACACCGATATACAAAACCGACTTATATATACCCTCACCCTCAGTAAAAACATACAAGTCTCATATTCCAAAGCATCGGAAAGTCAAAAGTGACCGTGGCTACCATCATTTGATGTAACACCCGATGAAAAGTCATAATAGCAACCTCAAATACCGAATGCTATAGAAAAAAAAATATTGGATGGTACATTTGTATGATAGGTACCAGAAGGGGAGTGCCAGACTTCCAAGTTTTTGTCCAAAACTTTGTCTAGCTATATCTTTACTAAATACAAAATTTGGGCAAGATAGAGTTGGTCATACTGATAGTGTTAGACGGTTTATAAGGGGCGGGATGGTACATTTGTATGGGAGGTACCAGAGGGGAGTTGCCAGACTTCCAAGTTTTTGTCCAAAACTTTGTCTAGCTATAGCTTTACTAAATACAGAATTTGGGCAAGATCTAATTGGTCATATTTATAATACTACACGGTTTATAATGGGCGGGATGGTACATTTGTATGGGAGGTACCAGAAGGGGAGTTGCCATACTTCCAAGTTTTTGTCCGAAACTTTGTCTAGCCATAGCTTTACTAAATACAAAATTTGGGCAGGCTCGCGTTGGGCATATTGATATTGTTAGACGATTTCTAAAGTAGACGGGATGGTACATTTGTATGGGAGGTACCAGAAGGGGAGTTGCCAGACTTCCAAGTATTTTTCCGAAACTTTCTCCAGTTGTACTTTTACCAAATACATAATTTGGCCATGATGGGTTTGGGCGTATTGATATTATTACACGATTACTAAAGTGGGCGAAATAGTAGATTTGTATGGGAGGTACCCGAAGGGGTGTGGCCATATAGCCCATATGCAATCCCATAAGCAGTTTTGGGAAAATATTAACCCATGCAAAATTTCATAGTGATTGCTTAACTCTTTCGAAAGTTATCGTGCGTACCAGCAGGACAGACAGACGGACATGGCTCAAACGATTCAGAAAGCCATGAATCGAATTTGGTTCAAAGACACCTGGGTTCTAATCTGAATATTTCTATGTGTTACACTTTTGAGCCGTATCAAATGATATATACCATCCTACCCGTAGGGTGAGGGTATAAAAAGTTACAAAAAGGGGAAAAATTAAAAAAGGGAAACAAATTTTTGGCAAAACATGCGGATAATAGTTAGAGAAGGATCGAAAAGTGACAAAATCGTACCAAAACGGGATAAAAAAAGTACAAAAGTTGAAAAACAAAAATGTGTCAAAAAAAAATTTAATTGAAAATGGGCAGAAAACTGGTATAAATGAGAAATAATCTACAACAGGTGGAAATGAGTTAGAGGTGGTACGAAAAATGGCCCAAGACGGGATAAAAAAGGGACCAACTACGGGAAACAATTAAAAGTAAGTGAAACTAATTTTGTAGGCTAAAAGTGGTTAATAGTTGGAGAAGGGTCGAAAAAGTAGCCAAAACGTACCAAACCGGGATAAAAAAGGTACAAATGGGGAAAAAATAAAAATGTGTGTGAAAAAGTTGTTGTCGCAGAAATAAGTCAAAAATTTAAAGTAAATAAAAATGGAATTAAAATCGTCCGAAACGGGTCCAAAACTGGTATAATATCAATGAGATGTAATCCTCATACGATTATCTATATACATATATATAATACTTGCGTGACTGACTGATTCATCCTGTCCTCGCCAATGGCTGAAGCTAGAACCATGAAATTTGCTATGAACAAATTTTTCGAAATTCCGATAGGAAGGGGATACAAATGGTAAAACGGGAAAACCATTCCAACTACCCAAAAATACATACAAATCAAATATTGTGATTTTTGTTGGAAAATCAGTCCATAACTATGCTTTGCAACAACTGCTGAAAAAGAGTATCAAAACGTACGAAAACGGGGCCAAAACGAGGAAAATCAAAAAAGTGTGAACATATATTTCAAATTAATATCTACCGAAAAAAACTTGAAAAATGCGATAAAGTTTCTGAGTCAGTAGAAACTATTTTTTTGTAAACCACTGCTATTAAAAAATATTTTGTGTTTTACTGGGAAGGAAAATGTACGCTTACGAAGTTATAGAACGGATGGCCGTAGATTATTTCTTGAAATATTTAAACGCCCGTAGAGTGTTAGGAAGTCTATGCAGAACCGCGTTTCGAAACCTGGTAAACATTTTTCCGCATCTGATTCCACATCGTAAATGTTGGCGACTTTTCGTGTCATCTCTAAGCCATTTAAAATTTCTCTCGCAAAAACATTAGTCGTTCGGAACCTACTTTAAACAGAGGCCCTGCTCAGTGAGTACACACAATTATATCGCGCACATCTCACTGAATCTAGAGAAGTTCCCCGTCTGTCCCTTCATGGAATGTTAAGAGAAATATATAAGTATTTAACGAAAAAACAAAACAAAAGAGTGGGACTCGAATGCAAAACCATCCGCTACCACCTGCTTCTGTATATCTACATATCGGGGGTTGCCTTGGCGCAACTAGTGAATGAAGCAACACACACCCCGCGTGTTGAAGTGCAGCAACATAATATGCTTGATCTTTTCTGGCATGATGCATTCATATCACAACTTTTTGAATTTGGTGCCGGTAATACCATCTCTACAGAGATCGCTCTATACGAGTGGTTATAGATAGGGACTCACCCTATGTGCATAGGTTGACCGCAGGTGTGCCACAAGAATCTGTTCTCCCTCCCTATTTCTTATTTTCATTGCCGATCTGTTGGGTCAGTCTGCGAACCCAATTTACTCTTTTGCCACGAATGAGTTTGTCAGTCTGCAAACGCGGACCAACACTGACTATGGGGGTGTTCCTCTAACGATACAAAGAAACAAATATGGAAGATTACTTAAGAAGAAACAAAGTTACAGTGCAGGGATTATAAACGCCAGTACCGGCGGTAAGTGTTGATCTTCTCACTAGTCATGTGCCGTCGTCATCCAACGATAGTGAGCCAACTAATCTTCCTACAGGTGTTTGTGCTTTGACGTCTATAAGGGAGAGTATTAAATGGATCCAGATTTCAAGTACAGGTAGGAGTGTATGGCACAGCTCACGACAAAAACAAGCTATCCGGGGCCCAGCGACAAAAGTTGAAGAAGGCCGGAATAGCAAAAAGGGCAAGTTTCAGGCTGCTCCAGAGGTGTTATCTGAATCTCCTTCCACCTGATCGGATCCTTGAAAGAGTTTCAAATCTCTAGAGCAGAACACGGTGAAACCACTGAAATCGAAAAAACCCTGTGGAAAGGACGCAACAAAGTCGATCCAACTACAAAGAAATCGAGCGCAATCACGGAATTCTCCGAGGAGACTGGTGCATTCAAAAAGGTATTCCGATCGACATAGAAGAAGAAGTTGATTGATGAAAAAGATAAGAAGCCACCATCATATACCAAATTAGTGCGGAAGCACAACAGAGACGAGCTCTGATACGTACTGATCGACATCAGCACAGCATTCGGAAAAATGTCCACAAGTTTTCAAAATTGGAAAGTCAGTGGTTGGTGCTGAAGACCCGAAAAATGAGACACATGATAGGAAAGACTCCGACTCCGAGGAAAGAACAGGGCTGGGACTTTATATCGGAAACCGAACTTTTATTACGGACTTACAGGCGGAAATCTGAGCAATTACAGAGTTTGTGAGCTGGCTTAACGCTAACACAAGACTAACGAATGTAAATATTTTTACAGATAGCCAAATGGCTATTAAGGCAATAAGGTCTAGAACGGTAAAATCAAAGACAGTTTTAGATTGTAAAATGGCGATTAACTCTTACTCGCGGAGTAAGAGGAACAGAAAAGGACGACGAAATTTTGGAGCATTGTCCAGCGTTCGCAAACATTAGGTCCCGTTTCCTGAGACAAGAGGTGTCATTCATTTGATCATTTGATCCAGAGGTCGGGAACAAAAGGCGAACCATGAATGACTCACTTAACTGCGATGTGCCGACGATTTATGGGTGGGGTCAAATGAACAGAGTAGATTATAATGCACAAAAGACTCTGTGGCATTTGTTGTCACACAAACGTTTAACTGATCCAGCACCGTCGTCAATATTTATGGGTGGTGTGGCTATCGACGAATCGGGCACTCTTTATGTTCTCGGCATGAAGATACAGGGCGATGCTTGTTGGGCAAGGCATATATTCGGAGTGTCGAAAGACGCACTCAAGTGTTTAGGCTTTTTGAAGCGGTGCAAGAAATACTTCACCCCATCTGATTACGTAAATATTTACACCACCTACATCTGACCTCAAATGAAATACAACTCCCCTATATGGAACATGTACAGAGGAGAGCGGTGGTGTATAGTAGTGTATCCAACTCATTTGATTCCCTTCAGCATCGCCGGAATGTAGGGTGTATATCGCGATTCTACAGATATTTTAACGGTATCTGGCTCTCAGATATAAGTCGTCTTATCCCTGATATTAGAAAATTTAGCGGGAATACTTTCCACGGAACTCCCATCCGTTCGTTGTCAAGTGGTTGATTCGGCCGAACTGTTCAGCCCGAAATAATTCCGGGAAGTGTGTTTCTTGCCAGTTGTGACATTCCCCAATTCAAAACAAATGTCATCAAATAGTACTCCCTCTTTTTTCCCCTTCCGATACATTAATTTCTATCCGCTAACACAATTCATTGCATTTATATGCGGCATCCACTGAGGGTTGGTCTTAAAAAAAAAGATGTACTCGGTTCTGTAGAATGGGGTAAAATATAAGTGAAACATAACAAGGAACCATATTTAACAATTCTATTTCGTAATAGAAATAATAAATGATCTCGAATAACAGCAACAAAAAAGATAATATGTACGTATTATATTTGGTACTCACCAATCGATGGTCTTGTAATAACAATTGGAAAGTCCTTTTCATATCGGTTAATTAAATCTTCTGACAGTGCTTTACTGAACGCATACGTATTGGGTAATCCATGTAGTAGTCTACGGATAAAGGGCATTATTTAAACGAACGTGATTTAATTATAACCACACTTACTTGGGAGTTTGTTTGGCCAATTCGTCATCATTCATTGTTGTGATCATTTCAATTACATCATACGGATCGTGATTAGCCTGATAGGCACGTTCTTCGACAACAGGTTCATTGCACTAAAACATCGTTTGAATCGATTAATAAAACTAACCAACAAATTAATGTCAGATATTGTTATAGATAAAGGCTTTGAATGTCAAAATAAATCGGACAAATTCTATGAATCCATGACGCTCTACCGTAATGATACACCACTCTTCAGAAGAGTGTATTTTCGAAAATAATATCAAGGTGAAGTAATACCAAAACAACTCTATTCAATTTAAAAAAAAAAATGCTCCAGAAAGTGTATTTAACTTTCGAACGTGGACAATGACCCGCCTGCATTAGTCCTACCAACAACAAATTTGGACTTAGATATCTATCCTCAATATAGCGATCTATTTAAGTATAGATTAAATTCCTTTTGTTGGTGATTGCAAATTGCGAACGGCTAAACCGATGTGGCAAATTTTTTAAATGTTCGTGTAAGTTTTTTCGAGAAATAAAAATTGGCAACGCCCACAAAAAACCTAATTCATACAATGTTCACTCAAAAATACGTTTTTATTCTCTTTTTTTTACTTTATTTTTAAACTGCCTGTTACGAAACGAAGAACAGCTATTAAATTTAAAAAAATCAAATGTTTGTTGGTATGCCGCTAATTATTCCCGTCTCCAATCATAACCTATCATTGCGGCAGGTATTGTTATTTTTATTGAGGGGCGTATGTTTATTTCTGTTTAAGATATGTTTATTTCTCTAATAATGGCATGTGTATAAAATCGCAAATTTATTCCTCTATTTGTTAATATGATGATTCAAGATGTTAAGGTGACACGCCTCTTCGTCCGATCAGGACCTTATACAGCATATGACAACTCAAAGGAGGCAGTCATTTTCTGTAAAAAAATTCTTAACAGCCACATTGACAGCTGTCAGAAAAAGATTTCATTCGTTCGCGCTTCGCTTATGATTAAGTTCAATTTCTTTCAATCTCAAAGTTGATTCTCTTGGTGCTCCTCAGAAGGCAAATATGATTTCAAAAAACCGAAGCAAGTTCATGATAGTCTCATGTCAGTTCAACTTGATTATTCGGAATCGCAATAACTCAATTTTCGTTATTTTCACTTTTTCAAAAGCATTAAATTTCACTCATATAAATATACTGCATTTTATACTGCATTCTACTTAATTTGTAGGGAATCTAATACAAAATATACTGCATTTTACTCAGGTACAGTTGGCACCATTAGGCATATGACTGAAGTTTAAACAAACGTCCATTCCAAAACGGGCTAAGTACTCTTTACACGGAATATTTTGTGCTTTACAAGTGTGCTAAGCACATAGCACACATGTACATCAGATAGAAACATTTTCAATTCGTGCACACTAACAAAACTCTACGATAACTCCACTGTCCAACAAATGAAGACTTTTTGAATGGAACAGAATAGCGACCCCATAATTCTGAAAGAGTATATTGAGTAGATCATTTTTGTAGAACAAACTTATGGTCCAGCACGTCTGAGTTTTTTTTTACAGTGGGTCAAAGTTTTCATTTTTTGGTCGAAGGGAGCATTATACTATATGAAAAAAATGTTGTAAGTTAATGTCTGAGAGAATTCTTATGGTCGGAGTTGTATTGTGGAATTGTATGAGGATTATTTTTGTGGAAGATCTTAACCCTCTAACTGGTCTCATTATGGGTTAATTTGACCCTTTTTTCGAGAAAAACAAAAAATATCCTTTAAAAAAGGACATTTAAGGATTAAAATATTCTACGAAAATATTTGCCGGAAAATTTCAGTGGGGGTCACCAAAGACACCAATGTTGTAAATAAAGCTCTTTACGCTTAATTAGTAAAATTATACACCAACATATACAAAACCGGTAAAAACGGCGTCAAGTTCGGCCGGGCCAAACTTACAAATCAGGTGTGATATTTATTAAAATTAATAATAAAAAAAAAAGAAAAAAAATCAAGCATAATTGAGCTACTAAGCAGTACATATCGGGTGTGATTTTTACTAAAATTAATATAAAAAAAGAAAAATTAAAGCTTAAACAATAAGAAATTGTTTTCCAAAATAACTATCTTTACTTGACTTAAATTGGACTGCAATGAGTTCAGTTATAAGCAATAAACTCAACCGGAGTTGTAACGAAGTTTCAAAAATATTTTGATAAGTTTTCACTATCTTATTAACGTAAAAAATGGCCACAATGAAGTGAAAATAAAAATGTTAAATAAGTCTGAGAACCGATGTTCTCAAGTTTGGACCTTATATCTGGTTAAGCCGACTATATTCATCGTCCAGATCAAAGCTAGAACGCACTTCAGCTATGCTTGTGTGAAATTTCAATAAAATTGGATAAGACAATCGCAAATGACAGATATATAGTTTAGTTTTTTTTCGAATTCTTCTACAGGGTTTTCCAAAAATTTTGGTATTCAGAGAAAAATTAAATTTTTTGAGATAAATGATCGATGTTTAAATCATAACAAAGAGGAAGGTATGTCGTTACCATATTCTTTTCATGAAATTTGCCATAACCAAATCGCAATGTGGCTGTCCTCGATAGCCTCACGAATTCTGTCTTTGAGGTCTTGAATCGACGCTGGACTATTGGAGTATACCTTTTCATTCATGTGGCCCCAAAGGAAGAGGTCGGATGGTGTTAAATCATAAGATCTTGTTGGCCAATTGTGATCACCTCTTCGAGAGATAACATGGTCCGGAAGTTTTCCCGCAATGGTTACGCTGCTCCTGTGGCACATAGCGCCGTCTTGTTGAAAGAAAACGTTGTCCAGATTAATATCATCCAAGTCCGACCAATGTCCAAATGCATCTGTCGATAGCGCAATCCAGTCACTGTAACTGTTGATCCAACCTCATTTTCGAAAAAGTCAGGTCTAATGACCCCGCCGAACCATAAATCGCACCAAACAGTCACACCTTGAGGATGGAGAGGCTTCCCAACAATAACTATTGGATTTTCTGTGCTCAAGAGGTGGAAATGGGCCTCATCAGTCAAGATGATTTTTCGATGGAATTCCGGATCATTATTTGAACTATTTTAGGAATACTTATTTGTGAAGATCTGACATGTGGTAGATTAGCGCCGACATTATCAAAAATTGTAATCAAAATTTTTTGGATTTTTTCGCTGAAGTGGTGTAATATCCTTTGGTCTGATGAAACAAATCTGAATTTGTATACTTAGATCGAGGCTTACATGATATTAGAAGACCACTTAATGCAGAGAACAACCCCAAATGCACCAAATCCAATCAAGAATTTGTGAAATGTCGTCAAAAATTTAATACGAAACAAATATCCATCCAACTCTCATGCCAGTTACAGTCTGCCATACAAAAGTCGATTCCTAGGACTAGGCTATGGCTAACAATTTCAAACATTACACAATAAAATTTTTAAACAAATATAACACGTGTTGAAAACATTTGCAGAAGAAATCTGATCTTACTTTGTTATTTTTAACATTATTTTGTATATGAACCAGAGCTTTTGCGTCTTTGTTCACACGATAAATTTATATTTTATTTTTAAAACAATAAATTCATACACATTATAATCCATGAAAGGGTACAACATGAAAACCCGTTGTTCCATGTTCCAAACACGCGATTTACTTGTGTGTAAACATATAAAAAAAGACAGATTCTGCAGCGTGTAGAACTCCAATTACTTCATGAGAGTGTTTCATTTAATTTTATTTTGTATGTAAATGCCGCAAAAATTTAACGAAACAACAGAGGTACAGCGTTAAATAATTTGCATAATGAAGGCAAATCAAATGCGAAATTATGGAACGTAGCCGCTTTACTGGTCGTACCAAATAAGCTCAACATATCGTGTCATGAGGATATAGGAAACAGATTTAATTTCAAATAATTTCCATTCATCTTACATTTTATTGAACCCAATTTAAATTAAACGGATTTAAATGTTTTTCTTTATAAGTTTACACCGAACCCTGTTTTTATTACGTGCATGAATCTGGTGGGAAAATGCATCTCCATTGACACAAATGCAAATGCTGTGAATTTTCCCATATAGAGTTTTTTTTTTTTAAGTAGTAAGTAACCCTAATAACATTCATTCGTATTGGAATATACTTACTTGGCAAAAAGTTGTTGAAACATGTACGAACACTTTCAAATTTCGTATATTTGACGCCAGTTTCAGTACTTTCAGAGTACCCAACACATTCATTCGGATCATGGGACGTAATGGCTGATCAAAACGAACGTTGGCCGCACAGTGAAATATTACATCGACATTTGTAATCAAATGGTCTCGGTCGTCCGGGCTAATGCCAAGGTTTTCTTCCAAAACATCGCCACTGATAACATGAATCTTTTTTACAACGTCGGGATTAGTTTCCAATATCTGGCTGAAAATCTGCAAACAACAAAATACAAAGAGTACAAAATACAATTAATATAAGAGGGACGAAATACGTATACGTTGTCATAATAATTTTTGGGAATGATTCGATTCTTTTCACAAGACAAGACAAATCTACAAATCACCATTTTTAAAACACATTCGCATTGATGGATGTAGATTTTGTTTGTGTTTTTACCACGATGATATGAAAAATTAAATATATTTATGTATGGATGTATGTATGTAGGTACATACTTGCAGACAGACAGACAGGCCGACAGACACATGCTCTGAATGATTGCATACAAAATGTACAAACTTCTTAAACTTCACATTAGGGCAGACCTTGAAGTTCGTGTACATACATACATGGGTGTAAGTGTATTTGCTTTTTGTCATTTCTGTATTACGAAATTATGTACGGAGCCGCGTCCATTAAAACTTCGACAAATTCATCGTTTTAGATGTACGCATACATACATACATAAGTATACATATATGTACATACACTGAATATTAACATACCACACATTTCAAATATTCATCTTTACGAACTTCCGGTGTGAGGCCACGTTTAGGACGTATCAGCAAATACAGCTTCTTGAGGCCGGGACAACTTCTGAGTAGCTTTTCCACCAACACTTTGCCCATGAAGCCCGTGGCTCCGGTTATTAGTATTTGTTTGTCCGCATACCACGATACTATTGGCGACCTCTCATCCTCAAGTTGTTCATCACGCATTACTTGCATATTTCCCGTTGGTATCTACCAGTGCAATCGTTTTTGTAATGCCAACAAATTACTGAAACTAAACAAATCAAATGTAAATATGTAAGTTTGTAGTATGTGTGTGTGTGTGTGTGTTGAATTAAGTGCTCATGAATGCCATCAATTAAAGACGATGGCAAATTATTTTCGTCTCAGATTGTAGAGTGTGTATTTGTGTTACCAAAAGATGTGATGCATGGCTACTGTTTGGGCAGATTTAGGGTCAACATAACTATTAGGGTGGAGTGAAATTCAAAAAAAAAAAAGTTAACCTCGGAAAGAGATGTAGTCTGGGGTCCTAATGAGGGGAAAAATAAAGAAAACAATTTTAAAAAAATTTTAGGGGTCGCGACACTCCCTCGAAATTTGGAAATTATCGCTATTTTGGCGTTGAGCACAGTTTATTATATCGACAAATAACGTACCTCGGCAACATGTCACCAAATACCGCCCAAAGAAAGGCCTCAAGCTTTTTAAGGGGTTGTGACGCGATTATATACATATTTCCATATGAGTATATACATTGACAACTTTCCTGCTCGCGTAACATTCGCTCTGGCGACCGAAGTTAGGCGGTATAACCTTAACAACAGCGCTGAGGAAACGCTTTGCTACACTTCCTGCCAGGAGGATGCTGGGACTGCCAGCACCAGGATTGGATAGGGAAGCTCAATCAATGAAACCGAAATAAATATAAAACGCTATGATTTAATGATGACGAGTGACCTTTAGCGGAAACGGACAATATAGAGGAGGACATATCTCAGGTATGCAGAGAACTAGTGAGATTTAATCTTTTGTACCTCGGTAAAAGTGCACTGCGATGGGCTGAATCAGGCGAAGTCGCCACATATGACGGACTACACATACACTTTTCTGGTAAACCTGAATCTGAGAGCAGATCATATGGTGTAGGATTTCCGCTGTCAAAAGCAATGATTGGATGACAACCTTACTCCGACCGAGTTATAGCGCCAGAAACTTGACATGCATCCAGTGTTATGCACCGACCGTGCTTAAAGAGGATTTCTGAAACATTCTGGATCCAGAAA
Organism: Hydrotaea cyrtoneurina; assembly: GCA_958296145.1. Lineage (NCBI taxonomy): Eukaryota > Metazoa > Arthropoda > Insecta > Diptera > Muscidae > Hydrotaea > Hydrotaea cyrtoneurina. The sequence continues at coordinate 43,159,193 of OY282512.1, forward strand.
TAACATCGTCAAACCGCGGGAATTTTTCAGTAGTAATGGGTGATTCCTATGCACAGTTTGGAGAGGACAACTTTCTTATAAATGCGCTATAATGCACTGCAAACAACCTAGTCATTGTTGGAACAATATTCCCGCCGAAGACATTACACACACTTACTTGGGTCTTACCGGACCACGTCACAGAGAACCAACTAGATCATATCAGCATTTTAAGGAAGTGGGGAGGTTCTCTAATAAATGCCCCAAAACAAAAGGGGAGATGATGTGGCGAGCGATCATCTGGATATCTGATGAAACACGAAAAGATATAAAGAGACGAAGATAAATAAAAGCTGGCACTAACACTGCACTAAATGCAGATGCGCACTAAACATCCACCCACTAATAGAAATAATTTGGAATAACGAGTTCAAAGTAGGTATTGTAATGAAAATACAAAAAAAAAATTGTCTGACGCATTAACTACGGATATATTCCGACCAAACAAATCATGTATAGATCACATAAACCCATAAATGAGATCGTAGTTAAACCACGAGTATGTAAATCTCAGTTAAAAATTAAACTGAGTTTAAACTTCGAACACACACATAAACCCACTAAATCACATAAACCCCCCCATAAACCCATAAATAAGATCATAGTTAAACCACGAGTATGTAAAACTCAGTTTCCAATAAAACTGAGTTTAAACTTTCAATACGTTTTTGAGTGTTCAGTAAAAATAATCCACATTTTTGGCTGTGTATGTAGCAACACTAATACTTTTATCAGAAAAGATATGTTTCCGGTGACTAATTAAAATATTATAAAACTTTTGTGGTGGAATTTGGCAACAAAAGATTTTTTTGAAAAAATGTGATTATTAAAAATCTCAGCTAAATAAACTTTGGCACAGGCAAAAGACACGTGTGTGGTCGGAAACCAATTCCAACAAAATAAAATAAAGCAGCTATATTTATTTATGTAATTTATTTTATTTGTCACAATTATATGACAGTTAAACTGTGGTTTAAACGCCCATTAGTGGACGATTAAACTGCGTTTAAACCTTAACTACAAAAATGAATTTGAAGTTTAACTAAAGATCAACCTTGACTCATTTATTGGGCCTAATTGGGCGGTTATAGTGGCGCAATCTAATTAATGGTGGTTTTCGCTCTATCCTAAGATTTATTGATTTCGAGGAATGCACTGGTATGTACGGGTGTACAGCTGAAACTTATTCGCCTCATCGACAGCTTAGGTATTGGAGCTAGCTGCAGAATTAAACATGAGTGTTCGCCACGGGTGTTCGCCAAGGATGTGTGCTGTCATTCTTGTTTGACATCGTGTTGGACATGGCCATGGGTCAGGCCATGTCAAGTAACCGAGGCATCGTGTGGAGAGTGCATGCGAGGTTGGAGGATTTGGTATATGGGGATGACATATGTCTATTATCTCATATGGCTGCGAAGCTACAAAACGGTTGAGGAAACTAGTTCGAAAGCTGGACTGAATATTAACATTGAAAAACATTAACGACGCTTCACAAGCTTTTGGTCCACTTCTAAATGTATGGAAATCGTGTGCAATCTCCCAACGTGCAACGATTAAAACGAATGTAATGTTTTCTTTGATCTACGTGTACAAAACCTGGAACGCAGCACCTGGAGACAACAAGGCGGCGCAAGTGTTCATCAATAAATACCTGCGTACTATGTACATAATGACCAAGGAAAACATCAAACAACGACCTATGGAATCAAATATATCAACAACTAATTTGCCTTCACAATGAACTAACAGGCAGGAATGTAATTGAGTGGAACCTGCAAGGTTGCCATAGAAGAGGTGAACCAACTCATATGTGGAGAGGCCTAAATAACGCCTCCAACAGATAAGAATAGAGGAAGTTTGTGGAGGTGAACCTATGTTCATTGTCACTCTTACATCTGATCTTAATGAATTCCGCCGGTTGGCCCGAAGTCTTATGCGATGCAATTTTGCAAGTACCAAATGTTCAGGTATGTGTTAAACTTTTATTTGTTCGTTTAAAATAAGGGACACCCTTCTATACAAATGGACCCATCAGAGCGGGAGCATTTTAAAAAGCCTGAAATGCCCAAAAACTAACCCACAGAAATCTTTTTTTATTGCTCTTACAAACTTTTAGGCTCCTACTATGAGGTCGTGATGTAAAAAGATGTAAAAACACAAGATGTAAAAAAATCATGTTTAGAAATTAAATGTTTTTCATTTTATAATGTTACGCTTTTGGAAATTTCAGGTGACGAAATGTAGATGTCATAGTTATGTATGTATGTGTATGTATTTATTTTCAAATTCCGTGTAATTGTCGTAACTAATTTGTTGGAGAAGATTATTTCTTGCCCTCTTTGACCAGATTACATTACATTAGGGTGATTCCAACGGAGCGGGTGTGACATTGTTACTGACTATCTTCTTTATTTTGGTATATTTAATTTATAACAACAATTCATAAAGAGTGATTTAAGTAGATATATTTAATTGTAGTCAACTGACATACAAGGAAATTTAATAATATTTTAAGTAAAAAAGATATGGCTCGTATATCACCGTATCGGGTGTGACCTTAAGTTTTCCTTAAATCTTGAACAGCAGCTTTCTGTATTGATTACTGTAAACTTTTTGTATGGTCCGTTAACAAAACATTTTTTTCATGGATTATGGATAGTATACTGCTTATTATAAGCTTTATGCCAAATCATTTCCATTATTATTTAGTTTTATATAAATATATTAATACGTAACGGGTGTGACATGCCAATGTAACGGGTGTGACACAGTCTCAATCTAGATGTGTAATAAGTAAAACAAGACAATGCAGATGGCTTTTTAAAAAAAAAATATTTATTTTTATTCACAAAATCATATTCATACTTCAGTATTACTTAAGCTTATTGAAGAAACTTCAAATAAAAGAATAAGAAAATAAAAATTTCATTGACAAAAATATGTTTTTAAAACTTAAAAAATTGTCCTTTCTCATAGACATGTTTATATCAGACATATTTTTTCATTTTCTCCAAAGAATTGACTTCTAACTTCGAATACGCTGTGCGACCTGCTAGGATATTTTAATAATTTTGAATTAAATACATTAAGTAGGCCTGCTACGGTGTATTTCTGGGTAGTTATTTGTAAGCGTCCTTCGGAACATTGCAACCACTGTTTCCAAGATATAGGCGTCAAGGTATCGTATTTAAGAGGTATGATATCGTTTACTCTGTCACAATTGCAGCATTGGTTTGTCATACAATTTGCACTCTTTACATCGCAACAGAGCACATCCAAAATTTCTTTTGATGATGAGGGAACAGAAGGAAAAATGCTATGCAAAGCTTCTGTTAAAAATTGAAATTTGAGTGATATACACATAGACAAACATCATGTGGAATTTCACTAACAATGCTAATGTTTTTTGGTCGGTATGAACAAAACTTAGACTTTCCGACTTTAACGTCCGGATTTTCTTGTCTAAACTGATTATAACACTCTCTAAGACTCATTATTAAATATCGTTTTTGAATTTGAATCCGTTTTCCAGTTATGGGATCTTGATGGATTTATAATCTTTAATGCCGGGACTTTGACGACTTATATCATCTCGAATGAAAAACTGTTTTATATTTGATATCACCTCTTCAGAAATTGCGTTACTTTTTGTTTCGGTATTATGCAAAGTCTTTGATAAGTATTTCAGAAGCGATTTCGAATAAAACAGCTTTCTTTTTCGATGGGCTCTGCGGTAAGCTTTTTTTTACTTTAGTCACAGCTTTCTTCAGCGATCTTTTTGATTTATAAGATCCAATATGAGAATTCGAAGAGATTTTGCCCAGATCAATACTTCTCTTTTTTTTCTCTGCTCCATCACCTTTTTCTTGTTATCCCGACGTTTCTTATCTCTTTCCCTTTCTTTTTCCAGATGTTTTTTTAATTTAGTTGGATCTTTTTTCAACTCAAACCGAAATTTTTGCATTCTATTTTTGAATTCCATATCTGAAATAATGATATTGATATTTTTAAATCAATTAAAAATTGACCACGATTTTTGTGTAACGGGTGTGACAGATCTTATAACGCAACTAATAGCTTAAATATTCAAATGATACTGAACCATTTTAATTAATTTTATACAGCTTAGCTCTGACCTAACTTGCACAAAATATATTATATACATACCTACATAAAATGTATAAAAATTAAACTTTTTATATATTTACCGTATCGGGTGTGACAAATGATACCCTCCGTGTTACAGAGACGCTTATAGCCAATAAATATTTTCAAAAAGTTACGAGTTTGCACTAAACATTACTTAAAAATATGTACTTTCATGTGGCCAAAAGTCAAATGCCATAAAAGGAAAAAATAGGTCGAAAAATAGTGTTGCCAATTTGCCAATAAATGTAGTGCAGCCAAAAATTTCATGGTACCCCATGGAAATGTCTTCTTACGAAAAAAACTGTTCCTAAATTTTAACAACTCTTCATGGATATTTAAAATTAGATTGTTCGTGATATCCGTTATGGTATTTTTTTCGCTAAAATCTGTTATATATTTTTAAATGAGCTGGGGTCAGTTTACGTGGAATCACCCATTATCAAGATTCCGCAGTTATTATAAAACACGTGTTATTTTATAGACATCAAATAACACTCAAACAATGGATAATTAACTTTTGTCATTGTACGTGAAATTGCATTCAATAAACGTATGGTATCAAATTAACGCAGACTAGGAATCGATGGTACACTCATAGAAAAATGTATGACCAAACGGGCACGAAAGTCTATCGTTACACGGATGTGGCCGAATCCTCAGCGATATTCCAAATTTGTCAATACGGTTGCTTTGCTTGCATTTTTCATATTTTTTAAACCGTCCGTTCACAGTTGAATTGAGAACCCAACCCAATGGCCCAATTCACACGGGATTAATTGTTCTGGTCTAACATGGCAGCTTGTAGGCATTTTCGGTGAGGAGAGTCGTTTTTGGTTGGATTAATTTTTCATCCAGCTACAACCCCGCATTACCAGAACAAAACTAATACATGCACACAAAACAAACGTGAAATAAATAAAGAAAATACTAACACACACAAAGCTGTGTATACGTATACAATTTTAGTCAGATTAATTAGTCTCGTGTGTTTTGGAAAAAACAAAAGTTGTTCGAACTAAAAATTATTCCCGTGTGAATTGGGCCATTAGAATGGTTCACAAGCGTTGATGATTTGTCAGTAATTTTTCCTTCAGTGTACATTCATCAATTAAATGTGATCTTTAAATCGTTTACATTTGTGATTATCAAATTAATAAACTTTGAAAAATAATTGCATTTATCAGTAAAATGTAGGTTTTAAGAATTCCCGTGTACGAGTATGTCCGCCGTTTCAGCAATATTGCAAATTATTAGTTTTCACAAATTCAGATCAATTTCAGTTTGGTATAATTTTGATGCATAACGTTGGATCCGGAATTAATGTCTCCAATAGAGTTATCTTTTAGTTTGTAGTAAAATCTTCACTAGTATTAACCTATCTCAAACTCTGCCGATTCTTTGAGCTCAGGAAGAAACCAAATATTTTAGACTCATTTCGAATTGAGGGCAGATTCAGTTGGGTATTGGGACACAGCAAAACGAGATTAAAATACTAACATTAGACACAAAATACAGGGGCAGACTTGGCTTAAAAACATGAACTAACCGTATGATAATCATGAAGTTTTCAAACCATCGTAACTGCTCTTAGCCACTATTCAGACTGGAACATCTAGTCATTCTCCCATACAAATGTGATACGGAGTTAACAAATCTAGATTTTGCAATTATATTCCAAGTTAGGATTTGTGATTGGTTTAATTTGTGTCATCTAAAAAACATAACGTATCGATTTGTGCACATATTTCAAAGAGACACAAAAAACAGGCATTCGGCATCCAGTACTTGGTACCCGGACACCCTTTACACCCACTAGTGGTGGATAAAGGCCGTGTTGTGGTGGGTAGTGTGTGCAAAAACAGGTAAGATATTAAAACATTTGTCAGCTGCGGATTTCCACCTCGTAAATGCTGGCGAATTTTCTAGCACGAGGGTAATCTGTAAGCCATGTAAAACCAGAGAGGCAGTAGGTTCCGGTCTGTGAAAGAAGTTCCTTCATTGAATGTTAAGGAAAATAAGTAATATAAAATTTCGTATAAAAAAATCTCTCTATTTCCGTGTAATTAATATTATTTATACGCCCTTATTTTAAGCGTTAGTGCAATTAATAATACTTATACGAAATTTTTTAAAAGTACACGCAATCCTACTATTGTTTTTTAGACTTATTAAGATAACAAGCATTATTTAGCACTTTAGCTAGGGAAGCCAAACGGAATGGGGGTTTTGCTTAGTATTACGAATACATTCTTAGTGTAAATTTAACACAAATTAGGCTTAGTATTCTGTGTGATTAATATTCGAGTTAGAAACCCCATCGAAATCTAAAGAAAAACAAATCAATTGCAATATCAACCGTTCGTGGTCACAAGTGCCACATTCGTGTGGCTGTAATTTACAACTACAATAACAACTGTTGTTTGATCCTAAAATTACAAAATTATATATCAAAAATGTTAATGAATATATGTGTGTACCTCTTACACATTAGCTTATTGTTTCTATAAGAAGGCTTGGGAGCATTTCATGAGACGACTTTTTAGAATGATTGGAATTTTAATAAATGATTTTGAGTGCCTTAGAACGGCTTCTAGAAGATACTTTTTTTGGGCGCTTTCTTAATCTTACTCTGTGTTAATTTTAAATACGTCTAGATTGCAGCACTGAGGTCTTAGGGATGGCCGTTTAGAGTACGTTATTTCACCACTGGGATCTGTTAGCGTTTTCAGATCGATTTGATTGCTATAGTTTAAATAACATGTCTTTGGAATGGTGTGCTTGGAAATGCTATTCATTTGGTTTCCCTCCAAACGGGAGATAATTTCGCTTAAAAGTGTCTAGAAGTTTTTCTGTGGGTTTCTGTGCTTTTTTGCATTATTAGGGGTTCTTCCTGGGAACTTCTATTGCTTCTGATTCCCAGGATTCCCGAGATTTTTTTTGTTTTAATTGATACCATTTATAATTCGGATTTTTGAATTTGTTTTTTCAAATAAAAAAGCAAAGAAAACTGAAAAGTGTCTTTTACAAAAAATCTAATTAAAATGAGTATTTTCCATATACAGTGTACTCTCTCATAAGCGGACACCTAAGGGACTGAGCATTGTGTCCGCTTATGAGAGAAGTACACAAGAGGACTAAAGTGGAATGGTACTGAAAAAAAGTGTACGGTTATGAGAGGTGTCCGCTTAAGAGATGTGTCCGCAAGGAGATAGTACACTGTTTGAAAAACTAATTCAACTGACTGACAAATACAAAGGCAAAGAAAGACAGTCATAATCATTCACAATCAACTGTTATACTCACAAGAAACGGCTGTTGTCAAATCAACTGTTGTAAATTGTTTGCTACTGTGTCAAAATACAAAGGGAATAAAGTCAGTAAAGATGAGTTATTTTAGTAATTTCAGCTTTCTTTCAAATCAATAGTGATATTTGATCAATAGCAAATCTTACTTTTTTTCCTTCTATCCATTTTATATCGATATAAATGCCAAAATGACAAACTGTTGAGTAGAAACAGCTGTTTTCTAAATGCAGTTCACTAAATGCAGAAAAATGTCGTCTGTCAGGGTAAAATTTTAATTTGCATTAGCAAATTATTAATGCGCATTAACGCTGTCGTCTGTCTAGGTTATTATTGTGTTTTATTTTTAGCAATTTAAAATAAGATGTATTTAAGTTCACATTTGTTAATAAATTTTCGCTTATGTTTAAAAAAAATGGCATACATTTTTAAATTCGACAAAGAAATCAGGCCATAATTTTCAGTTTACTATATACAACCTACATTTTCTTAAGCGTGGTTAAGTTTGACATGATTGTTTTTTTTCAATAATTGAAGTGTTGCGACAAATAGCTTATTTTTGCTAAATTCGCAACTTATTTTAGTATAAGTTGAAAAAGAACGCAGAATTTATCAAGGTAATTGCAATAACAAAAATGTTAACTCGACAAAATGAGGTTTTTAAAAATGTTGCTATCCAATCCATAAATATACGACACATTAACGTTCAAATAATTTTATATTTTAATGAAAGTAACCGTTAATGCCACACCGCTGCAAACACTGTCAATAGCACTCTTAACAACACACTCGATTTTTATAAAAGATGCTCCCGCCAGAACTGAGCGATGATTTAACGGACGAATTGACTGCGTGCAATGTTAAAAGTTCACATATGAATTCTTTTAAAAAGTATTTATGAATGCAGTTTACATATTGATAACATTTCAATAGATTGTATTTAAAACTGGCCAATAGACACAAGAAACGGCGGCTATTCTTCATGCTTATGAATTATCACTTTTACGTACAAATTGCTTAGGTAAACAATCAAATCGAAACTCACTTGTCACACAAACTATGTACTTGAAATGCTTTTGTTGGCAAATATTATTTTATAAAAATTCCCCCAGTTGCTTTTGCTGGGAATTTCGCTTACGAACGTGGAGTTTCTTTGTACGGATTAAATGAACGCCGCGTAGGTTATGGTTAACGTGAAGTCACGACATCGACTACATTAAAGTCGGCGAGTCACTGGAAAATATACATAGAGTTTAGTAGACAGCTCTGCATGCAGTACCTGAATGCTGTAAAGGTTATGCCACGCTTGCTGCTGTGTTAGTGAACACCTTCTATGTACGTACGTATGTATACGTACGTACCTGCAAGTGTGACTGTTCGTTTATTTGTATGCCAATAACCAACATCTACTGAGAGAAGTGAGTAAACTGATCGAACCAGACCTGGAAATATGTACGTACACACAAGGTGTACATACATTCATACATTTGTACATTCTATGTATGAGACCCATCTGGGTAGTGGAAGTGCAATTCCGGGCTCGTTATGAATGCGAATGAATAATACTCGTATGATAAACCCTCGAAGGTATTTGTTGTTTGTGTTTCTAAAGTTCCTGTCACCATCAGTGCCAAAGTGAATATTTTACTCATTTAGAATCAGTGTTGCCGCTGGCCAATTTTATTTTGCGCCCAAAAGCGACGGTTCATCAATAAAAACAATTATGAACAAAAACACAACATTTTTCAGGAGAGCTTAGTTTCAAATTAGAACATAGTGTAATAAGAAAAACTAAAAACAAAAATGATGTTCTGATTTGCCAATTTTGAAAATAATTCTAGAATATATCGAATTGTCCGAGTTTAAATAGTAATAGCTAAAACAGAACTCAGAACTGTTTACTAAATCTAAAGTAACAGACCATTGGCCGATGGAATTGGATTCCAGACTAATCTGCGTCATTAATATGTAATACATAAACCGGCAGAGGAATGCATAAATTACACTATGCAACAAAAAAATTATTATCTGATGTAATCTGGTTGCCTGAGGTTTAAGGCAAAATATCATAACTCCAAAAATACTTTTCCGATTATGTTGAAATAAACTTTATCACTAAATTATAAAACGTTGCCTTTTAGTCTATTGTTCAATTTCACAGTTATAAACTAATTTATTTAAAAATTTTTTTTCGTAAAACATCACAAAAATTCCAAAATGACATAAACTGTCCATTTTTGATGTTTCATCATAAAACCCCATTAAAAGCGATGAAGAATTTTAAATTTAGTAAATAAATAAAAATAAAACAAAATAAATTTTGAAATTTAAATATGATTTATCAAAAAAGAAGAATATTACATTTGTATGGGATCAAATGTATCAATACATATTACGTACACTTTTGGACGATTTTGAATTGTTATGATTTTTTCCAAAAACAAAAAAAAAAATAACGACTTAATTTTGTTTATTACTCTAAAAAATACCATGAAGATTTAAAGGCACTGGAGACAAAGGTTACAAATAATTTAGTGATACATTTTATAAAGTTTAAACTTGCATTTTTCCTTTAAGGCTTTGAAAGGCATTAGGCCATTTTTTTATTCAGTCATACATCAGAAAAGTGAATATTAATTACAATCACATTTTGTTGTTGTATAGTGGCAGCCTGGAAAAGTTTTCGAACGATCATTTATATTTGACTTATGATGTAAAAAAGTAAAGTAAAGTAAGAACAAGTGTCCAAAGACGATTTCGTCCGCCCATCTGCCTAATTAAAAAAATTTAAACTTGTTTCGCCCACATTTGGCAGGAAATGCTCAAAAGGGTAACACTGATTACAATTTCAAACAGATTACAATAAATACATATATTAATGTGTCAAATGAATGAGAATTTCGTCATTAATTTTACAAATTTTGTAAATTTTATTAATACATTTCAGTGAATTCTTAAGCGCTCTTTACACTGTCAAAATGAATTAACAGTATTATGATAGTATTAGTGAAAATGTGTGTATATTGGTGATACAGACATTGACGGTGCATGAAAAAAAATCAAAAAAATTTGGTTTTGTTTCAGGCATTTTGACCGTTAAATGGGCGCTTTACAAATGTACGAAAAGTTTTATGCACAATCATTGATGTGTTTAGTCGTATGTGTAAATCTTACGAAAGCGAAATTCTGAAACAAATTCAGAAAATGCTTAGCACTACGAATTCGATTAGACACAACGTTTTTGCCAGAACTCCATAATTGTTGATAACAATGTGATATTTAATTCTTCATAGCATTAGAAAACGCAAAAAGAATATCAACTGAATCCAATTCGCTTTGTTATCGCATCTCAGCCAACGATTTTGCTCCAAAAATCATCTTTTCTGATAAAGCGCATTTTGGTCAAGCCGGACGTACACATCTGCGAATAGGAAAACCCGCACAAGATTCTCGGAGAGTGATAGTTTGGTGTGGATTTTGGAGCGGTGATATCATGGATAGGGTTTTTAACCCGGGAATTCTCGGGACGTATTTCCCGGAAAATTTGCCGAATTTTTACTTCCCAATTCCGGGAACAAATAAGTGCCAAAAAAAAGAAACTATGTACGATTTTAAGCTCTTTTTACTACTGCGATTGTGGCTTTTAACCGGGAAATATACGATTTTTTTACTTTCTGAAACATTTCTAAACTAGTTGATCTTTAAATTATACAGGATAGTTGTTTCAAGATTAATTGCGTAGGATTTTTAATCAAAGTTTTATCAATCATTTTAAATTTTTAACATGCCTGAATTGTTTATTTTCAAGTTCTGGTTTAAAAAAACAATCAATTTTTTTTTTTTTTTTAAAAAATAGATTTTTTTTATTATATTTTATAAAGAAAATCAAGTACCGGAAAGTCGTCGGAAAAATTACCCGGGAGTTGAAAAAAGTCGAGAAATCACAAATCCTAATAATGGATCAACGTTTCTTTAGAACTGCTGCTGGATTTTTTTTTTGATTCCGTCCTGAAATCTATAACCATTTGTTTGATAAAAAGTGACAAATGAAGCATATTAGAAGCTGATCCATGTTTTTAAAGCCAACCGAACTAGTGTTGTTATAGGTAGGACGCACCCTAATATCAATTCGTTGGTTGGTTCCGTGCCGCCGAATTTTTTTTTTTTTTGAAGGCTTACACTCAGGGGATGCCCCCTATGAATGCAATGCACTGTGTTAGCGATAGGAAGTAAGGGTATTGGACGGAGGAAAGATGGAGTAGTGTTTGTTGACATTTGTTTTGAATTTGAGAATGTCATAACACGCAGGAAAAACACTTGCTGGAAGATTATTCCACATGCGAACAGTCCGGCTGAAGAACGAATTTTCTCTATAGTGCGTCGTCCGGTCAACCGGCCATTTGACAATGAACGGATGAGACTCCCTGGATAGCCGTGTATTCCGGCTAAATGTTCTAACTTCAGGGACCAGACGACGGATATCTGACGAACAGATACCGTTAAAATATCTATAGAATAGCGATACACAACCCACACTCCGGCGATGATGAAGGGAGACAATAGAGTTGGATACCCTACCATCCCCAATCATCACCACCGCTCTCCTCTGTACACGGTCCAGAAGCTGCAAAAATGTCTGTGGAGCTCTTGCCTATATATGGGAGTTATATTCCATTTTAGGCCGGATGTAGGTGGTGTAAATATTTACGAGATCAGTTGGAGTGAAGTATTTCTTGCACCGCTTTAAAAAGCCTAAACACTTGAGTGCGTCTTTCGACACTCCGAATATATGGCTAGCCCAGCGAGCATCACCCTGTATCTTCATGTCCAGAACATCAAGAGTGTCTGACACGTCTATATCCACAACAACCATATAAATTGACGACGATGCTTAATCTGGTGAACGTTTGTGTGACAACAAACAGCACTGGGTCTTTTGTGCATTAAAATCTACTCTGTTCATTTGGCCCCACTCACAAATCGTCGCCAAATCGCGGTTAAGTGAGTCGTTCATCGTTCGCCTTTTGTCCTCGACCTCCAGAGGACCTGGCCGATGATCAAATGAGTACGAATGACAGAGGTTGCTGTCATAAGCAAATGAGTAGATCGGGTTCACAGTCTGCCCCAACAGGTCGTCAATGAAAATAAGAAATAGAGAAAGAGAGAGGACAGAGCCTTGTGGCACTCCTGCGGTCAGCCTATGCTCGTTGGATGAGACCCCATCTATAACAACTCGAATAGATGAAGGTATTACCGACACAAAATGCAATAAGTTTTGATATGAGTGCTCCGTGCCAGACCCTATCGAACGCCTTTTAAATATCCAGAGCCACGACCTTGCTTTCACCAAGGCGGTGAATGGATCGACTCCATCGCTTCGACAGGAACGCCATCAGGTCTCCATTAGATCGATTTCTATGGAAGCCATAATGTCGATCATTAAGAAGGCCGTTAGACTCTAAATACCTAACAAGATGGTAGTTAACCATGCTCTCCATGACCTTCGAGAGCGCAGAACATGTTGCAATTGGACGGTAGTTCGCAGGATTTGCAGCCTCACCTTTCTTGGGGATCGGCTGAACATTGGCAACTTTCCAACTTGAAGGGTAAATATCAGCACGGTACGACATGTTGAAACGATTGCGCAATGGACGAGCTAGCGTCGAAGAGCACTTACATAGGACAAGTGCTGAAATACCATCCGGGCCCGGAGTTTTATTTACGTTAAGATCTGCAAGAACCCTTTTAACACCACGTGTTCGAAAAAATATCTGGCGCATCGAACTAGATACGTTTCCGATCACGGGGAGTGGTTGACTGCTTTCTAGTAAAGATGAATTCTTTGCAAATATTTCAGCCAGAAGGTTAGCTTTGTCAACCGGGTCAGTGAATATCTGGTCATCGTTAACTAGAGTTGGGATAGGAGATGAAGAATTGTCCCTTACCTTTTTTTACGAATGACCAAAAGCTCTTACTTCCCCTGGGAGAAGAGAGAACTTTACCGACATTTTTCCATTTGTCTTACATTTTCACTACAAAGTACACTTTTAAGCTTATGAAGATTAAAAACAAAAAAAGTTCCAAACTTTCCGAGTTACGGGCCCCGAAAGTCGGGAGGTATAATTATACTCATTGGAAAGCTTTTCGAAATACATTTTCAGTCGTATATATATATCGCCGATCCATTAACCAATGCCGAGGCGACATCAAATTAAATTTTTTTTTTGGTTATTTTTATGGAAAAAGGGTTCAAACTCAAGATTCGGCTTATATGAGGGTATGTATTTGTGGTTATAACATTAAAGCCAAAATCTTTAATATGGTACCACACTTGGACCATTAAACGAAAACAGAGTTTCAACTGATACCCATTTTGTCCTGAGCCCCGGACTTTCGGGGCCCGTAACTCGAAAAGTCTGGCCTTGGGGGATTTTTTTTGTTTTAATCTTAGAATCAGAAGTGTTCTCTGTAGTAAAAATTTAAGGTAAAATGTCGGTAAAAAAAATTTGTTCCCATTTGTTTTCCATCGTTTCTAAAAATGCCACTCACCAGTTCTCCGACACTTTAAATTTCGCTTAAAATATATTGAGCGGCCGCCTCAGAATTGGCTGCTGAAAGTGGGTGTAGTAACGATAGCACTGCGAACATTTTTACTTTATAGAGAAATCGATTCTTTGTGTGGACCTTATTTTATTTCATTTGATTTTGATTTCTGCTCGTTTTCCTTACTTATGTGGATGGAGAATGTATGCGACGAAAAACACCCCGTTCGTTTAGGTTTTATCATTGGATATTTCCACAGTTCTCATGTAGAAGAAAGTTTTTGAGGTTTGGTCAAAGGAGAGTTTTGAAATGCAAACCCTTTTTTTAAAAGTCAAATAGACTTATCGTTGAGGTCGTATAGCTTTCATATTTATAGGTTTTCAATACATCCGATTTATAACCGGAACAGAAATGTACGCCGTTTATTGTTCATGTGTATGAAATAATCATTTAAATTGATTGTGTAAGTATTTATTTCTGAACTCAATTGCCACACATCTCAACCTATTTGAAATTTCGCAGTTTAGAAATATTATTTACAAAAAAAAAAAATAATCCCCCACTGTTTATGCCGAATTCAACAAAAGCCGCACGAGTGATGCTTAACTGATGACACGATAACTACTAAATAAAAACCGATACGCATACCGAGTCGGACACACAGCCTATGAGTTACATACTTAAAGGTAAAATTCTACACATGCATACATACATATATGTATGTGTGTATAGAAAATACAAGAACTACCCTGCCGGCAACTCAGCGAACTTTTAACTCACTTTATTCTGACTATTTCGCAACTATATAGTTGCGGTTGATGCTTGGATTACTTTTAGTGCAGCCAACTGACTATTTTACATTTCGATGTCCTAGGCAGCGGTGAATTGTCCGACACTACATGACTTTTGGTTTGGTTTAGTTGGTTTGACGTTAGCTAAAATGTATCTAACTTATAGCTAGCTACAAATTAGTCACATATTTGTTGGCTTTAAGTTGTCGTTATTTAAGTCAATCATTAGTAAATTAGCTTATGGCATGCTTTCTTAAAATATTCTACAAATTCGTTATCAGTTTAAATCAGTGCTGTTCATTTCATAGAACAATTGTTGTCGCTCAATTCACATGTATTCTTACGCTCTTGCTTCAGTCAGGTCACACTCAAAAAAATTTAGTTATATGAATACATATAATTATTATTTTTCAACCTACCCAACATACCAAATATGAATAAAATCTCAATACAACTTGAGAACAATATTATAATAATAGTAAATCCACAATAGTTTCTCAAGTTCGCGCACAAAAATTGAGAAGAATATTATAAAAATAGTAAATTCACAATAGTTTTTCATAATAGCAAATCCAAGCCTTTTACAATATTTTCTCAACTCTTTTTCAAGCTTGAGGCTTGAGATGGTAAGCTTATTATAATATTATTCTCAAGTCATTTGGTATGTTGGGTCTTACTGACATTATGATTTGGCTGTAAAGTTGGCAGTTTCATCTCTTCACTAACACAACTACATTTTTCCATTTGCACAGCAGTGGTTTAAATTTACCTAAACCAATAACCGATTTTAATTTCTTATTATTTTAATTAAAACGCACACTTTAAACACAATAACTTTTCACTTTACCATCCACAAAAAAAAAAACAATATGTAAAACAAAATTGCAAATAGCAAAAGAAACAAACAATTATTAAGAGTTAAATTCCCTTAACACTTTCACCCCTGAGTTTTTTTTTAACATCTTTTAGGTTTATTTAAATTTTGACGGCAAATATAGTTATACGGATAATAAGTCGAGCCATGTCCGTCTGTCTGTCCTGGTGGTACGCAAGATAACTTTTGCTTTGAAATTTACATACAAAACTACTTATGAGATTGCATATGGGCTTTCTGGTACCATACAAATTTACCATCTCGCCCACATTAAAAATCGAGTAATAATATCAATACGACCAGCTTGATCTTGCCCAAATTTTGTATTTAGTAAAGCCAAAAATGGACAAAGTTTCGGACAAAAACTTGGAAGTCTGGCCACGCCCCTTCTAGTAGCACTCATACAAATGTACATTCCACTCACATTAAAAATCGTGTAATAATAGTAATGCGCTCTATGCGATCTTACCGAAATTCTGTATTGAATAAAGCTATAAACATATATAGTTCTCCAGAAAAAATTGGGCCCCCAATCGGTCCCTATCTGGTACCTCCCATACAAATGTACCATTCATCCATTTTTAGAAATCGTGTAATAATATCAATACACTCAACGCAATCTTGCCGAAATTCTGTATTAAGTAAAGCTTTAACTACATACAGTTTTCGAGAAAAAAAACTCTTCTCTATATTCCGACCTTTTTGTAAAACGTGTAATACAATATTTTTCTATAAAATTCGGTATTTTGAGACTGCTATTATGACATTTGATCAGATATTACATCCAATGATCACTGTTAACTTTCCGATACTTTGGAATATGAGATTTGTATGTTTTTACTGATATAAGTCGGTTTACCCGACGGAAACTTTCTCACTGGTATCCTTATCGTGAGGTTTTCGATTTTGCTGAAATAAATATAGAAAAATTAAGAATTACATTTCCACAATCACCATCAAATTGGTATTCGCAGTGTTTATGAACACATAAACATTGTGCTTCCTTCATTTTCCAATCAATAAATGTACACAGTACTTGTTTACAATGCATAGAACTCGAGTAAAGAGAAATGTTTTTTTTAAATAAAAATTAGGTTCTTCATTGTTAAGTGCTCAGAAAAATTTAATTACAGTGCAACTTCCACAAATCGAACTTCCAAAACTCGAAGTTAAGGAGACAAATTACCTTAAACCAATTTATTAATAATTCCATAACTCAAACTCTCCGTAAGTCGAACTGGATAATGGTGGTTCGAGTTATGAAAATTTTACTGTAAATTTGATTTCTTTAGGATAACAATTATTTTTTTCTATAAATTTATTTGCAATCTCAAAACAGTTGAATGTGTAAAGAAACAGTATATGAATAGCCTAAATTAATTTTAGAAAGTCGTCAAAGTTTTTTCCAAATTCTTACCTTCACTCTAAAATGTGTTACCTTCACTTAATTGTGAATAAAACGAAAATACGTTCATCGATTTTCATGATTTATATTTAATTTTAATCGTGAAAGTAAAAATACTTTTTTCCGTCTTGCAATAAGTTTTGATATGAGTGCTCCGTGCCAGACCCTATCGAACGCCTTGGAAATATCCAGAGCGACGACCTTATTTTCACCAAGGCGGTGAATGGATCGACTCCATCGCTCCGTAAGGAACGTGAAGGGTAAATACCAGCACGATACGACATGTTGAAAAGATTTCGCAATGGACGAGCTAGCGTCGAAGAGCACTTACATAGGACAAGTGCTGAAATACCATCCGTTCCCGGAGTTTTATTTACGTTGAGATCTGTAAGAAACCTGTTAGAACCCTAAGTAAATATTTTTGCAGGCGCAGAAAAAGTCGTAATATGAAATATTTTCGAATACGTATAGAAAACAAGCCATATTCGAAGAAAATCTATGGATAAATTTCGAAGCTATTGTCTTTTTTGTAAACGTGCCATAATTTCTTTCGGTGTAATACAAGTATGACGAGATCAATAAGAAATACATAGTGCGAAAGATGCGGTCGGGTGAACCGACTTACATATATATAACCTGGCCCGCAGTGACAATATAACATTTTCATATTCCATTTGTTACAATGTAACTACACGATATCCAAGGTGAGAGAAATGGTACATTTGTATGGGAGATATTCGAAGGCGCCATATTTTCGAAATGTCGAAAGAAGCAATCAAGTGTTAAGACTTTTTAAAGCGTTGCAAGAAGTACTTCTCCCCATCTGCTCTCGTAAATATTTACACCAGCCTAAAATTTAATATAACTCCCATATATGGACAGGAGCTCCAAGGAGATCAGTGCAGCTTCTGGACCGTGTACGGTGGTGATGGTAGGGGTATACAACCTTTTTCCTCCCTTTAATATCTAGATTTCCTATCGCTAACACTGTTCTTTGCATTCATAGGGGGCAACTTCTGAGTGTTCTCAACGGTTAGGAGATATTTTGTTTTTGGAATGAACGGTTTTTCTTAAACAAAGTTAAAAAAACTTAATTTAAGTACCGATTTTTGTAGCTCGGAATTCTAACTTTATCCCGAATGGTCTTGATTTTTAGGATAATAGAATAGAAATAAGTTTATAATGGACTTATGTGTGAATTAATTTAAGCCCGAATATATACTTGACATTATCGAAAACTGGTATTAAAGTCATAATAGGATAAGTTCGAAATGGATTTAATGAGTAAATTTTATTCGGTCTCAGTTGTCGTTCTCAAAATATAATTCTACTAATTTTTTCTCTTACCTCACTTCAAATTGGACTTACTTTTCCTAATAAATATTTAACTACACTTAAGTACATCGAAACCATAAATCAAGTATTTTATTCTTATTATATTTCGTACCTGATTTTAAAACTATCCCATTTATACTTGTTTTAAGAGTAACTAACTACGAATCGTACTTATTTTTTTAAGTACGATTTTAGTACAAATTTAGAATATTCGGCTTGAATTTAGAATGTAATTTTTCTTTCTGTATACAGTTTCCTGTACAATATATTTATATATACGTATAAATATGTTCTACCAAAAACATTAAGAATTTAATTTTTCTTTGGGAAAGTTAAATTACGGAATTAAATTTACAATATTTTGTAGGGATGTGCCAATTCATCAATGTCAAGGTCATACGAAATGTTAGTCTCTTTAAAGTCAAGTTTAAATTTACAAACACAAATTGTCCAACTCCCGTTATCTCTTTAACGGTGAGAAATTTTATAAACCATGCAATTAAGTTTTTTGTTTGGTTATTTTGTCGGAAATTTCAAAATTGTATTACAATCATTTTAACATTTTGTTACGCCCAAAGAAATATTTTTTATCATTTTTGGTGTCACACCTTGTGTCGTTAATTAGCATGTCAACATGTCCCATCCATATTAGCAATTCTCTTTGTAACCACAGCGTTTATAAAACACAGAAAAACGTTAACTAGATAAATTTTGATGAAATACGATGGTTTTGTAATTGTTTATGTATGTAATTTGACACTTCTCCTCGGCCCACTTTGAAAACAATTACATTTACACAAATCATTTGGCAAAATATAGAAAATAGTGGGTAAAACTGAGTAAAGTTTGTCAGCGCACATCTGCGCACTGTGCTAATTCGATACAAAAAAAAACGGAAACATGTTTTTCGAATGGCAAAATGTTGACCGATGTAATACAGATATAAATACAAAATTGTACACAAAGATCGGACGACGTCGAAAGAGTAACAAAAATAAACGACTTTAGTTATTGAAAATGAAATTGATTTGGCTAAAAGTTTCGATAAATTGGCCGACGTCCTCATTAGCCCATTAAAAAATGTATTAGCAGTGTATGATGAGGAGGATGGTAACATCGTTGCGGAGTATACAAATTTTGTCATTTGGGAAAAACCGCACAGATTAAAATGTAAGAAAATGTTAAGATTAAGCTTATATTTCCAACAATGTGATGTTAAGAGAACGGATCACATTAAATTCATTTTTGGATATGATTGTTGTGATCGTTACTTTCCTTAAACCGGTATTTCGAGTATCGTAATACAAGCGTTGTTTGATAACTAAGTTAGCTGGCTCGGCCATATATTAAGTTTTTTACTTGTGAAATACTTCCGAATCTTATAACAGGGAAACGTCTGACTAGTACACAAACGACAAAGCAACAACCCAAGAATAATCGACAATCATCAGACATTTCAATTTAGAACATATCAAACAAACGGAGCTGCCGTGTTTAACAACTCAAAACCGTTACTTATTGTTGGGAGCATTAAAGAGTATCCCAACAATGATGCACGAGGCTGCTCAATAGCACCGATAATCAATTTGTAGTTCGTAGTTTTTTTAAAATATGTTGTAGACACACAGTTTCCCAAAACTGCTCAAAAAGAATACTTTTTCAAAATTTGTTTCCGGAATGTCTCGAAAAATAGAGCAACGTCTAAAAATCCGACTAGAAACTGTGTTGAAAACATTGTATGGACATTGGAAACATTGGAAGGAGGAAAGATATCTTGATATTTTTCTTGAATTTTTGGAAACGCACTTGATGGAAGGTTATTCCACATATGAAGAAGGGCGGCTAAAGGACGAGTTTTCGGCCATTTGACAAAGATCGGATGAAAGTCCTTGGATAACCGAGTTCCCGGCTAAGCGATGCCGTTAACAGCGGTATACGACACATGCGTTTCTAAAGTAAAGTTTTAAAACAGTTTTTTTTAGCGTGTTTTTTTTAAGGGTGTGGTCATATAGCCCTTATGCAATCCCATAAATAGTTTGGGAAAATATTAACCCATACAAAGTTTCAATCCAATTAGTTCAGACTTTCGAAAGTTATCGTTCGAACGAGCCGGACAGTCCGACAGACAGACATGACTCAAACGACTTTAAAAGTTATGACTCGAATTGGGTTTAGCGGCACCCAGGATACAAAGTGACTCATATTTATGTTTCTACCGCATGTTTTCTGATTGACATGAATAAGTTCACAGTGTAGAGTTTGCATTCAAACATTAAAACTATTTTTTTTATATTTTTTTTCAAGAAAGAACAAGTGCAGTTTAATAGATGAACAAAGCGTGTCATTTAAACTGTAGAGGAAGGACAATTATAAAAGGATGGTCACGTCAAGCTGAATTTCCCCTTCCTGAGGATTGCACAAAACGGCTGTTTCACGGAAAACTGAAATCTTTTGCACAGTCGCTTGGGATCAAAGAATTTGCAGTGAGTGAGGTGCGGCTTTCAAATACCGACACGCCATCACATGATTCAAAAAGATCTGTGGAGAGAGGGTCAGCGTGAATATTTCCATTTTTCCGAATGGATTAGCAAACAAAACAATTTCCACAATACAATCTCTTCAAAAAACTAAAGTTTCGGGACCCGAAAGAATTCTCAACACCACGATGGAGTTATTTGTAAAACGAGCAAACCTAATTAATTTTTGCCATCGGGTGAAAAAAATACTAATTTGATAAAATATATCATCTAGATCTGTCACACGTAGGAAGAAAGAAGCTGTATTCATTGCACGAAAGAAAGCACACGTTTCCAGCAAACATATTAAGAAACGCTTCCTGTTTGCAAAAGGATAACGATCCTAAGTACACATCCCGTGTTGTGAAGCAATGCTTTCAATGGCCAGCGCAAAGTCCGGACCTAAATCCTATGGACAACCTATAGGGAGATGTCGAACGAATGTTAAAAACAAAGACTACAAAAAATTAAAGACATTTTTGAAATATAACATAAATTTGGAATTCGGTACCACCTTCACGATGCCGGACTTTGGTTGCCGGAGATTGGGCGAAGTCATTAAAAATATCGGTTACCCAACGAAGTATTAAGCTTTTTTTTATTATTGTATTATTATATTAATTTTTGATTATTATATTTTCTATATAATTTATAATAAAGAAATAAATTATATGACCACCATATTTTTGGGGTTAGTTACAAAATTAAGTCAGTCAGGTTCAGGAATAAAACCAAATGTAAAATGTATGCCTAGAAAATTTCCTATGAAGTGCAGCTTATAATATTTGGTGCATATTTGCAAACTTTTTATTTTAGATGAGTCGTGGTATAGTCTGTACACTATAAGTGCCCTAATCTGAAGGAAAAAAACTTCACGCGGACATCCCCTAGTTTTATCGCTAATCCGAAGACGATTCAGAACAGCATAAACCCTTTTTCAAATATTCACGACATTAATTCGCCCTTTGTTAAACGTGATTTATTTTCGGAATTTTCTATGTTTTCCACTCCGATTTCCCCCTATTTCTTCGCGAAACGTCATTCTGAAATGAAATTCAATACAGAAATAACATTAAAAAAAATAAATTTTTTTTTGATTTATCGCGCTTATCCGATGGATTTGTCAACATTTTATTTCATACAAACCTTGTCCTGGGAACTGCGAATACAACAATAAAGAAATTAGCCAATTCATTCATTTTTATTTATGTAGACGGAATTGATCCAACAAAACAATATCTACATTATTTACACAAATAAAAACAAAAATAGTTAAATAAGAATAGAGCAACGTTTTTTATGAAATTACGTGCGTAGGGAAAGACAACGAATCGTGCAAGAAAGTCTACATAGGTACGACAAAGTGAAGCTTAGGTACGGGAACTAACGAACACTAAACAAACATTAGAAAAGAAAAATTACAAAAATAATATACATATACAAATACAGCCATGATTTTGGGTAAGAAATTATATTTACACTATAGTCATTTTTTCGAAAGATTTTACAACTTTGGTGTCTTTTATGACCCCACAGACAATTTCCGGTATTTTTAAAGAACAGGACAGAGATCTTCCACAAAAAATACCCAATATAGCTCTGACAATAAACATTCAATCAGACATTAACTTGCGACATTTTTTATTTAGGAGAATTATCCCGTCGACAAAACAAAAAGACTTTGACCCACGTTAAAAAAAATCAGACCAGCTGGACTATAAGTATATTCTACAAAAATGATCTACTTATTATGCCCTTACGCTATTCTGTTCCAAAAATAATGTTGACAGTTTTATCTAATAAAATCAAATATAAATTAAAAAGTAATTGTTGATGCCATTATAATCAAGAACTTGGTTTTTTAAACATTTTTAATTAAGCGTTTTTTGATATTTTTTTATCTAAAGAAATATGTAAAGTGAAATGATGTGAGTTGGCAATCGTATCACAGAAGAACCGCTATGCCAATTTGGCTATTTTTTAACAAATACAAATTATTGCCAATAAAAAGCCCTACAACTGCGCCGAAGTTCCCCTACTTTTTCCCTCGATCCACTTCCTAAGCGGGTAATTTAATAGTGGAAATCAATGATAACATCACTACTTTTGCTTATTTAACCCTATGTCGCACTCTACAGCATATCGGGTTCGATTTATTTTTTACAAGATCCCTAGGTATGCCCACTTCTCCTTATAATACATGGAACTCAATACTCCAAATATTCTGTAAAATCCGCCAGCTGAGTTTCTTTTACTTTCCAAGTTTGCAGGGGAACCAACCGAATGTGTGATAAGAAATTACTTGAAGATGTGGTTTAAAACGTAAAACTAACCTAAATTTCAATTATCAGATACAACTCAAACAATTTCTTGTTATTTCAAGCATACTCCATCAAGAAGATGAACTAAATTGAAATATAAGCCACTTTTAACAAAATCTGCCAAACCAAACCATTGGAATTGGCAAAAAATGTATATGACATAGTTAGGTTTTCATTAACTAGATTAAACAAATTTGTTCATATACAGAGCTCTCCAACAAGAGGTGTTATTTTGAATCACCCGGTATTTCGGTAGTTGTCACTTTTGAAGCTTTTATTCTTTGACATTTGACAAAATTATTAAAATTCTCTATAAAAAATCTCTCGAAGAGGTGATCACAATGGTCCACCGAGATCTTGTTTTAACACCTTGCGACTTCTTCCTTTGGGGCCCCGTGGAAGATAAGGTCTACGCCAACAGCCCAGCGTCTATTAAAGACCTCAAAAATAGAATTGGTGAGGACATCTGGCATTCACTTTGCAATTTAGTTATGGAAAATTTCATGGAAATAATATGGTCCTGTAAGCGTGGTCGTGGTGGCCATTTGGCTGATATGGTTTTTCATTATTAACGGCGTACCTTCCTCATTATTATAAAATAAACATCCGATCATTTATTTCTAAAAAATTTAATTTTTCTTTGAATACCAAAATAACATCTCTTGAACCCTTGTTATTCGTCGAACAGGTAGAATTATTGATGCTGTTGTTTTCACCTATTCAAAATTAAATAACGGTTAAAAAAAATTCGTCTTTTATTCAAATGATTTTATTTTGGAAAACAAAAATATAAATTTTTCATAAATATTACCGTAAATTGAACACATTTTCCGCTACAGAGATGACTTAGAGTACTTCAACTATTTGTGCGTCTACAATCTTATTCCGAAAATTCCAGATCGATATCTCTATTCTAACTATTTTTGTCGCTACTTCCTTACAAGTTCGTCCACTGTGCGACGTGACTAGATCCCAACGCAATTTCTCTGTTGAAAGAGACAGTAATTGAGGCAAAATACACAATTAAAAAATGTTTATCATTGACAAACGTGTAAATGGACTGCTGACATCTCATTTGAAAATTACCCGTATATCTGTGTATGTGAACATGCACGAGATCAATTCCTCATAGAGTGTGTAGTCCTGGTGTGGATTAATGCCATGGTTCAGGATCAGTTTCAAAAGCTTGTTTTGTGCTACCCGAAGTTTTTTGACATGGCACATTGCCGTCGACGACCATACAGGTCCGCGTTAAGAGGGGACTTTAAATTTATCAGAGGGTACAGCATTATGGTCGCCTTGTTGAAATTTAGTCTGC
This sequence comes from Hydrotaea cyrtoneurina, assembly GCA_958296145.1. Lineage (NCBI taxonomy): Eukaryota > Metazoa > Arthropoda > Insecta > Diptera > Muscidae > Hydrotaea > Hydrotaea cyrtoneurina. The sequence continues at coordinate 43,183,787 of OY282512.1, forward strand.
GATCTAAGATAACGCCAAGACGTTTTACATTTACTTCCCACTGAATGTCAGTGTTCATGAAACAAAGCGGGATTTTCTTTTCCTTGTGAAGTAGATGGCTTTTGTTTTTTCTGGATGTACATGTATCTTCCATTTACTGAAATATTGATGCAGTTCGTAGAATATCATTATTCTCAATGAATTCTGTAAGTTTATCCTTTATAATTTTATTTATTTATTTATTTATTATTAATTACAATACAAAGTAAATTTATATTCTAATTTTGGGTCCAAGGGTAAACCGGGTGACAAAGACCATATGTTTAGATTATTGCAGCGACAGACCAAAGCCTCTGGTGGGAATCGAACCCACAACCCCCACGCTGATAGGCAAGCACGCTACCAACTCGCCTACCGGGGCGCTTATCCTTTATAATTTATTCATGGATCTTACTTATAGAGCATAAACGACTGATTGGTTTATAAGAACTTGAACAATCAGGAGTTTATTTGGCTTTAAGACTGGTATCGTTTTCGATTTGTTCCATAAGAATGGAAAATAGCTTAATGTTGGTCAAGCACATAACCGAATTTTTAGGTAACTTTTTAAGCAATTGTTATTTAAACCGTCTAGACCGGGAAATTTTTTATTTTTAAATGTTTTTATTATAGATATTGTTTCATTTACATCAATGTAGAAGGAGTTTGAAATGACTTCGACTTTTGAAACCGACGCACTCAGATTGTTTAAAAACAGTGATTCAATTTGAAGGTTTGAGCCAAGATTTCCGTTTTTTGTTCGTGTGTATAGTAAACATTGAATGCTGTCAATAGTGGCAATACGAAATGACAGCTGTCAAAATAAAATTACATTTTGAAATTTTTTTAACGGAAACAAGTCGTTGAAACCAAAAATTTTCAACAAAATGGTAGTAACCCGAAAATTGGTTATATTTCTACAAATACTTAACAAAATAAAAACAAATCCAGTGTTGTAATGTAGTTAACAAGATATCTTTACGATGGCGTAGTTTTTTTTTGTATAATATACCTTTAACATTAACATAAACTGTTTTTTGTCTCCACTGAAAAATAGAAATTTTTGAGTTACTACCCTTTTGTTGAACTGGTGCAATATGTTATATGAATTTATACAATTTTCATATATTATTTTCAAATCGTAGGCAGTACGTTTTAAAATATGTATTAACAGGATGACATGATGACTCTTCAGTCTTCTGGTCTCATTTGAGTAAGCGAATAGCTGAAGGTTTGACATGATCACTGAGCCTCTGTAAATATCTTTCGCTTAATGTTCGAATTTCTTCTCGCACTGATGGAATACAAAGATCTCTTTGTCTGGAATTATTTCGAAAATATAATGTTGCTGTTTTAATACTTAGACTTGATAATTATAGAGTATAATTCAATCAGAATTCTATCCACGACACTTGGTAAAAGATCATTAATATTGGGGTAGTATTGCGTTGGGCGTACCATTCCAGTTGGTTTTCAAATATGTAGGCCAACAGCAACAGTGCTGTTTGTTGTCACACAAACGTTCCACTAATCCAGTATCGTCGTCCATGGGTCGTGTGGATATCGACGTATCAGATACTCTTGATGTTCTGGGCGTGAAGATACAGGGTGACGATCCTTGTACTAGCCATACATGCGAAGCGTCGAAGTTCTTAGACTTTTTAAAGCGATGCAAGAAATACTGTATAGCTATTCTATAGTCGGATATACGTCGTCTGGTCTCTGAATTTACAACATATAGCCGGAATACGCGGCCGTTTGACCGGACGCCGCATTACAGAGAACATTTCTTATTCTGTCGTACTGTCCGCAAAGGGAATAATCTTCCAGCATGTGTTTTTCCTGTCTACTATGACAGGAAAAATTTCAGGGCAAACATCAATAAACACTACTCCTCCAGTACCCTTCTTTTCTATCCACTTTTTTTTTGAATTTCAAGGAGTGCTGGTCGGTACATTTGACACTCGGTCTTAATCACAAATGCTGAACACGTGCCGCATCCAGGTCAAACCAGGGTAAATTTGGTACTATAAATAACGGAAATAGTTTTTTTTTGTGGTGAATTTGAACGAAATTTGGTGAACAATAAATTTCTATTGTGGGGATGTTTCACATTTTCAACAAAAAGCGTTTATTTTTCGGCAGAGTCACTGGGTTTAGTGATAAAGTGACAAATGTTTCAAGATTATTGGATTATGTTAACAAGTATCGCATGGTCAAAAGTCATGTATGAGAAAATGTTAAATTTTAAAAAAAAAAATAAAGTCATGTATGAGAAAATGTTAAATTTTAAAAAAAAAAATAAAACAGTTGTCTTATTTGTATTTGCAGGCCTAGTCGTGATGTTAACAAAACAATTTCAAGCTCTTCAATACCTCTTCAGAAAACGGAGTTATGACCAAAACGGTGACTATATATGAACTTAAACAGTCACCACGTGTTCCATTTAAACCCAATTTTAAAATGCCAATCAGTTTTGTAAAGATGGGCGTTTGGTCTTTCAAACTCAGTATAATATTGTATGACCGTTGCAAAAATTTGCTGAGATTTTTCCAAAAATGAATTTTTTATTATTTTTTCTCTACAATTTTAGAACATTGACTACATTTTTCTGCAAAATGTTCACCTAAAGTAGTAACATTCTATATAAGAGGATTAAATAGCATTTAGTTCTGAATAAAATAAAACCTTACCTTAGGAAATCGGTTAACAATTAACACCATAGGGGTACTTTTTTTAGATTGAAAGAAAACAAAAAAATCTTATTTATAATATGCAATTTATATTTGAAAAGAGCTGGTGGTTGTTGTCTATGATACGAGTACAACACTAACATTTCGACCATAGACCTTTGAAGTCTACAAAACCCTTTTAAACATTGTCCAATTTCACCTAATACAATTCATCCATTGAAAAGTAATTAAAATTCCTGCTTATAAATTTAAAATTTTGCCAGGATTAAGCCTTAGACCGAGATGTGACACGTGTTAACGTTATCCGATTTCACTCATAATTTCTGTTTTAAAACTTCACAATCAGAATAAAAATATTCCGACCCGCACTCCGTAAAATGTTAACTTTTATTTTTTTCCACACAACTGACTGCCGCTCTACTGTATTGTGTTGGAGTAGTAATGTAACAAAATGTCCACAATGGGAGGTACCAACACATTAAAAGTGGGAAAAAAAGATAAATAAAAGGGATGTTTATTTTGACAATAGGTTTAATTTATATCTCTTAACTAGCCCTATAATTAATGCAATGGTTGATTTTGGGCAGTTTTTCCTTTTCAAGATAATTGCAAATAACCAAGGCATTCAACAAAAACAGAAGTGGTTTTCGAGTTCAACAATTCAAACGCCGATTTCAGCGAAACCTGAAGCAATTCCATGTCGCACGGAATCTAAAACTTACAGTTATTTGTAATCGCATAGCTTCTTACGCGTCAATTTTTGACACTTTGTACCCGTAGAGGAATTGGTAAGTTCCTTCGAAAGTTATCGTGCGAACCAACAGGACAGTCAGATGGGCATGGCTCAATCGTCTTAAAATAACGTAAATTGAATTTGATTCGAATACAACTAGTGTCGAAACTTTAGACTCTAAAGCAGGGCTTCCCAACTCATTCAGGGTTAAGAAAACTACTTTTAGTCAAATTTGTCGATGGTGTTTCGACACATGTATGGTATGTATGTATGTATTCCCTACCGTTGCTTCGAATTCATTGATGTTTTGGAGTTAAGACACTTAAGTAAAATGAACAAAGGACAAGTTAATGAGCATTATCTTTGTTTTTTTTTTGTTGCAATACGATTTTTATTACTGGAAATTTCCAAGGCCAAAATACCTGAAGTAACTCACAGGCACAACAGGTTTTTGCAACATCAAAATGTAAAATGTAAACAACCACTATCGGATGGAGAAGAATGGCGAATTTCGAATTTTAGTTTTGTCCTCTCTTTATTGTGGCAGATCAGTGCATTGTCATGTATTCTGTAATGCTGCTTATTTCATGATCGTGATGACGTAATACGATCGGTCGGATAATTTTCGGATGTGGCGTAACTCAACTGCAGATAATTTCGACATTTTTTTATATGTGATTTATTATAATGTGATCTAAAGCTCCTGCTAAGTATAGGTTCTGATTAAGTCCGGATAAGTTTATTAGCTTTTTTTGTTTGGGTTTACATTCGACATCCAAGTTATTCGGCCGTTGGGCATCCGACAACGTATCAGTAATGTGTGAGAAACAAAAAATCTGTGATGACAATGACCGAAACCGCAAGTATTTTATGGATTGTGATTTACGATGCACTTGCGAACGCTGCTCTACACACAGGTAACAGCTTCGTTGCAGCCATCGATGTGGATGCCACAATCTTCACACAAATAAAATGATCAACTTTTCAATTAATGACTTATTTTAAGTACGTACAATTTTCGAGCATACTAAAATCGAGTCTAATTTACTAAAGCTGAGTATTATTTACATCTCATAGGTTAGGTTGAATGGAGGATCGGTCATGTACCATGACCGACTCATGTCACTGACATACACCTAGGCCAGCAATTCGGTCTGTTTTGCGCTCCTGGTTTCTTCTACAAATTCCCATTCCCCTTTTTCCTACGTTAGGAATTCGGTCCCCTCTAAAAAGTTAAATTCCTCATGTCTATTGCTTTGACGGCCGATAGGTCATCTAAGATGTCCTCTCCTAACTGGACTTTCCTGACCTGCGAGAAAGCAGGGCACTGGCACAGGAAGTGTTCCGCCGTCTCGGCGTCCTCTCCGCATGCCCTACATTCGTCGCTCTGGGAACATCCTATTCTAAATAGGTGTGCCCTTAGGCTAGTGCGTCCTGTGATGACCCCAACTAGCTTACTCAGTTCATTTTTGTTAAACCCGAGTATTCTCTTTGTTTTATTGTAATCGAGGTTTCCTTTGTGGTTCTTCCCACCTGTACCTCTAGCCACCTTTAGGCATGGGTCGTCTTCATCCATTCCCTCAACTCCTTTTTTGTCTCTAAAAAAGGTTTAGACAGTTGCAGAGTATTTTGTTCGGATTACCTTCCTATTTTAGCCAGTTCGTCAGCCCTGACATTGCCTGGAAACCCTTGGTGGCCTGGTATCCAGTTTATAACTATTCGTTATTCCTCGATACATCATTTATTGTTTCCTTACAGTACCTGAGTATCCTTGATTTGACATTATCATCTCTGAGGGATCTAATTGCGTTTTGACTGTCTGTGTTCATCTGTTCATCCTCAATCCACTCATTCAATGTCCTTAGTCTCCTTTCTGAGATCGCTGCCTGAGATTTGATTTGAATATCTATTGGGTGGATGTATAGCAAAAATTTCGAGGGCGCTCGTCGGCGCAGTCCTCATTGCTCCGCATATTCCTACGCAGCAAATTCTTCACGTTCCAGTTTAGTTTCCTGTCCAGAATTACTCCCAGATATTTGATGTTCGTGTTTATTTCTATGCTCTTGTTCCTGAAGCAAGGTTTGACGTATTGTGCAATTTTTGTCTTCCTTGTGAACAGACATAGTTCTATTTTGTCCGGGTTGACGTTCAGTCACCTAGGCTTCGCCCAGTTGTATGCCAGAGTTAGCACTTTTTCGGCTTCTCTGCATAATTTGTTCGGATCTTTCCCCTTCAAAAGTATCGCAACGTCGTCTGCATAGCAGACTGGCTTGAATCCTTCATCAGAGATTGTTTATTGTAGTCACCCACAGGAGTGGTGATACTATATCTCCCTGTGGTGTCCCACTGTGTACTCTCTCCCTTATATTTATGCCGTGGGATCCGCAATCCATCTATGCCTTAGCATATAGCTGACCCAGTCGATTATCGACCTGTTCACTCCAAACTGGTCTAAGGAGTTGATTAACGTCTGCGTGCTCACGTTGTTGAAGGCACCTTCTATGTCGATAAAAACACCGAGTGTGTATATTTTATCGTCGAAAGAGCTTTCTATGAAATGCACTACCTCATGCAGGGCTGTCTCTACTGATCTTCCCTTGACATAGGCGTGTTGTTGAAATTTTCGCTGATCTCTCGGGATCTGTCTTTTAACCATAGAGTCTATCAATCTCTCATTAGTTTTTAATAAGAATGATGTGAGGCTTATGGGTCTATAAGCCTTACACTTCGCGTAGCTTTCCTTCCCCGGTTTTGGTATGAAAACAACTCGTGCTTCTTGCCAGTTCCTGGGGATATAGGCTAGTCTGAGGCAGGATGCAAAGATGCCTGCCAGGTGTTTTCCCACTATATCTATGCTCCTTTGTAGAAGCGCCGGGAATATGCCATCCGGTCCAGCCGCCTTAAACGGAGAGAAGCTTTTAACTGCTTCCCTAACCATTTCTGGCGTGATGGTCTCGGATGGTTTTTATTTGGCTCACATTTCATCAGTAGTTATGAAATAAGTACATCCTCTATCTCCATTGTCGCGGTCGTTTTCATCCCTTTTGAACACAAGGATAGAAAAAGGCAGCATCAAAATGAATCATTTTATAAAATTATATATAAATACTTGCGTTTAATAACAAATACGGCTGAATAATTTATACAAAGAAATAAATTTATTAATACATTTATCAACCTATTATACAACAAATAGTTTAACATAAATTATAGAAAATTGAAATGCTAATTAACATTGCTAAAGTAATACATTTTTCACTGAATCGATTTAAATAATTTAATAATTATCTTTTTTACATTTGTTTTGGTTTATTCCCCTTTTTCTTTGATGAATTGCTTCTAGACGGATTTAGATATTTGTGGTTTCTGTATTCGTGACTGTATAGAAGCACCGCAAAAATCGGAGAATTCTGATACTATCGCTTCTAAATCGATTTCGAAAAAGTGTTGAAAATGGCACCACTGAGGTCCAAGGAATGAGTTTTAAACTGAGTTTTACATAAACGTCGTTCAATGACGATCTCAATTACTGGGTCACGATCCTGCCATGACAAGTTTTCATAATAACAATATTTCTGTCGAATGAGTATTCACTTTGAATCCGGTGATTTGATCAGCTGGTACGAAGTAAATATTTGAAAATAAATCAAATACGAAAGAAATATTTGTGCGGTATTTTTAAATGGAGAAAAACAGGTGAGATGGTTTCAGTCGGTTAATCAAACATACATATTCCATATTCCAAAGTATCCAAATTCACAAAAGTAGTCGGATTTTACATCTGGCAAAAGGCCATAATAGCAACAACAATTAACGAATTTTAGAGAAATAATGTAATAACACGATTTCTAAACTGGGCGGATCTGTATGGGAGGCGCCAAAAGGGGCGTCGCACAGTGGGATTTTTTGCGCAATAAGTAATTTTTTCTACACATAAAATTTAAACATGTAGTTTTGTACAAAATTCGCTTGAGTACAAATTTTGTTCCAGAAAGGTTTTATCTAGTTGAAGCTTTTCTGAATGAATTGTGTTGTGCGTAGACATATTACACTACTTACCAAAGGGGTCGTGGCTACAATTAACATTTTTTTTCCGAAAATATTGTATAGTTGTGTTGTGCGAAGTAAAAATCGGAAAATTCGAAATTCATAACGACCGTAACTACCCACTATTTTCAAGGAAGTGAATATTGTGTCATCATGCTAGTGTTTAATTACATATTTAAAAAGTCACTTAATTAAACCACCGAGCTACGCTTAGTTAACAATCGATTTAAACCCATTTCATCAAAAAAAATTCCGGCAAAAAAGTTAGGATTCCAGAGCGTCATGTTCCAAAATCTGGAAGATTCGTCTTCGCTCCAAATTAATATGTTAATTTTGTTGACCATAAAATGAAAGTAAATTTCAATGTAAATATTCACAAAAAAAAATTTTTATAATAAACTACCATTCGTTAAATATAATATATTTTCTTTCATAAATGTTGAACCTGTTGTGCAATACGACAAATTCAAAATATGGTGGCATCTCAAAGGAACATCACGCATTTATAGGTTCTAGATACTCCAAAATTATGATTTGCCTTTGCGTGAAGCAAAAAAAAATACACTTAAACTATTGCGACCATTTTAAATATCAGCTCAGTCTTATTGTTTTGCAAATTGTTGTATACAGTTTTCATGTCGCCTATTTTCACAATGATTATTGAAATCCGATGTATGGCCGTTCAATTCAAGTGCTCTCCGAAAATGTCTGTACCCAAGGTATTTTATAATATACTTTTGGGAGTGATACAGTCGTAAGGATTTCATAGATGGAGTTTCCAAACCCGAAGAATATCTACCTACCCCCTTTTTCACTATTTATTGTTGGACCTAAAATTGATTCAGAACATTGTAAACAATCCAATGAAGCAACAAAAATATTAATAACAATAGAAAATTGTTCCGCACAATTCAAAGCAGTCACTTATTCAGTACATACACTCAACGTTGAGTGGTAATGGAATAAAAAAGACTGTCTGGACATGATACACGTTTCAAAACTAATTTATGTAATTTTCTGAAGTGTATTAAGTATTTACGTTGAATATTAATGAATAAAATAATTAACGTAATCGCTGTTTATTGTCAATTGGTATAATCTTTCCACTTCATGGGGGATTTTTAGAAGAAACAATAAAAGCTACTTTAAGTTCGGCCCAACAACTTGAATTGCGTTCCGCAGTCATGTAGTGTGTTTATAAAGCATCATGTTCAAAAAGAGATAACAACATGTTTTCTTACTTTTACTGTTTCGACAGAAAAATGCCCACTAATGTCTTTTCCTGTTGACACAATAACGAGATAAGTTCCTTTTCGTTTCGGTCGTGTTCTTTTGTTATTTCAAATTTCTGTTAAATTGGAGGATCAATTTGTTCTCTTGGAACTCTGGCTGATGCTCTGGAGTTTCTGCCTCTGGGCAACACTAACAAAGCTTGGTTTCATTTTCGTTCAGCATTTTTTCTAAATTTTTATTAAACAAATAAAAAAGAAAACAAGCTAAATATCGTGTTATTTGTTCTTTTGTTATTTCACATTTCTGTTCAACTGGAGGGCCAATTTGTTCTCTTGAAACTCTGGTTGATGCTTTGGGGTTTCTGCTTATGGGCAACAGTAACAAACCATGGTTTCATTTTCGTTCAGAATTTTTCTAAATTTTTGTTAAACAAATAAAAATTCAAACAAGTAAATGTAGTGGTTAATGGGACCATTTTTTTTTGTATGACAGAGTTGTATCGGTACGTGTCTGTGATAATTTATGGTAGTGTTCCCAACCTTTGTTGTTGTTGGTTTGTGTAAATCTGTGTTATCGACCTTTACATCGCTTTCCCCTTCCCAGCTACAAATATGAGTTTTGTTACTCACTCCAAATCAACATTTTTGATTGTGTGGCTCGACCAGTGTCAGAGTTGCCACCTTTTTGTATGAGTGTCGTTGGAGTTGACACCTGGTCAACTTGGTTCGAGTCTGTGATAATTTATGGCAGTGTTACCAACCTTTATTGTCGTTGGTACGTGTCAGTCAGTGTTGTCGACCTTTACTTTGTTTCCCATCTGCCCCTCGACGGCGGTGGGGTTGATGAAACATGGGGTTATAGAAACAACCATTAAATTTCTAAAACTTGTTAGTTCTACTAAGAAAACTAGTAGAAAAAACTATTAGTTCTTCTTTTTACAGTTGGAGCTGATCAGCTTCCGCGTTACCGGATCACAGTGCGTAATATACCTATATTTGCCTAGGATATGAGTACAACAATTATATTAAAAATTTCGACATAAACATTCGTTATTCCCTTTATAGGAGCAAATTATTTGTTTTTAGTTGTTGTGAATATTAACTTTTATGAAATTTTCTACTTTATTTGAACGAATTGTCTTTTTGTCACCATAATATATTCTTATGAATTGTTTATTTTTTGTCAATGTCGTAACGCGATTCGTTCTTTCACAAAAAAATGTAACCAATGGATCATACCCTAATATTATTTGAATCACTGGCCCTATTTTTCACACATAGCTGTAAGTCAGATATCTAGTTAGGACGAAGTCTGCCTGGTATGAACATTTGTTTATAATGATTACAAATATCCTTTTTCTTCTCTACAAACCCAACAGTGAACCAAATAACTTATACAAAATTTCAAAAACCGCAAAAAATTATATAAAAAGTTTTTCCGTTCACCAGAGAAAATTGTGTTTGTGTGATGAGGGGTCCAATTCTGTGAATTTGTTGCGTTGTTTTGTGGGCTTGTAGCTTGTGGGCGTAGCGTTTACTAAAGCGTATCTGGCAGCGCCTTCGATAGCGTTACAAAACGCTCGTGTAGGAAACTTTAACATCGCTTTGAGAGCCTCTATGTCTATGTTGATTTTTTGAAAAAAAAAAATATATACTTTTGTGGATGTTTGTTATTTTTTGAAAACTCTAAATTTTGTAAGCGTTGGTGTGAACATTGTAAAAAAAAATTTAATAAGTTGGTATTCCTTTTTGTAATTTTATTAAGTATATAATAACAGTAAACAATTGTTTAGCTACGTGAATAAGTTTAGAACTTAAAAAAATCACAACAAATACATTTAAAAAAGTTTACCTACACAATAATAAGTTAACAAATGATTAAATGCTCAAACTTTAAAAAAAAATCTTAAAAAATAGTGCGTCAATTTAATTGAATCAGAGTGCACAAATGTCAACACTAGGTTTATCTCAATTTGCTGATAATACATTAATGTGATTATCTTTAGTAGCGTCATATTTCCATCTAAACATAAATATTGATCGATTACTGTAGGGATACTTGTTATAGAAAACATTTCATTTATATTACCTATATGGTATCTTACAAAATAAACATGGATTTTCAGCATATACTTTATAGACTGTTCACACTCGAAAAAAACGGTCTGTTTTCAGCCAACCAAAAAGAGCTGCCAATTCTTTCCGTGATTTAATGATCTGAAAACTGACTAGTTTTCGACAATGCGAAAAATCCATTAAGGAAAAAACGTCCGTACATCAGAGTTTGTACTATAAACAAACCGGCCATTAAAACGTTATAGACGTTGGTCAGTCGTATTGTCGTTTAATTAATTAAGTTATTATTATACAAAATTTAACTAATTAGTAGTAACTATGAACATTTTAACAATCATAATAATGTCATTAGATTTATGTCCTGTGATTAGCTTCGAGAAGTAGTATACATATTTTTGGCCATTGGCATGCAGTTATTTGGTGGGGTGTTGTACAGATGTGATTAGTGTCCTTAATTGGTATTTTAAATACTTATATTGGGAGTCATTAGCTTTTTAAGATTTTCATAAGCGGCATTCATGACACCCCAACTTACAAATGAACGCGCTGTATTAAAACCGCAACCGCGGTAGAAGTGTGCCATACTCTTTCCTCTTTCGTGGTAAATTTTCAAAAATGACTGAGACATACTTTCTTTTGCATGTCCCATATCACTTTGCATTGCGACTTTTATGACATTTAGTGGATAGAATATTGTACTTATGCTCGCCCCTATAATAGCCCCTGATATAAACTCTTGCGCTGCTTTTGTCGACACTGATGACTGAAATAATTTACAAAAAATATATTACTAATTCAGCTCTGTTTACTAAGACTATTTTACTTACTCTTTGTGGTAAATGTGCTCCAGCTTCTTCTCGCAAAATAAAGAACAGCGCATTTGAAGGACCATTTCTCCACAGCACGGGAACTATGCCTCTATACAACTCTTTAAATCCATGATGTGTTAAAACATATCTACAAATTTAATCATTAGTAGATTCGATATCACATTAACATATAATATTGAAAATAACACACACCTAAAGGCATGCTGAGTATTGGAGAAATGCTCATGATACTTTGAATGAGCCAATAAAGCCTGAACACGTTCGAAAGGAAGCAAGGCTGTCTCTACCGTTCCAGCAGCAATGCCGGCAATTATCTTTGCCTTGTATGCATTCATATCGTAGTCATCAACCAGATAACGCCTCGTACCATCAAATACACCAAACATTATGGACAATGAGATTGTTTTTTGGGCGAGAGGAGGAAGCATTCCACGATACAAGAACATGAGACCTTCATGCCGCAGCTGACTAAAAGCAGACGTGATGGGTACATCATGCAACATTTGACGGAATATCATTTTGTAAATTGGATAAGTTATTCCAATATTAACAAAAGCTGCTCCACATCCACACGCGAACTCCTTCCAGTGAAATGAGCCAAAAAAACGTTCTACGAAAACGTTGTGTTGCACAGGAATGTTAACGACGTCAAGTTGTGTGTGCGCTGAAGTCGACTGATTTTGATTCTTTTCCCTAATCATTATTGTGCTTGCTGTTACTTTTTATTTCTTAATTTTAAATTAATGGAAATATGAATATGGAGCTGTTAGCTTTCCAACATTATCGTCGATTATATGCAGTATACGGATACGGGCGTTTCCTTGCAGTCCCCTGTTATATCCGAAATTAATTTTTATTCGTACAATTTGCAATCTCAATAGTCACAATATCGCGCCGTATTTCTTACTTCGAATATTGTAAATAACATTTTTAATTATATAATTTATACAAATACACGCACTCTCCACTCGGACGCATTATCAGACTCCAATAAATTATCTTGATTTACGATTAATTATGTTTTAACAACACTTTCATTTAACGTAAAATTTTTCATACACCTATATAATTAGGATTTCTCGCAGGTTATAATAACTATTAAATATTGAAAGTCGATATTTTCAGAAGATTTATAAATCGGAACAAAAAATTTACAAAAATTCGAACAATATTACCAGACTGGTATTTTTTGATACGTCATAACATATGTTCATATATTAGATTTGCAATACTATGATTACTCGAGTACCAAATACTCTGTACACCGAAGCAAATTTTCACGGCGAAAAAAAGGATTTGGAAACATCACAAATATTGAAGACTTTGAAATCATGTCGATCTGCCGTGGGTTTTTATAGTTGACTATATTTACGAAAATATATTTGATCGTATTTGCACAAAAATTTGCTTTATTCAAACGGCTTTTAAATACTGCTAACATATTTGCGGTGTGGTCACAATTTCCCCAACATTTGCGTAAAAATAAAATTAAAAAACTACCAATACATTCTGAGAAGAAAGTGTATGGCCCATTATCTCAATTTAGCACAATTTACTTTTCTCAATATCTACTTAGCGTTTATCGGATCGATAAATGATAACCGGCACTTGTCTGCCGGTTAGTCGTTTATCATAACGAAAACCATGAACAGCTGATGTGATGACTCCACTCCTTTTCTGTCATTCTTTTTGTTTTTTTTTCACAAAAATATTTAAAATTGAATTGAATAAAAATTTAATAATATACTGCACAGCTAAGAAAACACAGCTATGCCATTTATTTTGATCATTTATAAACATCTACACGGTAGAGTTGCCGTACTACCATTTGTCAGCCAGTTAATTTAATGAATACATGAGAAAATGAAAATTTTTAACCGGCAGTATATCGCGTCGATAAATTAATGTGCCGGTTAATTAACCGGCACTTTAATCGTACATTGAGATAATGGCCCTATGTATTTTTTATTTTATTTTAAACAAAAAATAAAAATTTCTATTAAAAATAAATTAGAATTAAAATTACAAAAATTTTAATTGAAATTCATACATTCCATTAGAATTCATTCCATTTTAAATTCATAAATTTCTATTTAAGATTCATAAAATATCATGGGGAAAAAAATCCTAAGCCCCATAGAAATTATGAATTTTAAATGAAATTACTTAATATCAAAAGGAATTTTTAGAATCTAAAATGGAATTGTATGACTTCAAATGGAATTTTTAGATGGATTTTATGAATTTCTCATGAAAGAAATAATGATACCAAATAAAAAATAACGAAAATGCTCGCAAATGTTTCGCCAGACGCCGTGTACGGTAGAAATGTACGTTGGTTATCAAAAATGTTAGATTTTCGGATGTCTGTTTGTGATGTCCGCGTATCGTGTAATTACGGAAAATATTTGTAAAAACATTGGCGTCTTTTAAATACGGGAGTTTCTCCGAAGAGCTTACAGAAGAATATAAAAGATTGCCACACCTCTCATATCCGGACACTTTTTTCAGTACCATTCCGCTTCAGTCCTCTTGTGTACTTCTCTCATTAGCGGAAACCTCTCATATGCGTATAAAATTCTCTGTCCCTTAGGTGTCCGCTTATGAGAGAATGCACTGTATATGTACTCTCTCCTTATGGACACCTCTCTTAAGCGGACAGCTCTCATGAACGTACACTTTTTCAGTACCAATCCGCTTCAGTCCTCTTGTGTACTTTTCTCATAAGCGGACAAAATTCGCAGTCCCTTAGGTGTCCGCTTATGAGAGAGTACACTGTATATATTTCTCCTACCTGGTTTTGTTAATGCAACATTCATTAACTGCGCGAATGCAGTACGATCGCTGCTACATATGATGCGCAAACGTACTGCGAATTCGCATCATATAAAAAACTGTAGAGGATAAGTAACTGTTTGATAAAAATTAATATGTAATAACAAAAAAATGTTTTTTAGTCATTTAAGTACAAAAATAATTCTAAGTGGGAAAAATTATTACTAAGAATTTATAATAGAAATGTTTCCATCGTTCGTATTTCTGGCGCATTTCCGAATAGGCCATGTGCTTCCCTCGTCATCCGTTTTTTCTGAAGGATTTAGTGGTATTAAATTTATTGTTGTTTGTGTTATTTTGGGAAAAATAAAACATTCCTCCTTCGTCAGATTTTTATGTTCATGAAGATCATTTATCTGCTATTGAAGGAATCGTTTCAAGTATGGGCGATTCTGAAATTATTCTGTCATTGGGAGACTTTAATCTGGCTTCTGTATCTTATCATATATTGCCTTACTCTTACTACTTAAGCGCTAACTTCATTGACCACAAGTAATTGGTCAGCTGATGTCGCAAGAAAATTAACAAAAAACAAATGTTCCAGATTAACAATATCCTACTTCTAAATGTCAAGATTCTAGATTTAATCATGACTAATGAATCTCTCCAAGTTTCTAGAATTCCCCCTATTTCTACCATCTTATGATTACCATCTACCATCTTTTATGTATTGTTTTAAGCGTTGTGATTTTCAATTACTCAATACATTGTTATTCTCTGTAGATTGGACCTCTATTTGCAGTTGTAGTGCTGTTCTTACTTATTTTTGTGAATAGAACGGTGCCTAAGGAACCCGACGTTAGTTAAAAATGTATACCTTGGTCCATCTAGGATTAGAAGTAATGGCATTAATGGCAATATACTTAAACGCTGCTCAGCATCTCTTGTATTGCCGTTGATCCTATTATTAAATTGTTCTTTACGATTAGGTTACTTTCTTGATGTATGGAAAGCGACTTACTTGACACCATTTCATGAATGTGATAGTTTTTGGATGTCATGGATTAAGTGCAATTCCCAGGTTTGAGAAAATTATTACGAATTTTGTTTCACAAATTGTCGCACCTATTTAGCTCCCATATCAACACCGATTCCGAAAGGGTCATTCTACTATAACTAATCTACTACTTAAGTTATAAAGGGGTTTGTTTGTCGCAAACAAACTGATGTTATATATACCGATTTTAGATAGACATTTAATAAAGTAAATCACAATCTCTTACAATTAAAATTAAACATAGTTGGCTTTAACCCTAGAACACTAACCTTATTTTTCTTTGCATTATAAACACACTAAAAATGGTAGTCGAAACGACTAACATTAGCGTTCCAGGGTTAATGACAATTTTCTAAACTGGATTTCCTACTACCTTGTCGGCAGGGAGCAAGTAGAATCATTTGGGTTTCTAGAACCATTCATATACCCTCTGGTGTTCCTCAGGACAGACTCCTTGAACCAGTACTATTTTTATTAATGACTTGCCCAATTCAATTATTAACTCTCGTTTACTTATGTGTAATATACAAAAAAAAAAAAAAAAAAAAAAAACATAAACCAAATAAAATAAAAATAAACACTACATATATTCTACCACTAAACAAAAAACAAAATCAAAAACAGCAAAAATACAACCAAGATCAATAACACAACACAACAATAACAGCAGTCACCGGCCACAACTAAACCGCCATACACAATCAACACAACAAGACAACACAAGGGGCTTTTCTATGTCTCCGTTGTGCTTTGCACTAGTGTTCCCCCCCTCCCTTAACCCCTTCGCAAAACACAATTGATACTGCACTTTTCATGTCGCTGTTCTGTTTGATGTTTTAGGTATAACACTGGATATCTAACAGAAACAACAGCGGCAGGA
Organism: Hydrotaea cyrtoneurina; assembly: GCA_958296145.1. Lineage (NCBI taxonomy): Eukaryota > Metazoa > Arthropoda > Insecta > Diptera > Muscidae > Hydrotaea > Hydrotaea cyrtoneurina. The sequence goes on from OY282512.1 coordinate 43,200,128, forward strand.
GAGGTGCAGTATTATATTGTGGTTTTGCTTTGATATTGTTTTATATTTGTGAATGTCATAATAATGGTACGCACGTTTAAAATTCACTTTGCCAACATACGTGGGCTGAGAGCTAATTTTTTTACGATATACTCTCACGCACAGTTCCATAGGCCGGATATCTTTGCTTTATGTGAGACCCAGGTGTCTGGGGGTTCTGATCCACAGGATTTCCATATTTCTGGTTATCACATGCTTTCCTATTTCTTTTCTCACAGAGGCCTTGTGGTTTACATACGTAATGGTGTTGCGTTCCAGAGCCAGCAACATTTGGACTCACAAGATCAAGAATTTAACTCTCTTTGGGTTAAGTTCAGTATTGGACCGCACACTTTACATTTCGGGTTTCTTTACAGAAGTCCAAACTTGGAAAGGGAGCCTACCTTGAATGGCTTCGACGACCTTTCCGACTCCATTTCGAAAAATTTAGAAGATTATCCGGACAGTGAAATTGTAGTTGCTGGGGATTTCAATGTCTATAATCATTCTTGGCTTTCATATTCGAGCCATACATCTCCGGAGGGCCAATACGCTGAGCTTTTCGCCGCGCATAACAACTTGGTGAAACGAACGACTTGGCTAAACGAACGACTTTTCGAACAGGACAGACAGATAAGAATTGACTTCGACGAGTTGGAAGAGCTTCAGGGGCTGTCTAGGGACTCATTCGCGGATACCGATGAGGCCGTCAATAGACTGGAGGAGCTCGCCCTGCTCTCTGATGAGGGTGAACATGATGTCACCATGATTCATGGCCCTGGTCAGAGAGTAGGGGGATCCTCTCCAGACTCTGACGACTCGGAGAAACGGATGGGTCCCGCAACGCCTAGCGAAGGTCTCCCAACTGGCTCTGAAAGGAGCAAAGTAGTTCGGCAACAGGCCGTGGATTCACCGGGTATGGATCCGGAAGGTACCGCGCCTACATACAGATCAGGGGAGATGTCTGGTTTAGACATCTCCAGATCGTCACATGGCGCAATCACTGGAAAGTCCATACCCATGGAAGAAGCGACCGAAGGCCGAACTAAGGAGGAGAAGGAGAGGAACGGTACGAGGAAGTCGCTGATCTTTCTCAAAAAGATAGGTCAGCGGGATCCCTCGTCAATTACCGTTAGGGAGAGGCAGCTTATCAGGAAGCACCGGAGGGATGTCCGGAAATTTGAAAAAATTTACGGCACCACCAAGGACCTCCTGAAGGCTGACTCTCCCGAAACAGTCGGTACTGGACCAGCAGACGCATCCAGGAAAACTCCTGGAGTTAAGGATGCGACTGCTGGCCCTGTAAAGGCTGTTAAAAATGATGTTGTTGGCGCTTCTGGTGCTGTCCCACTCCGGATAGGACAACGGACCCAGCTCCAGAAGAGTCAACAACTTCAAGGAATGTGAATGGTGCGAAAGTACCACCCACAAGCATGAAGGAAGGGGAGAAGCCATGCAGCTCTAGGGGCGGTCTCTCGGCTAGAGGGGTCACAGCCAAGAGGGCAAGGTCTGGCGACGAACCTTCCTCAAAAAGCAAGAAGGCAAAGCAGTCGAGCAGCAGTGGTCGGATAGACCACCCTCAACTGGCTGTCATCGATCGATCTGATCAGGATGGTAAGATCAGTGTCGATCGCTGGCAGCTTATTAAGGGGATGCTGATCGACCGCATTGCAGTCTTCAAGCGCGAGAGAAACGAAATTTCCTTTAAGGGTGCAGACTGGTCAAAGGGAGTTAAGATCGTCAACTGTGGAAATGAGAAGTCGGCTAGATTACTCACCGAAACAGTTGAAGGTCTTAGCGAACTCTGGCCAGGAGCAAAACTTGAGGTAATTGCGTCCTCTTGCCTCCCGCTTCGTTCAATGGTGACAGTATGGATTCCACCACCGATAAGGCCAGTGGAAACCATACTGTCGGTATTGGAGAAGCAAAACGAGGATCTCCTTACGAGTCAATGGAAGCTGATAGCTTCAATGGCTTGTAAGGGGAACCAGGGAAGGGATTTCAGATTCGCTGTGGATCTGAAATCTCTTGCGCGATTGAGACTCGGTGAGGGTGTTATGAACTTCGGTTTTGGTACCATCAGGTTCAGGCTGCCGAAACCTGAAAGCACCTACGAGGCTTCGAGTGGTGCAAATAAACCTGCATCATTGTGAAGCAGCCTCGGCCGACCTCATAACATTCCTCACTGAATCCAACACCGACGTGGCGCTGGTCCAGGAGCCTTGGATAAATAAAAACAAGGTATGCCGACTTAGTGCCAATGGTTTTACCCTTTTCGCTCCTTCCGGGGACGAAAAGGTTAGAACCTGTATTGTAGCTAAAAATGAGCTTAATCTAATTATGTCTCACAATTTTAGCTCTGGTGACATCACGGTAGTAAGCAGGGAGGTTCACGGTAAATCTAAGTTACTGTTGGCCTCAGCTTATCTACCGTATGAAGCTGCCGACCCACCTGGCCCGGATGTAAGAAGAGTCACGGAGTACGCCAAAAGGATGAATTTGGACCTGGTACTGGGTTGTGACGCCAATGCACATCATAGTCAATGGGGAAGCAGGGACATCAATAAAAGAGGTGAGTCAGTTTTTGATTTTATAATAAACTACCACCTTACGATCTGTAACAGGGGCAACACGCCGACGTTTCAGACTAGGGACAGAGAGACGATTATAGATCTAACACTGACCAATAGCAAGAGTCACATAGTGGAAAAGTGGAGGGTGTCCCCGGTCTGTTCCTTTTCAGACCATAAAAGGATCATCTTCAATCTAAACTTCACTAGTAGTGCGAAGGATCCATACAAGAATCCGAGACGAACTAATTGGGTTAAATTTAGTGCGAACTTAGAGTCCAGGTTGCCGAACACATCCCGGGGAGGAGATATGTTCCTGGAAGTGGACAAACAACTAGAAACACAAGTTGAAGAGGGAGTGTTATGATAGGGCGTGTCCGACAATATTCCCTGGCAAAAGAAAACAACCAAATTGGTGGAATACTGATCTTATAGATCTGAGAAAAACCACTAGGAGGTTATACAACAGGGCACATCAGACCAAAAACTCAGAAGACTGGGAGAAATACAAAGTAAGCTTCAATAACTATAAGGGAGAGCTCAAAAGGGCTAAACGGACCTCATCGACCACGTTTGTAGAGGCCATCGATTCTGTCAATGAAACATCCAGATTCAGTCGAATTTTATCCAAAGACCCTAAGGTACCAGGATATATTCAGAAATCTGATGGTACATGGATGGAGTCCAGCTCTGAGACACTCTCTTTACTTATGGAAACTCACTTTCCAGGGTGTAGTGATACAGGGGATGAGGTCACGGACCGGACCAGCATCTTGGTATCCACCACGCAGCTAGAGAAGCATATAATTAGAGATATAGTTTCATTGGACAGATTAGCATGGGCAATTAGTACCTTCAAACCGTACAAATCAGCAGGGCCAGATGGCATCTTCCCTGCATTGCTGCAGCACTGTCCAAAAATAGTGCTATAAATTTTAATTGATATCTATAGTGAGTGCCTACTGATCGGGTATGTACCAAAAAGGTGGAGGGAAGTCAGGGTGGTTTTCATACCGAAGGCCGGAAAGGCTAGCCACGTTACTCCCAAGGATTTCAGGCCTATCAGTCTATCGTCTTTTCTATTGAAAACACTGGAACGACTGTATATCTGTATATTAGGAACACACGCAGCTAGAGAAGCATATAATTAGAGATATAGTTTCATTGGACAGATTAGCATGGGCAATTAGTACCTTCAAACCGTACAAATCAGCAGGGCCAGATGGCATCTTCCCTGCATTGCTGCAGCACTGTCCAAAAATAGTGCTATAAATTTTAATTGATATCTATAGTGAGTGCCTACTGATCGGGTATGTACCAAAAAGGTGGAGGGAAGTCAGGGTGGTTTTCATACCGAAGGCCGGCAAGGCTAGCCACGTTACTCCCAAGGATTTCAGGCCTATCAGTCTATCGTCTTTTCTATTGAAAACACTGGAACGACTGTATATCTGTATATTAGGAACACAATTGATACGCGCTTCATAAGTGGGGCTCAACATGCCTACCTCAAGGGTAAATCTGTGCACTTCATGAAGTTGTGGGTTGTATAGAAAGAAACCTGGCTAGCAAGGAATACACGCTCGCAGCTTTCTTAGATATAGAGGGAGCTTTCAACAATATCGAAAGAAGAGCTATCAAGGAATCTTTAGAGGAACTCTTTGTACCAAACTTCCTGGTAAGCTGGATAGACAATATGCTGGGCAGCAGAATTATCAATTCCAGCCTAGGCTCAGGGAATTCTAGGAAGCTAGCCACCAGGGGAACACCACAAGGGGGAGTCCTATCTCCACTTCTGTGGCTTCTAGCGGTGAATACTATTCTCAGGGAATTCGAGCTAAGAGGAAGGAAGATTGTAGCTTATGCTGATGACCTGGTAATACTGGTATCCGGGAAATTTCTCCCGACCATCAGTGAGGTCATGAATTCGGCACTGGAAGAGCTATCGTCGTGGGCAAAAAGTAAGGGTTTGGGAGTGAACCCAAACAAGACGGAACTGGTTCTCTTTACCAGAAGGTATAAGATAGAGAAATTTAGACTACCGTGGCTGGATGGAGTGGAGCTCAAACTAGCTACGGAAGCTAAATACGTAGGGTTATTTCTGAACAGTAAACTTTCCTGGAAAAGAAATACAAAAGAAAGACTCAGAAAGGGACTTAATGCCTACTACGCATGCAGGAACTCCATAGGTAAGAACTGGGGACTTCGGCCGAGGGTAGTGAAATGGATCTACACGGCGGTAGTAAGACCGGTTCTTACGTATGGCTGTACAGTGTGGTGGGAGGCAACAAGGGTAGACAGTTACTACAAAGAACTAGAAAAGGTACAGGTACAGATGTGTGCGGCTTTAGGAATAACGGGGGCCATCAGAAGTACACCACAGGCTGCATTAGACATTATTCTACACCTTCTCCCCCTTAAGGACTTTATAGTGGGTGAGGCAGCCAGAAGCATATTTCGACTTAAAGAGTCATCGCTGCTGAGACATACAAGAACAGGTCATTCGAGACTACTGTCAGAGTTCTGTCTTCAAGGTCAGTCCAGGGTTCCAGATGAGCAATCGGACTACATAATTAAGAAAACAGAATTTCTGACCCTGCCCGGGCTAGAAATCCCTGAAAGGGATTCGTGGGTAGGAGTCCGCAACTTGCACGAGGGTTGGGCAGTCTTCACTGACGGGTCTAAAATGGAAATAGGCACGGGAGCTGGTGTCTACATAGAAAAGGCGGACATTAGGAAATCATTCAGACTACCGGATGAATGTAGTGTCTTCCAAGCTGAAATTTTGGCGGTATTACGAGCTGCGGAGGAAATTTCCGGTAGTATAATACCGAAAGGAGACAACATTACTTTCTACGTTGACAGTCAGGCAGCACTGAGGGCCATAACAAGCCATCAGGTTTCGTCTAGGGTAGTTAATGACTGTAGGCAGGTGCTAAGCCTACTTCTAACGGGCTACAACGTAGGCTTATGCTGGGTGCCAGGGCACTGTGACATTGAAGGAAATGAAATCGCGGATGAGCTGGCTCGAACGGGTTCAGCTTTACATATTGAGGAAGCGGACAGATCGGTTAAACCGCCAATCAGCTACTTTTTCAAAAAACAGAAGGATCATATCCTAACAAGAACTCTTTCCAATTGGGAAACAAGAGTGGGTTGCAATATATCGAAGGTCTTGTGGCCTAGGTTAGATATAGCGAGAACAAATGCACTGATGGGGCTGGATAGAAGAAGTCTCAGAATTGCAATAGGAGTCATTACAGGACACTGCTCAGTTAGGGCTATGACCAGCAGATGGGACAGTAGATCTCCAGACTTTTGCAGGATGTGCGAGGATGAGGACGAATTGGAGACAATAGAACACATCCTTTGTCATTGTCCAAGTTTGCAACGCCATAGACAAAAATGTCTAGGGCATAGATTTTTTGCTGAACTAGGGGACATTTCGAAGACAGGTGTTGAAAACATTATTAGTTATATAAGGGGTAGTGGATGGTTGAACGACGGGGGATGCGGGTACTCGATGGACTAACAGACTTACATTAACATTACACCATGGACTCTCACATGTTTTACTCTCTTTCCTATATACTTTCTACGCTGTCAATAGAAGGGATTCACAATGGACCCTATGGGTCTCCGAGTGGAGGTGCATCTTAGGATGTACCACCCTTCCTAACCTAACCTAACAACTTGGCGCAACTGGTGAATGAACCAACACACATTCCGCGTGTTGAAGGGCAACACCATAATATTCTTGACCTTTTCTTAACCTCACACCCTGAAAAGTACAAGGTTAATATCTATGCACCTCTTGGTAATTCGGATCATTGTACCATTTCATCGTCCTTTTTGTTCTCCGATCTTCGGTCCACTTCTAAAACAGTCACGAAGCGGACAATGTATATATACGAAAAGGCACGTTGGGCTGAGCTCAACAATTTCTATCAGCATTTTAATTGGAAATTATGTTTCCTAGACAATAATGTCGATGCTGCTGCTGAAATGGTAGAGAAAATAATTCTTCTTGGAATTAACACGTTTATTCCCTCGAAGACTACTTCGATTAAACCCCCAAATAATTGTTGGTTTAATCAGACATGCAAAGAAGCTGTCAGATCTAAAGAGGAAGCGTTCAGAAATTGGCGTTTAAATAAAAATGCCACTACTGAGCTGCTACGCAAGCAGGCAAGATCAAGGTGTGCCAGAGTACTTAGGCGTGAAAAACTTCTGTACGAACAGCGTCTTCGTGATAAAGTTCTTTCTTCTCCTAAGGGGAGGTGCAATATGTTCTGCGCTCTCGAAGGTTATGGAGAGCATGGTTAACCACCATCTTGTCAAATATTTAGAGTCTAACGGCCTTCTCAATGATCGACAGTATGGCTTCCGTAGAAATCGATCTACTGGAGACCTGATGGCGTTCCTTTCGGAACGATAGAGTCGATCCATTCACCGACTTGGCGAAAGCAAGGTCGTGGCTCTGGATATTTCCAAGGCGTTCGATAGGGTCTGGCACGGAGCACTCATATCAAAACTTATTGCATTTGGTGTCGGTAATACCTTCTCTCGATTCATATCGAGTTTTCTCAGGGATCGCTCTATACGAGTTGTTGTAGATGGGGTCTCATCTAACGAGCATAGGTTGACCGCAGAAGTGCCACAAGGCTCTGTCCTCTCTCCTTCTTTATTTCTTATTTTCATTGACGACCTGTTGGGTCAGACTGTAAACCCGATCTACTCCTTTGCGGATGACAGCAATCTCTGTCATTCATACTCATTTGATCATCGGCCAGGTCCTATGGAGGTGGAGGACAAAAGGCGAACGATGAATGACTCACTTAACCGCGATTTGGCGACGATTTGTGAGTGGGGCCAAATGAATAGAGTAGATTTTAATCCACAAAAGACCCAGTGCTGTTTGTTGTCACACAAACGTTCACCAGATCCAGCATCGTCGTCAATTTCTATGGGTGTTGTGGATATAGACGTGTCAGACACTCTTGATGTTCTGGGCATGAAGATACAGGGTGATGCTCGCAGGGCTAGCCATATATTCGAAGTGTCGAAAGAAGCATTCAAGTGTTTAGGCTTTTTGAAGCGGTGCAAGAAATACTTCACTCCATCTGATCTCGTAAATATGTACACCACCTACATCCGGCCTAAAATGGAATACAACTCGCATATATGGGCATGGGCTCCATTAACATCTTTGAAGCTTCTGGACCGTGTACAGAGGAGAGCGGTGGTGATGATAGGGGATGGTAGGGTATCCAGCTCTATTGTCTCCCTACAGCTTCGCCGAAATGTGGGTTGTGTATCGCTATTCTATAGATATTTTATTCTATTGATATCCGTCGTCTGGTCCCTGACGTTAGAACATTTAGCCGGAATACTCGGCTATCCAGGGAATCTCATCCGTTCATTGTCAAATGGCCGGTTGACCGGACGACGCACTATAGAGAAAATTCGTTCTTCAGCCGAACTGCTCGTATGTGGAATTTCCAGCAAGTGTTTTTCCTGCCTGTTATGACATTCTCAAGTTCAAAACAAATGTCAACAAACACTACTCCATCTTTCCTCCCTCCAATACCCTTACTTCCAATCGCTAACAGAGTGCATTGCATTCATAGGGGGCATCCCCTGAGTGTTAGTCTTCAAACAAAAAAAAGAACATGAGACCTTCATGCCGCAGCTGACTAAAAGCAGACGTGATGGGTACATCATGCAACATTTGACGGAATATCATTTTGTAAATTGGATAAGTTATTCCAATATTAACAAAAGCTGCTCCACATCCACACGCGAACTCCTTCCAGTGAAATGAGCCAAAAAAACGTTCTACGAAAACGTTGTGTTGCACAGGAATGTTAACGACGTCAAGTTGTGTGTGCGCTGAAGTCGACTGATTTTGATTCTTTTCCCTAATCATTATTGTGCTTGCTGTTACTTTTTATTTCTTAATTTTAAATTAATGGAAATATGAATATGGAGCTGTTAGCTTTCCAACATTATCGTCGATTATATGCAGTATACGGATACGGGCGTTTCCTTGCAGTCCCCTGTTATATCCGAAATTAATTTTTATTCGTACAATTTGCAATCTCAATAGTCACAATATCGCGCCGTATTTCTTACTTCGAATATTGTAAATAACATTTTTAATTATATAATTTATACAAATACACGCACTCTCCACTCGGACGCATTATCAGACTCCAATAAATTATCTTGATTTACGATTAATTATGTTTTAACAACACTTTCATTTAACGTAAAATTTTTCATACACCTATATAATTAGGATTTCTCGCAGGTTATAATAACTATTAAATATTGAAAGTCGATATTTTCAGAAGATTTATAAATCGGAACAAAAAATTTACAAAAATTCGAACAATATTACCAGACTGGTATTTTTTGATACGTCATAACATATGTTCATATATTAGATTTGCAATACTATGATTACTCGAGTACCAAATACTCTGTACACCGAAGCAAATTTTCACGGCGAAAAAAAGGATTTGGAAACATCACAAATATTGAAGACTTTGAAATCATGTCGATCTGCCGTGGGTTTTTATAGTTGACTATATTTACGAAAATATATTTGATCGTATTTGCACAAAAATTTGCTTTATTCAAACGGCTTTTAAATACTGCTAACATATTTGCGGTGTGGTCACAATTTCCCCAACATTTGCGTAAAAATAAAATTAAAAAACTACCAATACATTCTGAGAAGAAAGTGTATGGCCCATTATCTCAATTTAGCACAATTTACTTTTCTCAATATCTACTTAGCGTTTATCGGATCGATAAATGATAACCGGCACTTGTCTGCCGGTTAGTCGTTTATCATAACGAAAACCATGAACAGCTGATGTGATGACTCCACTCCTTTTCTGTCATTCTTTTTGTTTTTTTTTCACAAAAATATTTAAAATTGAATTGAATAAAAATTTAATAATATACTGCACAGCTAAGAAAACACAGCTATGCCATTTATTTTGATCATTTATAAACATCTACACGGTAGAGTTGCCGTACTACCATTTGTCAGCCAGTTAATTTAATGAATACATGAGAAAATGAAAATTTTTAACCGGCAGTATATCGCGTCGATAAATTAATGTGCCGGTTAATTAACCGGCACTTTAATCGTACATTGAGATAATGGCCCTATGTATTTTTTATTTTATTTTAAACAAAAAATAAAAATTTCTATTAAAAATAAATTAGAATTAAAATTACAAAAATTTTAATTGAAATTCATACATTCCATTAGAATTCATTCCATTTTAAATTCATAAATTTCTATTTAAGATTCATAAAATATCATGGGGAAAAAAATCCTAAGCCCCATAGAAATTATGAATTTTAAATGAAATTACTTAATATCAAAAGGAATTTTTAGAATCTAAAATGGAATTGTATGACTTCAAATGGAATTTTTAGATGGATTTTATGAATTTCTCATGAAAGAAATAATGATACCAAATAAAAAATAACGAAAATGCTCGCAAATGTTTCGCCAGACGCCGTGTACGGTAGAAATGTACGTTGGTTATCAAAAATGTTAGATTTTCGGATGTCTGTTTGTGATGTCCGCGTATCGTGTAATTACGGAAAATATTTGTAAAAACATTGGCGTCTTTTAAATACGGGAGTTTCTCCGAAGAGCTTACAGAAGAATATAAAAGATTACCACACCTCTCATATCCGGACACTTTTTTCAGTACCATTCCGCTTCAGTCCTCTTGTGTACTTCTCTCATTAGCGGAAACCTCTCATATGCGTATAAAATTCTCTGTCCCTTAGGTGTCCGCTTATGAGAGAATGCACTGTATATGTACTCTCTCCTTATGGACACCTCTCTTAAGCGGACAGCTCTCATGAACGTACACTTTTTCAGTACCAATCCGCTTCAGTCCTCTTGTGTACTTTTCTCATAAGCGGACAAAATTCGCAGTCCCTTAGGTGTCCGCTTATGAGAGAGTACACTGTATATATTTCTCCTACCTGGTTTTGTTAATGCAACATTCATTAACTGCGCGAATGCAGTACGATCGCTGCTACATATGATGCGCAAACGTACTGCGAATTCGCATCATATAAAAAACTGTAGAGGATAAGTAACTGTTTGATAAAAATTAATATGTAATAACAAAAAAATGTTTTTTAGTCATTTAAGTACAAAAATAATTCTAAGTGGGAAAAATTATTACTAAGAATTTATAATAGAAATGTTTCCATCGTTCGTATTTCTGGTGCATTTCCGAATAGGCCATGTGCTTCCCTCGTCATCCGTTTTTTCTGAAGGATTTAGTGGTATTAAATTTATTGTTGTTTGTGTTATTTTGGGAAAAATAAAACATTCCTCCTTCGTCAGATTTTTATGTTCATGAAGATCATTTATCTGCTATTGAAGGAATCGTTTCAAGTATGGGCGATTCTGAAATTATTCTGTCATTGGGAGACTTTAATCTGGCTTCTGTATCTTATCATATATTGCCTTACTCTTACTACTTAAGCGCTAACTTCATTGACCACAAGTAATTGGTCAGCTGATGTCGCAAGAAAATTAACAAAAAACAAATGTTCCAGATTAACAATATCCTACTTCTAAATGTCAAGATTCTAGATTTAATCATGACTAATGAATCTCTCCAAGTTTCTAGAATTCCCCCTATTTCTACCATCTTATGATTACCATCTACCATCTTTTATGTATTGTTTTAAGCGTTGTGATTTTCAATTACTCAATACATTGTTATTCTCTGTAGATTGGACCTCTATTTGCAGTTGTAGTGCTGTTCTTACTTATTTTTGTGAATAGAACGGTGCCTAAGGAACCCGACGTTAGTTAAAAATGTATACCTTGGTCCATCTAGGATTAGAAGTAATGGCATTAATGGCAATATACTTAAACGCTGCTCAGCATCTCTTGTATTGCCGTTGATCCTATTATTAAATTGTTCTTTACGATTAGGTTACTTTCTTGATGTATGGAAAGCGACTTACTTGACACCATTTCATGAATGTGATAGTTTTTGGATGTCATGGATTAAGTGCAATTCCCAGGTTTGAGAAAATTATTACGAATTTTGTTTCACAAATTGTCGCACCTATTTAGCTCCCATATCAACACCGATTCCGAAAGGGTCATTCTACTATAACTAATCTACTACTTAAGTTATAAAGGGGTTTGTTTGTCGCAAACAAACTGATGTTATATATACCGATTTTAGATAGACATTTAATAAAGTAAATCACAATCTCTTACAATTAAAATTAAACATAGTTGGCTTTAACCCTAGAACACTAACCTTATTTTTCTTTGCATTATAAACACACTAAAAATGGTAGTCGAAACGACTAACATTAGCGTTCCAGGGTTAATGACAATTTTCTAAACTGGATTTCCTACTACCTTGTCGGCAGGGAGCAAGTAGAATCATTTGGGTTTCTAGAACCATTCATATACCCTCTGGTGTTCCTCAGGACAGACTCCTTGAACCAGTACTATTTTTATTAATGACTTGCCCAATTCAATTATTAACTCTCGTTTACTTATGTGTAATATACAAAAAAAAAAAAAAAAAAAAAAACATAAACCAAATAAAATAAAAATAAACACTACATATATTCTACCACTAAACAAAAAACAAAATCAAAAACAGCAAAAATACAACCAAGATCAATAACACAACACAACAATAACAGCAGTCACCGGCCACAACTAAACCGCCATACACAATCAACACAACAAGACAACACAAGGGGCTTTTCTATGTCTCCGTTGTGCTTTGCACTAGTGTTCCCCCCCTCCCTTAACCCCTTCGCAAAACACAATTGATACTGCACTTTTCATGTCGCTGTTCTGTTTGATGTTTTAGGTATAACACTGGATATCTAACAGAAACAACAGCGGCAGGAGAGGTGCAGTATTATATTGTGGTTTTGCTTTGATATTGTTTTATATTTGTGAATGTCATAATAATGGTACGCACGTTTAAAATTCACTTTGCCAACATACGTGGGCTGAGAGCTAATTTTTTTACGATATACTCTCACGCACAGTTCCATAGGCCGGATATCTTTGCTTTATGTGAGACCCAGGTGTGTGGGGGTTCTGATCCACAGGATTTCCATATTTCTGGTTATCACATGCTTTCCTATTTCTTTTCTCACAGAGTCCTTGTGGTTTACATACGTAATGGTGTTGCGTTCCAGAGCCAGCAACATTTGGACTCACAAGATCAAGAATTTAACTCTCTTTGGGTTAAGTTCAGTATTGGACCGCACACTTTACATTTCGGGTTTCTTTACAGAAGTCCAAACTTGGAAAGGGAGCCTACCTTGAATGGCTTCGACGACCTTTCCGACTCCATTTCGAAAAATTTAGAAGATTATCCGGACAGTGAAATTGTAGTTGCTGGGGATTTCAATGTCTATAATCATTCTTGGCTTTCATATTCGAGCCATACATCTCCGGAGGGCCAATACGCTGAGCTTTTCGCCGCGCATAACAACTTGGCGAAACGAACGACTTGGCTAAACGAACGACTTTTCGAACAGGACAGACAGATAAGAATTGACTTCGACGAGTTGGAAGAGCTTCAGGGGCTGTCTAGGGACTCATTCGCGGATACCGATGAGGCCGTCAATAGACTGGAGGAGCTCGCCCTGCTCTCTGATGAGGGTGAACATGATGTCACCATGATTCATGGCCCTGGTCAGAGAGTAGGGGGATCCTCTCCAGACTCTGACGACTCGGAGAAACGGATGGGTCCCGCAACGCCTAGCGAAGGTCTCCCAACTGGCTCTGAAAGGAGCAAAGTAGTTCGGCAACAGGCCGTGGATTCACCGGGTATGGATCCGGAAGGTACCGCGCCTACATACAGATCAGGGGAGATGTCTGGTTTAGACATCTCCAGATCGTCACATGGCGCAATCACTGGAAAGTCCATACCCATGGAAGAAGCGACCGAAGGCCGAACTAAGGAGGAGAAGGAGAGGAACGGTACGAGGAAGTCGCTGATCTTTCTCAAAAAGATAGGTCAGCGGGATCCCTCGTCAATTACCGTTAGGGAGAGGCAGCTTATCAGGAAGCACCGGAGGGATGTCCGGAAATTTGAAAAAATTTACGGCACCACCAAGGACCTCCTGAAGGCTGACTCTCCCGAAACAGTCGGTACTGGACCAGCAGACGCATCCAGGAAAACTCCTGGAGTTAAGGATGCGACTGCTGGCCCTGTAAAGGCTGTTAAAAATGATGTTGTTGGCGCTTCTGGTGCTGTCCCACTCCGGATAGGACAACGGACCCAGCTCCAGAAGAGTCAACAACTTCAAGGAATGTGAATGGTGCGAAAGTACCACCCACAAGCATGAAGGAAGGGGAGAAGCCATGCAGCTCTAGGGGCGGTCTCTCGGCTAGAGGGGTCACAGCCAAGAGGGCAAGGTCTGGCGACGAACCTTCCTCAAAAAGCAAGAAGGCAAAGCAGTCGAGCAGCAGTGGTCGGATAGACCACCCTCAACTGGCTGTCATCGATCGATCTGATCAGGATGGTAAGATCAGTGTCGATCGCTGGCAGCTTATTAAGGGGATGCTGATCGACCGCATTGCAGTCTTCAAGCGCGAGAGAAACGAAATTTCCTTTAAGGGTGCAGACTGGTCAAAGGGAGTTAAGATCGTCAACTGTGGAAATGAGAAGTCGGCTAGATTACTCACCGAAACAGTTGAAGGTCTTAGCGAACTCTGGCCAGGAGCAAAACTTGAGGTAATTGCGTCCTCTTGCCTCCCGCTTCGTTCAATGGTGACAGTATGGATTCCACCACCGATAAGGCCAGTGGAAACCATACTGTCGGTATTGGAGAAGCAAAACGAGGATCTCCTTACGAGTCAATGGAAGCTGATAGCTTCAATGGCTTGTAAGGGGAACCAGGGAAGGGATTTCAGATTCGCTGTGGATCTGAAATCTCTTGCGCGATTGAGACTCGGTGAGGGTGTTATGAACTTCGGGTTTGGTACCATCAGGTTCAGGCTGCCGAAACCTGAAAGCACCTACGAGGCTTCGAGTGGTGCAAATAAACCTGCATCATTGTGAAGCAGCCTCGGCCGACCTCATAACATTCCTCACTGAATCCAACACCGACGTGGCGCTGGTCCAGGAGCCTTGGATAAATAAAAACAAGGTATGCCGACTTAGTGCCAATGGTTTTACCCTTTTCGCTCCTTCCGGGGACGAAAAGGTTAGAACCTGTATTGTAGCTTAAAATGAGCTTAATCTAATTATGTCTCACAATTTTAGCTCTGGTGACATCACGGTAGTAAGCAGGGAGGTTCACGGTAAATCTAAGTTACTGTTGGCCTCAGCTTATCTACCGTATGAAGCTGCCGACCCACCTGGCCCGGATGTAAGAAGAGTCACGGAGTACGCCAAAAGGATGAATTTGGACCTGGTACTGGGTTGTGACGCCAATGCACATCATAGTCAATGGGGAAGCAGGGACATCAATAAAAGAGGTGAGTCAGTTTTTGATTTTATAATAAACAACCACCTTACGATCTGTAACAGGGGCAACACGCCGACGTTTCAGACTAGGGACAGAGAGACGATTATAGATCTAACACTGACCAATAGCAAGAGTCACATAGTGGAAAAGTGGAGGGTGTCCCCGGTCTGTTCCTTTTCAGACCATAAAAGGATCATCTTCAATCTAAACTTCACTAGTAGTGCGAAGGATCCATACAAGAATCCGAGATGAACTAATTGGGTTAAATTTAGTGCGAACTTAGAGTCCAGGTTGCCGAACACATCCCGGGGAGGAGATATGTTCCTGGAAGTGGACAAACAACTAGAAACACAAGTTGAAGAGGGAGTGTTATGATAGGGCGTGTCCGACAATATTCCCTGGCAAAAGAAAACAACCAAATTGGTGGAATACTGATCTTATAGATCTGAGAAAAACCACTAGGAGGTTATACAACAGGGCACATCAGACCAAAAACTCAGAAGACTGGGAGAAATACAAAGTAAGCTTCAATAACTATAAGGGAGAGCTCAAAAGGGCTAAACGGACCTCATCGACCACGTTTGTAGAGGCCATCGATTCTGTCAATGAAACATCCAGATTCAGTCGAATTTTATCCAAAGACCCTAAGGTACCAGGATATATTCAGAAATCTGATGGTACATGGATGGAGTCCAGCTCTGAGACACTCTCTTTACTTATGGAAACTCACTTTCCAGGGTGTAGTGATACAGGGGATGAGGTCACGGACCGGACCAGCATCTTGGTATCCACCACGCAGCTAGAGAAGCATATAATTAGAGATATAGTTTCATTGGACAGATTAGCATGGGCAATTAGTACCTTCAAACCGTACAAATCAGCAGGGCCAGATGGCATCTTCCCTGCATTGCTGCAGCACTGTCCAAAAATAGTGCTATAAATGTTAATTGATATCTATAGTGAGTGCCTACTGATCGGGTATGTACCAAAAAGGTGGAGGGAAGTCAGGGTGGTTTTCATATCGAAGGCCGGAAAGGCTAGCCACGTTACTCCCAAGGATTTCAGGCCTATCAGTCTATCGTCTTTTCTATTGAAAACACTGGAACGACTGTATATCTGTATATTAGGAACACACGCAGCTAGAGAAGCATATAATTAGAGATATAGTTTCATTGGACAGATTAGCATGGGCAATTAGTACCTTCAAACCGTACAAATCAGCAGGGCCAGATGGCATCTTCCCTGCATTGCTGCAGCACTGTCCAAAAATAGTGCTATAAATTTTAATTGATATCTATAGTGAGTGCCTACTGATCGGGTATGTACCAAAAAGGTGGAGGGAAGTCAGGGTGGTTTTCATACCGAAGGCCGGCAAGGCTAGCCACGTTACTCCCAAGGATTTCAGGCCTATCAGTCTATCGTCTTTTCTATTGAAAACACTGGAACGACTGTATATCTGTATATTAGGAACACAATTGATACGCGCTTCATAAGTGGGGCTCAACATGCCTACCTCAAGGGTAAATCTGTGCACTTCATGAAGTTGTGGGTTGTATAGAAAGAAACCTGGCTAGCAAGGAATACACGCTCGCAGCTTTCTTAGATATAGAGGGAGCTTTCAACAATATCGAAAGAAGAGCTATCAAGGAATCTTTAGAGGAACTCTTTGTACCAAACTTCCTGGTAAGCTGGATAGACAATATGCTGGGCAGCAGAATTATCAATTCCAGCCTAGGCTCAGGGAATTCTAGGAAGCTAGCCACCAGGGGAACACCACAAGGGGGAGTCCTATCTCCACTTCTGTGGCTTCTAGCGGTGAATACTATTCTCAGGGAATTCGAGCTAAGAGGAAGGAAGATTGTAGCTTATGCTGATGACCTGGTAATACTGGTATCCGGGAAATTTCTCCCGACCATCAGTGAGGTCATGAATTCGGCACTGGAAGAGCTATCGTCGTGGGCAAAAAGTAAGGGTTTGGGAGTGAACCCAAACAAGACGGAACTGGTTCTCTTTACCAGAAGGTATAAGATAGAGAAATTTAGACTACCGTGGCTGGATGGAGTGGAGCTCAAACTAGCTACGGAAGCTAAATACGTAGGGTTATTTCTGAACAGTAAACTTTCCTGGAAAAGAAATACAAAAGAAAGACTCAGAAAGGGACTTAATGCCTACTACGCATGCAGGAACTCCATAGGTAAGAACTGGGGACTTCGGCCGAGGGTAGTGAAATGGATCTACACGGCGGTAGTAAGACCGGTTCTTACGTATGGCTGTACAGTGTGGTGGGAGGCAACAAGGGTAGACAGTTACTACAAAGAACTAGAAAAGGTACAGGTACAGATGTGTGCGGCTTTAGGAATAACGGGGGCCATCAGAAGTACACCACAGGCTGCATTAGACATTATTCTACACCTTCTCCCCCTTAAGGACTTTATAGTGGGTGAGGCAGCCAGAAGCATATTTCGACTTAAAGAGTCATCGCTGCTGAGACATACAAGAACAGGTCATTCGAGACTACTGTCAGAGTTCTGTCTTCAAGGTCAGTCCAGGGTTCCAGATGAGCAATCGGACTACATAATTAAGAAAACAGAATTTCTGACCCTGCCCGGGCTAGAAATCCCTGAAAGGGATTCGTGGGTAGGAGTCCGCAACTTGCACGAGGGTTGGGCAGTCTTCACTGACGGGTCTAAAATGGAAATAGGCACGGGAGCTGGTGTCTACATAGAAAAGGCGGACATTAGGAAATCATTCAGACTACCGGATGAATGTAGTGTCTTCCAAGCTGAAATTTTGGCGGTATTACGAGCTGCGGAGGAAATTTCCGGTAGTATAATACCGAAAGGAGACAACATTACTTTCTACGTTGACAGTCAGGCAGCACTGAGGGCCATAACAAGCCATCAGGTTTCGTCTAGGGTAGTTAATGACTGTAGGCAGGTGCTAAGCCTACTTCTAACGGGCTACAACGTAGGCTTATGCTGGGTGCCAGGGCACTGTGACATTGAAGGAAATGAAATCGCGGATGAGCTGGCTCGAACGGGTTCAGCTTTACATATTGAGGAAGCGGACAGATCGGTTAAACCGCCAATCAGCTACTTTTTCAAAAAACAGAAGGATCATATCCTAACAAGAACTCTTTCCAATTGGGAAACAAGAGTGGGTTGCAATATATCGAAGGTCTTGTGGCCTAGGTTAGATATAGCGAGAACAAATGCACTGATGGGGCTGGATAGAAGAAGTCTCAGAATTGCAATAGGAGTCATTACAGGACACTGCTCAGTTAGGGCTATGACCAGCAGATGGGACAGTAGATCTCCAGACTTTTGCAGGATGTGCGAGGATGAGGACGAATTGGAGACAATAGAACACATCCTTTGTCATTGTCCAAGTTTGCAACGCCATAGACAAAAATGTCTAGGGCATAGATTTTTTGCTGAACTAGGGGACATTTCGAAGACAGGTGTTGAAAACATTATTAGTTATATAAGGGGTAGTGGATGGTTGAACGACGGGGGATGCGGGTACTCGATGGACTAACAGACTTACATTAACATTACACCATGGACTCTCACATGTTTTACTCTCTTTCCTATATACTTTCTACGCTGTCAATAGAAGGGATTCACAATGGACCCTATGGGTCTCCGAGTGGAGGTGCATCTTAGGATGTACCACCCTTCCTAACCTAACCTAACAACTTGGCGCAACTGGTGAATGAACCAACACACATTCCGCGTGTTGAAGGGCAACACCATAATATTCTTGACCTTTTCTTAACCTCACACCCTGAAAAGTACAAGGTTAATATCTATGCACCTCTTGGTAATTCGGATCATTGTACCATTTCATCGTCCTTTTTGTTCTCCGATCTTCGGTCCACTTCTAAAACAGTCACGAAGCGGACAATGTATATATACGAAAAGGCACGTTGGGCTGAGCTCAACAATTTCTATCAGCATTTTAATTGGAAATTATGTTTCCTAGACAATAATGTCGATGCTGCTGCTGAAATGGTAGAGAAAATAATTCTTCTTGGAATTAACACGTTTATTCCCTCGAAGACTACTTCGATTAAACCCCCAAATAATTGTTGGTTTAATCAGACATGCAAAGAAGCTGTCAGATCTAAAGAGGAAGCGTTCAGAAATTGGCGTTTAAATAAAAATGCCACTACTGAGCTGCTACGCAAGCAGGCAAGATCAAGGTGTGCCAGAGTACTTAGGCGTGAAAAACTTCTGTACGAACAGCGTCTTCGTGATAAAGTTCTTTCTTCTCCTAAGGGGAGGTGCAATATGTTCTGCGCTCTCGAAGGTTATGGAGAGCATGGTTAACCACCATCTTGTCAAATATTTAGAGTCTAACGGCCTTCTCAATGATCGACAGTATGGCTTCCGTAGAAATCGATCTACTGGAGACCTGATGGCGTTCCTTTCGGAACGATAGAGTCGATCCATTCACCGACTTGGCGAAAGCAAGGTCGTGGCTCTGGATATTTCCAAGGCGTTCGATAGGGTCTGGCACGGAGCACTCATATCAAAACTTATTGCATTTGGTGTCGGTAATACCTTCTCTCGATTCATATCGAGTTTTCTCAGGGATCGCTCTATACGAGTTGTTGTAGATGGGGTCTCATCTAACGAGCATAGGTTGACCGCAGAAGTGCCACAAGGCTCTGTCCTCTCTCCTTCTTTATTTCTTATTTTCATTGACGACCTGTTGGGTCAGACTGTAAACCCGATCTACTCCTTTGCGGATGACAGCAATCTCTGTCATTCATACTCATTTGATCATCGGCCAGGTCCTATGGAGGTGGAGGACAAAAGGCGAACGATGAATGACTCACTTAACCGCGATTTGGCGACGATTTGTGAGTGGGGCCAAATGAATAGAGTAGATTTTAATCCACAAAAGACCCAGTGCTGTTTGTTGTCACACAAACGTTCACCAGATCCAGCATCGTCGTCAATTTCTATGGGTGTTGTGGATATAGACGTGTCAGACACTCTTGATGTTCTGGGCATGAAGATACAGGGTGATGCTCGCAGGGCTAGCCATATATTCGAAGTGTCGAAAGAAGCATTCAAGTGTTTAGGCTTTTTGAAGCGGTGCAAGAAATACTTCACTCCATCTGATCTCGTAAATATGTACACCACCTACATCCGGCCTAAAATGGAATACAACTCGCATATATGGGCATGGGCTCCATTAACATCTTTGAAGCTTCTGGACCGTGTACAGAGGAGAGCGGTGGTGATGATAGGGGATGGTAGGGTATCCAGCTCTATTGTCTCCCTACAGCTTCGCCGAAATGTGGGTTGTGTATCGCTATTCTATAGATATTTTATTCTATTGATATCCGTCGTCTGGTCCCTGACGTTAGAACATTTAGCCGGAATACTCGGCTATCCAGGGAATCTCATCCGTTCATTGTCAAATGGCCGGTTGACCGGACGACGCACTATAGAGAAAATTCGTTCTTCAGCCGAACTGCTCGTATGTGGAATTTCCAGCAAGTGTTTTTCCTGCCTGTTATGACATTCTCAAGTTCAAAACAAATGTCAACAAACACTACTCCATCTTTCCTCCCTCCAATACCCTTACTTCCAATCGCTAACAGAGTGCATTGCATTCATAGGGGGCATCCCCTGAGTGTTAGTCTTCAAACAAAAAAAAGAACATGAGACCTTCATGCCGCAGCTGACTAAAAGCAGACGTGATGGGTACATCATGCAACATTTGACGGAATATCATTTTGTAAATTGGATAAGTTATTCCAATATTAACAAAAGCTGCTCCACATCCACACGCGAACTCCTTCCAGTGAAATGAGCCAAAAAAACGTTCTACGAAAACGTTGTGTTGCACAGGAATGTTAACGACGTCAAGTTGTGTGTGCGCTGAAGTCGACTGATTTTGATTCTTTTCCCTAATCATT
This sequence comes from Hydrotaea cyrtoneurina, assembly GCA_958296145.1. Lineage (NCBI taxonomy): Eukaryota > Metazoa > Arthropoda > Insecta > Diptera > Muscidae > Hydrotaea > Hydrotaea cyrtoneurina. Next base: position 43,221,167 of record OY282512.1, read on the forward strand.
ATTGTGCTTGCTGTTACTTTTTATTTCTTAATTTTAAATTAATGGAAATATGAATATGGAGCTGTTAGCTTTCCAACATTATCGTCGATTATATGCAGTATACGGATACGGGCGTTTCCTTGCAGTCCCCTGTTATATCCGAAATTAATTTTTATTCGTACAATTTGCAATCTCAATAGTCACAATATCGCGCCGTATTTCTTACTTCGAATATTGTAAATAACATTTTTAATTATATAATTTATACAAATACACGCACTCTCCACTCGGACGCATTATCAGACTCCAATAAATTATCTTGATTTACGATTAATTATGTTTTAACAACACTTTCATTTAACGTAAAATTTTTCATACACCTATATAATTAGGATTTCTCGCAGGTTATAATAACTATTAAATATTGAAAGTCGATATTTTCAGAAGATTTATAAATCGGAACAAAAAATTTACAAAAATTCGAACAATATTACCAGACTGGTATTTTTTGATACGTCATAACATATGTTCATATATTAGATTTGCAATACTATGATTACTCGAGTACCAAATACTCTGTACACCGAAGCAAATTTTCACGGCGAAAAAAAGGATTTGGAAACATCACAAATATTGAAGACTTTGAAATCATGTCGATCTGCCGTGGGTTTTTATAGTTGACTATATTTACGAAAATATATTTGATCGTATTTGCACAAAAATTTGCTTTATTCAAACGGCTTTTAAATACTGCTAACATATTTGCGGTGTGGTCACAATTTCCCCAACATTTGCGTAAAAATAAAATTAAAAAACTACCAATACATTCTGAGAAGAAAGTGTATGGCCCATTATCTCAATTTAGCACAATTTACTTTTCTCAATATCTACTTAGCGTTTATCGGATCGATAAATGATAACCGGCACTTGTCTGCCGGTTAGTCGTTTATCATAACGAAAACCATGAACAGCTGATGTGATGACTCCACTCCTTTTCTGTCATTCTTTTTGTTTTTTTTTCACAAAAATATTTAAAATTGAATTGAATAAAAATTTAATAATATACTGCACAGCTAAGAAAACACAGCTATGCCATTTATTTTGATCATTTATAAACATCTACACGGTAGAGTTGCCGTACTACCATTTGTCAGCCAGTTAATTTAATGAATACATGAGAAAATGAAAATTTTTAACCGGCAGTATATCGCGTCGATAAATTAATGTGCCGGTTAATTAACCGGCACTTTAATCGTACATTGAGATAATGGCCCTATGTATTTTTTATTTTATTTTAAACAAAAAATAAAAATTTCTATTAAAAATAAATTAGAATTAAAATTACAAAAATTTTAATTGAAATTCATACATTCCATTAGAATTCATTCCATTTGGAAAATCCATTTTAAATTCATAAATTTCTATTTAAGATTCATAAAATATCATGGGGAAAAAATCCTAAGCCCCATAGAAATTATGAATTTTAAATGAAATTACTTAATATCAAAAATAACGAAAATGCTCGCAGATGTTTCGCCAGACGCCGTGTACGGTAGAAATGTACGTTGGTTATCAAAAATGTTAGATTTTCGGATGTCTGTTTGTGATGTCCGCGTATCGTGTAATTACGGAAAATATTTGTAAAAACATTGGCGTCTTTTAAATACGGGAGTTTCTCCGAAGAGCTTACAGAAGAATATAAAAGATTGCCACACCTCTCATATCCGGACACTTTTTTCAGTACCATTCCGCTTCAGTCCTCTTGTGTACTTCTCTCATTAGCGGAAACCTCTCATATGCGTATAAAATTCTCTGTCCCTTAGGTGTCCGCTTATGAGAGAATGCACTGTATATGTACTCTCTCCTTATGGACACCTCTCATGAACGTACACTTTTTCAGTACCAATCCGCTTCAGTCCTCTTGTGTACTTCTCTCATAAGCGGACAAAATTCGCAGTCCCTTAGGTGTCCGCTTATGAGAGAGTACACTGTATATATTTCTCCTACCTGGTTTTGTTAATGCAACATTCATTAACTGCGCGAATGCAGTACGATCGCTGCTACATATGATGCGCAAACGTACTGCGAATTCGCATCATATAAAAAACTGTAGAGGATAAGTAACTGTTTGATAAAAATTAATATGTAATAACAAAAAAATGTTTTTTAGTCATTTAAGTACAAAAATAATTCTAAGTGGGAAAAATTATTACTAAGAATTTATAATAGAAATGTTTCCATCGTTCGTATTTCTGGTGCATTTCCGAATAGGCCATGTGCTTCCCTCGTCATCCGTTTTTTCTGAAGGATTTAGTGGTATTAAATTTATTGTTGTTTGTGTTATTTTGGGAAAAATAAAACATTCCTCCTTCGTCAGATTTTTATGTTCATGAAGATCATTTATCTGCTATTGAAGGAATCGTTTCAAGTATGGGCGATTCTGAAATTATTCTGTCATTGGGAGACTTTAATCTGGCTTCTGTATCTTATCATATATTGCCTTACTCTTACTACTTAAGCGCTAACTTCATTGACCACAAGTAATTGGTCAGCTGATGTCGCAAGAAAATTAACAAAAAACAAATGTTCCAGATTAACAATATCCTACTTCTAAATGTCAAGATTCTAGATTTAATCATGACTAATGAATCTCTCCAAGTTTCTAGAATTCCCCCTATTTCTACCATCTTATGATTACCATCTACCATCTTTTATGTATTGTTTTAAGCGTTGTGATTTTCAATTACTCAATACATTGTTATTCTCTGTAGATTGGACCTCTATTTGCAGTTGTAGTATACTGTTCTTACTTATTTTTGTGAATAGAACGGTACCTAAGGAACCCGACGTTAGTTAAAAATGTATACCTTGGTCCATCTAGGATTAGAAGTAATGGCATTAATGGCAATATACTTAAACGCTGCTCAGCATCTCTTGTATTGCCGTTGATCCTATTATTAAATTGTTCTTTACGATTAGGTTACTTTCTTGATGTATGGAAAGCGACTTACTTGACACCATTTCATGAATGTGATAGTTTTTGGATGTCATGGATTAAGTGCAATTCCCAGGTTTGAGAAAATTATTACGAATTTTGTTTCACAAATTGTCGCACCTATTTAGCTCCCATATCAACACCGATTCCGTTAGGGTCATTCTACTATAACTAATCTACTACTTAAGTTATAAAGGGGTTTGTTTGTCGCAAACAAACTGATGTTATACCGATTTTAGATAGACATTTAATAAAGTAAATCACAATCTCTTACAATTAAAATTAAACATAGTTGGCTTTAACCCTAGAACACTAACCTTATTTTTCTTTGCATTATAAACACACTAAAAATGGTAGTCGAGACGACTAACATTAGCGTTCCAGGGTTAATGACAATTTTCTAAACTGGATTTCCTACTACCTTGTCGGCAGGGAGCAAGTAGAATCATTTGGGTTTCTAGAACCATTCATATACCCTCTGGTGTTCCTCAGGACAGACTCCTTGAACCAGTACTATTTTTATTAATGACTTGCCCAATTCAATTATTAACTCTCGTTTACTTATGTTAATGATGTGTATTTCTTGTTATTATATTCAAGCATTGCTGACTATCACAGGATGACTTGGACCGATTTAGTGTCTGGTATGATTTTAATTGCATATTTTGCATAATTATTTTGGTGGTGGGTATTCTTTAAAGTTTGTGTAGTTATACTCAATCTGCTATTTAGTTTCCTATCATTCTCGTATTATTTTTAAACGGTCTACTGTTGATATTTATCTGTAGTTGATCTTGTTGCATATTGCCATCTCTCCATTGTGGATCGGTCCACAATGTGTACACTGTCCTTACGTTATGGGAATGTGTCCACCTCGGTCCACATTGACAAGTGTGCGGCGATAAGAACGTTCGACAAAAAAAAACCTATGTGCGCCGGCTTTTGAACTACTACAAATATTTATTATAAATACGGACACGTTTTATTTATTTCAAAACAATTATACAAACTAATTAATGAGATAAGACCAGTCTAGGCGGAACCATTCATTGGAATAGTCGTAGTATAAGGGATACCAATATTCAACTTCTGATAATGTTCGATGACTCTATATCTGGACCCATGATTGGGACTCCGATAATAGCTAGTCAAAGATCTTTCAATATTGTGGCATGGAATGATTCTCATCCACTGTTAACATTTCTCTAAGACAGAAATAGATCCGACAAATTATTTTCTTTTCACAAATAACATTTACATTCTTATACGTATTGTTTTATGTATTTGGATGTACTGTGTAAATTGAAGTGTGAGAATCTTCCACTCTAGATATTCAAAATTATCTAATGGGAATTCTTGAAAAAAATGCAATTACAAAAATTAGGTCACTTATTGTTCCCAAACTATGGTGTACTTATTTGAGAATGACATCATGAACTTCTTGCAGATGTTGTTCAAGGCCGTCTTTATCGTCAAATTTCGTTGTGCAAATTACACAGTTATAGTCGACATCTTCTCCTTCAACAAGTAGACTAATTGCTTCTTCCGTTTCTTCCTTCGGGTCTTTGCATAATTCCTCTTTTATGTCACTGGTGCTTGTGGGACTTTGACGATCGCTATGTGTTTTCAAATGCATTTTCAAAGTGTAACGTTCTGTAAAGGATTTTGGGCATACAGTACAGTGATGACGAGGACGGTTTTCCTGATGTATGAGAACGTGATGGTTGTACGTTTTGCGAGACTTGAATGACTGATTGCAAATGCTACAAATGACTGGATTCTCCTCCGCCTCGTGCCGGAGACGATGATTGTATAGCATATTATCGAGGGAGAAACGTTCACCACATTTTTCGCATTGGAACTTTTTTTTATCCCAATGCATACGCATATGTCGTAATGTGTTGACGGGCCGGGAGAATCGTTTAGGGCAGTAGCGACACTCATGTTCGGTTTTTCCCTCATGGATATTCATGTGCAATTCAAGATATTCCTCGTCTTTTCGCGATACACCACAAACTTTACATGTAAAATGTTTCCCGTTATGACTTTCGTTCATATGACTTTGAAGTAAAAATCTGGTGGTAAAAATCAGTCCACATACAGAACAATCCAGACGGCTGCGTTTACGATCACTCGTGCTTATATCAGTTGAAACAATGTTGTCTTGTCCGCTACTGTTACTGAATCCTATTGAATCTTCCACAACCTCTTCTTCGATAACATCATCTTCATCTACTTCGATCAGCTCTTCTTTAGTATCGAGATTAGGATTGAAGGCATCTTCAAGATTTGGATCATCTTCAAACTCCAGTTCAATTTCAATCGGCTCATCATTATCTTGCTGTATTGCTGGCTCGCTTTTTTCAATCAGCGCATTTTGTAACTGGTTCGTCAATCGCCTTTGTGAAGTCAATAGATTCAACATTAATTGGTCATAACTTGAGAGATCTTTAAAACAATCAGCACACACATATGTATCATTTTGAAAGATTAATTTATATTTAATACAATTCGCCAAATGTTGAAGAACGACGTGTAAAGGCTTCAGTGAGCAGGGAACAACAGTCGACTGTACGTCATAAAAGTCCACATTATCGTTGACGGTGTTGCCCGTACAAAGAAAACATATCACTGACTCCATAGACGAAATTTCAAATTTCAATTCCAATGATAGGCTCTAATATCATCAAATTCTCTGATACTAAATTAAATCGAATTTCGGTAAATGATTTTCACTTCACTATTTATTGGAGAAGAAAAAATGTGCCAATGTGGCCAACTGCTAAAGAAAAGGTGTATTTTAGTCGAAATCACCATCTAGTTTTGCGCAACTAGATGGCGGCCATTTATATACGCTGTACCGAATGATTCGGGAAGACCACTGCCATTATTTCTTGTATTGATTATTAAACAAGTCTCAATAAAAAATAAATTAAATTAATAAAACTGATAGAGGATGTTTATTAATCACATTAGACCCCGTACCTACCATATTATTAAAAAGAAAATAATTTACCATGATTTAATGGAAAGAGATTGTTCATTATTCCTAATATATATTGCATCTGCCTATACATTGGGCTACTTTTAAACCATTTCCGAATTAAAAAATGTCCTCCTCAATGCCATCATTGCGGAGCTTCTATGTATAGTCTTACAATAAAACTCATTCCTAAAACAAATTATTTTATATCCATACCGTCATCCTATCTCAACGAGATCCAGTTCTTATTGATTTCAAACGTTAAATTTTGTTCCATCGACATGCTCAAGCGTTGAATTTCGAAATTACATGATTTCCGTACAAAGACGAAACATGTGAATACACCTAGTCAAATTAATGTCCAACAATCAACAATGTAAAGTCAAAAGCGTTGACTTGGGGTTGTTGTATGGAAGGCATGGCGGTTCAATCATTTCCATTTTAATGTGCGGCCGGTCTGAACGCTGCTGTTTTGGGTAATTTTCGTTTTTTTACGCAACAGTTGGCATTACTGCTTATGCCATATGACAATGACATATGAACAATTGAGGAACCTGGGAAGATCCAACAGAAGTAGTTTCCGAAAGACGCCACAACCACTACCGTATCGTGAAGAAGTAAAGTATGGGAGAATGCGCGTTTTGAGAAAAACATGGTCTTAAATTTACTTTACCGACATTGCTCCGATTTGTCTTATATTTGCACCTCACTGTAAACTTTCGATTTCAAGAAGAAGATTCTCCAAGTCCAAACTTTCCGAGTTACGGGCCCCGAAACTCCGGAGATACAACTCTACGTCGGATCAGCACAAAATGGATATCATTTGAAAGCGTGTCGAAATACCTTCCATTTACCCATGCCGAGGCGGCATCAAATATATTTTTTTTTTTGTTATATTTGTCAATGGGTTAATGGTCCAATTGTGGTACCATATTAAAGCTAAAGGTCTTGGCTTTAATGTTATAACAAATACATATAAGTCATATCTTGAGCTTGGACCACTTTCCCATAAAACCAATAGAAAAAAATTAAATTTGATGTCGCCTCGGCATGGGTTAATGAATACGCCTGAAAATATATTTCGAAAGATATATCCGATCCGACGTAGAACACAGGATTTAGGACTTATTATATCCGCGGACTTTCGGGGTCCGTAACTAACAATCGGAGCCAAATTGGACCCCTAATCGCTCCCCTTCAGGTACATTCCATACATATGTACCATCCCACACACTTTAGAAATCGTATAATAGTATTGCTACTCCCAATCCGATCTTACCCACATTCCGTATTTTATAAAGATATTACTGGACAAAAACTTGGAAGCCTGGCCACGCCTCTTCTGGTACCTCCCATACAAATGTAGCATTCCACCAACTTTAGAGATCGTGTAATAATATCAATACGATCAGCGCGATCTTTCCTATATTCTGTACTTAGTAACTGGACAAAGTTATGTTTTTACTAAGGTGAGGGTATATAAACGTCGGTTTACCCGACAAAACCTTTCTCACTGGTTTTATTATCCCAACATCAAAAATGTGTTCTTTCAGCTTAAAAAAAGTAAATATACAGTTTTTTCTGTGAAATTCTACACGAAATGTCACCATTTGTATGTCAGCGCCATCACTTGTTGTCGTCGTGTATATCAATTCAATCCCAACTTGGTATTTTGAATCAACGTGACGACTACGTCGACTGTTTATCGATAATTTGCATAAATAAATTGTCATCTTTAGTTTATTTAGATTGGTGTTTTTGTGGTGCAATGTTTTTTATTTCTAATTCTGATTCCTATTTAAGTGATAAAGAAAATAAACAAAATCAAATACATATAACAAAGATGAGTACGAAGACACGAGGCAGACACCTTCAATTTACTAATTAAAAGTGATTCGCAAAATTAGACAGATTTTCATGGACGAGTACATTTTTTATTTCTTTAAAAGGTTTGAGAGTTTTGAACGCAGACTTTATGTATGTGCTAAACACAATAACATCTTCACTAAAAGCCGGAATCAGATCAACATTCATTCCGAAAACATCTTAATTTCGGCAGCATTGAGATTTTAGCCCAGGGATTTACCAGCTGATTAATGGAAACGACTTTAATTTGGGACTGACCTGCTAGTTCTCTCTCAGAAACTGAGACTCTGGATGTCTTATAAAGGACAATTGGTATTCCTTTGCAGCAGTTTCACAAACGCACCCTCCGGCGGCATGCCACAATAACTAAAGACAGAGTCATGCAAACAGCTGATTAACATTTTTTCATTTTGATTGTCAAAGTCAATGTTTAAGCTGCCATCAGACGATATGTTTTTTTTTCATATGTACCGTCACTTTTTGTATCCATATGTAATTCCGTAAGTATGCCAAAATTGTCATTTTAGATACGATTCATAATTTTTGCTGCATATATTTTTTCGTATGTCATAACCTATAAATGTAAACAACAGCTGACTTTTTAATGTGTATTTTTCAAAAACCGCTGTTTTGTTTATGTTTTTCTGACGAAAATAGAGCATGCTCTAATCCAAAAATTACATATGTATTTCCATATGTATTTAACATATTATTTTTCTCCACCTCATATGCTGTGTTTTTAAAATGCACCATCTCTTTGGTATGTCGTCCCGTTGTTTAAAGTTACTCCTTTAAATTTCCAACTGTTTCACACGTTTCATAGGCGCTACTTTAATTCTTCTCTATTTTAATAAAAAAAATTGTTTGAAACACTTAAAAATGTTTCATGTCGTAACCAAAAACCATGACGAGAAAATACCGCGTCGTCTCGATGCAGTATCAATGTCACATGTCATTGGCAATACCGACCATATGCATCACGTAATCGATAATCGTCAATATTGTGAACGAGAACGCAAAAAAAGAAGAGTCGACACAAGCCGACGTCCTTTGGCGTCGATGTTGACTCCCGCAATAGGACTGAATGATCGCACGGACCTAAAAAAAACTTGAAAGTTTTGTTATGAATAATGTCAACTTTCATTTGCAATTGGTCTCATCCCATTCGAATTCGGAAAGTTCGGAGAAAGTTGGTAGACTAGGTATTTTGAAGTTTGGAAAACACCTGTCGATCAGTGAAACGCTTATCAAAAAATGGTCCACGTATGATGACGCATTTGGGTAAGAAGGATTAGACAGGCGTATAACGTTCATAGAATTTCTTTGAAGCCAATTATTTAGCACTCGTCCGTTGCAGTTATACATTGTTGCTCCCCAGAGGATTTTTTTCAGAGGAAAATTTTAGTATTTTATTTAGTCCGTCATTAAAATTGGTATACTGAGTGGTCTGAAATATCGCCAATTATAATTCTAATAAATTGTATTGTATTTTTTTTATTAAAATAGCTACACCCACTCGAGAGTTATCATAAATAATATTATATCCCACGATTTGAAATCTTCTGTTACCAAGGTGGCACAAGGTATTTAAGAGGCAAATTCTTCTGCTATGATCAATTGGAGAACAGAACGTTGAAAGTCAACATTTTTATGGATCTATTGGCCATAATTGGACTTAACTTTATTGACTTTCGGGGTCCGTAACTAACAATCGGAGCCAAATTGGACCCCTAATCGCTCCCCTTCAGGAACATTCCATACATATGTACCATCCCACACACTTTAGAAATCGTATAATAGTATTGCTACTCCCAATCCGATCTTACCCACATTCCGTATTTTATAAAGATATTACTGGACAAAAACTTGGAAGCCTGGCCACGCCTCTTCTGGTACCTCCCATACAAATGTAGCATTCCACCAACTTTAGAGATCGTGTAATAATATCAATACGATCAGCGCGATCTTTCCTATATTCTGTACTTAGTAACTGGACAAAGTTATGTTTTTACTAAGGTGAGGGTATATAAACGTCGGTTTACCCGACAAAACCTTTCTCACTGGTTTTATTATCCCAACATCAAAAATGTGTTCTTTCAGCTTAAAAAAAGTAAATATACAGTTTTTTCTGTGAAATTCTACACGAAATGTCACCATTTGTATGTCAGCGCCATCACTTGTTGTCGTCGTGTATATCAATTCAATCCCAACTTGGTATTTTGAATCAACGTGACGACTACGTCGACTGTTTATCGATAATTTGCATAAATAAATTGTCATCTTTAGTTTATTTAGATTGGTGTTTTTGTGGTGCAATGTTTTTTATTTCTAATTCTGATTCCTATTTAAGTGATAAAGAAAATAAACAAAATCAAATACATATAACAAAGATGAGTACGAAGACACGAGGCAGACACCTTCAATTTACTAATTAAAAGTGATTCGCAAAATTAGACAGATTTTCATGGACGAGTACATTTTTTATTTCTTTAAAAGGTTTGAGAGTTTTGAACGCAGACTTTATGTATGTGCTAAACACAATAACATCTTCACTAAAAGCCGGAATCAGATCAACATTCATTCCGAAAACATCTTAATTTCGGCAGCATTGAGATTTTAGCCCAGGGATTTACCAGCTGATTAATGGAAACGACTTTAATTTGGGACTGACCTGCTAGTTCTCTCTCAGAAACTGAGACTCTGGATGTCTTATAAAGGACAATTGGTATTCCTTTGCAGCAGTTTCACAAACGCACCCTCCGGCGGCATGCCACAATAACTAAAGACAGAGTCATGCAAACAGCTGATTAACATTTTTTCATTTTGATTGTCAAAGTCAATGTTTAAGCTGCCATCAGACGATATGTTTTTTTTTCATATGTACCGTCACTTTTTGTATCCATATGTAATTCCGTAAGTATGCCAAAATTGTCATTTTAGATACGATTCATAATTTTTGCTGCATATATTTTTTCGTATGTCATAACCTATAAATGTAAACAACAGCTGACTTTTTAATGTGTATTTTTCAAAAACCGCTGTTTTGTTTATGTTTTTCTGACGAAAATAGAGCATGCTCTAATCCAAAAATTACATATGTATTTCCATATGTATTTAACATATTATTTTTCTCCACCTCATATGCTGTGTTTTTAAAATGCACCATCTCTTTGGTATGTCGTCCCGTTGTTTAAAGTTACTCCTTTAAATTTCCAACTGTTTCACACGTTTCATAGGCGCTACTTTAATTCTTCTCTATTTTAATAAAAAAAATTGTTTGAAACACTTAAAAATGTTTCATGTCGTAACCAAAAACCATGACGAGAAAATACCGCGTCGTCTCGATGCAGTATCAATGTCACATGTCATTGGCAATACCGACCATATGCATCACGTAATCGATAATCGTCAATATTGTGAACGAGAACGCAAAAAAAGAAGAGTCGACACAAGCCGACGTCCTTTGGCGTCGATGTTGACTCCCGCAATAGGACTGAATGATCGCACGGACCTAAAAAAAACTTGAAAGTTTTGTTATGAATAATGTCAACTTTCATTTGCAATTGGTCTCATCCCATTCGAATTCGGAAAGTTCGGAGAAAGTTGGTAGACTAGGTATTTTGAAGTTTGGAAAACACCTGTCGATCAGTGAAACGCTTATCAAAAAATGGTCCACGTATGATGACGCATTTGGGTAAGAAGGATTAGACATCACAGGCGTATAACGTTCATAGAATTTCTTTGAAGCCAATTATTTAGCACTCGTCCGTTGCAGTTATACATTGTTGCTCCCCAGAGGATTTTTTTCAGAGGAAAATTTTAGTATTTTATTTAGTCCGTCATTAAAATTGGTATACTGAGTGGTCTGAAATATCGCCAATTATAATTCTAATAAATTGTATTGTATTTTTTTTATTAAAATAGCTACACCCACTCGAGAGTTATCATAAATAATATTATATCCCACGATTTGAAATCTTCTGTTACCAAGGTGGCACAAGGTATTTAAGAGGCAAATTCTTCTGCTATGATCAATTGGAGAACAGAACGTTGAAAGTCAACATTTTTATGGATCTATTGGCCATAATTGGACTTAACTTTATTGAGAAGACACAAGATGTATGCTTCATTTCTTTGGGTGTGAAAGAATATGCATTCACTGTTTTTTCACGAAGCTGCTTCAGCATTTCACCTTGGACTGATACATCGGTAAAGTATAACATGCATTTATGCTTATTTACGTTTTAAATTTTGAAATGTACCTTGGGAGACTTTGCTGATCCTGTTGATGTACAATGTATGATCGAATATTGTAAATTCAGTATAAATGGAGTTTTATTTCGTGTATTTACGTTAATGCAGTTTGGAAGGAGATAATGCACAAGGTAATTTGTGTAAGTCTGCTAATGCGCACTAACGCTGTCATCTGTTTAGGTTATATTCGGCGCACACTCTATTTTACTGTACTGTTGCGAGAAGTTACTCTTGCGACAATATCAAATAAACATGCGTGCACATGTATATCCTCAGTTTTTTAAAACTGATTAAAGATGTTTTTCTTTTGTTTCGAAGAGAATATGTGTTTTCCACTGCCAACAAATTAATTGTACGTGTAATGGCATTTTTTTGCACAAATACTCGGCATGTCTATTCGCTCACGCAGTCGAGACACGAACCGGAGCCTGTAGCATGCGAAAGTTGTCATCTCTGCAATCTGACAGCTGTCATTTTTCTTTTCAGCTGCTGAAGTGCAGCTAACTTCAGGTTTCTTTCTTTTTGACGTGCTCTTTTAGAAAAAGTGGTGTGTATTTATTTAAAAAATCATAAAAAATTGTGAACATCTTTCGATAAAAGTGTATACGGTGTGCAAAAGATGTAGAATAAATATCTGAAATAAATCGTGATGGAGTGATTTGGAAAGAAAACATACGATAATGTTAAAATGCCAATTTGTTGACATTTGGATACTACTACTACTTCTGTGCACCAATGTACCGAGTTTCGAGACGTTCACAGGATTGATGTGTAGTTGGATTAATAAATTTATTGTGTTTGAATTACAGCTCAAATATGACCATTCGTCCAGCATATAGGCCTAAAATTATTAAGAAGCGCACTAAGCACTTCATCCGCCATCAATCGGATCGTTATGCCAAGTTGTCGGTGAGTAAACAAATTCAGATTTAATTCCATGACGACTTCGGTAACCAAATGATGTTCTTTTTTTATTCATTAGCACAAATGGCGCAAACCAAAAGGTATCGACAACAGAGTACGTCGTCGCTTCAAGGGTCAATACTTGATGCCCAACATTGGTTATGGTTCCAACAAGCGTACCCTCCATATGCTCCCAACCGGCTTCAAGAAGTTCCTGGTTCACAATGTTAAGGAACTAGAAGTTTTGATGATGCAAAACCGTGTTTACTGCGGTGAGATCGCTCATGGTGTTTCATCCAAAAAGCGCAAGGAAATCGTTGAGCGTGCCAAGCAATTGTCCATCCGTTTGACAAATCCCAATGGTCGTGTTCGTTCACAAGAAAATGAATAAACATGTTAAGTTTATTACAATATTTTTTTTTTTACTTTATTCAAAAAAAGAACTGAATGAAAAAGTTAGATTGTGTGTTTTTGTGGTCGATTTATTGACATAATGGATTCCAGTAAACATTAAACATTCTCGCAGTACAATAATTAAACATTTTTTGTTTCGTCTAAGAAAATTGTTAGTGCTCGTTCGTTCGAAACTGTGAAATTATAAATGTTATTGAAGTATGTAAACCTACCAGCCGGTAGTATGTTGTCTGCAAGATAATACTGTTCGATTGAGAATTTCTAAATAACTTGGATTGTTACAAATATCATTGCTCTGCGTTTCTAGAACCTAAATACTTCGCTTAAAAATAATATGAAATAGATTATTTTTAAATTAGAGGCATAGCTCCGGTGATAAAAGCTAATTTCGAATTCTAACTCGCAGATATCGGACAGTCTTGGTGTAGTACCTGCTACTATAATACACTCAGATTCGCATTTTGAATTGAGATATGTTCCACTTTCGTTTCTTCATACAAGACTAGGTGAAATTCCATCAAAATCGGTTGGGTTCGAAGATGTTTCTAATTTTATTGATTTAACAAAACATTCTCGGGGTGGCATTCTGGAGATCCTTTCGGATATCTCCGATTCATTAACACATGCCGAGGCACATGAAATTATTTTTTTTTTATCGTCACTAGAAATCCAAAATGACTCAACAAGCATTTTCATAACTTTACAGTAGAAGCCAAATACTGTTGTAAAATCTAAACATTCTTCTTATTACGTCGTTTAGGAATTAGCCTATAAAATTGTAAATTTTAGAAAGTGAAGTGTAGAATTTTGCAGTCATGTATTTTAGGCAATTTTACAAGAATCAAACAAAAAGAAAAAAACGGTTAAATTTTAGTGGTATTTTCTTGCAATGACGTTTTTTTAGGTAATTATTATTATAATGAAACAGGTTTTGGCATATACTGAAAATTTTCTAATTTTGAGTTACCTTTTGTAACTACATAATTGATAATTTTTGGTAAATTGACCTCTGTATCAAGTCGTTTCATTTGAAACAAACTAACTAGAAATGGTTGGTAAAATTAATGACGTAGGAAATATAACATATTACAGACAGATGTTAAATTTTTTCAAAACTACTTTGGCCGTTGTCCACGTAGTCGGTTATCGATAACTATTTTGTTCGCCTACTTTTTAGGCAATTTAATAAGGTTCAATCTACTGTTATAAGACGGAAGATCATAACCTAAAGTCCTGTGAAGATTTCTCATCAAAACAGTAAAAATTGTTTCTGTACAGACTCATTTTTATTAATCCCATATTCCACAATTGACCTGTATACTTTGGCCCAACGTTTCATAAAAGAAAGCACACGATAAGATGTTCGACTGTTAGTGCCGTAGGGGGGTAGAGCAGCAAGCGGGGTAACAAAACATTCACGGACTGGAAATTTGTGGGGGGGGTTGGGTATTTGGTTTTTCAAAAAAAATTGACATAGTCAATTCTTTATTGTTTTACGAAAGAAGAATACACAGAAACAAGCACCCGTGTATTATCGTGTAAATTTTCGAAAGAAAATGTGAAAATAAACTGGGGAAAATTCAACGGCACATAAAAAAAATAAAAGTAATTTGTTACCGAATATATGCATTCAGTTATCTGTTATCTATAAAATAGAAAACCAATTTGTTTTCTTCTATTTTTTCGAACCAATTTGAGAAACTTGTGGAAGAGTTGGAGAAGAATGTTACACTTGCAAGAGGATTTCGAAGGCGATCTGTTATTTTAAACAAAAACGGAACTGCAAAACCAAATTGTTAAATTATTTTGGTAAACAAATCAGAATGTAATGCCATCGGTGAGAAGGATTCAAATTGTCGTATCTAAGGCATCCAAAGTCTTGAACAGGATCCAGGAAACGGTACGATCCCTGAAACAAAATTCTCAATGTTCAAAATGAATGTCGCTTTTCAATTTAGGTGTTATTCCTTCCAACACATAACAACACATATTGATTCTGCCCCTCGATTTTCAATTAAAAAAATACTAAACAAATTGTCGATAGACAGTCAACGACGTCGCATATTGATTCAAAATACCATATTGGGTTTGAATGATATTGCCTCAAAAACGACGTCTTCATACTATTCGATTAGAATAGTGTAGATACCAGTGTGATCTATGAATGTTTATGACCCCAAAATCGTTCAAAACACCACGCAACACAAAAAAATGTGTGTGAAATTGTTTTTGTATTTTTATACATTTTCTTATCAAAGATTTGTAAAGTTATTTGAATTTTTTCTAAATACGGGGGTAACTGTATAATCGGATACAGTCGGACGTATAGTTTGGCAAAAATATACAACCCAAACTGACGAAACAGAATTTCTGTTTGTTATTATTTGTTTGTTATTTTCATGTAATTTGAAAGAAATACATTGATTTCTTGCTCCAGAGTCAGTTCCTCAGGTTCTAGGAAGAAATTGGCTAATTTTAAAAATTCCTCAATGACGGAAGGTTTTTGTTGGTGTTTGGATTGATGAACAGAAGGTGACTGAAACAGGCTGGCTAATGTTTTTCCTGCAGATACCATTGACATACCGACTGCTCTGTTTACGTTGGTTCTAGCAACAGATCTCTCTTCAAGGGCTTTTGTAATTTTTTTGTGCCGAGCGGCGACATATTTCTTATAGGAGGGACAACCTCTCCAGTTAGCTGGATGCCCTGTCTCTTCGCAGTTAATGCAGTACGGGTCTGAGACGTTAGTGCGAATACGTAAGCATTCGCCGGGTGCGTGCTCTTGATCACATTTAACACATTTGTAGGCAGAGTTACAGTTTCGTGAAATGTGACCCCAACGTTGACATCTTCGGCATTGAATGTCACCTTCTTTTCTTTTGGGTTTCTCCCAGGAAATTACCTGGTAGTGTAGTCCACGAATGTGGGATACATCACCAATATTTTTCCCCGGTAGCAGTGTTACCAAAAACAGCCCAGTGTCCGTACCATTTTTAATTGAAGTTGGTGTTTTAAATTTTGTTACGTGCGCAATGGTATCTGGAATTGTTTTGTCCAGTTCAGATTTTATTTCATCTATATCCGACTCAGGATATAGACCACGTAAGACCAAAGAAATTTGTTTTTGTTCCTTTGGAGTGAAGGAATACGAATTTATATTTTTTGCGCGCAGTATAGCCATCATTGAGGCATGAACAGTGGGATCTTCAAAGTAAAGCTTACTTTTATTTTTGTTAATATTAATTACCTTGAATGAAAATTCAGGGATCGTGATTTTTAATGTGTCTACCAGTGTTTTAATGTTGACGTTGTATATAAAAATTGGCGGGCACCATTTTGTTTTGGGAATGGCTGCCTCTTTGCTGCGCGGGGCTTGCGTTTTTACGGGTTGTGGACACTCAATATTGATGTCTGCCAGGACTCCAAGAATTCCATATTTGTTCGGATCATTGGGGTTGTGATTCGCCAATTTTTGGGACAATTCGGATATATCAATATTTATTGGGGATAACGCACTCTCCATTCGTTGTCTTTTGCGTTCATTAATTTTATTTGTTGTATCTGCCGCTTTTGTTGTACTTTGTACTGATGCAGACAGTGGTGGTTTTTGGGAAGTTGTCGCTTCCACCTCAACGACATCGCAATCCATGTCGGGGGCAAAGAACCAGGCATCTTGGTTGCAATATACTGCAATTTAGATGCCCGAAGTATTGTCAAAATTTAATTAAATTTAAAAAATTAGAATTTTTTTTTCGCGGTATATAAAGTAGGGATGTAACGAATGTGTGTTTAGCGAAAGCGAATGCGAAAGCGAATAGTAAAAATTTTTTTAGCGAATGCGGATGCGAAAGGTAAAAATTTTTTTTAGCGAATGCGAAAGCCAATAGTAAAAATTACTTTTAGCTAATGTAAATATTACAAGGAATCGTTTAACGAATGCGAAAATCTTTGGGAATGTCAGAGTCAATTATGCAGTACTTATTTCCAGTAATATTTATTTCAAAGTAACAAAAATTTATTTCAAAGTAACAAAAATTTAATTCAATTCACAGAAAAGTCTCATGGTAAAATATATTAAAGTTAACTTCAAAGTTGAACATTCCATATTTGGGTACATAAGGAATAAATTCTTGGCAAACCTTATAATTTCAGATTGAGTTCAGTTTCTAGAGGAGTCTAATATCCAATCAATAAATTTTCAGTTAGCAATAAGTATTTAAAAACATGAAATCCTGCATTTGTAATATCCAACTCCGGCATTAAGACTTCATAAAACTTATATACTTTATTAAAATCAGTAGTCAAATTTCAATAGAGCCAAGTTATATTTAACGAAAATAAGTTTCGCAGCCTTTTCACATTTTAGTTTGGTTCTGAGTGAATTATAAATCAGGCCGGCTCCACTGAATAATTGTTCGCTTGGAACACTTCCTGGTGGTGTAGATAAAAACTGCATGACTAAAGGAACTAAGTTTGTGAACTTAGAGCTATTTTCTTTCCACCACAACAGGGGGTCCTCCGAAATATTTATTTTGTTCTCTTTATTGTAGTTTGCTATTATTTCATTTGAATGACGAAGGGTCAATGAGGTCTCTTCAACGTCGTCTTCAGTATCACTAACATTTGTATCTATAAAGTTTTGAATGGATTGTTGTATTTGCGATTGCCAGATTGGAAAACTAATAGTTTAAATGAATTGGCCTAAATGTGTCCGCGAATGCGAATGTGGAAATAGTTTTTTTGCGAATGCGAATGCGAGAGCGAATAATAAAATAATGTTTTTTGCGAGTGCGAATGCGGTTGCGAATGTCAAAAATGAAGCGAATAATTCGCATTCGCATATGCGAATGCGAATTTCGTTACAACCCTAATATAAAGTACGTCTACTTATCTCCAGTGTTGCCACTCGACCCCGCTTAAAAGCAAATGACTGGACATTACCGGCGATGCGAAAGATTTCATGTCCCTGTATCTCACATTAGCCGCCGACGAACAGAATAAGCGAGTCGTCGGCGACACCTTTTTATGGACTCGTTTCTCTGTCTAGGAACTATAAACAATAAATTTGGAAAATCAGATCAGAAAATCAGCAATGGAAGTATTCGTTCGATGTTTTTTGTGTCGCAAGAAGCGCTCAGCTGAAAACCTTCATAAAAGTATTGACAGTAGTATGTGTCCTGCATCGAAGAAGAGCGTGAAAACAGTGCTATTGTATTTGGCTCGTTGTGGAAAATTTGAGTTGCTAATATCGACTGATGAGAGTCTTTGCTCTCAATGTTACGTTCAAGTTGTGGACTACGATACAACTCTTATGCATCTTACACGGAAACAGAGGAATCTTACCAACTTGGTGGAAAAGGCTGTTACATCCATTGACAGTGACATAGAAGCTGAGTGCATTCAGGAGATGTCTCATATGGATGAATTTAACGACGAGCACTTTTTTGATGATGCTCATGTAAGCGATCGAGAAATTGACGAAACAATACTTGAGGTAATAGGAGGAAAAAATGCTAGGAAGAGAAAATCACTCAATGACCATAGAAGACTACCCCCACAAGAAATGGGTACTGAGTCCCTAGATTCGGATGATTGTACTGTCGGAGAACAATTAGCAGAATCTGAGACCATACAGTGTAACCTTTGCGCGATGAGGTTCAAAAATCGGACTCACCACCAGAAGCATGTTGTACAAGTTCATAAAAAGTTCAGCTGCAAAATTTGCTCTTTTAGTCACAGGAACGAAGATTATGTTATGTTGCACATGAATATACACGAAGGCAAAAGTGAGAATCAATGTCGATTCTGTAATAAAGAGTTTACCACAAAAATAAGCACCATAAGGCATATGGAAGTTCACATGGACACAAAGAAATACCAGTGCGATAAGTGTGGATTATGTTTTTCTCAGACTACCGTTTTGTATAATCACAAGCTGCAGCATGAAGCCGAGGAGAAGCCTTTACGCTGTGAAATATGCAATCAGATCTTCAAGACCAAGCGGACGTTTAGACATCACATGGTCACACACCGAGCTGACAGGCCACGCTACAGTTGCGAGTTTTGCGGAAAGACATTCACTGAGAAGTACACACTAAAGGTACATAAACGTACGCATCCTGAAGCTGGCATACCAACAGCTGAGTCTGCACAAAACCAATACAATCAACAAGATCAGCAATATCAAGTTCAACAGCCGTCTTACAACCATTCTCAATTGGATTGTTCCCAATCATCTACAACCCAACAAATATCTGCTTCAACTAGCCAAGCAAATGGTCCAAAGTTTTTTTGCATCATTTGTGATCAACAATTCATTAGCAAAGATAATCTCAATAAGCACATGGAAAAGGAGCATGATGTTATATTGAAATCGTTGAGTATTGCAAATTTCACCCAATATGAAGTTGTTTCGAATGATTCGCGTAAACCATGTCATATTTGTGGACAAATATTTAGCGCGCAACATAATTTGGAATATCACTTGATACATGTACATGAAGTTGGATTGAAGTAATCTTTTTAACTAGCTGAGAAATCGGAGAAATTTGAATTACTTAAATTATCAATTTCACTTCAGATTTTGTCATGGGTTTCAAATCGAAATTTTTTTTTCGATTTCCTTTTTCTGGAGAAGCTAAAAACGTTTTGGTTTTTTAAAATTTTTCGATTTGGGTTTCTGTGACATGTCTGATAATTTAATTTAATTGAGAAAATACACAAATATAAATGCTACTGTTATCCAATGGTCAAGCTAAATAAGCGTAACTATAGTGCATTATATGCAACTATTTTAAGTTTTAGTAATTGTATGGTGAAATTAAATAAAAGCGTATTCTGCTTTGAGTGAGGCGTTCATACAATTGTCTTTTCTATTTCAACTTAAGGCAACGAACTTAAAACGTGGGTTTAGAAACAAATCCATAACGACTGAAAATTAAAAATGAATTATGAAGTTGTTGCATTAAAAGATGAAAATCAATTACTTTACAATATACCCATTGAATTTCCTTGATTTTGTAGTCTCCTTGGTTCACTTACCTTGCGTGCAATCAAAACAAACACATAGCAAGAAACTTTTTGTATTAAAAAATGATATTAAAACTTTTCACTGTTATTTTCAGGAGATAACTTTGTTATCATTTTATCCTTTCTTTCTACAAATGCAAGATTGTGTAAGATGGGATACCTCTAATATGTAATACATAACTATGCTATGAGTACAGTGTACTCTCTCATAAGCGGACACCTAAGGGACTGAGAATTTTGTCCGCATATGAGAGAAGTTCACAAGAGGACTGAAGCGGAATGGTACTGAAAAAAGTGTTCGGTTATGAGAGGTGTCCGCAAGGAGAGAGTACACTGAATACATAAATAATTATGCAAAATGGTTCCAGTTTGGTCTTTAATGGAGTGTTTAGGGAAATACGTGTACAAATTTTAGGGGCTCATATTTACTATATTTTTAAACACAAAAATCTAAATTCAATTATTACTGAAAAATGTGGTTGATCTAATTTGATTAGGAGAACTTATTAACTGGACAGTGATCCAGTAATGAATTGCAATTTAATCTTATGGTTCGTGATGGCATTACTCATGTAAGAAGGCCGACAGAAAAAGACTTCGATACTGTACCTGTTTGATCGTGCTGGTAGTTGTGATGATATTAGAAAATCTGGATTTTGTTGTTGTCCAATCAATGTTGATGCCATATATACGTTTTCCTTAAACTAGGTTCAAAAAATGTACATTGACGCACAATGCTCTAATTTTGTGGCCTCTTCAATGCTTTAATAATCTTTTCAAATACCCGATGGGGTAATATAAGTTTCGCGTAATTGAGGAATACTTTTTTAAATTCGCATTTCGAATCTGCGTCAATTTCTTAGTGATTAATTTTGACCACCCGCCCAATTAAAACGGGATATATCCGACTACATTATTTTTATTACCTTCATAAATTTCAGTTGCCTTATGCAGTATTTAATGTTCATGGCTGACATTAACAATGCAACTATGCTTTTGCGTAAGCCATCCGCGAATTCGTAAATAATTCCAAAACACATTTTATATATTGATGTTATTTCTACATTGTTATGTATTTAGCAAAAATTAATTTTAAACTTATAATATTAGAAAAATCATAATTTATATTAGAGTATCCATAACTACGTCGTGTACATTTTGCATGTGGTCGTTGAATAAATCTCTCATTAAGAATATGTCCTGGCATATGACACAGGTAAACAATACCTGATCGTTTTCATCCATTGCCTTTAGTTTTTTCTTTGGACATTCTTCCTTGACTTCGTCTTTGTGGTGTGATTGGATATGCACTTTAAGTGTGTATTTGTCGACGAATATTTTGCCACAGCTTTCGCAATTATAACGTGGTCGGTCGTCTTGATGCGTAACCATATGACGTTTGTATGTTCTTTTAGTTTTAAACGTTTGACTACAAATTGGACATATGAGGGGATTGTCTTCAGCTTCATGTTGTAGTCGATGGTTAAAGAAAACCGTGGATTGTGAAAAGAACATACCACAACGTTCGCATTGATGTTTTTTCTTGTCGAAGTGGATTTCCATATGACGAATTACATTTGCTCGGCGAGCATACTTCTTGTCACAGAAACTGCACTCGGTTTCCGTTTTACCATTATGTATGTTCATGTGCAAAACCAAATACTCTTCATTTTTCACCTGGATTCCGCATTCATTGCACGTGACCCTAGTTTTGTGATCACTATCCAAATGGTAATTTAGAGCTTTTTTATTTGCTACCTTCAAATTGCAGACTGGGCATATGTAGTTTCTTTCATTGTTGGTATCATCATCGTCATCATCGTCATCCTCCTCCAAATCCACCTCTATTAAATCACAATCCCTTTCCAGAATCTCAGATTCGATAATATCATCGCTATGGTTACTATCATAGTCCCTATCGACATCGTCCTCCGCTTCAAAACCATCGCTTTCGTATTTGACGTTTTCATCCAAGATGGTAGAGTTAATGCTATTGCTCATATCAATAGATGTTGGTTCGGCCTTGTTGCCTTTTATGCGCGCATTTATTTTTGCAGTAAGCCGTTTTTGTACTTGCAACAACTCCACCACGAAACAATCGTAATGCACAAGCTCATTGTAGCAAGTCTTACATACTTTAGCTCTGGCTGGTACATTGAATGTAACTTTGATAACTCGAGAAATGTGACGAATTATATCCAAAATAGTTTTTTGGGACTTGGGAGCCTTTGCTTTATAGACTTCATCGTTGTACAAATAACGATAATTAGATTCTCGGCATATGTGACAGATCGGACGACTCATCTTACAAACATATATTTTCCTCAAAACAAAGCCACTTGTAAACACTTTTGGTTGGAAAAAAAATATGAATTCTCCGATATCAACTATAACTTAATTTTTTACGCCTCCCAAACACAGCAATCGAATAGCGTTGGGAAAAATTAATTATTTGGGTACCTGGTAATCAATACCAACTGGTTTTATGGGTACTCAAACGGTACCCAATTTATTTGGAATAGAGTTTGAAGCCGATATGAGATTAATCACCACGCGGCTGTTAGGACGTTTCAACAAAAATATGAATTCCCCGATATAAACTATAACTTAATTTTTTACGCCTCTCAAATACAGCAATCGAATGGCGTTGGGAAAAAATTAATTATTTGGGTACCTGGTAATCAATACCAACTGGTTTTATGGGTACTCAAAAGGTACCCAATCTATTTGGAATAGAGTTTGAAGCCGATATGTGATTAATTACAACGCGGCTGTTTCAGTGACGTTTCAACAAAAATATGAATTCCCCGATATAAACTATAACTTAATTTTTTACGCCTCTCAAATACAGCAATCGAATGGCGTTGGGAAAAAATTAATTATTTGGGTACCTGGTAATCAATACCAACTGGTTTTATGGGTACTCAAAAGGTACCCAATCTATTTGGAATAGAGTTTGAAGCCGATATGAGATTAATTCCAACGCGGCTGTTTCAGCGGCGGCGACGTGAACTTCATGACGTTTTAACCAACGACTTTTCAATGTCTTTTGATAGGATAATTCACCATCTGAAAATTGATTAAATTACTGTTCCTCTAAGGCAGTGGTTCTTAACCTTTTTGGATCGCGACCCAAAGAACGAATATATTTGAAGTACGCGACCCTAATCTAATTTTTTATTTTATTTTCCAGTGACTGGTACTAAAATGATATATTATGTAATTTTATAGGATGTAGTTGTAAAATTAGAAATAAACTTTATTTAAATACTCTGTATTAAAATCAGACAATTCAGTATTAAAACAGTTAAAAAATTTACAGCAAAATAATTAGTGACTACCCTGGTGTTGTATTTTTGAGGATAGATCATGTATACGTGGAGTTATGTTTATAGAAAGTGCACACCGCATGTCATGCTGAGGATCCAACCTACTCCTGTACTTATTCTTCATAACAGCAAGGCATGAAAATCCTGCTTCACATAAATAAGTAGTTGGGAAAGGTAGCAGGGCTTTTTCAGCTTCATTGCTCAAAACAGGCTTCCCAGATAATTGTGCCCCAAATTTTGTGAGACTCGTTCTGGCAAATCTCTCTTTTAAAACTGAATCACCTTGCATTTCGAGCAATTCTTCTTGTAATCCAGCTGAATCGTTTTCAACGCCCATTACATCTACTTCAAATGGATTTCTTACCCAACTGTATTTCACGATATGGACATTTTGTGGAATATATCTTTCCATTTCGTTTTCAAGTTTTGTCAAATGTTCTAAAAAAAAGGCATGGTCTCCACGAAAATACGGTTGCCATTAAGATTAAGATCTTCCAAAAACAAGTTTAATGTTGGAAACGCTGCCAATTGACATTGACCAATTTTATTTTGCCAAAGTTTTCTTTTGTTTTTAAAAACAGTAATTTTTCATAAATGTCTACTACAGTGCGATTTTGTGTTACTCATTGATTGTTGCTACTTGTATTTGTTTTTTGAAAAACACTTTAAGTGTACTCTAAAGAGGAATTTTGTTAATATCTGGTATGGATGTGTGTGCAGTGTTGCCATTTTTTTGCTGAGCAAAAGCACCAAAATTTATCGAAAAACGCGTAAAAGCACACATATTTTTTTCAGAAATACTTTTTGCGTTTTTTTTATCTGGAAATATTCGCAATTAAAAACGTGAAGTTTTACCACTTCTTTAAAGTCGTTTGGGGGATTTCCGCGACCCAATCCAATACCTCTCGCGACCCGAGGTTAAGAACCACTGCTCTAAGGTATTATATAAAAAAACGGAATATAACGTGTGTGTCTGAATAATGCAATTACAAACACTGGGTTTCAAGATTCTGATTGCTGCTGTTTTATAGCTAATTTGAGCTGTATGGTTTCAAAATCACGCTTTCTAATATAGCAATAATTTTTGTAACACTTAGTTGGCAGCTAAACCGAAACTACTGTATTTCTCCAATAAATTGGTTTCTAAAAGTGTGTAAATACAAATATTTCATTTCTAACGTCATTTTTTATGTATGCTTTATTTATTATTATTGGATCTACTCCTCAGGAGCTTAACAATAAGTGTATGAATCTTTACTTTAATTCAATAATGAATCCAGGTATGGTTTTATTGCGGTTCTCTGGATCGTGTTGGCAGGAATGAAAACTTTGTAGATACAGTTTTGTTCGCATCGTGATATAGAGGCAGTGGACCTCCATAGTTATAGAATTTTCGTTGAGATGTGTTAACTATTACTAGTTTTACATGTTGATCGGAGTATTGTAAGATAGTTTCGCGACTTATTACTACATGTTCACATACTCGATGTTTGGTTTAAACATCGTGAAATAGAGGCTGAGACCTGATGCCAGTCGTTAAATGTTTTGGACTATGTAAATAATGTTCACATAATGAAGAATTTTATACCACCTTTGGTTTAAATCCTCGTGACATAGAGACGGGACCTCTATAGTCTGATATAGTCAGTTCAGAAAAGTTGGCATTTATTTCAACGGTCTTGAGGTGCTTGGTGTATTTAATATTTATCTAGCCAAAATATTTTGATGATGCTCGTATACCAGGGTGATTAATCGCAATTTTTTCGAATCTGGATTTTGCTTTGCCCCATAAACCATATTGGTTGTATTATGGTATTGTAGCTGGACCTTGTATTCGAGACTCAGTCTATAATCCCACCTCACTATCCGTCTATAGTGACCATGGCTGATAAAATTCGATCGACACCAGCTAAACTTGTCGTCGTTGACACCAGCGACATTCCATCTCGACCGATAGCACGCGCTTGGATACCCGCGTGTACCACTGATAGTGAGGAGTCGGTACTACTCCTCATTACAGGTTGGAAAATTGGAGAATGATCCGCAAGGGCCAAACCTGATTCAACATCTGGAATGGACCTGGATACTGACGCTCCCGCAGATTCCGGCGATGATATCACTCTATCATACGATTCTGAGTATCTCGGGCGTTGGTCAGCTCTTGGGAGATCCAGCGAACAGCCTCCTGGAAGACTCCGAGGAAAAGGCTGACACTACAGTAGTGCATGTGGTATCAATCAATGATCACGATACTACAGATCAATCTCCACCATGATAAAACAGCTATGAAAGCCCTACTGCTCAATCTGGAAGCAGGGTTTGTGCATTGAAGACTCCCGGGTAAAAACTATCACTATCAGCCTCTTCTAAAGACCCTGGACAGGATGATAGACGTATATAACCAGACGGATATCTGCATGGCAGCATTCCTCGATGTTGATCATGGACTCATTGAATTAATAAATGGGTTACTTACGTTAAGGTGTATAACCTCCACCCTGGGTTACAAAACCCTTACAAGAATGGAGAAAAGAGGCACCCCACTTCATTAGAATCCAGTTCACAATAATATCCTAATAGAGTTAGAAAGTACAGGCTATAGAGTTGTCGCTTCGACCTGCAGAGATGTACACCAAAATCTGATTAGGATAATCCCAACATGGGTATTCGAGAACCAACCTCGTTGTCTTCACTAGGAACCAGATAATTCCAGAAATTGAGCCCCTTACACTCGTTGGGAAGAGAATAAGACCCATAGACAGCTCAAAGTATGGATAGGATCAACAAAGCTACCGTTACCCTCTACGCATGCGAAAAGACCATAGGAAAGCGCTGGGGCCTATCCCCGAAATTGGTACACCGGATTTACACTACTGTTGTTCGTCCGATATTACTTTACGGCATTGTTGATTGGTTGTTGGTCCAGTGATTATCTATGATATGTATTACGGAGGCTGTACGTACTACCCCTCCCACGGGTCTAGAGACCATTATTCACCTGATACTGGGCAGGCAAATGGCAACAGCGTCTGCAATCCGCACAAGACAATCCTCGCACTGGTTCAACAGCACCATTGGTCGTAGAACGATTGCACGGACCCTAAAACAATCCACACGAGAAGTGGACTATTGTACCCATTTCAAGTTTTGCGAAGAAGGCAACTGGACACTGTATAATATGTAGGCACTCTACCAGATTAAGAATCGCGGCTTATGACCATTGCAGAGCTGCGGAGAAGAGGAAGATGACGATAGTGTCGAACACCTCCGGCTTTCTGTTTGAGGAAATTAAAGTTTTAGGAGCACATTACGTTTCTTCTCGGACCCCTCGCGGGAATACAGGAAATCTCCACGTTTAATAACTTACTAGGAGTATAGCCGTACAAACTGCACAGGTCTCAATAGGTTCTACATAGGGTTGCGAAACAGCATCCCGAGTCACCGTACATATACCATAAATTGTCAAAGCATTTCGGGAAAAGTATGGACAAGCAAATATGTTTTCATAAATACGTCAACATTTTATTTTTTGTATTCAAACACGTCCGGAGAATTATTTATTGAGAATAAGGCACAAAATTTAACTTATTAATACGACAAAACAGACATACAGATTGCATTACCAGTCGGCGGGCCAGTAGCAGAAATGTGTGTGCCCAGTGTACTGGCTGGGAAAAGCGCTATAATGGGAAGTCTCGGAATTGACAACATTCAACACAGCATACCATAGACCCATAGACATTTAAAAATATTGTTCATAGGCATATTCGATGCTTAAATGCATTTGTATAAATGTAATATTGTTATATAAATATTCATTTTAATTATTCTAGTTAGTAAATTTTATTACCTGGGTTTTACAAAAATTCACAACGTGCGAACTCGAATTCACCGATGAAACTACTTCTTTGTAGAAGCCAATTATATTGTTCTACAAATTTGAAAAAAAAAATTACTGCAGAAGCATGTTTTTAACTAATCTGATTGCGCTGAATTCGAATCTGGCATAAAATTAGGCTATATCGTCTTGTTTATTTTTTTTTGTCGCATTCTGCCAATACTGTAAAATAGTCAATACACTACCATTCCACAATTATTTATTTGAAAGAAGCCCACATTCATTCTATATCTTCATAATAGTAACGTTAAGCATGTCAGCGAGATCGTGTGTTACTGATGAAATCTATTTTTTCTTTGTGTGTGGTAAATATTTAGTTGCAAAAAAGGATATGTAATAAATAATAATAAAAATGCATTAGCTTCATTCGCATTTATATTTTTTTTCCACAAAATCTACGTCAGCGACGAATAACGGGAGCTCACCAAGATTTAATAAAAAGATAAAGAAATTATCAATGATTTTGGGACCAAAGCATGCTGGGAGACTATTGCTGGACTCTAAAGCGGCTATTACACAGGCGGACGAGTCTGTAGACATGTATGATGACATACCAAAAACACTATCTAATAGTGTATCGTGTACGATAGACAATATCGGTATTCAAAATGTTTTCATTTGTGTCTGTCAGTTCGCTTTGTGACGTTGATTTGCGCGGGTCGTGAAAACAATGGCGTCTTGTAATAACGTGACTTTCGGAAAAGTTTATAGAAGAATATAAAACCTTACCACAGTACCATAACAAACAATTAAAAATAGCTGCTATACTTTCCCCTTCAGTGCCTTGCTCTAGCTTCAAAAATTCTGAGTACCGTCAGTGCGATAGTATGCCCTCATACATGTCAACATGTATGTCTGTCTCAGTGATGCCAGAAGTAGGGAAAAATCCCTACATGTAGGGATTTTTCCAAAAAAAATCGGATGTGGGGGAAAACGGACAGATTTTTTATATTCCCGTGAAACGTAGGGATTTTTTATAATTTGCTAGAAAACCATGCAAAAAGAGTTATATTCAAAGAAAACAATACTCATTTTAATGGAAAATTACGTAGACCATTTATTATTTATATATAAACGATCACAGGGACAGCTAAATGAGGCGACTAATGATTTTCTTAAATTGTATTGGCGTTAGTCGTTTAAAGTTTCATCGCCGTCATCAAAAGTGACCGGCTTTAATTTTATTTGTAAACATGTAAACAATTGTTCCATTGTTCGACAGGTTGACAAATTGGAAAACAAAAATTTTGTTGAAAAAAAAAATTCTGTGGAAAAAAAAAATTTTGTTGAAAAAAAAAAATTGGAAAAAAAATTTTGTAAAAAAAAAAAATATTTGTTGAAAAAAAAATTTTTTAAAAAAAAAAAATTTGTAAAAAAAAATTTTGGTAAAAAAAAATTTGGGGAAAACACAATTTCTGTACAAAAAAAAATATTTGTTTTTTATTATTATTATTTATAGAAAATTATAGAATGCCTATTTAAATTCCTACGTACTGCGTGACAGAGTCAGTGAATCAGTGTCGAGGGTAAATATATATTAAGATTACATGATCCTGAACTATTTAAGTGTTTTTTTATTATACTTTTCAATTACATGAACCTGAACTATTTTATATTATTTTCAGTTTTTTTTTTTTTTGTTAATTCTTTTAAATAACGTGAACGTGAACTATTTTATGTTATTTTTTGTTTAATTGCTAATTTAATTTAATTTAATAAAACTTAAAATAAACAAGAAGTTAACAAAATATAATTAATGGAATTATTAGAATTTATTAAATTTTAGCTAATTGGAGAGTAGGGAAAAATGTAGGGGAAAAAATAGCTGCCGTAGGGAAAAAAAGGGATTTTTGAAATAAACGTAGGGAATTTCCAAAAAATCCTCTGGCATCACTGGTCTGTCTAATAGCCGCTTAAAACGAAATAGAATACGTGCTCCAGTCCAAAAGCTTGTTGGCTAGTGTAATCATAGACGTGCAAATACGACTTTTTTGCAAACATCATTATTATTGTTATGCTTAGAACAGCTGTTCGCCGTTTTTTATCGTGTTCACCAAGATTTGGTAAGCAATTAAAATTAGTATTTCATTTATTTATTATTGACTTGTAATTTTAAAGACTTACTGCGATTAAATATAAATTACAAAAAGTTTTTAACAATTTGAAACTACTCATTATAATTAAAGGTTATACAAATTGCTATACAATGTCGGATCCGAAATTGGAAGCTGTGCAAGACGTTGATATTGAGACCGGTATCTTTAAATATGTGCTCATGAAAGTGTACGGCAAAGTATCCGATGATGGTTTAGAGCCCAGTAAACTTATTGTAAGGGGTTATGTAGACTGCGAATATCACTGTAAGTAGTAATTTCTTAACTGACAGATATATTGTAATATTGGAAAATATTTCAGCCGACATATATGAACGTGCCAGCACTTCTTGTCAAGGTTTAGGCTTGGAAACCGAATGCTTAGGTGGTGGTCGCATAGAACACAATCCATCTGTTAAACTTATTAAAGTCTATGGATATTCACAGGTTTGATTTACATATTTTAAAATGTTGACCCTCATCCTGGAAAATTTGGTATATGTGAGATGTGTAACCCATCGAATTAGTGCTTAAGCCACCAAAGGAATTTTTTAACAAATATGAGCCATCGGTTCGACGAATTCCTCAAGCTTTTTCATTTCTGTTTCAATAACTGGTACCTCTCATACAAATGGTAGGGATGCAAACCACTTCAGTTGATTCGGTTCGTTTTTTAAAATCATTTTTAAGTACAATTGCACTTGGTTCCGTTTTGGTTCAGCATTTCAACAAACAAAAATATTCTTTTTCTACATATGGTTGTGTATAGTGTATCTTCGCTGACCCATCATTTATCTCCATTTGACAACAACAATCCCTGATCTTATTAGCATGCATTCGAGTACCATCATAGTTTTAAACAAGAACAACAATTTTAAGTTGTTTGGTTTTTGTATTGCGTTATGTTAAGAGTTTGTTCTACTCGAATGCACATTTCACGAAGGAGAAAAAAGGGTCAACGGCAAATTTCTATAACAATCGATTACAATTTTCTGGTATATCAATGACACATGCTGGAATATATTCTTTAAAAAATTAATATTCACAAAAAATTAGGGCCGAGTAAATCTTTGTACCGACGCTGATTGTTCCACAATTGCAAATTTGAAACTTAAACTAAATATGAAGACCACATCAAGTTATTGTTAACTCGAAAATCATTTAAGCGAGTAACAATTATGTTTATTTTATACCACAATAACCTTCAAGTTTGGAGAAGATAATATAATGGTTTGGGGTGGTTTTTTGTGGTATAAAGTGGAGCATATATATTGTACTAAAGGCACATTCTCAAAAAACTCTCGCTACCTCGCACGAAATGGGAAATGTCCGTCAAATTGGTGTATCGACAGTACAATGATCCGAAACATACTTTCGTGTTGAAAAGCAGTAGCTTCAGAACGGCGTTAATGTTATGACATGGCCACAATCCCTGGATCTATATCCAATCAAAAGTTTGGGGAAAATTGTAAAGGGCGGACGGCCCCACACACAAGTAACCCCAGGTTCCAAACCTGGTAATGCCATTTAACATTTTCAGCGGCTGTTTTCCACCTCGTAAATGCTGACAACTTTACGAGTCTGAGAGTAATCTCCAAGCCATGTAAAACTTCTCTATTCTATTTATTCACTAATTTTTTAATTGTTTTTCTGTATTTTTAATACTGACCCCTTTTTTATCCACTAGAAGTTAATGGACGCAATATTTTGACATTTTTCGATTTATATCTGTAAATAAGAATTATGTATGTGTCAATAAATAATACGAAGTTCATTGTTTAGCATTTGTCATTTTAAACAACACTTTTAGAAAACGTTCGTTCGACAGAAACTTGTGTGAATGAAACAGAAAAAAAAACTTCAGCAATGTTTTTTAAGTCATCATTCTGATGTTTATCCCAACTCAAGAACACGTATTTCTTTGGAGGAATTTGTTTTTCGCATCAAACCCATTTATAAGATTGAACATAATTACTTTATTTTTATTTGGGACAGATATCCAAATGGGTTTACAAATGTCATACAAATATAATTTGGGAGTTTAAACTACTTTGTTGTTTATTAAAAAAAAAAAATTGGTGCCGTATTGCGTAGATTCATTTAATATTTAGATAAGAGGAACTTTTTGGAAAAAAAACCTTTGTAAAGCTTATTTAATTAGTTAGAAGTACTTCATTTTCACAGATATAATTCGGAGAAGATATACTTTCATTACGATTATGAATTGTGGTTTTGAAGCTTCAGCAAACCCACAAAATCTTCTGTTCTATTCATCTTCAAGAAGTAAAATTTTGTATCTTGGAAACATATATTTTTTTTTGATTTTTTTGCGGGTTCCGTTCGCTTTGCAACCATGGATTAAACCATACCAAATCTTCCAGAACGGTCTTCATAACTACGTTGTGTATGGCTGAGGGTATGTGTACTCAGTTCACCAGGCTGGCATTTGTTTTTTCACTTAGTTTAACATGCTTTCTAAAAAATTTAAGTTTTCTCTTCCAGGGTTATGGCAAAGCAGACCATGCAGAGTCCAAGATGATTATATTGAAAAAATATAATGACTACAACATTGAAATTTCTGATGAAGGATATTAAGTATTTGAATGGATGCAACTCGCCGTACAAACAATCTGTTTTTTTAATCATTATGTGTTCTTTGAATATATCTCACAAAAAAATGTATGAGTTATTTTTTTTCTCTGGAATTTCTTAAATAAGGGGTACTCAGACAATGTTGGATGCCGTCGATATCTTATGAATCTTTTTTAATTCTACCTAAAAATAGTTTAAAAAATATGTAAAAATATCTTAACAAGACGATGTTTTTGAATAATAGTATTTTCATGTTTGCTAGTGCATCGGCTTCACAAAGAAAATCTATTCTACGTATTATCGTAATCCCATTCTTCGATATTGGAGCAACCTTGCTTCACTGACTGTCACGTTGCGGATATTATGGTCTTTGAAGAACCACGTCTGATGTGCAGTTTAGAGAGCGTGACGGATATTAAACAAATATGACAGTCTGTCGGAAACGGGCAGAGAATTCATGAGTCTCTTAACTTTTTCACTTATGTGGCAAACTGCATTTTCGTCGGATAGCGATCCAATGATAGAGCCGACCCATAAGTCGCACCGAAAAGTGAATTATTCAGGAACTACTGTAAGCTGTTGAACAGCTTCCGACTCTTCCGTAAAAGTAATGTAATTTGTGCTACACATTTTTTCAAAAAGCAAGCATTATAGATACAATTGGAGTTTGTTTCACGTCGAATCGAATTATAGGCGACATAGTCGACAGCTTTTGTTGTTGTATTTTATAACACTAGATTTTAAAACAATTGGGACATTCGTCACAGGGACGATACAAATCTTAAAAATTTAAGATTGTATGATTTTTAGTTAAAGCAACGCAATAAACCAGATATCAAAAGATATGCTTAAAATTTAACTTACCATATGACTGAAGTTTACAAAAACTGAAGTTTTTCCACTTGGACTTTCCACCGGTTTGTCGGTCTTCGCTATCAAAAAAATAATATTCAGTAAAAAAATTTAAAGCGACCAACGAATTTGGTGGAAGTATACTATGTTGAAAATTGAGTTATATAGTGGACAAAAAAACTCACCTTTTTGACTTTTTCACAAATTGAAAAAGATGATTTTTTGACTTTCCTACTTTTTTGGAATTAGAAGTCGATTTAAGTCGACTTTTCTAGTGTTTACTAAAAATATATAAAATTTTACTCAAACTACAACGTAATCAAAGGAAAAAAGGGATCAGTTCAGTGTTATTTTATGTTATATAGAACAAACAATTTACTCAGTTTTTGAACCACATATCGATGGCTTAATTTAGAAAGGGCGTAACTCGATTTTTTTCAAAATCGCGTTTTTTACATATTTTAGACCATTGTCAAATACCCATCGCATACATCAGGGCTTTGTGATAGCCCTTTTCCAAAAGGCGTAACCAAAATCTAAAAAAAAATTTCAGAATTAAATTTGTAGCTCATTTTTATTGAAAATTGCCTTTATAATTTTTTATGTCTGAAGTTTTCCAAATGTTATAAAGTTTTTACCTTCCCCTGTAAAGTTACGAAAATGCGAGTTACGCCCTTTCTAAATTAAGCCATTGATATGTATTCAAGTTGAAACATATCAATAAAAATAAAGTAATGTGTGAATTTATATATGTCTTTGTACATTTAACTTTTAATATTTTCGAGAACTAGGAAACTCGTTTTGTTTCGTATGCCATAAAAGGTAATGAATTGGTCTCATTTTAACTTTTTTGTTAAGTTTTAATTCCATTAACATATAGCAATTATTTTTTTTTTTTTTTTTTCAAATAGAAAGTCAAAAAGTAGACTTTAATCGACTTGTAAATCCAAAAAAAGTCGGAAAAATATAAAAAAAAAAAGTCCCATGTATAATCGGATCCATTAGAAAACATTCTCTTATTATCAACTCTGAAATCCAAAGTTTCAATTGTGTTTCAGTTAGAGTAGGCTCATTGTCGAATTTCTAACCCATTTTGGACTTTTACGTCTTTGTTTTCTTCTACGCAATGTATTAATTCTTTGTACTTAGGTAGTTAAAAGACAGGTAGACGGGAGAGCATGTCGCAACTATGTTATTCTTGCCCTTGCCATGTTCAATCTCGAAATCCTATCCCTGTAGTTGATTGGACCAATTTTCCACTAAGGTCTGTCAGGCTCATCAACCATTTTAAACTTGCATGATCGGTTGTTACGGCAAACTTCATAAGTTCGAAATTTCTTTACTGCCATAACTACTGAAATGCCTTGCCTTTTCTGTCACTTACTTACATGCTTAAGTTGACTCTACAACATGTTGTTGGTCTTGGTCTGCTTAATACATGATTTCCAAGCACTTCGGTCTTGTGCGTGCTTTCTCTAGTTCGCTATACATGCGTTTGTATTCACTCGACCGACATGTCCCAGCCAGCGCAATTCCTGTATTCTGATGCGCTTAACTACGTCCATGTTGGGATATAGCTAGTACAGTTCACGGTTCGTTCAAAGTCTATATTCCTTGTTAACACAGATCGGGCCATAGATTTTGCGAAGTATTTTTTTCTTAAAAAAACCCAGGACAGATCATATGCTTTCGCAAAGACCCATGGTTCGTAATGATCTGGTTCTCTCTTACCGGCGATGTCCATGTCGTCCGCATATGCGAGTAGGATGTGGCTTTTGATGTTCACAGCGCCTGTTTTAGTAACTTCATACTGGAAAAATATTTTCTTCATCATTATGTTGAAGAAGTTGCATGATAAGCTTTCACCTTGTCGAAGACCTCTTGTTAATGGTTTGGAGAGGTCGTTTCCTATTTTTTTTACTGAGGATCAAATATCGCTCAGAGTCATTCTACATTCTACAAAGGCGTGATGGGAAAATTTGTTTCTCTTGTCGGCGTGTCGGAAGCCGCTTTATAGTCGATAAAAAGATGGTATGTATCGCTATGTATTTCCTGGATCTTTTCCAGCATCTGGCGAAGTGTGAAGATTTGGTCGACGGTTGATTTATTCGGCCTGAAGCCACGCTGATAGGGCTGGATCAGTTCGTCGAGTTTGGGCTTCAATCAAAATATGATAGATACCATTTTATATGCGATGGATACGAGACTTATTCCGCGGTAGTTGGCGCAAATGGGTTTATTTCCTTTTTTATGAATTGGACATAGTATGCCGAGGTTCCAATTATTAGATATACTTCCAGATGGTACAGACTAGCTGATCCATGCACCTTATCAGCCGTTTCTCCACTGGGGTGAAACCGGCAACGACGTGACGCACCGACATCGCAGTTTCTTATTTTATTTATGGCGTGCACTTTCCATCTTATTTCCTGGATGGCGGTGAAGTCGGCTCTGTATTCTTCGAGGACATCCGCCAGTTGGTCTGAGGAGTGTTCGTACATTTCAAGTCCATACCTGTAAATCATGGTCCTTTAAACGTTTGTGGTGGTCGTCAACATTAGCGAGAGTCCGTATTTTTCATTTGCTTTAGCTTCCATTGTGGGTTTAAGCCCGGGTTACAAGCCCAATTGCAACCTCTTAACCTTCGGAAATGTTCACCGCTTACACGTTAGCCGTCGCCTTGGTGGATGACAAAACGCCGTTGCCCAGGAATTACCATGTGAAGGTCTGTGATACGACTTGAAGTGCAGACGCCAAGTTGAACAGATCACTAATTTTACCATATGACATAAACCCCTATTCTGTCACACGGGAGTTTTTCTGACATTTATTGAGCTTTTGGGAATAAACGGCTTTGTGATTTTCTTCGTCCTCAGTTCCTTTTTGAAACAGAACTGCTCCGATTATTACATCAGATGCATCATTTTTTCTGTTAAATTGTTTCAGAAAATCAGATTTATAGATTTGGAAAATACTCGCTGACGGCACGGCACAGGCATTGTGCTGCATTACATAGTCCGAATGGCATTATTCGGAACTGGTAAAGCAGCCTGCCTGGGACTGTGAATGCTGTGTTTGGTCTAGATTCGGCGTTGTCCACTCTTCGACTTTAATGACATATTTGTCCAGCTCTGTTTCTTCAAATGCGGGGAATTTTGTTCTTCTGATAAATCGTGGAAAATTGCCGTTTCTTAGGTCGAGTTCTTCTACATTTATTATATCTGTTCCCAAACCTAAGGCTTTCCAGAAATATATTCCTAAATAGAGACTATGCTGTAGATCGGGACATAGATAGATATAAATTTTATTATATAATATAATAATAATATAATTTATATATAATTTTATTATTTTGGATCTTTGGCCTCCTCCCTCAACATTTTTTCTCAATTCGAGTACTCTTTTATTCGTAGTGTATCGTTTCTTTATTTTACTTGGTTTTTCGATCAACGAGATTTTGTTCCTGAGATTCCACACCTTCAGGATCGTTGTTTTCAAACGTTCTTTCTCGTATCATTTAATAATATTGTTTTCTTATTTCTAAGGGAAGATAATGTCGTCGGGACGAATATCTACTGGTTTGAACATTCGTTTCCCCTACACTTCTCGATTGTTTGTAATCACGGGTTTTTTTCCTCGGATGATGGTTCCCCGCTCCGACCATGTTCCGTGTTCCATGTAACAACATTTCTTTCCGATGAACAGTCTACAAATATATGACCAAGCTGTCCACAATTTCAGCATTCCACAATTCGTCCTAAACTATCCTCAAATTTCGTATTCGTTAATCGTCTGTTCGACCCAGACCGCGATAGATTTAAAGCATGCTGTCGATACTTTCACCAAGAAGTTGTTTTCTGTTCATTAAATCTCCTTCAGCTGATAATTCCACTGCAAATGTTCCAACCGGACACGAAATCATCTACAGGTAATACTGTGGAACAAAATTAAACTTTTTCAAAAACAACAAGGATCTGTTAAAGGTTTCTGGTAGAGGGACTAAAAAAAAATTATACGTGATTCGGTGTTTTGAAAGTTTACGTATAAAGTTAACCAAAATGGGTCGGTTAGTGGAAGTTTTCCCCCTTTTGCACATTTTTGTAATGAATTGGCATAAGACACCATGTTATTCTTACATTGTATTATTAAAGTGTCTGTAGCAATTATATTAAGAATACTACGGGAAACATTTTTGCGGAACATTTTAACCGTCAATCTCATCAATATATCTTTTTTGTTTCTTTTGGGGACAGGGTACAAAAACTACCCTAGCAACATAAGTGTCATACAATTTTACTACAAGTCTACACACCAAAGATCAAAACTGACCTAATTTTCCAGAAATAAGTCAGAACTAAAATTTCCTACAAAACGGATTTTTTGAAAACGGAATGATGTGAATTAAAAAAATATTCTACGTTAAATTTCACTGTAGATCACTAAACAAAAGAAAACTGTAGATTTAAATTATTTTATTACATTAAGCTAATTTAGAGCATCATACCCAGCAATAGCAGACTGCATTTGGTTAATAAAATCCCGAAGAAGCAAAATCAAAACAAAACTCAACAAGTTCGAGCGATCTGTTCGGCTGCGGTTATTATAGGATTCGGAGATAGAGGGTTTATCATTAGAAGAAGTGGTTTTTAATTTTTTAAATTGCATTACATTTCACATATTCTGACATTCACCAATTTTTATTGTACCGTAAAGTGCTATTGTCCGCTGTCATATATCTATAGTCATTGCATACAATTTTGTTGGTTTGTTAAATTGTGAGTTAAATATAGGGTGAGTGGTTTATTTAAAGAAAATACATTTCAAGTAAGCACATTTATTTGATTTTGTATATAAAGAAGTACCATCGGCCTTACTCCCAGAGCCACTTTCTGATGAACTGGCAGTACCTGGGCTACATCAAAGAAGTCCTTGCATATATTTTGATGGAACTATATAAGTTGAAACTTATTAGCATCTGATATGAAGTCTTCATCTACTTGAACCTGGAGTTAATTATTTTCGTAAACGCCAAGATGTTTTTCCACCATACTTTTCAGTATACGTGTCCAAAAAAATTTCTAATTGCAACGCTATTAAAGGCTTTAAGATAAATATGAATATCGAATGCCCCGATGACTGGCGTTTAGTTATAGATTCATCAACGAAAAGACTTTAAGCTGTTCATCTTGATTGTGATAATTCCGCGGGAACTAAACCAAAATGTATTTTAAATGATTTACTTCAAAGTAACTTAGATAATGTTAAATTCGTTACAGGCAGAGAATCAATTAATGATAATGAGGAGGTTTCTTATACAACCTTGCAGACAACTGATGAGCATTAAAAAGTCCTAAACAAATTGGAGCTACAAAAACATAAAATTATTAATTTTTATTTTATGTTAATAAATTCTTTTCCAAATGGAAAACAATTTTATAAGTAATTCCATAACTCAAAGTCTCTGTAAGTCGAATTTTTCTGCTACTGGTGGTTCGAGTTATGAAAGTTTGACTGTATATATTTTTTCATATCATTTTTATTTTTTATTTTTCATTTGTTATTATATAATGAATTTAGAGGTTAGGATTTTATGAATGAATTCTCTCTGGTTCACCTATACTCACTATACAATTATATTGTCATTTCCATCGCTCCGTACAGTCTATTGCTATTAACAATGCGACTGGGTGGCAAAGGTTTATTATTTGGCCCAGATGAATCCATCCTCATGCAGATGAATCCGGTCTTAACTGCAGTAGTTGTTGGATAGATGAATGATCTAAGCTGATGCACGCTTAAGTTCCCGCCTTGTTGCTAGTCGCTGTGTTGAGTTTCCTATAAACTTTCATATATCCTGACTTATTGTAACTTCAAATGGCAGCGAATGCTTTTACGTATTGATGCGTGCAGAGGAAAATGCATAAAGGAAAATAATTGAGTGTTGCTGAAAAAAAATCATCTATCTACCTACACACTGAAGGTAAAGCAACGAAATATATTTGCGATATGTTCGACAGAAGCCCAACAACAATTCGAAGTGTCATAAATCCGCTAAAAGAAATATGGCGCGTACCGGTAGGCGAAAATTATTGTCAGCCAGAGAAGAAAGAAGAATACTCCAGGAAAATCGCAACAACCCATACTTTCTGCTCCAAAAATAAACAACGTACTGCAAACAGCCCTAGACACAATAGTGTCGGAGGAAACAGTTCGTAGAGGGCTCAGGGCAAACAATTTTATTTCACCTGTAAATGTTTTTAAAAGGTTAGAATTCGCCCAGGCCTATAAAACACATAATTTTGTCTTCTGGGAGCGTGTTATATTTACTGATGAGAGTATGTTTAATATTTTTGGTTCAGACGGCCGGCAAATGGTGTGGCGAAGGCCTGGAGTATCTTTGCAAATAAATAATATAAAAGCAACGGTGAATCATGGTGGTGCATCAGTTATGGTTTGGGGTTGTATGTCGGCACGAGGAGTTGGAAACTTGGTTTTTATTGATGGGATTATGGATGCCAAAGAATAGCATAAAATCACGCCAGAAACATGTCGAAAATTGGTAGAATCGATGCCAAGACGACTGAAGGCCATTTATGTCAATAAAGGTTACCATACCAAATACTAGGTCGGACCGAAATATAGTGCCATCAAATTTATGTTAGTTTTTTTTATTAAATACATAGAACTAATGTAATGAAGTTATTTTGTTGTTTACTTTATGCTTTTATATAACTACCTCAATAAAAATGTTCATCGGTTTACAACAAATCTATTTTATTTCAAGATGGTAAAAAAACGAATACTTCTGTGAGTCACTGTACTGTAAAATATTACACAACCTGAGAATTTACGTTTTGTAGAGGAACGATGACAATTGTGTTGTTAAAACTACTCAAAGCTTGTGCAAAAATGAGGCAACATGCTATTAATTTTGATACACATAAAAAATAT
This sequence comes from Hydrotaea cyrtoneurina, assembly GCA_958296145.1. NCBI lineage: Eukaryota > Metazoa > Arthropoda > Insecta > Diptera > Muscidae > Hydrotaea > Hydrotaea cyrtoneurina. Next base: position 43,261,305 of record OY282512.1, read on the forward strand.
TGTAAATATTGTGTTGCATTGTAGTTCCGTACAAATACAAATGTGCGTGCAGAAAGAAAAGCCGTTCGAGAAGTTTTTGATATTAACATCCGTATTCATAAAAATTTAAAAAACCTTTGCAAAGAAAAATGTGTGAAAATTGTTTTTGTATTTCCACACATTTTTCTTAACAAGGATTTTTTAAATTTTTATGAATACGCGGGTAATTCTTTTGTCGGGTAAGAGGTATAATTATTTGTATGTATTTTAATATGCAGCCATAAACGGTTGGTAAATATTGATTGAAGCTTCTTGAAGAATTTTCGACTTTCAGAAGATGCCTTCACGTACGTGTTGGATAGCCTACAAGATAGCAGAGGTCAACAGCGGTAACCGCGGATATGAAAATGGCCAAGGCGTTTAAGTTTCTTGGTCAAGGTGGTTATCAGCACCAAATCGGACAAGACCGTTTCAGCGGATTAGTGTTGAAAGTTTTATCGATTCTTTCGCAGTTTGCCTCTTAAATGCCTTTTGTGGTCTCCCCATACCTAAAAAAACAAACGAATTTAAGTAAAAAAAATTTACATCCTTGAAACTTACCATTTTCTAGCCCACAGTATCACGCATTAGGGTTCCTACGCTATTTAACTGCTCAACAAGGTGTCTCCATAAATTTGAAAGTTGCCCTCGCTTCTGGAGATTTTATATATCCCTTAGCCATAACGGGATGCTCACACATGAAGTTAATCATAAACTCACACTGACACTGTTTGGTGTGAACGCTTTTGCTTGTAGATGCCCTGTTAATATATATATATGTATTTGGTTTTTTAGTGAATATTCCACAAAAAAATTTAAATTTTTCCTCTTTTCGGTAACTCAACATCCAACGAATAAAATTATGTACATTCTAAAGGGGCATATAGACGACCGGCTGCCCGCCCATCCTGATGTAATTTGCCCACACGTTTTTTAGGTTTGGGGGTCTTTTTTTTGAAGGCTTGTATCGAATGGGCCGAAGAGAATCATATTAGTATGGATGATATTCCGGCACTAAATGATCTAAACATCTCGACAATTTGTAAGGGAGGAAAAAATAACCATAGCCTATACCAATAATGAAAACCACGAGTAATTCCAAGAATATTTCACTAATAAAATAAATCTATCTCTCGCAAATCTTTAAAAATAATAATTAAAATAAACAGAACTTCAAAATCTTCACTAGATCAAAATGTACAGACTATTAACCGATGGAATCGTATTTCGGAAGAATTTCAATGCTGAAATGTTTTTTTTTTGGTAAAAATGTGACACAAATATTAATGGTCGACTTGCGCTAGATAGGAGTTTATTTTAGACTCATGGTGTCTTGGTGACATATTCATAGAAATATCTGCAGATTACAAAAATTGGACTCGAACTCCAAACACGAAGCCCTTCTCGTTTAGTATTAAAAAGAAACGAATAAAACTACCAGTGGTATGTGTTATCTATTTTTTCTTTCATTGAAATTGTTTTGATTTGTTTTATTTTGAAATAAAATTATTCCATATTATGTGTAAATGTAATGTTATTATAAACGTTTAGATGGCAAATTCTCTTAAAAAAATATCATTACGTAAAAAATATTTTTGTGTTGTTTGTTGCATGTGTAAATATATAAATAATAATAATTGTAATCATAATATTTAAAAATTAATCCATTATCTTTTATAATAAGTAGCAGAATTAGTAATTGTAAGCTCCACATCTACATATGCATGTATGTAACGACATTATTCATTTGCTAAATAAACGCTCTCTCTTTATACATCCGTATACAAATCTGTCGTTTTTTCGTGGCTTTTGCTATGTAAAAATATTATTTTTTTTTGTTGCAGAGTAGTGATGGATCGAGAGAATGAGTATTGCAGTGGAAATGAATGTAATATTTAATGTGGTTGTTGTTGTTATTGAACAAATCACAAGTACTAGTTTTAATATCTAAACTTCTCATTCGTTTGAAAAGGGGGGAGGGTTTGAATTTGCTTGTTTTTCGATAGTAAATAAAGACGTTTTACAATTGGTAAGAGAATTTTGAAAATGGTTAGATAGTTGACAGTGCAAAATAAATAAGTTAAATAAAATCACTCACAATCTTATTGAAAATTTATTGCAGGCAGTCCATTAAGGTAACCATCATCATCAGAGGCATAAACATAAAAAATATACTTAAAGTTAATCAATTAATTACACAATATAACAGTTACAAATGGGAAATGAAATACAAAAATAAATAGATTCTTTCAATTATGACAAATTATTAAATAAAGAATAGAATTACAGTACAACTAGGAATTGGTCAACTTAAATCTGTTTTCGTTTCGTTGATATAAAAATCATTCGTGTTTAAAGTATTCATGTACATCGTTCTTTCTACAAATATTCCTTTAGTCCGCTATTAGTAGGTAATAAATACATTTATTTTCAATACCAAATAAGAAATACAACACATTTTGTATACATTTTATATTCTAACCATTAACAAGCGAAATTGTAAGCAACATTATACATTATTCCAAGTAAATTAGATTCACATTTGCAATTATTCTCCAGCTTAGCTACATACTTCTCGTCTGTCAAATTGCGATGGATACAAAATGATAGCCGATATACAAACAATAAGCATACCTACATATGGGAATATACAACTGTACTTATTTTTTGAGATTCAGGTGTGTTTCCGATAAAAGAAATCACGCATACATACTTCAACTCGTAGGATTTGGAAAACGTTTCTAATGTAATCGACCAGTTTGTAAAAAGCGAATTATTAAAGTGTTTTTTGACAGCCAAAATAACCGATCAATAGCTTAACTACATTTTTAAGTGCCAAAATTCCATTTGAATGTAACGGTATTTATAAGTGGAGGAAATTGCACATTCATCACAATTATAGGGATAATTATGAGATGTTTTGAAAAACAACAAAAACGTTTGCATTCATCGTGAGAATAACGAATCAAATCAAAATAAGACTCCAAGCGAAAAAATTATTTAGTAATGCACATGAATATTTTGTAGAAAAACCAAAAATTGTTCAAAAAATTTTATTTACTGTAAAATTTTTGAAATATTTTTTTTTTTATTGACTGCAATAAATGAAATTTGCCACGTATCCTTTTAGGGTATCTTAAATGTATGTATGTATCAATATACAGACATACAGTCGAAGTCATTTAAAGCGCACCTCGGTGACAAAGAACTAAGCTTATACCGAAAATATTTCTGCGTCCTAATGATCTTACTCATGTCGTTCAAAGTATCCATTTTTGTACCGGACACTTTTTTTTTGTCATATTGAAGGCATTGCATTCAAATGACCACGTTTCTAACAAACAACCTGAGAAAATATTATTGAATCATAAATCGGATAAGGATAAAAAGCTAATGTTTTTGCATACTATCTGCAATATACGAATTATTTGTACAATTGAACAAAAAGAGAAAATAAGAAAGTAAAGGAACATGTTATAACCAAAAGTTTCGTTCCTTTCACGTTCAATGCTATCTCTTTGACTGTTGTTGTAGATATATATATATATATATATAGTTGCACTGGAGAGGGAATATCTTTTATTTTCAATGATAACTCCAAAACTGAGGATCGGTGACACAATAATTAATAAAACGGCATTTTGGAGAATCTCCAAAATGTGTTGCCAAAAAATAACTTAAAAGGGCTCCCCTGATTAGCTACGAAAGGAAGGAAATTCATACATTTTTCCTGTGGTAAATACTGTCGATAATAGGAGTAAGAGAGTAATCTTTAAGGATATATGTAACATTTCTCAGGAATATTATTAGCCATTCGGTGCTGGTTTTATCCGTAAGTCGCGATCAGTGAGTGTTGGAATTGAACGGCGTTTAAGGAAAGTATGTATGTACGTATATACGCCTGGTAAAATAAGTTTCAGTAAACACATTCACAAAACTCTTACAACGTTTAGTTACTTTCTTATTTTCATTAACCTTCCATGAAGGATCAGATGGGAAACTATACGTACAAAAATATGCGTGGTAAACCATTTTTAGTAAAAAACTGTCCACAACTTCTTCGAGTGAATGGAGTTACTGTGTGATAGTTGCACACACTACCTGCCCCATAACGGACGCCTTACATTGCTTGCGTAATGCATGCCGCCTTTTTCTTACTTAAATGAATTAATCAAAAAAAAAATATTCTATGCTATGTTTGACTTCATGACAGTCCGATAAGTAGCAACATAGATGTCGTTTAAATTCATACATATGTTTTTGTATGCAGTAGAGAATAGTATGTTTCAAATGTAGATAATTGCCAATAACGTTGCTTCTATGAAATATCAGTTGTATGGATATTGAACAGAAAATAAGTCTCAAATACAAAAATAGTATGGCCTTTCGTCAAATGAAATAATGATAAAATAAATGTATTTTTTATTGTTATTTTAGCATTTTGTTTGTGTACGATATAGTTTTTTTTTTAAATAATTTTGACATTATTTGTTTATAAATATTATTTTGTGTTTGTATTATTGTTTCTGTAATCGTTCTGTTTACATATATAAATGTATAAAAATTAAAACTTACTCTACTATTAATCGGATGGTTTCACCAGACCCATCACTTTGCCCTCGAATAAGGGAAGGATATCGTTGTCATTGACAATTTCTTCTTGAATCACTGGACTGTCAGGATCTTCACAATGTGTTTTAAAGAAAAATCTGAAAAGAATCATCAAGTCAAATTGATTGACGGATTACGAAGACAAAAATTTATGTTGAGAGTTTACCTAAAATTGCCCTTTTTGGGTAAATAGTCCTTAAATTGCTTTAGTGTGGGTTGAGTACCGGGTATTTTAGTTCTATAAGGATATTCTTCATCACAAAATGAAAACACAACAGTTGTGGTTTCTTGCGGTTTTGCGGGTAACGGAGGCGGGAGTGATTGATGATGTAGACTACTACTGCCACTGCTGCTATTACTAAATGAGGCTGATTGTTGGTGTTGCATGGGTGGCAACATTTGCTGCTGTTGGGTATAACGACGAGACCGTCTAGTCTCATCTTCCAGTCTTCTTTTGGCCTCTTCTAATTTAGAGGCTGTACTCGTGCCAGATCGTGAACTGAGATAATCAATACACAAATGTTACATTACATTCCACTCCCATGCATATATATTCAGGGGTTTGAGAATATTCACCTGTTGTCTTTGTACTTCATTAGAGTATCAGCTGAGAATAAACTTATTCCGCTATCTGTATTCATGGAAGGCCATTTATTTGTAAGCTTCCTTGTTGAGGAACTATGGTCCGGCATTGACTTTGAGTGTTTCATTGAATGACCACCTAATGGAAGAGTAACGTTTCATTAATTATTCAACAACTAAATTTTAACAAATAGAAAAATACGGATGCAACTAATAAAAAATAATCTGATTAAAATTTGGTATCTATGCCGGGATATTTGACTGATCGTTGAATTTACGGACACACATCGAATATTTCTGTCTACAGCAATATTCTGGAGCAGGAGTCATTCGATCAGTTTATTCAATAACATAACTTACTTATACTCATGGCACCATCACTCAACATGCCCGAGTCATGTGTTATAGTACGCCTTCTAGATGGTAAAGGTGGGCAGGGTGACATTGTACCAGGTGAACGGTGTGGCGTCTGATCTTTCCAAACGCGTGAAACGTGCTGATCAAGTATATCTTGATCATTGTCTTCATCAATGGCGAATTTCTCTCTTATGGCTTGTGCAAAAGCACGATCACTGGCAAGTCGTTCATTGGTCGGCAAAGATTCATCAGGAAAATGCTGAAAATAGTTGCAAATATTTAATAATAGATCGGTTGACGTTAAATGTTATCAAAACAAATATAGATGACTACCTCTATACGGGCTCTCTCGTCGAGGTCTTGTTTCCGCTTTACTTCTTCCAGTTTGGGTATTAGTAACGCTATCAACTCGGACTCTTTTAATGGCCGATGCTCGTTAGAATGAAGACGTTGAGTACGTGGTATTACCTGAAATACATGCATATATAAACGATTAAAGATGAATGTCGACGAGCATAACACAATGTTCATACTTGAAAGGAATTCGTTTCCTTATTTGCCATGGCACTCTGTCGTATAGCTTTAGTTTCCGTGGAGCTATGTCTTCGTTGTATGTAAGGGCGTCCATCCCTACAAATGAGTATTGTGTAGAGAATGTGTTATTTTAAAAAATCACAAGAGCATCATAAAAAAGAACAAGATACTCGTATCTATAACATTTGTTACTTGACCATTGCCTACTTACATCGAACAGCTTGAAAGGGACATTGTATCAGAATCAGTTCTGCCGCCTGAACTAACACTTGCCCTTTCGGAGTCTACCCGTGAATTCGGTACATAGGACGTATTTGTTTTCCCCGTATACTCATAACCATGAGCACTACACTCACATGCACAATATTACGTTATTTCGACAATAATAACAATTTGTTTATGGAGAGACGTATTTCATTTGGTGGATAATAGTTGTGTGGTTCAGTCCATGCAAACAATTCAATTTAAAAAAATTAAAATTGTATTTTTTGTAAACAATAAAAACAATAAAACAACAGAAAGCACAATATTGTATTCGTTGGCATTACGGATTGAGAGGCGTTTTGTTTTAGGTATTTGTGGTGGATATTGTGTGGATGTGCATTATGTTTTTTTTACAGTTGCAGTTGTGGGTGGATCATGGCAATGGGTGGTGGTTACACGTGTGCAGATACATAAATGAAACGAAAATAAAAGAAAAATATAACATTTACAAGAAATTAATAAAATAAAAATTATAATGCATAAAATAAATTATAGTATTCCTATGAAAAATCAAATCAAGAGAAAGGATAAAGCTAACAAATCTACTAATTCGATATCAAATCTATTACAACTGGTTTACAAATTTTATACAATTACAGTCAAAATCTAGGAAATGTGCATCCGGGGCCTTTGCGAGTAAGGGAGTAATCTCTAAGCTATGTAAAAAAATACTAAACGTTTGGGGCTGATTTTGGACTGCCCCTGTCAGATACTACACAAATTATATCGCGGACATGTCATTGATTTCAAAGAGTTCTCCGACAGATCCAAAATGAAATGTTGAGGAAAATACCTACGTATCATTATTGAATACTTTTGATGTAGATTTTCGTTGTTTTTAGGAGGTGGCAGTATTTTTTGTTTGCATTCCTTCATTAATTTTCGTATAATTATTTTTTTTCTTGCATGGTGTAATGTACTGTCTTTTGGTTTCTAAATCCTTGCTATTGTATGATCGAAAGTATTGAACGTAACATGGAGTTATATGAAACATACTGTTCTGTTCCGTCATAAACAATTAAAAAAACGTTTGTTCATAATGCCTACAAAACTCGAATTCACAAACCTGTATTTTACTATAAGATTGAAGACTTATAAAATATAAAACAAAGAGTGGGATCCGGTTGGTATTACAAGTAACAACCCGGTGTCGGCAAATTTTACATTTTATAATTAACTATTTTAATTTCTACTTGATATGGACACTATAAAGGATTGTATGCGCTACGTTCTGTGGGGATCGACATTAGGATTTAATCGATCATATTGGCTCTACTGAAACAACGACCACTGCTAACCAGCAGTTTTCATTTCACACGTATGTTTCCAAGTTGTAAGAAATACGATAATTACATTTGTTGCTATTTTCAATTCATGCTTTTGTGAGACTTATCTTTGATCGGTAACTATAACGACAACTGACTTTCAAAATATCATGACCTCCTGATAATCAATGTAAATGTAGATTCTCAAGAATATTTATGGGCAATATAAATCAAGTTCACGAAAATAGCAAATGTTATAACATACAGATTTATGATGGGTCGAATTATGTTATTACGGGGATAGTTACTGGCATACGGAGGTAGTTAGAACAATTGCAGTTTAATATTTCGATTACATTTGATTAAGAGGATTTTGGTGAAATTGACAGAAGAAATTCAGACTTACCCAGGTGGTCGAATTTCCAGTCTTCTCTTCTGTGTTGCTAATAATAAATCCCGTGTTAGGCGCATCGGCATGTCGGCTGAGACACGGCCTCCTTCAACGCGTAGTTTTTCGAAGTCATCACTTAATGACAATTCCGAATCTTCATGTAGGGTGGGTAAGGTGGAGCTGCGAGGTAGGGTATCCGTGGCACTAACTGAACCGCTAGAACTAGCAGATGTTGAGGGACCATATACGCTGCCACTAGCACTGCAACTACCAGTTGGAGCACCAATGCCGGCACTAGTACTCGCAGGCAAATTAATTATTGGACCCAATGTACTGCTCGATTTCCCAGAACTTGTGGAAGCAACCACAAGTGGCAACGCACATGCACCGCCTCCTCCTCCACTTCCACAACTAGCACCACTACTACTGCTGCTACCAGTACTACAGCTACCGGGACCAGTAGGGCCGCCACTACTGCTAAATCGTTCATGCGCAGCTGACATTTGTTGAATGTAAAGTATGTACATTTCCGAACACAAAAATGATGGATAAATATTATCTCGTATTGTGTTTTCGACATGTTTCTGCATGCCATCAAATATGTTTGGACTGAGAGGTATTTCATTTTTAAGTCCAGCCTTAATATTACGCCTCAAATCTTCCGATACAGACAATTGACTTTTACGCAGAAATCTAAATTCAAACAAAAATAACCGTTTATTTTGACATAATCGTATCCGTTTATGGTGACATGACTTACCTGTATATGGCCTGTATGATCTGTTTTATCTTTTCAGGATCCGTTTGTTGTTTCAAACCCTCGCAGGCAAAGTAGAAATTCAAATGGTCATTATAGGCCGGGGCCTCTTCCTCCACGTACTTCTTGAATAATTCCACACCATCGCGATCTTCCAGCAGATGATTGAGTGTACGGGCCCAATTCAAATAGGATGGTGGCGAATTACGTAAATGTTCTCCTACCCCTTCGGTCATCTGTAAACCACACAATGCCATCATCTCACAATCAACTGTTTCCACCTTCATACTATACCTTTCTAGCGCGACTTTCTTCTCCGGGTACAGGTGGTCTTGGCCCACAACACTCATTATCATCATATTTTCGGTGACCCGATGTATGGCTCATGCCACTCGAAATCTCTTCGAATGCCTCAAAATGTCCGTACTTCTCTTTCTGTAGTTAGTTATATTTTCTTTTTGCGGTTGATGTTTCTTCTCTGCTCTCCACTCCTCTTCTTAGACTTATAGTTATTGTTGTTGTTTTTGTGCCTCTAATTATTAGTTATTAGTAACTTATCCACTACTACTGCGGTGCTGTGCTACTACAATTATGTACGTACGTGTGTATGTATGTATATGTACATATGTATATCCTAATTCAGATTTCTTGTTCTGTGATGTCAATAACCGAAGCTTTGTATGTGTATGTGTGTGTGTGTAAGTTTATAAACTAAATGTAATGTACAAAAGTTGAAATTGTTTAATAAGACGATACGTTGCGTACAATTACAATTCACTACAGCCCATTTATATTCAAAATATTAGGGACATGGAAGATTTTCACATTGGAAGGCAATAATACAAGGCCTGGAAGTAGAATCAAAAAAAAAAAAAAATAACACACAAAAATTAGACAGTTGTTGTATTAAGAAATAAACATAAATACTATATTAAACTAGCTGACCCGGCGAACTTCGTTCCGCTTAAATTCGTTAATGCAACGAAAAAAATAATTCCGAGCATGCACTTGCTGCTTTATATAACTCAGTCAATTCAAATTCTTTATTAAAAAGTTGTGTTAAATACAATGGAAATAACTAAAGTAAAAGAATAACGATGTGCTTTAATCAAACCGCAATGATTGAGTTATCAGCCAACCTTCCGCTTTTTCACTGAAGTGCTTTATGGTACACAACGTTTTTCGTTTTGTTCTCTGGCGCGTACACGTACAAAGCGGAAGGTTTGCCGACACGTGAGCACGCCACATACAATTGACCATGTGAAAAACATGGGAACTCAAGATTGATTCCACAAACATCCAGCGATTGTCCTTGCGCCTTATTAATTGTCATAGCGAAGGCGAGACGCACCGGAAATTGAAGACGCTTAAATACGAATGGCAAATCGTTCGCAATAAGAGGAATCCGCGGAATGAGAACATCTTCGCCCTTGAATTTTCCCCTCAAAATCGTCGCTTGAATGACATTTGATTTGAGTGTCTTCACAATCAAACGCGTACCGTTACAAAGTTTTGGTGCATTGAGATTACGCAACAAAATTATAATTGAGCCGACTTTCAACTTCAAAAAGTGTGGCGGCAAGCCCGGGACATCCAGAGAATTCAAAAATTCTGTCGGATAGTTCGTGACTTCGTTTTCATCCATCACGGAGTCGACGGATTTGTATGAATGCAACTCACCGGAGATATCATTTTGAATGACGAAATTCAAATGATCGACATCCTTGTTTTTCGCAGCCAAAATCGCTCGTGCACTCAGCCAATCATGGTCAACATAATTCTGCGCGATATTCGGAAAAACCTTCATAATCAGCTCTTCCGGCGTAGTTGTAATGCTGCAAAAATTCTGTGGAAATTCAATTAAGCCGGTAACTAATTCGACTGGAATCACGCCATTACCCATCGCCAACAATTGCCTAGAGAACTCCTCAGCGGACTGGTCACTTCGTAAAGCAACTCGCATGTTCGTTTTCAACTGCAATTTCTTCACGTATTGCCATAAAGCCGACGCCTTCAGGCAAGCGTTCAATTCATCTGCTGGAGTTGATCTTGGAATGACAGGCAGCGTTTGACGAAAATCGCCTGACAACAAAATCAATGCGCCACCGAAATGTCGTGTGTCATTCCGTAAATCTTTCAATGTGCGATTTAAAGCTTCCAATGCGCGTTTGTGAGCCATTGTACAATCTTCCAGGATTTTACATCCTATGTCCTTCCTTGGGCCAACACGAATTCATCAAGCCCAAAATCGTGAAAATCGGACGATCCGTTATAAAGTTATGCGAGTTCACACGGACGGCATTCTCTTTTATAAATATAGAAGCGGAAAGTCGCAAAAGCGAATGACCATAAGGTTATCATTACACCAATATTCGGGGGCGATATCTTATTTCGTTCGGTCCCTGTCGTGATTTCCACAGACTGGTAGAAACTGATAGGCATGCCACTATTTTATAGTCATTACGAATATATATTCTTGATATGGTGTCGGAACCTTAATTCATCCTATGGTGTAGGGAAAGACGAGGGTTTTGCACAGGCCGATCTTCTTGGGGGCTCTTTTCTAAAAAACTAAAGTATTTTCAATACCGTCGACAATGCAACGCAATAGAAATGCGCAACTCTGAACATTGTACAACTAATGGAAAAATATGAAGGAGAAATACCGAAGTCTTATTAAATTGCTGAGAATGAATCAAATATCTTATTTCGCCAACTTACAGGGTGGCCCAACTGCGAGAGATTATTTTGAGAAACAAAGCATTTAAACTATCAATTTTTTCGATTCTTCTCAACCATCAATTGTTCTGACGCAGCGAAAATATCGAAATATTATTTTATCTCAAGATCAGCGCCCATATATTCCATGGTTATAAGTTTAGTCCACTGTTTGAGACACTGGGTTTAGTTACCGAACGTCCTGGAAGAGGTGATTATCGAAGTATTCGCACTGAAGACAATGCAAACATGTCCTTGTTCCGGCCAATTCGGTATACCCAGAAAAACATTGCAGAGAATTTGGTACCGCAATACACAAAACAACTGAGTCACAGGGTCTCATTTGGGTCAACGTGAATTTGTAAAGCGATGCCAAAAAACAACGTTCATTTTTAATGTTTGTACACAATAAAATGCGTGTTTGGAGCTTGTATAAAGTAAAGTTTCTTTGCTTCTAACATAAATATAACTCATGTGCTACTATTACTACGTATATGGGCGATAGCAATAGCGTGTTTGAGAAAAAACACGCAATAAACTTATTAAATTCAACAAAGGCCACACGGCTCTGATGAGAGACCATTACTCTATTCATGAAATGGTTCATGACTTTATTACAGAGATTTGGCTGTATCTCACCGATGACGAGTTGGATCTCGCATAAACCCACGATTTCACAAAACCCCAATGGAAAAAATCGCATGGTTGTCAGGTCACATAAGAACTTCTTGATATAATTTGTTCTGGAAATGGATTGTTCGATTTTTCATAGGAAACACTTTTTCATTAATACTTCCAAATTTAAGCCATATAAAATTACAAATAACATTACAATGCTTTAGAGGTCACAATTAGCTTTATATAAGGGTAGTATGATATTGGAAAGTATTTCCATTTTTCCTCCATGGACGCACTAAGTTCGACTCTAGGGCAATTTTTGTCATTTTATATCTAAAGGAAATCTAAATTTTAACGGTACCCACACGTATAACAGATGCATACATACAAAATCAACACTATTAGTTGGCCAGATTCACTCTCAATTCCATCTTTGAACAGTTCAGTTCGTTTTTTCTGAAAGTGTCTCTACGGCGATGAAATTATTTAACAAGTTCGACAAGATTTCTAGAGTCCTACAGTATTAATCTCAAAGTATTAAATTCGTGAAATCTCCAAAATCATCTGTGGAAATAGTACACGCTAAAAAATTCGTCTTTTTTTTTTGTTTACACACAAGTAAAACGCGTGTTTGGTGTTTGTAGCAAGTAAAGCTTATTTCCATCTACACAAAGCTTATTTGGATATAAATATAACTCATTTGCTATTAATATTACGTATTTGTGTATAAGCAATAGCGTGTTTGGGAAAAACAGACAACGAACTTATTAAATTCAACAAAGCACAACATTTGAGTGCGAATAAGTGTGTATTTGCAACTGTTTTCGATTTTTGCATTTTCGCTCTTTAAAATAATATCAATACCGAGAGAATGAGATAAATTCACAAATTGAAAAAAAATAAAAAAAAATACTCAAAATTGCATACATATAAATGTTTGTGGTATGGACAAATATATATATGTTTGATGCGAACTTGTTTGCTGAAATTTGTTAAAATGGCCATTTTTTTTCAGCGTGTAGAAGCTTTTAATCGGAAAAGATCTGGATGCGTTTAGACTGACCGACCGGCAGGCTCCGTGAACAATGGTCCCAAAATGTTACATTGACCACAACAACACGTAAATTTGATGTGATTTTTCATAATTTGCTGGCGACATCGTTCATTTGAAATTTGTGTCATTTTTCAAATGTGATAATTGTGGTCGTAACCATAAAACATTAATTTTCATTTTTGTTTTGGGGTAGTTTTTAATTTTAATTTGGGGTGTTATTGCATAATGAAAAATCACTCCAAATTTTCACCCAAAGTGAGGTTTGAGGTACTGAAAGCTAATTTCTCTGCGGTATACTCGCACATACGGTTCCGTATGCCAGATATCTTCGCACAATGTGAGACCTAGGTATGTGGGTATTCTGATTACATTCTTGGCTATCACAGTCTTGAATATTTCCTTTCCCACAGAGACCTTGAGGTATATATACGTAATGGTGTTGGTAGAAGAATTTGGACTCCCCAGATCCAGAATTTCATTCCCTTTGGGTTAAGTTCGGGATTAGATCGCACCCAGTACACTTCGGTTTTTTTTACAGAAGTCCCAATTTGGAAAGGGAGACTACCTTTATCGACTCTATTTCAAAAGTTTTAAAAGATTATCCGGACAGTAAAATTGTAGTTGCTGGGGATTTCAATGTCTGGATAATCTTTTTAAATTCTTGAAAAAGAGACGGAAATGTCGTCGAAGACATTTTGGGTAGCCGCCCTTTACAAATTTGGACTCCTCATCATTGGCGTAGGAATAGGGGTGCATTTTTAGCCACTATTTTCTATGCTATACTATATACTATTTTTCTCATTTTTTTTTATAGACGACCTGTCGGGTCAAACTGTCACCCCAATCTACTCTTATGCGGATGACAGATGCCCCATCATTCATATTCATTTGACCGAGTCCTCGGGAGGTCGGCGACATAATGCGAACGATGAATGACTCACTTAATCGCGATTTGGCGCCGAATTATAAGTGTGGTCAAAAATACAGAGTAGATTTAAATGCAAGGTAACTGTCGTCTGGGTTTTAAGGACATATAGCGACTATCCCGGGTGTCTCATCCGTTCATTGTCAAATGGCCCTTTGAACGGACGACATATTATGGAGAAAATTCGTTCTTCAGCGGAGCGGTTCGTATGTGAAATACTCTTCCTGCTAGCCTCTATTCTGATTGGTGTAATACATTCAAATTCAAGACAAACGTCTACAAAACTACTCCCTCTTTCCTGCTTCCTATTCCCCTTTTATCGTATTAGTGAAATAAAAAAAACTGGGTTTCATTTTAAAAAAAGCTCCTAAAACCATTTACCTCAGGCGTCTTCTAAATGGAAACGGAAAGAGGTTTTTGTTTTCTATAAGTTGCAGTATGTACGCCATATTTAATTTCTCATAGTTTATAGCAGAAATCAGGAATTGAGAAAACCCGTATGTAAATTCAAATTTAATTTCTAACAAAATCAATTAATAAAGCGGTCTTCAATAATTGTGTTTAATTTCATAAAAGCTGTTATCACATTAGCTGGCCAAACAGAAATACTAGAAAATCCTTGCAACCGGTTTTTTTTTTACCAGTTGTGCACAAATAAATATTTTTTACGACATTAAACACAATTAACGAAGACATCCTCAGAGGGTTAAATGCAGCGAAGAAGTAAGTCGACTGAGCATGTTTTTAGGGAGATTGTTATTTTGAATTCGGATAATTGCAAATTAAATCCTGTTAAAATGTGGAATTTAGCCGACAATCCTATCAAAAGTTATGCTTAAAATTGTACTTAGCTACGAATGAAGTTTAAAAAAATGCACATTCCAAAACGGGTTAAGTAGCTCTTAGCACTCTTTAGAAGGGATATTTATATTTTTCGTGCTTTCTATGTCTACTTAGCACATCGTATATTTTTGAGTGTCGCTTAGTTTAGTTAACATGTTATTACCCGAATAAAAATAACCTTGTAAATATATAAAATAATGCAAACTATCCCTGTTCGGATAAAAATATTTTTAATTCGTGCACATTAAAAAGTTCCTATTTCAGACTGCCTTTGAGAAATTCCAAAAAAAAAACTTTGAATACGTCTCCTGTAAAATTAACTTTTTAGACTTAGCATACTATGGAATGAGCCATCGATATTACGATCATGACTGGAATTGTTTATTTCATCATTTTTTATTTTTAGTTCGTTTGGTGTACACGAAAATGTTTGTCTGTTCATTAATCGATAATTTATTAAAGATTACTTTGAACATTAAATCGCATCCGCCTACAGTGTGCTCCAAAGGGGTTTTAGGGTATTGGTTAAACAGGTATTGGGATATGGCCCCTTCGAAAATATATATGTATGTATATGACATGATGACATTCAATCGTAAGAATATTATAATCTGCAAGAAAGTAATCACGCAAATTAAAAGAAGATGCCGATTACAAAGTAATAAGATACTCTCACAAAGGAGGAAGGGATGAACAACAACGACACAGCCAAGCCACACACACACACACAGATATGCAACAAAGGAATATGCGGCCATTTTGAAAGCGATTTTGATTGGTGGATGAAATCGACCAATACAATAAATTTGGGACATACACATACTGTGTAGTTGTGGCGGCGGAGATGGCTGAAAAGAAGGACAATTATTCAACCATTATGTACAAAATTTGAAAAAAAAAACAACAACATGTACATTCATATGCATGTATATACAACACATTGAACTGTACACACACACACATATACATGTACAGACGCACACTCACCTACCACACCCTGCACCCCACAAACAAGGAAGGCATGCACAGGGGAATGTAGTAAAACATGTCAGTTAGTGCTTTGTTAACTCGTAAGTTTAGTTGACGCACTGAGCCATACAAAAAACTCTTTATCAAGCCGACAGTAACAGTAACAGCAACAGCAGCCAGCAGCAGCGGCAATAGCAACAGCAACACAAAGGCAAAGCTGGCAGGAAAAAAAATGATTTTCCATTCACGCAAACTCTCAAAGTAACATCCCAACTTCATCATGAACAACGGCAACAACAAAGCTGTGCTGAGGATGCATACAGTGGTGGACAAAAAAGGGCAGCTTGCTTTGCGGATTTCCTACTTCATGGGCCCTTAATTGTTTTTTTTTAATTCAGTTCAAGATACTGAAGTATTTAATATATTAATTGTACATCCTATACTGGCTTAAAATTAATTAATTTTTAGTTGAAGTTCGGTTTCCGATTTTTCTGTGTTACCTACAATGAATTGTGGGAGTCACCACATGAGTTGTGATAGGAGTCAGATCGGTTTGATTGGAGAAAAATGTACCGGTATTTCTGGAATTGTCCCTGACGATGTCACCTATTTTCAAGAATTTGTATTCCTTATGCAGGATTTTCAGTAAAAAGGACTTCGGATAATTCAGTTAAATAAACTGAGTACTGAAACGAAGATTGAAACTTATGGCGCAACTATTAAAATACATTTTTAATTGAAAACGTCATTACTGGCACCAACTCGCATTCGTTTTTTTTTTTGCAATATTTTTCTTTTGTTGTGTTATGTTTGTAAGAGAATTCCCATTGTTGGCAATTCTTGTAATGGTTGACGGACTACAGTTCAATTGATTGCAAATTTCCTTTCTGGGATCGCCAGATTTCAGATTTTTTTAAAATGTGAATTTTATTCAGAATAAGACTTTAATAGTGTAATGTATTGCAATAAAATGTACCTTCTCTGTTATCTTTTCCACAATATATTTGCTTAGCAAAGCAAATTTGGAAATTGTTTTATTTTCCACAAACTTTTGGCATAATGGCATAACCAACCTTTATCCGGAGAACCCGTTATTAATTTACTTTTATATCATCAATGTGATTCAGACAATCCAACGGCCAAAACTCAATAACTTTTGATGATAATAGGGAGATTATGTTAGGGTACTATCATCTAAAAATGCAGAATTTCTAAGGTTTACTACTTCTCTTTTACAACACCCATAGATATTGACCACGATGCTGGATCAGTGAGCGTTTGTGTGACAACAACCTGCATTGGGTCTTTTGTGTATAAAAATCTACTTTGTTCATTTGGAACGGCTCAAAAATAGCGATTGAGTGAGTCGTTCGCAAGGAGTAGATTGAATTCACTGGCTGACCCAACAGCTCGTCAATGAAAATAAGAAATAGAGAAGGAGAGAGGACAGAACCTTGTGGTACTCCTGCGGTAAACCTATGCTCGTTGAACAGTGTTACAGCTGAGAATTTTGAAAATCACACAAAAAGTAGTTTTTTTTAAAGTCCGGATAACCAGAGATGATCCATAATGTCTAAACTTGCAAACCACGGTTCTCCGAAAAATTTAAACTTTCGACAAATTTTGTAGTCCATTATGTCCACTTTTTTACGTGAATACGATAGTTAAGACTTATCAAAATATATTTTTACTATGGGGTGGTCTCTCATAGAAAGCGTTAAACGAAAAAAAAAAGTTTCAATCACGGTTCAGTTTATTCCAGACCGATTTAAGTCAAGTAAAGATGGTAAGTTTGGAAAACTATTATAGGAAACCGCTAAAGACATCAGAACAATATCTTCACTGAGAAAATCGTATAGTCGTTGGAAATCGAAAAATTGTTTATGCACATAAAAAATAAGACATATCTAGCCTAATGTTTGTCCGTGACAATATTTCGTCACATAGGTCTTGGTAAACAAAATTAGCACATAAAGTCGCAGGTCGTCAAAAAAGTTGTAAATTGCAACTTTAGTCGCACAATGGTAACAGTGGATGAGGTATTATCAGCTAACGTCTGGAAGATTGTTGGGAAGTCTCGGTTATACCATTTAAATAGATCTGTCAAGAGATCAATTTCAAACATAATATTCAAATTTTACTGATTGTTATTAAGTACAAAAGCACATGATATCTTCAGTTTTGCTTGCCACTGTTGTTACGTACAGACACACGAATACTGTCTGTGACAAGAAGTATTTGCATCAGCAAAAAGCTCCGCTATCATCAAGAGCACACTGAAAAGTAGTAGTATGTGGTATGAGCGCGAATATTCAGCATAGATATACATTAGGAGGTCCCGAAAGCTCTTGTTTAAGTGGATGGTTCCGATCAAAGAAATATTTATTACAAAAATATTAAAATTCTAACAACAATTGAATGAAATTATAAAATGCCTTTCCGATTTCGATAGTATTTTCTTTTAAGGTTTCCAGGTCGAATGCGCAACTAATACAATTTCTGTTTTTCCTTCGAGGAAGTATGTTATCCCAAACATTGTATGGAAAATAGAGATTATAATGCAAGGATTTGGTGGAGATGGATGTGCAACCACAATTTATGAAAATTATTTGCTATGGCCATTTCATCGAGATAATTATAGAAAACACTAGTGCTTTGCTCGTTAACCTAGCGATATTTCCGAAGTGTCGGATAAGGCTTTCTGGAACGTTGCAAGAAACACTTTACCCAATCTCATTTCGTAAATATGCAGACTACTTACATCCGGCCAAAAATGGAATATAACATCTATGGGCAGAAAAGTCAAAGGCATGTTTGTAGTTCTTGGACCATGACAGTTGGTTATCTAATACTACTGCCAACAGTGTTGGTCAACAAAAAATATACATATGGCCAAGTCCCGGAATCCGTTCACAAACAATTATTTTTTACTATTTTGTTTAATACAACGTCTGGAAGATTGTGCTATACCAGGGTGCTATACCAATAACTTTTAAATAATTGTCTTTAGAAAGAGATGATCACAATTGGCCACCGAGATCTTGTGATTTAACAGCTTGCGACTTCTTCCTTTGGGGCTACGTGAAAGATAAGGTATACACCAACAGCGCAGCGTCGATTCATGACCTCAAAGATAGAATTCGTGAGGCTATCGAGGATATAGGGCAGCCACTTTGGAATTTGGGTCTGGAAAATTTCATGAAAAGGATATGGTCCTGTAAGCGTGGTCGTGGTGGCTATTTGGCTGATGTTGTTTTTCATCATTAATGGCATACCTTCCTTTTTATTATTAAGTAAACATCCGATCATTTATCTCAAAAAATTTCATTTTTCTTTGAATACCAAAATAACACCTCTTGTTGGAGAACCCTGTATATCTAAAATACTATACCAGACATATCCTTAATAACAAAGCCAAACACAGCAAAATTGTGTTATTTTATTACATTTATTATAAACTAGGACTTGGTTTTCCATTTTACAGGTTAAATAACATTTCAGATTCACTGTTTGCGAGTATCAAATATGTGTTTGAACGACTAAATTTGGACTTTTAGAAAATGGATTGGGGACCAGTGTCCAATGTAGCGTGACGTTACGCACTTTTGAAATTTAATATAAAATTAAATATTTGTTTGGCTACCGAGTGTTTTACTATTATTAATTTGCCTTATCAAACTTTATTAAAATGCAAAAATGTTATTCAATTGCGATAATTTAGGGTTTTTTCAAAACTATGCAGCAATATTCTCAGTTGTTCTTAAGCGACGTGCACGGGTTTTATTCTTCACATCCCTAACATGTCCCAACAGCTCGAATTTTTCCACCAATTTCTGTACTGCGGTACGACAAGGTGCTTCACGACGACCCAAAAATGCGAACTGTGACTGCAAGATTTTCACCAATTTTTGTAGAGAATTTTAATAGCTTCAATGCGTTGTTGATGCGTGTATCGTTCAATTTTTAGTAATGGCGTACATAGTTTCTACTTGTCAAATGTCAAAGAGTAAAAGCTTCAAAAGTGACAGCTACCGATTGGATTTGGATTTTTTTCAGATGTTCGTAATAAAAAAGGTAAAAAAATATGGCCACGCCTACTTTAAAAACAATGATAAAAATATAAATAAATAAATAAAAAAGTTAATACATACAACGATTTCAAAAATTTTTTGGACAATCCCTATATGTTTTCACAAATTGACAAAACAATCACTAACGCATTGATTGCAATTTTGACAGCTATTAAATTTAGATAAATATAATGTACCCCGATAACACGTCACCGCAACTAAAAGGAGCTTCGTTCTCTTTAATTTAATTAATTTTGAATATTTCTCTTTAGCAATACGACCTTTTTCTGGAGATCCCCATACAACTAATTTAGAGACTATTCACTATACCTTTAGTTGCACTGTTTCGCCAAAACTCCACAGATTACAATTAAAATCCACTAATGAAAAATGAGAATATCAGGCATGTCACAGAAATGTCATGAAATAGATTTGAATTCATGTTTCCAAAACCTAACATTTTAATTTTGCTTCTTCAAAAATTCCTGGGTTTGATGAAATCAAGAAAAAATGGAAATCGAATATTTCTATTAAAAATATGGTAGCATTGAAATTAGAAACAGCTGGTTTACCCACCGCCGTCAAAAATTTCGATACGTCTCCACACTTTGACTGTGATTTTAATTAAAAAAGTTAACAAACAAACAAATAAAAAATATTTATATATTTAAAGAAATATGTAAAAATTAGCTATTAATATTAAAACAAATATTTACATTTCATTGCGGAGTTTCCTTCAGCTATTTTTTTTTTTGGGTTTAAGTGTTTTTTTTTTTTTTTTTTTTTTTTTTGGGTTTAAGTGTTGTTTTTGGTTAAGGCTGCCAATTTTATATGTGACAAGATCACACAATTGAAGCGATGGCAATTCTTTGACATGTCTGATACTTTATACGTTAAAAAAGATGTTAAAATTATCATACTCAACGTATTTAGTATATTTTTTAATAAAAGCAATATTCATAATTAATTTTGAACAGAATTTCATTTCAATTTGGAGTTTAAGTTGAAATTGATTTCAATTTCACTTCAGATTTTGTCATTGGTTTCAAATCAATAATTTTTTTCGATTTCCATTTTCTGGAGAAGCTAAAAACGTTTTGGTTTCAAAATTTGTCGATTTGGGTTTCTGTGACATGCCTGTATGAATAAAACATTAAAGTTTAAATTTAAGTTTAAGGTTATTAAGTATTTTATTTTGTCAAAAATTTGTGAATTTCTAAACAAAAAACTGTTTTTATGATTGAAAAAATGTTTTTTAAACAGTAAAAAAGCGACATAGTTGAATTGTTCGAATTGGAAACGTTTTACCTGTTTTCTATACTATGCGGGGTCTACAGGTAATTACGTAGTCTTTCAGAAGTACGGATATCATAAAATTACCCTTTATTAAAAATGTTTTAAACATTCGCCATTTTTCGTCCCATTAAAGTTTATATTTGAGGTCGGCTCTTAGGGCAGGAGTTGCCTCTGGTAAGTGGATTCACATTAGATGCTAATTTACTTTAATGTGATACTTAGAATATGTGGATTGGTGGAACCCTAGCACAGACACCAACTGGAAACTGCGGTTATACAGATGGTTCGAAACTAGGGAAAAGGACGGGGCTGGGACTTTACATCGAAGAACCGGAAACCGAACTTTTATTCCGCCTACCAGACCATAACACGGTTCTACAGGTGGAAATCCGAGCAATTACAGAGTGTGCGAGCTGGTTTAGCGCACAAGAGCAACAAATGTAAATATCTTTACCGATAGCCAATTGGCTATCAAGGCAATAACGTCTAAAACGGTTAAATCAAGGACAGTTTTAGATTGTAAAATGGCTATTAACTCTTACTCTAGATATGGCACAATACGCATCATATGTGTGCCTAGTCATCACGGGGTAAGAGGAAACGAGAAAGGACGTGTAACCAATACCCTTAGAGAATGCGAAACCGTTCGGAGCTACGCGTTCTGAGCTAAAAAGATGGGCGACAGGCGCCCATATAACACTAAGGAATGGTGAAACTATTGGGAAACGAACCAAACGAGGATAAAAACAAAACCTTACTGAAACTGAGCAAAACAGAAACTAGTAAGATCATGGGCATCCTAACAGGGCACATAGGCTTACAATCGCATCTATACAAAATAGGAGTAGTAGACAATAGCGAATGTAGGCCATGCGAAGAGGATGACGAAACATTGGAGCATTTCCTCTGTCACTGCCCAGCGTTCGCAAACAATAGATCCCGTGTCTTGGCAAACGACTCTTTAACAGACTTGACCCATCTCAGGGGAGCAGACTGGAAAACAATTACGGATTATGTCAAGAGTACAGAGTTCCTAAAATAACTTTTCAAGACCTTTCCATGTACCAGTTAGCCGAATACTGGCTTATGTGTATGTCCAAGGACATGAGACGGGAAAAATCCGCGTCCTCTTCTCAACCTAACCTAGAATATGTTGACTGGGAAATCTTGTTCTGCAATGAACAGTTTCCTTTGTACGGAATGTGTCTATTGAAGTTTTGCCTGTTTTTACCATATAAGTTAAGATTCGAACTCAGGCGTCGTCTAGCGGTATCTGAGATGTTAAACTCCGACGTCGTTTTCACGTGGATAACTGTAGTACCGCGTATGCAATGTTTCAAAGTGTATGTGATGGGAAATTTACTCCGTTTAAGGAATATTCCAAAGTCATTTAAAGTGACTAGGATGATGACTTCACCCTCTAACTCCAAAATATTTAAAATCTATAAAAGAATGTGTCAATATATACTGCTAGGGTTAAACACTTCTAGAACATAAAAATAAAGTAAATCAAAAAAAAAAAAAACTATTTAATCTCAAATTCTTGAATCACTGATATGAACGAGAGAAATACGTACGCATTTTCCTGATGGAACCGACGGGGATATTCTCCCAAAACAGAGTAAGCTAACGAAAATGAAACTTTCAGAGGTTGTTTCCGGACAGTTCTGGTACCCACCTCGTACATATGCATCAGTCAGCGGTACATCAGTCAACTAGTCTGCCGCTGCAATAGTATGCAAACAAAATTGCATTTGCATACTGATCTACTTACGCCGAAAAGAACAATGACAATCGCAAATTAAATGCTGTTTCGTTGGCGGCAAACACATCTCAAATGTTTGAAAGCACACAAAAACGCCACAGACAAAAACTTAAGATAGAAAAGGCATGTACATACATATATTTATACACACATAACTGTGTATGTATTCGTATGCATATGCAAGTACCTTCTTCGGTGTTTTTGCAAAGGAATACTTAACATCGTCATCAATGGATAAGAGCAATTCACAAACTTGTACCAAAAGGGGAGGCCGTTTTATCAAAAGGGTATGCGGCACAGCCGCTCGACAATGATGACTCATACCGTTATTCTATGTGGGATGATTTCCATTGTAAGGGAGTTCGGGACAACAGACTTAAAATGTCCACCGTACACACTGAATAATTTTGAATTCGGTAGTCAATCACTAATGCAAACACGCTAAAAAAAATCTGTCTATTTCTAAAATTTTGCATGAAAAAAAATGTAAAATACACTTTTTTTTTTTTGATCGCTTTTTTCCATTGACATTAGTTGTAATTTACTAATTAAGAAGACAAAAATAAGTGAAGAATAAGAAATTGGTATTCTGGTGTTGAGGAGAAGTGGGAATTGGACGAGAAAAATTACAGAACAGATACTGTCCAGAAGAGGATAGTTGGAGGACGGCCAAAACTATTGGCAGACTCGGGTGCACGTTAAATGGACAACAAACAAGGCGACAGAAGTATTAAATAAGTCAGACTAGTACCTATTAGGAAGAAAACCCCGACCTTATCGACAAAAAAATATTAAAGCTTCTCTGATGAGTTCGTATATTGTTTGATGCATAAGTTGCTGAAATTCGTTAAGATTACCATTTTTTTCAGCGTGTATATAGCGATAGTACTGTTCCAGTTTTATAGCCGAATTACATTTGAAATATTTAACGAGAACATCTTTTACACAAGCCAGTATTTTTCAAATTTATGTGGGCGAAAACCGATTCCAATATTTTCCATTCGTACACTTATAACAAAATTGTTAAAGTTTGTTAACACATGAAAAGCCCTTTGTCAGAAAGCCTATTTTCTAAAACAGAAACACGGAAGGGATAACGAAGCAAATGGTCGTGTGTATTCAATTCAAAATTCTGCATTTAGTAAAGTTTGGATGAACAAATTTGAAGTCTAGCGGCGCCCATTCGGGTTCCTCCCATACAAGTGTATCATTTCTCCTAGTTTGAAAATTCTGTAAATACATTCACCGTCTAAGCCACGAGGTCGAACGATAACGTTCGCATGCTCGGCGCGTCAAGTAGCGTCTAGTGATACCGTTTTCAATATTGTTACCACACCACTCTAAAACCGCCTGTTTGTCATGTTCGGATAAATTTTTCTTTCATAATCCGGGTCATGAAGCCTTCGCATGCTCGTTCGGATTTAAGCATTTCACTCACCAAATTATCTGGTGTTAGTACCACATCAAGATCACTATTCAGGTTGTGTCGTCGTTCTTGTCATTTTTGGTAATAGAATAGATTGTGTTCTGAATTATCTGTTTCTGCGCCACATTGATTGCAGTGTTTAAAGTTTTTTTTTCAGTTTGAACCTAAATAGGTAGTTGTTGAAACTTCCATGGTCGGTCAGCATCTGTGTAATAAAGTAGTCGACGTTACCATGTCGCCTCTCTATCCATGGCTTTATGTTTGGAATAAGCCTGTGCGTCCATCGCCCTTTATCACTTAGATTCCAGCGATGCTGCCACTTATTCATAAGCATTTCTCTAGCACCTGCGTATGTCAACTGGGAATGTACGACACTGTCAATCAGTCTTCCTCTTGGTTCTTTGGCTCCTCTCAGGTTAGGCATAATTCATGCTAACGTTTGGGCAATTTTTATCGCCTTATCTATAATGGTCTCAACATGTTTTTTAAATGTGAGCCTATCGTCTAGTTGTACAATTAGATATCGTAAGCAGCGACTAAAGCATACAGTCTCATGTTGTATTTTAATCGTTGGAATTATTTAGTTTCCGTATAAATTCCTGTGGCCAGGTATCTACCCCAAGGTTACTACAGAAGAGAGACTAAGTCTTGCCAAAACCTACGTGCATTCCTTCACCAGAGCCGAAGAGGTCGCCCAGGATTTTACAGAATGTAAAGCAGCTTATCAGTCAACGCTGATACAGATGCGTCCAGTAATGTGTTGATTCATTAATAGCACGTAGGCTACTTTTATGGCAAAAACGTCTGCCTGGAAGACGCTAGAGCCAGTCGGGGTACGATTGTAGTGTTGCAGATTGGCTTCCCTTGAGAATATTCTCTAGCCAACTCTGCAATCTATTTTAGAGCCATCCGTGTAGACTTTCACGTCGAAGACAGAAAGAAGTTCCCCTTGGTCCCATTTCGTTCTGGATGGAAAAATAACTTCGAAGAGTCGGCCGAAGCTGAGATAAGGGGTCCTGTAGTCTTGAATTCGACTGGAATGGTCAGTATGTGTCTTTACTCCAACTACCAGTTCAGTATAAACGAATAGCGCTACGAGCCGCCATAGCTGTAATATATGTATATGTCAATTGTGATCAGGTGTAGTATTACATTGAGGGCCTCCGTAGGACATCTGCGGATTGCTCCCGATATACCAATACATGCTGACCTTTAGGTTTTTTTCCAAGATTTTGGCAGTGGTTGACATCCTCGTCGCCGTCCTCCATACCATCATGTTTTCTAAGCGAAAAACAACTGATTAGTGGCTTCGAAATCAGAAGTTTGTGGCCTAGAAAGCATGCGAACGTTGTCGTTTGACATCGTGGATTCGGCTGTATTTCCCTATAATTCGGAATTTCGCGTTTCTTTTATGACATTTTACCACTTGTTTTATTTTGTGTTAGTGTTTGGATGACATTTTTATGTTTTAAAAATATAGCAATAACAGAGTTACTTTTTTTTTAATTTAGATAATTTTTAAGTTCTTCAGGGGTCATTTAAACGTAAGCGATTTGGCCCATTGTTGCTTGTGATAAGTGGCCAGCTCTTTTTGTTTTGTCGCATTTATGTACCACCACTAGATTATGGTGATGTGTATAATAATAAGTTATGTATTCATCAGTTATAGCAGGCTTTCTTTCCAATGTGGCGTAGGGTAGTCGTTCGCCCTCGATATATCCATATCCTTCATTTTCTTACTTATATGACTCCCGCGTAGTTTAAAAAAACGTCCATTCCAAAACGGGGCTAAAACTCACTTAGCATTGCTTAGAAGGTTCATTTATTTTTGTCCTGCTTTCTATGTCTACTTAGCACACATACACATCATATATGTTTGAGGGTCGCTAAGTGTACTTAACATGTTATTCCTCATCTGAAATCCAAAATGACCACTCATCAAAATACTCAAAATCATGTTTTTGATTGATACAGGTGAAATGATCTGAAATACATGTCTCAGCTAAATGTTACACTTCAATATCCAGATTTCTAAAGTTTATAGGTCAATTTCGGAACGACACTCTTTTAAAAAAAGAGTTTTGCTTCTGCTGTAAAGTTATGAAAATGATTGTTAGATCATTTTGAATTTCTGGTGACGGTATATAAAATAATGCTGAGTCACCTTTTGTGTTCTTTCTATAGTGGTCCAAGCCATTTATATCTATGGTCTAATAAAAAAAAAAATAATTCGTGCGAATCCAAATAAACCTTGAATGTGTCTCCCGTAAAAGTGACTTTTTAGACTTCAGAATTCACGACGTCATACATAAAATTTGGATGGTTGTCGATAAAAATGATGAGAAAAATGTTCTTGTATATAAAAATGCCTTATGCACGTCACCATCATTTTTGTACTATATTTTACTGTTGCTCAAATCACCAAACCTCCCCCATATGTATGTTTGTATGTATGTATGAATGTATTTCTGTTGTTGTTTCATTTTAGCCTTAAGGACGGCATAACCCCTTAAACATAGACTCCTTTGTTGTCGTTGCAACAAATAAAACAAAACCAAAAAAAAAACAAAAATAGAAAAACGAAAGGAATGGAATGAAAAAAGAGAAATGAATGTACAAATTAAAATACGGTACATACGAGTATGCATACAAGTCGCCCGACAATCGGTAGGTAGTAGTTATTTTCTGACAACATTGTTACTCGTAGTAGTCGAATCGAATGGGAAATATTCGCACACCGCACAACTATACCACTGTTTATACAAAAACAAACAATTCAAAAATTATGAAATTTGGTATTATTAATGAAATTGTACACCGAGCATGTTATGTTTACTTTCTGACAGACAGACCGTGGCCGTGGCGTTCACTCGCTGACTGTGTGCACGCGGGTACAGGACTGACAGATGAGATGATATAATAAGGATTACACGTTATTTGTGCGTTATTGTTGTTATGATTTCTTTTCCTTTCATTTCAATAATTTACGCTTCGTGTACAAAGCATAAATGAGAGGTTATTTAATTTGTAAGTTATTAAAAAATCATATTGAGGGATGTTCGACGAGCAGATCCCGTCATTGTTAACAGCGGAAAGTACCCCCTTTTATGTACAAATCATTTGTGTGCTTCTCTTCTTCTTCTTCTTTTTCTCCCGTTGTTCACCTTTGATTGTATTTGCTTTTACGTTTTTTTTTTTTTTGTAAATATGAATTTTGGATATTTGAGTTGTTGGCCCGTCCGTCTGTCCTGTTTACTTTTTGTTTTCTCCTTTGAAATTTATTGGATTAAAGTAAATATGGGTAGAGCCGAGTCTTGTTTTACAATCCCTTCATGTTCGATTGTTAACAACACATGATGTTATAATTTGGAGGCACAAATTGAATAAATACCGGCATCAGTGATTGTTCTGAAAGGTCAGGTAACATTTTCCGTCGAGTCTTACTTCAAAACATATGTGCAATCGGGTTTCACTATTACAGTTTTTTTTTCTTGTACTCTAAAAAAATTGTCCACCATATGGGAGAAACAAATATAATAAACATTTAGAATTTCTAATGAAACTATTCTGTGAGCGACCAGTACTCAAGAAGTTAATGCCTGGAACTGATGAACATGTTACCGTTCTTGCCGATAGGCATCTGTTGACCACCTACTCAGGCTAACTTGAAAATGTGGGCCCAATTCGCACATTACGGCACCAATCGAAACAAGAAAAACTCAATAGGATGGACCGGATGAATACAAGGCATGAAAGAACAACGAAAGGGAATGTCTATGCGATATCCAGCCTCTCCACTTATCGCCGATATTCTCAGGGAAGAACTACTTGACCCGGGTAGGTCATTCTTGGTTCAAATAAAAATATGTATGGCTTTCTAGACAAAAATTACAGTTTTTCTGTTTAATAAAATATAAACGATGAGGGTACACAAAAGTTTGTCTATTTCAAGCAGGGTTTAAAAGCACCAGTCCGCTAACCATTAGCATCATTTTGCTAAACTAATGCTAACAATCTTTTCCACAAGCCAGAGCTAAAACTAATGTCCGACTAACGTTAGCTCGCGTTAGCGTTAGTCAAAAAAATGACACACCTCTGCTAACCACAATTGACTAATGTGCTGCTAAAAATTTGCTAATTTTGACTAACCATTTTTCGTTAGCAAAAAATTTGAGCTGGTTTCAGTGTTGTCAACGGAACATGGCGCAAAGTATCCAATAGTGGTACCGTAGTGGCTATTTCTGATTCTACCAATATTTATTATTTCAGCATTTTCAGAGTTCGTTATGCATCTCCTCAATCCAATGTTAAATGTGGAACATATAACATTCCCGTTGGAAGTTAAACGGATCTAACCATGTGGACTCCATTATGCAGTGATTTATTAGTCATTGTACATAAAATTATATTATATGTATAAACAATATGTAAATATATACGAGTACCTACCTCGAATTATTTCTGTGCTATTAATTTCACTTGTTTTTATATATATACCTTTAACAGCTACAGAAACGCACAGCAATATTGTTTCATGCGATTTTTTAAAAACACAACTTATTGTCTATCAAATGTAGGCAACACCGTACTCGAGCCGAACACAATTTCACACAAAAACCGAACCAAACACACAAGTCGAAAATAGTCACCAAATTAGCACAATTTAGCAAAGACGTTAGCAAAATCAGCAGTTGCTTCTTCTTCCATTGCTAATAATATATGCATATTTTGGTTAGCGTTAGTTTATTTTGCTAACGCTAACTGAATATTACGACTAATTTAGTTTTAGCATTTGTTCGCATATTAGTTTGGACTTTTTTATGCTAAAACTATTTGACAAATTCTGTACTTTTGACTAAAATTGCGTTAGCATTTTAAACCCTGATTTCAAGAGCAACAGAGAAGCTGCCGCCTATTTTGGATAATTGAAAAAGCAAAAATAGTAGCCGTGCACGACTTTAAAAATTATTGCATCAACTAAAAAAAACCTGTACATCAAATCAATGATGACGATTCTTCAATAGTTTTACATCAAATTTATGAATAAATTCATTAACTTGATGAATAAATTCTTCAATTTGAAGTACTTAGTTGAAGTAGTATTTTACATCTATCTTGCAAAAGAAAATATTCAATGAAAGAGTGGGTCATTTTAAAACTGTTGTTGCTTTTTAATAACAACTAAAGAGTAATTCTCGTTTAAACGAAAAGAATATATTATACCAAAAATAGAAATGTTTTATTTTTTATAGAATTATAATTGATGTAAATTTTTTATTAAATTGATGTACAATGTTCATCAAATTGATGTACAATGTTCATCAAATTGATGTACAATGTTCATCAAATTGGTGTACAATGTTCATCAAATTGGTGTACAATGTTCATCAAACTGATGTACAATGTACGTCATCATCAAATCAAATTGATGTAAAATTTTCATCAAATTGACGTACAATGTTAATCAAATTGATGTAAAATTTTCATCAAATTGACGTACAATGTTAATCAAATTGATGTACAATGTTCTGTTTTACATCAATGAAAACTTCTATATCAAATTGAAGAAAAGTGTAGTAGGTTGGAAAATGATAACCAAATTCATCAAATTGATGTAAGAATGCATCAAACTGATGAATCCTGTTTTTCAGTGTGCCCTGAAGTTCTAAGAAATTACTAATACCACTCTGCGACAAATGGTAAGGGTCAGTGATCGGTTTGGAATGAAACCACCGGGGAAAGTTATATTGGTAAAAAAAAAGTCATACGTGTTCCAGCGTTTCGCTGGGTCTCATCTAGGAATCGAGATATATCGATTTGAAGTTAGTAAGTATCGTATAGGGGAATTTGTCACGTTTTAGGCTCTTTTGTTTGACATAACTCGAGAACCACTCGTCCGATTTAGCTGAAACAAATTTAGAAAAATTAGGAATTACAATTCCTCTAATCTGTTCTTAAACCGTTTTCCTACTTAAGCAACAGTTTCGCAATTATAAATAAATGTATGAAAAAAAAAAATTATTTTTGCCTAAAAATTAAAATTTTTTTTTTTAATTCATAAAAAATCCAAAACGGTAAAAAGTGTCAAGTCCTATTAAAATGTAAATAAATGTATTTAAAAAAAAAATAAAAAAAAAAAAAAAAATTTTTCTTCATGCGCTTATTTTTAACTTGGAAACTATTACTTGTAAAGGAAAATAATATATGAACAGATTAAGGGAATTGTAATTCTTGGTTTTTTAAAATTTATTTCAGCTAAATCGGACGAGTGGTTCTCAAGTTATGTCAAACAAAAGAGCCAAAAACGTGACAAATTCCCCTATACGATACTTACTAACTTCAAATCGATATATCTCGATTCCTAGATGAGACCCAACGAAACGCTGGGACACGTATGACCTTTTTTTGACCGATATAACTTTCCCCGGTGGTTTCATCCCAAACCGATTGTGGCTGTCGCACAGTGTACTTTTTCAAATTTTCCCAAATAGTTCCAGTATAACTCATCCTTGAATATGTAACAAAATATACAATGTTCCTTAATTTTTTTATATTTGTTTTAATTACGAAATCCATAAAAAGAAGTTATAAAGCAGAAGTTTTATTAGATAGGTGGAACATTTCTAATAGAAATGCAGTATAAATGCTCTAATGCCAAGGAATTAGCTCTTTGTATTTGGAGGGACTGTTGTTCATTCAGATGGAAAACTAATGCCAAAACTTCTCCAGAACCAGCGATAGCTTAGAAGAGTGGCGTATTAGAGATACAATTGTAGCTATGTGTTTGGCACAACGGCATCCAATACTGGACGAATGGCGGAAAAACAGTTTGGAAAAAAATTGTTGGTACTTGGACTGTCGCCAAAACATTTTAGAAGTGGTGTTGCGATCAGTATGTGACCGGAAAATAGGATCGTCGAGGATAGAAGTTTTCAAATGCATTGGCCTAGCATAGATCAGTCGAAGTAGAGGGAAGGGGTACAGGATGATTCGGTAAAAATCTTAGTAAAATACTTCGAAACACTAGTTTATACTTAATCTTTTTAATAAAAAAAAGTTCACGGACATTGGATGTAAAATGCCATTTGCTCTTTAAAAATGTTTATTTTTATGGAGGAGTTGAGTGAAGAGGAGTTCGGTTCAGTAAAAGCTATTTGTATATTTATTGTAATCTTATATTTGTAATCTTCTGTTTGTAGTGGTGTTCCGCAAGGTTCTGTTCTTGGTCCTCTTTTATTTGTGATGTATATTAATGATCTGTTTTGTAGCGTTGAAAGCAGTATCTGTTTACCTTTTGCATTTGCTGATGATGTTTATTTGTTGTTTAAGGGTAATATAGACTTTTTAGACGTACTACAAAATAATATAGATTTCACAACAGCTAACTTAGATAGTTGGTTATCCAGTAATGGACTTTCAGTCAATGTGAATAAAACAAAGGCAATGTTTTTTGGTAGCCGTTTGTGTGGCAATGTGTGTGTGTCCTTGTCAAATAGTGTAATTGATTTCGTTGATAGTATTCAATGTCTTGGTATTACACTTGACAATAAATTAAGATTTGATGTTCAGGTTGACTCCGTAATTTCCAGAGTTAACTTTACTTTGATGAAGTTATACAACTTGGAATTGTTTCTTCCTTTACATGTAAAAATTAGGGTTGTTCATGCAATAGTTATGCCTATTTTTTTGTACTGCATAGAAATTTACTCAGGATCGCAGGGGTACGTAATGAATAAATTGAGATGTGCTTTCAATAGAGTGATGCGGTATTTGTATTCCATAAACATCCGTCAGCACGTATCGGAGTATGTTTGTAGATTTTTGAATTGTAGTTTTAATGAATTTATGCAAATTAGAAGTTTAATTTTATTTTACAAAATTTATAAATTCCAGACTCCAATGTTTGTAGTTAATTTGTTCCAGTTTGGAAGATCTAGAAGAAGTCCCCAAATTATTCTTCCCCGTTTGAGTTCTGATTTAGGTCGATCATTTCATGTAAGAGTTGCTCAAATATTTAATAGTTTACCGGTCTCACTTAAATCATTTAAATATTCCTGTATTACTTACAGGAAAAAACTTTACCAACATCTGCAAAGTAATACTTTGTAATGCTTTGCGTTCTTCCATCTCATTTTATCTTTTGTCTAAAATATTCTTTAGTAGTTGTTTATTCTAGAATTTGGTATTTGGCACATGTTTTTTTTTTACTTTTTATTGCGTAATTTGGGTCGCTACATTATTTAAATATTTTTATTAGTGAATTTTAATTTTAAGTTAAAAAAAATTATTTATAACTGGATGTAGATTTTGTAACTATATAAGGCCTAAAGGCTCGGTTACTTTTGGAATATTAATAAATAAATAAAAATAAATAAATGTGTTTTCATGCTTCAAACGCTATTACAGCTCCTAATGATTTTGAAATTGTGCATCACGATATATCAGAAAATATACACTTCACTTGTGATATCTGAACCCAGAACAAATAAAGCTTATTTGATAATCATTTTTCTAATGATATAAAAAAAATGGAGAAAACGAATTAATCTTGCAAGGACTTGGAAGAAAGTGTGGTATTTGCAAGAATAGTGATGGTGCAATTTTCCGACAAGGTGGCTGTAAAACTATTTGTAAATGTCTCTCTTGTGAAGTTTGTTTCGGATCCAAGTGGGACATTTTTCGAATATTTTAATGTTTAAACTGGGTTTTAGACAGAAGACCCAAAGAACTAATCCGGAAATAAATATTTCTGGAAGCCCCAAAGTTTTGAAAGAGATTTGAAGTCAGTAAATGACACGGCTGAATGAGTAGTTCAAGCATTACAAAAGAGCATTGAAGAGCAAAACCAATTCCTACTTCAGGTGGAAATGGAATTTCGTTGATTGTAGCCTGACTCTTCCACGACCACCCTTTGTCTGCTGCGTGATATTAAAAATAATAGTATTTTTCTTTGAATATGTTTATTTTAAAATATGAATTCTGACTTTTTTTTAATGTGTAACAGTTCACGAAAAACAAAATACATGTAATTGATTTAATGAAAAGTCAATGAAAGTCTTTCATTTGATAGTACATTTATTATAATAACATTTAATCATCAGTCATCAGCTAAAGCAGAAAAATTTAATTTCATGAAAACTGGTCTTATTGAGAACTTTAGGGCTACTTCTGCGCGGGAAAACAAAGTCCGATTGAGCTTTAGCTTTTTTACACTAAAAAATAACTCAAACACTTTTGGACAAAAATCGAGCCCCTTTCACTAACACCGCCCTAATATACATGTATGATCGCTGCTTCCATAGCGTTCGATTTGCTTTTCAATCATTTTTCAAAGTCTTTGCACTGGCTTTTTAGTAAAAGCAAAAAATCACCTTGTTCTACTGCTGCAAAGACAGCAACAGCTGTCTTTTTATTTTCTGCAGTGTCGAAAGTACACATCGCACCCTAAATACAAAAGGGTCACAACTCAAAATTCTAACGCATTAACGCAACTAAAAATAATTCGTGCAGAAGCAACCCAACTAACATAAAAACAGATAACTGTATTTGATGTCACACACGATAATCATTAATGTAATTGTGAATTGTTTGTTTGTTTCGTCCTATCGTATTTTAGGCGACGATATTTAGTTTCCTCAGCATTCCATTACAGATCAAACGTAGAACATGTCCCAACTAAAGGAACTGGTTATGGCATACTTTACATACAAAAGGACCTACGGCTTAAAGTAGGATACTTATTCTGTTTTTACTCTACAGGGGATTAGTTTCACATTTTAAATAGCAGCTAAAATAAGATGAACAAAATACTGCCGACGGTATCTGTCAGGCTGAATGCATTTGAAAGATGAACAGTGCCAACAATACTCAAATAGTATAACTAGACAAGAATAAAGCATACAATGCGACAAACAGGAAGAATCAGATAGATTGACTAAAAATGATTTTATTATGATCATATGTTTTTGTTAACATTGCCTTAACATTTGAAGAAGCAACATACGGGGAATTTCTCTCCAATCAGTGAGCTGTGCGCCATATAATTGTGTACTTCTCCTCGTCACTTGAATAGGACACCCAATATACTCCTTTTTCAATTGCCTATAACTCAAAAGCGAAATTACAGAATCACGGGATTTTGGGCACGTTCTCTTTGTGCAGTTATTTATCTCTCTCAGAAACAAGCTCCAAGTTCTTGGAAAGAACCGTTATATTTTTTTCTTGCTTTATGTTGTAATTCGCTAGAAATTGAGTCAGTATTTTTGTGCCACTTGAATAGAACATCCATTTTGTTTGATCGTCTACTTTGGCACGTTCTCACGGAGTTTTCGCTGATCTAATTTTTTTGTGATTTTCGACGATAGTCTTTAATATAAAATTAAAATGGGTCGAGGAAAAGCCTTATCTGAGGAGGAAAAATAAAGGCATACAAGGACTCTGGCCTCACAATTGCAGAAATAGTTTAAAAAAATCAACAGGAGCCGACATGTCATATCGGAATTCGTGAGTAATGAGTCTGAGTATGGAAAAAATATGAAAGGCCGCACGTGCAGTGTGCTCACCGAATCGTAGAGACGCCTCATATTCAGAAAAGCATCAAATTCTCATGACTCTGTGACGAAAATTCGTGCAAAATGTGATGTAAATGCTAGTGTATCCACTGTCTACCGTGTTATTTCGAAGGCTAAACACCTGAAGAGGTTAAAAATAAAAAAGAAGCCTCCCCTTAACCCGTCAAGAAAAGCACAACGCCTCAATTTTTGTCGCGAGCATGTGACCTGGAAAACTCAGTGGCATAGAGTGGTCTTCACAGACAAAAAAAAGTTTAATTTAGAAGGCCCAGACGGTTATAGTTAATATTTCCATGATCTCCGCAAAGAACCCCCTCATTTGGACCGTCTGCATAGCCGAGCTGGAGGTGCATTGGTGTGGGGGGCCATTTCCTTCTAAGGCACCTGCAAACTAAAATTTATGTCATCAACGATGAATGCGTTGTGCTCATCCGTTCATTGTGAAATGGCCGGTTGACCGGACGACGCACTATAGAGAAAATTCGTTCTTTAGCCGAACCGTTCGTATGTGGAATAATCTTCCAGCAAATGTGTTTCCTGCCAGTTGTGACATTCAGAAATTCAAAACAAATGTCAACAAACACTACTCCCTCTTTCCTCCTTCCGATACCCTAATTTCCTTCCGCTAACACAATGCATTGCATTTATAGGGGGCATCCCCTGAGTGTTGGCCAGCAAAAAAAAAAAAAAAAAAAAAAAAAAACAAAGTCCGATTGAGCTTTAGCTTTTTTACACTAAAAAATAACTCAAACACTTTTGGACAAAAATCGAGCCCCTTTCACTAACACCGCCCTAATATACATGTATGATCGCTGCTTCCATAGCGTTCGATTTGCTTTTCAATCATTTTTCAAAGTCTTTGCACTGGCTTTTTAGTAAAAGCAAAAAATCACCTTGTTCTACTGCTGCAAAGACAGCAACAGCTGTCTTTTTATTTTCTGCAGTGTCGAAAGTACACATCGCACCCTAAATACAAAAGGGTCACAACTCAAAATTCTAACGCATTAACGCAACTAAAAATAATTCGTGCAGAAGCAACCCAACTAACATAAAAACAGATAACTGTATTTGATGTCACACACGATAATCATTAATGTAATTGTGAATTGTTTGTTTGTTTCGTCCTATCGTATTTTAGGCGACGATATTTAGTTTCCTCAGCATTCCATTACAGATCAAACGTAGAACATGTCCCAACTAAAGGAACTGGTTATGGCATACTTTACATACAAAAGGACCTACGGCTTAAAGTAGGATACTTATTCTGTTTTTACTCTACAGGGGATTAGTTTCACATTTTAAATAGCAGCTAAAATAAGATGAACAAAATACTGCCGACGGTATCTGTCAGGCTGAATGCATTTGAAAGATGAACAGTGCCAACAATACTCAAATAGTATAACTAGACAAGAATAAAGCATACAATGCGACAAACAGGAAGAATCAGATAGATTGACTAAAAATGATTTTATTATGATCATATGTTTTTGTTAACATTGCCTTAACATTTGAAGAAGCAACATACGGGGAATTTCTCTCCAATCAGTGAGCTGTGCGCCATATAATTGTGTACTTCTCCTCGTCACTTGAATAGGACACCCAATATACTCCTTTTTCAATTGCCTATAACTCAAAAGCGAAATTACAGAATCACGGGATTTTGGGCACGTTCTCTTTGTGCAGTTATTTATCTCTCTCAGAAACAAGCTCCAAGTTCTTGGAAAGAACCGTTATATTTTTTTCTTGCTTTATGTTGTAATTCGCTAGAAATTGAGTCAGTATTTTTGTGCCACTTGAATAGAACATCCATTTTGTTTGATCGTCTACTTTGGCACGTTCTCACGGAGTTTTCGCTGATCTAATTTTTTTGTGATTTTCGACGATAGTCTTTAATATAAAATTAAAATGGGTCGAGGAAAAGCCTTATCTGAGGAGGAAAAATAAAGGCATACAAGGACTCTGGCCTCACAATTGCAGAAATAGTTTAAAAAAATCAACAGGAGCCGACATGTCATATCGGAATTCGTGAGTAATGAGTCTGAGTATGGAAAAAATATGAAAGGCCGCACGTGCAGTGTGCTCACCGAATCGTAGAGACGCCTCATATTCAGAAAAGCATCAAATTCTCATGACTCTGTGACGAAAATTCGTGCAAAATGTGATGTAAATGCTAGTGTATCCACTGTCTACCGTGTTATTTCGAAGGCTAAACACCTGAAGAGGTTAAAAATAAAAAAGAAGCCTCCCCTTAACCCGTCAAGAAAAGCACAACGCCTCAATTTTTGTCGCGAGCATGTGACCTGGAAAACTCAGTGGCATAGAGTGGTCTTCACAGACAAAAAAAAGTTTAATTTAGAAGGCCCAGACGGTTATAGTTAATATTTCCATGATCTCCGCAAAGAACCCCCTCATTTGGACCGTCTGCATAGCCGAGCTGGAGGTGCATTGGTGTGGGGGGCCATTTCCTTCTAAGGCACCTGCAAACTAAAATTTATGTCATCAACGATGAATGCGTTGTGCTACAAACAAATATTGAAAGATGCGTTTCCATATTTTCACAACCTTTTTGGGCCTCTACCATAGATTTATCAACACGATAATGCTCCGATACACACAGCTCGGCTTGTAAAATCGTATATACAGAGCCAAAATGTGGACCTTCTAAGCTGGCCGCCCTACTCACCCGATTTAAATATAATCGAAAACGTTTGGGGATGGCTGACACATGAAATCTATAGCTCAGAAAAGCAATATTCGACTGTGCCCGAACTAGTTAAAGCTATCGACTTAGCTTGGCACTCGATTTCATTAAATTACTTGGCTAGCTTGTGTCAATCCCTTCCCAAACGAATGACTGAAGTTTTGGAACAACATGGTGGGTCGACGCATTATTAAATTATTTTTTTTCTCTTCTAAATTAAACTAATTACCCTATATTTAAGTTATTTTTATGTCAAAAATAATCTGAGATCTCTGAAATGTTTTTTTTGCTTAAGTGTCCTATTGAAGTGACACAATATTTGAGCACCTAAATTTGACGGATTATGTTCAACAATTATTTGTTATTATTTAAAGCTGTACCATTAAAAACTCCAGCCGGTTAAGACAAAGCAATAAAATTATCTTTAATTTAAAAAAAAAATCAAGTCTCCATTATCATTTGTTTGGGAGCAGTGGGTGATCGAAAACACACTTAATGGGTGTCCTATTCAAGTGACGAGGAGTGTATACTCACTGACCGGGATCTACTGTTTACATCCGTCTTTTCTAAAGAAGTTTTACATGGCATAGAGATTACTCTCTTACTCGTAAAGTCGTAAAAAGTCCATGTTAAAAACCGATTTCCAGAAGCGTTGGAATAGAATAAAAAGTTCATCTAAACCGTTTCCAGATAAGGCCTGTTTCATCCGTATTTCATACCTGATCCGGAGTGTAGACACCATCCTCAATAAGTTTAGCAAATTTACCAGCTAATTAGCCCTTAATTTTAATATTCTGAAGCGTGTGTCTTTGCAGTAAACCTGGCACTCGAAAATGGCGGAAAAATATGTTTTTTTAAAGAAAATGTTAGACCGCTTTAAATCAAATTGCCTAAAATCAGAATGTCGTGCTTTTTCGAAATCAGAATTAGGTGTAACTTTATGTACATTTGTGATCCCTTTTACGTATGGTATTTGTAACAGCCCAGGATTCTATCAGATTAAAAATATACATATATCCAAATAAACCACTTATATTCTCAACTCATTTATTTATATCAAAACGTAACAAACTCAAGTTATTGCATCAGAAAAAAACTAAAATATATCAATTCATTTATGCGTTGCCAGATCAACTGGTTATTATCGTGGGATGTCATCTTGGGCGGGTTGCCACAGTATTCATTGAACAACTGCCACAGTATTCATTCATGTCCTCGGACCGACCACACAACTCACAACTGTGAAGGATCACTTCTTGTAAACTGTGCTACTGATAATGAAATATGCCCCAGATATGAATTCGGTGAAACTACCGCTATAAAAAAGCATTTTATCCACCAAAATAATAGGTCGATCATAAACAAATGTCAACGGTACGAAATTGTCATTGAACATACAAGGTCTGCACAAAAGGGCGTGGCAGCACCCATACAACTCACAGTGTGTATGCCGCCTACGACGCTTTGGAAAACCATCCAGGATTATACTCGGCCGACCTTAACGATATTTACGTTTTCCGTGCTATTGCCTTTGTGTGGTTTTTAAAATATTCCTTCTTTTTAAGTATGAGATAGAAAAAGGTTAAGTTAAGCGTTTGTACGTTTGCTCCAAAAATCTAGGGAATCTACTCCTTGCGTTATATAGTCAAGTGGTTTGGCCACTCCTTTGTTGTGCGTCTCCCTTGCGACGACACCATGGAAACAGTAAAACAAAAATACACTCGTAGATAATATGTATTTGTACGTATATACATATGTGTTAGCGAGGTACCTACCTAATGTTATAATTGCTAATATTTTCACAACATTATATCGTAATTATTGACTGATAACGTTGATGTGTTGTTTGTTGGTGACAATAGTTGGTGATTTGTCGCAAATGAACAATGAATCCTGTCAACACAACCTTTTACAGTTCATCGCACGAGTGATTTTTTTTTCTCGCTTGGTTCCTTTAGGGATGCGTTGCCCCTTATTGTAAATACTTTACGAGATGACAATCGTTCTGCATTAAAAAAAGGTTAAGCGATTGTGTGGTGTATAACAAACGCACGCACCGGAGGTGATATTAAGGAACAATAGATAGTTGGGAACACAACAACGATACGAAACGCACAACAACACTACAACTGATGACAGTTTTTTTTTTTTTGTATTTCCAGGTAAGCCGAGTACGTGGCAGTAGGCAACCCACGACGATTGTTAGACCGAATAATGAATAATTGGTTTGCGGTGCGCTCGGTTTGTATTTGTTTAGATAGAAAAACAATTAACAGTTGACACAAATGGATCCGCACGTAACACGCTGTCAATGAATGAGCAACAAGCAGCACAAAGCTAAAAAGTTAAACTGAAACCCTGAACAAGGATACGAAATGGCCGGGGTTGCAATGACACCAATGCAAAAAGCAACGACTTTTACTTACTTAGATATTACTGCGATGAGCGAATCTTTTCATGCTACCCACCGACCGAACTCCCCCACACCCGTGGCCTGCCGCTAACTGCACTGATAACATCCATCCATCACCTTTTTCATTGTGTACTGCTGAAAGTTATTACTTTGAAAAAAAAAAAGAAACGAAAAGCAAAAGAACTTTTATATACACATTTTGCAATACTGGTTGTACCGATTTAACGGGTACCAGTTAGAAAATGGCTACACGATACGACTTTTGGGCAAGTTTGAAGAACTGTTAACAAATCGCACTTAAATTGAGAGAGAGAGAGAGAGTTCTTGAAGTGAAATTTCCATTTCAGACAAACTGAAATTGAAACGAGCACCCTGTTTTCGTTTTACTTTGCTGGCGTAGAACGGCGAACAAGGAATGCATCATCGACAAACGTACGTGTACGTACATACATATATATACTCTACATTCAGGCATACATAGTTTCAAGCATCCAAAAAGGATGCTCTTTTGTTAGGAATTCCTTTTAAGCGTAAAAGAGACGGAAATAAATAAATGATTTTCAAAGCATAAACGCCATTATAAACAACCCTCCATTATGTATGCGCAAGCTCAAAGCTTATGTACCGAAAAAGCAATAAACTTACACACTTACAAACATACATACGCTCATTCGCCCATACGCACATACATTGTCAAATGTATTTGCAGATGCATACATACTTCTTCTGCCTGTGCTCGTTTATGTATGTAGACGGGTAGCTAGGTCGGTAGGTAGGCATGTATGTATATGCATGTAGCACAAAATGGCTTGTACTAGTACGTATGAGTGTGTTTACAAAAGTTCGTTCGTACTCGTACTTGTAACTTGAATGGGTATTCCCGACATTGAGGCAATTGTTGTTGTGTGTTACTTGGCATTCTGTTTTTATTTTTGTGCGATTTACTGATGTTGTTGCTGTTGCTGTTGCTTCTAAAGATGCATTTATTACCTTTGTCGTTCGGCAGCCACAAGGTATAGGGAGACGTGTATCCATGTCGTTATCCCCGTGGGAGTGTGACTGTGTGTGTCTGTCTGTGAGTTGATTCGTGCTTTGTGGGAGGGCTCCTAATTACCGACATCGTTGGCTACACCCTGTATCCTTTACGTGTAATGAGGTTAAAAGTTAGCAAGCGCAACGATACTCTTGTGGATTTTGAATTAAATCAAGTACATGCGGGAAAGTTCAGTGTGTCTATCCGCAGTCTAGACAAATACAGAAAAACGTTCCTTTGACCTTCATTACAATTGTTTTATACGCTTTTTGTTCGTTCTGCAATTTCAATTTGTTTGTTTTTTATTTACAACAACATAAATTATAGTAAGCGCAGCTAAATTACAAAAAAAGTGAGAGTGGTCTTGAATTGTTAGAAACTTGGCAATCCATTGTTTATCGTGAATTGATTTACATTCAAAACGAACCTATTGTTATGTACACTCTCCGTCATAGGAAGAGAAAATATGTCCGTATTTTGTCATTTCATTTGGAACACCTTAAGACAATTAATGGACGGAGTATAGGGGGCGGAATGAAATGCGATTGAGGATGTTCTGCAAATGTCAATTGACAATTAATTACTACTTTTTCTATTTAATTACAGGACAAAGACTATTAATGGTTGTTATCATTTCATTTCTCTGTAAGATGTTTATACTTTATGGATATTGCTCTTAATAATACTCAAAATAACAATACAGCTAGAGAAAAAACGCCAAAATAAATATTAAAAAATCACAACTAAGGTTCAACTTAAAGTTCAATGTCAATCTTTAACTATCGGTTGGGGGATTGAAGTGTCAGCTATGTCAAATTCATACCAATGACAACGGTTTATATTCCAAAATGAGCTCAAGCTCAAACCTTAGAAGTTCCTAAACGGCCACGATCTTACACCCTAGCAAAAAAAATGTAGTATCGAAAGTTAATAAACTCTCTTAACTAAACGCACTGCCGAAAATTTGAGACTACGTGCTGCCACCCGAAATAATTGTCCGAGCCTGGCGTCAAAGTCTGTTCGACTTATTACCGGGACCATTTTTTGGAAGCTGTTTTAGAGCCGGTTGCTCGTAGACTATGGATGTTCCAACAAGACTCGGTACCGTCGCATAAAGCTCCAACTCGCCGGATGCACATCTGGCGCCATCTACGTTATTTTGGAGAGTTGGGTGAGCACTAAAAAATATGCCAGTATGGATACGTTGATTATTTCCACACACTTTGTAATTTGAATCATTAAAAAATAATTTCAAACAATGAAAATTTGGTCGTTTGAATAGGTAACATTTCAATCGCCTAATCCTGTGCATTAATCGCCAAATGTTGAACATTAAAACTCCAGTAGATTGCCATACAAGTATGACAGCAGTATTCAAATTCTGTTTGGCTTCACCAACTTCCAAAAATTAAACGCATGAAAAGTTAACAGCACCAGTTCCCCTTAGCTACCAGCGGTATAGTTATTTTATGCAGAATTCTTTCTCTTTCGAAATGCACTACGAAAAGTGTTGATTTTTCACCAAAAACATGTGTTTCATAATAAAACTGATCACGTTGATTGAACACTTCACTTTGAGGTTTAAACTAAGTTTTATTTGAAAGTGCATTTTACCAATCTGTTTTTCAATTACGCAGTCTTTCTTCATTTCCTTCTAAACACTACAACTTCTCTCTTTTTTCAACATATTCGGAAAAAGTTTGCAATGGTGGAGAAAATTATTATTCTTAGAATAAACTTATTTATTTCCTCAAAAGTCTACTTCGATGAAACCTTCAACTAATTGTTGGTTTTATTAGACTCCTATGTGGACGGTCGTGGTGTGGCAGGTAATGTGCGCGACTATCACACAAGTAAACTCAGGTTCAAAACCGGG
Source organism: Hydrotaea cyrtoneurina (assembly GCA_958296145.1). Classification (NCBI taxonomy): domain Eukaryota; kingdom Metazoa; phylum Arthropoda; class Insecta; order Diptera; family Muscidae; genus Hydrotaea; species Hydrotaea cyrtoneurina. The sequence continues at coordinate 43,304,362 of OY282512.1, forward strand.
TAAGACCATAACACATTTTTCAGTGGCTGTTTTCCACCTCGTAAATGCTGGCGACTTTACGAGTAAGAGAGATAAATCTCTAAGCCATGTAAAACTTCTTTAGAAAATCAGTAGCCATTCGGAGCCGGCTTTAAACAGTAGGTTCCGGTCAGTGAGTACACACAACTATACCGCGCACAACTCACTGATTCGAGAGAAGTTCCCCATCTATTCCTTCATGGAATGTTAAGGGAAATAAGTAAGTAGTAGACATACAAAGAAGTGGTCAGTTCCGAAGCCTTCAGAAGTAGAAGTTTTAATAAAAACGCAGCGTGGTCTATCTCCAAGGCGGGAAAAAGAAGGAGATTTTAAGAGCGTACAGATACCCTGAATCCTTACAGCTTGCATTTCTCAATGGACGGGCAACGTGCTTAATAGAAGGGAAACCAGTGAGAAAGTTTCAGTCGAGTAAACCGACTTATTTACACCCTCACCCTCAGTGAAAACATACAAGTCTCATATTCCAAAGAATCGTAAAGTCAAAAGTGAGCATGGCTACCACCATTGGATGAAACATCTGATGAACTGAGAACTTTATATAAAGCTATAAGCTTTATTAAATACGGATTTTGGGTAAGATCGGATTGGGCATTTCTAAAGTGGGCGGAATGGTACATTTGTATGGGAGGTACCCGAAGGGGCGTGGCCAAACTTCCAAGTTTTTGTCGGAATCTTTAAACAGGTATGGCTCTACTAAATACAGAATTTGATATTATTACACGATTTCTAAAGTGAGCGAAATAGCCCCTATGCAATCCCATAAGTAGTTTTGAGAAAATATTAATCCATGCCAAATTGCAGTTCTTTCGAAAGTTATCGTGCGTACCAGCAGAACAGGCGGACATGGCTCAAACGACTTAGAAAGTCGTGTATCGAATTTGGTTCAAAGACACCTATGGTCAAAAGTGACATTTTTCTATGTGTTACACTTGTCGTATCAAAATATATATAACCTCCAACCCGCAGGGTGAGGGAATGACAAACTCGACTCCGCAAGGAGTCCGCGAATGGCACTAAAATGCAAATTTTTGCCAACAATCACAGCAGTGGCGATCGTGAGGACCATACTCACATATAATGCCCGGTTGTGTTAAAGTGGACTGGAAGGGGTCAACAGTTTTCTCAAAAACTCTGGGAATAGAGACTACATAACTTTTTTAGGGTGGATGTTCACATGTACTTTACAATGAATTAAATCCCTCACCCTAATCCAATAGCATAACCCAAGGTAATTTACCTGGATCCGCGGTCATAATCGGATCCGGAAGGGATCTAAATCAGTTACTGGGCCGGAAATCTATTGCGCTTTCTTAAATTAGTAAGTTGTATTGGAAAAAGGCGAATATTGTAACGAGACAACGCACGCTCGATCGTTTCTTGTTGATTAAGTTGTTGATTAATAATTTCAGTTCTGGACCAAAACAAATTTTAGTTGGCGTGTATCTGTCGATTGTTGCAATACAGTATCAACATCTGCGTATTTGCTAAGTCACATGAGGAATGGATGGAAATTTGGCACTGTTAATCCAAAGTCCGTCAATAGGTAGAATAATAATTCTACTTTGGATTAACAGTGCCAAATTTCCATCCATTCCTCATGTGACTTAGCAAATACGCAGATGTTGATACTGTATTGCAACAAACGACAGATACACGCCAACTCAAATTTGTTTTGGCCCAGAACTGAAATTATTAACCACCTATTTTTACGACACCTCAGAGCAGGTCTGAATCACTCTTGAAACGTGGTTCAGTTCAGTTAAGTTATGTGTTCAGAATTGGTTCATATATCTAAGGAAAACTTTTTTTGATTTACTTTTTTTTTTAAACCAAAAATGGAATTTGAATTTATTTAAACTTAACTTAGGAACACAAAAAAACAACTGAATCATTTGATTAAGTTATCTTTGTAATGTTTTTCCCAAAAACTCACAATTTGTATACCCTCACCCTACGGGTAGGAGGGTAAATATCATTACCATGATACGACCCAAAAGTGTAACTACTTATGGGATTGCATATGGGCTATATGGCCACACCTAGAGTTGGCTTCGGGAATTTCCCGACGGGAATTATCGAGAAATTTTCCAGATTTTTCCATACCGAATCTCGAGAATTGAAATTTTTAACATTTCGGGAAATCCCGAATCTCGACAATATCTCAAGATTTCTCGAGAAATCCATTTTCTATTAAAAAATTGTTTGTTCACAAATATTTATAGAAAAAACAATTCTTTCAAAAGTAAGAGAATCTTAAGTTTGCAAGTAAGAGAATACACATATGATTAATCCCTGGAAACAGCAAACAGTAACGGCAACTCACAGAATCGCGATTATCAGAGGAAGCCATTAACAGTCTATGTTTCTTAAAACACCATTTTGGTAAATTATGTTTTCAATCGCTTTTTTCCCCTATTTTAATAAGTATAATTTTGAATTATTTTTTGAATGTTTTTTTTGTAAATATTTTTATTAAACTATTTTTTTTAAATTATGGAAATAGTAATATTTTAAAATATTTTTTTATATTTTTTGTACTTAAATAAAAAGAATACTTTATGAAATTCATTGCATTTACACTGATTTTAGATTTTCCCGATATTTTTGGAGATTGAAATTTTCCTTATTTCGAGAAATGACATTTTCGTTATTTCGGGAAATCCCGAATCTCGAGTTTGTGATTTTTTCGGGAAATACCCAACTCTAGCCACACCCCTTCGGGTACCTCCCATACAAATCTTCTATTTCGCCCACTATAGAAATCGTTTAATAATACCAATATTCCCAACGCGATCTTGCCCAAATTTTGTATTTAGTGAATCTATAGCTAGACAAAGTTTCGGACAAAAACTTGGAAGTCTGGCCACAACACTTCTGGTACATGCCATACAAATGTACCATCCCCCTACTTTACAACTCGTGTAACAATATTGCTACGTCCAATTTTTAAGGTTGCTATTATGACATTTGATCAGATGTTACATCCAATGGAGGTAGCCACGCTCACTTTTGACTTGAGACTTGTATGTATTTACTGAGGGCGAGGGTATATCCGACTGCAACTTTTTCACTGTTTTTTTTTTTATTTTTTAAATCGGTCCTTAAGTAGTGTACTGTTTTGTTTTGTTTATTGATTCGGGGGATGTCCCCTATGAATGCAATGCACTGTGTAATCGATATTTCCTGGAGCTTTCCTGCTAAACAAATTGAAACTACACAAAATACTTAACCAATATCAGTACAATATATACTGTGAATAATTTTTCTCCTTAAAAATGTAAATTTCTCTGAAATTTTATCAACTGCTTTCAATACGCAATTTTTGGTTTGTTTTCGGTTTTCTGTAAAAGGACAAAACAAAATGTATTTTACTGTGTGTGTTGAGAAACAAGGCCATGTATCAATTAAAACTCCATTTTGATTTGATTAGATTAGATGTAGATTACTGTCGGCCCGACAGATACTTTCCCTAAGCAGAAATTCGTCTAATACAATTTGACAGAAATTAAGGGTTTTTCTATTTCACTGGACTCAGGACGTGCGGTAAACCGCATCATTGACTAACAACAACAACAACAAAATATCAGTAGTCGTTCCTAGTCAATGTGATTGCATTTTAGACTTTGTATAACCCATCAACGAGGTACAACCTATATAAAACCTTGACCTTTGACCTTATGGGTGATTAAAATCGATCATCGTTCAAGACTATTCATTTGACTAATTTGTCACAACACAATCGAAGCACAAAGGGCTTAACTGTATTGGCAATGTACAGCCGCCTTCGACTGATACAGTTCAGCTGGAAAACTTATCGAGGGATTTCGTTTGTGTGCAAACGATTGCATCCCTTAAGTACTGTGAATGGGGATTTAGCGACACATTTCCCATGAATTTCGTCCTTTGTTAAGTAATGAGGAAATGAGTGTTGAATTAACACTTTGCAGAATGGATCGTTTCCGCTCGATCGAATGGCAGACAAAACTGCTGCCGTTTGACACGCCCAAGTCAATCGGATAAAACGGGCTATTTAGCTGTGCACTTTGACAATATTAAGTAATTGGGTAGTACGACGCTTAGACGGCTCAAAAATATATAAAATATTTTTTTTTTTAAATTTTTTTTCGTTTCAAGTAAATCAGATTGCTTTTGTGAGATTAGACTTCTGGAAAATAAAACAATAATTCAGAAAATAGTCGATGTTTTCAATTTCATGTCTTGTGGTGGAATAATCAGGCAACAGGCAGATGACATTTTATTTGCCATTGCAAACAAATGGGATTTAATGTACCATGATGTCACGTAGACAGTTTTATATGATCTTAGAATCTCTATAAAGATCAATATACATTATTTTATTGTTGGCGATATTATTCTATTGGAATCTGTTACGCCATTTATGGGAAAACATTTTGATTTGTCGGAGGAATTATGACAACAGACTGTCGCCTAAGCAGACCATCCATAGTCGAATTTGTTCGAAAAACTGTTAGTCGACCAAGAATTGCATTTGACCACTAACTTCATCATTTGTAGAAAATTTTCAGCCATGGCTATTAAGAGCTTTTCCCATGATTTGTTTCCGCAGTGCTGGTTCATTTTACAGGCAATTAATAAATTCTAGCAAAAAATTGTTTTGACATTTTGAGCACGTGTTCACGCTAGGAGAAGTTGTCACAAATGATGTTCATGCTAATATGGCCATCCATTGTCGAACACTGTCAAGATAGAATCATTTCTATTTGTCTCGAACAAAACGTCGAACACGACGAAAATTCCGTCGAACATATGCCGAGTATCACAATGTCTTCCTTCCATTAAGTCAATCTGTTTGCCACTCGGAGTCCCATTACTTTTTGTAGAGCGGCAAATTGTGATTGACTTTATCTACGTTAATTTGCCCAATCTTCAACCAATTCTCTGAATACTTTTCTTATTCATTCTGAATGTGTGTCCTGATCTGCTGAACCATTCCTTGAGATCATAAATGTCGCCCCAAAACATTCTTTCCACAATACATTGTACATCAGTTTTCTTTTGGGTCAATTGCAAAATTGTTGGCAATTCCACATGAGAGGAAATTGATTTATTTTAAAGTTGTTTTGTGGTTTTGTTATTGCGTTATAATAAGAGTGTTATACTCGAATGCCAGCTAAATGATCAGTGGTTTTTTGTTGTCAAATGGAGAGAAATGATGGGTCAGCGAAAGTATTCGAATACTGAAATTGATTTATTTCGGTTGGTCCGTTGGTGTTAGTAAAAACTTCTCTTGATTCCTCATTGAGTTTTATCTGAGATCGCTTTGTAGGAGGAGTGCCACAAGGTTCTGCTATCCTGTTGGGTCAGACTGTGAACTCAATGAACTTTTTTTGCGGATGACAGCAACCTTTGTCATTCTTACTCATTTGGCCATGGCACAATGGTCCAGTATCTAATTCCATCGGCCAAAAGTCTGTAATTTTTGAGTTCTGGTTGTCGGCAAGGAGAGACCGATTATTTTAACATTGAAAATCTGAACAATTTTTTGAATTTTATTTCTATTTTGTTATAACATAATTAGTTATCAATGGTTTGGGGGTTACTTTCCTCAATTTCGCTGATGCGGGAATATTTTACTCATAGCACCGGCAACTGATATCCGATTGTTAAACAATTTGGCATAAGGAGAAACTGAAATTTGCTTAACTTTTCAGCAGCGTAAATTATTTTCAAAAGTTAATGAGAAAAAAAATTGAGTACAATATCTCTCAGAAATACATGAGCTACAGTTGGACAAAGTCGAAAAATCAAATTCAATTTTTCAGAAAAAATGTAAATGCAAAAGGTGATGCATATTTTCAGCCCAAAAATGGAATATAACTCCCATATACGGAGAGGGGCTCCAAAGACATCATTGCATCTCCTGGACCGTGTACAGTGGAGAGCGGTGGTGATGATTGGACGGTAGTAGCTATCGAATTCTATTGCTATAGATATTTTAACGGTATCCATCGTGTAGTCTCTGATGATAGGACTTTCAGACAGTATACGAGGCTCACTAGAGACTATTTAACTTTTCCCTTAATAAAGTACACTTAATATTTAGACGATGTTAGTGGTATTGCATTTTAAATCAAAGCTGTTGAACGACAAAAGAGTTTGGACTGGGTCAATATTTTCGCATTGGTTATTGTCTTTACATCTACTGCAGACCAAGCACGACGCTTAAATTTGCAAGAAAATATAGTTTTTATTTTATGTTTCAAAATAGTTAGACCAACTGATTTGCTCTTGTGCAAATGAAATATTAGCTTAACGGGATTTATCCTAAATGAATATATTTTTTAGGAAGTCTGACAGTCAACCAACGCTGTGAATTGTTGTACGTTTTTATGTTTGTTTTCAAATTAGTTAACACGCCCCTGGGAAAACGAACATGTCCCTTGGAAACGAAACTACTACAAAAATTGGCATAACTAATTTTAATTAAATCCACCGTTCCAGTACAAAGAAACCCTTACGTAGACTGCATAATAGATTAAAAACGGAAACATATATAAAATATGAGATAGGATTTAGACGCTATAACCATATCTAATATAGGGGTGTTTCCAAAGTAACGGTCGTTACCGATTTTCGGTGATTTTTGAAATAAAATTCCAACCTAAGAATATATGTCAGGAGTATTGCTTAATTTTGGACCTTCGAAAGTTCAAGCATCGGTAGCAGCCAAAAGAATTCATAAAAAATCTAATTTCAATACTATTTTTGACCATTAAAAAAGTAACGGTCGTTACTTTATAAATGTGCTGTTTTCAAATTTCGGAAACAAATATCATGTATTGTAAAATTTTGCACAGGATGTGTCAAGTAAAAAATCTCATTAAATTCTTTGTAATAGGTTTATTTTCAAATCAAAGAAAATTAGTTCCCAAAAAAAAATGTTTTTAAAAAGTAATGGTCGTTACAATACAAAAAAATATACGATTTTTGTGTTTGAATTCATTTATTGTGGGTAACAAAAAAAAACATATATTTTTGTTAGTATAAAGAAAATTTAAGTTCATCCTTCGGAAAATGACAGATACATTTGTTTTGTGTAATATTAGCGGAAAAATACATAACAAATACTAATTTTATTTTTGAGCTGTAAGGGGTCGTTTTTTTTGGAATTACCCATAGTGTTTTTTTTAAGCTACATGACCACTTTCGAGATTGATAACTAGGGTTTGACGGCTTATAATGTCAAACTATGTTCCATCTAGTGGAAATTTACTTTAAAAAACTTAATCTGGTCGTGAAGTTCATAAAGCACTTTGTATATTTTACGGCCAACATAATCGGCCCAGAGAGTAAGGAAGCAATCCTCCAACAATATTTTAAATATTGCAATAATTGGCAACATTTTTGAGGTTCCCCGGCCAAAATAGTTTGGGAACCACTCCATATCTCATGAACTATTACAGATATGAAAATGGGCTTTAGTAAGGGAGCATATTGAGGACGATTTTTCAAAACGTGCTATTTGCACTTTTGTCGAAAATCAGTTTTTGATGGCAATGTGTTCGCTGATTTAGTTGTCATGTGTCATATTTATTTTAAAGTGAAAAATTATTTCTTCAATCATTTTATTGTAAAATTTGTGATTGTGCTATCTGCAATACGTTAATTTGTGCATACAAAAAGTGCTATTTGCATAAAAAAATATTTTTTTGTTATTATTATATTGAAATTTGTTATGATTGAAATGAATGTTTATTCAAAAAGTGAGCAGCATAAAGCCGTGTATATCTGGACTATAATTTCTTTAAAAACTATACCGATGTAAAACTTATTCGTTTTACAACTATTAGACCCGGGCGAAATAAGAATGATCCCACCGTATCACAAATAAAATCTCTTATATATCTACCAAGTGGCGACATTAAATATAAACTCAGTTTCGATGAAGAATACATGAACCTTCCAACCGCAATCAAAACATACGAAGGTTATAACGAACCAAACCCCTTAAAATCTGCTCCACGTCCTATCCAGCCAAGCAAATGGAAGCATTTGCAAGCATTAAAACTTGTTATTCCGCGAGAATATCATTATTTTTATGACAACTTAAAACAGGCGAAGAAAAACTAATCGTAAAATGATTGTTATTTATATTAATAGGTACCTTTTACTTTAAATTCTATGAGTTCTAAAATTTTTATATGTATTAATATTGTTATTATATTACTTTCCAATAATGTTTTACATTAAAAACCCATTAACTTGAATAAAAAGCATGAAATTTAAATAAAAATCATTCAATAGTATACAATATAGAATTTTTGTATTTTTGTACAAAAAGTGCTATTTGCTTATTTGAAAATATAATTTTATCAAATTTAAATTGTAAAAAGTGCTATCTGCTATATCTGCGCAAATAATAGGAATTAAAAAAAAAAACATATATAGAACTTCGGTGTCATTTTTAAATAGTATTGTAGAAGAAAGATTAGTTCTTACTCTTTACATTAACTAAAGAAACAGTTTTTTTGCCCTCCTGAAAAATTGTGATTATGCAAATAGCACGTTTTGAAAAATCATCCTCGATATCGATAATTCCGTGACTTTTCGAATAAAACACAATTTGTTTGTCCAATTAGTCTAACGTTAATCCACTTTTTGTATCCCTTCCAAAAAATAGGATCTTTCGAGGTTAATAAAATAGGCATTTGTTTGATCAATAATTTCAGGGTTGGAGCTGAATCTCTTTCCACCGAGCCATTTCTTTAGGTTTGAGAATAGGAAATAGTCAGTGTCCCCATAGTATTTATCAAGCTTTTCCTTGTTTTGATTGCACTCGAAATTCACGGACGCACGCCCGTAATAAGAACAAACGCTATATCTGTCATATAATTTTGAAAATCCGGACAAAGGGGCGTGGCAATCCCCATACTATGGTTATATATTTGCAACAAGAAGTTGACTTTTCGAACAAATGTAAAAAAGTAGATTTTTAGACTTTTTTCGAATGGCAAGTAGTTTTAAGTCGATTTTTGTATTTAAAAATAAAATAATTATTATGTATACTAATACAAATAGAATTTCAAATTTGATGAAATTTGTTAATGAAGCAGCATAAGAAAATTTGGAAAATAGTCTCACAGATGGCACAGAAGTGGAACAGGTTAAATTTTGTTTGGCACTTTTTGAAATGAAAGTTTATTTCTGTTCCATAGCTTTCCATACTAAAAACCCAAACCCGGGTTTGATTTTCGACAAAACTGGTTTATATAATGGCGCTGTTATATGGGAACACCGCCACCATCGGTTGATGTACTACACCATCTATTGCTCAGTTTGTACAAAACCAAATGTCATATTCAGCTTGAAGCTCACCACTTGCACGTCTGTCCTTTCATTTTAGACAGATTTTTGATCTGTTTTAATTTCGTCCTTACTTATGTACACACACATTTTATATTTCAAATATTTGCAAGAAGGCCATATTAAAATTTTTCTTCTCCTACTTGAGAAATACAACTATTAAGCACAAATTAAGCACTTTCCAATTATATGTATAACTCACATAACTCGAAATTTCGTTTTGCTCAAAATTGCAATAGCAATGATGTACTGGACGTACAAAGTTAATGCGTATTAACATATTTCAGTTAAAAATAAAAAAAATAAAATTAAACAAAAAACGTCGTCACGAAAAATTCGATTTTCTCTAATCAAAAGTCAACTTCGCGTTTCACCGAATATTTTTTTCTGGAAAAATAAAAATTCTTCAAATATTTCTAATATTTTTTGAATATTTGATAAACTTTGAGTTGTTCGTTTTCGATTTTCGTAAATTATATCAGTGCTGGAGAAAATGGCTAGTTCCATTTCTTCTGAACGGTCGAAGCAAAAGAAACCGCCTGATCAAGATTAGGAAAGTTTGCTTAAGGAGGCCGTGTTTCAACATTGTGCAGATTTGGCCCAAGTTGCCGCAAGCCATAAAAATATCTTAGCTGATGACGATTTTGACCTGAATATGAGCGACTCAATGGAATCCCTTTCTGTTCCTGAAGGACACGTACTAGCACCTTTGCGCGGGAACATAATACAGATGCAAGTTCAAGTTCTGTGAATGCCAATCTTGTACATAGCAATACCACTAGTCCAAGATCCAGCAAATTGTCACAAGGACGCGATAAAAATGTGAGTGGAAACATTGATTCATCTGTGCCTTCTGGTTTTGAGGTTCCTAATAAGAAGAAACGTTCCTTCGTTGGTGCATTCAAAGAACCGTCAACTAGTAATAGACATAAGGTTCATAATAATCTTGTTAAGGAACAGAATAGGTATGCCATTTTAGGAGACATTAATGTTGAATCTGATAATGTTAATCCCAATATGTCTAACCGTAACGTGTTAAATTCACCACCTGTAAAGACTGCTGAAAGAGAAACTGCATCTAAGGTGCGCTCATTTTGTCCACCTATAATTTTATTTAATGTGAAAGACTTGAGGGCGTTGATCGATCAGTTGAAGGCGAAGAATATTGTCTTCATCGCCTTTGTGAATAAGTCGAGGTATAAAACCAAGTTATACCTTCAGGATCCGGTAGCACATGCGGAGATGATGAGTCTTCTGAGAAATAAAAAGATAGAGTCATATTCATTTACTCCTAGAGAGATGAGGAAGAAAACTCTTGTGATACGTGGTCTACATCACAACATGGATGTTGATATGATTAAGAATGAATTTAATAGATTCAGTGGAATCAGTTTCAATGTTCCAGACTGCATTTGCAAGGAAGCATAATGTTGATACCGTTCTCTATATGGTTACCCTCTGCGCCGGTCAGAATTCGAATGAGGTAAGAAGTATTCGAGTTATCGACTACCAGAGAATTACCTGGGAGAGCCCAAATAAAAAGCAAAGGGAGGTTCAGTACTGGCGCTGCCAGAAATGGGGGCACATGTCCAAGAATTGCAATCGGATACAAGTGTGTGTTAAATGTGGCAAAAATCATTCGTCAAAAGAATGTTTAATTGCGGAAGGAAGTGCTCCTTTTTGTGCGAATTGCAATAGCTTCCGCAAATGTGGCTGTAGCAACTCGTTCAGGTTTTGTCTGTTCTGACAATCTGTTTTCGGATGTTTTGAGATCTCATTACCCAAGTGTTCTGAAAAACCGGCTTTCATTCACGAGTTTTTGAATATTGCAAGAGAGTTATGTGGACAAGAGACTATTGAAAGTAAAGTCGAGCGTTTCGTTCAAAATTTTAAAACTTTGTCAAAAGAACAAGCTGAGCGTGAGTGCTTGAGCTTGTTACAAGATGTTATTCAGACTTATGGTCCGTAGATTCTTTAACCTTCTTACTTTTAATGTTAGGTCATTAGTTGACGTCAGTCGTCGGCTTGATCTTTTGAATACTATAAATTATGGTAACATCGATATTGCGTTTGTTCAAGAGACTAGGCTCAGGGCTGGTCAAAGAGTGGCACTGGAGGACTATTGTATGGTCAGGGACGTTAGCGAGTTAGGTGTTGCTATTCTGTTGAGATCTTCCTACAATTGTTCGAAATTGAATATTTCGGGCATATCATTTCCTAACGTTTTCACACAAATTAATGTTTTGTTGGACAATTCTATGAAGAAGTTATTATTTGGTTCAGTATATATATTCCAACTAACTGCAATACGAATGAGATATGTTCCAGCCTTTCTAAAATTGAACAAATATCACGAAATTTTGATGGATCATTTATTGGCGGAGATTTTAACACCAAACACTGTGCATGGGGAGATGTCTAATGTAATGTCAATGGTAATAATCTTTATAATTGGTTACAGATGAATTCTCTAGCACTTGTTCGTATTTGCAATTCATTTCCTTCTTTTCCCAATGGATCGTCTTTTCTGGACTACTTTCTAATTTCCTCTAACTTGATACATTCTTCTCATCCTAATTAGGAAATATCGAGTCTTTCTACATTTTCGGATCACTTTCCTCTTAAATTGTCAATGACCATTCCAAATTCAACGAAACTCTTTTGTATCATGTAAAAACACAGATTGGGACAGGTTTCGAAATGACATCAGCAGCGACCTGCTTAATTTTTATCCCCCAGATAAATGGAATTTAAGTAATGAAGAAATTGATTACTAGGTTGAGGAAGGAACAAGGTTTTTCGATTGGGAGATACGATTTGTCCGATGACGTTAAGAGATTTTACAGAATTAAGTATGCTTGGCAGAAGCAGCTCAAAAGATTGTACAGGGCGCACTTGAGTAGAGTGAATCGAGATTACCTCCTTCTATCAAAGCAGATTCAGTTGATTAAGATATTGATTAAGGAGCGAGTAGGTTTGGAGCAAGCGCAGTTGTTCAATAATAAGTTACAGAGTATAAGACCAGGGCCGCGGGCTTATAAACAGGTATACAACGTTATCGGCAAGAGGAGAAATTCCACCTGTAAGGATATATCGGTGATTGGTCTTCTCATTAGCGATAAATCGCATAAACTTGATGTTTTGAAACAGCATTTTGCTAATATTTATAGCGGACCCTCCCCTCCCATTTAGCTTGTTTATCAGAAATTGAACATTATACGCAATCATACATTCAGCATATTTTCCCGACAATTTCAATATTTTCAAATGAGGTCACTTCGTTGAATGTGAACGGCTTTCCAATTGTGTTGCGGATGTCGTAAAATCTCTCAACGGTAAAAAATCATTTAGTGCGGATAATATTTCAAACTTTTTGATTAAAAGGCTTCCTATAAAGGCGATTGAATTTTGGGTTATAATTTATAATAACTGTTTCAATAATAGCTATTTCCCCGATAGTTGGAAGGTAGCGAAAAATGACAAATATCGGAATTAAACCCCACATGGTAAAGCTTTGTCAAAGTTTTTTCCACAATAGGAAATTTTTTATTCAGTGTTTCTCAGGGTTCCATTGTGGCGCCGCACTTTAACAATATATATATGCACGATTTTCCGCATCGATTTCGTGAATGTCACAGTATTTTGTATGCGGATGATGCTTTGCTTTATTCTCATGCAGAACCTCCTATCTCAATATCTGGTGAGAGTTAATGACTTTTTCCGTGTTTGGGGTATCAATATAAACCCGTCAAAGTGCCAAGCAATATGCTTGAGGAATGCGTCTGGAAAGTGTAAAAACTTTGTGGTACCGCAAAGTAAAAATCTTAAGTTGTATCTGAATGGCCAAGAAATTCCTTTTACAGATACTTTCAAGTATTTGGGGGTTCACTATACCAAATTGATGAAGTTTAATAAACATGCTCGATTTGCGCTTGAGAGAGCTAATGGAATAAAAGGCGCATTTTCACAGTTGTTTGCAAATCAGTTTTTACCGGTGGAAACTAAAGTTTTGATTTATAAAGTCAGCATACGACCGCTGTTGCTCTATGCGTTTCCGATTTGGTTCTGTGTATCCCCAACGGTTTTAAAGGAGTTTTCTATTCTTGAGAGGAAAATATTACGATTATGCGTCGGCAAGAATTTTCAGTCCCTCAACAAACGATATTCTAATGAATATATTTATAAAAATGCTGATGTGGTGCCTCTGCCTCTCTATGCACTTATTCGACTATCAGCGTTTATTAACCGCCTGCCGTCGTGTACCAATCCCCTCATTAGTGATATTGTAGACAATCAGATTCCCTTCAGCTGTTCTAACACCTATTACCTCTCACCTTTAGGATTTAGTGAGTCGGATTTGGATGGGAATTCTCTTTCAGCAATCCCATTTTTTTTACAAAGGCCCTACCTAGGTCTCATAGAGGTTAACATCTGTTCTATTTTTTTTTTATTTCTTAATCTTTTTTTCTTTGTAGAATAATTGTACGATTTAATTATAAGATTTAGTTTTTAAGATTATTTTGTTAAGAGAATCTCTCTCTTCGTTCTGTCAACACCGGGAGCAAGTGTGTGGTCTCTTAATTAAATGTACTATCAGTTTTCGCTTCCTTTTTAAAACACGAGTTGTAAACCTTGTGACTTCAAATTCGTGTTTCACCTTTTTTTCGGCTAATCGAATGTTCGTGAGTCGACTTATACACCGCACACCTTAACATTATGAACTATTATAGAGGTATGAAGATTAGATTTGATGATATGCTATTGGCACAGGAATAAAAAAAGTGGGTGGTGTCACACTAACTATCGTTCACAGTATGGACTGGGAAATTGTGAGCGATGCCACGCCCATAATAGCAAAACACGGTATGTCTGTCGTAATAATGTAACTATCGTCATATAATTGTCAACGTATTTTATGGTGGCTCTGGAAACTGTCTTATACTAGGTCAAAATCGGACGAAGGTGCACCTAAATTGCGCAATAAAAATAAAAAAACAAGTTCTAGAATAAACAACTACTAACGAATATTTTAGACAAAAGATAAAATGAGATGAAAGAAGGCAATGCATTACAAAGTATTACTCTGCAAATGTTGATAAAGTTTTTTCCTGTAAGTGATTTTACACTTTTCGACTTTTTTTTCGAATGACTTCGATAACAATTATGATGATGATCTGATGGTCTGTCGTATCTAGCTTGATATGACATCTTATACACGAGATTTCGGAACCAACTCTTTGTTTAAGCAGAAATCAATCCGCAAATTGATGCAACTGTATATTTTTGGACGGAGACTAGAACGTGATCGAAATTTGGTGATGTTGAATTAGACAGTGGCTGGAGTAAGCAAGTTTTGATTTCATGATTCATGTGTCACTCCTTAGGAGATTGAATAGATATGATCGGGATATTTTTGATATTTTTGGCACCGATCGAATAAGTGATCGGTCATACATTTCACATCTCCAAGGGTACAGTCGTTTGACATTTTTCCAAGTGATGCATTTACAAATGTACAGCATTATATTAATATTTTTTTATATAGATTGAAAAGAATTTCACACCCCATACATTTTCGGATAAACTGTTGAAAAAATCTGGCAACCGACAAGTTAAATAAAAGTTTTCACGAAGTTTTTGTAATGTTTGAAGTTGGAATTACATTAGAAATATTTTAATCAGTGTTTAAATTACTACCCTAATATTAGCAACAGCAGCTAGAAACCGACTATATACATGTTCAACAGTGAACTTGGATGAACAAAAATGGAATGAAATACAAATCACATACGACTACAACAGCAACAGGTTATATTATAAACAGCAATAGTTATTTTAGGAAAAATAACGAATGACTTACAGTCATTGCATTAGTCTTTAATTTTTCCTGTGACAATTGTTTGTCCCCTTACAGTACAGCATCACAATGGCTTCATTTCTATTCGATAATTTCTCTTAAATCTTTGATAGGATGTAGTTTTGGTTGACATTTGACTTGAATTTGGAAATATGACAGCTGACAGAAACGGTTCGGCTAATGAACCAATTTCCTCTATAGTATGTCGTGCGATCAACCGGCCATTCGATATACAATCAACGTTCCGGCGATACTATAGGGAGACAATAGAGTTCGTTATCTACTACCCCCTGTCATCACCTGCACTCTCCTCTCTACACGGTTCAAGAGCTGCACTGATCTCCTTGAAGTTCGCCAATTTTTGGCCGTATGAAGGTGCTGTTAATATTTGCGAGATCGGGTGGGGTGAAGTATATCTTGCATCAAACGAGCATCACCCTGGATCTTCATGCGTGTCTCATTCTCAGATCTTAACACCACTGACGATAATGCTTGATCAGTGGAACGTTTGTGTAACAACAAACAGCACTGGGTATTGCGTGCATTAAAATCTACTCTATTCATTTGGCGAATCATTCATCGGTTTCATATTCTCCACGAATCCACAAGACTTGGCAGAAGGTCGAATAAATATGAATGACAGAGGTTGCTGTCAACCGCAAATGAGTAGATTGGGTTCACAGTCTGTCCCTCGTAGAAGTGCGTTAATATATGTCGATGTACAATATCCAGCAAAGAGCGATCTCTGAGATCGCGATATGTTTTGATATGAGTGCAAATATCCAGAGCCACGACATTGCTTATAAGAAGACGAACTATGCCTTACTCTTTTTACAAATGCCAAAATACTTCATACTTCCTCTGGGAGAAGAAATAAGTTCAGCACGAAGGCGCTGTTCGTGAAGAAGTTTTTCGCGCCTGTGTACTCGGGCACATTTTTATATTTCCTGCTTGCGAAGCAGCAAACAATTTGTATTGTTATTTAAACGTCAATTTCCGAAGGCTTCCTCTTTGGTTCGCAAGATGTCTGCATGTCTAATTAAAACAGTAATTGTTTGAAGGTTTGATCAAAGTGAAAAATTTGATGGTGAAAAATAAAGTCGACTTTTGATAACGAAAAAGTCAAGACTTCTTAGTTTAATTGAAAATAAGTTTTGTCGGTCAGTGGATCTAATATTATGACTGCCATAAGTCAAGTATAGAAATAAAATATACCAGAAACTGCCGCTGGAGATGAGTTTCTACAGTTACCTAATGATTCTGACAAAGATAATTGTAGTAATGAGCAGACAATATTGAGTCTGTACCATTGCTGTAACAGTAAGGTGCCTGCTAAATAACTTAAAGATCTAAATTAAATAAGTCTGGACCAGGTTCAATTGCTGTTACGAAATGTTAACTAGGGTTCTTCTCCAAGTGCGTAATGATGCAAGTTAACGATATGAACTACCAAATATGCTTAAATCTGCAATATATGTGGTACGATTACTTCACAAATAGTCGAAGTAATATATGTTATTATATATGTAAATCTCAAAAATCTGTCCAAAATTTAAGAGCTAATTTCTGGACATCGAACTGAGCAACAGAAGGTTTAGTAAACCGATGATGGCGGTGTTTCCATACAATATAAAAACTAGACCAGTTTGTCGAACATCAAAAACAACCCCGTTTATAGTATGACAGTTATTTCAAAGGTTGCCGAAAAAATACCTGCATTTCCTAGCCCCTCACACACACAATATCTCTAGATGTTCGGAGCCAAGTATAATCGGTAGGCCCCGGCCAGTGAGTATACAAATTATATTGTGCACAATAAATTGATTCGTCCTTCCCTTCCCTGTCCTTTCTTTTATGGAATGTTAAGGGAAGTAAGTAAGTATCGATATGATCGATCTATTGAACAGGATATGTGGTTGAAATCGAAGTAGACATTATGTTTTATATACCACAAAGTGGATCTGTATAGATCTCTTGTTTTTTTTTATCATGTGTTACGTTTTAAACTTGAATTTGTATAAGTTTGAATAAAATTGTATTATTTTCAATTACAAAGTCGACTTGAATCGACTTTTAATTCACAAAATCTCCAAAAGTCGAATAATCGAATTTTTATTTTTTAAAAAAAAAATCATAAGGCATCTATGTAGCGCTTACAATTACAATTTAAATGTCCGGATAATGCAAAGACAATAGAGTTAACTTCTGGATTTTGTGAGTTCAAATGTTGTTGGCTTTGGAACACAACACCATTACCTATTATGATATAATAAATTTGATATAGTTTGATAACCAGGAATGTGGAAATTCTGTGGGTGTGAATCTCCACATGCCGGGGTCTCACATAGAGCAGCAATATCAGAACGATGGAGTTGAAAGCGAACGACCCGACTACATATACTATTAGCTGTTTAACAGCCCAAGCTATCGTTTCCACTTCCATTAGGAACCCTAGATTAAGAGGCCTGAGAGATGTATTTTGAGGAACTGCACATATACGGTAGTCGTTGGTCCGATAGACCACAGATATCTTTAGAGAAGTTCCCCTGTACGTTCCTTCATGAAATGTTAAGGAACATAAGTAATTAAATTCTTAAACGTGGTGAGCCATCACACATGAGATAAACAACTGTGCGCTCAGGAACAGATGCACCATGGTTGAATTCAAACTATTGGTTAGTGGTTGAGGTCTATCTTCCACCTCTGTTACTCTTTGGATCGTAACACCAATTTGTAGCTCAGCCTGTGAAAGCTTCTTTTCACAATCACAAATGAGATCGATGTTGAAAAGAAATTTGAAAAACTACGACAGTTTCCTTTTCTAAAATAAAATGCTTGTATAGATCTGGAGGCCACCTGTTGCGATATCTTCCACAAATCTAATAATGACAAAATTTGTTTAGTTAAAATTCATCCTTTATTGGTGAATTTTGGGCTATTTCCAAGGCGGTTGACATACCCTGCAACGTGTGAAAGGCTTTTGCCCTCGTTTTGTAAAACAAAATTTACATTTCATCCCAGCAACAACAGATTCTATAAAACAATAACAAATGTTTTCCAATGCAAAAACTGTCATAATCAAAAAATAAAATGTACAATAAACAGAATTCAATGAAAAGTAAATTACGTTGCGTTTCGAACACAAATGAAAATTACGTTTACGTTATACAAAATGAGGGCATTAGTTAAATAATAAACTAACTATCTGAAGGATACGTTGTATTTCCGATTAATTGTCATCTTTCGGGAATGCCCCTCACCGCATATCATTAAGATAACTCTTTGGGTTTCCATACATATTTGGGACAGCGATAGGTGTTCGTGTGCGGCCATCCTGTTTTCAAATTTCCATTGTCAAAATGAGCTGTGTGGAATTGGAGTGTCGACTGACTCCGGCAACATTGCGCTATTTGAAACTCTTAAATTTGAAAGAATACATATTTTTCAAAACTCCAATACTTAGTAAATTTTCTTTGTAACTGGTTTCAGTTTAAATAACTGTATGGTACTGCAGTTATTTGTGGTAAAATATTTAATATTATACTTATTGTATACATTCGGGGAACTGTGTACGAATACAATTTGTTCATGTCTATAATTTTTTGTATGTTTCAGAACAGACAGCTGGGATTTTTATGTGTGTCCGTGTTATAAACATATCCCCTTTTATCCATGCAGTTGTTTCATCTTTTGTATTTTATTTATATGAATGTATTCACATTTCTTTGAAGATTGCGGAAAGATATTTGACAAAATATGTTTTACATATTGTATGTACGTCAATGTATGCAGCATATTTTGACACTTGATTACACAAAGGAAACCCTTTATTGAATCTGCTACAACACCCATACAAAGCTCTACATATTTATGTATGTGTGTATGTAATGGTACATTAGAGTTGGTTGTGCAACAATTTAATTCAAAATTAAATATAGGTTGTTTTGTGGTGATTTTCAAAATCTTCCGGTGTATTTATATATTTCAATTTAAATTGATCGACAGTGAATGACATAAGAATTATAAACTAAAGAACTACAATTTGAAGCTCGACGTTGTTTAACTACTGTAGACATAAAAGGTTAAAATATGTAAATGGATTCTATTAAATTTAAATCAAGGTTCCCCTACAACCATAACCTTAGGGTCCCCAGATGATTATATCAATATATAAATTTTAAAAACACAACTTTTTTCAAGGCATTTTCAATCATTTTAATCTCTCTATAACTACTGTAGACATAAAAGGTTAAAATATGTAAATGGATTCTATTAAATTTAAATCAAGGTTTCCCTACAACCATAACCTTAGGGTCCCCAGATGATTATATCAGTATATAAATTTGAAAAACACAACTTTTTTCAAGGCATTTTCAATCATTTTAATCTCTCTATAACGGACTTCCCTATATCGAAGATTTCTCTATAAAGATCTTTTATGTAATGCAAACATAGAAATTCTCACATAAAATAATATCAGACGATTGAAAGATGACATGAGGACATTAAAAAAGATGTAGCTGCACCCATACAATTTTAAACCGAAAATAAAAAAAAAAAACCTTTTTGCCGAATGTTAACTATAACATAGTAAATTAAAGTTCCCCACTGCAACGTTATATAGAAGTTCGACTTTAATAGGACATTAACTGCCTATTTCCATTAAACGATTTTGTTCGTTCGCTACAAATCGTAAATATCCAAAGAGTTATAAAATGAGTTTCAGATATTATTAAATTGTGGTTTTAAGATATATGTTAGATACCGACATATGGAAGACAATCTCAAACGAATTTGTTTTACGGAAACAGACAGTAAGACTTTAACAATAAATCACTGGATGCTTTTCAAAAATACGAGTAACTTTTTCTTATTTGCAGGGAGAAATGTGCTGGCAACGCCTAGTTTCTGAATCTGACAGAATCAGAATGTTCTACCATAAATCTTGTTCGGTCTGGACTACAACTTTTGAACAGTGTGTCCAACCAAACTCTCTAACCGTGGTGAAGATTCTTGTTCGGTCTGGACTACAACTTTTGAACAGTGTGTCGCTGGGTCTCATCTAGGAATCGAGATATATCGATTTGAAGTTAGTAAGTATCGTATAGGGGAATTTGTCACGTTTTAGGCTCTTTTGTTTGACATAACTCGAGAACCACTCGTCCGATTTAGCTGAAACAAATTTAGAAAAATTAAGAATTACAATTCCTCTAATCTGTTCTTAAACCGTTTTCCTACTTAAGCAACAGTTTCGCAATTATAAATAAATGTATGAAAAAAAAAAATTATTTTTGCCTAAAAATTAAAATTTTTTTTTTTTTAATTCATAAAAAATCCAAAACGGTAAAAAGTGTCAAGTCCTATTACTTTCACGTAAAGTCACATAACCTATGACCAAAATGAGACATAAATCATGAAAATCGATGCACGCGTTTCTCATGTATTCACAATTAAGTAAATGTATGAATTTCAAAAATTTGCTCGAGATATGCTCAAAATTCTTTGGAAAAAACATTGATGACTTTTTTGGGAAGTAAACGAGCACACAATTACCCTGCTCTTGTGACCAAGATGTTGGACTACTTCCAGAACATTGGAGTGAACATGTCTCTCAAAATTCACTTCTTGCATCACCATCTCCATTACTTCAGCAAGCGTCAGAGTCGGATGAACATGGCGAGCGCTTCCATCAAGTGGCCATGCCCATGGAAACGCGATATAAAGGCAAGAGGCTCGACTCGCTGGTGGCTGAAATTTGTTGGTGGTCCCAAAAGACGTACGATCCCGACAATGAAGATGAAGAAGAAGAACATACAATGGGAGTTTTCTCCGAGGATGAAGACAGATCCTCATCCGATACAGACTCTGAACAAGTAGGCGAACCACCACGCATGAAAGAAAAGGGAGCAAACAAACGAAAATAAATGTATTTAAAAAAAAAATAAAAAAAATTTTTTCTTCATGCGCTTATTTTTAACTTGGAAACTATTACTTGTAAAGGAAAATAATATATGAACAGATTAAGGGAATTGTAATTCTTGGTTTTTTAAAATTTATTTCAGCTAAATCGGACGAGTGGTTCTCAAGTTATGTCAAACAAAAGAGCCAAAAACGTGACAAATTCCCCTATACGATACTTACTAACTTCAAATCGATATATCTCGATTCCTAGATGAGACCCAACGAAACGCTGGGACACGTATGACCTTTTTTTGACCGATATAACTTTCCCCGGTGGTTTCATCCCAAACCGATTGTGGCTGTCGCACAGTGTAATGAGATCGGTTATTGCGATTTGTACATTGATTTAAAAAATAATATACATTGTTAACTCGAAAGGAAGTGATTCATAATTGATCGGTATTATATACATTGCCAAATTGAAAACTAAATCGATTCTTCATTTCCTGTTTCCCGGCAAGAAGTCCTTATTCTGACAAAGATCTACCAATTCTATGCATGAATGGTTTTAAATAGATGGTTTAACATATTTTGGTTTAACATATTTTGTTAATGATCAAAAAGTTTATAGAATGTTTTAACATGACCTAATCTAATATTCATAGTCGTGTTTTTGGTTTATATCAAATTGAAAATATTCATTCCATACATACACTTACTTACCATAAGAACGTAAAGTGGAAAATGCCAAAAACACAATTTGGAAACAAGTCGCTAATAATTCTTGAGGTGTAAATAATTCAATTTCTTCTTTTGTCTGTCTATCACACTTTCGAA
This sequence comes from Hydrotaea cyrtoneurina, assembly GCA_958296145.1. NCBI lineage: Eukaryota > Metazoa > Arthropoda > Insecta > Diptera > Muscidae > Hydrotaea > Hydrotaea cyrtoneurina. The sequence continues at coordinate 43,326,341 of OY282512.1, forward strand.
AGAAATTTAGAGTTGTGGTGGTCTATCTCCTCTCTTTCATAGGATGTTGTTATATGTTGTTTCTATATTCATTAAACATTAAGTTTAATCACTGGTTGTTTCATTGAGTTATTTTACTTTTCATATGCATCCAAATGTCTGAAGGTCTGAAATAGAAAAACAAATGATTAGATAGTTCTAAATGGGTGGCGGACATTATATATGTATGTATTTTCATTACTTTAATTGTGTTTTATTGTTAGTGCGCTATCACACCGAAAACCCAGATTTGATGATGATACCAAATAACGGACCGATCGGTTTCAACTTTACAAAGCCTAGTCCGGTCCGTTATAAACTATATGTGCCTCAGCAAGTCTTCCATAAACTATAAAACTGGAATTATTTTACTACAATGAAAAAATTCGTTCCTTTAACTACGTACTCAGGGGCCGTATTACATCAAATTGGGAGTGATTTTTAAAGCTGTGCTTCCCTTCCAAAAGTCGCGATCTAAACTTGACACACCATGGCCAAAAATAGGATCTGTTCTCCAGAACGACCCGGAGCGGCCAAGGATTGTCAACCCACCGGCAGCTGTATCTACCGAAAGTTACAACAACAACAAATGAAAATTTCTTCATTTAACTAAGAACAATATCTCATTATGTTGCATAATGTTAAATTTGTTGTGTATGTGTGTTTAAATATGCAATGAAAGCAGTGGGCAACTGCTCCTTTGAGACTATCAGCAAACTTAGTTTCTTAGTTTCGCATCCTGGCAAGACCATAAAAAGGGCGTGTTCCAGCTACTTTACGAGTAAGAGTGTAGTCTCTAAGCATCAGCCGTTCGTAGCCGGCTTTAAACAGAAGGTCCTAGTGAGAAAAACATATTATATCGTACACAACTCACTGATTTGAGAGAAGTTTCCTGTGTGATCCTTAATAGAATGATGGGAAATATAATTAAGTAATCGATGGGTTTTTAATTTGCTAAAGATCGCCTCGATTAGAATGTTGGAAATAATTGAATGGTGAATAATAATATAAAAAGTAAGTACAAGTGTCTAATAACATTAAAATAAGATAAAGAACGTCTGCCTCTGGGGTATGTCCAACATCGGTTGTATATTGTGGCGTAGATTATAATAATACACTGTAATGAACACCGACCGATTTACTGAAAAGGTAAGAAATTGTCCTACAGAGATACTGGGCGGATGGATCTCTTATTAGAAATATATCAGGCATCCACCGCAACATAGAAATAGAAAAATGCTATCTTTCTAGAATTGGAAAGATCACGGAATGCGTGAAACAACATGGGTTTGCCGTAACACTTTAACTAAGATAACTCAAGGGCATCGTAGAGACTCACATAGACCGGAGGAACCATACAAAATTAGGGAATAACACGTAAACTTAATATTTTCGCCAACAAGTGAAGCGGACAACACGCCGAATAACTGTGCATGGGTCGTATTTACAACATTTCGATTATAACAATGTTATGTTAACAAGCAATAAGCAATTTGTAGAGACTTGGAACATTTATATGTATTTCAAATTACAAAAGAATGGAAAAAAGGAAACTAACAAAAGGAAACTAACAAATGGAAACTAATTTCAGAAACTTGCAGATCTCAATGCAAATAAAACTGCGGGCTCGGATGGTATTTCTTCGATGCTAGCTCGTCCATTGCGCAATCTTGTCGTACCGTGCTATTGTTTACCCCTTACGTTGAAAAGTTATCAATGTTCAGCCGATACCCAAGAAAGGTGAGGCTACAAATCCTGCAATTTACCCTCCAATTGCAATATTTTCTACGCTCTCGATAGTTATGGAGATCATGATTGTTAGGTATTTAGAGTCGAGCGGCATTCTAAATGATCGACAGTACGGCTTCCGTAGAAAACGATCTACTGGACCCCTGATGGAGTCGATCCATTAACGTCCTTGATAGTTCTGGATAGTTCCAAGAAATTCGATAGGATCTGACACGGAGCACTCATGTCAAAATTTATTGCATTTGGTGTCGGTAATACTTTCTCTCGATTCATAACGAGTTTTCTCAGAGACCGCTCTATACGAGTTGTTATATATGGGCTTTCATCCAACGAGCAGAAGTGCCAAAAGGGTCTCTGCCAATTATACTCATTTGACCATCGGCCAAGTTCTCCGGTGTTCGGGAACAAAAGGCGAACGATGAATGACTCACTCAACCGCCCTGTGGCGACGATTTATGAGTGGGGTCAAATGAACAGAGTATATTTTAAAGCATGCAAGACCCAGTGCTGTTTGTTGTCACACAAACGTTCATCTGATCCATTATTGTCGTCAATCTCTATGGGTGGTGTGGATCAGACAGGGAATCTAAGGTATCCAACTCTATTGTCTCCCTGCAGTTCGCCGGAATGTGGGATGTATATAGATATTTTAACGGTATCTGCTCCTCAGATATCCGTCGTGTTGTCCCAGATGTAAGAACATTTAGCCGGAATACGAAGCTTTCCCGGGACTCTCATCCGTTCGTCGTAAAGTGGCCGGTTTGTCGGACGCCGCACTATAGAGAAAATTCGTTCTTCAGCCGAGCCGTTAGTATGTGGAATGTCAACAAGCACTACTCCCTCTTTTCTCCTTCCGATACCCTAATTTCCTTGCGCTAACACAATGCATTGCATTTATAGGACCACTCCCTCAGTGATGATCATCAAGAAAAAAAGGTCGCCAACAAAGCACCGGTGGCGGAAGATTAAATCAATTTTCAGCCCGTTATAGTTCCTTGAACAGCTAAGCCCAGAGTTAGACAAATTGTACTTTCTATGGCACACAGAGTCTCAGACAGTGTCTGGAAAACGACTGACTGGGACAGTCCCATGTTAAAGTCGTTTTCATCACTCCGCTGGTTCGATTCCTAACTATTGTTGGTGCCAACTTGATTGTTTTCGGAATCAATGTTGATCTGATTCCGTCCTTCAACTTGGGTGTTATTGTTTCCGGCACCTGCTTAAAGCTGTTTTATTAAGTCAGAAGTGACTCTCAAATCTTTTGAAGAAATAAAAAAAATACACGACAATCAACAGACTTTGACACTCACTTTTTATCTGGTAATTTGAAAATATCGGACTCCTGTCTCAGTAATTTTCTTAATAATAATAGATTTTATTTTCCTCATCATTCAAACCGGAAGTTGAATTAGAATTAAAAATCATTTAAAAAACAAAATAAATAGACTCAACTATTAGGATGAGTTTTTTTATTCAAACAATCTGATCGAGATAGCAAATTGGGATTGAATTGATGTTGACGTTGACATGAAGTGATGTTGACTCAGAAATTAAATAGGGATGTACATCGTCCACAGCTCAACAAAATTTGAGAATTTCAAGTTTTCCACGACAACTGGTCAAAAATGTCCTTCGTCTGATACAAATTGTAGATTTAATCGTTTCAAGGGATATACAGACTTTTGAGAATCTCAGTATTAAAATGTTTTTTACTGCTATGTAATTCGATAATTTGTTTTTTACTAAAAACTGAAATGTTCTATTACTTGACTTGAGAGAAGATCCTTGACTTGTTTCATATTTCGACATATACAAGAATTTAGGCCATAGTTACGTATACTTCAGAATTTTGTAAAAGGAATTAATTTAGTAGTTACTTATAGCAAAACAATATCGTTTCTAACATCCAAATATGTTATTCGGATTCATGAATAAGAATAGGTTTCGTTGACTCTTGATGGGAGATACCAACAGTTGCGAATTCAAAAACTATTGGAATTTTCCAACAGGGGAGTAAGTCAGATTGAGGTATGTTGATTTTAATGTATAAATTGTACAACCTTTTTAAAAATCATTAGCATCTTAATTTTTCTACGGATATTCCCGGCATCCCGCAGGACTAAATACTACATTGACACTAGTTTAACTTTTTGGTAGTGGGATGAGACTTAAAAAGCAACTGACGACGATGACATTGTGTACTTATGCATGGAGTAAATACCTTAAAGGACTACATGGACTACATTAAGAAAGTAGTGACGGTCGTTGCCTTAAAGTAAATTTGGGTATGTATGTATTAAGAAATAAATGAGACGACATCAAATTGTACTCACCTTTGAAATCACTGCGTTAAGGATAATTAAACGTAGGTGTGCTGCCAACAATACGACATCAAGAAAGCCAAGTAAATACACAGAAGTTTTTTCAATGATTGCGAGTAGGATATAATAAGAGGATTGTTGTAGTTGTAGATGTTTATGTTGTTGTTCTTGTTGCTGGTTTTGTGTGGGTGTGGACGGGTTGAAAATTGCTTTTGATGCTGCTCTGATACGGTTAAACAATTTTTCATTTGTAACTGGAGGGGAAACGGAAAACTGTTGTAACGATACCAATGGAACACTAGGAAATAAGTTTCTCATTTTGATTCAATGCTCATCAGATTCAGAACTTCACATTACAATCGAATAGGTGTGCGGCAGCAGTACTCTGTCATCATCGTCGTCGTCGTATGTAGGATGTACCACTCTTCGCTCCTTTATAGATTTTTCAATAAGTTAAACAAACGACAAAAAGCAACACATCCAAAATAAATGACAATTTTTGCTGGTTTCATATACACTCGTACGAATGAACGTGAGGAAGGGTGTGAGGACGTGTGTGTGTCTGGCTCTTGTGAAGGTATGTACGTTTGTTTGCCTTCAATTGCAATTGATTGGATTTACAAGCACATATCCACAGTCGAACTGTCCCGACAATGACCACTGCATGTCCAAATGTCCACACTCCGGGCCGAAATTTTTCATGAACAATTAAGGGGGGGCTCGGGAAAAAAAAAACACCGTGAATGTATTATTTTACCAACCAAGGACGCCTGCCTGAGTGTGTTTTAGCAGGTGTAGTTGTTGTTTTAGCACCATTAATTCGGAGGGGATTATTTGAGATTGTTTAACACTTTTGCTCTGCTCTGATTTGTTTCTTTGGTCTTTGAATATCATTCACACAGTTTCATTTATTTAATTGGTAATTAACAAGGTTTTCTTCTGTCCATTGTGTATTTTTGAGTTTTCCACGAATTGTTGTGTATTCTCTTTTGTTATTGTATTCTTTCCCTTTTCTGGTTTTGGTGTGTGTCGTTTTCTTCTTCTTCTTCCACTATATTTTTTCGAGCAGGTATTTTATTGTTGTTGTTGTGCTGATGAATTTATTGGACGTTCGAAATTGATATGAATACGGAAAGAACTTAATTTAAATGAACGGAATCACTGTTTAACAATAGACAGACAATTTAACGTGGAACAATTTAATTTAATTTCATATTTTCACGAGAATTTAGTTCAACGTCGCTTTCAACTCTGGTTCCTCTTAAGTTTCCCTTTTGTCATTTTCGCTCGTTACTTCTGGTTACATTCGCTCGTTACTTGTCATGCTTCTTGTTGTCATTTTCACCCGTTGAACAGTGTTGGAAAACGTGGTACAATTGTACCGTTTTGTAGTACAATTCATGCCTTGTTGTACTCTCCAGTTTATTATTAGTTATAGTTGTGCAATGTATTGATGGCTGTGATAGGAGATTTTCAGTACATTCAGAGTTGATGTCATATATACAAATATATATTTCTACTCTGATTTAATGAAATGGGCGGAAATTCACATTTTTTTTATCTGTTCTCTGAGAATATGTATATTCTTCGAAAAACCGAAATAAATAAATTTCATTGAATAAATGCATGACATTGTATTAGCGGGAGATAACTGCGTATCCGGACTCAAAGTCTTATTATAATTTTCTTCATTCTACATGCAACCAGTTGTTCTAGCTGCCTTCTGATCCTTGGAGTCCGTTGACATCATCGGAAAAAATGGGTAGAAGTAATTTTGGTACCATCACCGTTCTTTAGTTTCAATTATTTCGAGGCTTTCCTTCTACAGTTTTAGATTTCTCAAATTTAAATACCGTAGCTGAAATCATTTAGACAAAAACGAAATATGCTTTTTTTTCTTAGAATGGTCATAAAATACAATTACATTTGTTGGTTTTGTTTGAAAATACCTATTGAAAGAAAAGGGCACATGTCAGAAACATATACAAAAGGTGAATGCTATGAAACCGCGCAGTATATTTTCAATGTAAAACGGCCGTGTTTACACATCGGTATCGTTGCATTCAAAATGGTTTTTAGGTACGGTCTAAAACTACTGAATTGTTTTGATAATTTTTGGAGAATTAGAGTTACAACCAACTTATCACCCTTTCCAAAGGTAGAACCGAAATCCATTACAAAATACGAATTCGCTTACGTAAATACAAAGGTAGAACCGAAATTTCAGAAGGTGGTCGCCATGTTGATTTTGAAAATCAAATTATCTGTTTAAAAACGATAAAAATTAGGAAATACTGTATTTGTTGTACAATCCATAATATTATTTTTATTATAGAACTGCACATTAGGTCAATTCAATTTATTTTTAAAATAAATACATTTTTAAAATATTTAGCGAATAAAATATACAAAAATATATATTCAAGAGTTTTCCCTTTAACTACTAAAATATCTTATAATAAGCGTTGTACAGGAGAATAATAAAATATAAGTATAACGGAGAACAAATGTACAAAAAAATATTTGAAGCAATGGAACTACACATTAGGGTTTTCCAATTTATTTTAAGAGTTTTTGAGAATTATTGTTATATTATTTGGCTTGAGACTATTCAAATTTAGGCACAAAATGTTCGAGCTTTAATTTGATGAATATAAATCATAAGTTTTGGCATTTTTTACTCGTTGTCTCTTTCATTTGGTTAATCATTCAAAAAATTAAGAAAAAACATTATTTTACGATCGTCGTTCTACATTCTACGCGGTTCGCTTATCTTAAAATGCATTTTTTGTAAATTTAGAAATTTGACCGGAATGTCATTTGCGTTGTTTTCGTCATTCAACTCTATTATACAGGGTTTTCCAACAAGAGATGGTAGTTTGGTATTCAAAGGAAAATTACATTTTTCGAGAGAAATGATCGGATGTTTATTTCACAATAAAGAGGAAGGTATGCCGTTGTGAAAGTTTCTGAAGATGCCATTTTCACCTCTCGTTACGTTCTTCTTCGTTTTGATAGTTATGGTGATTTCATTTGTACAAAAAAATGTTACTCATGTTGTAACATTTTTAAAATTAAAATTTTTAAGAGGTGCAGTAATGATTAAATTAGAATTTTATTTCAGTTTTTCAATACTTATAATTGATTATAACTAAAATATAATCTAAAACTAATCAGGATTACTTCCGATTACTATAAATAATCAAAAAGAATGAAAATTAATCAGAAAATAATCCGACTTCTTTCAGGGATTACTTTTCATTCTTTCTGATTATTTTGACGTCTATTGCATTCATACTTATGTGACGTCATTAAAGAAATATGGCGATGCAAATTTTTCCACATCCACATCAAATTCAACCAGTATTTGGTTTGAGTTATATTTTTCTTTACCGGTATAAATTGTATAGGATTTTTGTTTTTAATATTGCTAAGCTGATAGCATCCTTCACGATTTCTTCTATAAGCAGTTAAAAAAATGGATTATGAAATTCAGCGAATTCTATTCTTTTCATTCGATATTTGTTTGCTACAACTAATAATGGATAGCGAGTACAATGTTGTAATTTATAGATATTAAAATATTTAATTGTTTTATTCACAGAGTCCGAATCGGTAGGTATATTTTATCCCAAAGGAAAACACGAAAATAAAATAATAAATAGTAACACTCTTATATTTGAATACAAAAATTATCACAAAATAAATATTTAAAAGAAATATGAACGTATGTATGTACGTATTTAATTCTTCTTGTCAATTATATCGAAATCTCTTTTCAGATCTGGTATCGCCGGATCTAGGCCGAAATTCATTTTGATAATATCGCAAAATACTGAAAGGAAAATCAAGCCGTCTATCACGTGATTTAGGGCATCGGCTACAACACGTTCGGTTTTTCCCTTGTGAATGCTAATCACGGATAGGATCATCAATAATAAACCGGCGCCAATCTACGAGTACAAAATGAAACACAATTTTATATGTATGTGGTTTGGTTGTCAGTTTTATTTATTTATTTAACTTAGAACTAAATGTAAAATAGTAAATAAGTGTGTGTGTGCTTTGTGAGTTTGTGTACAATTTATTCTAAAATTCAATTTAGGGCTGTTTCTCGCGATGGTCCAGAAGTCGTAGGGGTTGCGATGAGTATTCGATTCCGAACCCGGATACGACCACATTTATCACGGATATAACAAACACAACAACCATAATGATATCGTTCAATATGATGGCGGCCGTTTGATCCTTTTTACGATTTATATTCAGACTCCCGATGACAACAAACAGTATGCCCACCAACAACTGTACAGAGATGGAAGGGAGAAATGGGAAAGAGAAAGATCCAGTTACACTGTTTACATGCATATACATATGTATGTATGTATGTATGTCTATGTACATGGCTAGATACAGATAATGCATGCGGTCAATTGAGTCCACTCAAGAAATCTCCCTGGGGTGGTGGCAGGCGCGAATCAAATGCTGATATAAACAAATTAATCATTGTCACAATGAATGCGAAACCAGTACGAACATGATTGATAACATTCGCCGACCGATGGAATTCCGGCATGTACATGCGACAGTCGCGCATTAGACTCAGCGACAAACTTAGAACGCCGGACAGGATCTGAGGCAATAGACATACATGATATATCCATATAGGTGGTCTATACTTACAAATGTATGATTGGAAATACTTGGCCGATGAACTTACCTGCAGAACGATTGAGAGACTGATCAGAATTAGCATTAACTTGTAGAACTGATGTTGTTCACCGACTTGCAAGATATACTTGAGCTGTGATGCATTGGCCGTCAACAGTGCAATGTCCAGCATTCCTTGGGCTATCGTCTTCTTGGTGGCATATCTGTTGGCATCCATGCCTTTCATCTGAAACGAAAAACATACCAATCGATAATAAGTACGACTACATATTAGTCTATTTTCGCAGGACAATTTAAAAATTTAACTACGTACATACATATGTTTGTGTTATTAATTGCGGAGGCAGTTACGTCCAATCGATATTTGTATAAAAATGTAAGGCTTAACAGCTTGACAGTCGCAACTAGAAATTTCAATCGGGAGAGGATTTTAGAATCCGAACGATTCTATTAATTTTTTTTACTAAGAATCATGGGACCATACTTAGCGAATATTGTACTTTACCAAAGAAAATATACGTACGCCGCAGTGGTATAAATTGAAAGAAATCGTATTTATTTATTTATAGCTATTCAGGTTCGAGATCAGTTGTATCCGTTTTGGAAAACAGAAATAGTTTTTAAAAAATATTCTTGCCATAAGTTTGCTTTCATTGCAGACAAGGTTTTGAAATAACCATTTGTGCAAAATTCCCCCGGTTCCCCATAGGATCAGGAAAGAACAGAATCCCATGCTACGGGATATGAAAGACTTGGGTTCGGCATCTCGCTCTTGAATAAATTATAATTGCAAACGAATAAAATTGCCAAAGTTGAATATTATCCCGATTCCCGGTAATAAAGTACTACTAAAAAATTAAACTATGATTTTAACATTTCTGAACTTATTACATTCAAATTGTACAGGATATTTTTTCCAAAATTAATTGTAGTGCCAAAATATTATTGAGTTCGGATTTCATTCACCACATTAAAATGCCAGTTTGCATAAAACGATTTTTTTCGTTCGTTACGAATAGCCACCTTATTATTCATGATTTTTAAAGTTTGAGTGCTATAACCAAATTTAAAGATTTTTTTTGATTTTTTTGTAATATTTCATTAGTAATCGATAATGACAAAAAGTCCATATACAATAATTTATCATAAAACCACATAGTTACAAACATGTTACAATAATAGAAGGTAATGGCAATTGCCCAACAACAAAACTCGTAAGCTTTAAAAAGAAGTATGAAAACTTAAGAATTTGAGATAAATGATCTGATGTTTATTTCATAATAAAGAGGCCACCATGACCACGCTTACAGGACCATATCATTTTCATGAAATTGTCCATAACCAAATCGCAAAGTGGCTGCCCTACGTCCCCGATAGCCTCACGAATTCTATCTTTGTGGTCTTGAATCAACGCTGGGCTGTTGGCGAAGACCTTGTCTTTCACGTGGTCCCAAGGTATTAAATCACAAGATCTCGGTGGCCAATTGTGATCTTTGAGAGATAACACGACCCAAAAATGCTTTAGTTTTGCGAACTGTGACTGCAAGATTTTCACCATTTTTGTAGTGAACTATTCAATGCGTTGTTGAAGCGTGTATCGTTGCATTTTTAGTAATGGCGCAGTTTCTACTTGTCAAATGCAAAAGAATAAAAGCTTCCAAAGTGACAGCTACCGAAATACCGGGTGATTCAAAATAATACCTCTTTTTGGAGAATCATGTATTTGGCAAATTATTCCATTTCAGAAATATTTTTGATTTTGGTTTGTGGCCAAATTTTTCGTTTTATTACGGCTCCAACGCCAACGTTGTTATCGTCGAAAACATCAATTCGTCGTCGTTCTCCACAACTTCAAGTTTCACAAAGGACTACGCACCAAATTTTGAGAAGCACAAACCATCAGACCACATAAAGCGCAGGCAATTCGACCAATGGGTAATGGAGCAAAGTTAAGACAATGCCAATTTATCAGCTTCAGGCAGGTGATTGTGACTAACTTTTTTGAAGATGAGACCGAAATTGCAGTGACTGAACTGCATTCGCTACAGGAACATGATAACGGAGTTGATGCCCTCCAAGATCATGCGATTTAACGCCGTGCTATTTCTTTCTTTTGGGGTTTTGTGAAATCTCGGGTTTATGCGGAAACAATTTCTGAGTTGAAATCCGAGATCCAACGCGTCATCTGTGAGATACACAGTCATGGACAATTTTATGAAAAGAGTAATGGCCTGTCATCAGAGCCGTTGGTTATTTTATTCCATACATAATCGAAACATGTCTTCATTACAATCGCTTTAGACCCTAATTTTAAAAACAACAAAAAAAGTACTGGTGTCATCTGGTAAGTAATCTCAAAATTATTTGCCTATCCCATTGTGCCCGATCATCAACTTGGATTTATGCAAGAACACAGAACCCCAGAAGACACGCTCTGGAACCAAACGTTATTGTTCTTCGGTATTATAGGATGTAAAGCAAGACTTTGGCAGATTTAGCCACGAACTGCTGCTGTTTTAATTGAAAAATGCATTAACCGCGCCTTTTTACCTTATGCATGGATTTAGGACCAGTGTGCATTGGTGGTTTTCAGTAGAAATGAACGATCCCGTGATTTTTAGGGAATGCCGTTCTTAGCGACCGTGATTTTAAAAACTGGATTTTAATGCAGAAGACATCAATCTTTCTTTTGTCATTCTACCAAGCAAACAAAATGCTATGCAAATTATTTTAGGTTATGATTCACAAACATTCAGTGAGTACTTATGACTCAGTTTGTTTATAAATTATAAAAGAGATTCGTTTCTTTTGTATGTACGTATGTTTTATTTGATTTTATTATTTAAAATCGAAATGAACCGGAATGTGGTTAAAATAATATAAACTTGAATATGCCACAGTTAAATACATACATTAATATATAAATGATACAATAGCATTAAAATGGAAACAATACGTAAACAAAGGAATGTATGTATGTATGTGTGTGAACTATTTAGAGAACTGCAAGATAGCAATGATACAAAAAAAAGTTATCTAAAAGGAAATGATACAAGTTGCCGTTGGTTAGGAATGATAACAAACTGTACAAAACTCTAAAACTTTGCTTGAGATCAAGTCACATACCGAAAAAAATTGTTACAACATTTTATGTCTGTTCTTTGTTCTATGTTCTTTAACGAAGCTATCACGAGTACAAAAGGTGAGGTCGATCGTCCACAAGTCAAATCACTATTATCTTGTTGCTGGGTAATTTAAAAGAAAATATTTTAAGCCCAACAAATTCTATGTCTTATGTCTTTTTTTTTTTATTTATTAACAATTTTATTTATAACTAAATTACAAACATAATGCAAGCTCTGAATGCTGTTATGTCTTATTGTTTCTTGCACTATAATTGTTGGTAGTACAGTATTTAGCGATTTGAACAGAAAGTATTTTTTGCTAAAATCCATTTTGTGATTTCTTAGGACGTTGAAGCCATGTCCAAAAACATACAATGTGGTAATAGTTTTACTTGGCTTCAGGCCGAAAAAATAAACCGTCGACCAAAATTAAATAAACCGTCGACCTTCCAACTAACAATGCATTGTGTTAGCGGAAGGAGATTGGGGTATCGGAAGGAGGAAACAAGAATTAGTGTTTGTTGATGTTTTCCTTGAATTTGATAATGTCATAGCAGGCAGGTAAAACACTTGCTGGAAGATTATTCCACAGTAAGGCTGAAGAACAAATTTTCGTCGTCCGGTCATTTGACAATGAACGGATGAGAGACCCTGGATAGCTAAATCTTGTAACGTCAGGGACCAGACGACGGATATTATGTGAACAGATATCATTAAAATGTCTATAGAATAGTGATACACAACCCACATTCCGGCGATGCTGTAGGCAGACAATATAGTTGGATACCCTACTATGTATGGTGTAAATATTTACGAGATCAGATGCGGCGAAGTTCTTCTTGCACCGCTTTAAAAAACCTAAACACTTGAATGCTTCTTTCGACACTTCGAATATATGGCTAGCCCAGCGAGCATCATCTTGTATCTTCATGCCCAGAACATCAAGAGTTTCCGATTCGTCGATATCCACACCCCCCATAGAGATTGACGATGATGCTGGATCAGTGAAACGTTTGTGTGACAACAAACAGCTCTGGGTCTTTTGTGCATTCAAATCTATTCTATTCATTTGGCCCCACTCACAAATCGTCGCCAAATCGCGGTTAAGTTAGTCATTCATCGCTCGCCTTTTGTCCGTGACCTCCAGGGGACTTGGCCGATGATCAAATGAGTATGACAGAGGTTGCTCTCATCCGCAAAGGAGTAGATCGGGTTCACAGTCTGACCCAACAGGTCGTCAATGAAAATAAGAAATAGAGAAGGAGAGAGGACAGACCCTTGTGGCACTCCTGCGGTCAACCTATGCTCGTTGGATGAGACCCCATCTATAACAACTCGAATAGAGCGATCGCTGAGAAAACTCGATATGAATCGAGAGAAGGTATTACCGACACCAAATCCAATAAGTTTTGATATGAGTGCTCCGTGCCAGACCCTATCGAACGCCTTGGAAATACCCAGAGCCACGACCTAACTTTCACCAAGGGCGTGAATAGATCGACTCCATCGTTCTGAAAGGAACGTCATCAGGTCTCCAGTAGATCGATTTCTACGGAAGCCATACTGTAGATCAGTGAGAAAGCCGTTAGACTCATAACCTTCGAGAGCGCAGAACATATTGATATTGGGCGGTAATTCGCAGGATTAGTAACCTGACTTTTCTTGGGGATCGGCTGAACATTGGCAACTTTCAGTCTTGTATGTGCTCTCGTCGAAAACAGACATTGTCTACGTAAACTTTCTCCATTTCGTTAGTAACACACAAGTGAGATCATAAATTTAGTTTTTTGTTTTGTTCCGTACGTTTGTTTACAACAAATAAGCACAGGCGGCACTGCAATAAACTCCCTCGTGCACACGTGTATCAAATATGCGGAGAAAAAGAAAGAGAAATGAACTATTAAAACCTGACATTCTTGGTCAGGGAATGTTTAAAAGAACGAGAGATTCTAATAGATATGGAATACTTTCAAGCAATCCACATGCTGACCCAAAACCATCAACAAGTCAAGCAGTTATTAGAGTGCAAAAACCTCCACCCATAATACTAGATTCCTCGGTAGAGTTTAAACAATCTGTTGAACTAATTGGCTCGAATGGCTATTTCTTCAGGAAAACATCAATGGGAACAAAGATGTTTTCGGTGAACATGGATAAATACAAAAGTCTATTAAATGACTTGAAATTGACTGATTTGAGATATCACACTCACAAAGTACGAGATAATAGTGAATACAAAATGGTTATAAACTTTATAATATAAAGGGATTACATAAAGTACCTACAGAGATAATTAAAGAAGAATTGCTAAACTTTCACGGTGTTAAATGTGTAGATATCAAGGAAATTATTACACAGAAAACTACAGTAAATGATGCCTTATATTTACTCACTTTTAATCGTATGGATGTAAATAAAAAAATACTTTACAAAATTAAAAGCATTCAAAGTGTTATAATCTATTGGAAGAATCAAAAATCTAACTCCAATAGAGGACCAACTCAGTGTAAAAATTGTGGTGTTTATGGGCATGGTGCAGAAAATTGCTTCAGGCAAATGGTTTGCTTGAATAGCTGTCCTGGAGGCAAGATTTACAAATGCTTCAATTGTGTGTCTAGGGGATTTGCCGACTACAAACACAAAGCTGACGATCCGAGCTGTCCATGTAGGGCTAGTTATTTGGAATCCCGTAAAAAGGCTACCCAAAAAAATATTATCAATCAGAGAAAAGACTATGAATCTTACACCAATCTTGCTAGTCCATTTAACCATACCGACAGTAATAAGTCGTACGCTGATCAACTGAAACAATCCAATACCACTCAAAAGGATCTGGTTTCAATGGATGAATTGTTCACTATTTTCCGAAACGCTACTGCTGAACTTAAAAAATGCACTACAAAATTAGATCAGCTCAATATAATAGTTAGTCTTTTGAAATATGGAGTCTAATAATACTCTACGAATAATGTTTTGGAATGCTCAAGGCATCAATTCTTTTTCCAAAAAAATCCAGCTCGAGCAGGTTATAAATAGTTTTAATGTGGATGTTGTTTTTCTATGTGAAACATTCCTTAATATAGACAATAGTTTTGCTTTAAGTGGCTACCGCATCTACAGATGCTATAGACCAACCAACGGCGGTGGAGTTGCAAACTAAAACTTCCAACCAAATACTGCCCAAGATATGAAACTGCTGATATTGAAAATGTATCTGTCGAACTGTTACTAAATGGGAAATCAATTATTCTAACTTCAGCTTACTCACCAAAATATTCAGCCAATTTTAAAGATGACATCAAAAAAATAACACCAACTGATAAAGACTACATCATTTGTGGAGATCTCAACGCAAAACACCCCAGTTGGAATTGCCCACATGGAAATACCGCAGGCAACATTCTTTATAATCTGCAATTACAATCAGACTTTTTAATATACAACTCCAGTGTTCAGAATTGAACATGAGTCTTTTTCTTTCTCCCTTTGTATGTACAGGCGACACGATTATGACACTTCAAGTGTGTCACTATCAGCAGCCTGAGCTGCACTCGCGTATACATGCAATTGGAAATCGACGATCGAACCCTTCAAGTGGTTCACTATTAATAGCATAAGCCACACACACACGCACATTCAGTCGATTGAATATCGATATTCTAATACTGCATGGGAATGCAATGCGCAGATGTTTGCGTCTGTTCAATCTTTATGTATTCTTGGAAACTGTATTAGTCTGTAGTGTATTTGTATAAATGTATATAGTTTATTGCTTCTTTGTTTAGGAGCATTCGATGTATGTGGAATATGTACTGCCAGTGTCATGTACTAGACGTATTGTCAAATTCTGTATTATTTAAGTGAGTGTTTCGATTTGGATAATAAAATCAGTGTCTTACAAACATTCAGCCGTGCAAGTGTATTTTTAATTAGTGCATTGTACATCCAGTGAACCAACACGATACCCCCAAAGTAGTATCGGAGCACCAACCACAATTGATCTCATGATGACGAACACAAACTTTCTTGTTTCGTCACTTATATCACATGACAATATTCTGCCTTCAGACCACTGCCCAGTAACTTTTACTCTGGATGATCAAGTAACGGAAAGGACAGAAGGACGAACTATACTCGACCTAAGAAATGCTGACTGGAATCTATATAAACGGACGATTGAAAAGCTTTTGGCAAATCTCAATATTTACTTAAACATTAACACCTCGACCCGGCAAATTGAAAACTATATTGAAATACTAATTAATGTAATAAAAAAAGCTGCATCGGATATACCTACAAAAACCGAAGTTCCTTTTTTACTAAAAATATCGGAAAACTCTAAACTATGCATTCGAATGAGAATTTAAAAGAAAGTTTCAAAGAGCCACAGACATAGCCCATAAAGCAACATTTAAGTCTATAGTTAAACAACTCAATATACTTATCGAAACTAATATAAATAAGGACAGAAATTATAATTGGAACTTGTTTTTGTCGAAACTCCCTACAGGTTCCAAGCGTTTCTGGAGCATTGCTAAGACATTCAGAGGTAAAAAACACAGCAAAATACCAACATTAAAGCACAACAACCAATCTTATGAATTGGACGAGGACAAAGCTCGACTAATTGCAGATCATTTCGAAAAGTCACACAGCCTAACTGCGGACATAAAGCACAGCGTTGAGAAAAGTTTTGAAAACCATAAAAGAAGTGGACAATCAAGCTATTCTTGATATTGGCAACGAAAATCTGATAACAGCAAATGAAATCAAGTCACAACTAAAAAGTTTGAAAAATAACAAAGCTCCTGGATTTGATGGCATCTTAAATATATTTTTAAAAAAACTTCCAGATGTTGCAATTGAATTTCTAAAAAACATATTCAATGCCTGTTTTAAAGTTGGGTTTTACCCGTCTAATTTTAAATGCGCAAAAGTTGTAGCTATTCATAAAAGAGGAAAAGACTCAAAATCACCAAGCAGCTACAGACCCATAAGTCTTTTAAGCTCTATCGATAAAATATTTGAAAAAATTATATTATCTAGAATAACTACCTTTATTCAAAATAATCGAATAATTAATGAAGAGCAATTCGGATTTCGTCGTCAGCATTCTACGGTACACCAGATAAAAAGGATAACAAATATGATCAATAAAAATAAACAACAAAAACTGTCTACAGGAATGATCCTTCTTGATATCGAAAAGGCTTTTGACAGTATATGGCATAATGGCTTGATACACAAACTTAATTTATATAATTTTCCGCTTTATATCATTAAAATAATCAAATCATTTCTTGCTGGTCGATCATTCAAAGTTATAGTAAATACAGAAACGTCTACAGCACGAAACATACCAGCTGGAGTCCCCCAGGGAGCTGTCTTATCTCCTACTCTGTACTCACTATTCGTCGCAGACTTTGTCCCTCGGAAGGGTTCAGAAATAGCCCTCTATGCTGACGATAAAGCTATAATTGTAAAAGGCAAAGTTTCGAATGCCTTAGTAAAGAGACTCAAAAACAGCCTAGATACGTGCAAACTGTACTACAAAAAATGGAAAATCCAAATAAACACTGCCAAGACACAAGCTATCCTTTTTCCTTACAACAAGTCCTACAAACGAATTCCATCCGTTCAACTGCTAAGCGGACAAACCCGTATCCCCTTCACTGATTCCGTTAAATATCTTGGATTAATTTTAGATAATAAACTAACATATAAAAAACATATTGAGAATACCACTGAGAAAGGAATGAAATGCTTCAGAGCGTTATATCCCATCCTCAATAGAAAATCGAAGCTGAGTACGAAAAATAAACTCATCATCTATAAAACTGTCATAAGACCCATCTTATTGTATGGATGTTATGTTTGGAGCAATGCTGCTAAAACGCACACTAAAAGAATGCAAGTAGTCCAAAACAAAGTTCTCAAAACAATCTATAATTTGCCCAGACTATACCGTACTAATGATCTTCATACAAGGTTTTCGCAACAAACAATTAAAGAAATAGTTAATGATCAGAACCTGACATTTTCAAAACGATGTAGATACTCTGATTACGAACTCATCAGGAACTTATCTGAAGATACTTCTTAGTTCAATCATATGAACCAATGAAGTGTTTTAAGTAACGTACTTTAGGTACAAATCCCACCTGATACTATACAAAGGTTTTTCCCTATCATTTTTCCTTTATGGCAGCTTTAATATTATTAATTAGATTATACAATTTCATCACCGACATATATGTTGTAATATCATTTAGATAGTAGCTCATAAATCTTATTTTTTACCCTAAACTAATGTTATAACCGTTGATAGAAATAAATAAATAAATAAATTGGCAACTTTTAAACGTGAAGTGTAAATACCAGCACGGTACGACATGTTGAAAAGATTGCGCAAGCATCGAGAGCCTTTAAAATGCTGAAATACCACCCAGGCCCGAAGTTTACATTGAGATCTGCAAGAACCCTTTCAGCTCCACGAAAAAATATCTGAGGCATCGAACTAGATACGTGCTTGACTGCTGTCTGGCAAAGATGATTTATTTGCAAATGTTTGGTCAGTGAATATCTGGTCATCGTTAACGAGAGTTGGAATAGAAGACGAAGAATTGTCTCTTAGTCTTTTAACAAATGCCCAAAAGCTCTTATTTTCCCTGGCAGAGGAAGGAACTCTGCGGAATATATCCTCAGTAAAAATAGGAAGCGACCTCTCCGAACCATTCTCCACTACAAGAGGTCTACGACGAGTTGACAGCTTCTGCAACATACTGATGGAGAAAATGTTGGAAAAAGCTAAAATTAATAAAACATGTACACATCCGCGCATATGCGGCCGACATTGACATGTTGGTTGAATGAATCCAAACGCTTCAGCCAGAAAGGCGTTGGACGACAACTACCATGGAAGGCGCAGACAGGTAAGACCGAGAATTCGTTGGATGGACCAAGTGCATGAGACATGAAGATCATTTATATCACGAACTGAAGAAGCCAAGCGGAAGACCGGAGTGCTTGGGAAGTGGGCGTGGTCCGATTGATTCAAATTTGTGTCTGGTTGTTCTTAGTGTGTGTGTTACTTACTTACTTAGTTGTCTTAACATTCAATGAAGGAACAGACGGGGAACTTCTCTCGAATCAGCTCACTGTACGCTATAATTTGTATACCCACTGACCGGGACCGGCTCCGAACGGCTAATGCTTTTCTAGAGAAGTTTTACATGGCTTAGAGTGTGTGTGTGTTACGACTAAGCAATACAAGACTGTATCTACATTCCCCGAATTCATGCCAACAAAAATTGAAATTGTTTGCAATTCCTCATTTTCTGGTGCGAATAACTGGGATTTTTGTGGAGTTTTTATCGGGGAATAAAAGACAGGTACTTCTTTGAAAGAACCGAGAAAGAAAACAGACTTTGTGAGCATTTCTGTTGACAATAACAAAGTACAAAAAGTTACTTAAAACTAATAACAGAAAAACAAAGTTCACGACACAGTCTAATACACATGCATACGAAGAAACAATTATGTACATTTATTGATTTTTTGATAATGAAAACTTTAGAAAAACGTCAAACACCATGTATGTATGTAAATATACATACATATATGTGTGTGCTCATAAGCAACATTTGTATGTACAGATGTTCTTAACGATTTTTTTTTCCAATGGATACTTGTGTTCTTTTTTCAATTCTCTATTTTTGTAATTTATAATGAATATTTTAATGAAGGATAATTACAGTACATGGGGTTGCAATGTGGGAATTTCAAACGGTATTCACAAGGTCTTCCTGCACAACGAAAATGGAGAAACGCTGAAAATAACTATTGACTTGAAAACTAAGCACCGAATTGATGATTTCGAGATTTTTCCCAGCTTTTGTTTTTGGTAACAAAGGAACTGAATCGAAGTGACCGAAAACGTACTAACAAAGAGATCAAATTGAATTCGTTATGCTGAGTGATTGTATTGTGTCGAATGTACAATCATACATACATATGTACATACAGACATACGAGTGACTGGTAGTCAGTACTCATATGAGTAATATCATCCATCCACTTTGGCTTCTGTTAGTTTTTTTTCTGTTTTGCACAGAAATTCAAATGTGGGCCATAAATTTTGTAATTTTGACGTTAACAGTACACAAAGACATTTGTGTGTATAAGGCCCGTACTTTTGGGGGCCTTGTGATTATTGTTTTTTCAAGCGAAAATATAATATCTATTCATGGTGCGTAGGTACCGTAGTCATAGCTTTTCCTGACTAAAAAGCGCATGCCAATTAACTGCAATACATTCAAAACGCCATCTCGGTCCCTGTTTAAAAGAACGGTGATCTCTAATAGGAAGGCAGCATTTTACAGTGCGGTATAAGAGACTACAACATAGTGCCAATCTTTTAGCAATGACTGTCCAAATTTGTGGCCTACAAAAATTAAAATTTACCACTATTATCCACATTTCCTCATACCTATTGTAATAGATTTCCGCAAAAAGTCGTAAACTGAGGATTATGGTGGCATATGCAAATATGTCTTATATGAGCTGTTTTTTCTTTACTGTCGTATTAAAATTTGTGTACTGAAAACTCGTTTTAGCGAATGTCTGAGTTTAACATCGTTACATTCGTTAAACCGGTAAACTGCATACCGGCAACTACCAGGTATAACGAATGATATATTGACCACTCGCCATATCGATAAATTAAAAAATATTTTATTCAAATAATGTTGAAACTAAGTAAATTGTAATTCATTACAGTAAACAAGAAAATAAATGCAAAGTTAGTAATCCAATTAAACATATTTAGGGTGTTATGGTATTTACATTAGTGGGATCTAAAAAAGTCTGTTATTGATCATTGAACTGCAGATCTCTTAATATAAGTGCCTTCGAATATTCTGTATCATTTTGCTAGGACCTAAGAAATCCGTTACTGAAACTCCGTCCTCGATTTTTGGTTCTTCGGAATTTGTCTGTTCTACCGGATAAATAATTCCATTTTCTTCATCTTCTAAACTACACTCATCGGTCATATCCATATTTCAAACGTTTATATCTTTACCATTAAATGACAATTGAAATTCCAAAATACTATTGAAATTGTCGTTCGTCTTATAATCTCGATTTGAAACTGTTGCGCTAAATGTGAAAGAGAAATATTATCTCTTCATCAAACTCGACCGTACATGGCCTCAAAATTGCATACCAACATTTTGCTTAGCATTTCTGATCAGGGTTTATAAAGTCGTATTCTAATTCCCTCTATGCTTTAGCTATTGATATTCATGTTTTCAAACTAGTATAGCCAAAGAAAATTGTCAGCATTGGTCATTAACAAAAAATTATATCCATTGGTTGTGGTTAGTTATGTTTTCATTCTTTAGCTTGGGCCAAAGAAGTTCATTCTTTAGCTGAATCAGCCAACACAACCCGCCATTGCATACAAGCTTTTTTTCTATAGCCGCACAACAATTCAAAAACTATTTGGGAGCTAAAGAAGAACAACACAAAATAATTTCCAAGCCCAAAGCAGATGACAACTTTTTCGAAATAAAAACGAAATAATAAACGCATTACAATTTGTATAGAATTTGACGTGCGCTAAGTGCAATATTTTACAGGAGAAGCAATATTTTCGGTATTTCTTCTCGCGTGTTTTATATATGGGACATGGACAAAGTAATTAAATTAAATGCATCGTTTAAACTTCAAAGTTGGCTGCACCGCAATGAAAAGTAAAGAAATCTTTGTCTGCCGCCATGGTACAATAACACTGTGGAACAAATTCAGGTTAGGAAAAGTTAGGCCGATTCTGAGAGCGTGGAATGAAAATAGAGGCTAAATTAAAAGACCCGGCGTTTGTTTAAAGTTCGAGTTTTTTTTTTAATCGACCTTCGAACTTGCCGATTTTCAGCATATTGTTTATATGGTTTTTTGGCTATAACTCGTCAACTAATTAAAATTAGTTTGGCTAACCTGAATAGAAGGTAGGTGTAATTGCCCAGCAACAAAAACTCACATACAACCCATTTCATTCAAATTAGCTACTAAATACACATGTGGACATAAAAATAGGTGTGCATGTCATCTATTGCTAGAATGTACGATTTTCATACCTTTTATTTATCTTACTTTATAATACTTATTAGTTTATTGAGTTATCATGCTTCAGGTAAAAAAAAAATATTTTACAAATACAATAACACTAAAAACTAAATCAAAATACAAAATATGGTCTGAATGTTAGTAGCCACTATAACCGCCATTATTTTTAAGGACCGCTTGGATTCTCCTAGTCATGGATGAAATTCACTTTCTACAAGTCTCCACCATGTTTAATGGTTTTTTTTTGGTATATCTGATATGGAATTCCTTCCGTTTTGGTCGACGTACATTTCTTTCTGCATCGTTACCAAACAAATTGACCTTAGTTTCGTCGCTCCAGAGAACATTTCGCCACTTTTTCTCACCTTCAGGTCCACACCAGCGCTACCACTTTACTACAATTGTAGTAGATCTACTACCTTTTCTTCATCCTTAAATTTATGTACGTATATTTTGATTTTGCTACATTTTGTGTACATTCGTGAAATAACAAAAAAAATCCCGTTATGAATTAGGGCTAGGTAAATTTTTGACAACAGGCTGGAAATATTTGACAACTACAAAACAAACACCAGCGCCGAAGAAGATTGCATAGCTCAGACCGAATTGCTGCCGTTGTCGATATATTTTGTGCGGCGGGTTGCCGCCGGTAGTTTTCAGTTTATGAATTTCATAAAAGTGTCCCAATCGATTTAAATAAAATAAATTATTTTTTATTTAAAAAATCAACTAATTGAATCTGATTTGATTTTTTTTAAACATAATGTATCCTTCCAAGGCACAGTTTTCCACAATACACTATTTCCCATTGTTTGAAAATCTGCTACATTTTAACAAAAAAATGTAGCAAATTTGCTACATTTTCTTCGCCTCAAAGTGGTAGCACTGGTCCACACCATGTTTTATGAGCTAAAGCAAAGTGTTTCCTCTTCGTTATATTTGCTTTCCTGAGCAGTGGAACTCTCCGAGCTATTCTACCTGGTAGTTTTGCATCCACTAATCTTCATCGGGCCGTTCGGGGTGAAACAACATTCCCTATTTCATTTGAAATTGATCTGGATGACTTGAAAGGATCTCGCTTAGCTAAAGTTACGATGCGATTATCAGTAACTGGTGAGGTTTTCTTTTTTTTTTTAGTTTTAGTGCATTTGTTACGAAGTTTTGAAATCTTCTTAATGAATTGGCAATCAAATTTTAGGCCATTCCTTGTGCTCGAAGCTGATGAACTAAACGTTCTCACTGAAATGGTGCCCACGACCCATCTAATTTAGTTTTAAATTGAACCAAAACGTATATTAATTCTTAGTTCTAATGGTTTTACCTATTTACTTACATCTGTACGTAACATTCATAAATAACTCGATTTTCACAACTTTAAACAGACCACACCTATGTCACTGTCCATTCCAAACAGACACTTCTATTAGATAAATGTTTCGCACTTATTACTACAAACTTTTTTACTATTGGCATTTCCACATTTCATTCTTAAACAGTGATGCCAGGTGTCAACATTTATAGTGTGATTTTGTAACCGCTACTGTAACATTAACTAAAGAAATTTACATGCAACTACTTTTCTGTCCACATGTGTATATTATACAATATTTTATATAATGCAGCCATAGACTTCTTTCGGCTGTCGTTTGTTTAGTGTTATCGTTGTGCAACTAAATAGAAATTTCCGACTTTTGTGATCGTCTTCGAACTTATTTGCGACTTTTTTTTACGAGAAACTATGTGATGAGGATAAACAGTATTATTATTTTTTATGATCATAAAAAATTTATAAACGGAATTATAAATCGACAATTTATAGTCGTTGGAAAATAAAAATTCGAATTTTGCTTAAAAAAATGTTTCCAATGTACAAATTTGTTTAAGCCCAATTCGAAGTTTTTCTGTTAATATAACTTTTATCTTCTCTTTCTGAAGATATTCTATTCTATTACCAAACTAACCCTCTTTACTTGACTGAAATTCGACTTAAAATAGTTTAATTAAAAGAAATAAACTAAACCGAGGTGGAAATAAAACGTATATCTCGGGTTCTATGTGAGACAACCTCAAACTGAGAAACACATTTTGGTAAATCTTAATCACCTTTAAATAAAAACTTGGCGGAAGTTTTTAACTTTTTTGTCTAAGAACCGAGGATTTTAACATTTACCCTTATAGCTCATCTCTGGTTAGACCGACTAGATCCATTTTCCCGACTAAAGCTCTAACACACTTCGTCTGCGCCAGTTTTAATCAAATCTGACAAGCCAATTGCAAATATCAAACTTAATTTCCAACATTTTTTCCCTGCTGTGCGTTGTATGTTTATACAAATTGGCTGTACACGTGTTAAATTTAACTCAAAAATGTAAGTGCTCCCAAGGAATTGGGTTTTTAAATAAGGATTAATGAAATCTAAAATAAACAATAGATTAAAACTAAAAACTTGTTATTCGCACTAAACTTGCTGGATTTTTTGTTTAGAAAACCGACCCTTTTTTTGTAAACGATATTTTGTGCGACTTTTTCAAAAATTCTCAGCGGTAACACTGCTTACATCTGCTAAGCGACTATCACACAAGTAAACCCAGGTTAAAAACGGGGTAAGATCATCAACAATTTTTCAGGGGCTATTTTCCACTTCGTAAATGATGGCGACTTTACGATTAAGAGAGTAATCCTAAGTCATGTAAAACATCTCCGCAAAAGCATTAGCCGTTCGCAGCCCGCTTTAAACAGTAGGTCCCGATCAGTGAGTATACACAATTATATCGCGAATAGCTTACTGATTCCCATTGTGTCGTCAATAGATTACGGTAGAAGAGATTGAAATGCCTTTTACACAAAGTTTGGTTTAAAAAATAACTAAAATTAATATGGACATAAAAAAACGTCATTTTCCATTCGGCAGTTGTTATAATTGGCGGACCTTAACTAGTTCACAACAAAAATTGATCCAACCATATAGCAATTCCGGGATTGGCCTTCATACTCTCCTCTAAAACGCACTACTGATCGCAATTTCGGGAAAGGGAATAATTGTTTGGGGAACATTGATTGAGTATCATTATACCGGGAGTTGTTTGTATTTTGTTTATCAAAGTTTATGTGTACTTACTTATTTCCCTTTCCCATTCCTTGAAGAAACAGACGGAGAATTTCTCTCAAATCAGTGAGCTGTGTACGACATTATTTTTATACTCACTGAAACGGACCTACTATTGCAATGCTAGTGCAACTTTAGCCAGTAAAAACAGTGACGCAGATACAGTGAACTCAGCTTTGCAATTCTGGATTAAAATTGCACATATGATCGACATTACAACTACAAATAAATTTGTATTTGTTGTAAATGAGATTAGTACCCTCATTTTGTAAAACGTAACGTATAAAACGTTTCCAAAAACGTCAGGTTTAACATTTTATATTTCGCACATTCTATAAAACAATAAGAAACGTGTTGCAATGCAAAAACTTTCATAATCAAAAAAGTAAACGTTAGGATATACAGAATGCAATGAAACGTAAATTACGTTGCGTTTCGAAAAGAAACGAAATTTACGTTTACGTTTTACATAATGAGAGCATACATTTTTAAAAACAAAACACAATTGGCGTTTTAAAACTTCGTGGCTTTGCATGTGTTTCTTATAGACAGAAGTTCATGCCGGAGTCTCAATGATTTTCTCTCCCTAATCGTGGAAGAACAACTGTAATTGTATGTTAATCTCTTTTGTCTCTTATGTTCAATCAATGAGATTCCAGTGAAACCAAAGATTTGTAAAACTCAGTTTCAAACTCAAAGAGGTCAGTCAATAAATAAAACCTGAAAATAAACAAAACTTATTCGTAGGGTATTTTGGAGAAGAAAAAAAACATTTTTAAGAAGATCGAATGGGTCGGACATAGGGATGGAAAAGAGTTAACGGGATTCTATTTGCAGCACCCATACATAAGGTTTTGAGAACGAAATATAAAAATTAAAAAAAAAATCCGAAAAATAAATTTCACACTGACAAATGAGGGTCACAAATGAACAAAAAATCCTAATTTATTTAATTTCGATTTCCTTTTCCTTTCTTCGATAGCTCTCACAATTGGGCGATTGAAATGTCGTTAAACTTTGACTGAAAAATAACTTCAGTTTAAACGAAGATTATCCAAAATGCATTTAGACTGAATTAAGCTTCCCCTGTTCCCGTGGTGGAATGCTCTTAGATGTGTCTTATATGTACAAGTCATATTCGTTTCCGAGGCCCGAGGAAGACTTAATCCGCCGCTGTATGTATGTTCGTGTGTATATTCGCATTGTGTAATTAAACTTCCCAAATACGTTGTGCTCCACTGATTTTATTTATGTTTGGAAGAAAACTGCTTTAATTTTGTTGTTACTGATAGTCTGAACTTACCTCAGTGTCATTGTTCAAGACGTTACTTATAGCTTGCGCCATCTTTTCAGCGTACTTGTTAGCAACAAAATGAAATAAAAATCGCTTCAGATTTGGTTTAAAAATGTGTGCATTGAAATCAGTGTCCGGTCACTGCTCCAGCCACGGTTAAATGATGCGTGTATGCATTCAGTGCGTTTCCAAATTAAAGCAGATCCTCCATTCAGTGTTTGTATACTAAACGGCAGTAGCAGCCGTAACTTGTATTGTATGTTCCGGAAATTATTTTTAAAGATGTATGTCCATATGTATGTGAAATATACATTCAACTGAATAATTAAAACAAAACACTTTTTTTGAATCTTCGTATGTATGTATGTATTGGCCTGTTGTCTGTCGCTATGACAACTTTATTGTCTGTTTGGCGAGCGTTGTTTGGGGCAACACAACTTGACGTTTTAACAACTCAGCGAAAACTGACTGCCAAACGAATTGTATGTCTTTTCTTCGTGGAACAGTGTTTGCCATTCGTTTTGTACGAGTTTCATTGATATGATATGAATGATGAACTGAGATGCGATGCGATATAGTCGCTCTTCACTGCAGCGGGGCAGGGAACACGTCTAATTCCAGTATTTGCGAATTCGTGTATCATTCGCAAATCATCCATGCAGCAGCTTATGTGTGACTATAGCCAGATGAGTAACTTAATGATCACACTAGTTGACAAAACATAAACAAGTATAATTTTCATATCTGATGTTTATCGGAATCACGCTCATCGAAGTGTGGCTCAACGTCTCGAGCGATGCTTAAAAGAGCGGTTACAGTCAGATTATTATCGTTACGAACGATTTTAGAGAAAGGTATTATGGGCGTCTACCGCTGCATTCTATCGCGACAATGCAAACGAATCCGTTGAGATTTATCTCTTAAAAAAAGAGTGGTAGAAACTTCAGACATGTTACTTTGACATTTTTCTTGAGTTTGCTATTAAAAAAACTGTAGAATTCCACATACGAACAGATCGGGTGAAGAACAAATTTTCTGTATAGCGGGTCGCGCGATCAGCGGACCATTCGACGATGAGCAGATGAAAGTCCTTGGATTGCCGTATATCGTGGCCGAATGAATTAACATCGAGGACGGATAGACGACGGATATCCGAAGAGCAGATACCGTATAAATATCTACACAATCACGACGTACAACCTACGTTCCGGCGATGCAGAAGCGAGGCATTAGGGTTGTGCACACTTCTATGCCCAGTACACGGTCTAGGCAGAACATCGTCGATTGGTACATCACCCACAGTCTGATCCGAGCCGTCTATGAATATAACAAATAGAGAAGTAGAGATAACAGAACCTTTTGACTCTGCTACCGCCAATATAAGCGTTGGATAAGACCCCATCTATAACAAATCGTATAGTGCGATCTCTAAGAAAACCCGATATGCCATCTGTTTCAGTACGAGTGCACTGCGCCAGACTCTATCGAACATAGGGTTGCCCGATACGAACTCTCTTATATCTGAAATTATGACAAATTTAGTTTGATTTTAGGAGAAAAAAATCTTAACAAGTTAAAAACACGTAAATGTTGCAATGATTCGATTTACATAAATATATAAAAAATGGGGGAAACGGGTAAAATGTGTCCCCAAAACCCATCGAAATTCGCAAAAATACAAAAAAATCAAATATTTTTTTTTTTTTTTTGGAAAATTAGTCCACGACTACCATTGGCAACAATAGGTGGAAATGAGTTAGAGGTGGGACGAAAAACGGGATAAAAAAGAGTGAAACCAATGGAATGGGCCAAAGAAATGGAAATAATGAAAAATGGGACTCAAACGGACCCAAAAATTTAAAGTAATGAAAAAGGGAATTAAAATCGTCCAAAACTAGTCCAAATCTGGTACATATAATATAAATGAAGTATTATAATCTACATAAAATACTTGAGTGACTGACTAATTCATCCGTACCTCACCAATGGCTGAAGATGGACCATGAAATTAGCTATGAACGGATTTTTCAAAATTCGGATAGGAAGGGAATATAAATGGTAAAACAGAAAAACCCTTCGAACTACTCAAAAATACATACAAATCAAATATTGTGATTTTTTGTTGGAAAATTAGTACATAACTACGCTTTGCAATAAGTGTTGAAAAAGAGTATCAAAACGTACGAAAACGGGGCCAAAACGGGGAAAATCAAAAAAGTGTGAACATATATTTCAAATTAATATCTACCGACAAAAACGTGAAAAAGGTGATAAAGTTTCTGAGATGGTATAAACCAATGCAATGCAATGCAATTAAAAAATATTTTGTGTTTTACGGGAAGGAAAATGTACGCTTAAAAAGTAGCTGGCATTTGCTAGTCGTATATATTTAAGTAAAATGCACACAGAAAAAACGAAACTTAACCAAAGATTTAAATTCATTATTTTCATAAAATCACATTAAATATTAGAGCTCAAGCTCAATATACATCTATTTATTTGGTCTTATATATAGGGTTATCCGTTTCGTGGTTTCAAAAATATAGGGCTGGAATTCGACATCTGTCAAACTAAGTTGTTAAACCAATTTTTTTTTTCAGTTGGAAGTCTGGCATTGACGAAAATGGATGGCTTAACAATCACACAACGCGTAAGATTTATTAAAACCTACTACAAAAATGGCGATTCTGGCACAGCCACATAACGTGCTTTAAGAGGAGATTATGGTTATGAAGCGCATTTCTCACTCGGTGGGTTAATGTTAATAAACAAAATTGTCGTATTTAGGGTTCTGAGAATCATCAAGTAATTGAAGAGAGGCCATTACATCCACAAAGAGTCACTGTTTGGTGCGGTCTTTGGTCCGAAGTTGTGATTGGTCCTTACTTCTTCGAAAACGTCGAGGGAACGACTGCCACCGTCAATTCGGAGCGTTATGGTCGTCTGATAACCGTCTTTTTTTTGGCTGCTACACATGCCACACAACTCGAGCGAATATGGCTTTATGGCAAGAGACATTTCCTGGCCGCGTAATTTCCTGTCGTGGCGACATCAACTGGCCAACAAGATCATGCGATTTGGCACCATTAGACTTTTTTTGTAGGGCTACGCGAAAGACCGTGTGCAAATGATATGTATTATTTTACAGATATCAGAATACAATTTATCGTTATTAAAAATTGGAAGCTTGAGTAAATGATCCCATGACAAAAGTGGTTTTTTTAGGTTAAAAACTGATATTTGATTGGAAACGGAATTATCTTCAAAACTATTTAGCTAATTTACAAAATTAGTCCCAAGTATCGATGTTAGTTTGTTGTTGCTAGTGTGGTTCCCTGATTATCTCAATCAGTATTAATTTAACTTCGTCTGATCAGACAGAAAATTTGATAGAGCGTAAAAATAATCATTTCGCAAGGCTGTTTAAATTTGACAATTTCGATTTAGATGGACAATTTATATAATAATAAAAATCCATTTTGAGGCGCCCCGGTAGACGTGTAGGTCCAGTGCTGGAAAAACCCTAATCGAACGCCTTCGAACCTTGCTTTCACCAAGGCGGTGAATGGCTCGATTACATCGCCACAAAAGAAACGTCATCAGATCTCAAGTACATCAGTTTCTAGGGAAGCCATACTATCCATCGTTTAGAAGGCCGTTAGACTCGAGATACATTACCAGATTGCGGTTAACTAGTTCTTCGGAATCTTCGAGAGCGCTCACCTTTCATGGGGATCAGCTGAACATTGGATACTCCAATATGAAAGTAAATGCCAGCACGGTTCGACATGTTGCTATGATTACGTAATGAACGAGATCGCTTTGAAGATCACTTAGGGCCATCTGGGCCCGGGGTTTTGTTTACGTTGAGTTCTGTAAGAACCAGCCAGCTCTGACATTTTACTTTGGCGTCCTTTTGTTATAATTTTATTTTTAGAATTCGGACGCCTTTGACCCTCGTATTTTCCTGTCTGGAGTACTTATTATTCAGAACTCGTTAAATAGGCGTTAGTTCTGACGTTTGTGTCTTCCAGATGGAGTTTATTTAAAAAAACAAGAAATTAAACACACATTTGAATCGAAATTTATAATTTTTTCTGCAAGTATTGCAGGCTACTACTGCAATGATCATTTATGATCTGTGTGAAATGGGTCAAATGAAACTATAAAATATATTAGGAAATATGAACGGCGAATCAAATATTAAAAATCAAATCTTAATAAAATGCAGCCCCATTAAATCAATTAGATACTACCAAACATATCAGATATCCAATAAATTTAATAACACAATAAAGTAAACAAATAAATAACGTATTTCGTTTTAAAATCGATTATTTTCATATTGCAAGCAGTAGTCTCATATAGAAAACACAATTTGTGACGACATGCGCAGGGCGAGCAAAAAGGTTGCACACTTCTTTGCGTAACATTTATTTTCTCAACCGTGGGGAAAATTCACCGGCATGATTTTGCTCAATATAAAAACAGCATTCGACTCAGTTTGACACAACGCTCTTTTATACTGAATAATTCGCCATGGCTTTCCAAGTAAACCTGTATCGAGAATACAAAGTTCTCTAAAAGACAGACATTTTAAAGTGCACATAGAAAACACAACTTTTGATTTAATCGCTATACCCACAGCTTGCCCTCAAAGATCATGTATTTTTAATGCAGCATTTCTCACATTAAAACTATACAAATAGAGTAAAATAAGGTGTTTCACAACTCGCCGTGACATTTTTCCACATCCAGATTGCACGCTTTCGACGAGCTGAATGATTTCTTGATGGCACATGGTTTTTATTGTTTAATTATTTTTTAAACAAAATGACTCCGCACTAGAAATCAACATTGTGATGATCACGTACTGCAAGCTCCAGATACGAAATGATGACGTTTTTTTTAAACTTTTGATAGGATTCACAAAAAAAATGGTGTGGTTCGCCGGGAAAAAATGTATTTAAGTTTAACTTTCTGTTCCTTCGATCCAAGTTTCCGACCCTCGGTTCAAGAGTGCCTAAAAACTAAGTTGGAAAATTTTAAAATTTGTAATAATAATTAATAATAGAAATCTACCATCACTCGCACTTCTGTGTTCTAAAATGCAACAAAAAGATTTACAACACAGTGGTGTTGCGTTTCCGAATAGGCCTTATGTTATTCGGAGTCATTGTTTTTATGTGAGCTGTAGCACGGTGTTATGTATGCGATAATTTCAATAAAAAATATAGTATTCTAGCATGTGTGTATCTCAGCAAATTATACATTCAGCTTGTGATCATTTTGAATTAATAATTTTACGATAAATTATGGAACAGAAAGAATCCGCGGTATTCAGTTGTTGTTCACGATGTAAAGAGGGTACGTTGTATGATAGGTATAATACTTTGGCTGTAGTCATATTTATACTCATTCCCGTCCAACTTTAAGCTCTCCTTAATAATGTCTTTGACGTCATGCTGGTGTATGCTTGATTTCTGTTCTTTCAATAATTTAAATTTCCTATAAACTGAAAATGCCTGAAAAATGTTTCGCACTCAAATGTTCAATTTCCTATGAAAATGTATGAGTCTCGGTCGGAAGTGGGGTGGGGTGCAAGTGGGGACAATGGAATCGGTGTTTTTATAAAGCCTCCCAAAAAAGGTAGGTTCCGAGTTGGGTCTAATCAACCCAGGAGTATGGTTGAGAAAATAAAGGTTGCGGATTGCGCTTGTCCGATATTCGAAGCGAGGAAGAAAATGACGTCATAGAATTTGTCTGCAAATAATGCAGGCTGCTCCTGTATAGATCACCTATGATCTACGTGAAATGGGTAAAATTAATTAACATTTATTTTTTCAACCGTTACCCAGGAGGGTATAATATTTATAGTGAAGTGTTCCACGATACGGTACTTGGATGCGATAAGAGGAAATAATCGATCAACAATGCAGAATTTCGTATTACAGCTTGCAAGGAATTTTGGGAAATATCCATATGCAGCCCAAAAAAGGATTGTCCCACATTGAGAGAGACATCCACATATTTTTTTGTAGTTTCCTATTTAAATCCATTCGTGTGAAGTGTTGCTTTTGAAGTTGGTAGACCAAACCGTCGTATGCGCGAAAGTGATGTCGTTTATTGGAAAAAGCCAGTCAGACAGCCTCCAAAATGTTAGATTCGTGGATGCTCAATCTTAGTCTTATAAGACGATATACGATATATATATATATTCAATTCTACTTTTTATTATTAACATCATCTCTTGCTATACATTTGTTATTTTATCTTTTCTATTTTATAAACATCTAGAATTTTTAATATTTAGAACGACATATATAACGGAAAGGAACATTTTTATAAAAACCTTATTTGAAGGAATATAAAAACTACAGAAAAAATAAGGTTTAGTGAGGTGAGAGTAAAAACTACGATGAGATCAGTTCATTAATATGGATAGACCGTGATAGATGTGAATCCTATCTTCTTTTAAAACTTGTTGTCAGTTCATTTATTCGACGTTGAACTGGTTTGAGTCCAGAGAAAACGTGCAGTCTTCTCGTGGAATACTGCCACGGTAAATTGAATATCATCTTCAACTGTAATATTGTTCGCATACAAATCCGAGATTATTATTGAAGTGTCGCCAGCGAATATTGAGATAGTTTGGAATTGGGACATCAGCAGTGTATAAGTTATATAGTATTGGCCATATACATGAACCCTAAGGACATCCTTTTGATATTTGTATTTGCTGGGAATGAGTTTCTCCTAAGAATACATTACACGATTTATCAGTCAGAAATGTTTGTATGTTTTTTATTATTTAGGAAAATTAAAATCTTTTAGTTTGTATATAAGCCCGTTATGCCAGACATAATCTAATGCAAATTTAATACCAGAAGAACCATGCCTGTGGATTTACATTCCTGAAATTTGTGGTCGACGATGTTTCGTATTTTTATAAGACGTGTTGTGGTCGCTTCTAAAACCGAATAGTTGTTGTGGCAATACGTTGTCGTCATCTATAAACAATTTTCTTTTATAACCTTTTCCAGGATTTGGCTTACAGAGAATAATTGGGTGATAGGTCGGCAAGATTTTGGATCCTCAGGAGGCTTGTTTGGTTTGGGTATTGCTATAATTTTAGAATTTTTTTAAAATACCAAACCAATTTTCGGCTGGTTTTTGAGACATATGTTATTGATACCCTCGTTTCAGGAGACTTTTTGTTCTTTTAATAATACTTTTTATTTTTTCAAGTGTTAAGGATTGGGTTTAAGGATTGTATTTCGCTGGCTGTATTTTTTAATTCCAGCTCGTATTATGATCACTCAAATCAGCCGAAACGTTATGCCTCATCTCAACTGTTTAGCCAAGATCCCGCACTTTTTGTGTCAAGCGTAATAATTATTACTGCTTTGCTTTAGAGTGGGAATAACTATACATTTATTCCTTATTATTTTAGAAATATTCCATTCCATTCCAGAATTTATTTCAATGTGCCATTAATTCTTCCGAAATATGTTTATGCAAGATATTCATTTGCAATCGATCATGAGTGTCTCTTTACGTCTTCCAATTCCAGTTATAGACATTTCTGTGTTAAGGACTTTGATATTTGTCGGTTGCGTTTTTGTTTGGGGAGTAATTTGTCGTTGCATTTATTAAGATTTGTTCTAATAGCTTGCACCGTGACCAGTTTGCTTTATATAAGTTATGGATACATTTTTCATTCCTCTTAAAACTCAAGTTCAGAGAGGTTGTAGCTGGTAAATGGTCAGAAAATAGATCGTTCACTACTCTTACAGCATAGATATACTGTTGTATATTTGTCCAATGGACACCTAAAGTGGATGTGGACGTTTCCGGGGGTCCCCTGGAATAAAAGTACTATCGTGTGGAAATAATATTTGAAATTGGCCCAATTGTAGTTTGTTGAATAATATGTTTGCCAACGAGTTGCTGTTTGCATCCCCAATAGGCACTTCTGCATTTGAAGTCTCCTCCAATAATGAATTTTTCTGAAAGAAATTGTCAATTTTCGAAGGTCAAAGCATAATGTATGATTAAGAGGAGAGTGCCTTCCACAAGCACCCCCAGGAAAATAGCATTCGTACATGTGAATATTATATCCATTCTGGAATATGATCTCCATTAATCTACAAGTTTTAAACCGATAGAATAATTTGTGATTTTTAACAATCTTGGTATTGGGGGTACATTCGCCTTTGCTGGCTTTTTCAGTCATGCTCTCGCTCTAAGATTCAACATTTTCTTTCTTGATGAGAAACGTTTGTGTAATGTTTTTCAGTTTGGTTAAGTCACAAAATATCGATCACAAACAACGGCAGGTCGGTACTCCTACATCACGTGTAGCTAATCTTTGCTTAACAATACGTACTAAGTATTATATTTTCCTAATTTTGTCCAAAAAAAAGTTCCCAAAACGTTAATCCAATATGACAACGTTTAAATCGATCGGTCCAGTAGTACTTGTTTTCTGCGAACCATTTCCTTAAGCTTAATTAAATGTATACGACTTTATGGGACTAGGCTCAACTTAATCTCTGTTCGGTTTATTGGTGTACTTCACGATACGATTTATCTTTTCCGTGGCGGTATGTTATAAACATTGTGCTTAAATGCTATACGAGTACTTTTTAAGGATTTGTATTTCGAAATTCTATTGTCTAAGGCAAACGCATAAGCACAATATTGCATTGCTGTCATCTTTGTGATGAGACTTCTTAACAAATGAACATTTTAAATGACTTGATTAGCATCACTCTTCGATCTTTTAATGTTGGATAACTTTTTTAATGACTTTAGAATATAAGTTGGAAAGTAAATTTTCGCTTAAAGTCTGTCTTATACACGCAAAAATAAATTACAAATACAAGTTAGTTGTGAATATCTTTAAGAAATTAAAAAATACAAGCATTTTACAATAAATAAGGATGAGTAGAATTGCTCTAAAAAGTCTTTTTATGTACGGCACGTTGGCCTTCCTCTTCGTATTCTCGCTTGGATATCCACATTTTCTTGAAGGTATCCAGCGATGCCAAGATAGAGCCACCCATCCACGTGGAATAAAGACGTTCCTGGGGTGCTGCAATCTTTTGAAAAGAGAAATAATTTATTATGTTCTTGGCCGGCGAAAATTTGCATTCAGGTTAAGAACTTACTCTTATTTTAAGATCCTTGGCCGAATGTTTCCTTAGTTCAGATAATAAGCGATCGCCAAATCCTTTGAATAGTGTAGAACCACCCGATAATACAATGTTTTGATAGAGCATTTTTCTGAGATCCATATCGGACTTTTCAATGGCGTACATTAAAACGTCGTGAATGCCTTCGCACTCTTCGCCCAATAAGTCTGGCCGGAATAAGACTTCAGGTGCTCTGAATCGTGCTTGACCAATCTGAAACAAAAAACAATGAATGTAATCTTCAGGAAAAAAAAGTATCTAAGTTTTTTACCTCCAGTGTTTTACCATCTGGTAATGTGTAGGAGAACTTTTCAGTTTCGACAGATTCTTCCTTCTGAGGATTAGTGGCCAAATAGCACACTTTCTCTTTTATGGAACGGACAATTTCAAATTCGGCTGTAGAACGGAAATTGAAACCCTCTTTACGTATCAGAGTCTTTAGGTAGCGTGATACATCTCGTCCGGCGATATCAACGCGCATAATGCTGTGTGGCATGGCGAATCCCTCATAGATTGGTACTGCATGCGTTACTCCGTCTCCAGAGTCCAGGACAACTCCTGTAACTCGGCCAGTGGCATAACTAAGGATGCGATAAATGACATCAAATAATGTTTGTATTGAGAAAATGCCCTTTAGAATACTTACAGACTCAGTACGGCTTGCATTGATACAAAAAGTGCAGGTGCATTAATACCTTCAAAAAAGAACTCGGCTGCCTTCTCACGATTCCTGCGTGGATTTAAGGGAGCCTCTGTCAGCAAAACTGGATGCTCATCGGTACATGTTGATAATTGTTCCTGAAATTAAAATACATCCTTTATTCGAGTCTACAGACTAATACACGTATTTTCATAACATCGATGCTATATTCTATTCAGATCTTCAGATCTATAATGAGAATCTGGAAGACTTCTAGCGTCATACAAAATAAGGGTTAAACAGAAATCGGAGATGTATGCTACTGAACATTAAGGTCGTAAAAGGGAAATGTGAAGCCTCCCTCAGATAGCTCATCGATTTTCGTAAGATGAAATTAATCTAACGAAACTAAAGCTATAGTCTACGCGAGTACCAACACATCGAGAAGCAATCACATGAAAAAACAATTGAGAACGTTTCAGTCGGGTGAATCGACTTATAGAATTTTACAGAAAAATGTTGGATTATACGTTTTACGGAGTATACAGTTGTATGCCAGATACCAGAAGGGGCGTGGACAAAGTTCCAATTTGTTTTTCTCGGAAACTGTATCGAGTTAAAGCATTACTCAATACAGAATTTGGTAGGCGAGTTGTTAGCGTACTGGCCTATCAACGTGGGGGTCGTGGGTTCCATTCCCACAAGAGGCTTTGGTATGTCGCTGCAAAAACCAAGTCATACGGTCTGTGTCACCCGGTTTAACCCTTGGACACATAAGAATATAATATAAATTAATAATAAATAAATAGATAAAGTAAAGAAAATAAAGAATTTGGTCAAGATTGGGAGGTAGCAGAAGGGCTTGACTAGGGCTCCACTTTTTTCTGGAAAACTTTATACGTTTACTGCCTGTTTCCATAAAACGAATTTGTTTGTTGGTTACAAATTGTCAACATTAGAAGCTTTATAACAGGGGTTTCATACATTAAAGAATTGTGATTTTCATATATAATTTACATATCGACATAATCCCAAACGAATAGGCTCTCATCACTGATCGAAATCCATTTTATTGCGCCTTCAATTCTGACAATTTGTAACGAACAAATTCGTTTTATGGAAACAGGAATTTGAGTATAATCGGATTGGGCGTAATAATATTATTACACGACTTTTAAGGTAGGTAGGGGAACAAGTAGTTTTGTGAAAACATTAACTGATTTAAAGCGATTTTGGGTCGTATGATATATACCCTCCTACCCGTAGGTTGAGGGTACAATTAACTGAATGATCTATAAAATGACTGTATAATAACATATTCATAAAACAGCGCATAATTCCCAATAATGGTCTGCCCATTTTCTATTTCTTTTTTTTAAACCTAAGTTAGGTGTTGCATCTTGTACACATTATTGTACATACAAAATAATTTGAAACAAGAGTTGTAATTCGTAGATTGCAGTCGTGAGTAAAACGCGACGCGACGTTCAAATCTATGTCACAGACAAACGACCGCACACTATTACCTACAAATTCATGCAGTTTGTGCAGTTCAAAGCATTTGCATTTTATCGGCGTAAAAGTAACGCCGCAGACAACGTATTGTGATCGTCCAAAAAGAAGCTACAAGATTTACTGAATATTGAATACTGTGCACTATAGACCTTATTCAGGGTAATATGGATATGATAATAGTAATATGGATTTGGGACGATAAACGCTACAATTCACACCAGAGTCGGCGGAATGATATCCATGATATTTTGCACTCAGTTGGTATATGTCTCGTCATTATTATTATAATTGGGAATTTATCGAGTATCCAATGAATGTTAAATACAAGGTATTTTAAGAATTTAACTGTGACATTATATTCTACGGCCAAGCATTATATTAAAACCATGTACTATGGATCTCTTGGCTGTAAGAACACAATGCAAAGTTTCTGTTTTCCATAGATGCTCTCCCAGTTATTTGTATTACAAAGATTACAAATATCATCCACAGTGATCGCATTCCATATTTTCGTGGATTTAGTATTAAGAGATACGACGAGAGAAAAAAAATATTGTTCAGGAATGACAAGTTATCTTTTGATATTCCCTTAAAATACTATAATTTTACCAAATCTAGTAGCACATCAGATAAGTAATTTTCGAACACACAAATTCTAGCACTTCGAAATACAACAAAGATTTTAAAATAAAACATTGAATAAGCCAGAATCATCTAACTTTAAAAGTTCCTAATCTTTCAAAATAGCATTCATCATGCCAGTAATATATGCTTTGAACTTTTTTTTCTCGCAATGTTATCAAGGGACGAATTACACAAAATATGTTTAAGTCCATCAAGGGTTAAAGAAATATATAATAAGATTATTGCTTCTGGGACAGAACCTCTTCATAGCTGACTATCTTTCGAAACGGATACCTGGAGTGTAAATCATAGTTTAGTACATAAAGCAGAGCATCCCGATCTAAACGAACGTAGCCCTATTTTAACTACCGTCACAGCCAGGGATAAGTAAACGATGACAATTTTAAATCTTAGCCTGAAAATGACCCCTATAGCATTGAAGAACCAACAAATTCAGTTGTTGCTATTCTGTTAATAAAAATTGTATGTTGCTACCGGAAAAACTAGTATTATGTAGTACTACGACACAGCACTCGCTTAATAAATATCAATAAAAATCATGAATTCAACATACTTTACTGTAAATGTAGCCCCAAATGTGTTCCATGTCATTCCAATCGGTGACAATACCATGTTCCATTGGGTAACGTATACTCAATAGACCTCGATGCTCTTCTGCCTTTGGACCCACAAACAGGTCGCCTTCCAAAGCACCGGCCATCACACGAACATGTTTCGGACGACCCACACTGGAATACAGAAAATAAATCAACAATGAATGAGTACATTGCCCGGTCATACAGTAGGAGGCAGACTTACTAATTTGGAAATCGGCACTTTGGAATGTGCTCACCAGCAAAACCTGCTTTGATCATACCAGAACCCTGAAAATAAAACAATAAATATAAATTTTAATTGTTGACACAAACTTGTACAGCAAATTAAAAAAATTCTTAAGAACATATTTCCTCAATCTTTGGCGATGAAGACCATTACTACTCCTGAAGTTGACATGTTGTTAGTGTCGAAAAGTTCTCGAAACCAACGTCGGTCCATACTGGGGTTTGTGCCACGCATT
This sequence comes from Hydrotaea cyrtoneurina, assembly GCA_958296145.1. Classification (NCBI taxonomy): domain Eukaryota; kingdom Metazoa; phylum Arthropoda; class Insecta; order Diptera; family Muscidae; genus Hydrotaea; species Hydrotaea cyrtoneurina. Next base: position 43,365,804 of record OY282512.1, read on the forward strand.
GGTTTGTCCGTGGTGGATTATGGTCGCTCGGACGAAATCGATACGTTCTATATGGATTGTCAAAATTTTCGTGATTACTACCGGGATCCTTACAATAAATTACCTCGGCCGGCTTTGTTTAAAAAGCACTACGGCAAGTGCCTTCGCTCCCATGACAAATGTAGCGAATTGCTCATGCTTCCAATTCAATGGGTGCGAGAAACACAGCCTGTTACGTATCCATTAGATTATGGACGACAGCTGCATGTGGACGAGGGCATACGTTTGGGTGGCCATTACGATAACACATCGTGTGTAAAATATAAACGCTGACATATTTTCTACCAGCTACCAGATTATCATATCCCCACCATATCCAAAAATAAATAATAAAAAATGTATTTAAAACTTGGCTTTGAGTTTGCTGAAACAATTTTACCACCCAAGACAAGGGTTTAGTCATCATAATGCTGTTGTTGTTGGTAGACTTATTAGGATTGTCGAACACTAATCAACTACCAACAGATTGATGGAAGAGAGGGCCAGCGCGGCAGTGATGTCACTTCATTCGCAGCAGATCTGCTACCGCACCTTACCATTCACAAGGTCTCTTTTTTACATTATTTATATTCTTCAAAAAATTATCAAAACTTACATTATCAATAACCACGGGCTGATTGTAGGGCTCCATGTTTGTGCGTTTAATTAAGATGAGTAATTAATAGTGGCCCAAAAAAACTCAGTTTGGCTCAAACGATTTTTTTGCAAACTAACTTTTTGATGTTCCACTTTGTATTCTTATTCGTTCGCTACTTCATACTTTTCGCACGTATTCACAATAAAAATCCAGTTACGTATATGAAAGCTGACAGCTGTGAAAGACAGTATTGTATGTTGAGAGTTCGCAATATCAGAAGTAACCTCTAGATGTCACTAGTAATTCGGGTTTCTGGCACAGCAAAAGGAGTACTACGAAACGATGTACACTTGCGGATGTACTGATAGTCTTAAGATTAAGAAACTATGGCTTTGTAGTTCTGATGGACAATATTACATGTTGTGAAGAGTATAAACATATTAATCCATTTAGCGCTTTTCAGTAAAAACCTCAAAGAAATACTCAATTTGTCTTTATTAGGACGAGAATTAGTTGACTGTATTTCCTTATGGCTGTTATCCAATTTTATCTACCATGTTTTAATCTCCATATTGTGATTGAAATAATCAGGGAAATAGCATCTGGCACATGACAATAGAAAGACCATACAGAGGACAGACGTTCCAAGTTGTTTTCTGAACATTTCCAAGGTATTTGTTTAAAAAAAAAAACATTTGCTTTGAAAATCTTGTGCCCTGTTTTTGAAGATCGCATGGCCAGCCGAGACAGCCATTTGAATGAAATAATTTTCCATTATTAGCCGGAAGGATTGTACTTTCAAATAAAAAAAGAAACTTGAGAAAATATCCAGTAGTTTTTTTTATAGAATTTAAAAAAAGAAAAAGTGATTTGGCGGACCCTCAAGTAGAGTCGAACGTTGATTTCGGTTCTGAAAATTTACTTTTTCTGGGTTTCTGCAGAAGTCTCTGTGTCAAATGGAAACTGTTGATTCGAAAAGGGTACGTAGGAAATGATACAAATAGTACACCCAAACAATTTCATAGTGGGGTAGATACATAATTTAACATACTTATTTTCCCTACCATGAAGGAACAGACGGGGATCTTCTCTCGAATCAGTGAGCTGCGCGCTATATAATTGTGTCTACACACTTACAGGGACCTATCGTATAAAGCCGGCTCCGAAGGGCTAATGCTTGTCTGGACAAGTTTTACATGGCGTATATTTAGTCTTATTTTTAAATATTTTTTTAATTTAAATGATGCGCATTGTGAGCAATTTCCGGCGCAAGGAAGGGAATATATTCCTTAACCGGAACATACTGATATATTCAAGAATTCAACCAGGAATATCTAAAAGAAATATAATATTATAAATAATTTTTATATTATATTAATAAGGCTACTTTGAAAAAATATATGTTTTCTTTTGTTTGATCTATGACTTAGTCGCTTTTCATACTTTCAAAAGACTAACAGCCTAAGCCACGATATCAAACGACAACGGCACGATAACAAATCAGATGTTTGTCGATTGGCTTAGGCTGTTACTTAACTTCAACCAATTCAATCAGCTGGGCGTTAGTTAGTGTTATTTCATCTATGGTATAACGGAAATTATGAGTGGAGTCAAATGAACAGAGTTGATTTTAATGCATGCAAGACCCAATCTTGTTTGTTGTCACAGAAACGTTCCGCTGACCCAGCATTCTCTCAAAAAGGTTTTCTTTCCTAAATCAGGCCATGACAGTCGTCAAAAATGAATTAGTAAGATCGCGACCTTAGAAGAACAAGGTTCCAACTGCATCAAGGTAGTTTTGGGAAAATGTTTACATTTCTTAATTTTTTTCCCCATTATTAATAACTTTTTAACAGTAATCTAAAGATCTTACCAATTGTAGTACGATTTGCCAAACAAAAGTTATAAGGTCGCGAGATGTCTACACACTTTTACTGGTACTACAAATGATGATTTTTTTAATGAAATTGTCACTCAAACAAGGCCAATTTATCAACATATCGAGCCCTAACCGCGAAGAAGACGAAACTGATACTCTCTGCAAATTCTCCACTGTTTCACAGCTCAACTGTAATGATTTTTCTCGGCAGTGTTCTTTTTAGGATATGATCCTTCTGCCTTCTAAAGAAGTGACTGATTGGCGGTTTAACCGATCTATCCGCTTCCTCAATTGCATAGCTGAGCCTATTCGAGCTAGCTCACCCGCGATTTCATTCCCTTCTATGTCACAGTGCTCTGGCAGCCAACGATGTAGTCCCTTAGAAGTAGGCTTAGGGCCTGTCTCGATTCACATTAGGCTATTGTACTTGCGGCAATTATTATGATTCCCTTTTGTACTTGTCTCTTGTGTTCACACAAGGAAATTATTTTTCGGCAATTTTTTTTTCATTATTCCCTTTTCAAATACAAATTACTTTAAAATATCAAATTACCGAAAATACAAAAATAAATTTGCCAGTACGAGCAATTTTTTTCCATATCCATTCCCCTTACCGCTTTTTCCTACAAACTGAAAATTGCAGCAAGTAAAACTGCCTAGTGTGAATTGGAACTAATGTTATCTCCGTTCGGAAATTTCCACTACAGTCCGCTAGAATTTCTGCTTGGACGACGCTACATTCATGCGGTAATTTGAAGGATTTCCTTAAGTCTGTCTTTTTTTATGTGAACCTGCACCTGTGTCCATTTTGGATGCGTCAGTAAAGACCGTCTAACCTTCGTGCAAGTTAGAGACTCCTACCCAGAAATCCCTCTCAGGGATTTCTAACCTGGTGAAGTCATCGGACACATATACTATAGATATAGTTGCAGTTTGGCAGCGCTTGGTTCAGATTTGAATTGGATTTCTTATTTCTTCGATTTGTCCTGTATATCTTCGAAATATTAGACATAGAGACCGCTTTTGAATTGTAGGCTGTGACCGCTTTTATGACTTCCTTCCTTAATTCTCCTCCACAAGAGTTCAGTGCTCGAAGTAGTTATGCATACATACATACATATGTTCGAAATAATAAACATAATGAGCACAATTTATGGACATACGTCGATTTGGTTCTCATAAATTGTCACCTCGTACTTATCTACGTGCAGTTAATTGAATAATAAATTATTCCAAGAATTAGAAATTGAAGACTCCCATCATCCATCCGTTCACACGCGCATCGAATTCATGAACGACCACTCCATAAAGCGTTCGTTTGCTTAACCCCTAGTTGATTCGCGAAGTATGTACCCTGCCGGGAAACAAGTTTTTTTTTAATTTAAAAAAAATTTTTTTCGACATATCGGTTTGTTCGAAAGATTAAATCTAGAGCACGATTTGATTTATTAAAGAAATCTTGTTTATTTACATGATTATGATTAAATGATTAATAAACTGCATTTTTAACATCTACATCAACTTCAACAAAAGTAAGTTTTGAATTTTATCTTTTAGTAAAGTGTTGATTAATTTAATTTCTCCACTGCAATTAATTATTTGTTTACACATCTTTATATATAATTTTTTTAATTACAGTCGAATTCGGTTAAGCGGAAATTAAAAAAAATCAATAAATTTGTTTCACTTATCGGGATTTTCAATAAAAACGACGAACTGAGTATGTACTTTTGAAGTTGTTCTATGAAACGAAGATAGAAACTGGTGGCACAAGTATTAAAATACATGTCTGTAAAATTTAAATTCAATTTTAATGAAATTTCATTCATCATGTTTCTCTTAAGCGGTGTTCGTATCAAATAAGTTTGTGTCTTTGCATTAAAAATGTATTTCACATAAACGATTTTTCAATAATGCGGATTTTTGTTTAAGCGAAGTACAGCGCAAGGAAAATCATCCAGAACAATCATTGCAAATATTTATTTTTAATTAAACGATTTTTTCGATTAGAAGTCGTGCGCTTATACAAATTCGACTGTATATACAAATTTTAAAAACTTTGAAAAATAAAATTGCAAATGTTGTTATGTTTCCTTTCGTTTAAAATGTGGTTTGGTTTTCTTCTTCGCCCCAACTGTAAATAAATTGCTGTTACATTCACTATTCAATAAATATCTGAGCTAAAAGCAAAGGTTACAGAGGGCAGACGTCGCAAGTAGTCGGAAGCACACTTCATACGTCACTAATTGGCATGCCAATATTTGAAAAGTTTTCAAAGCAAATAATTTTTAAGAACAAATACTGTTTAAATACCATCTTGGAAATGTTCAGCAAACAGCTTGGGTCGTCTGCCCTCTGTATGGTCTTTGCTAAAAGTATGCAATCATTTTTTTTGCTGGATCGTAAAAGTTGTCGACCAGGGAGACAACCAAAATAGGTACCTACTTGGAGTCACTGCCCAGCAAACGAAAAGTCGCATATCAGACACGTCTGAACAATGTCTGATCTCTTCCGACAATTCTTACCGATTTCATTCTGAATTCTGTGCGAACTCTGACAGTTTGGTTCATACGTGCGTATTTGCCCTGAAAACAATTGGACGATTAGTAGAAGAGGAATGTGGTACGCGAATAATATGCGATTCTTCCCGGCGATCATTGGGAGATTAATCGCGGGTGCAGAAGAATTCGCGATAAATCTGGTATGATTGAAAAATTAATCGCTTGTGTAGAGGATACGCGATTCTTCTTATTGTGATCGCCTGGGCAGAAGATTACGCGGTGCACACGCGATTCTTTGTCGATTAATAATAACGGGAATACGTTTAAGTAGAAAACCAACAAACACTTTTCGTTTGGAAGTTGTAATAGACAGTTCGTATAGTTTTTCTTTGTAGGTTTAGTAAACAAAAAGCAAAAATGAAAATGTTGCCTAAAAATACAATAATAAAACCAAGTGTCTCTAACTGGACCCTACGGTCTACAAGAGATTAAGTTCATATAACGATTTGAACTCTCAAGTGGTTGCATCCGTCAATTATGTAGTTTGGAGTTTGGCATGGTATTGATTGACAAGTTTGCCCAATTGTGGAAGTACAGCTGTGAAGCTGTGTGTGAATTTTGTATGCCGAAATGATGCAGTCCATTATATTTTTACATCATCCAATTACGGTGATTAAAACCGAATCAATGGTGTTCGATCAGATTCAGATCGATGGTCTAGAACAGTGGTTCTCATCAGGGGGGCCGCGGCCCCCCGGGGGGCCGTTTGAGTGCTCTGTTGGGCCGCAGCCACATTACATTATCTAGTGTAAAATCAAAATATAATTCAAAACTAAAATACTACAAAGCCTATCCACAGATTGGATCTGCTGCAATGAAAATTTTAATACAGTTTGCATCTACTTATTTATGTGAGTCCAGCTTTTCTGCTCTTCTAAGTATTAAGTCGAATAAAAGAACAACAATGAATGCTGAAAACGATCTTAGATGCGCCTTGTCCTCAATACCTCCAAATATTAAAGACATAATTAAGACGAAAGTATCAAAAATGTCTTAAAAGTATACGTGTTATTCTCATCACTCCAATATTTTTATCTGAATGAAGACTGATTCTTTGTGTTTGCTTTTGTTCAATTTTTTATTTTAATTTAGATTTTTTATTTTGCGTTTTTGTGACCTGAAATATTTCGGAAAAATATTTATTTTTTTTAAGTAATCTCATTTATATACTTGAAGTACAAACATCTGTGTTTTTTTTTTGTTACGTTTTTTTGTTCTTAAATACGTTAAATAAACGATTGCTTTTTATAACTAACATGTGTTTTTAGGGTAAATTACTTTTCACTGCAGGGGGGACATTGAGACTTCAGATTTGGGACATGAGAAGTATCAGGTTGAGAACCTCTGGTCTAGAATGTTCATTTACGAGAATGCTCAATTTAAAAACAGGTCGCATGATCATGTCCAAGATGCACACCAATTAAGAACCAAATCTGAGATGACACTCAATATGTCATGTGCTTCCATGTGACTTCAATGGATATGGAAAAGTCGTCATATTTGGAAAGAAAATTAATAAAACAAAACTAAATCAATTTGTTTTTGATTGGAAATGTAGTTGGTCCGTTAAGTAACACGGAAAAGATACGACAGCTGACCAAATTTGTGGGGTCATGTCTTAAGATTTTAGAACGCACCTATTTCGAATTTGACCTGGATGTGTAGTAATGTTGAAAATGCAATGAATCTCAGATTGTTTTTTTTTTACTAACTCTCAAGGGGATGCCCCTATGAATGCAACGGTAGGAAATGAGGGTATTGGAGGGAGGAAAGAGGGAGTAGGGTTTGTTGACGTTGGACTTGAATTTGATAATGTCATAGCAGGCAGGAAGACTATTCCTCATTCGAACAGCTGGGATGGAGAACGAATTTTCCGTATAGCGCGTAGTAGAATTGCGATACACAATCCATATTCCGTTAAAGCTGTTGGAAGACAATACCCTACGATCCCCTATCATCACACCGCTCTCCTCTGTACACTCTCCAGAAGCCGCAAAGATGTGTTTAAAGCTTCTGTCCATGCACGAGAGTTATACTCCATTTTTGGTTGAAGTATTTCTTTCAACACTCCGAATATATGGCTATCCCAGCAAGCCTCACCTTGTATCTTCATGCCCAGAACATCAAGAGCATCTATTTGTCGATATCTACACCACCCATAGAGGTTGTCGACGACGCTGGAACAGTCGACCGTTTGTGTGAAACAAACAGCACTGAGGCTTTTGCGCCTTAAAATCTACTCTGTTCAGTACCATAATTGTAAAAGTACCATAATTCTAAAAAAACACTGTTTTTCATCTGTGTGTCCGGCTTTGCAACTTGAGATGTATAATATTATCCCAAAACTACTTATAGGGTTGTGTATGCGAGGCCCAATACATCACAAGCAAACAACTTTTTTTGTGTAATAAGAAACCTGATCATTTATATCGTTGCTATCGTATATTTAACATACTTCATTACTATCGTTGGGTGTAATCCACCCATACCTTATTAGTATCATCCTTTTTTACGTGTTGAATTCAAATGTACAAATAATCCAATTTTTTTAAGAATGAAAACGAAAACAGCTATTAAATATGTAATTTTAATAATATTTCAATTAATTTATTTTAATTTCTATTTTTTAATGAACATCTCATTTAAAAGAAAAACGAAAAAACAAGAAAAAAGTGGTTCTGCAAAACTAGCTATAATTTCTAGAGTTGTAAAGCTATGCCCCTGCGGTTTGTTGGTTTGGAATGCTGAACAAATATATTAAAAAAAGTTGGATAATATTTTTTTTGCCCAAAGTAAGTTTATCGGTACAAATTGAAAAGAAGACTGAAATAAAATATATAAGATATAAAGCGAGCCTTTTAATTTTTTTACACTTACTGTACTCATATACCCACATACTTATATTCTTTATTTCTCAAGAATAAGTTGATCTTTATCTCGAAATATAGAAACATAAATTAACCTTTTTATTTATGTAATTTGAACATGATTACTATCGATGGGTGTAAAACACCCAGGAATATTGAAAGGCTATTACTATCGTGAGTGTAAACCACCCAAACTCTTTTGTAACAAGATTTTTTGTAAATATAAGGTCGGATTAAACAACTAAAAATTACTTCAAAACATCCAAATGAGGATTACATTAGTAGTTAATAATGATTTTCAAGAGTAATGATATAATATACTGAGAAATTCAGCCCTCTGGGTGGATTTCACCCATACGATAGTAACGCAGGGTTAAATAATAATTTAGTTTGTCCATATTTATTGTAGGTAGAACGAAGCCTATTAGCTCAGCTAGGTCTGAATAAAAGCGAAACGCATCCATGGATTTTCATCATCCATGTCTCATTTTATTTATAAGATCTGTAATAATATTAAACAGTATTATCCGGTTTTAGGCCATTGCACGATTTTTAAAATTATTTTTTTCCAAACATTTTTTTAACGGCTCTGAAACTGTCTATTAGATTAAAAACTAGTTCAGGCATGGGCTAAAAATATTGAAGGTCTGAATTTTTCAAAATGTATTACATCGAAATCGGACAAGTCGTTATGGATACCCGGACTTAACGCCACACGGATATAACGCCCAAACAATTTGTTGGGCCTTATGACCCCAATGTCCGGACATAATGCCCAAATTCAGCTTGGTGTTGGACTGCCCTGAAAACGTACATAAAGCACAATGGGCGTTATGTCTTTTTCTGATTTTTTTTAAATAAATCAAGCTACAGAAAACTGTTTATAATTCAAATAAAAAATTATTACTGAAGTAAATAAAATCATTGAACAAATTTATTTTCCAAAAAATCGCGCGACCTCCAAACATCATAAATTAAATCCGCATGAAAAATTTGGGCGGTATGTCCGAATCTTCACTGGGGTTTATGACCGCTTTCCGGGCGGCCGTATCACCAAAAAGAAAATTAGGCCTTATGTCAGTGCCCGTGTGTCGTTAAGTCCGGTCACCATTTCCCATAACAGAACAGAAAGCTTCTCTCAAATCAGTGAGTTGTGTACAATATTATTTGCTCCGGCTCCGAACGGAGGTTTCAAAATTTAGATCTAATAAGTGGTCGGGTCATCTTTTCGACGTCAAGAGAGAAAAAATATTTTAAAAAAATCGCACTATTTTTTAAAGTAATTTGTCATCTATTGTTTTTGAATGAACGAGTTTTCAATTGTTTCTGCTTTCAGCATAAATGATTATTTTTGTAAGATTTCTTTTTTGTTGAATAGGTGCGACTTCAAACTTTAATTCGTATTTTCAATCATAAAAACCGCATCATAATAATAAAAGTTATGAACGGTTAAAAATACATTTTTTTTTTAGTTTTTGTACAACGGCAATCTCAAGTTCTTAGACTTTTAAGCCTCAATATTTACAAGAGCAAAAGGTTGATTTTTTTTTTAAAATAGGTTCAGCTGCAGTAGAGTTTAAATAAAATGTCATTGGTAGCAAATGTAAGATACTTAAAAAAATGCTTTCAGTTTAAAGTTTAGATTTTTTATTTTGGTGATTATTTGAATAATTTTTTGGTACAAAATAGTTTGATAACACTAGTCAACAGTCAAAATGTACTCGGGATGCGATAATTTTTTCTGTGTAGATAACCTTGACATGAGCTCGAAAAACGCAATAAAAATTTTTTTTTTCGTTTGGTTTTTGTTTTATTTTTTTTTTTTTAAATTTTAAAAAAATTTTGTTGGTTAATTTGTTTCGTCCGGCATAACTCGGGAACCACTAGCCCGATTTAATTGAATTAAATTTAAAATCTTTAGGCAAAAAATAAGTTTTTTCCTTTATATATTCATTTTTAACATGGAAACTGTTGCTTGTATAGGAAAACAATATATGAACAGATTAAGGGAATTGTAATTTTAAATTTTTATTTTTAATTAATTTTTAATTTTAATAATTATTAAATTTAATTCAATTAAATCGGGCTAGTGGTTCCCGAGTTATGCCGGACGAAACAAATTAACCAAAAAATTTTTTTTAAAATTTAAAAAAAAAAAAAATAAAACAAAAACCAAACGAAAAAAAAATTTTTATTGCGTTTTTCGAGCTCATGTGAAGGTTATCTACACAGAAAAAATTATCGCATCCGGAGTACATGAAATTTTTTTCATTTTGTTGAGTAGTGTAATTATAAGATATGTGCAAAATCATTTCCATGCATCTAGTCCAAGCATGTAATGTAGATAAACCATACTTAAAAGATTTTTCGTTTACTAGTCTTGCAGCTACTCTCTTCAAGTCATTCATTTCTGTTGGAGTTGTACAAGTTGAGCACGAAGGGGTATTTTTTAAACCTTCAGCTATTTTTCCATCTATCATTGTTAAAAATAGCTGATGTTTAATTAACTTCGACTTGCTGTTCTTTTTTGACAATTATAGATGGAGACAATAACTTTATTTGAGTTTCAATATTCTCAACAACTTATTTGGTTAAGACCAGGTGTCTCTTTACATAATTCGATAGTCGACAACATCGTACATTTGGATTTTGCTAAACTGCATAACCAGTATCTTCATTTACATCTTCAATAGGCAATGAAAAGGTAATGAATGAAGATTAGCATCAGAAATTATGTTAGATTCCTCGGGAAATTGTTGTTTATATTCACTTTGTCCTGACGAACCATCACACCCCCATTTACAGTACAAAGATAATATTTGAAGATTTTTAATTTCCATAACAATCCTGTAATTTCTATTGACGCGGTGCGTGGATAGCAGCTTCGTTTTGCTTCCTGAATTTTATAGTATGGTGCAAAGATAAAAAAAAATGAAACTTACAATTGTTTTTTTTTTAATTTCTGAGTTGCTCAACATTTTTGGCATGTCATTTGTTTATAGGCACAAAAAGGCAGCTAGTTTTGAAATATCTTCTAGATAATACGTTAAACTTTAATTCGATGTTAAAAAAGATCGGCGGCAAACGGCGCCAACAGTTGAAATTCTAGTGAAAGTTGACTAGGTGAGCCAAATAACATAATGTATTTCAAATGAATAAATTTCAAATCTGCTAACAATATGTACAAAACTCATAGAAAAAATATAATCTAGACAAGATACCCTTTCCAACAAGGTATAACAATCCTAAAAAAAATAATTACAAGTATTAAAAATATACACTATAAGTTGAAAGTAGTGTGTTCTGTCGCCATTTTCGAATACTTGTGTTGACATAATAACTACATATAATTTCTGCAAATAATTTTTGCTAGACATGTTAGCTTTACGATAGATTTTTTTATGTTTAATTTCAAACATTTGTAAAAATCAATTATGAGATGCATTCACCTTATAGTATCCCCTGTGCGCCCATGTTGTCAAAAAATATCGATCATAAAAATGGGCGGCCAGTCACTCCTCCCATGTGTTGTCCACCATAAACTGAAATGTAGCCAAACCAAATAATTCACGTTAAGATAGAGAACGATACTGTTCGGCTTTGTATGGGGATTACTAACTCAGCATTCATATGGTGAAGTCACATAATTATATTTTCTCGTCACTAAAACAATAAATCAATATGAGTAACACATTCTGATGTCGATATAACCAATTATCAGTTACCCTAATGATCAACTCTTTTTTTTTTTTTTGGTAATAAAACAAATTACTGTTACAAATGTTTAATTGTATACATACACAATTATGATTGGTTGCCACAACCACGCCAGTGATGCCAACTATTAACACTATATGATTGCTTTAATCGATTTATTGGTCGGTTGTAACGTACTATACTTATGATAGATATAATCTTTGGTTTGTCCAACCGTATACCCATCAAAACTATAAAAGTTTATTATTGCAATAGAAGCAACAGATTTGTTATCGGGGTTAAAGTACAATTATGGAATACAATCCCAATTTGTCTATGCCCTCCTACATTTAAAACACAGCAGATACGATTGTAAAATATTGGTGATTTTTATGGAGATTTGACGTTTTCTTTGTTGACACTCGGGACAACACTGTTTTAATTGAAGTAAAACAGTGACGAACAAGAAAGGGTTGCACAATCGGCAGACACTGGAAATGAAAATAAAACAATTAATAAATAAACAATATTTTGACATACTACGTAGAAATGTGTGTTCGTGTGAGTAATAGTGTCTGGCTCCGAACTCAATTTGTGTACAGCCAACCAGCAAGTGAGTGTGAAATGTTTGTTATGTAAAAGAAATGAGCGATTCAAGGGAGCGATAGTATTAAGGGTATTCACTTCAATTTCGAAGAAAATGGGAAAGTTTTCCAGTTTTCCACCATTAGACGAAGCGCTGCCTTATTGCATTTTGGAGTTTTCTCAAAGAACTCGCTATACGAGGTGTTGTACAGGGTTCTCCAACAAGAGGTGTTATTTTGGTATTGAAAGAAAAAATACACTTTTTGCGATAAATGATAGGATGTTTATTTCATAATGAAGAGGGAGGTATGCTGTTAATAATGGAAAACTACATCAGCCAAATGGCCACCACGACCACAATTACAGGACCATATCCTTTTTATGAAATTTTGCAGACCCAAATCGCAAAGTCGCTGTCCTATGTCCTCGATAGTCTCACGAATTGTATCTTTCAGGTCTTGAATCGACGCTGGGCTGTTGGCGCTTTCACGTGGCCCCAAAGGAAGAAAGTCGCAAGGTGTTTAATGACAAAATCTCTGTGATCACTTCGCCGAGATATAACACATTCCGGAAACTTTTTAGAACCCTGTAGACGGAGTCTCATCCAATGATCTATCCTGAAATAAACTGCATTATTGGCAGACAAATTCCATCTGTGACGTGATTTTTTTTCTCTCTTTATCTACCATCGAATAGCGGACCTGCGCAATGCCCAACCTTTACTTTCTCAACCGTGAACACAGGTTATGTTCTCTCTCCCTCACTACTTCTTTTTTTCATTGACGACCTGTTGGGTCAAACTATAAATCCATTGCTGATGACACCAACCTCTGTCATTCATATTCATTTGATCGTCGGACAAGTCCTCTGGAGGTCGAGGACAAAAGGCAAACGATGGACAATTCACTCACTCACTCAAATGAACAGAGTAGATTTGAATGCACAAAAGACCCTGAGCTGTTTGTTCTGACACAAACGTTCCATTTATCCAGCATCGTCGTCAATCTCTATGGGTGGTATCGACGTATAAGGCACTCTTGATGTTCTGGGCATGAAGATACAGGGCATAGATAGAAGCATTTGCAAGCGGTTTAAAAAATATTTCAATATATTTTCAAATATTTACAAAATATTTCAATATATTTTCAAATATTTAAAAAATATTTCAAAAACGACCTCTCCGAACCATTCACTACAACAGGGGCATTCGTTCAACACGGTTATTCAACCCGTCCTTCACAATGGCGCCGAAACTTGAGTACTTGCGAAAAGCAGATGAAGCTGTGCTGGGTGTTTTTGAGAGAAAACTCCTTCGCAAAATCTACGAGGAATATAGGTCGAACAGTAAGCTGTATGAGCTATGTCCTGACATGAACGTATGTATGCGAAATCATTCATTAAGCGTGCCAAGACCAACAAGAGGTTGTAGAGTATAGTATGTCACTTTTAAAGACTAATTAGGCGGAAAAAATCGTTTCTTATATACAACAAAGACAATATAGAAGGCCTTACTATGAGACGTCGGCAGCTGCGGCTTTTTCTACAAAGCACTGATTTCGTATGAAATAATTAGTGACGTCTAGAGTTTGTAGCCCTACTAATCCTTCAGCAAGCACACTTCTATCGTCATTGGCCTATATAGTCCCAAACAAGACAAGACGACCTAAACATGGCTATAACTTTTCATTACGAAGAAACCATATATATGATATGAGAGATACATATGATAAACTCAACAAAGTACAACATTTGAGTGCGAACAAGTGTCTATTTGCAGCTGTTTTCCAAATTTTGTTTTTGCATCTACGTTCTTACAGATAATAATAATAACCGAGAGAATAAGATGAAACGATACATATTCACAAATTGAAAAAAAAATTAAAAATTTACACATATATATTTGATATTTATCACCTACAAACAAGTTAATGTTTGTGGTATGGAAAATGCTGTACATATATGTTTGATGCTAATTTGTTTGCTGAACATTGTTAAAATGGTCATTTTTTTCAGCGTGTAGTGACATCTAGGGTCTGACCTCTAGATTGTCTATGTGTTTACGATTTTATGTAATTTTAACTTCGAAACCTGACATTTGAAAGTCAGATTACTCACGGCAAAAACGACTTCGATGCGGTTTCCTCAAATGAAAAAATGTGGTTTTCATTAATCGACGTGTGTGTAATTCAAAGTAAGGCTTCTCGCAGAGCAACGCGATTTTCTCTCGCCCCTTTTTCTTATATATTTGTTTCATGAGTATTAAAAAAAAGCACCTTTCGTCTGTCGGTACTTAAGGTTTTATGGTTAAGGTTTAGGTATGAGACGGTAGGATTGACAAAATAAATGGAGCTAGAACCTATAATAAACCAAAAGCTTCAGATTTTGCAATTTGTTATAAGCTTGAGCTGGCCTTGTTGTGGTTTACATTCAAATGGAGACTACAAAATTACCCTGAGAATTCTTTATTTTCTATAAATAATAAAGAAATAATTTAGGATTAAAGTTCCAACCGGTTCGATGCATTTCATGTGAAAAACCGAAAATTTAGCATTTTGAGCGATAAGTGTTGTTAAAAACTCACATTCACACCTCACTGTTCTATAGGCAACATGTTGAGATGTGAATACCCTTTCTAGAGTTACAATACACCATGAAATATATTATTTCTAAGTACTTAATGCATAAACATTGTAAGGTGGAAGGTGTTGCATTGCAATGCTGCCCACTCCCTAGAAAAAAATTCAAACATGTGCCGGTCTTAACCGAAAGTAGTTGCATGTGATAAGGGTGTAATATTTCTACCAGCAAGGGAGAACTAAGAACTGTAGAATTTACTGTTTTCACTATTAACCAATTTTATTTTTCGTTTGTGGTTTTGTGCGGTAGTTTTGAGTTATTCGCTTTATGCGCTCACTTGGCAACGAATAAGAGCGAACAAATGAACTCAATGTGTCGTGTCGTGTTTTTGTTTGATATTAAATATATGATTTTCGTTCTCTGATAAAAATAGACGAATAATTGCAATTGATTAGATAAACGGCAAGGAACGACTTAAAATCTCCCTAAAACTGAATATTTTATGAGACGACTGTTTTTCTCAGGAGTTTCTACTCACCATAAGAAAAAAATTTGTTGTAAATAAAGACGTTTGTTTGTGCGTTGAATTAGGAAGAGACAAATCGTGTGTACCTTTAAAAGTAATACATTTTGTAGAAAATAAATTCATATATTGTTGTTTAAGCTAAGATCTATCATTATCAATAAATATGGTTTGACAGCCGATAACGTCTGGCATAAGGTTTGGCATGGTGAAACGTTCAATGCCAGAACAACGCTCCCAAGTTGTGGAACTTTACTTAAAAAAAAAAAAAATTTGTTCGCGAAGTTCATAGAGCACTTCGTCCATTTTACGGTCAATATAATCGGCCTAGTAAGCAGCCTAAGTTGCACCGTATTTGGTGCGAAAACTAATCCTCAAGCCGTTAACAAATAACCATTTCGTCCACTAAATTTGACTGATTGGTGTCGTTTACACTCTGGTGGCATCATCGGTCCTTACATCTTTCGAAATGAAGAAGGAGCTGCCGTTACGGCGAATGGCAAGCGCAATCGAGTCATGCTGGCTGATTTTTTTATTTCCAGAACTAGTCCACTTCTCGATTACAGTCGAATTCGTTTAAACCGAAATGAAGAAAATCCAGAAATTTGTTTCACTTATGAGGGATTTTTCATAAAAGGACTTCGGATAATTGAACCTTCTTTTATTTAAACGAATTGAGTATGTAAATTTAATATTAATGAGCTTGTGTTGCATAGTAAATTATTCTCATTTGATTGAGTTGTGTTAAATGTGATTGAGATCATTTATTTTGTCCTAGGTTTCAGAATTGTCTTCATAACATAAATCGATTCTAATGTCACCTTCGTATTACGTTAAATAGAATTTATTATAATAAATTCAATTAAACCATACAGGTCACCTTTCTGTTCTTTAACTGTTTACAATATTCTTGCTGACAAAAGTATTTTTTCTTCTTTTTTTCGGCCACAAATGTAACTTATAGCCGTGATAGACCTATTTTCATTCCAATAATATTTCATTCCTATATATAAAAATGTGTGTGTTGTGGCCGGTTAATTTATTTGTGGGGTATAAACTCGGATGATGAAAAGCAGGTACTTGCATTTTTGATAGATCAAGTGGGCGTGGCATCATGTTCTGACTGAGGGGCGTGTTACCGCCCAGACAATTTAGGTATGAAGAAGAGATTTAGTAAATGATGAGATTTGGCAACATGGGAAAGAACTTACTTGGGAAATAATATAATATACGACTAATATATAAAAGGTCCGCCATCTAACGTTTTTGCTTATTTCGTGAATGGTAACACATAGCTCATGTCTCATTTGAAAGATAATTAGTTTTATCCTTCCGCTGAACAAATATGGTTGTGTATACGCTTGAACAACGATGGGAAATATTGCGACATTACTTTGAAAATCATGTTGCGAAAATTGCGTACGAATTTTGGAAGAATAGAGGTTATCGCACGCAGTTGGCACCACCCTATCATCGGAAAAGAGGTTCACGAGATGTGATATGTTATATGCTGAAATACATCATAGGAATACATTTGGCGATGCAATGACCCTTCAAAAAGACTGATCTACATAAAATAGTGTATACTGGAAATTATCGATCAGAGAATTATCTTGGACCATATTATATAGTGATTTGATACTATTTAACACAGTTCAAGACCTTGATCGAAGGCCACCAGTAAGCATCCGATCATTCAGCCCCTAATGTATTAGCAGAATTTCGAAAGTCATTCAGTAAGAGGTGTGAGTGAGAATTGATAAAAATCTATTTTGTAAAAAAATTGACGTGATACAGACATTTCCACGAGTCTGCCTGCAGAAAATCAGCTCGATTGGATCACTGAAAAAGGGTTAAAAATCGGTCCAAAGGCTTTCACACAGGCCACTACGAGCTTCATACTTCTAACATAAAAAACAAAAATTCTGACGTGTACATGAAAGTGGCCGATACACGTGTATTTTTATTTTTTATCCCCTTTCCGAAAAAGTAAATTTGGTTCATAGGACAGAATGTGTGTAACACGGTGTAATGATCGAAAACTAATCGACTCTGTTGTAATTTAACCATAACGGTTCATGTTGTGTTATATGTATATCCCTAGAAGATATATGAATGTTACAACCGATAGGGAGCGATTTCACTTCAGAATTCGTTTAGATATCTCATACGTTTTTCATACCGAAGTCTGACAGAAATCGGATGTCGCGCATAATGACTTGGCGCAATTAGTGAATGAACCAACACACATTCCGCGTGTTGAAGGGCAACATCAAAATATTCTTGACCTTTTCTTAACCTCTCACCCTGAAAAGTATGAGGTTAACATTCTTGCACCTCTTGGTAACTCAGATCATTGCACCATTTCAGCATCCTTTTCGTTCTCCGATCTTCGAGCCACTTCAAAACCAGTCACGAAGCGGACAATGTATATATACGAAAAGGCACGTTGGGCCGAGCTCAAAAATTTTTATCAGCAATTTAACTGGAAATTATGTTTCCTAGACAATAATGTCGATGCTGCTGCTAAAATGGTTGAGAAAATAATTCTTCTTGGCATAAACATGTTTATTCCCTCGAAGACTACTTCGATTAAACCTCCAAAAAATTGTTGGTTTAATCAGACATGCAAAGAAGCTGTCAGATCCAAAGAGGAAGCGTTTAGAAACTGACGTTTAAATAAAAATGCCACTACTGAACTGCTACGCAAACAGGCAAGATCAAATTGTGCCAGAGTGCTTAGGCGCTTCCCAGGGGAAGTAAGAGCTTTTGGTCATTTGTTAAAAGGGTAAGGAACAATTCTTCATCTTCTATTTCAACCCTTGTTAACGGTGACCAGATATTCACTGACCCGGTTGACAAAGCTAATCTTATGGCTGAAATATTTGCAAAGAATTCATCTTTGCCAGACAGCAGTCAACCACTCCCCGTGATCGAGAACGTATCTAGTTCGATGCCTCAGATATTTTTTCGAACACGTGGCGTTAAAAGGGTACTTACAGATCTCAACGTAAATAAAACTCCGAGCCCGGATGGTATTTCCGCACTTGTCCTATGTAAGTGCTCTTCGACGCTAGCTCGTCCATTGCGCAATCTTTTCAACATGTCGTACCGTGCTGGTATTTACCCTTCACGTTGGAAAGTTGCCAATGTTCAGCCGATCCCCAAGAAAGGTGAGGCTACTAATCCTGCGAATTACCGTCCAATTGCAATATGTTCTGCGCTCTCGAAGGTTATGGAGAGCATGGTTAATCACCATCTTGTAAGGTATCTAGAGTCTAACGGCCTTCTGAATGATAGACAGTATGGCTTCCGTAGAAATCGATCTACTGGAGACCTGATGGCGTTCCTTACGGAACGATGGAGTCGATCCATTCACCGCCTTCTGAATGATAGACAGTATGGCTTCCGTAGAAATCGATCTACTGGAGACCTGATGGCGTTCCTTACGGAACGATGGAGTCGATCCATTCACCGCCTTGGTGAAAGTAAGGTCGTGGCTCTGGATATTTCCAAGGCGTTCGATAGGGTCTGCCACGGAGCACTCATATTAAAACTTATTGCATTTGGTGTCGGTAGTACCTTCTCTCGATTCATATCGAGTTTTCTCAGGGATCGCTCTATACGAGTTGTTATAGATGGGGTCTCATCCAACGAGCATAGGTTGACCGCAGGAGTGCCACAAGGCTCTGTCCTCTCTCCCTCTCTATTTCTTATTTTCATTGACGACCTGTTGGGGCAGACTGTGAACCCAATCTACTCCTTTGCGGATGACAGCAACCTCTGTCATTCGTACTCATTTGATCATCGGCCAGGTCCTCTGGAAGTCGAGGAAAAAAGGCGAACGATGAACGATTCACTTAACCTCGATTTGGCGACGATTTGTGAGTGGGGCCAAGTGAACAGAGTTGATTTTAATGCACAAAAGACCCAGTGCTGTTTCTTGTCACACAAACGTTCACCAGATCCAGCATTGTTGTCAGTTTATATGGGTGGTGTGGATATCGACGAATCAGACACTCTTGATGTTCTGGGCATGAAGATACAGGGTGATGCTCGCTGGGCTAGCCATATATTCGAAGTGTCGAAAGAAGCATTCAAGTGTTTAGGCTTTTTAAAGCGGTGCAAGAAATACTTCACCCCATCTGACCTCCACCTACATACCACTACCACTACCATATTTACACCACCTACATCCGGCCTAAAATGGAATATAACTCGCATATATGGGCAGGGGCTCCATTAACCTCTTTGAAGCTTCTGGACCGTGTACAGAGGAGAGCGGTGGTGTTGATAGGGGATGGTAGGGTATCCAGCTCTATTGTCTCCCTACAGCATCGCCGAAATGTGGGTTGTGTATCGCTATTCTATAGATATTTTAATGGTATCTGTTCAGAAGATATCCGTCGTCTGGTCCCTGACGTTAGAACATTTAGCCGGAATACTCGGCTATACAGGGTCTCTCATCCGTTCATTGTCAAATGGCCGGTTGACCGGACGACGCACTATAGAGAAAATTCGTTCTTCAGCCGGACTGTTCGTTTGTGGAATAATCTTCCTGCAAGTGTTTTTCCTGCCTGCTATGACATTACCAAATTCAAGGCCAACGTCAACAAACACTACTCCCTCTTTCCTCCCTCCAATACCCTTATTTCCCATCGCTAACACAGTGCATTGCATTTATAGGGGGCATCACCTGAGTGTTAGTCAAAAAAAAAAAAAAAAAAAAAAAACTATTGTCTGCTGGAACCACGGTTGAGCAAATAAAGGTTACGCAAAGAAGTGTGCAACTTCTTCCTCTCTCTGCGTATGACGTCACAATTTAACTTTTGTGTATGAGACTATTGCTACAATATATAAATAATCGGTTTAAGAAAGTAAATTTGCAATTTATTTGTTTGTTTATTATTTTATAGAAATCGAGGTTTATTCCATAGATTGGCCAAGGCGACCTGTAAACTGGACGCGCTTGAATTGGAAAGTCAAGTCGTTTGAAATCATTGGTATCCTTGGAATCAGTTGGTTTATCTGATTTTTTTTGGTTGGTTCAGGTTGGGTAACATGAATAGAACCGATCCTACTTTGAACTGGAAATTGTGCGGCTGCATTCCTGGGAAATCCCGTCAGTTAAGGAATTCAGTTGACGACTGAATTTGGATCTGTAACAGAATCGATCGACTGAAATAAATACAATTGACAATTGTTAAATTGCGAGTTTTCACATATCTCTACAAATTCGATAACTTTGAGCACGTAATTATTTATTTCCTAAAACTTAGTACTGATTATGGCGTAAATCGTCCATTACCTAGGGCTTCCAACATACGTTTCTGGCAAAATGGTAAGTCGGCCAAAATTGTTTGCATTTCCTTCTGCAGAACGCAATTTTTTACACTTTCCGTTTCGACCAACAGCGAATTGATGAAATGATTTGCGACATTTCAATATTTGAATGTCCTCGTTTTGACGAATCATCAAACGATAGGCATACAAATTCATATAGATGACATTTTTGTTAGTTTCTTGACATTTACGTATATATTGATGATGACACTGAATGATTTTATCATTCGAGTTTTCAAGGAAAGGATGAAGAAACTCTCAAGAAACTTCTGATCAGCAGTCACTGGTGGCAGCAATGTTCCTGGACGATGGTGAATTTGTCCTTAATACTGTAAATTTAATAACAAATTCTCAAACAATATCCTCGAAGGAAGACCTTCTTTCGTTGGAACCTTCGTTCTGGAGTTTCCTCTAAAAGCTGACTACGCTCATCGTCAGTCTTATTTGCTTTCGGACTATGTCGTTGGATTGCAGAGCGTGTATCCCGACCAATATTTCTACGCCTCACTGTCTTACAAATAAAAATACACGAACTAAAGTCACATACTAAACTAAATATCGCGTTTAAAACAATTTAGTTTGACAAAATGTTGTGTTGTTATTATATAAAGTTGTCCGAAACTATGAAACTTAAAGTCACACAGTGTCATATGTTCAAGTCAAGACTCAAATTTTTCAAAAACCGCATACAAGTTTTTTCACGTTTGTTAAACATCATTCGTTTTTTGAATTGTTTTTCACTACGATTTCCTAATTTTTCTCCTTGCAACATCATTCAGAAATGAAATTCAAAACAAAAATAACATAAAAAATTATCTTTTGAATTATCGCGCTTTTCCGATGGCGTTTGTCTACAGCGACATACCAAAGCATCTTGTGGAAATCGTACCCACAACCACCACGCTGATAGTAAAGCACGCTACCAACTTGCCTCCCGGGGTTCTATTTGTTTGTTAATTGTTTTATTGAATTTATTTGATATCCGATGTTTTACCCATTTCACGTAGATCATAAGTGATCTATACAGGAGTACCCCGCATTATCTGCAGACAAATTCCATTTGTGACGTCATTGTTGTCCTCTCTTGATCGACCATCGAATAAGGGACATGCGCAATGCGCTACCATTATTTTCTCAACCGTGGCTGGAAACGCATACTACCCCTCTCTTCTTCAGTATAATGAGAAGAAAATGGAATAATTTAAATAGAAAATTAAAATAATATAATTAAATTAATATAAATGCTGGAAAAACACAACCGAAACGCAATCAGTGATCGGTTTTTCGGTTGTGTTAAAAAATCGACTCCAACGCCAGGCATAATCATTGATCTCCGACTCCCATTCACACTCCAGTCCATAGCTCTTTCCAGTTCACTTCACTTCACTCCACTCTCATTGCTGGCATGTGGCAACCCTATAACTCAAAATCCACTCAAAAATAATATTTCAGATTTATGAAAAAAACGCGCCTATTATACTACAGAGTCTCTATACATGCGGAGTACTCTTCTCTATTAACGCGCCTATATTGTGTTATAAGAGTATCAACATATGTTGTGAATTACTCTCACAAGAATCAATTGTGTCGTCGCGATTATTCACTCATTCGCAAGCAAATATTCGAGCATGGCGTCGTATTTACATCGTACCAGAGTGCAATCAGTCCAACTAAACAGAGGCAGCCGCGCAATATGCGTACCGCCACCGCAAGCAATAATTGCCGCAGAGACAACAGAAAAAGTTTTACTTTACCAGCGACCAGCGACATGAGTGGTGGTGGTTGTTCGCCTCAGTTCGGTTCTTTCGTTTTCAGAAAAGAAACGTAACAAAAATACGTCCGCAACCGAAATAGTACAATTTTTGACAAAATTCTTCTCGTACGTCGTGTAAAAAGAAATTCGCCGGACAATTGTAAAACTGCAAGTTGGCACTTTTCTATCTCAAGGTTACACTGTGCCGAAATAGAACTCAACACATTCGGGTGTGTTTGCGTGTGCGTTTTAGAAGAAAGTGAGTAATAACACGTGTATACCCCAGTTCGAGATACTATGACGGTGTGCATTGTCACTATACATACATATATATATATATATATATATATATAAATGTAGGATGAATGTGTTCCGCAATTCAACAACAAAAGCCAAACAAATAGTTTTTTTGTTCTTATTAGTTTATATATTTTTTTTGTGTGCTTTCATATTGCGCCTACTCGTACAAAGGCACCTTTTACAAATTTATTTTGGAATTTAGTTTTTAGTTTCTCGAAATGATTCTTCCCTTCCGCGCTGATGCAAAGTTATTCTTCTGTTGCATCAGCAGTTTCGCAAAATCGATTTATAATTGATGAATTTATAAAAAAAAAATATATGTTTCATAGCGTGAGTATCAGCCAAATCCCTACAGCGATGGGTGCAAGTGTGAATTGTCGTGATAAAGAAACAAAACAAAAATGTCATCAAGTGCCATCGGTCTAATTCTAACAATAGAGTTGTATTAAAAACATAAAAACGAAATCTAAAATTATAAAATCAAAAAATGTAAAAATAGTGAAATTGTTTAGTGACATGCCGCCCAATGAATTACTAAAAAAAAAAAAAGAATACACCACAATAGTTTTTTCTATACAATACTTTTAACATACCGTCTTGGTATAGCAGGTGAATTTACCTGATTTATATAATGATTGACCGGGTACAAAAGTGTCTGAAGCCGGCTCTGGGGGTAGTATTCTTTATACCGCCTTATTTGCTGTCATTGAGTATTTAAATTAGGAAAAATAAAATATATTCCAACTCCTGATTAATCCATTCCTGCCTATTGGGTATTTAAATACCCAAGGAATCATAAAAATCGCACGAACCGATATATTGGGCAGTCAGTAATAGGTCAACCTTATATGGGCCGATTGCAGTCACTAAAATATTTTTTCCCGAAAAGTGATTTGTTTTCCAAAAAATTATGCTGGCCCAGCGTCGATTCAAGACCTCAAAGATAGAATTCGTGAGGCTATCGAGGGCATAGGACAGCCACTTTGCGATTTGGTTATGGACAATTTCATGAAAACAATATTTTCCTGTAAGCGTGGTCGTAGTGGCCATTTGGCTGATGTTGTTTTTTATTATTAACGGCATACCTTCCTCGTCCTCATTATAGCATACAAATATAGGTCAAATTTATTTTCAACTCGTTAACGGTTTTTTTTTAATGAAAAGTTGGAATTTTTTATTTACTTCAATCGCAACATACATGACCAAATTCAAATAAATTGATGACACTTATACTACCACTGTTAGTTGTCTTCTCCTGCTTTAAGTTGTCCAAAAAACGGATATTCTGGACGAATAACATGCTTTAATTGAGGTACATGCTTTCATTTGCTTGTCTGGATAGGGAGCGAATCCGATTCCAAGGGTTTCGGTTCCTTATAAACCATATATATATTTTATATTACCACATGGAAGATAGATAAGGGATAATTTCAGTTAATTTCTCCTCGACCAGGTCCTATGGTTGAATAACGAATATGCTTTCCATCGCGATTGTTTTTTAAAGAAATCATTGTTCAGGTATAGCACACATAAAGCACAAAGGGCTTTATAATAAAGCCACATATCTTACAATTAAAATGCGTTATAGATCATTAACCCATTGACGGTTTCTGTCCCCATACGAGGACACCTGCATAAAGCCAGACAGCTGTAAGAAAAACCGTTACTATTTCGCCACAAGTTATAAAAACCACATTAGAATCTGCAAACCACGTGTAGAAAAAAAATAATAGAACAGAAGCAAAACCAATTGTGATCTTCAGTCTTTTCGAGTCAATGAAAGTGAATAAAAAATTTTGTCTTTTTTGGTAAAAACCTCTTATTTAATGTCAAATGAATTAATAAGATGCCATGAAAACAACAATTACCTGTGGTTTGTTTTCGGGCGTTAATGATAATGATTTTATTCACAATTTAGTGAAGAGCCCGTCTGGAATATCCCATACAAATCTACCATTCCGTTTTTAAACCAGAATTTTCTAAAATGTATTTCAAAGAAATCGAAAAATTTATTTTCAAGTTATCACAAGTTATGGCCTTTAAAAAAAATCATAGAAAAAACTGTTTGTCCGTTTTTGTATCCCAAGTAAAGGGTGATTTTTTGACAAAACTGTTTTCTTCCATTTTATGGTCAGTTTGGGCCAACAAAAAGGCAAACAAACAAAATTGCCATATTTGGTGTGAAGAGCAGCCAGAAGCGTTGCAAGAACTGGCAACTGGTGGATTGTGAGCCGATGGCATATGGATGGATCGTAGTTTTTCAAAGACGACGAAGGCCGGAACGTTACAGTGAAAGGCGAGCGCCATAATTGGAGACGGCGAATGAACCATTTGAGGCGCGATCAACATTTACATATAAACCGTTCTATAGACTCAAATAAAGAGTTTACACATTTCTCTAAATTGTATGTTTTTTTTTTTAAATTTAAATATGAAATCTCTTAAAAAATTACCCGTTACACCAGAATTATATAGTGGTTATTCATTCAATTTTGTTTTCGTAGCATATTGTTTGTTTCGGTCCCCGGAGGCACACGCCCCCCTTAAAATCACATATTCGGTACAATTTTAATTTTTAAAGCCTTCATGATTTTACTGAAAATTTAATTTCAAATTGAATTTACGCCATACGTCGGCTTGTCGCCAATAATATTTATAAAATGAAATAAGTCGCGTTTTTTCTTTCGTATTGAACATTCACACTCATGTTCGTCATTCCCCTGTGTTGTGTTATTTTTTATAAAAAAGTTCAGTACTCTTTATAATTTTTTATTTTGAATATCAACAAACGATTAATTAACACATTGCGTAGTTTAGTAGATGTTCGTAATTCACCCCTCCGTCAAAAATAAGCACGGGGGAATGACAACTAACACGGGAATGATTTCACAGTGCTACACAAATTTGTTCCTTGTAGGTCTTTTCGAGTACAACCAGAATCTGTTTGTGAAGTTTCCTAGACACTCTCAAAATCTTGAAATAACCTAGGTTATCACACAATTTACAGAGTTTTAGTTGGCTTCTCATTTCGAATTAGGTTATTTTTAGTAGTACTGAATGTCATGTTTTTCTTAAATGAAAGTTAGCTTTTTCAAATAAACTCGCATCCAGTAGGGTGAATGCCAATTAAATAATACTATTAATAATTTCCGGTTGTTTTTAACTTATTTCTCATAAGACTTCAGTGTAAATACATTAGCCGGATTAAACTGTTGGTTGCGATCAGTGAGTCTAGAAAAGTTGTCGTGAGCTGTACACGATTGATTTGATTATCTTCCCCAGATGAATGTTGAAGGAAATCCATGTCATGTAAAATACTCGTTTGGCAGTAACGAGAACAAAAAGTTATTACTGAAGTCAAAAAATATGGAAAAGATTTAATTCCTGTTTCCATAAAACGAATTTGTTCGTTCGTTACAAATTGTCAAAATTGAAGGCGCAATAAAATGGATTTCGATCAGTGATGAGAGCTTATTCGTTTGGGATTGTATTCCATTTGTCGATATCTATAATATATCTGAGAATCACAATTCTTTAATGTATGAAACCCCTGTTATAAAGCTTCTAATGTTGATGATTTGTAATGAACAAACAAATTCGTTTTATGGAAACAGGCAGTTAGTACAAGATCGATTTGCAGAAGATCAGAATAATATTCTTACTAAGCTGACATTAGTATGAGAGGTACTCGGTAAGGAAGCGAGATGTCTTATCAAAACACTCCGGTTTCTTTAAATGGCCAGCAGAGGGAAGTCTGTTTGATTGAATATAATAGTTTGTATACTTGACTTCGGGATCACAACAAACTACAGCAAAGGAGGATAACTACATAAATGTATTTTGAGGTCAAACCCTTTTAATTTTATTTTATAATTTAAGATTATCACATGGCGATATCTAATACACTAGAGCCCCGACTTGCGTCGTTAATGGGGACCGGAGGAACGCGACGCAACTCGAAACGACGCAAATCGAATCACCTTTTCTATACATATACAAAATGCACTGAAATTTAATTTATTGTCAGAAGTTGTAAAAATGCTAAAAGACAGAAAAGATGCTAAATCAGGCACTGCAAATGCAAAAAATGGTAATCTACAATGCAGCTCGGACCGACGCAACTTGAAATTGCAACGACGCAAATCAAATTTTTCCAGTTTTTAAAAAGCGACGCAACTTGAAACGACGCAAATCGGGACGACGCAAGTCGGGGCGCTAGTGTATAAGATATTTATCTTTATGCCCCAGAAAAGCCACCTATGTTGAGGAAGAGACTTCATGAAAAAGTATAATATTCGCATAAGCGCATATGAATTGGAATGACCCTATTACTTGGTGGCGGAATGGTGCACCGTTTTATGGCCAGACAACCTATTTAATCTGATTTCATTGTACACGCGAAATATCAGTGTCAAAGAATTCTTTTTTTTTGTAATTAAAATATTTTAATGCTATTCAATATAATCAAAAAACACTGACCAAACAACAAACTGAAATATGTTTTTGCTTCGTAAAACATTTTCTGGTGAAAAAAAAAAACAGTGACCTTATTTATAAGAATTCATGATTTTCAGACACTGCAATACAAATAAGTAAACAAATCAATGCAGGTATTTACTTAAGTTTACCCCACAACCTGTTGATGGTCTTGGCCAGCTTAATAAGTTATTTCCAAGCACTTTGGCCTGCCGCTTGGCTTATCCAGTTCGTGATAACAAGGATCTGCATGTCGTCTTCCAAATGGTCGATCCCTGTCTGGTGAAAGCACCAGTAACATTGCGCTCTATATTTTTCCGACAATGTTAATGTCGTCCGGATAGGCAAAGACGCCTGTTTTCCTTTTTTTTTTATAACTTCTACTCTTTCTAATATTCTGTCCATAATTTGGTCGAAGGCACACTACTAGTTGAATCAGTTCATCTATTTTGGGCTTTATGGGAGATCTATAATCCAATGGATACGAGACTTATTCAGCGATAGTTGACAAAAACAGATTTATGTTCTTTCTTGTGAAACGTACGTTGTACACTGAGGTTGGCTGATATATAAGCCTTATATACACTGAAAGAAAAAGCTTCGTAGCATGAACGAATTTGTACGTTGTATCAACGAAATCTAAACTGGAAACTTTATTAAATCGTTCGTTATGGACCTGAATGCCTGACAATTTCAGTCTTATTATGAAAGTTAAGTCGGCAGAATAGGAAAAACAGCACGTCCGAAAACCCTGCAAACGAGTGAAACACTAATCAAAAGTCTCGTCTGCAGGCGTATCATCGTGTTTCTGTCTGGCCTTGCTGTTCTTAAGTCGGGCTATTGCTTCGTTGACCTCATCTGGGTTAGTGTTCGGACATTAAACACCATCATATATGATTGGTTTCTTTACAGTATTCTTCGGCCGTCTTCATTTTTCCCTGTACACGATGATACGCCTGCAGACGAGACTTTTGATTAGTGTTTCACTCGTTTGTAGGGGTTTCGGACGTACTGTTAGGCCTCGAATTTGGGGTCTAATTGCATTATGACAGTAGACCCCACGAAATTATACCCCTAACATGAAATGAAAATGGCTTACGATACCTGTCGCAAATGGATCTAGTGTCTAGTGCCTGTCTGCTATTACTGCATCAACACACTACTGGGCGCATCTGCATCTACGTTGATAGCCAAGCGGCCTTACTCTCTATAAAATCCTGTGTGACCTCCTCGGCTTTAGTAAAATAACGTAATTAGTCTTGGAGATACTTAGTCTCTCGTCTGTGGTAACCTTGATGTGGATACCAGGCCACAGGAATTTTTATGGGAATGAACGGGCTGATGAACTAGCAAAAAGGGGATCTGTCACCCTAGGGCTTGACGTGTACTGATATATCTAGACTGATATCCATACTCATAGGACATTGGCTGGTCGACAACCAAGCACGATGCCTAAATCTACAATACAACGACGACTGCCGTAGCTGCGGACACGCAGTCGAAGAAGAGTCGTTGGTAAACCGGAGGTTTAATTCACGTCGCTCTTGGTTCCTGGTAGTCCAACTAAATTCCTCAATCTGACGAACTGGATATGAGTCACGGTGACAACTGGCGGTTTCAAAAATGTAACCTAAATAGAAACAGACGCATATTTTGTTGCCTGGACTTAATGCCTCACGGCTTTAACGTCCATATATTGCTATTTTTATAAAAATGCGTCAAAAAAACGTACAACAACCTTTATGAATAGTTTGCATTTTAAGATAACTATTTTTTTTTGGGCCTAATTTAATTTTTGATTTGGTGTGTATTTTCGTGGGGCGTAGTTGCCTACCGCCGGTTGTTAATTACAAATTATTATTTTTTTGTTGTATGCAAAGTTAAGTGAAACATTGGTTTCTCATAAAATTAGCAACGGACGTTTATGACAGTTTGGCTAAATTATCTACCCGAGAGTCTTTCCATCAATGATCACTATCAAGCTTTTAGTGTCTGTTTACTTTAGCATGTAACTAAATATAATATACGGTACGCGCATACACACTTACATATGTATGTACGTAAAGTCTGTTTTATTGTTTGCACTTTTCAAATATTAAAGATAAAATGTGACATTTCATGTTCAAGGAAGTGCATGAAACACAGATAACAATTTATTCACACTGAGAAACACAGAGTTGAAACAATTTTGAATTTAATGCACATTTCAACGCTTTCAGAATAGCAAAAACGCCACCGCAGTAACCACGGCCATGACGGAGAACGATCCCTTAAATGAGAAATCGCAGTCCAATGGCAAAATTACACAGATCGCCCACAGTCACCAGAATGGCAACAAACAGACAAATGGGAAACAGCACAAAGAAAAGGACTCGCCTCTGACCGATCATATTGAAGCGCCATGCTGTCGCGACATACACGGCAAAGAACCACCAGATGGCGGCACTCGTGCCTGGCTAGTGATGGTCAGTGCATTCCTGTGCAACGGTGTGATATTTGGCATCATCAATACATACGGTGTCATACACAAACTGCTGACGGAACGACTGCAGGAGCAGGGAGATACGGAGGCATCCAGTAAAGCGGGTAAGTTAGCAAAAAAAAAAAATGTCCATTTAAGTAAATCAAATCAGAGTTGATCCCTTTATAAATATAAATTAATTGCAGATTTCGGATATCAATTTCTGGGGGGAAAATAGCGTATACAGGCAATGTCCGCTTAGCGCGATTTCGTTATAACGCGGTTTCAATATTTTTCCGTTTTTTTTTATGTTGCTTTTGGTGTCTTGCTTTGCGAATGCTCACGAATTTGTTTGTTTACTTTTTATACACATAAAAAGATAATTTCGATTAACGCGGTTTTACTTTACCCGGTATTCTTGAGTAACGAATTAACGACGTTAACCGGACTTTGCCTGTATTCTTATGTAATATCAAATGACATAAAATATTCGAGGAATACGAATCTGCAGGTCACTGATCACAAATAGTTTTCAGGTTCAATGTTAACTGTAGTTTCGAATCCGTGGGTACACAAAATTCTGTTCGATAGCAAATGTTCCCCAAAAAATTATTCCCTTTCCCTAAATTACGAACACAGCCAACAACGATTTTATTCCCTGACAATACACAAGGGAATGAATTAAAATGCAAGTGTACTTATTTAGTTACAAATGTAATTCAATAATTATTTGTGTTTTAGTGGAGAGGATGAAGGATATAAAATCGAATGAAAATCGAAGCAAAAGAGCACAAACAAAACAATTCCTTTTATACTCTTTGGCTTTGCTTTGCCAAGTTGTTTTGTTGGAGGACGAAACGTTTGCCAAACGTTGGCTTTACTGATTGATTATAATGTTTCGAAAATTAATTGAATATAAGTTTTGTTTAAACATTTAATCTTATTTATCAATAGAAACAGCGTTATTGTTCGAAAAATAAATTATTTATTTCGTTTTCTTACACAGAGTTAATCAAGCAGCAAACGTTTCGTCCTGAAGTACAGGACGATATTAAATTATTTATTTCAAGTCTCATACCTCGAGAGTTAACGCGAACGTCCTCCCAAATGTACTGGAAATACGCGACCGATGTGTAAAAATTTCGAAATTAATAGCCTATTCACATTTGACTACAATGCCGGCGTTTGCTCTCTTGAGATGATTCACACTAAAATTACACATATTTCCATACAAAAAAAAAAAGGAAATATTCAGCCCTATTCTGAATACTCCCGGGGAGATAATTCCCGGGGAATTTACATTTTTCTGAGATTAAAATCCTCCCATTCTGAACAAACCGAGCGAATAATAATATGGGACATACAATTTCGATTATTCGGAGTCAGATGATTTGTTTGTTTCCGGGTTTGTTTACAATAGAAGGATTTTATTCTCAGAAAAATGTTAATTCCCCGGGAATTATCTCCCCGGGAGTATTCAGAATAGGGCTGATTATGCTCATTTTACTGTAATTCATTTTAAATCACAGTAAAAACGAGAGAGAGCACAGTGTTGCACTGCAATTGTAGTTAAAAAAAGGAGTAGAATGAAAAAATTTGCATTGCTGGTTCATAGCAAATGTCAGAAAAATAATGAAAAACATTTGTTTGTTTACCTTTCGTTGTTTGCTTTGTGCTTTGATTAAAAATTAAAAGTTTAGAATAATTAAATAATCTTTAGAATTAAATGCATTTTATTATAAAAGTTTTTCTTTATTTCAAAATTTACGTTTCTCTTGTTTACAATGAAATCAAATTTGCAGCAGAAATGAGGGAAATGAGAGAAATGTCAGACTAAATGCCGAAATTTGCAAAAACGAAATGTGAACACTATGATTTAAAAATCATCTCAAGAGAACAAACGCCGGCATTGTGCGGAAACGCGGTCAAATGTGAATAGGCTATAACCTAAAAATGTTAAATTGCATTACTTATTTTTTAATGCAAATTAATTCTGTCGCCTGTCTACGCTATAATCCACGCATTTACCAATTGTCCAACTCCAATGGCATCTCCCTGGTAATCATTGCGAGTAGATTTGGTGGTGATTTGTTGTAGTTACTAATATACAAAGAAATTGCTAGTTCGGCACTAGTTACCCGAACAACCAGTTATTATATACATACGAACATACATACTTCTTACAGTTACAAATACATACATATATCTGTTAGTATTGCAAATTTGCCCCTACGGACCAAATGGATAGAAGTTCCCCATTAAGGGTCACAAACTGTCGCACCAAAATCTCCATAACATTGTAGTATATGTAACTGGGCGAAGCTTTTCAAAAGATGCCATAATTCAACAAAAAAAAAACCGCTTCACTAATTAATAGAAACTGCCACCACTGTCTTTTCTAGTGTTAATACAGTTTCTGAAGTACGAAAGTCCCTAATCCTTAAAGGATTTTCTCTGAATATGTTTCTGCAATCAATCATGAACTACCCTTGGGATACATAAGTAAGTAATCTAACACAGTCGACATGTTGGCTTATGTGTTTGATAATAATTAAAATACAAACATACGTATTTCAATCATTATTTTTGTGTCTTCAATAGACGAAATAAATGAACAAAAAAAATACCACAATTACGCAAAACGACAACCACAAATACGCATTGGTCGTACGAGGTCAGTTTGCAACATTAGTCGCCTTCCAAACGTTCATTCGGTAAGCGTCCAATTTCATTAACAATCAGTCACTTGTGCTGGTATTATCATTTCCCTGGTTTGGGGAATGGAGTTTTCTTGAGAAACAAATTATTCCATTTGTTTTTTGTTGAAACTGTTTCTTTTCCATGTTTGTCAAAGAACTGACTAAAGCCCAGTAAATGAGTCGAGGTTGATCTCCGTTTTCTGTTTAAGCTGAAGTTAAAGTTCAAATTCGTTTTATCAGTCAACTGCAATATTGGGCGTTTAAACTGCAGTAGTAAAGGGTGTTTTTTATTGAGGTATAGAACTTCGAATTGAAATAAAACACAAGAAAATCGTTTTAATGTCCATCAATTTGGCTTTATTGGAAGGATAATTTTATGCCATTAATGTTTAAATATGATTTTGGGCATGTGGCCGCCGCGGCTGGCTCGAATAAAGCCAATTATACAGGTCGAATTTTCAACCACTTGTTGGAACCACAACTCATCCACATTCATGCCATCCAATTCGGGAACAAAATAGTCGGTTATCATGGCTCTATACCGGTCTCCATTAACGGTAACTGACTCTTCAGCATTATTTCGGAAGAAGTATGGCCCAATGACTCCACCAGCCCATAGAGCACACCAAACAGTCAGTTTTTGTGGATGTAATGGCATAAAATGGACGGAGCTTGCGGTGAACTTCGCGAACTGAACCATTACTTTCGAAATAAATTTGCACGATTTGCAAGCGTTGTTCTTTTGTCAACTTGTTCATGATGAAATGGCAAACCAAACTAAATATTAATCACTTGACAGCTGACAAAATGGCCGCCAGTTAAAAAAGTGATGCCAACTTAAAGTTCTATACCCCAATAAAAACACCCTTTAGTACACGCTGAAAAAAATGTTCATTTTAACAAAATTTCAGCAAACAAATTCGCATTAAACATTGTGTGTAAACATTAAAAAAAGTCATAAAGGCATGGCATTTGCCCCTGCCAAAGTTATTTAGCAGCATTTTTTAATTCTCATAGTTTTTTATTACGTATGCTGAGCAGAATGACCATTTTTTGAAAGCGTGTAATTGAAGTTTTACATGAGCGTGGTTTAATTTCTATCTCTTTTATTGGGTCTAAGAGGTGGGATGGCAAATTAAATCAAATGCCAATTTTCACGACGATGAAGGTGTTTATATCATTCGGTAGCACAGTTTTAAATCGAAAATCGTTTCAAAACCCACTGAGTTGAAGAGGTCAATGGTCTTTGTAATTGAAAACAATCATCGTGAAGCTGGAGCACATGCTTCTGCAATAATTTGTACACAAATGCAATAATAAATACCAATAATTATATTCGACGTTCGGGTTCAATAAAACCAATTACAAGCTTTACATTTATCCATTCTGTGACTGCTTCTAAATGAGTATACCGGCATACATACGCACAGTGTGGTGAAACATACCGAAAAATAATTTATCCTATTTCAAGTATTTATGCTTACCAACAACAATTTTATACTAAATTTTCACATATTCAACATTTGTAGTGATGCCCCTTTGATGGGCTGTAGATTGGTGACACGTTGTTCATTCTCAGTGGTTCGGGTTAGACAGTAAATATATTAAATTGATTCAATGTGAAACTTATGTGGAAAATGTCTCCTATTCAAAAATATTCTAAAGAAAGTATTAAAATACTTTCCACAAGAATGGTAGAATGTTATTAAAGGGATTCAATTTAAATTCTAAGTGATAGCCGAGACAATTTTTAAAAATTCTAACGTCTTTATGAGTAGACATTTATCGTTTTTTCCATATCTTGTGACAGTTCTCGTTTATTTTTATCGCATTTTAGACAAATTATTTGCATCGCCAAGAAATGCTTCAGCAGTTGCCGTACACTTGTGGCCGCTCCACTGTGAGCTTTTGCTCGTAGGGTGTTAACGTTTAATTGGCTTACAATGACAGCAGTAATTTGTTACTTATGATACTCGTACTACATAGCAATTGAAAAGTGAACACGAATTACACAGTGCGACAATTTTGTTTATGTATTGTTGATCTATATTCTTCTTACAGTTTGGTTTCTGTTAGTCGAGTTTGAGATCATTGAGTAATTTCTTTGCAAAAATAGAAAGCATAGAAAGAAGAAGCATTGTGTTTGCATTGATTGCAGACAAGATATATGGATCCGTTTCGGAAGCTGCCATTCTGCTGCAATTCTTTGAGAATTGTCTCCTACAAATATTTCCACACTTTTTATGGACCAATTCTATTTTTACACAGAAAATGTATCTAAAGTGTAGGTTAAAATTCGAATTTCGCCACAAACACCGATTTATTCTCTGTGGTGTATAAAGTCGATTAATCGAATTTCTGAATTCGTCGATAACTAATTTGATATTTTTTTAAATGAGAGGCTTTCCAAATGTAAAACCTGATAACTAGAATTAAGGAGATAATAGTAAATAATTTCTGCAGAGATGTGAACTCGGGTAATTTTCTAGGCACTACACCATAGCACCTTTACCTTTGCAGACAACCAATGTTGTCGGTAAAAGAAAGCGAGAGTATGTTCGAAAAACAAAACAAAATTAAAAACGGAGAAAGAGCCTCGGTAGGCGAGTTGGTAGTGTACTACCGTGGGGGCTATGACTTCGATTCCCACCAGAGGCTTTGGTCAGAGTCCCCGATTGGCCCAAAAAAAAAAAAAAAACAGTAACAACCTATACTGCCCTCCAAGGAAAGAAAGTCACATCTTTATTTTAATAGCTGTGAGATATTTAGCTTTAAAATTAAATATTTTTGCAAAATTTCAAAATATATTACGGTTGAAAATTGTCCCCCTAAGCTTTAGCTCATTCGCTGTTCCGAATCATGGCTTATTTTAATTTTTAAATTTTTTGCGCTTTTGACTTTCTTTCCTAGGACGGCAGTATAACTTCGTGCTAATGTCGTTGAAAATATGACTACTAAGAGGAAGTCAATGAAAACTATGGGCGGATGTGGCGAATCGAACATGTTCGCGTGACAAATCCAATTGGAATTCTTAATGAATATATGCTGCTCGCAAACGTCTGAATGAATGAATGAATGACAAAAGTTCAATTGATTCATAACTTTTGTCAAGGTTCATGTCGGTATTAAAACGCCGTTGACAAAGAAAACCGCGACCAGACAAAAAACTGACATACGCACACATACATCTTTTCATTGGTATCATACATACACAAGACCAGAGGCGGAGCCTGGCGCCTGAAAGGCCTTATAGATGGCCTTCAAAAGCAATCAGATGATCTATCTTTTGCAAGAATGGTCTTCCATGGTCATTTCTGTAAATAGCCTCGTATTATAGTCGAACTTCCCCATAATGAATCTGCATAGGACCCGCAAATCACTTCATTATAAACAGAAATAAAATTGTTTCCATCTTTTTTTTAAGTCTAACAATGATCATCTGCATTTGAATCATTTTCGTTCACTGAACAGGAGCAACAGCTGTCAAAACTGTAACTTTCCTCAATTTCTTCTTGTTCTTAATTTCATCTTTTGGGGATCTCCTCATAATATTTTACTCGTTACAAAGTATGTGTAACAGAAATTTGTTTGAAATAATTTATTGTGTGGAGACATAAACGCATGTGATTCAAACTGGTTTGACTGCGAAATTTCGTCATTGTAAAGAACAATTCATTGCGTAGAGATTCTTTATCAGACATCAGTATACACTAGAATTGGAAAGAAAAAGCTGTGCTTTTGAAATCAATTTACAGTAGAAGTTCACTATAGAATAGTTTGAATGTATTGTATTACTATTTGAAAGTAGTTCATGTAAAGGGGTTTTCAACAAGAGGTGTTATTTTGAATCACCCAGTATTGCATGAAAATGATCCGGAATTCCATCGAAAATCATCTGGACTGATTGTCGCATCTGGAGCTCGGAAAACCCAAGAGTTACTGTTGTTTATTATGATTATTTGGTGCGGTTTATGGCCCGGCGGAGTCATTACTTTTTCGAAAATAAGGTTGGATTAACAGTTACGGTGAATGGATTGCACTATCGAGAGATGATTAATGATTAATGGTCGGAGTTGGATAATATTGATATGGACAACGTTTACTTTCAACAAGACGGCGCTACAAGCCACACAAGCAACGAAACCATTGCGAAGAGGTGATCACAATTGCCCACCGAGATCTTGTGATTTAACACCTTGCGCTTTCTTCCTTTGGGGCCACGTGAAAGATAAGGTCTGCGCAAACAGACCAGCGTCGATTCAAGACCTCAAAGATATAATTCGTGAGGTTATCGAGGACATAGGGCAGTCACTTTGCGATTTTAATGCAAAGGGTATAGTGCTGTAAGCGTGTTCGTGGTGGCATCTTTATTATGAAATAAACATCCGATCGTTTTTCTCAAAAAAATTCAATTTTTCTTTGATTATCAAAAAAACCAACTCTTGTTGGAAAACCATGTATTTTGTTTAACAGACAATAATGTGTTCTTCGTCGTTGCAATGGGTAGACAATTGTTTAATAGCCATGAACTTTGAGCTGTCAAATTGCCCTTTTTGCCAACAAATTTAAATCACAAACGTCTTTAGGAGACGCATATGCCAGCTAGAGGAATTGCATGTTTTATTCATATGTGCGATGTTGTTATTTACACAACACAATATTCCCCTAATCAGCTCTTCAATGCGCACCCTAAATACAAAGGATCACAACTCAAAATTTGCCAAAACTGAATTTTTTCCATAAATTTATTCAGAGTACACATCTTGTTTAACTGGAAAAAATACAGTTTTCTCTATTTTTATATCTGCACAATAGCAATTTTGTGTAGTTGCGTTAATCCATTAGAATATTGAGTTGTTACCCTTTTGTATTTAGGGTGCTATAAATATATCACCTTACATGATACAGCGTAGTAACCGCTTCTGACTGAATTGCAAGGCCTTATGTGACCCTCAATCCGCCGCTGATGCTATTTACGTATGTGGTGTGAAGATACATACACATACATAATTTCAATCAATTTTACAACCAATTTTAAATAGTGGCCATTGACACGCCGTTGGCTAAATCCCTTCTATACAGAAGAAACCACCCGGTCAAAGGGACGGCCGATGCATGCCTTAGGCAGCGGTTTGTAGACAACAAAACGAAATACTAGTGACCCAGTTACTACCACTTCGACTATGTTGCATTCGATGTCTGGCGAGTTTGATGTTTTTAGCTATGAAATGAAGCCGTCTAAGTGCACGTACTGTCAACATTTTTGCCACTTACTCTTTATAACAAGTTCCGCAATATGATCAGGTCTATACGGCTGTGTGCAAACACACAGACACAGCCACGTACGAAATTTGAGATTTGGATGGCATTATACACCTACATACTCGTACTTATCTAGTAACCCCATGTAGTCTTTACAAACATACCTGACCATGTTGCCATCTGCTGGGGATCTCTGTTGTGAATATGGGAAATTTATGGAAAATAATAAAGTGTGTTCTAGGGGGAATGTGTTTATTTTCAATAATTTAGAATTTCTAAAATTATTCGAGTTTTTTTTTGTACATTTCTAGAGGAACAATCATTTCCGTGGTCAGCATTGGGCGGTTATGGTCCCTGTTGTTGGTGCATTGTACTTCAACCTGTAGAGCTGATTTCCAGGGGGGGGGGGTTAATATTTTTGTGGGGGGTGCTAAAACCATAAGGCCCTAACGCTAGTTAGGGCAAAATAGAGCTTTAAACCACTTTTTAAAGAAAATGTATACGGTTGCGTAGAATTTTTAGAAAATTAAACAAAAAACGGATTCATTATTTTTCAGAGTTAAAAAAAAAAAAAAAAAATAGTACGTTACGGTACGTTCAAGGACAACATACTATTATACGACAACTTAAACAAATATTTATTATTTTAAGTTTTTCGTTTAAAAGAAAACTCACTTCCAATTTACGACATTTTTGTGGGGTTTTTTGCCATAAAACAAATCCAAAGAAATCAACTAAGGGGGAAAAATATTTTACTTGTAAAGCTAATACATGAAATTTTTCTACACCCATACCTTACCGACTCACTACCCCTTCTAATACAATACCTCAGCCCCTGCATACCCCCCAGGCAAAGGCAATGTTAAACGTCTCCGACTTTTGTCCAAATGATAATTCGTTTGTCTATAACTGCGTGCTCTTTTACTCTTACTCTCTTACGTTTATTTTCATAAAATGATTTATTTTTAGACTACGAAAATAAAAGTAATCATTATTTACGGTCGCTGCCAAATCCCATTGAAGCAGCGTTTTAAAATTGGGGTATGTGGAAAACGCGTTATACGAGTGATGTCTGTATATGCTAGCTACCAATGATACTACAGGGTTTTCCAGCAAGAGGTGTTATTTTGGTATTCAATGGAAAATGACGTTTATTGAGATAAATGATCGGGTGTTGATTTCATAATAAAAATTTCGTTAATAATGGAAAACTACATCAGCCAAATTGTCACAACGAACACGCTTACAGCACTATACCCTTTGCATTAAAATCGCAAAGTGGCTGCCCTATGTCCTCGACAGCCTCACGAATTATATCTTTGAGGTCTTGAATCGACGCTGGGGTGTTTCGCGTAGACCTTATCTTTCACGTGGCCCCAAAAGAAAAAAAGTGCAAGGTGTTAAATCACGAGATCACGGTGAACAATTGTGATCACCTCTTGGAGAGATAACACGGTCCGGAAACTTGTCCAGATCAATATAATACAACTCCGACCATGAAAAATCATTAATCATCTCTCAATAGCGCAATCCATTCACTGTAACTGTTGATCCAACCTCATTTTCGAAAAAGTAAGGTTCAATGACCCCGCCGGACCATAACCGGACACCAAACAGTTACACGTTGAGGATGGAGAGGCTTCTCAACAACGCAAACGCATTCATTTGAAACAACGCTGTGGTATAAAATTTCCTATAAAATTACTTTCAGTCCCCTTGCATGCAATTGGATGGGAATAGTTGTACTATTTACTATTTTGGTGATTAATGAATTCAGGTTGATAATGAAACAACGTTGTCTTTGAAATGCTAAAGTGTATCAGGCATGGAGGTGTAAAAACTTTGAATATGCGAATTTTAATATACACAGCAAACATTTTCGATTATGTGAGATTATTTCACAAATCTGAGAATCATTGCTGAAAATGTTTGAGACTTGTTTCTTTTTCTTATTGTGCTGGACGACAACTTTGGTATAATATTATTTCAAATAAATTTAACAAACATGGCTTTAATTAAAAAAAAAAATTAAATTCTCTGTGATACGTCAATTTTGTTCCGCAGAACCAAACAAAACCATCGATTGGTGTCAGTAACAACTTCAAGAGATATCTTGAGTGGCGAATTTAATATGGGGGTGTTATAGTCCATCGCCACCTTAACCAGTCGTTTGGCTACTGTTATACGACATATTAAAAGTAAATTTTATTTTTGGTGGCGTCAATCGTAATCTTAAAAATTTCATAGATATTTATCTATGAAGTAGTGGAAATGGTTTC
This sequence comes from Hydrotaea cyrtoneurina, assembly GCA_958296145.1. NCBI lineage: Eukaryota > Metazoa > Arthropoda > Insecta > Diptera > Muscidae > Hydrotaea > Hydrotaea cyrtoneurina. Next base: position 43,405,681 of record OY282512.1, read on the forward strand.
AAAAAGTAAAAAAAATGGAAAAACTCCGTTATTTCATCACAATTGCCACCATAACAAAAAAAAAACAGTGACAAAGTTTCAGTCGGGTAAACCGACTCACCTATAACCTCACCCATTGTAAATCATACAAGTCTCATATTCCAAAATATGGGAAAGTCTAAGTGAGCATGGCTACCACCATATTAGCAACCTCAAATGCCGAATTTTACAGAGAAATAATGTATGGGAGGGGCGTGGCCAGACTTCCAAGTTTTTGTCCAAAACTTTTTCCAGTTATAGCTTTACTAAATAAATAATTTGGGCAAGATCGCGTTAGGAGTATTGATATTATTACACAATTTCTGAAGTGGGACTAATACATTTGTATGGGACGTACCCGAAGCGGTGCGACTAGGGGCCCAATTTCCTCAGGAGTACTTTATATGTCTATAGCTTTATAAAATCACAATGATGACATAAAAACCATCCCACAATACATTGTAAGAATCGGACTTCAACAGCTAGTTTCAACAACGATTCGGTCTAAATGTTTTCTTTACATAAACCCTTTAGACGAAGGGTTACTTTTTCTATTGAAATATTTTTTAGCGAATATTGAAATCAATTTTTTTTTTCGAATGCAGTTGGGAATGGTCGAATTAGTTCGCATTCGCATATGCGAGTTGCTGTTTGCGGTGTCCAGTAACAATTAGTCCTAATTCCACCTTAATTTCCCTGCAACACATACACATTTTTACTCGTTGCTAAATGGCCGAAAAGCACCTGGTCTATGGTTGATTTATGCCTACTGTGCATTAGTTTTTTGGGTTCCTTAGGTTATTTGAAACCGTATAGAAGTGTCGATTTGCCGCTGCTCCTCCTTTAACCATTATTTGGTCAGCAAGTCTCATTTCTTTAATTTTCATGCGTTCCTCATCCAAAAGTTCACTTCATATTGCCAGCTAAAAGCACACCTGTGACTAATATTTACCGTTAAATATATTTAAAAAAAATATGTATAAACTCACATTCGAGAAGATATTTTGTATTAACCACAATTGCATTTCTATGGCATTTCAAACTCACAGCGATAATCTCAGATATCGGAATCACAAATATTATTCAAAGGATAATTACATGTATGATAACGAGAGAGTAGATGTAGACAAACAATATCTATAGAATCTAAATTAAATAACAGTTAGTTTTTAAATATAAAGATGAAAAAAGTTTTGCACATATAATTAATTGTCATAGGTAGTAGCCCAAAAAAAGCCAAGCAGTGAAACAAAACAACCCTAAAAAATCTTTGTTGTGTTTAATTGCCATTGGTAAAAAAATCACACATTGCAGAAAGCCTTTTAAAAAAAATTAATTAATAAATGATCTCGACTAATAGAAACAAGGAACTGTTTAAGAAAAAAAATCGAAAAAAAAACAAACTTGACATTGAAAAATATTCGACGATTTGACGTAATTTCAACAACTGGTCTTTTCTATGGCGATAACCCTACAATTACTTGGGTCATTTAAATGGACACTATTAATGTATATTTTTTTCGATTTGCTTTCATAGAGTGATTAGCTATCAACTTAGGTCGTTGAAAATTAAAATTTGTTTGTATATTTGTAAATTGTCTACGCCGGAAGAATGTGGCTGAACGTTTTAATGGAATGAACATAAATCCAATAATCTTGGAATTGAATCCCGCTGGAGAATAACAATTTAGCAAAATAATTAATTGTAATTCCTTATGTGTAATTCATTGGAAGTAGCTACCCGGTTCCAACCATGGTCAGACTACTTCTAATGAATTACACATAAGGAATGACAACAAATTATTTAGCTAAATTTGTATTGTCTATAGGGATTTAATTCAAAGATCATCGGAAACAGGCGGTTTGAGACCATATGTTGATTTGCTTATTTACCCCAGTCTATCTCTATATACACTTTGAATGTCATATTTCATTTCATTTCATTTATTGAGTCTATGGACAGAAATTCCTTACAGACTAGCAAATAACAAGAATTTAATTATAATTATAATTTACATTAATTAATCAAATTAATCAACAAATGTTTAAACTTAAAACTAGGTAGACTAAAATCTAAATGTTCACAAATAGAACTGTAGAGTATCATAGATTTAAGTAAAGGTTCATTTACAGCATAATTAGTTAAATGTGTATCAATGAGAAAAGGAAAGTAGTGTCTTAATGGTCGTGGTGGCGCGTTAAAACGAATAAGTGATAACAATTCCGAGCAATCAACATTTCCACAGATTAAACCATATTTCAGTGATTTTAAGGAAAGAAGCAGGCAACAACTTTCGTATGATGGAATTGGTTCTGTAAAGTTTAAAGAACTTAAATCGAATTTCATGAAAGATTTTTGAACTTTTTCAATGCGCTTAATGTGAATAGCAGCGTTTGGACTCCAAATAAAAGATGCATACTCTAATTTAGAACGAACTAAAGAACAATAAATCACTTTTTTTGTGTGAGGATCAGAGAACTCTGAAGTATTTCTCCGAATAAAGTACAGTACAGCATAGGCCTTAGGGATAATATAATTCAAATGGCAATTAAAAGTTAACTTGGAATCAAAGACAACGCCCAAGTCAAGATTTTCACAAATGATATCTAAATTATGATTCAAAATTTTATATTGTGAAATAATTATGTTACGGCAACGGTGAAAAGTCATTTGAAAGCATTTCGATATATTGAGTGGCAAACCATTATAATTACACCACAAAACAAATCTATCAATATCATTCTGCAACAATTGCGCATCATTTAATGACCTAACATCTTTAACCCTTCGTATGGCAGTGATGTATTTCTGCATCATACCATTTCAACTAAATTTTTTAACAACGTGTAGTCAAAAACTTTCTTCCCTGTAAGTGATGTAATACGGCATCGTTTGTTTTCTTAATTTCTTAAGCGGGCAACCCCAAATTCTTTTGTTTACCACATTTTTTTTGTCTCTTTTCCCCAAATTTTGTAGTTTGTGAATTTTAGCTGGATTCCCATACTTCTTTTGAAAATACATATGTGTTATAACAAAAGTGAAATATTTAATAATATTTATATCATTTGAAAGGTAATTCTAATATGTTTATGTGGGAAATCGTGTTTTTCTGATTATTGTTTCCTGGCAGCAGTTAATTGACAATTTCGTTTTGTTGCAGATATGCATCAGATTACCTATATATGTTGAAAAATACCATAATAGTACATATTGACACCACATGAAACGGTAGAATCCAAACAAACCTCATAAATGGGGATATAAAATATATGTCCTAAGCGGTAGTTCAGGTTTTTGTTACAAATTTGAATTTGATTCTGGCAAGGAAAACATCGTCATGCAACATGAGCCAGATCTTGGTGCCTCGTCGAATTGCGTTGTGCGATTGGCCAGAGCAGTGCCAAGCCATTCGAGTATTTCGATAATTATTTTACTTCAATACCCCTTTTAAAATATTTAGCTGATAATGGAATTTTAGCATTGGGCACAATAAGAAAAATTAGAATTCCTAACTGTAAGCTGCCAGAAAATGCAAGTTTCATGAAAAATTCACGCGGTACGTTGATCGAGTATGTCACTGAATATGATGGTACGGTGATATGATAACGGTCACTACATGGATCGATAATAAAGTTGTATTGTTAGCATCAAACTACGCCGGGATTTTTCCTAAGGACACTGCTACAAAGCCAAAAAAGAACATGTCCAAATTGAGCGTCCATTTGCAGTATCACAATACAACAATTACATGGGAGGCGTTGAGCTGATCGCCAGTATCATTGAAAGATATAAGATCTCAATAAGAAGCAAAAGGTGGCAGGTCAAAGTTTTTTACCACCTTCTTGACCAAGCAATGAGCAATGCGTGGCTTTTATACAAACGTGTTCGTAAGGCTAACGCTTCAACTAGTAAACTACTGAACTCAGCTGATTTTCGAGTCAAAATAGCATAAGCTTTGATTAAAATGGACACAGTATTAAAGCAAGGAAAACGAAGATCTAACGTTCAAAATGAATTGGAATCCAAGACCAAGAGAGGTCCCTCACAACAAATGCCGAATCAAATGGTTCGTCAGGATCAGTTTGCCATTGGCCTGTCTGGTCCGATAAAAGACTTCGTTGCAAATACCCAAATTGCACTGGCTTCTCGCAAACAGAATGCGATAAATGTGGTGTAGCTTTATGCTTCAATAAAAGAAATAATTGCTTCAACAATTTTCATTTAAATTAAATATGAACTATGCAAGTATTTTTTAAGTCCAATACCATATTTGATGCAGAACTGCAACATACTATTTATTGTCAATAACATTGTTTAAATATAAACAAAACCAAAACGTAATGTATTTTTAATTTTAAATTCTCTTTCAAATAAAAAAAAACCGCATCAAAATCGGAGCAGGTGCCATACGAAGGGTTAACATTACATAAAGACGGGGAACTTATCTCGAATCAAGGAGCAGTGTGCGATATAATTTGAATATTTACTGACCGGGACCTACTGTTTAAAGCCATATATACTGTTTAAAGACAACGAATTTATTAAATTCAACAAAGTACAACATTTGGGTGCGAATAAGTGTGTATTTGCAACTGGTTTCGTAATTTTTTTTCCTGCATTTACGCTCTTTAAAATAAAAGCAATACCGAGACAATGATATGGATTGTTATATAGAAATTCACAAATAGAAAAAAATAAAAAATGACACAAAACTGCATACATATATATTCGATATTTATCACCTACAAACAAGTTAATGTTTATGGTATTGAAAAATATATATATGTTTGATGCGAACTTGTTTGCTGAAATTTGTTAAAATGGCCATTTTTTTTCAGCGTGTATATTCGTTATATGCTGATCAGAATACACTCAAAGTAGAACCAAAACACAGTGTTCTTATAATTGCTTCGCAATAAAGAAATCTTCGTTATAGAGAGTTTTGACTGTACTTCAAAAGTGTTACAATTCAAAATGCACTTTCTATTTTTTTGCCCTAATTTAAATTAGATAATATGATCACTAATTTAAATTGTCTTTTGTTCTGCAGTGCATATATCAGGCCCCTAGTTTTTTCAAAAATCCTATGTTTGTTTCCTATATTTGCTAAGTAAGACGCAATTGAGAACTTTAAACGACTCTCTTGAAAAAATTGTATTTTGTGTTACGACACTATTGAAGTAAATGAGCGATATGCACGTGTTAGGCGTGCCTGATACAATCTAGCAATTAGCATTCCACCAAGTGGTACCATTTATTTTTAGATTAGTTCACACTAATCTATGGTGTGCAAATTAAGAATAGGATCTCTGGATCGCAGAATTCCAAACACTTCCGTTGGAATTTGGAGTCGCATAGACTACAGGGCGGGACCAGTGAAAACCGAAACTTTGTGTACAGAGATGTTCTTGTCTGGGACAATTGCAACATCTGCGCGGTATGACGGGTCGTTTTTTATACCCTCACCCTACGGGTAGGACGGTATATATCATTTGATATGGCTCAAAAGTGTAACACATAGAAATATCCACATTAGACCACAGGTGTCTTTGAACCAAATTCGACTCATGACTTTCGAAATCGTTTGAGTCTGTCTGTCCGTCCGTCCGTCTGTCTGTCCGTCCGTCTGTCCAGCTGGTACGCACGATAACTTTCGAAAGAGTTAAACAATCTCTCTGAAATTCGGCATGGCTTAATATTTTCCCAAAACTGCTTATGGGATTGCATATGGGCTATATGGCCACACCCCTTCGGGTACCTCCCATACAAATCTGCTATTTCGCCCACTTTAGTAATCGTGTAATAATATCAATATGACCAACGCGATCTTTCCCAAATTCTGTATTTAGTAAATGTATAGCTAGACAAAGTTTTGGACAAAAACTTGGAAGTCTGGCAACTTCCCTTCTGGTACCTGCCATACAAATGTACCATCCCGCCCCTTATAAGCCGTGTAATGTTTTCAATATGACCTACGAGATCTTGCCCAAATTTTGTATTTAGTAAATCTATAGCTAGACAAAGTTTTGGACGAAAACACGGAAGTGTGGCAACTCCCCTTCTGGTACCTACTTAAAATGTTCGAGAAAAAACTCTACAATATTTTTCTATAACATGCGGTATTTTGAGGTTGCTATTATGGAATATGTTACTTGTATGTTTTAACTGAGGGTGAGGGTATATACAAGGTGGCGCAAAAGTAAACTTCCGATGTCTTTTGGCTGTAATTAAAAAAAAAAAAACTTTGATTCTTCTTGTGGATTATATTTATTTGGTCTTTTAAATTTTTTTACATCAAGTCGAGAATATGATGTCATGTAAATGGCCGCCGCCACAGTTGATTGTCATTTGAGCCCTTTTTATGGCATTTTCCTCACATTCTTGACGGATATTATCTTTAAGAGCTGCAAGAGTCTGAGGCTTGTTGACATAAACCCGCGACTTCAAAAAGCCCCACAAAAAGAAGTCTGGAGCGGTCAAATCAGGCGATCTTGCTGGCCCGTGCAAATCGCCAAAACGGGAGATTAGGCGCCCGGAATATGCATCCTTCAGCATATCGGTTGTGGCACGTGCAGTGTGTGCCGTTGCACCGTCCTGTTGGAACCACATGTTTTCCAATCCCAATTTATCAAGTTGCGGCAAAAAGAACTCGTTGATAATTGCTCTGTAGCGCTCACCATTCACAGTAACCGTTTGGCCCGCGACGTCGCACTATGGTTCCAAATGCGAATTCTTTGGCCAAAAGTATTTTTTTTTAACATTTAATTTTTATTACTTTTTTGATGTTTTATTGCAAAATTATTATTTTCTGAACAACAATTTTTATTTAGAGTTGTTATATTATGGAGTTATGTTAAAATAAAATGATATTCATATCCAAATATCCAACCTTCTGTGACATTTTCCCCATTTTCCAGACAATTTAACGCTAATTATGCGAGCTTTTTCGGATAAATATTTTAGGTAAAAATTGTGTCGGAACCACTTTTTTGAAGAAAATATTCCAAAAGGGAGTGATTGTTTTCCTCTCTCTTCTGATTCTCGAGCCAAATATCAAACAGTTGCGAATTTTGTAACCAAATGTTGCCTAAAAAAGGTAAATTATCTCAAAAATCGCAACTTGGCACACATATTTTCTAAAACTACACACTTCAAAGTAATTATAATTTTTAACGTTAGACTGGACACTCTTAGACAAAATTTGTAAAGCTTAAGGCAAATCGAAAAATAAAAATAAAATAAAAAATAGGGCTTTTAGAAAAGCGTCGTTTTTTCGATTTTAGCAAACGAAGTTTCTTTTTTTTTTGTTTTTTAAGTTAAAAGTACTTACCATCATCTATCTTTTCCATTTAACACTTTTTTTGAAATTTTGTTTTCTTGTAACGAATTCGGAACTTGAAATAAGCGCAATAAACACTACACGCACTTCGGTTTGCAACTGACTGAAAAAAATTCAACTTTGACGACTTACTTCCTAACGGTAAATTATATATGTATTACAACAACAAAACTTGTTTTCTATTGTTTTGGAGTGTCTATTTTTAGATTTGCATAACAAAATCAAAATTCAAGAACATAAAAAAAATGACTTTTGGCCACAGAATTCGGATTTGAAACCATAGTGCGTCGTCGAAGAAAAAAGGTCCGATGACTCCCCCAGCGAAAACAGCACACCATACAGTGACTTTGAACGGGTGTAATGGCTCTTCGTGGGTTACACGCGGATTTTCAGTGCCCCAGAAGTGTAAATTTTGCTTATTTACGTACCCGCTAAGGTGGAAATGGGCCTCATCACTCATGATTATTTTTGATGAAAAATCATTGCCGATTATTGGTCAAATAAATAGTCAGCAATATTCCGCGTTCTGGAGCAGTGTAGCGTAACATTGTTTATTAACGTGTATTTCGCATGTGTTTACTACACAAATGTCAAAACAGAACTGACATTAGGGGCCAATCGCAAAATTTATAGCATTTTCTGATAGGAGGATTACTTTTGCGCCACCTTGTATAAGTCGGTTCAACCGACTGCAACTTTTCCACTGTTTTTTTGGGTCTGCGGGGCAAATATATCCATGTCTTTTTGACTAACATTGGACATGCAAAATACACTGTGTACAAAATACGGTTGGTCATGCAGGGTTAAAAATAGGAAATTACTTACTTCTAACCTATGTAATTGTACGTTGTGCAGAATCTGTCGATATTGACCCAAATTATATTCATAGGTGATTTTTACAAGTACATAATTTGTTGTGGGCCTCGACGCAGTTTATCTTGTATTCGTAAAATATTCCGTTACAGTAAATTCGGTGTCATTAGCGAATATACTGACATAACTGAAAACTAATCAATAATGAAAACAATATTTTCGGTGTTGAACCTTTTTGTTCTTGTTGCGTACGTCCCACAAAAACGACGTTTTTTTTGAGTTACTACAATCTTCTTATAAATGAGCGATATGTCACATTCTGATGATGTTACGCATCGTTCAGATATTTCTATTCAGTCAGCGTTATTTAAAGAATGTAATTAAAAATATCGTGTAACTTGTAGGGAAGGTTACATCATCGGCATTTATTCGATATGGCGAGCGGTGTCTTGCTTTAGTCAATAAACGAAATTTACACAATTTCCTACGTACTCGTAGCACATTCTCGGTTGATACACATATTGCTTGGGGGCGCCATTGCGATGGGATCTCTAACAAATATCGTAAGTAAGGTATTCATGAAGTACCGTATTCGGATGTTTGTATCGTATATCAAAGTGAAGTAGTAAATTTAAGGTATTTACATCGATAGACGCCAGTTAATGAATAACCCAACATTTCTAAAGTGAAACGTTGGCGCTGTACTCTTTGCTCCGACGAATGTTTCAATTACGTATCAGACATACGTACACCAAACATTTCTGCATTGGCAAGTTTCCAGCCGACGAATACGAAGACGGTCTGGGGCGGAAACGAAATATTTTGTATAGTCGACATTGAGAGTCAATCACGTGATGCACGTACGAGTTTGAATGAGTATTTTTGGGCGTATTTGCGATATCACAACCATCCAAGGACAGTTTATGTGGCCGTAACTTTGAGTGTTGAATTTTGCAGAAAACTGCAATGCTTAATTCGGCGAGTGCAACACGTGGAATGTGTCTGCATGTGGAAATGTATGTTTTATCGTTGTTCTCATTAGACAGCCCACATTAATTTATCCGTATCTCAGCAGAGATGTTGAACCGATGTAGGTACAAATACAAAACGAATATCAAGTGTTTTTGTGTTACGATATTCTCTGTGCGTTTATTTGAATTATTCAATATTAATATTTCATATGATTTGGTATGACTTCAAAGGAGTCACTTTAGACCGTAGGTTTCTTTGAATCAAATTCGAATTACTCACTTATTTGCCTTAATTCCCAATTTTTTAAAGTCTTTAAACGAATGTGTCCCTAAACGTGTGCCGTGAGGCACTGTTGCGGGTCCCATGAAGGGACAGAGCGGGAAACCTCTTTCGAGATCACTCTCTTACTGGTAAAGTACACCTGCATTCACGAGCTGTTTGATTGTCTTACCTGCTTTCGAACCAGGCTTCGGCTGTATAGTAGTCAAACACATTACTTACCACACACGGATATCCAGCAAAATTCGAATTACATTTTTTAAAACGTGGGTTAATATGTCAGTCTGAAATTTTACATGGGTTAATATTTTCTCAAAACTACTTATGGGACTGCATATTTCGCCCACTTTAGAAATCGTGTAATAATATCAATACGACCCGCGCGATCTTGCCCTAATACTGTTTTTAATAATGCTATAACGGGAGAAACATTTGGACAAGAACATGGATGTCTGGTCACGCCCCTTCTGGTAGCTCCCATACAAATCTACCATTCCGCCTACTTTAGAAAACGTGTAATACATTATTTTTCCGTAAAATTCGGTATTTTGAGGTTGCTAATATGGTGGTAGCCACGCTCACTTTAGACTTTCCCATACTTTGGAATATGAGACTTGTATGATTTACAAAGGGTGAGGTTATATGTACAGTATCGGACAAAACATTTGCAACTATCATATACATTTCTTTATTATGTCAACAGAAAACATGTAGGGTTAAAATATTCCAATTTTTTACTATATTTATGTTTTATAGACTTCAATTAACATTTCAGATTAAACTTATCATTTCATTAATATTTTTAATTTTATGAAACTAAATACCAGCTAAGTTCTAACTTGAATAAGACAAAACAATTGCAACTCGATAACATCTTGTGTTCAAAGGCTTAATTTCTAATATTTCGTTGCGAATCCTTTATTTTCAATAACAGCCTTGCATCGTCGGGGCATGGATTCTATTAAATGATCAATTGTATCCTGTGTTATATTATTCCATGCACTCTGCAGGCGCATGAAAAAATCGTCACTATTTTTTACATTATTACGATCAATATTCTTATTCACAATTGACCAAAGGTTTTCGATCGGATTAAGATCCGGCGATTGAGGTTGCCACTTCATAACATTAATATTGTTATGCTCAAACCACGTTTTGACCACCTTTGATGTGTGCTTTGGATCATTATCCTGTTGAAACGTCCAACGTATCGGCATTTCCCATTCGGCATATGGCAACATAACATCTTTGAGGATATTTTTGTACACCCATTTATCCATTATACCGTTGATTCGATGCAGTGGACCTAGTCCATTAGCCGAAAAACACCCCCAGACCATGACGTGGCCCCCTCCATGCTTTACAGTCTTAACGCAAAACTCTTTCTGAAGCCGTTTTCCTCTTGGTCTTCTTACGTGTATTATGCCGTCACTCCCAACAAGATTAAATTTGGATTCATCACTGAAAATCACGTTTCGCCACTGCTCAACTGTCCAGTTAATGTGTTCTTTTGCAAACTGCATTCGCATTTCCAAATTCGTAGTAAAACCAGAATTTGGCGAATGAGTTGCAAATGTTTTGTCCGATACTGTAAGTCGGTTTACCCGACTGAAACTTTGTCACTGTGTTTTTTTTTTGTTATGGTGGCTTCATTTAATAAATAAGCAACTCGTAGGTTGCACGCGATTTGGATCCGATTCCATTGGGAAATATTTTATAAATAATTTTTATTAAATTATGAGAGATTTTGATTATCTATGTTTCAAAAATATAAAATTATATACAAATTTTTTTACTTCGGCGAATATTTTTTTTTAATGAAAAAAAATTTTGGGTGACTGAAAAATAGAAAGTGCAAAAGGCGGGCATATACATTTTCAAGTCGAGAGGCGCGAATTAGGTTTTTATTTTAGATACATGATTACATCGGAGACTTTTCTTAGAATTTTGTGTAGTTTACGTTTTTGCTATAGATTTAACAATAAAAGAAATCAACCCGCCCTGGTGTACATAGAAGTCGTTTACCCGACTGAAATTTCTCACTTGTTAATTCGTAATTTGAAATTTCCTGGAGTTCCTTTCGTTTTTATTTTTTTTAGTGCAGAATTTGTCGAGGGAAGTACGTTTTCCCAGTTTCTGTCACACCTTAATCCAAACTTCCAAAAATTTCTTCGTAGCGGATGTTAACGCTTCAAGTGCTATGTTTATGAGCTAAAAACTTCAGTCATTTGTGAATCAAGAACTTTGTGCATACATGTATAGATTACAAGATATTCCAATTTGTCTGTGATTTCGTATGTGGGACATTTTTTTTATTTAAATATTTCGACTTTCCATTGATTTCTCACTATTTTGGGCTTTGTTATGGTTTATAGATTTCTGTTATCTCTTGCAAAATATAAATAGTTTTTGCAAACAAAAAAAAAAACATACCACGATGATGAGGTTAAAGACGAAGATAACCCGGCAACACAAATCCACATGTTTAAAAATTTGCAATTAAATTTTTGTTTGTGATCACCGAGTGTGACACCAGACAAGTGTGGCTAAATGAGAAAACCGTGGAGAACTAAGCAATTGTAATTCGAAGCCGATCTTCAGGGATAACAAGGTGTGTATGTATATAGGGTTGCCAAGCGAACTTGATTGTCAAGATTACCTTGGATTGTAATGACGAAAAAACGTTGCATTACATAATGTGTCGATACCAAAGTGCACTCCATTCTAAATAAATTAGTTCAAATAATGAAATGATGGGCGTCATGACTAATGTTTTATAGTCAAGATAGAAGTTTTCTTAAGACGTTTTGCCGTCAACTCAACCCACATCTGTTAATCCTAAATGATTTCACATGGGTGTAGAATTTTTCGAATTCTTTCAATGATGAATCCATGGAAGTTACACATTTTGCCATTTACTCAATTACATACATACATACATACATGTATATAGATATGATATACATATGTAGTTTTTTAATGCAGCTGTATATTTACATCTCGTATGTAAATATGTACGTCAAGCAGCCGGTATTTACGTGGATAGTCCATTAGAAATGAGATTAATAAAATATTTAAACGGTTTTCAGAGTGTGATCATCTTATCAAATTGGTGCAAACCTATTTAATTAGCAAACAAAAAATTATAACGCGGCGATGCCAGCGAATAAACGAAGAAAACAAAATATGTTAAGCCGTACATATAAATGTGTATGTGTGTGTGCATATACGGGGACGGGGACGGTGCAAAAGTACTATATGCCGGCCAAGCAAAAATATGCAGCGTCCCTTATCAATGTTTTATATTTTCTTATCATAGAAAGACATGACTGATATAAAACAAAATACTACTAGAGCATCGTAACGATTAAGATTAATTGGAAATTTTAAATAATAAATTCAGAAAACAGTTTTTCCTGATTTTTGAAACATGCCCGGGACATACCTCTGTTGTCTCTTGACGCAACATTTCAAGTAACGGAGAGAAGTATCGCGACTTATTGAGAAACGATTACAAATTGTTAAAATAACAGAGAAGCCGTGCAAATACAGCCCTTGTATAAATCATAATATCGGTTGACCCACTAGTATTAACCACTATTGCGGTGATGACATGCCAGAAAGCACGAGTGCTTACACCCCCACACACGAAGAAACTTAAAAAATAGTGTTTTTTTCAGACGCGTGGTTTTCAAGAAGATTTAAGTCGCATATAACTTAATGTTATGACCAAGAATTGATCGTTATTATAAAGATAAGGGTTTGCTATTATGTTTTATAAATGATTTCTAACAAGTCGCCGCCACGGAGGTCTCGTATAAATTTCCCCAATGCCAAGAGTCCCAATTTTCGACCACTTTTTGCAGCCGTATGTCGGCAATAACGTGCCGAATATTCTCTTCCAAGGCGTCAATCCGGTTGGGCTTGTCTGCTTGGACAAGCGACTTCACATAACCCCACAAAAAAAGTAGTCCAGCGGTGTTACATCGTACGATCTTGGAGGACATGTCGCATCATAAGTTTCCTTCAATAAATTGATTGTTTCGTTGGCTGTATGGCATGTGGCGGCATCTTGTGGGCACCGAAGGTCGTACACATCAACATCCTCCAATTCGGGGACGGAAATGTTACTAATCATGGCTCTATAGCGAGAATGCGCATTATTCACTACAATAAACGTGGTGCTAAACCGATCCATGGTTGCTCAAATTACCGACACTACTGGGTGATTATGCCGACCGAATATTGGAACCATTATTTTGGTAATAATAATAATAATATTCATTATGAAATGGCAAACCAAGCTGAGAATAAATCAAGTGACAGCTGTCAGAAAGACCATCAGTGTTGGCACACATCTAAAGAAAACACCCGGTACGCATACACTGCCACATATATTTTTTCAAAAAAAAAGAAAACTGTGAATTTCTAAAAAAAAAAATATTTTTTGGTTTAAACAATTTGTTTTCTAAAGACTATAAACAATAAGGAAATTAGTATGGGCTTCAACGGCTACAGAAGACTGTTGGTAATATTTAGAATTATGTTGTTTATCTGATTAATAATACCTGGACCTATATGTTCTTCACGCATAGATATGTATGTATGTCTCCTAAAGGTAGTCCAATACTTTGATTAATTTTGCTGTAGGAGAAGAAATGTTCCGAAAAATTCAAATATTTTAAAAATCTGTTTGTTCAGTAGAAAATATGTTTAGTACCATTTTGAGCATCAACAAATTGCAAGAAACAGATAAATCTGCATATATGACAACGCTGATTGCAACAGACGGAGAACAACCAGTAGTCGAATCGTTCAAAATATCGGTTCATACCCAGCCAGCAATTGGAAGATTGTTTTGTAAAATATCATGCATCTAAGTCTTCTTCGCGATTACATGAGATTAAACACATGAGCAGGAGAAAAAAAGACCCGAAAAATTCTCATTTGTGTGCTTTAAGAGAGTAGTTTTATTGAAAATCAAGTGGCTCATTAATGATATTGTTTTGATGGATTTAGCGGGTTTTTTTTAATAATTCTATTTTCAAAGAAACCATCGTTACCCGACAGAAATCGGACTGCAAATAGTTTACTTAACTAATCGGGGTCCTGATTTGTCTCCTTTTATATAATGTTGTATTTTTCAATAATTTTTTAAAAAATGTTTGAATTTTAATTATTGGTCGCAAACATTCATTATTGATTTAGTATAATGCGGCTTTTTATAAAAAGCAGCACGTTTTTATTTAAACAAACAGAAAATATTATAAAAAATTAAAAATTCAAATTAAAAACAATCCATCGATAACGCTTCATTTGGTATTCAGTCTTCTAGTTTGCAGATAAATTAGCCTCACAAGTTTTACGTTTAATTTATTATTATTAATCTTATTTACGAAAAAAATAATCCCGATTCAGTCTATTGCCTACAATCAAACTCTTTCCAGTTTGGTTTAAGTCAAGTAAAAATGGTTAGTTTGGAAAATTATAAAGAAAAAAAAAAACCGCCAAAAACATCACAATAATATCATTACTGAGAACTTGAAAATTAGCACTGGCACTTAAATTTGTTTCTGCTGGTACGCTTGTTTGAAGTCACATAAAATTCTATTTGGAAATGAAATTTGTAGCCGTTTGTTTGTTTATTTCAAACGGAATAACTCTTTAAAGCATTTTTGCAATAAAATGTTACTTATGAAGAGAAAATCTATTGATTTTTCTTTAAAAGTGCTGATTCTTTTCTAGATGCACTGTTCTGGGCATTTCAAATACGGCAACCCTACACACATTACTTCGCTGAACGTTGGATCGGAAGGGCCAAAATGTATAAGCTTGTGCAATTGCATTGTAGACCCTTTAAAGAGTTTTTGATTTATTTTCGTACCGAAAATGATAAAGTCAGATCTGCCCCGAAGTCACATGTGTCCCACTTTACTTAAACGTATTTTAAAGCACCGCAATCGCCCGTCTGGAGATCTCTAAAGAGAAAAAGTGTGACGACGACCAAGTTTTCATACGACATTCAATTAGTTTTGGGCCGCAAGATGTTCCAGTCATGTGAAGCACATCATCGATGATTCCGAGTGTGGATTTGACGTTTGCATCTCCTTAGTAACCATAAGAGGTGGATGGTAGCAAATCTTTTCCCAATTAACCTCACAGAAATCTATGACCGAGTATGACACAAAATCTGTAGACAGCTGGCCCTGTACATGCGTCTGTAATCAATGAAAGCTGCTTCGAACGCTCTAAAAAGTGTTGTCTAAATAAATCGCAGACAGAGGATGTGGCTGAGAAAAACAATTAGATTAGAAAATAATTCAATTGTAAACAATTTATGGAATATTTAATATGTGTGGTACTGTTTGATCTCTGATCAGATTTGACGCTTCATCTGCGATTAAATGGAGCGCGTATTTGGTGCATACACACGCACACGCACACCGACATGTAAATGTAGCGTATGATGAAGTTTGCATTCTGTCATTGCATGCACACGTCGCGTCGCTGGTTCTGACTGCCACCACTTGTTTGTCTTGTCCAAGTCATTCTCATTTCAACATTTTGCTGTTCTGTGCTCGTCTGTCTGCATGCGCTTCTGACGAGTGACCCGCATTTAGACAGAATGCGATTTGTCGGCTTTTTACAAGACGGGCGAGTGATGATACCAACAAATGCGGTTAATAAATTCACAGACAAACACTCGCAGAGACGTGGTCTTTTGTTAAGCCCAGTAAAGACGCACAAATGCGGCGCTGTCATGCGTTTGGCTTCATGCCTCCGATTTAATCTCGCCTTCGATATTGTCTTCGTTGGGCAATCAATCGCGTCCAATCGCGTTTTGACTCATAAGCGGTTGAAATCACCCAAAGAAAGTACACTCAAAAAAAAATGTACTAAATTCAAGGAAAAATGTACTACAATTGAGTAAAATTGGTCTTCATATGGCACCAAGTATCTCCGTACTCAATTTAAGACCGAAATTTTCCGTGAAATAGGTATGAGACATTGCGTTAAAAGAAGTACAAAAGTGGTTATTTCTAGTACAATATTGTATGGTAGTGTACTCAAATTTAGAAAAGTTTGTATCAAATGGAGTAAATTGGGAAATAATTTTAGTACGTTACGGTGTCATTTGGAATAAAATTTTAATTTAAAAAAATATAAAATGAGGAAAATCTGGCATGTATTTGGGACCTTGTTACACTTAAAACGATACAAGTGCTGGACTGTTCCAAGTACAACATAACTTCAGTTTAGTCCAGCCGATATCAAATTAAGTTTGAAATGTACTAAAAACAACTAAAAATTCTCTTGTAAATAGACCTAATATTGCGAATATCAGCCCGTCGTTCTTGTCGTTTACTACTAATTTACTAAGAATGTATACATATGCACTGAGAGTATGTCCCTTTTAACACAATTTAAGTACAAAAGTGTTCTACAAACAAGTACAAGTGCTTCAAAAGTAAGACAGTCGTACTGTATTTGAGTTCGGAATCCATTTTTTTCTTCTCCTGAAAATAATAAGTAATGTTTTTTTTTTAAAAATAAGACAAATTTACCAGTTGATAAACAATTATTTATTTTATTAACATAGGTACATTAATTTACAATATTACACCATTATGTAATGATGTGCAATTATAAAATAATTATTGTGGAGCAAAATATAATAATAGCATATGTATAAGAACAATAAAAAATTGATAACTGCTGCATGCAATAATAAACATTTATTGTATTGGTTCTCCAGTTGGAAAGAGTACTGTAATGTTATTTCATCGTGTCAGGACACGAAATCCCTTTTTTGTTTTACCCAAAATTGTAAATGGTTACCTAAATTAGAGAAACAAAAAAGCAAAATGGTTTTAATGTTAAATTACACATATGTAACACAATTGTAGCTTATGACCAGTTTTCGTCTTAATTTTTGTATCTCCTTCGAATTTAAAAAAACCTTTCATAATTTCATATAAATGTTAGCAAATACTATTTATTTTAAAATACAGCGAAGTATTATTATTTAAAATTAAAAGGTACAGATTTTTTTTATTAAGAAATTTCGAGAAAGTTCTCCCCAATGTTTATAAATCGGCCATTCTTCAAGAATTTCTCGCAAAGAATGATTTTGTTGTAGGTAGTGTATTGTAATATTGAAAGTAATTGACCAATTTTGCATAACCTGATCATTCGGCTCGATGTTAAGTTAAAGCGTTTTTAATTACATTAAAATAACTATGAAATGAAATATTCGTTAGTTGATAGATCGTGATTACGCTGAAAAATTCACCAACAATTAAGTTAATAAAAAGATGTACTTCAGGTTTCCCTACGGATTAATAAACTGGGACGAATCCTTTCCTTTTACTGATAATTAATGCTATCGTATATTTATCATTTACATGTGTAACTTTTGGAACGTTGAATTCTTAAAATAGGCGAGCAGGTAAGGCGGCGAATGTAGCTATGTACCGCGCGCCTAATGTGTTGTATTATACTTTTTTCAATTATTGTAGATAAAAAAACACATTTCCTTGCTACGTTTATACCTCAAATTCAACGACCGAATATAAATTACCGAACCTTATAGCAAATTATACAATAAAGAGGATAAACAGATTTATTATTCAAAAGCTCAAACTTTAAATTATTCAATTGAAGGTGAATTTTAGTATTTAATTTAGTATTTAACTCGACTTTATGTATGTTGAAATTAATACAAAATCTATACCTCAAGTTTTGAATTAAATACTAAATAAGTGTAAAATGTATAAATACTAAACATTAAGAGTATTTTATTGACTTGACAGTTTCTGCCAAAATCGCTTTATTCCTTGCAAGTAAAAGAAAAAAAGCCAAAGACAATAAAATATCGACCCCTTTGCGCGGAATTATCGTATGTGCCAAAATCCAAATTTTACAGGAGAGCCATTTTTCTACTTTTCTCTGCTTTCGCTTGCAATATCAAAATGAAAATTATTTACTCAATTTTTGAAGCAACGAAGTGGAATTCGCTTACAATATTTTGTCAGGTGACGTGTCTTTGAATGTAGAACAAAATTGCATCAAAAACTCAATTTCGAAAAAATTGGCATATACGATAATTCCGCGCAAAGGGGTCGATATATCCAATTTTTGTTTCTATTGTCTTTGAAATTATTTCGTTACAGAGGTTCAATTTAACTGCGTTACAAAATGGGCTTCAGACTTTATTCAATTCTGGTTTTCAGACATATGTTAGATTTTTCAATTTTGCCAATTTTTAACGAACGAACAAATTTGTTTTATGGATACAGGCAGTTAATCCTGTTAAAACTGACAAAATATATGTAACACGTTTGCCCATAAAAGGGAGGGTATATACATACTTTTTATACCGACAAATTGTTCAAATAACACACTGTATATTACTTACCAATCAGAAACACCTTTATTATAAAAAATCATCTTTCCAAAGTTATGCACCACCTTTCCAAAAAAATCCGCTGCCGTCAACACCAGCTGTAACAAAATCTGCCGCCTTCGCCAACAAACGTTTTTACAGTTTCCGTCTGTAAAAAATGAATGAATAATTTTTGAAAAACTGAAAATCATATAAGAAAAAAAAACGTTAAACTTACCAGATACAATGTAACTTTCAAAAATTTGATGATTTTCTCTAACCCATACACTCGAAACAACAATATAATTTGTCGCGTATCACAATTTTTTTTCACAATATATGTATACGATTTTATTTTTGAAACTTCAAAATGTTTTGAAGGAATATAGAAAATTTTCTTTCAATTTTGATTGATTAATTTTAAACAACAAATTGAAATATGAATATTATATGTACACTATTTGACAATATTTTCTATCGTACAAAATTCTATACTGTAATACTAGAAAAACAACGTAAGAAGACCGAGAAATCATTTTATCATTCTCAGGCCATTTTGACGACGACATCCTAGTTCAGAAGGATATGGCCTCGATGAATTATTTGAATTTATGTCTTAGTTTCATTATTGTATTATGGATATCAAACAACAAATTTCAAATGTATTATCCTTAAGAAGGAATTTAAAAAAAATAGTTTGTTGCCATTACTGTACCGAAGCATATGAGAAAGTTATAGAAACAGTCCACCAAAAAGCAATTATTTCCAATTTTTTCAACTTTGTTTTTCTGTTTAATTAAACATAAGACTAGATATAAATTTTATAAATAGATTGTTTTATTACAACAATTTTAGGTGTGTCTGTTTATAAATTTAACGTGCGTTAATTTAGAATACTCTGTTTTCTAAGAACGCGTACGAATGTAGCGTTCGTCAAGCTAGATTAGCCCATACGTCAAAACTTCCATATTCTACGCCAGGATTATGTCATAAACATTATTATCTTATAATAATACAAAGTAGATTATTTGTCTTTTCTGATCTACTTAATAAAATCAAAAATAAGTATATATTGTACAGAATGGCAAAGCTTGCCGGTTGCATGTGTTGAACAGTGTTTAAAATAAGTATGCCCATTCTCAATTTGTTAACATATAATCACATTTTTTGTATATTTCTTATTTTCAAATTTCTTTTTTTCTAAGCAAATTTCCTCATGTTGAGAACAACACATACTAAATTTTATTTTATTTATTATTTGAAACGTGACTACATTCGAACATTTTTCAGAAAACATTTCAATACCACTTTGTCCTCAATTCAAGAACATATTTGGAAACAAATATTACAATTTGGAGTAAAATTTAGTAATAAGATGACACAATTTTTTACCTCCTCCTCACTTTTTTTTTAATACTTTACAAACTTAAATGGAGTATTTTCGACCATTAATTTAGTAAGGTATTCAAAATTTTAAAGAAAATTTGACTCATATTGTAAACAAATATTTGACGAAAATTGTGTTCTTATTTTGAGTACGTACACATTTTGAACGTACTTAAATCAACAACATTTTACTTCAAATGAATATTATATACTCCATGTAAGTATAAATGTACTGAAATGAACTACATTTTGCGGTCTCAAATTAAGTATGATATGAAATCAAATATAGTACGAGGTTTTTTTTGAGTGTAGTGTAGCCAAGGTAGAATTTCCAAAGTGGTGCATGGGTGGGAACTGCAAATGTCTTTCAACTTTTATACACCCTCTGACCATTGTGGAACACCAATTGAGGTGTACCAACAAATTCAGTATTTGATCGTAGATTGAAACTGCAGGCGATTATAGAAACCATAAGTTTCGATTCTGTATTGAAGATCACAAAATAGACGATTATTTTTATTTGAAAGGTGATTGTAATCATTTACAATTAAATGGTGGTTGAAATTGCATTAATTCATCAGTAAAACATTATCTACAAGATTGAAATCAAAAGCAGATTATATCGAACTCGGAAGCTCTTGCCAATGTTGTTAAGGATTTGAAAACAGAGTTACCAAATTCAACAAACAGAGTCGACATTGTTTTCACGTAGCCCTGAACAGGATTTCCATCTGAAAATGTGTGTAAAAGGAGTATATTTGCGTCATTTTTGAATGACTTGATTTTTCAATAAAATACCTGTATCCAAAATCCTTCAACACACTACATTTCATAACGGATATAGCGACATAGCAGGTCACTCAATTAAAAACCAAATTTGTAGGATATTTTTATACACTCCATCATAGGATGGAGTATATACTAAGTTTGTCATTCCGTTTGCAACACCTCGAAAGAGTGATCTGCGACCCTATAAAGTGTATATATTATCGGTCAGTGTAACATTCTAAGACATTCTAGCGATGTCCGTCTGTCCGTCCGTCTGTTGTCTGTTGAAATCACGATAGAGTGCGAACGACCAACGCTAAGAAGCTGAAATTTTGTAGGAAGATGTTTTTTGCCCATAAGCAGGTTCGAGAATGGGCAATATCGGACCAAAGGGGAAAAAGTTCCCCTTTACGGGACTAAATATATCCTGGACATAACCAAATTTTTCAAATATTTTTTTTCACTACATCTGATTTTTTTTGGTAAAATTGTTCTAAGTTTATATAATTTATAGATGGGGAAAAAAATCCCAAAAATGGGCGTGCTCATGGGTTCCGTGGACCCTTGGGGCCCAAAAAAGGGCCCATGATAAACATGCGCATATGGGTATCGAAGTGCAACGAAACTTACTCACGAACCCAAATATGCATTTATTTTCATGATTTGGATAAATTTTTTGATCCGGTTTCTGGGACTATCGGGTCACCAGCGGCCCAAAAACTCAGTTAGTTTTCTTATTTATTGACTTTTTAAGGATCCATGATGGAGGGTATATAAGATTCGGCCCGGCCGAACTTATTATTTGTCCACTTGTTAATATACGAAATGTCACATAAACAATACGTTCGTAGAATATTTGTATTTTCAGTGATGCATTCGTTCAGTCAAATGCGACTTATTTTCCTATCAGTCCCCTATTTAGACTGCAGACAACTTCCGTCTCAAGCTCGTTGTTCAACCACAACAGTTTACTTTTAAGACTACAGGGTAAAATGAAAAATATTAACACATAAGAAAACACAGCACTAAAAACGATGTTGTTCAAATCAATTTTATTGATGAAGTTTACCACTAAATTATGTTTAATCTTTTGCTCTGAAAGACAGTTTCGAAGTTATAAACAAATTTAAGGCAAAAAGATCATAAACACGAATAGTTTATCTTAAAGCCACTTACCTAACAATTGAAATGAAACATTGATAATTAACATCAACGGAGGATTTTCGCTCTTGAAATTTGAAAGGTACCACAAGTGGCCATCCTAAATGTATATACAGTAAAATCCCGATAATTCGTAATGTCAAGGGACCGACCGTTTTCTACGAATTAGCGGGGTTTCGAATAAAGTACTTAAAGCGACCGTTTTTGTGACATTTTAATGGCATTCGGACAAACCGCACACATTTTTACGGAGTAAAATCACCACTTAATTCACTGAGCTGCAGAAAAATGTGAATATGCCCGATCAATGCCAGTTTACAGCAACGTAAGAACAATGAGAGTTAAAGAAAGACACATAAACAACAACAAATGCTTCGCCACTTGAGAGCATAGAATCACTTGTCAGTGGTTTACCGTTTTTCCTCCAAAGGACGCGTCGCCTCCGCTACATAGAAAAGCACGAAAGAAGTGAAAGAGAGAATAGCAAAACAGTTGAAGTTTGCGAATTATCGACGTTTTCAACGAAAACTTACGAATTATAAGAGGTTTTTAGGCATTTCGCTGGAAAAATTTTACGATTTATAGAGGGGACCGAAATGTATGGGATTTTTACGAATTATCGCGATTTTTTCAAGGGAACGGGATTTTGTTACGAATAAGCGGGGTTTACGAATTAGCGGGGTACGAATTATCGGGATTATACTGTACATACTCGTATGTACGCTGAAAAAAATGGGCATTTTAACAAATTTCAGAAAACAAATTCGCATCAAACATATATATATATATTTTTTTCCATACCACAAACAATAACTTGTTTGTAGGTGATTTATTGTTTTTCAATTTGCTAATCTCTACATATCAATTTATCTTATTCTCTTGGTTATTGTTTTTATTTTAAAGAGCGTAGAGGCAAAAACAAAATTACGAAAACGGTTGCAAATACACACTTGTTGAATTTAATAAATTCGTTGTCTGGTTTTCCCAAGCACTTATACACGAACAGGTAATATTAATAGCGAATTAAAGGAAATAAGCTTTACTTGCTACAAAGACCAATCACGTTTTACTTTTGTGTCAACATTAAAAAAAAACATATTTTTCTGGGTGTGTATACACAAATTAGTTTGTAGGTTCGTTTAATTGTCGGGTGGAAAGTTTTCACAGAATGTAGCTGTAGGTGGTACAAATATGGTACTTGCACTTTTTATATATCAAGTGATTGTGTCACCGCTCTCACACGCTCTATTAGTGGTGCGAAGTTGAGGTATGGCATGGTAAATCTACAACGTATATCCAGATAAAAATCCCGACTTTTGGAATTTACTCTCTAAGAAAGCGATTAATAACCAGTTCTTTTATCGATTTTCCAGACTTTTCGAATTCTGCATCTGACAACCCTACACTGAAAGAAAAAGCTTAGTAGCATGAACGAATTTGTACGTTGTATAAACGAAATCTGTCGTTAAAAGTCAACCAACGTTGGATTTCGTTGAAGTAAAAAGTTTCCTTCATACAACGTAAATTGAAAAATTGATCAAATCGTTGATACAACAATTTTGTTTCCTTGTTACAACAATCATGTTTCGTTGATTTCTGTTACAAATTATTGGTGTAATATGCGCATAGTTCTCGCAAGTGACTGAGAACTACTGTTTAGTAGCGCGTATCCCCAAATGGGTTGTTGCGTTGTAGCATCAACGTATGGATGTAGTTGCTAAACTTTAAAAAAAATCATAAACAAAGTATTATTTATTTATTTTTATTTTATTTAATTACAATACAAAGTAAATTTATATTCTAATTTTGGGTCCAAGGATAAACCGAGTGACAAAGACTATTTGGCTTGATTTTTTGCAGCGACAGACCAAAGCCTCTGGTGGGAATCGAACCCACAACCTCCACGCTGATAGGCAAGCACGCTACAGTGATGCCAACATTTCTAAAAAAATCCCACTAAACTCCTGAAAAAAACCACTAGATTTGAAGAAAAAACCACTAAACTTTTGAAACTTCCCACTAAATTTTATATGACTGAGAAAAAGATATTATTAATTTAATTTTTGATTTTTTTTTATATTCTTAATGAAACATTTAATGTTGTTTAATATTATCAATCAATCTTTATTTCAAATATAACTTTTGTACATTACATGTATTTCTTTTTACAGTGTAATTGATTAATATTATATAATATAATAATGCTCTTATTTATTTCCTTTACAATGCATATTAATAATCAAACAAATTACATTCGTCTAATGTTTCACAATCTTTTTCATTTTCTGCGTTATTTTTTAAAATCGTACATTTTATAATTGAACGCTGTCAACATTTTTGAAGATGGTTCAAAATTAATGCAATTACCATTTCTCTTCAAAGTGTGTCGAACCATCATTAAGGCATTAAGCATTTCTAATGAAAGCTTATTTCTAAGTTTATTTTTTATTGTTCCATAAAGCGAAAAGGCACGTTCAACTTCCGTTTGTTGCGGAAGAAGCAAGATTGGAAGGCTTGCGTTTCTACACCCCTTGTCCACAAATGCAATTTTCATGGGTAAAAAATGGCATCGTGTAAAGACGATATTAGTTAAAATAAAAAGCAACTGTTGAAAAAACTAATACTAAAAACTTTATTTTGACTTCCAGAAAAAAACCACTAGAAAATCCACTAAAAAAAAATTCTTCCACTAAAAAAAACACTAAATTATTTTTACCACTAAAAATCCCACTGCGAAGAATTTTTCCCACTAAATCTAGTGGGAAAACCACTAAGTTGGGAACACTGGCACGCTACCAACTCGCCTACCGGGGCGCTTATAAACAAAGTATTTCGGTTGATATCACCGTACGTGTTTCTTTAACTTTAAATGTTGTATAAAACAACAAGATATAAACAAATGTATACAAATT
This sequence comes from Hydrotaea cyrtoneurina, assembly GCA_958296145.1. Lineage (NCBI taxonomy): Eukaryota > Metazoa > Arthropoda > Insecta > Diptera > Muscidae > Hydrotaea > Hydrotaea cyrtoneurina. The sequence goes on from OY282512.1 coordinate 43,430,715, forward strand.
TTATTCGAGAAAAAATGTAAAGCATTTAAATATGTAAAATGATATTCTTTTTTCTTAATTGCTCTATTTTCAAAAAAAAAAAAAATTGCATTGCATTAACGTACGCTGAGTTGTTGCATATTGTAGCAGCTACAACAATAGTCTGATCGTGTTTTAAAACAATCGTTTTAAAAGTCACTATTGGGGCAAATTTGATCAAAATTTAACTGGAAGTTACTGCGGTTATATGGATGATGATAAGTGGACAAATGGACGTGACACCACTGATATGGGCTGATATTTTAAAACTATCATATTTCTGGTGCCACTAGGGCCAATTCACTTGTATTTTAGTTGGATGCTAGTGTTGATATGTGGTTGATTCCTGGATATATTTGTGATAATGAGAGCAGGGTTTGACATTATTGAAATGTCGAAAAACAGTAAATTGAGAAAAAAAATCAGTAATTATTTTTGTTTTATTTTGTACAAAAATTGTCTGTAACATTTTATTGAATACCACGAGGTCAATAAAAGTTATTGCAGTGGTAAAAAATTGCTTTTAAAAATACACAAACAACGACTAAGAAGTTCATTTCTAAATGTAATTTCAGAAAATTATATGTTCTTTAACATTGCCTGTAATATTATGAAAATGTCCTGAAAACCAATTGGGCTAGTTACCTTTTTTTCCCATCATCATTCATCATTTTGTCGGCTTTAAGTAAAACTGTGAGAGAACGAAAAGGATGCTGAAATGGTGCAATGATCCGAGTTACCAAGAGGTCCAAGAATGTCAACCTCGTACTGAGGCTAAGAAAAGGTCAAGAATAATTCGGTGTTGTCCTTTAACACGGCAAATAGCTCAGCTTATTGACACTCCGGCTAAGAGCAAGATGAGAGATTTCTTGGCTAGGAAACATCCATGAGTGGATAGATAGCCAGATGAACGTAATCTCTCTAATGCTACTGAGAATAGAATCAACTCATCTATGCTGAATGAAATATTGAATATATATTGTATTACACACACGTTATTTATTAATTGTAATTATATAATCGCTAAGATCCGTAGCGGATGGGCAAATAAAAAAGAAGAAAAAGGACAACTTCTCAGGTTCTTCAAAATAGGCATTAGTTTTCCATTTAACTTCATCATCTATGGATTATTCCACAAATGGATTATTCCGAGTTTGGGAACAGAAAATCAAGATAATATGGTGGATTAACCTTTCTAATATTTCCAACCGGTGCAAAAACGTGTTCGGTATCCATCTTTCTAAAAAAAATTTCTTATGATAAAATAATATTTTTTTTTAAATTACAATACAAAGTATAAATTGAACTCTAATTTTGGGTCCAAGGGTTAACTAGGTGACATAGACCATATGGCTAGATTTTTGCAGCGACTGACCGAAGCAAGCACGGTGCGCTTTTATGATATTATTCATACAGAATTTAAACCATACTTCGTGTGCTCAATTCGGGAGTGAACACTTTTTCAGATTACCGACAACGATTTATTTCAATAAATAATTGAGCCAATATTTGCCAATCCCTTCCTGGTTTTTTAATTTAAAAAAAAAATCGTTCGAAATTTTATTTTGATCGGGATCGAGTAGTATGTAAAATTTTCATTTTCTTCCATTTCAAATACAAAGTTCAATCCTTAATAGTTCCTTCAATATTGAATATTATCATCGTTGTTGCGAAAAATTCCATTGATGCCCATTATCATACTGCAATTTCAGATTCAATTAACACTGAGTGTTTGTTGGCAGTTGTATTCCATTGAACATGACTCACACAATATTAAGGTTTTCTTTTTTGCCCAGTTCAAGTATAAGAGGTTTCAGACTAATTGCTATTGGCAGGTACTTCATGCCTTCTCGTGTGGAATATTTGACGTTGACAATTATTTGATGTTATAGTCAGTCTTCGTGGCACTTTGGAACGTGTCGACACTGGACAGTAAATGACAGCATTCGCAATGTCCATTCAAATGTAATGTACGTAATAGGGGGGGGGGGGGGGGGGGGACAAACTGTGCGTACGTTGTTAGGGTAGAGTTGGGTATGATTTTGAGGAATCTTTGGCGGGGGGTAAACTGTTCGAACATCGACGGACACCTGAGTCATGTTCTTTCTGATAAATTACATACCTACAGCTGTATACCTGCATATCGGATGTTATAGTCTCCAAAGGACGATGCTCAGCTCGTCTTCTTCTTGATCAACATTGTTCGATTATAATTTGAATATACATGCATGGATAGTAACATTGATGTAGCAAAGCTCCATTTAGATTATTCGAATTAAGCAACATTTCGCCTTTTCGTCTCTTTACAGCACTGGTCGGATCTCTGACAATCGGCACAACATTCCTGCTTTCGCCGGTAGCCGGCTGTTTAACCGATAAAATTGGCCTTCGTCTGACGACACTGATCGGTGGCATTCTGTCGTCGGGTGGTTTATTACTCTCGTCGTTTTTCACCGAAAATACTGGTGCCCTGTACATCACCTATGGCATTATGTTCGGCCTCGGAGCTGCCCTGGCCTACACACCGACTCTGGCCATTTTGGGTCACTACTTCAAGCGGTATTTGGGCAAGGTGAGCGGCTTTGTAACGGCTGGTTCGAGTGTATTCACCGTCATACTGCCGCCGGGCTTAGATTACTTAATTAAGGGACACGGTCTGGAGGTGACACTGCGAATAATGAGTGCCATCTGTACATTTGTGATTGTGTGTTCATTTGTCTACAAGCCGCTGCATCCGCCGCCAGAGCCGCCCAAGAAGAAACCGGGTCGTTCGAAAGCCAGCATGCTGCTGCGCTCCGTTGTCAATGTGGACATTTGGAAACGTAAGAAGTACGTCATTTGGGCGCTGTGCATTCCACTGGCGTTGTTCGGCTACTTTGTGCCGTACGTGCATATGATGAAATTCGTACAGATGTCGTACCCCAATATGGATGAAAATCTGCCAGTGATGTGTATAGGCATCACGTCCGGCTTGGGACGTTTGATATTTGGCGCCATTGCTGATCTTCCCGGTGTGAACCGGATATATTTGCAACAACTGTCACTGCTGTGCATTGGCGTTGTGACAATTCTGTTGCCTCTGACGAGCTCCTACATCCTGCTCATCATATTCAGCTTGGTAATGGGCCTCTTCGATGGTTGCTTCATTTCACTGCTGGGTCCCATTGCCTACGAGATATGTGGGCCATCGGGAGCCACCCAGGCGATTGGTTTCCTGCTCGGGCTGAGTTCATTGCCACTGACCATTGGTCCACCGGTAGCTGGTATAATCTACGATAAACTCGGCTCATATACCATACCCTTGGTGTTGGCGGGTATACCACCCATCATAGGATCGGCAATGCTGTTTTTAATACGATTTGTGAAAGAGGAACAGCAGCAGAAGGAATCAAACGGCACTGTAATGGCAAATGGCACAAACGGCAATGGCGGTCATAGTGACCTAGATGTGGAGAATAATCGCGGTACGTATTTCTTTTTCCCCACCCACCACCACCACCACCACAACATTCTAATACATATTCTCTTACATAGAATCCAAACAAATCCAGCCATTAATGAATGGTCATTCCAAAGTTTCTGTCAATGGCAATGGCTCCGTGGAACATGGGCCGGTCTCCGAGAAACAAGCACCACTCACCGCCAACGGAAAAGCACACTTGGCCGATTCAGGTATTAACTCACAATTTCCTACTGCCTTCAAACGCATCCTTCCTAACGCTTGCGCTTCCGCTAATTCCGATTCTGATTCTAATAGTAATAGTGTTAGTGCTAGTAGTCCTAATGGTAGTAGTAGCGACAATAGTCGACTCAATTGCTATGCTAATCGTAGTCGTTGTAATGATAATGCTTTTACTAACAAATCGATAGACCTGCATACCGCCCTGGTAACGCCAGACTGTAAGTCGTCGACTATAGGTCCTCTACGGGACCCCATTGGTGTTCCATATTGTAGCTCCCTGCCGACTACAAGTAAATTGTGCCTAAGTCAGCAACGTCAGTATAAATATTCTGTTTATTAAACTACTAATACTTTGAGAATTGTTTGTAATTAACTAAAATACATATAAGATATACATATACGAGTACCTAAACATATATACACTGTACACAGATGGTACATTGTACATACATATAGCCATATACACACGAACGATACGTTTAAAATAAATATAAGCAGACGGGTGAAAATGTAGTCATAACATCCATTATTTTCTTTCTTTCATTAATCAATGTTTTACCAATTCGAACTCGGGATTTCAGTTTGTTCGATGACTATGATTTTAACAATTGCACTGCAAGAATAATTTGCATTCGTATATTACGTTGTTAGATTTGGCCCTGACCGAATATCAAAGATACCTCCAGCATGAACTACTTTTAATATGAGTTTGTGATTGTTGGAACGGATGGCATTTTGGGGTCAAAAAGACAACTGCATACGATTTAAGTAGAGTGCTTAGATCGACTCCTGCAATGTTCTACCGACGATCCGTCATCCGTGGTAACTTCTTAGATCCTATGCTCACCATGCGCATCCTGAAATGTAGATTACGGATTACGGAAATGGAAACCAAATTCCCCTAGAAACTGATTTGCGTTAAAGGTTTTAAATCTAAATATATATTAGCACCAGTTTAAAATCGCCCTATTTTTTTTATTAAATGCTAGGATTCTATTGTACTCGATTCTGATAAATGTAGATGTGGACCTTGAGATTCGAAAATGAGACACAATTTCCAATTTTATTATTTAGCTTGTTATCGTTCAGTGGGTCAGTGCATACTTTTAGGAGTATGTGATATTCCCTGAAAATTTCCATACCAACAAAAATTTCCTAGACCACGATATCTTATCTTAATATATATTTACCCTCGACACTGATTCACTGATTCACTGATACACTGATTCCCTGATTCACTGACTCTGTCACGCAGTACGTAGGAATTTTAATAGGCATTCTATAATAATTCTATAAATAATAATAATAAAAAAAATAATATTTTTTTTGTACAGAAATTGTGTTTTCCCCAAATTTTTTTTTTACCAAAATTTTTTTTTTCCAAAATTTTTTTTTCTTACAAATTTTTTTTTCAACAAAATTTTTTTTTTTACAAACATTTTTTTTTACAAAATTTTTTTTTTCCAAATTTTTTTTTTCATCAAAATTTTTTTTTTTTTCAAAATTTTTTTTTCCCCAAATTTTTTTTTTCAAAATTTTTTTTTTCAACAAATTTTTTTTTTTTAACAAAAATTTTTTTTTTTCAACAACATTTTTTTTTTCCCCATTTTTTTTTTTTTTTAACGAAATTTTTTTCCATATTTCAACGGGCGCCATAGGCGCATTACAACTTACTAGTTTTATATAGAAAGTATCAATCTTATAATGCACTTTGTGTGGAAGCTGTAGTGTCTGACGCAAGCACTGACACATATGAACAACAAAACATTGATCTAATTAGCTTGCTTGAATGTTTTCCTTTGGACCGATTAGGATTATTATACTATATTAGGTGGACTTTCTGACAAAAAAAAAAATGTTAGGGGTTTGCACAAGCAAGTTAATTTTTGGGTCTGTAACATAGGCATAACACAACTTAAACCTTCAAAAGAGCAAAATGTGTTTTCAATTTGAAACCGTGAATTTTCTAAAAATCTTGAAATTTCTTCAAATAAATCACAGGAAGCGACAACAAACTTCGACCTTTGATCAAATCAGTGTCACGTGCATTCTTAAAATGCGGATCCAAACGGTGAAGGCATTAAAAGAGAAGTTTTGATATATTTCTATACTAGCGGGCATTAGGAGCTGATCATTTGCACTTCTAAGAAAGAAACTCGCATCTTTCGAGATATTTAACATTTACGTCTCATATCTAGTGGTCCTTAAAATTAAATATTTTTGAAAAATGTTTAAACATGATTTTAAAGTATTTTACGGTTGAAAATGGTTCTTATAAGCTTCGCACCAAAATTCGAATCTCATTCAAGGTTCCGTGTTCGGTTATTTCTAAATATTATACGCTTAATGGTCCACCTTCTCTAGTACAAGAGGGCTTCTTAGGTCGAACTACACGACAGCTGTTACCAGCAGGAACCAATGCACCAAGCTGGACGAACAGAAACATATGCAATCGAATGCTCCGTGAAACAGATTCAGTAATGGCGGGTATACTGTGACGATATCTGCGTTCTCACTGAAGCCAGACGCCCTCTCGAACTCTCAAAGTTGTCTATGAATGGCGGGCATCTCTAAACGAGAGATGGCGACTCATTCTAAGGCATGCTTGATATGAGTATCGAAAGCGAACAACTGTGAAACGAATGAATTAGACAGACATCGACATTCGTTCTGTACATTTCTTTGTGCCAAAGTAAACGGGCACTTACGAACCAATTGAGACTCCTATGTTGCACACTTAGTTGTGAACTTACATCAAAATCTAAATTTTGTAAAAATAATGTCGCGTACACCGGTCTATATATTCAACGTACATATGTATGGGGATGTGTATGTTTGTGCAGATAATCTTCAAATAATAAAATGTGTCTGTATGTATGTGTACGCTTTTGCTTCTGCACTAACTGTTCAACATTTCCAACTGAAAGAGGTAACAAAAAGAATATTGTAAATGTAAATTTGATTAATGTGTTATTTAATTTGCATAAACGTTTGTTGTTATATATTTACTAGAGATGCTTAACTGCTTATGTATGTATATTGTAATATTTGTGTATTGGGTAATTGACAAAGATCGATTTCAATTGGATTTTATTTTTTCAGAATCTCTGACGGATGCATAGCCCACGTACAATGAAAGTGTTTAGTAAATATTCGTTGATTTGTAAGAGTTCTATTGAATGCACTCACTTATTTGATCAGTTGATAGTTCGTTGGTTAGTTGCCTAATTAAACTAAGTTGTTTTATACAAGTACATTTGATATCGGATCATGCCGAATGATTTTATTCCATACTCATACGACGTAGACACACAACGCCATTGCCACTGTTGCTCACTGTCAGGAATGTGGAGGCTGTGCTTCAGATCCACACACTGCCATTGGACGGACATTCCCCCTTTACATAAGTGTATCCTCCGCAGACAGAGCATCAATACATGGGATGATACGCGGCATACTTTTTGTACATAAATACCTGACAGCAGTTCATAGTTTGTAAACGTTCATATAGTGTGTATGTATGTAGATAAATAATTCCTACTTTTAAGAGATGTAAAATAAAAAAAATAGAAGATATTTTTACAACAAAATCCTTTTTTTTTTATTTGGGTCAGATCCACATGGAGCGTCCATAACGCAAGTAAGTATGAAGAGAATCAACGCTCGCACTAAGGACTGTATCGGTGAGGCAAAAGCGGTTTGAATTGTAGTCTTTGGATACAGTTTCTGCATCGAAAGTACCGTAATACAACCGCAGTTCATTTGAGCCTTATTAGATACATTTGGATACAAATGGTCCAATCTGATTTATCATTTTTTTTTACGGATATTTATTATTACCACGATCATCTTTCACTTGGTCCATCCACCGGAGAATCGGTCTTTCCTGTGGTAGTGTTTGGATTCATTCGGCCGACATGGCTCGTAGAGGTCACTTCCTATTTTTACTAAAGACCTACTATCACTCAGTGTCATTCTACAAAGGCGTATAAGTTTTGCTGGAACGCAGAATTGTTTTCAAATGTTTGTTTTCTTATCGGAGTATCGAAGGCGACTTTATAATCGATGGAAAGATGGAATGTATCGATCTGTTTAATGGATCTTTTCCACTATTTGTCGCAGTTCTATTCGGCCTGAAGCCACACTAGTAGGGTTGTATCAGTTTGTCGAGATCTGGCATTAATCTTTCACACAGTAACTCAAGTATTTTCAATCAATTTTAATTAATGAGTTGTCATTTCCCTCAAAACTAAATTAACTTTAATCGTGCACAATAAAGTGGGTACAACTTACACATAAAGTTTATACAATTTGTAATATGATTTGCATTAACCATTCACATATAATCGTTATTATAATTGTTAATTACAATAATAATTCAGATCTCACTGTCCAAGTCTGTAAGTCACCACAACTTAAACTGATTTCTACTTAATCTTTATTCATAATACTCGTTTTCTTAACCATACGTAGGTGAAGGTTACAACTCGTTTGGCTCGAGTAAAATAAGTACCACATCACAAGGTACGCAAAGACCAAAGAGACAGTTGGACCAAATCCAGCAACTTATAAAATTCTTATTAATTCTTACGGCTTAATCGATGTTAGGCGTGTTTTTTTGTACAATATGGGGGTTATTATTCTATTTGCCATGAATTGGAGAATTATTTCGCGATAGTTGGCGTAAATGGGTTTTTATCCAGGATTGATGATGTTCCAATCATCTCGCATGCTCTCATATTTCCAGATGATACAGATTAATTGATGCATGTACTTTATCAGCCGTTCTGCTCCGGTCTTAAACAGATATGCCGGTATTCTGTCTGCACCTGCGGACTTGGATTCTCAGCCGCTAACAAGCTGGAGAAATTTCCCTTCAACACATCAGCACACTTAATGTGTCCTTCATCAGATTGCCGTTTTAATCTCTACACGAAGTTGTTCCAGTAGACGAGTCTTTATATTCATGTTTTCTCGTCAGTAGAATTGGCTGGCATCATATTTATTACCACAGAACTCTTGGAGTCGTGAGTATCGCCATGTATGCCACGTTCTTTGCTTCAAATGTCGTCTCGCAGTCCATACATAAGAAGCTAAAATCTAAGCCAGTGGTATAATGAAAACACGCCTATTGTCAATTAAAGTAAACGTATAATAATTTTGTTTACGACTTTAAAAATAAATGTATAAACACTGAACGGGATAGCTCTTGAACTTACACCCTATGCCAGCATGTTCGAAAAGTGCTAATCACACAACAACAAAAAAATTCGTACTCGGGTAAGAATACCAAAATCATTTTTGCACAACCGGAGTTCGGTGACTGTACGAGTAATCTCAAAGTTCTATAAAATCTCTAGAAATCTGCAGGTTTATTGAAATTGGCGGGGTGAAAAAAAGCCCCAGAGTAACAAACAAAATAAGGCCCCAAAAATGGGGTTTAACGTCCCAAAAAATTAAAAAACGCCCCAATCATCGTTGTTGCATTTCCCTGTACTGATGTTTGGGACCTTATTTCATTGTAACTTTGGGGCTTTAATTCATTGGGGCTTTATTTCACTACGCCATACAAATTATATGGTGCAAAACTCTCTTATCTTGCCCTAGTTCCCGGACAGACCAATTTAGGAGTGATGTTGGTGGCAATCTAGACGAGAGTGCATAAGAATGGTCCTAATTAACGAGGCATATAAGATACCCGAAAACAGCACACAGGTGAGGTTATGAGGGCCTTCGCATGCTCTTTCAGATGCGTCAATGCCGAAAATAATACTTGCGAAGCGAGGGCAGCAAACGTATATATTCTTTTAAAACATGCCTATAGGTTGGAAATGATGAAAATGCCGGGGGAATCACAGCAACTTCATTGCCCAAAAATGCTGCGAAACATCATTGTGACATTGTTCTCGCAACGCTCAGTGCCTACTACGAGCCCAGTGATATCTGACGAACTTAAAGAAGCAAGCAAAAAAGTGAGCAACAATAAAGCGCCAGGACCAGATGGAATAACAAATATTACATTGAAGACAGCAATCCTTCGAAAACCAGACCTCTTCCTCGACAACATCGTCATAATCACAGACGCAAAACACCGAATGAGCATAGAAGAAGCTACAAATACTGCTAGTGAAGACGTAGTACAGTGCGAAGAAACCTGGCTAAGAATACTACAATTTGTAAAAAAATCAATACTGGAGCTAAACAGCATAGACAGTACACAGAGTAAGACCGAATACAGTTTATAGCGTAACCGCTAGGCCTCATTCACGATGGTCGAAGAATACGGGGAAAATTCCAGACACCTCCCTGTGTTGGCCAATGGACAATCCGAATCTAGCCATTCCATCTCGCTGCGTGTAGCGCATCAATTCGGAATATATTAAGTACATATGTCTTATTTACATAGTATGGCAATAAACAATTTGCAATTGCGTACGTATAAAAGCTCAGACTTTTTGATGTTGCCTTGTAATAGCGTGAGAAGTTTTATGTTTTATTGACGTGTTTTTTTTTTGTTGTTCGATTGATTGATCGCAGTATGTCTTTGGTTGTCCAGCTATTGTTTTGTTTGGCTTTCATTGTGTGGATCTATTGGCTATGGACACGTAGAAAATTTTACGCGTTGTCCTTTAAAATACCAGGACCTCTTGCATATCCCATTTTGGGAGTGGCGCCGCAGCTGATGTACAGAGAAGGTGTGTTACCAAGACAAGTACTCGTAAAATTAAACGGTTGTTTTGGTAGAACTTTAATCCAATATTACTCACCGAATACTATCGGATATAAAAAGCTCAAAAAATGATTTCTTATTTATTGGAAAAAAATATAAATGTTGAAATTACTATTCTAAAAAAAAAACGAACCACAACAACGATTCAAAAAATATGCTTTGTTTCGATAACACGCTTTCAACAGGTAAATATAATAAACGTAACTAACGGTCTTCTTTATTCTGGAACAAGGTTTGAAAGTCCTTAATTCGACTTCACGTTATTCGACCAATGATTCTCTTTCAACTGCTGATGTTAAAATTGCATTCCAGCCTTTCAGTGGAGGATTAATAAGTGACTTATGAACTAACATTGGTTTAAGATGTGAAACAAAAAGAGGCCAAGACGGGATAAAAAGGGCAAAAAACAAGTTAGAGAAGGGACGGAAAAGGGGCCTAAAAGGTAAAAAAGGAGAGAAAACAAAAATGTGTGAACAAAATTTAATGTACAGGAATGATTACATTTTGGGAAGAAATGGAAATGTTGAAAAAACGGGTCCAATATATAAATGAGAAATAATTTACAAAATAATCAGAAGTAGAAATATGAAATATGCATACTATCGGATATAAAAAGCTCAAAAAATGATTTCTTATTTATTGGAAAAAAATATAAATGTTGAAATTACTATTCTAAAAAAAAAACGAACCACAACAACGATTCAAAAAATATGCTTTGTTTCGATAACACGCTTTCAACAGGTAAATATAATAAACGTAACTAACGGTCTTCTTTATTCTGGAACAAGGTTTGAAAGTCCTTAATTCGACTTCACGTTATTCGACCAATGATTCTCTTTCAACTGCTGATGTTAAAATTGCATTCCAGCCTTTCAGTGGAGGATTAATAAGTGACTTATGAACTAACATTGGTTTAAGATGTGAAACAAAAAGAGGCCAAGACGGGATAAAAAGGGCAAAAAAACAAGTTAGAGAAGGGACGGAAAAGGGGCCTAAAAGGTAAAAAAGGAGAGAAAACAAAAATGTGTGAACAAAATTTAATGTACAGGAATGATTACATTTTGGGAAGAAATGGAAATGTTGAAAAAACGGGTCCAATATATAAATGAGAAATAATTTACAAAATAATCAGAAGTAGAAATATGCATGGCTACAGTTATGCTTTTCCGTTTTATCACCCTTGTATACTCGAAGGGAGGTGCAACCGAAGACCTAAACATTTTACACCGAGCCTCATCGAGTGAAGACAGGGAGTCGCTGTTTAGTAAGACAGTGACTTCCTGAAACCCTCTTCGGCATCCGTAACCTTGACTACTTTCCGAAAGGATATCCAGGATCTCGTTGGGGTCAGATGGTCTTGGCTATAGATCGAGGACTCCGCGGAACTTCAGCGAGAGCTTCCGCTTCGATACAACGAGGTCTTCAAACATCAGCGCAGATCGCTCATTGCCGTTAGTTTTATTTGGCCTTGATAACAGCCAGCATCATCACATTGTCCAGCGTTATCCCGGACGTGTAGACGTTTTGTCCCTGAAGACCGATGCTGTTAAGACACTAGACATTGGATGGCGACCGTTTTGGCATACCATCTTTTGTAGACGAAGGATCGATGTGGGGAGAATAATCTGCCAGCCGCTCCACCTAGAAGATCAATATACATCGATTACGTTGTCTGGACCAAGTTTAAGAAGACATAAAGATGCTTGCTGTCATGAACTGGAGTAGCCAAGCACAACACCGATGTGTTTGGAAATCATATTTTAAGCAGACCAACACCAATAAAAGGTTGTCGGAGGTCTGTGAGACAATTTGACATACCGACGATCAGCATCCATGAATTCCAATCATAAAAAAATTAGAAAGTAATAGCGAAACGGTCACAGAATATACGCGACATGAATATGAAGAAACCACCTTACGATTTTGTTAAAAATATCTCGTTATATTCTTTCAGAACTATTTAACACACTACACAAGTATACCGAAAAATACGGATCAATGTATTTCTCGTGGATTGGGCCCTATCCTTTCCTCGGGGTCACCGAACCGGAAATTATCCAGGACATATTGACGTCCCCACATTGCGTGAACAAAAGTCGTATATACAAAGCGATTGACCAGGCCATCGGAAAGGGGATAATTGGATTGTCAGGTACATGGTGACAAACTGTAAGAAAGTAATACGAACCTAATTTGTCGATATATCTACAGATCCTAAATGGAGTGTCCACCGAAAGTACTTGAACCCAGCATTTAGTCACAAAGTATTGCTTGGCTTCATTCCCACATTTAATCACGAAGTCAACGACCTTCTGAAGCTATTGCACGATATGGTGAATAAGAATGAACCCATTGAATTCACAACCATCTTGCAGGACATCGCACTGAATGTAGCAACAAGTAAGTGCCTCAGTTAGTGCAGTGTTTTGTCGAGAAGAATAATAAGATCGTTTCAAACAGAGACCACAATGGGAAAAAGTGCCACTGAAGATGCCGGTGAATCGAATCGGAATTTATTACGCAGCTATCACTGGTAAGAATTGAATACGATCTATCTAATATTTTCGTAAACTCTGGTACTAGCATTGTAGAAAATACGGCGGAGATTGTATTTTCCCCCTGGCTTAGCAATGATTTGCTGCGAAAGCTACTTGGCATCTATGAGCCATACAACAGGGCCAAGGTGGAAATACAGCAGTTTGTAAGGAAGGTGGGTAAAAGTTTCTCAAGAAATACTTAAAAAGCAGTATCATATTGTTACCAACAGCTCATAGATGAAAAGTTGACCAAAGACGGCGATACTTTACCATCGAGTGGTGCGAAGAACATATATATCGACCAGGCTATTGACCTCATGCGACGGGGAATCTTTACGAATCAGGATGTCGAAGATGAGTCGAATACTATTGTTGTCGCGGTAAGCATTTCATCGATCTGTGCTCTGAGACCGCTTCTGTTTGATGCCGTCGATTACTGCGTATTGTAGGCTTTTGAAACAACGGCCAATACCATAGCATTTGTCTTGACCATGCTGGCGATGTTTCCCGACTACCAGCAGAAAGCCTTTGAGGAACTCCTGGCTATTTTTCCAGACGGGGGAGATTTCGAAGTAACCTACGACAACATACAAGGCATGGTTTACATGGACATGGTCCTGAATGAAACAATGCGTATTATGCCGGCCGTACCCCTTGTTGCCAGGGAGAACACACAGGATGTGCGGCTCTCAAATGGTGTTGTTCTGCCTGCGGGATTGCAACTCGGTATCGATATATTTCGCTTACATCGGCGGGCAGATATCTGGGGCCCACACGCTCATCTCTTCAATCCGGATAATTTCCTACCTTCCAATATGAATGGCAAACATCCATACGCATTTATTCCATTTACGAAGGGAATACGTAGCTGCATTGGTATGACGTTGCACTGATTTTTGATATTTGTGAGTTTTTTCAATATTCGGCCTTTTCCAGGATGGCGATACGGCTTGATATTGGCAAAGGTTGCTTTGGCGAAATTGCTCAGAAACTTCAGAATATCAACGGACTTTCAATACAAGGACTTGCAGTTTATTGAATCGATTGTCCTAAATTTGAAACAGTTGCCATTACTGAGAATTCACAAAAGGGAGCTGTAAATGCGTTATATCTGGAGACCATCTGTCTATCGCGTATGTTGTGTGTTCCATTCAATGGAAATTTTCCAGTTTAAGTAAATAAATAATTACAAAAATCTGTGGTCACAACCCTTAACAGCCTAACTCGAGTTAGGACACAATTGAGTTATTAGCACCATCGTATTCAACGTATCTAAATTTATTTGCTCTAAATGTTTGTATCTCTTCTAGGAAGGCAATTAATCCTAAAAAACCTAATAGCTTAAGTTATTTTTCTAAATTACTGTTTTGGCATAACTGCCTAAGTCAATTTAGGATTACAACAAATATAAACATTATTTTTTCTTTATTGCCTAAATCAACTTAAGTCGTTAATCCAAAAAAACAAAGAAACAATTTTATTTTCCTAACCTGAGTTAAGCTCCGAATTACAATTTCGTTTTTTGATAAACATAAATTGAGTTAAGGTCTTTCTCCAAACAAAAAGTTTTTTATTGAATCTGGAATAATAGCCTAACTCAACTTGAACTTTTTGACTTTCTTTCGTTCAACAATTCATAAGAGCCTAAGTGTCTTTTTCGATAATATCTTTTGACTGCGAGAATAAACAACTATTTTTTGTTAACAACTAAGTAAAGAAATTGGTTTCCTTGGAATCTGTAGCAAAGTTTTCCAAAAAACACCTTCTCCTGATTTTCAGTGAAGATTCAAAACTTTAAACTCCTGTACTGAAAATATTGAAAAACAGACTTAGGCTGTTATGGGTTGTGACCACAGAAATTATCGAGTAATTTGAACAGCTATTTCTATTTCTGACAGTTCTTCTTCTGTTCATTAATTTGCACTGGAGCCTGGGATGATAATTTTGATGCTTTAGTACTTTTTATACACCCACGGGTGGGAGGGTATATATCATTTGATATGACCCAAAAGTGTAACACAGAGAAAAATCCAGATGGCAAACAAAAAGAATAATCGATTAATGAATCATATGATTAATCGAAACGACAAATAATTAATTGCAATTAATTGGAAACAATTAATCGATATTTTCATCTAAAATTGAAAATTATCTTCATCACACCTGTTTTGTAACTCTACATTGGTGGATGGTGCCTAGAGGGGTTAAAAATTAATACAACTTGAACACTTTATTATTAGCTTCAACTTACTTTAAGGACTTCCGAATGAAGCGGATGTTTCAGTTTTAAGTGTTGCATCATGTTTGATGTGTTCTTAGAGATTTTTATGAATTTACAACACACATTCGCTGCATTTTCTTTTGGGAAATGCTTCCAAACTCAGTTTCGTATTGGAGCCATTTGTATGTATAGGACACCAACGCAATCTTGCACAAATTCTGTATTAAGTAATGCCGTAACTAGATACAATTTTAGAACAGATGTCTGTTTACCTGCGGTCCATATAAAATTATTTGTTGACAACGTAATTGTGCACACCTTATTAACAAGTTTGCAACTGCACTGAGGTAGTTTTGCGAAAACTAAATATACATTTTTAATATGTTACAGTTCTTGTGCTAGCCATTATTAATTAGTTTGATGTAATTTAAACAATTTAACAGTTTCAATTTTAATAGTAATCGAAAGATCTTACCAATTATGGTAAGACTTATAGGTCAATTTACCAAAAAGTTAGATTTATAAATGTAAATAGAGGTGCATAGAAGTACATGTGACACCCAGGTACCAGATTAATTATTACGTGAAAATATGCATACAGTCGAATTCGGTTAAGCGGAAATGAAAAAAATCAAGAAACTTTTTTCACTTATGCGGGGTTTTCAAAAAGGACTTCGGATAATTCAACCTTTTTTGCATTTAAACGAACTAAGTTGTACATTTGAAATTGTTCTATGAAAAGAAGACATAAACATCTGCCACAACTACTAAAATATATGTATGTATATACAATTTATATTCAATATTCATGAGCTTGGATGGAAATAGTCACTTATTTTCATTTGGTTGGTTGTGTTGTCTTAAATATGGTTAACACATCATTTTTTTAAATCATTTGTTTCGTCCGGTTTTGTCGCCGTTACATTCATCATATTTCTCTTAAGCAATGTTCACGTCATATAAATTTGTATCGTGGCATTAAAAAAGTGTTTCGCGTAAACGATTTTTCAATAAAGCGGATTTTCGTTTAAGGGAAATTCAGTGAATGAAAATCAAGAAGAACAATCGTTACTAATTTTTATTATCAATTAAAAGGCGTGCGCTTATCCGAATTCGACTGTATATGGGTTGTTGCGAAAAATGTTTATCGGAAAAAGTTTACACAAGATTACAGTTATTCCAACCAGTAAAGGATGGGAAGACCACTGCAATGCATTGATGATAAATTTCAGTTTCTGGTTAGAAATTTCAGTTTTGGTGAGATTTTGATGAGTTTCTTCACTTAAAAGAATTTTCCGAAAATGAAGAAAGGAAAAAACAAGTTGTTGAAAAATGGTAAGATTTTCTGAACGGAGGTATATTTCCCAATTAAGAAAATTAATGTAATTTTATATTTTCTATAGCACATTCAAGTGCCACAACTGAACAAATATTAAGCTTAATGTTTTCGTTATGGTGAAAAGATAATTTGGGGGAACTTCTCTCGAATCAGTGAGCGGTGTACGATATAATTTTGTATAAAATTAAATATAAGTCCCATATATTCAAAGACATCTTTGCAGCTTCTGGGCCGTGTACAGAAGAGAGTGGTGGTGTTGATAGGGGATGGTAGGGTGTCTAACTCTATTGTCTACCTTCAGCATCGGAATGTGGGTTGTATATCGCACTTATATAGATATTTTAACGGTATCTGCTCCTCAGGTATCCGTCGTCTTGTCCTGATGGCCGGAATACGCGGCTTTCCAGGGACTCTCATCCGCTGGTTGCAAAGTGTATATTTGTTTCATTTCCGCTTAATCGAATTCGATCAATCATTTTGATGTTAAAACATTGTTGTACACCATGGTATCATTGGAGAATGATTACTAAACGATTTTTCTACATTTATGCATATCATAATCCCAACGCCACAAAATACATACGCACTGTAAATAAGAATTTTCGATATAACTCAGCGTTACCGTCACCGTCACCGATGATCAAAAAAACATACATTCTGAAATACAGTTATGTTGGTCAATACATTCAAATTTTCGATATAAATAAGATACTGTCAGTCGAACTTAAAATTGTCCACTACGTCTATTCGCCATTTGTTAAATTTAATTTTTTTCGGAATTTTCGACTCCGATTTTCTCCTTGAAATATCATTCAGGAATTAAATTCAATACAAAAATAACATAAAAAATCATTTTTTGAATTTTTGGATTTGTCGCGCTTTTCCGGCTTTTGTCAACATTATATTTCATAGAAACGAATACAACAATACGGAAGTAACCATACATGCGTCAATTTATATTTATATAGGAGTTAAGAGTTAAGTAAATGTATTTGAATGATTTAAATGTTTTATTTTTTACGCGCACTGAATTTTTAATACGACTTAAGAATGAAAAAGAGTCGTAAATCAATTGTCCGACACTGCATTACTTGTGAACTAACTTAATGTTAGCTGCTTTGAAGTTAGCTAAGAGTTGTCTATTTTATAACTATCTTTAAACGAATTACGTTTTAGTTATCTTTACATTTAAGTTATTTAACTCAATTATTAGTTAATCCGCATTCAATTTAAATGCATTCACAATGTTTAGAGTAGCTCCTTTCATATATATGTTTTATATTTATTATTTTAATTAAATTACACATAGGAACTACTGAGACCGGGACCTAATGTGATCAGGAACTAATGTGTCAGGAATCAGGATGAGAGCCCGAAATGATGAGAGCTGAAGCAGTAAATCCCGATAACAGAAGAAAGCAGCAGCAGTAACAGGTGAAAGCAAGAGCAAAATAAATGAGAACAGGAACAGTAAAAGTTGGACATTGATGAGATCATGAGCAGGAACTAATGAGAACACGAACAGTTGAGAGAGGAAATAGCAACAGTTGAGACGGAGAACAGCAACATGTACCCTACCACATTGGAAGCAAAAAATGAAACCGGTTTTTAGGTTTAGATCAGTTGCAGAGAACAAAACATACGGAGAATTCTGGCTAATTATTTAGCGGATTCAAATTTTCATAATTAAATTAAAAGCGAGAAGTTCGAAGGATTACAAAGTTTCTAGTCGACTGCGGCATATTCTAGAACAGGTGCGATCAAGGCTAAGAGACGACGAGTTTTGAAGAATATGGTTATTAACAGAATAATAGGAAGATGAACGGGAAAATCTCAAAAAAGACATAATCTTATACTGTTACAAGTTTAACCCTTCGTCAGGCACATATTTTGAGCCCTTAGTTCTGGCACATGGTGTCTGGCCAGACCCCTGTACATTTACATGCATTTGTATGGAAATAAGGGCTGTTTGCCGTTAAATTTTTTACTAAGATAGGAAAATATTTCTATTTCTGTTTATATTTCTTTTTCTATGTTATTAGCTACCTGAGGAAGAAAAAATAGATTTGAAAAAATCTTTGGAATGAAAAGGGCAACAATTTTTTTCTTCTATATATATTTCTCTTTATTATTATTATTTATGAAGAATACATTGAATTTTTTTATTCAGAATTTTGCGGAAGGCAACAAAAACATAAATAATCTACTTTTGAATGTTGCTGACAAACAGAATTGTTGCATTTGCAGCAAAAAAAAAGCGTGTCTTACGGCGTATTTTGTTACCTTGCTGGAGGCAAATTCTGCAATCTTTTTTGGCAGCTAATGTGTCTGGACAACTGCGTGAAGCCACATTAAGGTTTGCTATATTGAGAGGTCTCCCAAAGTACGCTTCAAATGCTATACGAGTTGTTGGTTGAGCCACAATGTCTGAGATCTTCTTGCTTGCCTTGCTAAAAGCAGAATAAATGATCATGATGATCAGTTAGAAGTTTACATAAGACACAAAGTCCATTCGGTTTGCAACCGTGGATCTACCATTACTGTATGAATAAGAATTGGTATCGAGCTTATCTTAGCAACAATCTCTATAATTGACATCGTTAAGTCTACTACCATTCTTATGTGCAGTCAGGAAAGTGACCCTATAATAGCGAGATATTAAAAAGATTGGTTAATGGGACAAACAACTTCACTGCCGAGTCTCTCAAAATGCAAGCTGGGATGCCATCAGGGCCAGGGGAAGAACAAGCTTTTAACGATCTTAAACCTTCATTGAACTTCATTGTTAGAAAATTTATGGGATAATCAGAATTTAAATCAGTGAAAAAAGTTAGCAAATAGGTTCGATATCTCATTATCATTGGCTAATCTAAATGCTAACATCTCAGGTAATCATAGAAACAGTTGTTTTTCTTTTAGAGTTAACAAAGTTATGCCAATCCCTTAGGATTCTTTTTAAGCTAACATCCATTCTATAGAGATCATTTTCATGGAATTTACCAAACTTTTGACATATTTATCAAACAATTTCTTGTCAATATTTTTACCAAATGCTTTAAATGAAGTTGCACGTGCACATGTTTCCTTTGTTTCGCAGACAATAAGTGTACTCAACTGGCAACAAATTAATTGTACGCGTAAGGCAATTGAGTGCAATGTATCCAATGCTTTGCGATCATTTCAAGAATGTAGTACCATTATATTTTATTGTAACCATACACAAATTGAATCCTTTAATGGTCCATTTTGAAAACTATCGGCCAGTTCATTGTAATCCTTGGATTTAGCGTGGACCAATAATTAAGTCATTCGAGTTTTAATAAGTAAATTACAATATTTAAATCTGCTATTGTTTAATTTTTTTGAGCTTCTACGGCGATTAGCTGCAGTTTTTTATATAATGGGTAAACATAAATGTTCTATCCCAGCTCAAAATGTGGTTAATTTGGAGGTGGTACGAAAATGTGTGTTGTGTTTCCGAAGTGGCGCTTTCATTATCGCTGCAGAAAATAAGCCTATGACCAGAATAGGTAAGGTGGCAAATGGAGTCAGATCACAATGTCCAAATATCAGCAAGGACCGTAAGAAGACGTCTGACTGGACGCATAGATAGAAGGAAAGCCAACGTTCGCCGAAAAATATCATAACCGTGAACAACATTTTTGGAACCTTGTCGTCGAGGGGAGAATCTAAATTTAATGTCTTCGGAAATGATAGCTGGCCATATGTATGACCTACAGTAAACTGTCTTGATCCAAACACACACAAACAAAAACTGTTAAGCTCGATGGATCCTCGGTAATGGTTTGGAGGTTACAATACATCATTTGACGTTAGTCCTTGCAAAACAATCGTAATAGGGAATATGCTGAAGATTTTCGATTAACTTGGATGCTGCTGCAAGACAACTACCCGAAGCATAAATCTCGGGTCATTAAGTCGTGGTTGAACTAGACAAAAATAGGGGTCCTTGAGTGGCCACCACAAACGCCGGATAAAAAACCAATCTATAGGGAATTATAAAGGGAAGGAGCAACAAAAAAACCATCTCGGAATGAGGATTTAGTAAAGAATGTTCAAGAAGAACGGAACAGAATAACACCTGACCAATGCTTTGCCCTAACTAAACCAAATAATAAAACCAAATTTTTCTATTTTTTTTTTAAATGATTTAATTATGTGTCACAGTAAATACAATATGAATTTAAAAATGTTATACAAATTAATGAAAAACTCAGAATTGTTTTTTGTTTGTGTGTTAAATTTACTTAAAATGCTTTTATTCAAACTAATTAAATGTAATTTTGTCTTACTAAAATAAAGGGGTTTTACTCTATTTTTAATGAAATAGTTCAAGTGACTAAATTATGCGTCCAGAAGTGTATGTGTACTCAACTGGCAACAAATTATTTGACGTCGTAAGGGAAATTGAGGTTAATGTGTCCATGGTTTCACAAATTATTTTAAAGCCAATGGACATCTTTTTCTTGTATTCCCTTATCGTCAAGAATTTGTTAAATACAACCTTAATAGGAAATACTGATATTTTCTTTCGGATACCATCACCACCATTTTCTTCGGTATCATCGTCGTTTAATTGAAGTGTTGACAGTCTGACTAATTGTATCTCATGTCACTGTGCATTTTCAATTCATATGTGTTCACAATATACATTCACACAATTGATATTGAATGCTTGCATACAAATGGCACATTAATATTTCTGATCATTGTCGCTACCTTTGCATTGAATAGTTATGGAAATTTCGTTTAATTGAATCTGGAAGTGACGAAAGAGAAGTTAATGGCAGCGTCTAAAACCACGTTTCTGTTGAATAAAATTACGTGTTTCATTACAGCTGCTGCCTACACTGCTCACACCTTCCGTGTAAAAATAATGACTGCTTCAGGAAGATTTTCCTGTTCCAGACTAAAAATTGGTGCGGTATACAAAAAGACACAGCATTCGTCTTAGAATACGTTTTTATACACTCCATCATAGGATGGAGTATATACTAAGTTTGTGATTCCGTTTGCAACACCTCGAAAGAGTGATCTGCGACCCTATAAAGTATATATATTATCGGTCAGTGTAACATTCTAAGACATTCTAGCGATGTCCGTCTGTTGTCTGTTGAAATCACGATACAGTGCGAACGACCAACGCTAAGAAGCTGAGATTTTGTAGGAAGATGTTTAAGCAGGTTAAGTTCGAGAATGGGCAATATCTAAATATAAACTAAATATATCCCGGCCATAATCAAATTTTTCAAATATTTTTTTTCACTACATCTAATTGTTCCAAGTTTATATAATTTATAGATGGGGAAAAAAATCCCAAAAATGGGCGTGCTCATGGGTTCCGTGGACCCTTGGGGCCCAAAAAAGGGCCCATGATAAACATGCGCATATGGGTATCGAAGTGCAACGAAATTTACTCACGAACCCAAATATGCCTTTATTTTCATGATTTGCCTAAATTTTTGGATCCGGTTTCTGGGACTATCGGGTCACCAGCGGCCCAAAAACCGTCCCTTGACAAACATGGACATATGGGTATCGAAATGCAACAAAATTTTCTCGCGAACCCAAATAAGCATTTATTTTCATGATTTGGATAAAATTTGTGATCGCGTTCCTGGGACTATCGGGTCACGAGCGGCCCAAAAACTCAGTTAGTTTTCTTATTTATTGACTTTTTAAGGATCCATGATGGAGGGTATATAAGATTCGGCCCGGCCGAACTTACTATTTGTCCACTTGTTTAATCATATATCACACTATAATAGATATTAATATATCAGGTCTGAGTAAAAGCCAAATGTATGAACAACAATCTAAATGACATTACAACATATTACAGCTAAATTGCCACAATACAACACCAGGTGATTATAATGTCATTAAAACATAGTCGGTTATGTTCCCGATGAGTTCACAATCAGAGTTTTTCGTCTTTTCTGTAAATTACTTTTGAGCTACTTTCTTCATTTCAATATATTAGGTTTGGTTCATATATGAACATAATATGTACTACATATACAATACCTCAATAAATAGTATCCGTTAGGCATAGACATTCAAATATATTTGGTTTCATTCAAACACTTTTGTTTTTTTTTCAAACACATCCAAATACCAAGCAGTTCTCTACGTTCTCGCAATGTATTTATCAAGCAACAGCAAAGTATCTACCAAAATGTAACAAATCACTACGTAACTATTTGATTCTCATCGTGTTCGATACACGAAGGTTGTGTAATCTATTGTTTAGGTTTCGTTTTGATATGTAGATGTAGTGTAGTATTTGAAATAAATAATTCTGTAGTTATTGAAATAAATCTGTACTGGTTGGTATTTGATTTTTCATTCGCTTGCAGATGTCTAGTAAACAGGCGCTCTTAGACTTTCTAGTCTCGCAAACTCCTGGATCGGGGAATACCAATAGCAGCCATACACGGTTTATGAAGAAATAGGAACCCAGTGGCTAGAGACATATCTAAGGAGTCTAATACGGTTGGAATCTATCAGGTAATTCCGAGTTACGCTAGCTCTTTACTTCCATTGTATGCGAGGAACTGCTTAATCATCTCGTTGATAAATCTGCTTCAGTCTAGGGCTGTTGCTGAGTTCAGAATGGCAACTTAACTGTCTGGGAATATGTGTATCCTCACTGTGGTGAGGACGTTATACCTCAGCCATTATTCTGTAATGGCGTAAATTTTAGCCTGATAAACAATAACTCTAGGAAATTGGAGTAGACTCCAAAATAACCTAAAGATTCAATTTTGAAAGATTCGGCTTAGAGTATTTACACAGAGCCCAAAAAAAAAACAACGATTTTCTAACCATGTGTCTGGTTATATTTTTCATGGTAAATGTTTGATTTCGAAAACAAAATAACGTTATATAAGGTAAAATGTACATGAAAATAGAACATGTCTGCGAAATAAAAAAAAAATCTAAGAATTCGGTTCTTTTGTCGAAATGTTTGAACTGCTTTGTGTTAAACAAAATTACAACGAATGCGATTGTCTATTCTTCCTTCCTTCCATTGCTCTCAACATGTGGGCGCTTGTAGTTCTCGTTCGCTCGCGTACAACTATGTTACTTATGAGACCAATAATTGCAGAGGATATAATTGCAAATGGGTACCGATGAAGAAGTGTGACAGCTTTCGAAATGGATCCGTATACCTGGTTTCCAGTCAAAGGATACACAAAGCTTGAAGCCTTTTTTGAACATTTCTATTTCTGTAAAGAAATGGAAGATTTAAGATTTTAATTTATTAAGATTTTTTAAATCATGTTAAAGCTGTGCATGTTAAAGGAGAACTTAAGACTAGACATTATAACAGCTTAATTAGACAACTTAAGGGCTACTCAGCTTCTAAACACCAGGCTTTTAAAAAATAAGTTTGAAACATAGAGTTACCATAGAAAGCTAACAATTCCTTGCACCCGGGACCACAATTACATGAGATAAGAAATAGATACAAAAACTGTATAACACCGTGTTACAAAAAATAGATTTTTTTCTGTCCTACGAACCAAATGCACATATTCGGAAAGAGGGGACAAAATAAAAATACACGTGTATCGGCGATTTTCATGTACACGTCAGAATTTTTTTTTTTTAAGTTTGAAGTATGAAGCTCGTAGTGGCCTGTGTGAAAGCCTTTGGACCGATTTTTAACCCTTTTTCAGTGATCCAATCCAATCGAGCTGATTTTTGGCAGGCAGATTCGGGGAAATGTCTGTATCACGTCAAATTTTTTAAAAACAATTTTTATCAATTCTCAGATTTTCCCCAATTTTTATTATTTTTGAAAAAAAAATATTTTTGTCACTTTTTTTAGCATAACTTGAAGAGACTCCAAATTTTTAAACTACTTAAGGGTTACGAAAAAAAATGTTTTTTGAACTGAAACCTTAAAAAAAAACGATAACTAATTAAAAAAAAAAAAAATTAGGAAAATCTGAGAATTGATAAAAATCTATTTTTTTTTAAAATTTGACGTGATACACGAGTCTGCCTGCAAAAAATCAGCTCGATTGGATCACTGAAAAAGGGTTAAAAATCGGTCCAAAGGCTTTCACACAGGCCACTACGAGCTTCATACTTCAAACTTAAAAAAAAAAAATTCTGACGTGTACATGAAAATCGCCGATACACGTGTATTTTTATTTTTTATCCCCTTTCCGAAAAAGTAAATTTGGTTCATAGGACAGAATGTGTGTAACACGGTGTAATTTAATAATATTAAAAATTTTATTGTTAAATTGAACATGTATAGTTTCAATAAATTAACTATGAAGTTTGAATATTGAAAATGTTCATGGTTAAAAAATGCAACCATGGAAGAGTTAAATAAACTATTATTGTTGATAAAAACCAGTCAACAAGAAAATGTTAAAATTAACCTGTCGGTTGCGATTGCAGCTTTTCGACGTCTAGCTTTCGTTTAGTGTTGTTAAGTACGTAGCCGTTCGGAACGTCCGTACGTCCAAACACGCTGGATGGATGTCTTCCCTCTATCACATTTCATAAGGCGGCAGCCATGTGACATTATGGGTCTCACACTATTTAATTCTCGTGCTGCTTATTACCATGTATCAGTTAGCCTCACTTCGTTATCGGAGTTGTCATCGTTAAGGCTGAACTTTCCGACAAAGTTAACGACGAAGTTTTTAATAGCGTTCGATTTGTAGTTGTTCCAAACATACTATTAACCAGATTCAAACACAATATGAACCGGAACAATAAAAAAAATATATCACGAGCGTTTTCCACATCATAAATGCCGACGACTTTAGACTAAGAAAAAATATCGACCTCTCTAAAAGTACGGACAACTGCCTATGAAGCCGGACATGGTCATACCGCAGTATGTAACAAGTGTGCTGGCCGATCTTTATCTACTGAAATGTTGCGTAGCATTTGAAATTGGTCAAACGTGAATCTATTACATATGTATACTTTAAATTTACATCGTAGACATGGAGTACATACGTGTATGTGATGAGTACTACAAACAAATAATTTGCAAATGCGTATAAAAGCACAGACTTTTTATTGTTAACTTTTAATAGTGCGGGAAGTGTTTTCTGTTGTAGGCGTGTTTTTGTTCGATTGATAGATCGCAGTATGTCTTTGGTTGTCCGGTGGTTGTTTTGTTTGGCCTTTGTTGTGTGGATCTATTGGCTATGGACGCGCCGAAAATTTTACGCTCTGATCTCTAAAATACCAGGACCTATTGGATATCCCATTTTGGGAATGGCACCACAACTAATGCACAGAGAAGGTGTGTGAAACAAATTAATTGCAAATTAAGTAATCGTAAAATAACAGGGTATTAAAAAAAAAAAACGAAACCAAGACCGAAGTGATAAATTGTTCAAAGAATATGTATGTATATCAAGTATAATTTTTAAAATTAGAGAAAAAAACACAAAATTAGTTTTTTCGGCGTATTATTGGTTTATTCGAAAGAGAAAGAATTTCTATTATTTATGGAACTCGATTTCGTGATGGACAAAATACTAATTCCAGTTTCCCGACCATATGAATGGCGGAATCTATGTCCGCTTACAACATGTGTCACACTTGACTCTGCCACCAAACCCAAACATGATCCGCTTGGGAGAGAACGAGAACGGAGAACTTCTCACTGTCTTACGGCCTTACAATCGGTAGCACTATATTCCTTGACAGGGTTTTCCCTGATCACAGAACAGAGATGCAACTTGATCATATTGTGATAGACCGCAAATGACGAGGATCACTACTGGATGTTCGCACTAGACGTGGTGCAGATGGAAGTTCAGATCACCATTTACTTGTGCAGGAGATACGACTGAAAATATCTGCAATCCGGCCACAAAAACCAATTCTTTGCAAAGACGACATGACGTATCCAAGCTGGTGCAGAATATGCGAAAGCAATGCATTCTTTAATGCATTTTTTCAGAGATCGTTAGATAACCTATTGGACGTTGCGGCCTGGAATTTCAGGCAATACTGAAATGTGCCATAAACGCTGCTCGAACAGGAGCCTCAAAATCATGTATGTAGGCCCAGTATACCAAGTAAAATTGGCTGGGTGAAGCGCATGCGCGTTTGGATTGGAAAAATGGCCTCTGCCGTCGATACGCACGGAATTGGAAATTGGTACAAAATTACAAAACAGATCTCAGTGAACGCCCGTAAAAAAGCAGTTAAAGATCTGGAGGGGCAACTGCCTCGTCTGTTGAGAGGAAATTGACAATACGGTCCGACTACTATGCCGACATCTACAAAGGTCTGGAGATGCCATTGTTTTTCATATGAGACCAGAAGTGACATAAGTACAGCCTGTCGATATAAAACCGATATTGTCAATGCGATACGTAGAACGGCAAGGCACGAGGTGTCTACAACATCAAAGCGAAACTGCTTAAAGCCTATTCATCTCTCAGACCTATTAACGAAAACTTCTGGGCATCTGTTCCCTTCGAAGGGAAGTCTCACAGAATGCAAAAAACTGAAGAGGTAAAATACTGCTAACTATGATCCATTCGGTGTTAGCTACTACAATCCACGCGAGAGTGTTATCATCACTTGCACCAAGTGCATGTAAACAGTCTACGTATCATAGTGAGTAATGCCTTAACTCTTGTTAAGAAACCCTGTGTATGTAAGCACTGTAGTAAGACAAGGGATTGTTTTATCACTGTTGTTATTTAACATCGTACTGGACTCGGCAACACGGTTTAGAAAGGGGCGTCATAATTATTCAGCATTTACATGGCGGAAAGCAGCAGCTGAAAAAAAAATTGTTGATGGTCTTACCCAGTTTTGAATCATTCAATAGAAATATCTTACAAAGAACAGGCAATCTGCGATAAATTTGTTATTTGTGAAATGGAGCGGCCGTTTCTAACATCAGGAGCAAGACGACGGATATCTGAGGAGAAGATATCGTAAAAAAATATCTATAGAACGGCGATATACAACCCACATTCCGGTGATGTTGAAGACATTAAATAGAGTTGGATACTTTACTATCCCCAATCATCACCATTGCTCTCCTCTGTACACGGTCAATAAGCTGCAAAGATGTCTTTGCAGACTTTGGCCATATGTGGGAGTAATATTGCACTTTTGGCCGGATGTAAATGGTGTAAATATTTACGAGATATTATGGGGTGAAGTATTTCTTGCACAGCTTTAGAAAGTCTCGACACATGAATGCTTCTTCGAATATATGGCATGCACAACGAGCATTATGCCCAGAACTCCCAGCAGTGTGTCTGATTCGTCTATATCTACACCACCCATAGTGATTGACGACAACGCTGGATCAGGTTGACGTTTGTGTGACAACAAACAGCACTTGGTCTTGCGTAGATTAAAATCTACCCTGTTTATTTGATCCAACTCATAAACATCGTCAAATCCCGGTTGAGTGAGTCATTCATCGATTGCGTTTTGTACCCGACCTCCAGAGAACTTGGCCGATAGTTGATGTCATCCTCAAAAGAGTAGATCAGGTTCACAGTCTGACCCAACTGGTCATCAATAAAAATAAGAATCATAGTTATTGCAAACTCCTTTGCTTGAAGTAACATCTGACTAAAAATAACAAACGCATTTGGCCAAACTATATGGAAATCAGTTCATGTCAAATATAATTAAATCAAGTTAAATTAAAGGTGGACGGCCGTTGTGCGACAGGAGAACCCAGGTTCAAAACCTGGTAGAACATCAACCATTTTTCACCCGGTGTTTCCACATCCTAGGAGTCAGAGCCTTCTAGAAAAAGAATTAGCCGTTCGGAGCCGGCTTTTAACAGTAGGTCACGGTCATTGGGTTTACAAATTGTATCGCTCACTGATTGGAGAGAAGTTCCACGTCTGTTCCTTCATGGAATGTTAAAGGAAATACTTAGAAGTTACTTACTTATTTCCCTTAACATTCCATGAAGGAACAGACGGGGAACTTCTCTCGAATCAGTGAGCTGTGTACGATATAATTTTGTTTAATACTGTTTAAAGCCGGCTCCGAACGGCTAATGTTTTTCTAGAGAAGTTTTACATGGCTTAGAGATTTATCTCTCTTACTCGTAAAGTCGCCAACATTTACGAGGTGGAAACAGCCGCTGAAAAATATTTGATGGACTTACCCGGTTTCGA
This sequence comes from Hydrotaea cyrtoneurina, assembly GCA_958296145.1. Taxonomy (NCBI): domain Eukaryota; kingdom Metazoa; phylum Arthropoda; class Insecta; order Diptera; family Muscidae; genus Hydrotaea; species Hydrotaea cyrtoneurina. The sequence continues at coordinate 43,459,415 of OY282512.1, forward strand.
ACTGGGGTTCTTCTGTGTAATAGTCGCACACACTACCTACCACACCACGACCTTCCACGTAGAAGTTACTTTGGTAAAAAAAACTCAGAATTGCTTCTATGGAAATATCCTTCGTGGTGGGTGCATTCTTTAAGCAGTCACTTTTCTTCAACCCGGTCAACAGTTTCCTTTGTTGGAGTACCGCTTCGAACAACACAAATAACTAGGAAATACTCCGTTGTAACGGTTTTTATTTAATTTGTTTTACTCAAAAACACATGCGTTCGACATAAAACTAATAGTTTTGTTTCAGTTTATGTATCATCTACATTTATGTTTTTCCCGCATACCGGAAAACCCCACTATTGCTCTCTGTCGTTTTTTTTTTTCAAATGCTGTCTGCCTCAGACGTTGGTATATCGTAGTGCATACTATTAGGCAGTAAAACAATACATGACTTAATAAATGCCTTGAGGCATTTATACATATCGCCATATTACAACCACATCCCACCACATTTTTTTAGATCGAATACGACTCAGAAGAGTTTTCAATGAATGCCTATCTTACACAGAACAAAAAAAAACAATTTTCAATGGAAAACAATCTTTTTATGGACATGGTTTTCACCCTGGATACCAAACTCAGCAAAATATTTGAACAAAATGAGGCGCGTAAGATTATTTTAATTTGCGTGTTCATATCGTCACCTGAAATGCAAGAGGGCCTAACAGGCATACAATTCAAAATTGATTTAATGATTGATAATAGCATATGGCGGTATGGTGAAATAACTCCCAGTGACACAAGTTTCAATAAAAGAAATAAAGAAATAAAATATCTCCCAAAGTGGAAAATGAAATAAGTCCCAAAATTTAGGACTTTTCGAAACTATCAAACAGATTTCAATTTTGCTGGGAGTTATATCATGTGGGGTCTTTTTCATTATCAAATAACTCCCAATAAAAAATAAGAAATAAAATAAAGATATTATCAACGAAATTCAAAAAATGTGTTTCATGCCAAGTTAGAAAAATCTTGAAAAGGAGTTTTCATTGGAACGAGGACATTATATATTGTCATATGTAAGGTTTAAGGTTTGCTTTATTGAGACATACAACATTCTTAAAGAAAAAGGAATCTTACAACTAATGAATTTTAGATAACTTACAACTAAAAAAAATCTCATCTTTTTAAATTCGACTTGAAAATCAGCTAATATGTACACAAAGGTCCGTAAAACGTTTTTTTTTTAATCGGATATCAGGATTTTGTGAGTGTTTGGGAAATTTCACAAACATATTTCTGTTTTACTCGAGAAATCCTAACCAGACTTACTTACTTAACTGGGTTCTGTTGTTGGTCTTGACCTGGCTTAATAATGGATTTATTTCGTTATTTCTTCAGTTCGCTATGCCAAGGAATTGCAAATTGTCCTCCATTTGGTCCATCTACCGGAGTCTCGGTCTTTCCTGTTGTAGTTACGTTGTACGATTTCCTTGCTGGAGCATTTATATTCATAAGACCGACATGACCCAGCCAGCGCGGTAGTTCGTCGAGTTTGGTCTTCAATTTTTGAAACAGTATGGAAGATAGGATCTTGTAGGCGATGGATAGGAGACTTATTCCGTGGTAGTTGGCTCAAACGCGTTTATAACCCTGCTTATGAATTGGACATAGTATTTATGACGAGTTTTCAATCAGCGGATTTTCATTCATAATAGCAGATGGTACAGACTAGCTGATGCATGCACCTTATTAGCTCTTCTCCTCCGGTCTCATACAGCTCTACCGGTATTCTATCAGCACCTGCGGCCTTTTTGCTGAGTGTGTCGGAATGTTGGACAACAATGGCACCACGTAGAAGGAAGTTTTGTTTCACTTTTATGGAGTTTTTTAGGTTATGAAAATTTTGGTGAAATAACTTTTTTTCTCTGCACCCAATGTTTATTGGGAGGCTATATTCTTCATTAATACTGATATCGGTATATTATCTATATTTTTCGAATTTTCACTTTCATTGTGTCTTTTCCGTTTTCCATATAATTCCGAAGCTGCTGCAGTGTGACATGATAATCTGTTCTTTCTCTTTGATGTGTGTTTGCTTTCAAACAAACCGGATATTCTTCGTCCTCTGTAATAATATAGTGGGGTCCTGTCTGATAATCTAGTCTGCCAATAACATATACATCTTCTTGTGGTAAATGTATTTCTCTTTTCCGTTATTTTTTAAACTTTTTTTTGACAACTCCATATACGACATTTGACTGCAAATTGGTGTATTCTATCGGTAGAATGAGACAATTAACCAATTAAGCGAACATAAACAAATTTACCACTATAATTTTGTTAAAACTATTTTATTATATTGTCTTAGAGATTTTGAACACAATCCATAAGTACAATGACAAGTACGGCTCACTGATTTTCTCGTGGCTTGGGCCCTATCCTTTTCTCGTGGTCAGCGAACCGGATATTGTCCAGGACATATTGACATCCCCACATTGTGTGAACAAAAGTCGTCTATATCAAGCGATAGACGACGGCACCGGCAAGGGGCTATTTGGATTGGAAGGTATACCGTAAGAAACGATGGGAAGGCACCATAAACCTAATTTGATCCATTTGCAGATACTAAATGGAGTGTCCACCGGAAGTACTTGAACCCAGCTTTTGGTCATAAAGTGTTGCTAAGCTTTATTCCCACATTTAATCAAGAGGTCAACGATCTATTGGTGACATTTCAGGAAATGGTGGACAATAACGATCCGATTGATTTGATCACCATCTTGCAGGATTTTACACTGAATATAGCAACAAGTAAGTTCCCCAATCGGTGGAGTGTTTGGTCGAGAAGAATAATAAGAATGGGAAAAATCGTTTCAAACAGAGACCACAATGGGAAAAAGTGCAACTGAAGATGCTCGAGAATCCAATCGGAATTTATTACGCAGCTATCACTGGTAAGAGTTACATCTGAACAGACTTTTTCGTTAACTCTGGCATTAGTGTTGTAGAAAATATGGCTGAAATGATATTTGCGCCATGGCTTAGCAATGATTTGCTGCGAAAGCTGCTGGGTATCTATGAGCCTTACAACAGAGCAAAAGCAGAAATACGACAGTTTATACGAAAGGTGAGTACAAGTTTCTCAAGGTTATAATTTGTGTATACTATTTTTAGCAACAGCTCATAGATGAGAAGTTGACCAATGACGATGACACTCCACAGTCGGCCGGTGCCAAGAACATTTTTATCGATCAGGCCATTGACCTCATGCGGAGGGGTATTTTCACGGGGCAGAACGTAGAAGATGAGTCGAATGTTATTGTCATCGGGGTAATCATTTTATGCTCAGAAACCTCTCTTGTTGAATACCTCTAAATCACTTTTTGTTGTAGGCTTTCGAAACAACAGCTAATACTGTTGCCCATGTCTTGATCATGCTTGCTTTATTTCCCGAGTATCAGCAGAAAGTCTTTGAAGAACTCCTCTCTATTTTCCCAGATGGAGGAGATTTCGAAGTGACCTACGACAACATCCAAGACATGGTTTACATGGACATGGTCCTGAATGAAACAATGCGTGTTATGGCGCCCGTACCCATTGTCGCCCGCCAGAACTCACAAGACGTGCAGCTCTCGAATGGTGTTGTATTGCCTGCTGGATTGCAAATAGCTATCGATATATTTCGCCTACATCGGCGAGTAGACATCTGGGGCCCAGAGGCGCATCTCTTTAACCCGGAAAATTTCCTACCATCCAATATGGATGGCAAACATCCGTATGCATTTATTCCATTTACGAAGGGGATACGAACCTGTATTGGTATGAGGTTGCTCTGATTTTTGTATGTTCAGCCATTTTTTGAATATTTGGATTTTTTTAGGATGGCGATACGGTTTGATGTCGGCAAAAGTTGCTTTGGCGAAGTTGCTTAGAAATTTCAGACTTTCAACGGATTTTCAATACAAGGACTTAGAGTTTATTGAATCAATTGTCCTGAAGTTGAAACAGGTGCCATTGTTGAAGATCCATCGAAGAGAGCTGTAAATGTCTATGGTTAAATAAAACTACCTATCTGACTAGTGCTATATTTAATGTAAAGTTACTGTTTTTAGGTAAATAAATAATTACCTACTTAACGTTTTTCTTGAGGAGTCATACAAAAGTGGTAGATACTAATTTGAACAACATTCTTGTGGAAATAATAAAATGGCATTTTGCTCCTTGATTTGTGGAAAATAGCTCCAAGGATTGGGGTGTATTTACCTCCAATATAAACGTACACTCTACAAACTATTTTTGGTGTTGGCCAGCTTAAGAAATGTCTACGAAGGATATTCATTTCTATTTCCATCTGACCTTTCCACAGAAATTTCTGTATTTTATGTACTTGTAACTGGGCGGCAAAACATAGATGTCAATAACCCATGGTTTGGATTTTGGAGTTGGTGTATGTCGATTTTTTGTTGAAGTTTGTGTAAAAAAGTTTGACAATGACAATTTGGCTTTAGACTTTTTTTATGCTTTGCCGGTTAAGATCGGTTTTTTGCATAATATACATTAGGGTGGAGTGAAAACATGTTTTTTTTTTAATTTGAAAAAGTTAACCTCGGAAAGAGATGTAGTCTGGGGCCCTAATGAGGGGAAAAATAAATAAAAAAATTTTAAAACATTTTTAGGGGTCGCGCCACTCCCTCGAAATTTGGAAATTATCGCTATTTTGGCGTTGATTTTAGAAAAATCCTAAAAATTAACGACTTAACTTATTCGAAATTTAAAAGTTTGAGCTTGTTCAGTGCCCAAACAAAAGTATTTGAGGCAAATATGAGGATAATCGACTAATATTTGTAGCTTTGGTGGCGATTTCATTGTTCAGTCAATTTTCTGAAGAAGGGGCGATTTGACTTATTTAACTTTTTGCAATTTTTGAACAATGAGAAAATTTTTTTTAAATTTTTTCATGCCCTTATTTCATTGTTTACGCTATTGCAAACATTTATTGACATAAAACTTTTTAGGATTTTTCTAAAATTAACGCCAAAATAGCGATAATTTCCAAATTTCGAGGGAGTGGCGCGACACCTAAAAATTTTTTAAAATTTTTTTCTTTATTTTTCCCCTCATTAGGACCCCAGACTACATCTCTTTCCGAGGTTAACTTTTTTTTTTTGAATTTCACTCCACCCTAATATACATAGATAATCATTTAGTGGAGGATTTCGAACACATTCGTTACTTGTATAAAGTTTGGTTTTGGTGATCCTGAAACTAATCTATACGTGCTGGTTTATTTGAAAGTGTTCAACACAAATTTTTAGCAGACGTTTACCGTGGCATTTCTTAAAATTAACAAACCAGCCCTTGCTAATCATTAATTTCATAAGAATATCACATGTTTGTTTAATTGAAATTTCTACAAATTTTGTAATTACCAGCATTTCATTCAATACAAATAAAACAACCTGTCAAGAAAAGAGATTCTTTCAACTGAGTACATGTCTGCAAAAAACAAAGGCAACGCGCATATATTTCATTATTTTTGGAATAGCGATAAGTTCAAAGCAAGTTTCAGCCACTAGTATTATATAAAATATGTAAATATTAAAGACAAACGAATTATTTGGGTAAAAAAAGTTGCAATAACTGAGGCTGTCATTTGAAAAGTTGCGTTAACTGAGTCAACAATGCAAATAATTTACGAGATTCACTAATCAAGGAGTTGCGTTCATCGAGGGTTGCGTTAACCGAGGTCAGACTGTATTTGATTATTATGTATTTTTTCGTATTTCGAAGGGTTTTGGGGACACATTTTACCGGTTTCGCCCCATTGCTCCGTTCTTATCGGATGTCTATACTCCCCAAATTTCATGATTCTAGCTTCAGTCGTTTGGTCAGGACAGTGATGAATCAGTCAGTCACGCAAGAGTTTTATATAGAATATTTATACCAAATATATTGAAATAAGAAAATAATTGACCAAATCGATTCAAGCTAAGGATTTATTTCTTGGTTAAATATTCGAAGAATTTCCCGTAGTTTTCGTTGTTCCTCCCATACAAATTGACCCCTCTTACTATACAAGACTAAAGGTAGACTCGATTCGTCCTTGGTTGAGTGAATTATCAATACCTTCGTGCCGTTGCAGCACCGAACTGCCGTTGCACTTTTTTTCGTCGTTCTATATATACATCCATACTTATTTTCCTATAAGAAATTGCACATGAGAATTCGTATTATTGACCATGAGCCACGAACATCCACTGAGCATCCATTACACTACCATCCCAGCTAGCAATTGCACGATTCTATGAGAATATGACGATCACGATCATTTCGCGATTCGTCATTACATCGTGCTGACGATTGTTGAAGTAAGATCGTAGTTTGCTCTTGCGAGTCGTTGTGGCGATTGTTCGACGAGTGAATGAAGATAGTTTGATTTTCAGTTACTATGAAATCGTCGCTTACGCATTCTCGCCTTCGTTTGACGAACTTAACCGTTATGCTTAGAAAAGTATTCAAAGAACAAGTGATTTTTGTTTCATTTCTATTCTGCTGTAGATCATTAAACACGTATCGAGAGTGTAAAGTGTGTTTTTTATTTTATTTGCTGTTTGTCGCATAGTCGTGTTGTAATTATTTTGTAATGCTATCTACCACAGCAATAAGATTAAAAATCAAACGGAAAGCAAAAAAAATGGTGAAATCTTCTTATAGTCAAGGCTCGTTTGAAGGAATAAAAGAATCGGAATAAAAGAATCGTACACGATGCTTTCCCGCGCATCGTACACGACCCGTTTGAAAGAGTCGTCATTTTGACACAGTTTCTCCCGAAACGTGCGCGATCGAAATCGGACATCGTCGACGATTCATTTAATCGTCCGGTCCGATCGCGCAAGTATCGTGCACGATTGAAAATATTAGCTGGGTATTTGACGGAACTATTGGCATTGTAGGGCAACGTTCCCATGGAAATTGGAGAACTCATTCGCTATGCATTTTCATTTAGCGCATTCAACCCATAGCTGTCAAGTAATGTTTAGTAATCATAATAAATACTACTTAAATTTAATTTTTTTTTAGAAGTGTATTAATGATTAAATTACGATTACATTCAGTTTTTCAAGGAAATCAGGAATACTTCCGGTTTCTATAAATAATCAAAAAGAATCAGAGATTACTTTTGATTCTTTCTGACTATTTTGAAATCTGTTGCATTGAGACCCTGCAGGAAATGTCAAGATCGAAACTGTAGTGATTTGCTTGTGACATGATCAGTAGTACTACTGATCAAGTGTACACCAGCCAATGTCATCTTCTATTGACAATAAACATGGGCTTGTCATTGGAAACTCAACAGTAGTCTGATTATTGATTACTTTTTGATTATTTGTAATTGTAATCAATAATTAATCACAAATTATTTAATTGAAGATTGTATACTCAATAAAATTTCTTTATAAAAACAATCTAATTGATAACTAATCGTAGTCAGTGAGTATACAAATTATATCGTACACAGTTCACTGATTCGCGAGAAGTTCCCCGTCTGTTCCTTCATGGAATGTTAAGGGAAATACGTAAGTAATCGAAATTTTACAGCTATGAGTCAACCAGTGTTAATCCCAAATAGTTGACTGGGTTATTTGACAATGCGATCGAAATTAATGTGCATTTTAATGATTTCCACCGAGTGCGTCGAAACTGCAGACACGACTGGCTCATTCCCATCGCCAGTCATATCGATTTAGTTCAACATTACAACTTGGCACGAGCTATAGATGGACTTTCACTCCGCATAAACATGTCATCGACCATAAGATCAAAACTATCCTACATCTATACGAGCACCTCCAATTACATCAAGACCAATATGGACTTTTTGGTGGAAATCTCAATTGTGGTATTATTTTTTGGTGCTCTTCTTAATAAATACTTAATTTTAAATTGAAATTCCATTGTGATGTGTTAGTTGAAAAATTCCCCACTTTCGAACGAAATTCGATCGAAGCGGAATAATAAAACCAAGTCCACGTAATCCCAAATGAGTTGTTGAGGAAAAAAACGATTGTTTTGTTTTATTTATTCGCAGTCAGTCCATACATACATACATACATACATACAATGTTAAAAGAGATATTCACCCGAGGACCAGGGGGGTAGAGAGTGGTGGTTGAGGGGAGATTTCGACGAACACTAAAACTTATTTAAGGCTCTTCTCGACCAAATGAATGTAGAAGGCGGGATTTTTGATGACATTCAAATCTTTGAAATCCCCAAAGAGTTGATGTGGCGCTTTGGCGCCAAAGATCTCCTTCAGTATCTCGGTGAATTTATTCAGTGCATGTGGATAGTAGGACAGGCGGAACTCGCTAGTCAAGTTGTTGGCCTCGATCTGGTAGTCCATGGTGACCATGGCCGGTTTGCCACAATAGAACAATACCGATGTTTTAATATCGGCAGTATGGCTTGTCTGAAAGTATAAAGATGGAGGAAATACATTAATTACGGGTTTCCCTCTAAGTTCCATAAGAGTCGGCTCGGTTGTTTCAAATAATCTACAATCTATCTACATGGGGGATTCGTAAAACCACACAATTTACCTCCATTCATTTCCAATGCAAATAAGGTTTTTTTTTATAAATCATACTTAAAGCTCAATTTTATAAAAAATTCTAAACCTACATGACTGGTTATTGGTCTCCTCTAAAATACTCTTCCATAAGAGGGCAGACGTCGCAAGTCGTTTTCTTATGCATTAGTTCGGAACAACACTCCAGATGTCAATAATTGGCATGGCAATATTTGAAAGGTTTTCAAAGCAAATAAAGTTTTTTTTAAGAACAAATATTTTTTAAATACCCTCTTGGAAATATTCAGAAAACGACTTGCGACGTCTGCCTTCTAAATGGTCTTTGATCTTGGCATGACTTGACTTCATAAGTAACTAAATTTCGAATTAAGCAGATGATCTCAAATCTGGTGCAACTATTCTTTTGGGTGACGAAAAGTATTAGGTTCATATTCATAAAAATGTACGAAAGGTTTAAAGTTAAAATTTCCATTATAAAAACGAACTTTCAAGGTATTGTAAATGTTTCCGAATATGGGGCTAAAACTAAAACATGCTAACCGCATTGCTTAACAGTACGACAAACCCTCTTATTCATAAGACTTCTTGATGGCGTGCACTTCATATGCTAAGGTAAGAAATGCTAATGACGCTTAACATCCGCTACTCATCGCCAGATGGCGCATTCGAAGAAAATTGTTTGTTTATGTTATGTTTGTGGAATCTGCCATACAGTTTTTAGAAAGAAAGTAACAATATTTATGCCTGCAGAATCTGATACCAATAACGGTGTCCATTGGTAGACAAAATGATTCGTCACTTTTCTTCTTACTTTGAATACAAAATAGTTTGGAAGAGGGAACATTTTGTCGAAGCCAGACTTAAGCTACAGTTTTTTTTTTCAATTATAACTAACTACTGATGCATTTTCTAGATACTCCTCATACAAATCAAAACGCAACACTGACAATCCATCTTTTAGATCTGTAGACTCTTCCTTAAACTTTGAGATTTTGCCTCATACAAAATAAGAATGAGTTTTCTGACTCGCAGGGGAAAATTACCAGATAACGGAATATCATTCAGCAATGCGAATGGATAATTGGTACAGTGTGCTCTCTCATAAGCGGACACCTAAGGGACTGAGAATTTTGTCCGCATACGAGAGGTGTCCGCAAGGAGAGAGTACACTGTATACTCAATGTTATGTATCCTTAAAATGCGAGAAAAAAGTTATTGAATAAACTCTCATTTGACGTAATTAGTATCTTAATTGAGTATCTTTAGTGGTTAGATATTATTTAGTTTTTAATTGAGCCAGCAGATTTTCAATTTAGAAGTTGTTGGATTTTGTTTCCGATTCTAATTCATTCGTTGGAATTTTTGAATTTGAAGTGACGATCGTTTCTATCAGACGTACATAGCATATTAACGAGTAGTTACTACCAATTGTTATGTCTTCTCAATAGCAGATAGTGAAAGCGTCATTCATAAATGAATTGTTTAATTTCATAGGTCAATGCCAGTGGCGATAACACATAAGCTGTGCACGAAGTTTCGATCTAGCAACAGCGTCTTAGAAGACTTGAGTTTTAACACCACTGCCGTATTTCATGTATGAGGGCATCTCCGGAAAATTGCAGCATAGTACACTTAACGCTATAGAAATATACGTATATGAATTTGGCCGATTTCAAAATCGTTGCAAGTAGAGCAAATATGAAAGAAAAAAAAAACTTACATTGTAGTATAAACTCTTGGCAGGTGTGGAACCGGTCTCCAAAATATTATCATAATTACGATGATCGATCAGTAACATGCCACCGGGCTTCAGGCACTTTTCAAAATTGTTGATGGCTTTCTTATGTTCCAATTGCTGGGGCGTGGAGTCCATTAAATGGGCAAACGAATTACCCAGACAGAGAACAGCATCGAAGCCACCCTTGACGACATCCTTGATGTCATCGTACAGAGTCAACCAGTTGGCTTCTTCGATCACTGCACGAAATCAAAAGTATACATCACATTTAAGGGAATATTAAAATGACAACGTTTTTTTTTTTTAGCAAAACATACCCCAGTTGTCGAAAGCTGCTTCCTTGCGACGATTCCAGCGTTCCTTCAAAGCGTATTTCAACATTTTGTCCGAAGCATCCACGGAGACAACCTCGAAACCTTCCTCCAACAACATAATGGAGTCGACACTAAACGCAATCATACATCCGGATTAATAGGGCACTCACACATGCACAGTGTGAACGAGACCAACTTACCCAGTACCACAGGCAACATCCAGAATGCGCTTACAATTCTTCGATTTCAATAGGTGGATCAAGAATTTCTTGTAGTTGTCGGTACGTGAGTTTTTGTCACCGATGAATATCTCCCACACCTTGGCGGCCTTACCGTCGGCATACTGATCACGGACACCTTCGGCGGAGATGCCCTCCGAACGGGCAACAAACACACTATCGGCTGATGTGGCAGTCATGATGGGAACGTACTTGATCAAACGATGTGAACGGCCAAACTGAATTCACACTCTCCAGATACTCTTAACAAAAACTCAATTCCAGTCAACATGCGAAATCAATGAATGAAAGCAGAGCGAAGCAACATCGTCAACAACAACGCCACTGACGATGACCCGAAAAAGCGAAAGAACCGAAAGCGAAACTTTTACGAAGCACAGATAGACAATCGCCCCCCCCCCCCAAAAAAAAAAATCAGGAAACAAACATATACAAGTGTTGTTGTTCACATATTTTAAAACACCTACGAAACGAATTCAGAACACCCTTCTATGGGACAACTGGCGATTGTTCTGGTAGCTAAACGGATAGATAGGGTGTGTTCCAACAATTCCATGAACCTGTGAATAGAATCGGAAGGGCTTGTTCGTCTAATCTTATCGGCAATGACGGTGTAGATTCGATTTGTTGTTTACAGCTATTCCCTGACACTGACCTTTCAAAGATTAAAACTGTTTTCAATGGTTCCACGCTCATGACAACCATGTTTGGTTGTGTGTACCAACGAGTCCACAGTAATTGGAGCATACTGGATTCAATACAAAATCGGTAGCAAGGGTAGGAAGTAATTACCAGCACCGATCATAAGCGATCATGACAACATGTTGTCTTCTTCTTGGTGTTTTCTGAAATTAACACGCGTTCTCTTCTCCATGCGGACGCATAAGTACTTTAGTGCACATAGAAATGATTAAAAATGGTTCTTTGAAAACATTAATTTTGTATTTTTTAACAAATTGTATTCTTAGCAATATATTTATAAACAATCAATTAGAACTGTGGCTCATTGCATTAAAATTGAACATTGAATTATTTAAGTATCAAAAATGAATGGTCAAAATTAAAGAAGCGCTGATTACTACGTATTGATTTGTATTTATGTTTTATGTTATGTTTATTGATTAGTTTCTTCAGCCTACAGGATTTTCCAACAAAAGGTGTTATTTTGGTATTCAAAGAAAAATGATCGGATGATTATTTCATAATAAAGAGCAAGGTATGCCGTTAATAATCAAAAACAACATCAGCCAAATTGCCACCACTACCACGCTTACAAAATAACACCTCTTGTTGGAAAATCCTGTGTTTTTTTTAAACTTTTCTTTGCTCCATTCGACACGAGCCTTTTTCTGATCATTCGTCAAACTATGTGGGTCCAACAGGAACAAAATGTTTTGCACAGCCAAAAGAACATGCAATATCTTATTGATGCCCGTCATACTAATGCCCAAGGATGCCTCAATCTCACGGTATGTCACATGCCGGTCTTGTTTTATCAGTTCACACACAACATCGATGGTTTTTGGTAAACCGACCGAACTTGGAAAACCATCACGACATTCATCCTGGAGCGAACGGCGTCGGAGACTAAACTTGAGGCACTCTTGTCTCGATAATCCATGTGGAAAATCTTAAAAAATCATCGCACATAAATGTTCAAAGTCAAAGTTGTTCTACCCACTGTAAACAAAACAATTCGGGCTCAAATGACAAAATGTTATGAGTGAAGTTATGCTAGTTTACATCTGGCAACACTAGTATTGCCTGAACTCGGAATAAATTGCCACCCCCATATTTTGAAAACAACTCATAGATGTTGTGATAATGTGGAACACACTTTGGGAAACACTGGCCTATGATATCAAATATAAGTTGGCACACACACCGAAACTGGCAATTTAAAGTGAATTGCAAAACAGAAATGGAGAAATCCATCAACAAAAACTGAGCATTTTGGTACTGACGAAATTAATTCAATATTCCTGAAAAATATGTTCAATACTGTTCCCACTTAGATAGAAAATGTCAAAAATCGTTCCTATTTCAAAACAAAACTCTGAATTTCGTCCTATAGCTATACCTAACACTAATGGGGCCAACTGTACTGGATTTTCAAGTATTACACTTGATTAGAGCTCAAGATACTGCAAAGAAACTGGATTTTCGAAAATTGCGGGTGCATGCATTTTATTTTTCAAGAAGAAGCCGATTCAGACTCTGGAGTAAATTAACAATTAAAGACAACAATAAAATGTGTGTAAGAAAAATCTTCGGCTCAAGCCGGCTTAGTTGACCATTTTTTGCCCAGCCACCGCCTTTTTGCATCTTTTTTGACCTCTTTTCAACACAAACGAGGCACATTGACAGGTGTCAGAAAAAGATTTCGTTCGCGCTTCGCATATGATTATGTTCAATTTCGTCTAATCTCCAAGTTGGTTCTCTTGGTGCTCTTTTGCAAGTCAAATGCAGCATGGATTGGGCTTGTATCGATTTCTTCAAATTTTTGATAACTCGTCCAGATTGGCTGCGAAAAATCCCCTCAGAAGACAAATATGATTTCAAAAAACCGAAGCAAGTTCATCATAGTTCAATTTGATGATTCGGAATCGCAATAATTAAATTTTTGTTATTTTCACTTTTTCAAAAAGCATTAAATTTCACTCAAATTTCACTGCATACTACTTGATTTTTAGGGGTTCTAATACAAAATATACTGCATTTCACTCAGGTACAGTTGGCACCATTATCTAAGACCAAACAGTGGACAGACGTCGCCAGTGATTTTTTGTAGCATTAGTTCCGAACACACACTCCAGATGTCAGTAAAACACATGACCCCATTTGACAGTTTTACAAAGGAGATCAGAGAAAATACTGTTTTTAAGCTGACAATATACACATACGCCCCCTTATGAAAATATTTAACAGACGACTTAAAGCGTCTGTGTAGTAAATGGTCTCTGGCTATACTGTCACCTCTTTCAAAAGCTCTTGAACACATCATAACTGATCAATTTATCATGTTTATTGATAATAATATACTACTGGCTGACAAATAATCGGGATTCAGAAAGAAAAGAAGCTGTGTTTCTGTTCTGATTGATGTAATTGAAGATTTTCTGTTAAACTGCTACATTTTTTTAACACTGCCTGTAAATTAATGTCATCTTATCTGTCAAATCGGTCACAAATTGTTGTTCTCGGTAACTGCTGTTCGAATGTCTGGGTTGTGGCTCGCGGTGTCCTGCTACGATCAGTTCTCGGCTCACTTCTGTTTAGGATCTAGACGTTAATATTCACTCGTTAATTGACTCGTTGCCGATCTCTGGGTTCGAATTTTAATTCCAAGCTTACTTGAACAAACGATATTAGTTGTGAGGTAAGGTAAGGTTGAGGGTTGCTGAGAAATGTATGGGCTGAAAAAATGTCTACCCTGTTGCCTAATCCCAACCCTACTATATGGATCTGAAATCATTGCTAATTGTGACTCTGTCGAAAGTTAAATGTGGCTTACAATGATATAGGAATTTATGTGTTTAATCGAAAGCGACACCAAAATGAACTACCGTAAACTGCTCCACAAGACTATCTACAATAAGGCACTTGAATATTTATATAATCGCCTACAATTTCCACGTTCTAACAGAGGAATGAAACTCATCAATCCAAGAATAGTCCAAACAGAGTTATTTAAGGGCGGATATTTCTAAGTAAGGATACCTGATTCTTCTGGACTTGCGTTAAAATTCCAGATTGATTAAAGTCTGAAACCCTTGTTATAACGCTACCAATGTTGACAATTTCTAACGAACGAAGGAATTCCTTTTGTGGAAACAGGCAGAAAATTCTTCAATAATTTGTAAAATCTAATACATATTTAAATTTAATTGTCAAAACAATGTGAATCATCTTGTTGTTCGCGGTGAGACAAATAAATAACACTGTGCAACAAATCGAGGGACTTTTTCTGGGGGGTGGGAAATTCTAAGTCAGGGTAATGGTACTAGGTCAGTATAGTAAAACCCTCAAAGGGTTTGGCGTTCGTATGTGTCAGTTTTTTTTTATGACCTTTTTAATTTTTTCCTTATCTTGATGTTTTTTCGCTTAGTTGTAACATTTTGGCAAAAACTTAGTTTAACATAACTCGAGAACCACTTGTCCGATTTTGATGAAACAAACTCAAAAAAATTTAGAATTACCAAATAATATTTCGAATGTTTTAAATTTTTTTTCATGTCAATGTCATTTCTTTTGTGATTTCATATGTCGGTAATTATGAAACTCAATTAATTATTACTTATTTTGGGTTTTCATTTTAGTGATCATGCCGCCAATAAGAAGGTCAAACCTTTCACGTCGCAGTCGTAATGCACAACGTTTGAGAACTGTTCGTACGAACGAAACTCCAGAGGAACGCTCAATGCGAAATGCACACAATCGAGCGAACATGTCGGAACTTCGAGAAACATTATCACAAGAACAACGTGCGGTTGTCCAAACTAGAGACCGAAATAGACAACAACGTAATCGAAATCAGCAGAGCGTTCAAATAAATGCATATCGCCAAAGAAGAAGAAACGCCGTGAATGTCGAATTGGAGCGAGTCGCCTTCCAATACGACTGCACGATTGACTATAGCGAACTTCCGTGTGTCTCGATTGGCGCTATGACTGTCGTATGTCCACATTGCTATGCACTGAAGTTTCCTTCCGAAACACCCGGATTGTGCTGCATGAGTGGTAAAGTAAAATTACCGCTTTTGCCTGATCCACCTGAGCCATTGCGCTCATTGATTTACGATAATACACCCCAATCACGACAATTTTTGACCAGAGCTCAACAATATAACAGTTGTTTTCAAATGACATCTTTCGGAGCACAAGTTATTTAGGACAATCGCCCATACAATCCGACATTCAAGGTAAATTCGCTTGATTAAAGTCCAAATTATATTCAGATTAGATTGTCATCTAATTCGACTTTGTCCTTATGCTACAGATCCAAGGACAAATTCATCATCGCTATGGTTCGTTATTGCCGACAACGAATCAAGATCACAAATTTCTTCAAATGTATTTCATCGGAAATGTGGACAAGGAAATCGATATGCGCAGTGCAATTCATCAAAACATGGAAAAAGATATCCCGTGATGGATGAAAACGAAGTCACGAACTATCCGACAGAATTTTTGAATTCTCTGGATGTCCCGGGCTTGCCGCCACACTTTTTGAAATTGAAAGTCGGCTCAATTATAATTTTGTTGCGTAATCTCAATGCACCAAAACTTTGTAACGGTACGCGTTTGATTGTGAAGACACTCAAATCAAATGTCATTCAAGCGACGATTTTGAGGGGAAAATTCAAGGGCGAAGATGTTCTCATTCCGCGGATTCCTCTTATTGCGAACGATTTGCCATTCGTATTTAAGCGTCTTCAATTTCCGGTGCGTCTCGCCTTCGCTATGACAATTAATAAGGCGCAAGAACAATCGCTGGATGTTTGTGGAATCAATCTTGAGTTCCCATGTTTTTCACATGGTCAATTGTATGTGGCGTGCTCACGTGTCGGCAAACCTTCCGCTTTGTACGTGTACGCGCCAGAGAACAAAACGAAAAACGTTGTGTACCATAAAGCACTTCAGTGAAAAAGCGGAAGGTTGGCTGATAACTCAATCATTGCGGTTTGATTAAAGCACATCGTTATTCTTTTACTTTAGTTATTTCCATTTTATTTAACACAACTTTTTAATAAAGAATTTTAATTGACTGAGTTATATAAAGCAGCAAGTGCATGCTCGGAATTATTTTTTTCGTTGCATTAACGAATTTAAGCGGAACGAAGTTCGCCGGGTCAGCTAGTTTATTAAAAAAGTAGGTTTGGTTAGGTTGAAACGGAGGATTGGTCATGTACGAATGACCGTCTCATGTCGGTGACATACACCTAGGCCAGCAATTCGGCACAGGAAGTGTTCCGCCGTCTCGGCGTCCGCTCCGCATGTCCTACATTCATCGTTCTCAGAACATCTAAACCTAAATAGATGTGCCCTTAGGCTAGAGTGTCCTGTGATGACCCCAACTAGCTTGCTCAGCTCATTTTTGTTAAACCCTCTTACGAATGCCCTTTGTCGCATTATTAAGTCATTAAGTAAATGGATATTTTAAATAATGTAATGCTTTTCCGGAGAAGTTTTACATGGCATAGAGATTACGAGGTTGAAAGACCCGACTGACTTTGGATTTTGAAAACGTTATCAAATCTCTCCAACAATTAAAAGTATTTGAAACTGCTTATCATTTAACTTTATAGATTCATTTTTGAACCATTTCAAAATAAACAAATATTTAGTAAAAACGTCGATAAGCCCGAGCGCAATATTATTTACATGACAGAGCCGTTCTTATTTAAGGGGACAAAAGCATAATCTTGAGAAAATCTTCGAGGGAAATATATATGATTTTCATCACATATTTTGTCCAAATATACATTGAAATGTTGTTATAGAATCTAATAGATCATCCAATGTCAAGTTTCACTAATACAATTACACTTTTTTGATTCAATTGGGGAGTTCACAAGTTGTTCTATTGTGTTGTATTTATCGTATGTGCTAAAACTATACAACGTGCAGTTGTAAATATGTTGTTGGCATTCTTCATATAAAACTATTTTACGACAATACAACCTCAGCACGCCTGTTTTTCTAGAGTACTGTGTTCAGTGTCCGCTGATTTTTGTTTAATATTTAGTCAGATTTTATGACTTAGCAAATACAACATGCTTCTCACTAACATTTGTATTCCTATAATAATATTCATTCGATTTTAAGAAACTGGGTCAGAATACTCATTGCTACTCACTTGACTGCAAATTCAAGATAACTGCCAAAAATTCGTAATTTTTTAAATTTAGTTCTCGTTTCTATGGAAATAACTTCTTTACGTTTAACTTGCTTGCGTGAAAATTGTATGTAACTGCCATCCATTTTTGGAATGTTAGCACACTTTTCATTGTAAATCTTGCATTTAATAGTCACTCAACAATCCGGTTTCTTTTGAAAAAAATAAAAATAAAAAAAATTTAAGAGCTTATAGTTTAGCCAGATTTTAGCGATTATCTGGAAAATTTCACATATTAGTATATTACTCATAACTTTAAAATTTAAGTTACAATTGCGCGTGGAAATTGTTTATAAGAATTTCCACGCAAAAAATTTAGAAGTGAAAGCAATAACAATAAACAGATGATCGATCTTCACGGTAGATTATGCAACCTGCAGAAGTCTACCGTTAATTTCAGTTGTCTATCTCTCACACATGCATAATGCAACCCCAACTCAAACAGCTGATCGTCTACCGTCAACCGTCAAGACTAATTGGGCCTTTATGTGTCACTAAATTCTGCTGAAGTTGATGTGGCAGCTAAGTCAAAGCTACTGTACCTAAAAGTGTTTTTTCCTCGAAAATGTATAAAACGTTCTGTGCAACCATATCAAGATATTTTATGTTCGTTTGTAAAAATATTGCCACCAATGAATGGGAAAATGTCGCATATCATAAATGTAGAGCTGATGTCAACTGTGTTACCATTTCCCAAAAAACCCACACCAATTTAAACGCGTACATTATAAATGGAGCGCAATCCAAATCTCGATTGTTTAGGTTAGTTGCGTCGCATTTTCTACTTTCGCCAGTAGATGATGGCAACTGTGCTGTAATTCCAAAACCTTCTAACCAAATTAAACACGTACATTTAAAATGGTTTAGATTGTTTAGGTTTCAAAGTACAGCAGTTTTTTCTCGGTATCTTTAGGTGTTCATTAAAATTATGAATAATGGTTCATTAATTATATTACATAGGAAATACCAAATGTTGACAATAATTCTCATGAAGTGTGTACTTTAATAATTACTACTGCCTGTAAAGCTGGGTTCCTGGTGGCTTGAAATTCTAAACAATTCTTGGTGTCTAAAAGGACGTTCAAATCACTATTATTTTGACAAGCAATTGCTGAAAATTGGAATGTACAGTCGAACTTCCATATAGCGAATCTCAAGGGGACCAAAAAAAAATTCGTAATATAGAATTATTTTAAAAAAAATTTATTTTTATAATTGGTAATTTTTGTCTGCGTTTGATTTTTCCATTTTTCCTCTGCAATAAAAACTTCAAGCACGTTAAGAGAAGCAAATACTTTTTCAGGCACGCTATTTCTTATCTCCACAAAGTTGCGTAGTACTTCAACTGCTGATGAAGTTTGCTGAAATGTGGGTACCTCCTTCACGAGTTTTGTAACGTGTAGTCTACTATGCGAGCCTACATTTCTCTCACTTACAGAGAGTAGAAATGTGAATCTCACACACAAAAACAAATAAAAAATGAAAATATGTGTGTGTATGGTGAGAGTGAAAAATGTGTTTATGTAAAACTCGTTATACGGAGATCAAAAACGCATGAGCATTCGAGTTACGGGCGTAGAAAAAATTCGTAGTAAAGAAATATTCGCTATAAGGAAACTCGTTATAAGGAGATCAAAACATACTGAAAATTTAACGAAATTGCAGTGTTCTGGAAATAAATTCGTTATATAGAGTACTTCGTTGTACGGAAGTTCGTAATAGAGAAGTTCGACTGTACTATTTTTAAATTTCCCAAATTAAAAAGTGCTGATTCTCGTAAATTGAATGTACTTATTATTTTGGCCATGCGTGTTTGTTGTGCAACATCATCACACTTCTGACAAAGAAATGGCTGTGCAGGCCGTAGCTCATTTCAAATTCGCTCATGCCGCATGCATGTATGAGCATGTGTACTTCTAAAACATAATCGCGCGATACGAATGTTTTGTCATAATTCTTGGCTCTTCTTCTATTAGAACTCGATCCATTGCGTAGCTTTGGGGATAGTTGTCATGTGTTTGCATGTAGGCAAACAGCTTTTGCTGTTGTTCTTTCTCTTACTATTTCAAAGTTTCTGTTGAAACGATAACCCCAATAATTCGTTCTTTATCGCTTTCTTTCTATCTGTCTTTCGTATGTATACGTACAGTCAGACCATAAAGTCTACGCACTCCCTTCGATTTTGGTTTGCTGATGAGTTGGTGTGGACATTTAAAACTAAGTTTCTACCCTTATCTGACTTTTATTACGAATTGATTTGAATATTCGGTTTTTAAATTACATTTTTGTCTTTAGATCTTTTTTTTTGAAACCTGAAAGTAAGACTGTGTGTTTGCTTCTGTCGAACACCACAATTTTTGACAGAGATAGGCCTAGTGGAGGTTATATGAATAATAACACTATAGTCTATATTATGTAGTACACATTTAATTTATATTTTAGCCCCCCCCCCCCCTTTTTATGATTGCCAAAAGGTTCAATTCCATGGGTTGCCAAAAAACGAACCACTTAGAACGTATTTGTTCTCTCATGTACAAACTGGACTTATCACTTTTATTCTTAAGGTAGCGATATACATCTAAATACAGTGCTGTCTGGGTAGAGTGAACTAATTTTTGCCGGGCGATTTCATAATACCCAGGTTGTTCACTAAATCAAGGTTGATCTTTTTGTATTTAATACGAATTTTTTATTTATTTTAAATGCATTTATATATTGCATTTGTGCATGCAAGTAAAGTAACTCTTGCCTTTTGAAATTTTTTCTGAAAGTATTTTCCAAAACAAGCCGGTTTCATCAGCATTATAGATCTGAGCTTTACACAGCTGTAACTCACGAATCACCTCAATGAATTTTTGTTTAAAAGGCTCAACAGCTTGTTGATCTGAAGACAATTTCTCGCCACACACCCAGAACTGGCATTGAAGCCGTCTTGCTTCTCCTGAATGTCCCCATGTAATGCCTTTGCCTTTTCCTTGATCATATCGCCACTGATAGGAAATTTTTTTTGACGCTGTCTCACAAACCAGTTGTACAAAGCTTTTTCCATGCGTGGATACTCTCCTTTTTTAAGCTTCATTAGACCATTTTTCTTTTTAATTATGCCAGAAATGGTGGATTTTGCAACGCCATAATGCTGTGCTAAAGAAGTAACACACCTTTTTCAATTTCTTTTATAATGTCGCTTTTTTGTTTTAAGGATAAATGCTTTCTTTTGTTCGAAAACATTTTTATGCAACAATTATAACACCAATTGCAATTCAAAAACTAACTTTTAGATGCGACCTCAATGGAAGATACGCGCAGACTTAACTAAATTCACAATTCATGGAATATGTACATACGAGAACGCAAACCTCAATGAGCGCAACCCTAACACAACTCAAGATATTTGTTCTTAGTTACTGCAGCTCTACGGTTTCTGCAACTTTCTTGATTTCTATCAGTTGTATTGATCGAGGGTATACTGTATTTGTGCAAGCAAATCGTTATTTTATGTTCTCTTTAATTTTTGTACTCTTTTTTATTATTTCCTCTTTCGGCAAACCTAAAAACTTACTATAAAGGATGTTCACTCTATTGAGGTCCATGACTGTTCACTCTACAGAGTAGTCAATGTAAACATTCTGGTGTTCACTCTAACGCGGTGTTCATTGCATCGGGTGTTCACTCTACCCAGACAGCACTGTATATATATAAATACATAGACAATTTTTATTCATGGTTTTCACAAATAGAAAGAGAGTGAGCATAGTTATAAAATAGAAAAATTTTACTGTTTTCTTTTGATTTAATTTTTGACTGGCAGCTTAAGATAATATTTATAAAGAAAAAGAAGCCAACATTGCAAAAATCTGTGACAGTTATCTGTAATTTGCGGCTAAGAAAGTGATTCTTGCATTTTTTATTTAATATGTAGTATACTTGGAAGTGATGGCAAGTGTACATCAAATTAATGAATACTAAATATGGAAAAAGTATTTAATAAATAAATCTACTAATCAATCAGGTATTAGCAGTTGTCACGAAGTGTTTATACTTTTTCCTACTAACTATTTTGTTTATTTCTAGAAATATCTCTTATAGGCCTAAAAAACCTAACGTAAAACCTAACGTACAACTGTTTCAACTTCAACATTTTGTATTACATTTTATCCAAGCAACAGAACATTTTTTAAAACAATAACAAACGTTTTCCAATCCAAAAACTGTCAAAATCGAACTATAACACTTATGATATGTGACGTTTGAAGAAATGGAATGTACGTTTCGATTTATGTTTACGCTTTACAAAATGAGGGCATTATTATTTTTTCTTTGTAGTTCTTTACGTTATATTCACAAATTCTGTAGACTCCTCAGGTGTATGAATACTTCTTGCCTTGACTATATATACGTATATATGTATTTGCAAATAATAATTCAAACAAACAACACCGCTGTTTTGCTTTTGTTAACTTTTTCATTTTGCTTTCTGAATTGTTTTTTTAGCAATGTTTATAGCTTTTGATCAATCCATGGGCATTGCGCATGTGTTTGTATGATTGAGCGAAAGAGGCGAAAGTGAGCGTCTTTTGAATAATGCTAAACATCATCACACCTCTCCATAGTCTTGGCAACCCAGCATATGCTGACCACTCAAAAATGCTGAGTGTAAAAAAGATTTCCGGTCTATTCACAATCTAAAGACAAGAGAGATACGTAATAATCAGAGTAGTGAACTCTTCATTCCGACATTGCTTGTGCTCCGATAAGGTTGTGGCTGTGAGTGTGGCACATGCCCACAATTTTCTTGGAAATAAATTAATTTAGTTTTAATATACAGGTGTATCTACATATTTACATCGGCACAATATCGCCTCAATTTTAGGCATGTACGAAAAGGCACGTTGGGCCGAGCACAATTTTTACCTGCAATTTAACTGGAAATTATGTTTCCTAGATAACAATGTCGATGCTGCTGCTGAAAATGTTGGGAAAATAATTATTTTTGGTATAAATACATTTGTTCCCTCGAAGACTTCGATCAAACGCCCAAAGAATTGTTGGTTTAATCAGACATGCAAAGAAACTGTCAGAAATTGGGGGAAGCGTTCAGAAATTGGCGTTTAATTAAAAATGCCAATAATGAGCTGGCAACGTTGCAAACACTACTCCCTCATTACCCCCTCAAATAACCTATCGCAAACACAGTGCATTGCATTTATAGGGGGCATCCCCTGAGTGTTTTGATGTAGTAAACATTTTTGAGTTCTGTACAAAATTGGTTGTAGACAAGGAGTGAGCTATTATTTAAAAGTGTTACCATTACAAATCTGACAATTGGATATACATATTACTTAAGTTTACTACTTTTCCGATTTTAGGAAATAAAATTTGTTTGTATTTTTTGTTGTTTTTTTTCGACATTTTATTTGTAATTTTTTCCCATTGCATATTAATTGCAATTGTTGCATAGCATATTAAAAAAATTATTTTTTTATATTAAAAATGTCCACCTTTTTTAGATTTGAAAAAATTTAATATGATTTTTTGACTTAGTCGAACTGGATCTCATGCATTTGAAGAGCTAGTGTAACCAACTTTTCAAGTAGTGAATGATATTGTGTTCCATTATTAAATGACAAAGTTCAACCTTTCCAATAAAACCAGAAATTTGAAAAAATCATCTGTACTTTTTTTATAGCTGATTCAAATTTTAAATGGCCCACCATGTATTGCATATAAGTTATTACACATAATTTATTAATTAATTAATTTAAATATTTAAAGTATATATATTACTTTACTTACGATTTTTACAAGATATCTTACTTTTTTAACTTGAGTGGAACATTTTTTGAAGAACCTCTTTAGAAAAATGTTTTATACAATCGAGACAATAAGTTTTATTAACTTTGTATACTTTTCTGGGACTTTTTAATGCAAAATATACTTTAGAAATTACTATGTTCAGTTACAATTTCAAATTAACGTTTGTGGAACGCATCGTATAATAAACGTGTGATAAAGCTTTTTTAATAGCTTTCAAGCTCTGACCCTGATTGCTACAAATGTTAATAACACTTGTATGTTATAGGCTTTTTGTCTTGGCGAATAATTAACTTCGAGTAAGTAAATTGAGAATAAAATGTATTTTGTTCTGCCGTGTCAAATTATTGGTTTCAGAAGTATTTGTTACCACAGATGTGAATTATATTCAAAGAATGACCCGGTGTTTTCTAGTGAATGCGCATATCCTAAAAAACAAACATTTTCTTGACTTTTGATTAGTTTTATAGGGAAATATGTATATTGAATGTTGTTGACAAGTATCTCAACTTGTTAAGATATATTTTTAAAAATGAAATTGTTGAGTCAAGTTCTTTGGGAGTGTTCCTTCAGCAATTTCGTTGAACAAATTTAGTCAACACTGGATTGTTCAGATTTAGTTCAGAAATCGTTTGCAAAATATTTTTCAGGCTTACTTCGGAATCTTAAAAAATGTCTTAAGATGTTGAGAAATTTTAACTCCTGGGATTCGAAATGTAAAATTTGGAAACTCCTTTACAATTCCTATAATATTTATTCCTATTTTTTTATATTTACTGATTTGTAAGAGTTATGTTCACAATAAATTGTTAAATTCTTTGCGATAAGGAATAATTGAAGAGTGGAGACGATTTTGTCTATGTATAGTCGGTAGACCGATCAACCGGCCCTATGACAATGAACGGATGACAGTTCCTGGATAACCGCGTACCCCGGTTAAAGGTCCAAACATCAGGAACCTGATGACGGATGTCCGACGCAAAGATACCATTAAAATATCTATGGAACATCGATACACAACCCACGTTACATTTACATAATGAAGTTTTTCGTCCCTAAATACTCTGGCACAGTTTGATCTTGGACGTTTGCGTAGCAGTTCAGTATTGACAGATTTAGTTAAACGCCAATTTTTAATTGATTTCTCTTTGGATGTGATAGCTTTCCTGCATATTTAATTAAACTGCATGTCTGATTCAACGATCGAAGTAACCTTCAAGGGAATAAATGTGTTATTCCGAGAAGAATTATTTTCCCGACCATTTCATCAGCAGTGTCATCACTATTGTCAAAGAAACATAATTAACAGGTAAAATTATGATAAAAATGGTTGAGATCAGACCAACCATGCCTTTTCGTATACCACTCTAGTCCGGACTATACAGTTGTGCAGGCAGCTCAATGTTGCGTACAGTTTATAATGTAGGTGTGGTAGGATGTGTGTGCGACTACCACAGAATAGAACCCAGGTTCGAAATCTGTTAAGACCATCAAACGTTTTTTCAGGGACTGCTCCATCCCCGTAAACGCTGGCGACATTACGAGTAAGAGAGTAATCTCTAAGCCATGTAAAACTTCTCTGGAAAAGCATTAGCCGTTCGGCTAAACAGTAGGTCCCGGTCATTGGGTATAAAAATATCGTACACAGCTCAATGATTCGAGTGATGTTCCTTCATGGAATTTTAAAAGTTCCTTCATGGAATTTTAAAAGTTCCTTCATGGAATTTTAAAAGAAATAAGTAAGTATGTAGGCGCTGGGAATTTTTTATAAAAGCCTAATGAATTTTGTGGTCAAAAGGTGGAGTTTTTCATCTTTTGATGGTAAAAAAGTGGAGTTTTTCATCTTTCGATAGGAAAAACAACCTCTTAAATATGGATTTAATTCATTTATGCTCGGAGGGTCCTTTAGTTTCTTTAGGAATTTAGTTCACATTCCATGATTTAGTTTTAATATACTGTATTCGGTTTTAATACACCAGTAATTTCAAGTGAGGGTGAAAGGAATAGATAAGTATAGTAAAATCCCTCTAAACGGTCTGGCGTTCTCAGACTAAATTTTTTTATGACCTTTTAAATTTTTTCCCTATATTGAGGTATTCGATTTTGCTGAAATAAATTAGATTTCTTTATGTGAATTTAGGTGAAATTAATAAGACATGACACTTTTCTCCATTTGGGATTTTTTTTATAAAAATGTCATTTTTGTTTGGCTGCCCCTTAGGGGATGAAGATATGGAAAAGGTATGTTCGAAACAAATTTCGGTACAGAAAATAATTGTTCGAGCCTGCCAACACGAGAAATGCTTTATCTGTCACCTAAAGCTTCGGCAAATTTCGATATATTCTTGCTCTTTTTAAATTGGAGTAATTTGAATATGAACACGTTTCAAGACATCAATTCGATGGCATAATTCCAGATCGACTGAGCAAGGTTTTTTTTTTTAATTTTAACTTGAATTCTACCAAAAGCTGGAATTTATCAGACAATCCTATCAAAAGTTGTACTTAAAATTGCACAGGGTTCTCCAACAAGAGATGTTATTTTGAATCACCCAGTTTTCGGTAGCTGTTACTTTTGAAGCTTTTATTCCTTGACATTTGTCAAGTAGAAACAACGCCATTACTAACAATGGTACGCAACACGCTTCAACAACGCACTGAAATTATTAATCGTGCAGTCACATTTCTCAAATCTAAAAAGTTTCCGAACCGTGTAATCTATCGAAATCTTGTGATTTAACACCTTGCGACTTAATCCTTTGGGGCCACGTGAAAGATAAGGTCATTGCCAAAAGCCCAGCGTCGATTGCGATTTGGTTATGGAAAATTTCATGAAAATGATATGGTCCTGTAATCGTTACAATTTTTTTTTGAATATCAAAATAATACCTCCTGTTTGAAAACCCTATTATAATACTCTATTCCACAACGTGCTAAGTTGCACTTAGCATTCTTTAGTAGGGACATTTATTTTCGTCACATCATATACTTTTGTGTCACTAAGGTCCAATAAATGAGTCAAACTTCGAATTAATGTTTTCAGTCAAATTTTTAAACGTAGTTTAAACGTCCAATATTGGGCATTTAAACCACAGTTTAATAGCCATTTGATTGTGACATCAGTCAACGAAAGATGAAGAACAATCAACATTATAAAAATCATTTGTGACCAAAATCCACCACAAAAGTTTAATATCATTCTAATTATTCACCAGAAACAAATGTTTTTTGATAAAAGTGTGAGTGTTGCCACACCAAAAGCCGAAAATGTGTATTATTTTGCCTGGCCGCTCAAAAATGTATTTGAAGTTTAAACTCAGTTTTATTGGAAACTGAGTTTTACATAATCGTGATTTAATTTCGATCTCATTTATTGGCCCTAAGTGTACCTAATATGTTATTCCCCGAATAAATTGATGCGTGTACGTGTATAAAATATATATAAATCAACTTAGAGGATAAACGAGAACATGTTTGTGCAGAACACTATAGATGTTCTAAATAATTTTTATCGATGTTCTAATAAAAAAATATTCCGATAATTCTTCCTATCTTTGACGACCTCTGAGAAATTCCAAATAAACTTTGAATGCATCTCTTGCTAAATTGACTTTTTAGACTTAGCATACTATGGAATGAAGCCAACGAATTTACTTTGATCAAATAAATGGAAATCAACTCATCCAAATTGCATTGTCGGGAAGTTAGTGAAACGACAGAGGATATTAGTATTGTTAATAGTTTGTATTCGCTTTATTAAAATTATTTGTATTATTGTGTAACGTACATACGTATGTATAACTTGACAATAAAAACAAATGCCGATTCGTCCCAAGTCATGGGATTAGACACAGCAACTATTGCACAATTCGTATTTTATTTCTAAAAACTAAACTCAATTTTTAGCCTTGGTATACACATATTGCACATGATTGAAATTGAAAGTACAGCGAAGAAGGCCTTTGAGGGCATCTTCCGATTAAAACAGAACAAAAAAATACTGGAACTTAAGGACAAGATACGTATCTAAGTATGTATGTGTGTTTAAATATGTTTAAGTGTCAATGAATCGATCGATTACGTTTCGCAAAGGAATTGTGCGGTGGGCATTTGACGCTCGGACACTGCAACTTGGCAACTCCCTTGAGAAACATAAGCTCTATTTGCTTAGACCTAAAATTATAGTAAATTCGCTCCATCGATTGGAGCCACCTATTCGATATTAGTTTAGTTATCTATGTACGTATGAGAGTATTTAATGTATAATATTGGTAGAGACAACTAAATGTAAATGCATGTGTGGACATACGTATTGCTACGAGTTCTACATGCGGAAAGATATCTCGTCAACGACAGATTTATGGCAAATATCCCAAGGTATCCTCGAGGGAGGCACTGACGGCCCGCATCGACTGGTAATTGTTTTGGAAATTCTCTCGCAGAATTATGTCGCGTGTCTTACTCTTGCCACTGTGCACCGAAGCGGCCCGAGCAATGTTCTTCTCAATGTAGCTCAGTTGTTTGAGAAGATCATCGGCACTGCACGACTTCTGTGACGAACTGCTGGACAGGGACTGAAGGGGTGGCACGGCATTCATCTCGTTTCTACGTCCGATGCTGAAGGATTCGCGCTTACGATACGAGTGCGACTGTTTGCGGGTTGCCACCGAATACGAACGACAGCTGCCCGCATTCTTTGAGTTGGAATTGGAGCAGAGACTCTTGATGTCGGTCGTCTGACTGAGCTTGACGTCGGCAAAGATGGCTGCAGCCTCGACGCTCTTCTTGACACTCAAAGCCTCATGCTGCTGAATGGCTTTACTGTTGCCATTGATGTTGAAGAGTTCATAGTCCACGGCCAGTTTTTCGGATGGCTTGCGAGTACTGGAGCGCGACTTACGCTTATGCGACTTGTGTTTGCTGTTGGCTTCCATGAGTCGAGAGCTGGGCCGGTGTTCGACACGCTTGCAATAGCATTTACTGGCACTTATGCAGCTATCTGTATCACACCAAGTGGTATCGGAATGAGAGTGGGGTGAGTCGTCATCGGCACCAGAGATTGGGTTCTCCTCCTCTACCAGCGAGCAGTAACACTTGTCGTCGGATTTGCACGAGATGAGGGAATGACGATTGACGTTGGTGTTGGCATTGAGGTTCTGAGTGAGATTCTTCGAAGACTTGCGCTCGTTGCGACGGCGTAAATCCTTATTGCTGATTTGATCTGTCCGCAGGCTGCAGTAACAGCGATCGGCTGACGTACAAGTACACGACTCCGAATCGTAGCTACATTCGGAGCAGGAAACATACCTGAAAATAGAAAAGGACAATGTTAGCAATGCTTTCAGTGGTGTGGATATTCGAGAGTGGAGGCTGCTCTTAACGAAAACCGAACCTGCAAAGTACATACCCACTGCTACTGTTCCGATTTAGACCTTGGAAGGCATTATCGTGGCGCACCAAAGACACATCGGAACCACTGGTGGCCACACGATTCCGCTGGCTGTGCTGGTGATGATGCGATCGACCCTGATTGGGATGGGAGGAGATCGCCGTGGGCGGTCCAATGACCATGGTCGGTTCGGATCTCCGATGATTTTCTAACTCTTTATTTCGTGGCGGTTTCGGCGGCTTTCCACGACACGAGCGAAACTGTCCTAACTGAAAAACCTTCTTCAAACTTTTTGTGCCAAAAATCGGGGTTTTCGGTTTTTTCTAAAACGACGGAAGAGACAAATATACCCGTTGAGATTCGCTTTCCTTTTCCGTACGGTTGATAGGTTTAACTTACTTGCGAACCGGTGGAGTACAGCTTGCGCTTCTGTTTCTTCTTCTTCTGGCGACGCATGATATTTTTCGATCTTTGAAAGAGTTCATCTTTCGTCAGTGTCACCGCCAGTTTCAGCAGAAATTCCTTATAGATGGGTTTCAAATCATTAAAGGACATACCGTCGGCATCAATGATGGCATACAGAATATCGTCCAGCGAGTGGAGATTCTCGTGCAAACGGAATTCATTGAAGAGTTCGCTGAAACCAAGTGGTGAACTAGAAACATTGAAATTTGAAGTAAGACCCGATATTTACGAAATTACACAACAAAACAAATACAATGCAGTACGTATCATTGTTCTGAATTAATATGTACGTCATACGTCATACGCGTGTCACTAGGATTATTGATCTATTCACAGATCAATTGATAACATTGAAGGTCGACATTGGACTCTACCTTATAGTTCTAGGTATTCGATTATATTATCATCTCAGCAACTTAAAAAGTTTCTTTCACATTTTCGAAAAATGTCAGCGCTCATATACTCATACCTGACTACGATCCAAAATAAGAAATTTTGGAATTACTGTGGCTAATGACTGTTCCTACCAATTTAGTTTTCTCTGTGTCTATCTATCGGTTCGAACCCGCCTTTTTGCTATTTTAAATTGTGTGATAGAGAAACTCCGGACACAAATATCAGACATTTTTCCGTTCGATAATTCCGGCGTCATAACGAATAGGTGCGCCCCTCTTAACTTATGAACGGCCACAATAAATCGTCCACTTGACCGTCATTTCAGACTTGTAGATAAACGAAGATCGCATATGGATCTAAGAGACAATAGCTGGGAAAATTATGCCGATAACCCGAATTATGGTTCGAAAAATGTTAAGTTGTTTTGTTGTAAATCAGATTTTGTACCGTGCATCAGATCAGATAACTACCGCAAAAAATGATTGGGGAATCTATGTACTACTACCTGAGAATTCCTTCGCAGACAACTCGTTTTGTTTACCAAATATGGGTAAAATAAGATAGGTTCTACATCAAAAACATCGTTCACCCCTTTCTTCCCTACATCTAAATATCGTAACATTTTCCTTAGCGGTCCGTAGTCAGTTACACGTTGTTGTGGAATTCATCTTATTAAGTCATAACTTTTAACATTCACTTAGATTTCAAATAAAAACCTTGCAGGTGAGTACTTACCCGCCACCACCACCGCCGCCTGCTCCAATTTTACCGGAATTTCGTCGCGCTGCTCTCGATTTGTACCGTGTAAGGCCTCCTGTATTAAGGAAGCTACCGGATCTAGGAATAGCAACACGAGTCAGTATATCGCCATTGGTATCACCAGTCCGCAGACTACCGCCTGAAGACGCTACAGCGGCTGCCACAGCTGCCGCTGCAACGCCGTTGCCCAATAGTTGAGAGGCTTTATAAACAGCATCGCCATTTGATTTTTTAGTCTGGTTCAAAAGAGCACCCTTGCCATTATTATCGAGTTTCTCGAGATACGACATGGAGGGTGAATTCCGATTGTCGGCCGAGGAACTGCGACCGGAAGAGTGTAACTTCCGTGATGCCTCGCCCGGTATGGTTGTGGGAATGGGAGGGGCGCGTTTCGATTTGTGAGACTTGCGCTTCCCCTCTTCGGTCGATGTTTCCGCAGCTTCATTGATGACATTGCCACTGGAACTGAGCGAGTTATTGCCAACTCGTTTCTTACGACCTGATCGTGAGGTCACCGACGGCACAATACCGACACTGCCATTTGTTGTACTACGAAATGAGCTCTTCCGCCCACCCGACAATATCTGCGAGCGTGACAGATAATTGGAACCGGTGACAGCCGAACTGCTGGCAATGCTTATGCAACTCACACCGTTTTGATTGCGAGGCGTGCGTCGCTTGGTGCTGCGATGAGAGTTCGAGCTGACATGAGCCATCAGACTCTGGTAGAGAGTGGCTGCAATAACAATGGCATCTTCGGTGCTCTTGCAGATGAAACCGTGGCACTCCAAAACTTTTGGCGTGCCGGCAGAGCGCATAACGACGGCAAAAATCGGTGCATGCTGGTTGTTGGCCAAACGTTTCTCTTCCGACACACTGAAAAGACGACAAAAAAAACAGCAACAATTTGTTACACAAATCATTTTGAATGACTATGTGAGTACGTATGTATGAATGTGTGTAAAAACAGGCAGTGTTTTTTTTACACACGATCGTTTTGCTAATGATCTCTGGCTAATTTTTCAGATGATGGCCTTTCACATAACCCGATTAATTAACGCGGATACCGACTTGTGTCAGCGAATTGCAAACGCGTAACGGTGACTAGGAAACTTCCGCTTGAGATGTGACGCATGCGCTTGCGTGTATCTGCAACTGATTGTCAATGTGACAATGTGTGAAACATAAATACGATCTTAAGTATTTTCATTCGACATATTTGTGGACATTCAAATCGTATGAGCTTTCATTAAATTTGGGAACTTGAAGACACATTCAGAGATCACCTCATAGATCAACAGTTTGAGTTGTACGATAATGATTAAAGTGGCTTCGAAAATACCACTAGAAATCAGGATTTTTTTACCTCGCTAAGATTTCTAATTAAATTGATACAGTTGCAGTTGAAAGACCAAGTTTATGAACTTTAAAAAAATAACCGTCTTATTTGCATATGTCCATATTAGCCAACATTTACAACAAATATTCCAAATACTCACTTCTTACTTACAAATGATCATTCAAAATTAAGATTTTTTTATAGCTTTGTTTCACCTATTTGGAGCGGCTGTGGGATTATTCTACCTAATGGCCCTCAGTGGACCTGTCCAACCTTCAAGGCTATAGATCCGTCAACGGAGACTGTCCCATATTACGTTGCTGATGGTCTGCTGTGTATTAACACACCTAGCAGTTGGTGACAAATGCCGAATAAAATGTCCGAACACAAATCACGCCCCGCTTATCCAGTCAAGGGCTTCATAATCTCAAGTCGGCATGCTTCTAGTGGTAGAAATCCGAGCGTAGTACAAATGTAATTCTTCAAAAGTTTATTAGTGACTCATGACCTATTTTTTTTAAAAACAAAGACCTATCCACAGAAAAGACCTTTGGAACATTTTTGAACTCAGGGTAGCACGGCAAACAGTGGTTATTCATTACATACATTAGAATTGGACTATATCCGAAATAATTTTCTCATACTGACCTTAGCGGTTGAAACAATGTGCTTTTATCAATATTTTCCGGTGACGTAATGAGTGGTAAGAACGCTGCACCGCCATCATCATGGGAGACAGTAAATTTCACCGCTGACCACACCGCAATGTTGTGGAACGGTGTAATGTTGGCTTCATTCGATGACTTTGTACTACTGTTGTTGCTCTTGTTGGGGGTTTTCACTCGCAGACCCGTGGCACAAATGTCCAATGTGCCGGCGATTTGCTTCTAAACGTAAAATGTAATTAAATTCAATGGAACAGCTCCAGCCGGTAGAAACTCACCTCATCGTTGATTTCTTTTAAATACAACTCCCTCAGGGGTTCTTGCAAACCTTGCAGGCTGGTCACTTTGTCCTTGAGGGGCAGCGAACCGAGACAGGTGACCGGAAAACTGCTGGTGGCATCTTTAGCGACATCCGTAAACAACTGCTCGATTTGGGCCTGGACACTGTTGCTAATACGCTGTACATCTTTTTTGGCATTATCTGCCAGGATTTTGGCAGTCTCATTGGATTCATGTAAATAACTGCTTATGGATCGCGAACTCTCACCCGCAGTGCTGGCCAATTCGCTGCGTCCGTACATGATGATGGATCTCGTTCGATGTGAACCATGTGGATCGTCAAGGCGATTGCTACGCGTCGATCTGCTGTAACAAGAAAAAAACTCAGTTAAACCTATGGACCAAAGTAAATACTGCAATGTTTTGTATTCACAAAGATATGATTAAAATATAGAATGGGTTTATAACGCTGTAAAAAGAATTTTAGTTTCTAAATTGACACACCAAAAAAGCCGAGCCACGAAAAACTTTATTTTTGGTCGTAGAATGTAGTGACGTACTCCATTTTGAAACACTGGGTCAAAATAAAATGAGTTTCTTGTTGATTTCTCTTGGTCGATTTCAAAAGTAAAGTAGAACAGAAATCTGCCCCTATAGGAATGGAGTATGCTATTATGTGTCCTATTATTAAGTTTACGTGACTTGGTTTTTTGGATCCCACACCTACAATGTGACTAATGATTTCCACTAGAACAGGACCTACAGCGAAAGACCATATGAAAAACACTACGAATGTGTGGATGACATTGGCATAGTCACAAAGATACAGCGAGGTGCAATTGATGTGTTTTCCAGAATCGAAAAGAACTCGGTGAAGATGGGTCTGAACAAGGCCAAGACAAAGCTTATGTGTGCCACTGCCAGGCAAACGTCGCGATGACAGAAAGACCGGCATTTACCGAGTCGAGGTTTGTAGTTGACGAATTTGCATACCTCCGCAATTAATAGAAACAATGATGACAGCATCGAAATGAAAGAATCGTACTGGCAAATATATGCTATTTCGGGCTAAGCAGACAGTTTAGGAAAAAATACCCATCTCGGCGAACAAAATGTTATTCTACCTAATATAGGGCCCGATCTGTGTTAACGTGAATTATATGCGTCCAACGAACCGTAAGCTGTATGAGTTATATCCCGACATAAATGCGATTGCGCTGGCTGGGCATTTTGGGCGAATGAATGCAAATCCTCCAGACAAATCCTCCGACAACTACCACGAAAGGTGAAGACTGGGAAGACAGAAACTCCTGTAAATCCTTGGTATGACGAACAGAAGAAAGAACATGATTTCCAAGCACTTCTGTGTATTAAGCATGCCAAGTCCGACAACAGATGGTAGAGCCATCTTAAGTAATTAAGTAACATTTGGTGAGCGCTAAGAAGTGTCTCTCAAATAGAATCTATTTCGTTTTAGCTTAAAATTCTATACGATTTAGGAATTTATAAATTGGAATTCTGATGTTTTGAAACAATGTCTGCGTTTAAGTGGGGTTTAAAACGCTGCGCAGAGGGTTGAAATCCATCAAAAGTGGAGATTAATTCAAAAAATGAGCTTTAACATTCACAACCGTATTTGGTACCGTATGAAATTAGTTAAAATTCTACATAACTAATGGCAAAAATAAAGCTTCTTAGTGGTTTACTTTATTTGCATTGTGACTTCAAAGTTCAATAATTATTTTTTTTTTGAGCGCATTGGTTAAAAGTGAATATTTAATTTAATTAAGACTTCTAAAAGTTAAAGTTTTATTATGGAAAAACAAAACAATTGTAAAACAATTTTTTCCAAAATACAAAGAAGCCCATAAAAGGTTAAACTAAATGTTTTTAATATTTTTTTTTTAAATTTTGCTTTTTTATGTATTTATCAATAAAAAATAAAAATATTTTAAAATTAAATTTTTTCCCCCCGAATTAATCGCCACTTTGCATACCGGTCAACCCACTGTGCGCTGTCAATATTTCAGCCAAAACCCCAAAAAAAATTAGTTTTTCCGAATTAAGAAAATTAAAAACAAAAAGGCATTCAACAGCTGGTACACAAAAAGTTAACAGGGCAGTAACTAGAACTATCAGCAATTGCATTTTATAAGCTTGTTGCTTGTTGCTTACAAAAAATACAAAATAAGACAAATGCACAAGTGGCCGTAGAACGGAAACGAGTGAAGAGTAAGTGAGAATGTTAGTTTGGTTCATCTTATCAAGAGTGTAACATTACCTTTGAAATCGAAATCTACACAACAACTGACCGTAGTGAACACTGTTAATGAGGTAAAATTTACAAAAAAAAGTGTAAACATTTTAAAGAATTACAATGTAAGAACGCAGTATTTAGAAAAGGGATATAATTACCCCTAACATTCCATGTAGGAGCTGACGGGGATATAACGTCACTACCTACCGATTAAAAACAATAACAATTTCAGCCAGCTGCTTCAGTTTTCTGGACTGCAGTTTGCTGTATATTTTCTGTAAATGCTAATATGATCACTGCTTCCATAGCCTACGAAGTGCATTTTTGTCGTTTTAAAATTTTTGAATTGAAGCAAAAGCACCAAAAGAACCTGCTGCAACAACAGTTTCAAAAGCACACATGCAAAAAAGGAAAAGCATAAACACATGCTAAAGCTGAGGCTAACCGACAAGACATCAGCCATCAGGCGCTCTTCAATAATTGTGTTTAATTTCATAAAAAACATTATTCCTCTAAACGGCCAAACAGAATTACTGGAAAATCCTTGCAACCTGTTTTTTACAAGTTATGCACAAACAAATATTTTTTACGAAATTAAATACAATTAATGAAGACATCTTCAGAGTGGCATTGCCGGTTAGAGGTTTAAGGTTTAGATACTCCTGTCTAAACTCTCAGACAAGATGGGCAGCGTTTAATACTTGGATATTACAGAATTAAAAAGAAAACAGGCATGGTCCAGGGGCTATTTAAGCTACACTCATTTACTGACACTTAGCTAAGGGTATAAAAATACAGCGATGACTCTAGCTGTGGTAATTCGATCGACAACTACGATGGAAAGACCGAAAAAAGCCAATGTCAGCTGACAACAAAACGGATGTGCTTGGAAAACATTCGCTAACAGGTCAGCAAGTAGCTAAGTCAACATAATTATGTAACTAAATATATGAAGCGACGACTAAATAATTCGATACCGTAATCCTTTTGCAATTTATCACTTTGACCCGCCAAGAGAATTTTCTGCTCTCTAGCATTAGTTAAATACCTGATCAATTATTTTACGTTTTTCAATAACTTTACAAGTTTTTGGTTTCCGATTTGGAATAAGATATTTATTTCTTAATTCATTCACCAGCATTTTCCATAAAAGTTAAAAAATCAAACAAAGACTTTTTTATCGAAACCGGACTCGAGATCATGGTGAACGCTCGATTGGTGGGCACCATATACAATTAATTGAAATCGCTTTTATTTTAAAAGCGTCCATGGCTTATCACACACTCTTACACTCACACACATACACACACAAACACATAACCGTTGCACTCCATCCGCTTAGCCATTGTTGTGCAGATGGCATTGTCGTCGATATGGATACCGATACCGCTATGTGACACACTAAGCATTGAATCAATGCTCCCGTCACCATCACCACTATTGTGCGTATGTCGAGCGAGTATTCACACTTTGATCGTGTTATCGATGGCCCCATGAAAACTAATCAAGTGCTATCTCTGGAACAGCGTGTGTTGCTTTGCTTTGCATTGTTTTTGGAGCGTTGAGTTTCTGTTAAAATAAGGTCGCTTAGAATCGATCGAACATAATCGTCAGAGATTTATTACTAAAAATCTCAAATGGCCAAAGCGAAAAATATTGTGGATCTGTAGTGGAAACTAACAGTTCTTTCGGCTTAATTGTTTTTTATTTTTAATAATGGGTTTCTTGATCTCCCTTTGTTTTCCCAGATACACAATTGAATCAAACAAACACACAACAAATGTTTCTATTTCGGCATTTGTCTGTTCGAAAGTACGAATGTGAAGCCCACAAATGTGGTCGAAGAAATGAAAGTAATGCCATGTGTATGGAAAATACGAGGCACGTTTCAATCTCTAGCATCCCATTGTTGGTTCGCAAAGGCGTATGTACATTGTTTTTGGCCTTAAATAGTTACGAAAGAAGTTGTTGGAAACTAGTTGAGGCTGATCAATAGTTTCGCGTGTTAAGCTTTCGAATGATCGGCTACTGTCCCTGTAACAGAGTGGAAACACTAGTAAACACTGGCATTGTTCTAGAATCTAGATTCAAGTAAAAAACATACATAAACAAATCAGCGGCGATGTTAGTTACTAAAATGCCTTTAGACATATACATTAGGGTGGAGTGAAAACATGCTTTTTTTTTAATTTGAAAAAGTTAACCTCGGAAAGAGATGTAGTCTGGGGTCCTAATGATGGGAAAAATAAAGAAAAAAATTAAAAAAAATTTTTAGGGGTCGCGCCACTCCATCGAAATTTGGAAATTATCGCTATTTTGGCGTTGATTTTAGAAAAATCCTAAAAATTAACGACTTAACTTATTCGAAATTTAAAAGTTTGAGCTTGTTCAGTGCCCAAACAAAAGTATTTGAGGCAAATATGAGGATAATCGACTAATATTTGTAGCTTTGGTGGCGATTTCATTGTTCAGTCAATTTTCTGAAGAAGGGACGATTTGACTTATTTTACTTTTTGAAATTTTTGAACAATGAGAACAATTTTTTTAAATTTTTTCATGCCCTTATTTCATTGTTTACGCTATTGCAAACATTTATTGACATAAAACTTTTTAGGATTTTTCTAAAATCAACGCCAAAATAGCGATAATTTCCAAATTTCGAGGGAGTGGCGCGACCCCTAAAAATTTTTTAAAATTTTTTTCTTTATTTTTCCCCTCATTAGGACCCCAGACTACATCTCTTTCCGAGGTTAACTTTTTTTTTTTGAATTTCACTCCACCCTAATATACATATGTATATGATTACATACAGTTATATATCATATATATCAAATATGCGTTTGGAAACATTGGTGCTAGCCCAAGCATAATGTGTTTGGCAGCTGCTCCTTTGATGTGATGACTGAAAATTATGTGTGGGACAATATGTTACAGAGGCCGTTTTTTCCTCTGTGTAACATTTTAGTAAGTAACATTAGAACATGGCAAATAAATACCAGTAAATTTCCGGAATACTCTAAGATGTTGGGGTTTTAAAGATTTGTTTATGAAACTTGTCGATGGTGGCAGGTATAGAAACATTTCTTTGTCCCTATATCTTGTCGATATGTAAAGAAAACTAATAACTAATAATGCAATTTATGCAAGTAGCGGCAAATAAAGAATGATACCATCCAAAATAGTTCAGTCAGATGCGGACACCTCTCTTAAGAGGACACCTCTCATAAACGGACACTTTTTTCAGTACCAATCCGCTTCAGTCACCTTGAGTACTTCCCTCATAAGCGAACAAAACTCTCAGTCCCTTTGGTGTCTGCTTATGAGGGAGTAGGGTTATATAGTTAAGACCAAAAGTCGACTTTTAGACTTTTCGACTATTACAATGAAATCAAAAGTCGACTTTTAGACTTTTCGACTTCTTAGTATAAAAAAGTCGATTAAAGTCGACTTTTCGAATTTTTTCTTTAGATAAAAAAAATGCAATATTTTGGAATAAAAACAAGTTTTCTTTGTATTAAAAACTTTTATATAAAAAAAGTGTTTATAAAGGTAATAACATCAGGTAATTCATGTAGTTTTTAAATTATATATATTCAAGTTTTTAACAACTTTTAAAAAAAGTTTTATTTACAATAGTTGATCAATATTCCTGGAACCACATGTCCGCATCTATTGATCTCAAAAAGATAATCATATTTAAATTTTTTGGGGAAATTTGGCTCCGAATTTGCGTAGCAATAAGTCCTGCATGCGAAAATAATCTCTCACACGGGACAGAAGTGGCAACGATTGACAACGTTTTTTTCGCAACTTTTGCAATAAGTGGGTACTCGCTTTCTATTGTTCTCCAAACAAGTAGTGGATTAGGGTTTGTTTTACGACAAACTGGCGGTGTCTTTAAATATTCCTTTAATTGTATTGGAACACCATTGCCATCATTATGGCCTTTTTCGCGCCTTGTGCTTACACTCTTGTCAAGGAACCCCCATATGCAATCCTCTTAAATGTATTTCTCAATCGGCGAAACTAAATGAAAGCGGCGAAGAAATGAAATTACGCAATACGCTTTGTTTGGATGACAAGTAAAAATACATATGGTTATATTTGAAGATAAAATAAAAAGTCGAAAAAGTCGACATGAAAAAGTCGACTTTTAGACTTTTTTAAAAACAAAAAGTCGACTTACCGACTTTGACTTTTTTGTACCCAAAAGTCGATTAATCGATTAGTCGAAAGTCGACTTATAGAACCCTATGAGGGAGTACAGTGTATTTGGATATGTGAAACTTAAGTGATCTTGGAAGAAGACAATATTTGAAAACAAAAAATTTAAAAAAAAAAAATAATTTCTGAAGCGCCTCGGT
Organism: Hydrotaea cyrtoneurina; assembly: GCA_958296145.1. NCBI lineage: Eukaryota > Metazoa > Arthropoda > Insecta > Diptera > Muscidae > Hydrotaea > Hydrotaea cyrtoneurina. The sequence goes on from OY282512.1 coordinate 43,498,905, forward strand.
AGGCGAGTTGGTAGCGTGCTTGCCTGTCAGCATGGGGGTTGTGGGTTCGATTCCCACCAGAGGGTTTGGCAACAGCAAAAATCTAGCTAAATGGTCGGTGTCACCCGGTTTACCCTTGGACCCACAAATTAGAATATAAATAAATAATAAATAAACAAAAATAAATAAAAAAATTCTGAAATATACCGAGGCCTACGGGAATGCACCGCTAATGGTAAAACCTTTGTTAGAAGATATCTTATTGAAAACATTCGTATTATTTCTCAATACTTCTGAATATATACATATCGCTCATTTACTTGAATAGTGGCATAACTCAAAATAGGATTTTTTCAGGAGAGCCGTTTAAAATCGTCAATTTCGTCGTACTTTCCAAATATAGAAAAAGAACTGCAGGCTATTTCAATAATATGGAGACCTGTCATATGAATGCACAATACTCAGTAGAACAAAAGCCAATTTAAATGAGAGATTTACAGCTTTTCCAAGAGCAAACATATATAAAGTGAATTTTGAATTATGCCACTATTCAAGTAAATGAGCGATATGTATGTACTTAAGTAAAATGAAATATAAATGGCAAGTCGCTCCAATTCCCCAACCTCTTGGGAAAAATTACTGTAAATCATCATGACGATTTACGTAAATCATGATCAAATATTACAAATATTGGTTAGCTATAGTCGGAGATTCTAGTAAGTCCTTATATAAGACAATATCTTATGGACTTTGGCGATTTCTTCTTAAAGTGACTTAATTCCTACTTCCTACTGTTTCCAGAGCTACTGAAGTACTCTGGAAAGCCTCAGGAAAACCATATTGGTCCTATCCTATCCTTTAATATTAATGAGCTTCATTGAGTAATTCAAAAAAATAATTCAATTAAAATAACTCAATGAAAACAATTTTTAAAGTAAATTTTATTGGGTGGATAATTTTGAGGCCCATATTGTTTTAATATAATTTGGACCATTTGGCCGCTACGGCTAGCATATAATGGGTGTTTGGACAAAAGCTTGCTACAGAAAAAAAAAAAACACTCTGTAATTATGTTTTTCCTCACTGAAATCAATAACTTACTTCAAACATTAGTATCCAACTGATATTGAACTTCCTTACGAATCCCATAATGCAATTTTTTTAAATTTTGGGTTTAAATTGGGTTGGGTTTTTTAATGTAGACCTGAACCCGTCGATCCTAGAAAACGGAAAACTATTCCCCGGTTATAACAATGAAATTAAATGTGCAAACGGATTGAAATATGCAAATATTTTTAAGATTCGACTTTATTTTGTTGCTTGAACCTAGGGCCGAAGAATCATGGACATGTACATATAAATTCGATGGAATGAAATACCCTCACGAATCCAAATACATTTACCTAAATCTCAAAGTTGGCAACATTTGATTCTTCTTGTGTACACTTCGGTAACAATGCCACACTCCTCCCATAATCACATCTTCCTCTCCTCACCATGTTCTACTTGAACATACTCCATGATGGGCATAATTCTTACTGACGACTTGACTACTTGCTTTCGTGAGCGTGACTACCGCCATTGGACGTAAGATCTGATGAAATGTCATATAGCATCCTCAAAATACCGAATGTTATAGAAAAATATTGTATTACACGTTTGTACAAAATGGGCGGAATATAAAGCAGAATTTTTTTCTCGAAAATTTCATGTAGTTAAAGCTTTACTAAATATAGAATTTCGGAAAAATTCGTTGAGCGAATTTATATCATTACACGATTTCTAAAGAGGGTGGAATGGTACATTTGTATGGGAGTTACCAGAACAAGCGTGGCCAGACTTCCAAGTTTTTGTCCTAGAGTTTGTCTAGCTATAGATTTACGAAATACACAATTTTGTCAAAATCGCGTTGGGCATATTGGGATTATTTCACGATTTTTAAGGTAGGCGGGGTGGTACATTTGTATGAGAGGTACCAGAAGGGGAGTTGCCAGACTTCCAAGTTTTTGTCCGAAACTTTTTCAAGCCCATATCCAATCCCATAAGTAGTTTTGAGAAAATATTAACCCATGCCAAATTTCAAAGCGATTGTTTTACTATTTTTTTTACTACCCAGACCTTCGCGGTGAGAATCATGTATAACATCTTCGTCAATTTTATAAAAAAAATAATACTCGGATTTCTGACGATAAGCTCTAACATATCCAGTCCATCGCACTGTAAACAAAATGTACAAATATACAGAAAAAATTTGCCAAATTAACAACCAAGGTTTGTTAATTTGGCTAATTTTTTTTGTAGGGTAGTGCCGCGGTCTAGCACCAAGAGGGCACATCCATCTTATCCGTTTTTAAGACTTTCAATTACATTGAATTACTTTACATGAATTTCGTTATACTTTATTTAAACCGACCCCTCCTCTCAGCATCTGCGTGGGGTAATTTTATCAAAACTAGGCCATCAATATCTTAAATCGGGAAGTATGGACATATATGGTTAACATTGCTAGTGGCTATTGCTGCTTATTCATATTTTATAACGTAAAATTGTATCAAACGTAATATGTGGTTTAGGAACGGATGATCCTCAAACATAGTCTGGTAGAATATTTCGTATTACAACAATAGCAGGAATAACGGATGGACCTCTGGTCGTAGTCAAACCTCCAACATGAGTGGCTTGGAACAACATTGAAGACATTAAGTTGAAAAGCGAATACTTCAGTGCATTTATTCAGTGTTTCAAAAACCAATGAATAGTGAAGAGATCATTCATAGACAAACAAATCTCAAAACAAATGAATACCAAACCATATGAATATATGCAGAGCAAGGCAAAACTTTACTACTGTAATTGAGAGTTCTTGGTAACAAACAAGCTGTTATGATGCTTGGAATTTCTAGAGGATGTGTGTTATCAATGGTGCCTGCGCGACGGCGTCAGTATTACAGAACCTTTTATTATTATTTTTTATTGAATAAAATTCAATACTAAGAAAGAAAAACAAATTAAAATAATTGAGAAAAATGTTTCCAATGTTTAGTATTTCCTTAGTTTTTCAATGTCTATTTGCATAGTGAGGAACATGTATGAGTTGGCCATTCTTTACGACTTGTTGGTGTGAAACAACAAGAATACACTGAGTACTCACTGTCTTCATCATATACAGTAATACGTCGATGTACGTCGTTTCGGCTTACGTTGTGAAAAATGTTTTGTTTATGTATTCGATCGTGTTTTGTATTATTTCACTAAAAACAAAGTTGGAAATTCTTCGCCGACATACCAGTGTTGAAAAGACTTTTATTATTATCAGTGTATTGGGTTTTCCACAGACAACTATACGATGAATAATAAAAATAGGAGATATAATTAGTTCAAGTGCAGCTGCCATTGGAACTTGGAACTTGCTGCAATTGGAATACAGGGTTTATTTCATAATAAAGAGGAAGGTATGCCGCTAATAATGAAAAACAACGTCATCCAAATGCCAACCACGACCACGTTTACAGCACCATATAGTTTTCATGAAATTTTTCATAACCAAATCGCAAAGTGGCTGCCATATGTGCTCGATAGCCTCACGAATTGTATCTTTGAGGTCTTGAATCGACGCTGGGCTGTTGGCGTATACCTTATCTTTCACATGGCCCCAAAGGAAGAAGTCGCAAGGTGTGAAATCACAAGATCACAAGATGGCCAATTGCGATCACCTCTTCGAGAGATAACACGGTCCGGAAACTTTTTAGTTTTGCGAACTGTGACTGCAAGATTTGTCATCTGTCAAAGAATAAAAGCTTCAAAAGTGACAGCTACCTACATACCGTGTTATTCAAAATAACACCTCTTCTTGTAGAACCCTGTATAAAAAAAGACCGGTTTTGTTGAAAAAAAAAATGGAAAAGTCGTTAAGTTTGTGGATTCGGGACTTAAGAGACAAAAAACATACGAATAATCACATTAGTCATTCAAAGAAAGGCTGTATGCTTATTTAAAGACGTTATGGATAAATCAAACCAAGATGAAGAACTTGAAAATATTGATTTAAATGTCATTGACAGATGGTTTGAGAAATTTAAAGCAATATAACAACGTCATAATATAAAGGCTGTGGCAAAAGTTTTTCTGAAAAGTTACAAATATTATTTCTGAAGGTGGTTACACCGATCAATAAGTTTTTAATGTCGATAAAACTGAGCTTTTGCTAAAAGCGCTTGCCAGGGCGAATATTTATTTCACAGGAGGAAAGTTTTGCTGCCGGATCAAAAATATCGAAAGAAAGAGTTACTGTTCTTCTTGGAAGAAACGCAGAAATTGGTTTAAAATTTATTTATGTCCGGAAGTTAAAAAATATTGCAGAAAACCTATGATTTTGTCCCCTATATTTGCAAATTAAGGCGGAATGGAAATCTTTAAACGGCACTTGTGAAGAAATAGTGTTTTTAGTTGTGATACTTGATGATTGAAATAATGATAAATATACATAGATTGTATAGTTCAATTTTAAGAAATAAAATTGTCCATTTTAACGTATGAGTAATTTCAATTTCAAAAATCAAGCAGTATGCAGTACTCAGAGTAACGGGTGCAGTGAATAAGTGTGCACTGAAGCGAGTGAAGTACTGTAGACATATAAAAGAATGTCTGGATGACGACAGTTGGAAGCACGTTATAGAAAATATGAGATCTTCTCGGCTTGAATTAGGTATTTCTAACTCCGTACTAGATTTTTACTTGTTTTTCATTCATTTAGCAAAAAAAAAATGTCTTAAAAATTACGTATTTTGCAGGTATTTCAATATCTTTGTTTAAAAACAAAAAGTCTTGATCGGACTTAAAACACCACGTCAATCAAGCATAGGACAATGAATCAGAAAACCAAGGTTTCTCAATTAGAATCCCTACATCATCCAGACTAAAGCTGGAAAACATCACAGCTAGTTCTGTGTGAAATGTCATGGATATCAAAGCAACCAGTTTTTAAGACAACTCATGTACTCCGTTCTGTAACAATGTAATGTCGATCCTCGTTTTGGAAATTTAAAAATTTGTAAGTCCACATATTTTACTGCCTTGTCGGGAACTACAATGTAGAGCCGGTTTTTAGCTGATTACACATTTATAGAGAAGTTAATCGCCACAGAAAAATGTCAGATGTTCTGAACCGAGCTTCAATCGGGGTTTCTTCCGTAAAATATGCAAAATTTCAAAATTGTTTAGAAATATTTGACCATCAACATGGGAATGCCTTCGAAAACATCACTTTGTTTTGTTATTCATTGTGGGGGTACATAATAAACTTGCAATGGGTAAATAATGAATTTTTCAACCGAAGCATTTTAACTACCACATATTTTTCGGGCAACTTTCCACCTGCATAAACGGCTGACTACAGACACAGTGGGTGTCTTCGTTACTGGAGTGTTCAGCAATTTATCGTAACTAGCATTTAGAATATGAATGGTAGTAAAAAGAAAAACAAATAACTCACCTTGTATCATCGAACATCAAATCGATTTTTAATTTGTACACCGAATTGCGACTAACGCTCGATGAGGTCTCCTGATGATCGCTTTCCAGCAGACGAAGGGCCGACGAATTGCTACCGTTGGCTTTGCGGGATCGCACTGAGTTCATTTTCGGAATGGCAACAACCTGATTGTCTGATTTGCATGTAACCATTCTTAAACTTCGATTCAGCTCGAACACAAATCTCTGTAAAATATTCTGTTACTCCGTCAATATTCAATGTACAACATGTGTGGCAAGCAAATTTTTCTTAATTGTCTGTCTGATGTTTTTTTTTTCTTTTGCATATGAACACGTCACATTCTGCTGTTGCTGCTGTTGTTAAATATTTCAATTAATTTATTAGAAATGTGCTACAACAAATGTTTCGCAAATTCTTGTTCGAGCTGTTTTGCATGCAAACGGGCAATTTGTTGATTACTTTTGTTGGGTAAGTTGCACTCCACTCCACACCACTCCACTCACTGCAAAATAACAATAATTGTTGTTGCAAGCAAAAGCATAGATTAGATTGATGAATGAATAACTGAACGTTTGGTAGGTACATAGATCTAAAGTAGGTTTTCACACACACACACATACACATACATATGTATTCTACACTATGGATGTGTAAAATAAATTAAATATGAAACATTATTGCTAAATTTCTGTTAGTTAGACATGTTAGTTGGTTGGGCTAAAAGCATTTGGCAAAAGTGTTTATCTGCTCTGCCTGTGGTGCGGTTATTAATTTTCGTTCATAATTTGCACCACAAAACACATACGATCGGTTTACTTTCACTTGAAACTATTTTGGCTTGGACCGAACGAGCGACCGAGCGTTGGCTTGTTTGATTTTTGTCTTGCGTTAATTAGTAAACAAGGCGAAAAAATGCATAACACTTAAAAGAACAGGTCCATTGGTATGTTGAATTGGTTTTTCATCACGTGTAATCGGTTTTCTTTCGTTCGGATGCATTAACAGACACCATATCATGCCGCACGTTTCTTGAGACAATTTTCAAATTGTAGATAATTTTTTTTATTCGTACCACATATTCCGCACTTATTTATTTACCTCTAGCGTTGAGTATGCATTTTTTAATTTTTCAAAATTATTTTCTGTTATTTCAACTGATCACTTTTTAACACAATTTTCAAAATTATTTGGCTTTTAGAAAATAATTGGATTCATATACGAGATGCACTTCAGAAAGTAGCTCACACACAAAATGGTAATAAAAAATAAATAGAAAAGATTTCCTCAGCGCGTATCTAATGGTTGAAGCAACTTATTTGGAAAAGCACTCCATTATGTTTCGTTCCGTCGACATTGTTTTGCCGCTTCAAGCCGCCGTTAAGATACACACGTTGTTTTCTTGGCGAATGCGCACGCACAAATGTCGATGAGCTGCACAACGAAGAGCTGAATGAACCCGAGTCAACGGAGCACACAGACAGATGGACGGACGGACGGACAGCGAAACAATCAGCCTACCAAATACACAGTGGCCGAAGGCACTGGAGTTGGTAAGCCAACAACTTTGGTGTGGGCCAAGTGTTACTCAGCCAGCGAACGAACGAACAAACAAACTTGATAATAGCTTTACTAAATGGAGAATATCTATAAGATTCGAGCGCAATAATCGCTCACACAAGTATGGCCAGTGAATTAGACAGAAATGAAGTGTGCAGAGGAGGGTCTATGGCATGTTTACGTTGCCCTAAAGCAGGGCTTCCCAACCGTTTGCAGAGTCAACACTTTATGCCAACAAGCTTAGTTATTGAACAGAATTGCAGTCGCCAACCACAGTGTCAGGCAATTATACGTATGGGTAGGTGTAGAATCGCCACGGGGGTTTTAGTGTTTACAAAGAGTAGCAGGTTCACAGATAACATCTACTACAATTTATCTGTTATCGATGTTATCCTGACTTTATTACAAATTCTAAAATACTCACTGATCAGCTGTGAATTTAAATAATACAACTCTTAAAATGTTTCTAAACATTGTGCTGTTTTAGGTGTTTAAAAAAGAATCAGTAACGCCAAAACAACTTGAAGCGTTATTGGAGTTTATAGTGGGTATGGCAAATATTGAAAATGGGCACGTTTCATAGAAACCATTTCTAATTTAAGAATCTCTGAAAAATTTAAATGGTTTTTAATAAACTATTAGAAAACTTCTATCTTTCGATGTTTAATAATTCACAAAGAGTGTGCGGTTCGACTTTTTGTTATAAACAATATAAACAATTTGTCACAAAAAAAACGATATTATGGGTCCAAACCATTTGTTTTTTAATTAAAAAAAGGGATTTTTAGATCCCGTGGTTTTGCATTTCTTTACCCTATACTTACTACTCGATATTTGGCTAACCTAATTTTCTTTAAAAGTAATGAAGAGTGTAATTTATTTGGAGGTGTTTATAATGCCTTAATTTGCAAATACTCTCCTTTAATTGCATGTTGGTTATTTGTCTACGACTACATGACACGTTGGTGTCACGATTTCCGTTTGAATTCGACTTAATTGAGATCTTCTCAAGATCTTTTTTTTTGTACCCTTTAAACACAAAAACAAATCAAAATCTTGGTTTGAGAGATTTCGAGAATAAAACAAAGTTTTGTTGTCCAACTTATAAATAAATGTTTTTGATACCTCGCGCTGTTAGCGATATATCGATATAAAAAAATATTGTCATTTCTAACACAGTTAGGAAAAGATTGCAGAGCAACTGACCATAAAAGTTATAGGAAATATACCTATCATCAGATCGGTGAGTGGCGTCGAAGAAGACATCGAGACAAGATTATCTAGCATACGATGGACTGGAAACCCATAGAAAGCTTGGTAACCTTACATATTTCAGATACTTTTACTTACAAATTGCGCACTTATTTCTTTACCTTAAAATTTGTATTTATTTAAAACTGATTTTTCGATTCTCTTTAAAAAAATTGAACGAGCTGAACTCTATTTGGGATCTCAAGTAAACTACGACACAGATAATTCCGATCCGGCCAAAGATTGCAGCATTTTTAATAAAATCTATCAAAATCGTCTTTGGACAAATTATCGGAAAGCTCAAATCATTGAAAACTACAAAGATCAATTTTATGGTGGACGAAACCATTCTAATGTTAATGAACAATTTTTTAAATTCTGAGAAGACATGAAAAGGTTTACCCTGCTATTCCAGAGTTCGAGAATTTAGAAATTATAATACCATCTTATTTATTTATTTCCCTTAACATTTCAAGAAGGAACAGACAGGGATCTTCTCTCGAATCAGTGAGCTGTGTACGATATAATTTATATACCCACTGACCGAGACCTACTGTTTAAGGGCGGCTCGTAAATTTGCCAGCATTTACGATGATGGTCTGACCGTTTCCGAACCTGGGCTTTCTTCTGGGAAAGAGAAGCATTTTTAGCTTACAAAGTTAATTTTAAAATGTATTTATCATTTTATTGCAAGCTCGCCTAGCAGATGTGAAATAAAGTAGGGTTATGTTTTATGCAGGAGATTTTTCATACAGACAAACCGATTTTACTATCCAATTTTTTGATTATTAAGCGAGTATTGAATTTGTTTCAAAATCTAAAATTTCAACTTCCGATATGTCGAGAACTCAGTTCGCCTATTCCTATTGTTGCTGCTACCACGGCATTGATAATCGCATACATTCGTAGTCAGTGTAACAACAACCACAACATCATTGTGCACTAATCATGCCAACTTCTTGTCACCATTACGAATCCATCCATACATCCATTCACTGTCAGCAAGTTCATCATCCCCAAAAGCACATGTCCAATCATTGAACCATAACTGTAACAACGTCTCGGTCTTTGAAGCGATGAACTTGTCTATCACTAACGTGGCGACGACGCGATCATTGCCAAGACAACGACAAGACACTGAGATTCATGTGGATGAACCAACTATGTTGGATCTTGTATTTGTTGGCATTGTTTACAATGTGTTTTTGCTTTTGGCTCATTGTCTGGATTGCACATTTATTTCAATGATTTTATTTCTGTTGCCTTTGGTTGCGTCTCCGTCTTCTAGCTGACACCTTTCAGTCGATTTTTCGCCTGAATGTGGCTAACTCGTTTTCGGTATTGACCATTGCCACTAACGACTGAACTATTTGTGTACATAAGTCCGTATGTGCGAGTATTTCCATGCTATTGCAACGCGAGTATTTCACTGTCATTTCAACATTCGCTGGCCAATGTCAGATTCCGGGCTTTTTGTTTGCACGAGTGCCACCGCAATTGCAGAAATTCATACGTACGAGTACAACGTGGAAGACAAACAACTTTATTCACGTCGGTCGATTAACTGAATTAGAGATGAACGATCACCGCCAGCGTTGGTGCAACTTTACCTTACTGTTCGTTGCAAATGGTAGCACTAATGTGATATTAGAGTTTGCTAATGAAACGACTGAGGTGGCCACGTTGTTGTAAAAAAAAGCTAATAGTGCTAAAATAGATTGAGAGTTAAAGGTGATCTGAGAATATATAAATTATATCCTGTACAGCTCACTGGTTTCAGAGATGTTTTATGTTTATTCCAGGGATTCAAACCGAACCGAATCATATCACTTTTTTGTTGCCTCTGTACCGAACAGTGAATCAAACCACTGCTGGAAAAAATAGAGCAATGCTGATTCAGACGTAACCCGGCATATGTGAGAAGCCATCTCCGTCATTTAAACACAAAGTCAAAAAACGAAAACTTTGTACACATTTTCTATGGACCGTGAGCAGTGTTACTGCATAATTTTGGTACTGCCCGATAGATGACGCGATTATTACTTCTTAAATACAACTGGGTGTGGCCCGCCCATACACCTTAACATTTCCAGCCGCCATATTTCATACACATGATATTGGTTCAGAAATAGAAACATTCTGTAAAAATAGGGTGATGCCACGCCCCGTAATTAAAAAAGTATCTGCCTTCATACTGTAACAATCGTTGTAAAATGTTCCCAGTGTATTACTGTCAACCATCTTCACCTGGTCGTATTTTGTAAGATCAGCTGGTGCCAAGCGAGGATAAAGTTGGAGGAATAGAGCAGATGCCTCGAGAAATACAAGGCAGACTTGGTATCACGAACTGGATAAGCCTAAGCCAACAAATTCGACCAGGAAGTAAGTGGATGATATCACGCCCGTTTGAGAAAACGTTTTATCAGACGGTATATTGGACCGATCGCCATGGAACTTACAAAGTATGTTACTGTCGGAAAATCTTACAAGGTCATTATCGGACGAGAGATGTGGCCTTGCCCATACAAATAGACAAATGAAAATGCAAAAACTGTAGAAATTTCGTGTAACTGTTTTTTATCACTAATATGCGTGATCCGACCAAAAATTGGCAGGATTAGGATAGTGGGGGTATTATGTATGTACAGTGTACTCCCTCCTTGCGGACACCTCTCATAAACGGACACTATTTTCAGTACCATTCCGCTTCAGACCACTTGTGTACTTCACTCATAAGCGGACTCCTCTCATAATCGGACAAAAATCTCAGTCCCATAGGTGTCCGCTGATGAGAGAGTACAGTGTAAATATATGCGTGATAGATACTTAAATGTTGTAGTTTTTACATGTTGAGTTACAGCTGGCCATCGCTTTCTACAACCAATGATCTTTCCAAAATCATCAATACGTGGTATATCTTTAGTTGTAACGGAAATAGCAACAAATTATATTAAATTTCCCTTAAAAGTATTGTTTTAAAATAAACATTTACAAAAATATGTAATGCGAATTTAACCAGTGAAAAAGTTGCATTCGGGTAAACCGAATTATTTATACCCTCACCCTCAGTAAAAACATACAAGTCTCATATTCCATAATAGCAACCTCAAAATACCGCATGTTATAGAAAAATATTGTAGAGTTTTTTCTCGAAAATTGTATGTAAGTACCAGAAGGGGAGTTGCCAGACTTCCATGTTTTTGTTCAAAATGTTGTCTTGCTATAGCTTTACTAAATACAAAATTTGGACGATTTGTAGGGGAGGTACCCGAAGGGGTGTGGCCATATAGCCCATATGCAATCCCATAAGCAGTTTTGGGAAAATATTAAGCCATGCCAAATTTCACAGCGATTGTTTAACTCTTTCGAAAGTTATACTGCGTAACAGCATGACAGACAGACGGACATGGCTCAAACGATTTAGAAAGTCATGAATAGAATTTGGTTCAAAGACACTTGGGTTCTAATGTGAATATTTCTAAGTGTTACACTTTTGGGTCGTATCAAATGATATATACCCTCCTACCCGTAGGGTGAGGGTATACAAATTATATTTGCAACTTCATAACGCTCATTTACTTGAATAGTGGCATAACTCAAAATAGGATTTTTTCCGGAGAGCTGTTTAAAATAGTTAATTTCGTCGTACTTTCCAAATATAGAAAAAGAACTACAGGCTATTTCAATAATATGGAGACCTGTCATATGAATGCACAATACTCAGTAGAACTAAAGCCTATTTAAATGAGAGATTTACAGCTTTTCCAAGAGCAAAAATATATAAAGTGAATTTTGAATTATGCCACTATTCAAGTAAATGAGCGATAAGATGATTTGATTTGACTTTATTAACAGAGATGGTTACCTTATCTCGGTACTGAAAGAGTATTGCATTGCGAATACCACATGTACTTCACAAGTGCATATGTATGGATATATAAAGATGTATGTGTTATGAACAAGATACATGTTGTCGATTCCATGCTATAGTGACCCAAACGTCATTTAGTTTGCAATTGTAGCATTTCACAAAATTGCTTAAAACTCCATTTTCTTCTAGTGGTACACCTTAAAATTTCACATAAAGGACCTACAGACTAAATACACCACAATAATGAGAACGTCCTGTACTTTCCCTCGGAACAATGGACAACATAATTCATTTTAACTGAGCTCTTCACAAACAACAGACTTTGATGTTTGTACCAAAATACAATGTGAGCGACGCTGTGTATGTATGTATGAGCATTTGTCGAAGCAACCGACACCACGTATGGCCAAGACTGACCACACAACTGCAGAGGTGATGGCCATAATGAAAACGTAAACGTTCAGTAATTACTCAAATGAGTTTCTTCCAACACTCAGCCAAACCAACCACTAGATTTGTTTCCCTCATCGACGACCGGACTTGTACTACTCGTCCGAACAGCAGTGTGTTATAGTCAGGGTTACCGTTGTGCCTCTAAAGTGGCACATTTGACACTTTTTTCAGGCTATGACACTTTTGTGCCACTTTTTTATTTTGATACTAAATATGCCACTTTTTCGTATTTAGTCCCCCTTTGTTATGGTTTTGTGCTACTTTTCGAGTCTTAGATTAATCTTCTTGTTTATATTATTTTGACAACACTGATGATTTAAAATCACAAAAAAAAACGCGTCATACTGTGGGAAATTTCAAGTCAGGGTGAAAGTACTAGGTCAGTATAGTAAAACACCCTAAGGGTGTGGCGCTCAAAGGTCAATTTATTTTGTATGCCTTTTTAAATGTTTTTCCTTATCTTGACGTTCCTTCCCTTAGTTTTATTTTTTGCCAACAAATTTGTTTTGTGTAACTCAAGATGGACTTGTTCGAATTTGCTGAAATAAATTTAGAAAAATTTAAAATTACGTTTCCTTTAATCTATTTATATAATCATTCTCTACATAATCAACAGTTCTGTAGATATAAATAATTTTATGAAGAAAAAAAAATAAACTTATGAAAAAAAGTCTTTATTTTCTTGCTGTTGTTTCCTGAAAATAAAAACCACAAAAGTGTGCCACTTTTTTTTTAAGAATTACCCTTTTTGTGATACTTTCTGAAAATACTCGGCGGTAACTCTGGTTATAGTTAGCTTTATTTTTCGATTTTCTTAGTTTCTCGCTGTTTTCGCTTTGACAAGAATTGACAAAGTCTTGTAAAATTTCGAACGCGATGAAAGCCGATAAACAGCTTATGTTTTCGGTTGTTTGATGCAAATGTCAACCGAAGTTTTAGAACTGAAACAGCATCGCCATGATGTTATCGTTAGTTACGAGTAAAACATTATATCGCTTACATATATTGCTCACCTTCTCATCGATTGATTTAATACGTTTATCTGTAACGGTAAAGTTTTATTATGATTTTGAAGAGATCAAAATAAAACACAAAACAAACTAGAATAGAATAAGAAAAATGTTGAATGTTTATACTTTTTCTTGGCATAATCGTTCTTCTCCATTATGGTCTTGTTCTCCGAAAAGGAAATAATGACCGGCAACAATGGACAGACAGTCCAAGAATGGAACAGTGTTTCAATGACCATTTATTTGTAAACATTCTATAAAAAAAATGGAACACAGCAAATGGAGTAGGAATTATAATGAATAAATATTACCATAACAATAGAAAGCCATCCAATGGGTCAGTCTGCTGTTGGGCTTGCTAATCGATCATGATTCAGCTTGGATGGAGCTTGGTCAGAAATAAATAAATAATACACATATTGTAGATGGTGGTTCTAGTTGAGAAGATTACATTTTAATACTTCCAATACCCCCTTAAAAGAGTTTTTTAAACTTATGAATTAAATATAAGAAATTCACAAATCGCCTTATATTTTTCAACATATCCTTTTAGCTCGAAAAATGTAGAACATAGTTTATTTGCATTTTGTTATTACATCCCAAAAATTGGGTTTCTCAGAGTCTTCCAAATTCAGAGACGACATCTCCAATGAATTCCATCCCGCCAAACCATTTCCCAGTCCCGGTTGATGTTTCACTCGTTGATAAAATTTTCGCAATAGACGATTCTCTTCTCTCTTCAACTCCAGGTATCGCTCCAATACAGCTCGCGTTGCCATAGGCTGGAGTTTCGCCTTGTATGATGCGTTCATAGCTTCAGTGGCGACTATACACTCATTGGTTTCTTTGTGGCCGCTTTCGGTAACCAATTTCTTCTTTGGCGGCTTTTGTGATAGTGTCTTGTATATGTTTCCACTGAGCGGGGATGTAATCGGGAGTGGGAGTCTTGACGAGGAGCAATTGGGTCAGCTTTGTGGAGTAGGCATTTGCTGTCTGTTGTGAATCGAGCTTCTCGACGTTTAGCTTTCTCTTGTTGTTGCTAACGATCGTACGTCCAACACGCTGGATGGATGCCTTCCGTCTATCACAGCATGATCAATTTGTTTCTTTGTTTTTCTGTCCGGTGACAGCCATGTTGCTTTATGAATACTGCGATGCTTAAATCTGGTACTGCAAATAACAATTTACCTTGCGGCGACGAAATCGATCAGCCTCATTCCGTTGTCGGAGTTATCTTTATGGAGGCTGCATTTTCCGACGCCAGGACCAAAGATGTCCTCCCTGCCTACCTTAGGATTAAAATATCCTGGAACGATTTTAATGTCATGGCCAGGGCAGCGGTCATAGTCTGTTCGAGGCTCTCATAGAACTAGTCTTTAGTCTCATCGTCTTTTTCTTCCGTCGGCGCGTGAGCACAAATTAGGCTAATGTAAAAAAATTTAGCCTTGATGCGGATTGTGGCCAGACTTTCATCTACTGGCGAGAAACAAGAGACAAGGTGTCGTATTCGTCTGTTCACGACAAATACACATCCAAATTGGTGTTTTCTTTCATGGTAGCTGCAAAATATT
The DNA here is from genome assembly GCA_958296145.1 of Hydrotaea cyrtoneurina. Taxonomy (NCBI): domain Eukaryota; kingdom Metazoa; phylum Arthropoda; class Insecta; order Diptera; family Muscidae; genus Hydrotaea; species Hydrotaea cyrtoneurina. The sequence continues at coordinate 43,514,088 of OY282512.1, forward strand.
CCCTATCTCTTACGATCTTTGCGAATTTCCAAATAAACTTTGAATTCGTCTTTTGTAAAATTGACTTTTTATACTTAGCATACTATGGAATGAAGACATCGATATAGCGATCCTAGTGTTCGGCGTCAGTTGTTTCTAGAGAAGACATGTGCCAATTAATATGGAATAAAATGTTTTCAAATAGGCCCCACGGCTCTGATGACTCTTTTCATGAAATTGTTCATGACTTTTTCTCAGAGATGTGACTCTATCTCACGGACGACGCGTTGGATCCCAGATGAGATCTCAGGCATTGTTTCTGGTTTATTCTCAAAAATTCGACATTTCACAAAACCCCAAGGAAAGAAATCGCACGGCGTTAAATCGCATGCTTCGTGAAATGTTAAGTTATTGACAACGACGCTGAATTGAGGTTTTCGGGTTTACAGCGGCAATTTTTTCAAGGGAAAGACCGGTACGTTTACTCACAGGATTCTTACTGTTTTTTTGTCGACTAAAAATTCTTCCTGTTTGCGAGCGATCTCATCTTAAATTTCCGAATTTTTGTAAAAACTTTTCACAATTATAACGCATTGTTCTTTTGGAATAGCAATACATTTACTAATTTTTACCAACACATATACACATTTCTCATTGACACTGACGACGGTTGCTTTAAAGTGTATTGTCTTCATAATTGTTGGACACCTAATTTGGAAATTTTTGTATTTGGTCGGATGGTCGGACTAATCCCATTTTGATCGGTTTCAGCCTCTCTTGTCACATTTATATAAAAACGTTTACTGTATTTACAAAATTACTTTTGCGACACTCAGCTATTTACGAGAATGATTGGCATATGTTGTTTAACTAGCATGACTTACGCCAAATAAATTAAGTTGATCTGACAGAATTTAAAATTAATTTTTCAGCCAATTTGACTGCAGTTTAATCGTCCAATTTCGGCGTTTTAGTCATGATTTTGACTGCCGTACAAGGAACAAAAATATTTTTGTTTCATGAACTACCGAAAATGATATAAATAAAATCAATGATGATGCTCCTCCAGTCACATCAATATAAATGTTTTTTATTTTTTTTTTTATTGTTTCCATGTTTAACTCTCTCTCAATTTTCTTTCCAGGACTTTGAACTTGTCCAATTTTTGCCGTATATTTTTAAAAATAGTTTTTAACACATATGTGTTGCCACACTTATGACCAAAAGGTTGAATTATTTGATGTTTAAACTGAGTTGTATTTGAATCAGAGTTTTACATATCTGGGGTTTTGCTACGATTGCATTTATTTGAACCTCTTTTTTTTAAAGTATAGAAACCTGTACTTATTTTGGCATGAAAACTGCATTAAAAGGTTCCAGAATTCATATTAATGGATAATGACAACGTTCACTCTCTCCAGTTACTTAATTATTTCCCTTAACATTCCATGAAGGAACTGACGGGGAACTTCTCTGGAATCATTGAGCTGTGTACGATATTTGTATATTCAGTGCCCGAGCTCCGAACGGCTAATGTTTTTCTAGAGAAGTTTTACATGGGTTATACATTACTGTAGGCCCCAGCTGTTGTGATCCACTGTTCCTTTCTGACAACTTTGTCTTGTGCTGCCACTGTGCAGCCTCCATTTGTTAAAACGTTCTCATGACGTCTATTTGCAATTATGTGTCATAATTTTCCCAAAGTTTCTAATTTTCACAATTTAGTTTCTTTTACAAAGACATTGACGTCGAAAATAACAATTAAATATGCCCAAGATAACATCAATCAAATTGAAGTTCTCCCCACTCTCGTCTCTGTTGACTTTGGCCTAATCCCACTGATCAATTATTAACGACCCCAAGAAAGGCGCGAATAGATTCACTTTCATTTTTGATACAAACACACCAAAAAAAAATCAACGATTTGTTAATCGCTAAACATTATAACTATTTATGGCAACTTTACACAAACTTTGATGAATTAACCTAGCTTATGGTGTCATTATCCAGCAGACGTTTATCTGAAGATTGCCTGTGCTTATGAGCCATGAGTCATCGCCGTCATCATCATTTGTTTGGAATGGCTTAGAATGAGCAGAAATTAATGATGATGGCTCGAGTTGGTCGAACGGCGATTGTACTAACTTCCATAGAATAGAGGGACATCGGAACTAGCACAAGGTAATAAAAAGAAGCACCAGTGGCATAACCACATTCGTTTTGAAATACTTTTCCTCTTGCTGGGATTGTATTTACTGGACATGTGATGGACTAGGGAATTTAGCTTAATCTGAGGTCATTCATGTCCGTACGTTCAATGTACGTAATTGTTAGTTATTTCCCTTAATACTCCGTCAAGGAAAAGACGATGTGGGTAATCAGTTTGCAAACCACTTAAAGTCGGCCCCGAACGGTCGGTGAATGCGGTGGATGCATATAGGCAATTTGTCCAGTAATGGTTGAAATCGTATGTCTCATGTCTCCTAAGAACATGTAGTCGTTGAGAATCAAACCTTGAGCATCACAAAAACATTATTGGTTTCGATTGATTATTTGTTTCAGGAGTTGTGATGGTGACGGTGCTTTATCAGCGGTTGTGAATTGGTATTAAAATTGATTTGGTATGATGTTTTCACCCGATCCATTCTGATACCTTGTACATCTAATAATTTGCTTATAAAATATAATCCAAACTGTATGTTGAGATGTTTATGATGTCAAATATATCAGATAATGTTTTTAATAAGCCACGAATTTTGAACATTTCGCATGTTGGCTTATAGACCATGTCGAATAATCTGCAGAAAAAGCATTAACCTCTCGCAGTAGGTCCAGTATGGTGCAAAGCTTCAGGATTTAAGAGGTTCATTAATAGAATATTGACGGAAATATATGGGTACTCACGTCCATATATTATACAAATATTTCGACGCCTTTGAAATACATTTGCACCACCAGACATTTGAAAAGTGTTTCAGAAAGCCGGTCTCTTCATCTTCGTCAGTGGTTCCGTTGCAAACATAACATAATCACTTTCTCTTGCCATTTTTCACATTTTCTCGATGTTGTTGTTGTGGCAGTGTTTTGTTTTTACGCGATTGAGTTTGTAAACTCAATAATTTGGTACATTTGAACACACACACATGGAAACGCACAATGCACTATGGTTCCAAGCAACACTTTTCTTTGTCAAAATGACTAAAATATAAAATAAGACTATTTTTTTTTGTAAAAACTAATAATGTTTACTACTTTTTTCTGGACAGAAAACTAAACTGGAAAGATCACATCAACAGCAGAGCCGAAAATGCCCTCAGATGCTGGTCAAAATGCCGTAGAGCAATTGGCTCCACATGGGGCATCCGCCCAAGCATGTCGCACTGGCTATACAAAAGCGTAATAAGGCCGATTATAACCTATTCGTCAATAGTATGGTGGACGGCAATGACAAAGAAATGTAACGTAAAGAAACTACAAGGGATTCAAAGAATTTGCTGCGTAGGAATATGCGGAGCAATGAGGACCGCGCCGACGAGCGCCCTCGAAATTCTGCTATACATCCACCCAATAGATATCCAAATCAAATCTGAGGCAGCGATCTCAGAAAGGAGACTAAGGGCATTGAATGAGTGGATTGAGGATGCACCTCAAACACAACATCAGAGAATATCGGAACACCTAGGAGGGTTCCTGACAACAAACTGTCAGACAGATCGCATCTCAGAAACACACGTGGTTGCGAACTGCACGACAAGAAGAGAAGATAGACGCGGACAAGAGCACGACACACACACCCAAGATGGGAGAATAGTGGAGTGTTACACAGACTCATCCAAATCCGAGTTAGGAGTAGGCATATTGATCTACATCCACAATCCGAGGACTGAATTAGTATACCAATTACCTAAGTACTCAACGATTCTACAAGCAGAGATCAAGGCCATCACAGAATGCCTAGAATGGCTGCGGAACAGAATCACAGGAAAAACTATCTGTATTTTCACAGATAGTCAAAACGTAATTAGATCCCTCAGAGATGATAATGTCAAATCAAGGACACTCATGTACTGTAAGGAAACAATAAATGACGTATAGAGAAATAACGACATAGTTATAAACTGGATACCAGGCCACCAAGGGTTTCCAGGCAATGTCAAGGCTGACGAACTGGCTAAAATAGGAAGGGAATCCGACCAAAATACTCTGCAACTGTCTAAACCTTTTCTTGAGACAAAAAAGGAGTTGAGGGAATGGATGAAGACGACCCATGCCTTAAGATGGCTAGAGGAACAGGTGGGAAGAACCACAAAAGAAACCTGGGGAAACCTCGATTACAATAAAACAAAGAGAATACTCGGGTTTAACAAAAATGAACTAAGTAAGCTAGTTGGGGTCATCACAGGGCACACTAGTCTAAGGGCACACCTATTTAGAATAGGATGTTCCCAGAGCGACGAATGCAGGGCATGCGGAGAGGACGCCGAGACGGCGGAACACTTCCTGTGCCATTGCCCTGCTTTCTCGCAAGTCAGGAAAGTCCAATTAGGAGAGGACACTTTAGATGACCTATCGGCCGTCAAAGCAATAGACATAAGGAATTTAAGTAACTTTATAGAGGGGACCGAATTCCTAACGTAGGATAAAGGGGAAGGGAATTCGTAGACGAAATCAGGAGCGCACAACAGGCCGAATTGCTGGCCTAGGTGTATGTCAATGACATGAGACGGCCATGGTGCATGACCGATCCTCCATTCAACCTAACCTAACCTAACCTACTACTTTTTTTGGAGTTTCAGTTTCAAATTATGGAATTCCTTAAAAACATATTATTGTTTAGGGTAGAAATTTGTATGAATTTTTAATGGTAATTATCGGAAATTTCGCCAGCTCCACTTTTTTCTATGAAATACTTCAATAGCAAGTCTTTATCTTTCCTCCGTGCCAGCCAAATATGTGCAGCTTGAATGAAACATTTTTTTTCTTAAACATCGCAAATCGTTATAAACATATTCTAAAATTTATTTTAGACAAAAATATACCTAAATAAACGCTTTTGGTGGTTTTGTTCTTAATAGCTTCAATTTTTTACGTCTTTTGTATTATTTTTGTATTACCTCCCACACCTGTCTTTTCCATATTAACACTGATCTTTAATAATTTAATGAATTGAAACAAACACTATAAAACACCGTACGCAATTCTCTATACAAATGTGTCACACAATTTCAACTTCGATAACTTGCCGTGTAACGATAAATAAAATGATTACAACAACATCATTAATTTTTCGTTGTTTTGGAGTGTCTGCTATAAGGTTGCGTATTTGGGACCATAGTGCAATGCTACGCATACATGCTTTTACCTGCTTACATATATATCGCTCATTTGCGAGAAAACTGTCATAACTCAAACAAGCAAGAAAATGGCACTCCTTCGACTCCTCGTCTACAATTTTAAGTAAATAAAAAACACTAAAATGAATTTAACAATATTTCTTTTATTGAACAACCAATTGGACTTGTGCCACAGTGGAAAATGTCAATCTGCAGTAGAATCCCGATAATTCTCAATCACAAGAGATTAGACAATATTTTCGAATTACAGGTGTTTTTATTTATGAAGGTTTAAATACGAATTAAAGGATTTTTCAATTTATTTAATAGAAAAAGCTCAAATATTTATGAAAGTCAAAAATCGGCAGTTTTGAGTTATTACGTTTTTTTTGCGAATGAGCGCCATGTACTATCTACATTACCGCCTAGCATTTTTGCATAAATAGGGGATCAATTTGGAATGCGGGACAGATAACAGTGCCGAACTCGTACTTGACTCAAACAATTCACACTCTCTGGAGTCGATAACAAGAAACATTGCCGTATTTGTGCAGAATGTGTACGAAGCATGACAAAAAAGTCGGTGCTTGTGCAAAAACCTGAAAGAAGTCGATGAAAATCGCTAAGGGCGAATATTTGTCTGAACGATTTCTCGTTTCAACAAGATGCCACGCTTAAAATACAGTTTCTGCAGCGAAAATTCCCTGGGTGTCCCAAATCTCCCCACCACGTTTCAGACCATGAAAGACCTCAAGACAGACATTCGTACCGAAATCATCGTTCAACCGCCTAGACAGTCGACAGAGGTAATGGAAAACGATGTTGTTCGCAATGAAACGTCTTTCAATTAAATGATCTAACAGAACGATAATGCTATCGATTGAAAGATGTTCTGTTTTCGTATGTACTAGAGAACTGCAGCAGTAACCTGAATTTGCGGTACGGCATGAGTACATGAAAACCACCGCCACCTGATTTTCTTCCTTTGGCAGGTTTTCAGTTAAGTGGTGCGGTTTATGTGAAGGTAACGCCACCGAAATTTCTTGTATTACATTTTATATTTTAGTTGTGTGAATAAAAGTTTGCCATTAAATAAACCAACAATTACCAATTGTCCCATAGTACAAACCGTTCCCCTACAATTGTATCGTACAGTTGTTAGAAATAACAACCAGCTAACACTGGATCCGTATACCACATGTGTGTGCATATATTGGTGTTGCACAGTGATTACAAACAGTAAAAAACGGTTTAATTGTGTCCGTTATAAATCATCATTTCGTTTTCCGTATATCTGAAATTAGGGCATTACATCTTTGACTTTGACCCAATTTTAGATCTTGACCGAATTGTTGTCAGAATCAACGAAATGACAAATGTCTTGCCTGTTCCACCGGCAATATGGAGAAAGTGAATGTATCCCGTACCATTGTCAAGCCTCCCCAAGTTTGGTAACAGCACACCACCAACAGTACGCAGGGAATCGAGGGAAGTAGAGCCTCTAATTTCCGCCCAAAGCAAGCTATGATTCAAGCGATCGTCTTAGCGAGAATGAACTGCATATTATCGTCGGAGGACATGAGTCGTGTAGACATCAGCGAAACCAGCAACAGCTTCACTTTTCTTCTCGCGTTGAAACTTCTTCGATAGGTCGAGGGTTTTATTAAAATTTTACAGAGGGGAGTCTATAGCAGCAGATATTTAAAGATATTTAAAAATTATCGTAGTTTTCATACTGCACTCGTCTACATATTTATATAATGATCTTTGACCTCTTGTACAAATTTAATAATTATCTCCATACATTCATGTTTATAGTTATACTGAACATCTAAGAAGTTTCCTTTTTCTGAAACCACAGTTCGTTCGAAGATGGTATTGAGGTGTTTGCATTTTACACCTGTTAACATGTGTAATTGATCGTTGTATACAGAGAGAAGATCGCATATAAAATTACAATAACACATACATACATACTTTTTTACATTTATCAAATCTGTCGGGTTGGCAGTTTCATTTCAAAATATGCTAAGTCCAAATTTGACTTCTTTTGAAAGTAAAATAATTTAAAATTGATTTTATTAAAATTTCAGTTAAGTTTTATTCAAAATATGTATCAGTATGCGGATATTCAATAAGAATTAATTAAATTGTACTAGTCTTGCTTTCTGTGAATTTTGATATGTTGTCTGGGAATTTAGCTTTAAGAACTCCCGTTTATTTCGTATCTGAAGGGTAATGAGCCTTTTAAAAAAAAAATCATTATAAAATTTAATATTTTTATATGCGACTTAGATCACTATCATTCTCAATGGCACTTAGACGTACTATGAACACATTTGCAGTTAATTGTGCCCAGCATTGCGTATCGTAGAAAATGAAAAAAGAGCGCATTGCATTTCAAAACATTCGATAATAGTTGGTGCAGCCATTAATTCATTTGAAAAGCTGTTGCTCAAGCCACTGCAAAATGCAGATACTTTTAGCAAACCACCTTCTTACGCGTTAATTTCAATGAAGTGAAAGTGAAATTTCGAATGATGGAAAAAATTGTATTTTTATTTCAGTCACTGTGTAGAAAAACATGTGTTTTTGTCCGATTTTATTGCGATTTTGTGTAGAATCTGAATTGAAAGTAGAAATGGTTATGTAGAAAAGAGAACCAATCAGGTCCAATTTATGGGTGGGATTTGATAAAGTTGTGTATTTACATATTTCAACGTGAGGGGAAATATTATTCGGTCTGGAAAAATATTACTTGGAAATCAGTTTGAACTATGACAATTCCATCGTAACGGCAAACACATATCTGAGCATTTTGATTGAGAAATATTCCTACTGAAATTTAAGTTTAAACCAATTTTCAATATTAAAAAAAAAACAATTAAACCGGTATAGACTAATAACAGACGGCACCATTGGACGGGCTACAAGAGACTAATGGTTGTACCAGCTTTATCGTAAATCACATTACTTGGCGATAATTTCTTATTATGGAATTCGATTTTCTAATTTGTACTGTTTTATTTGGGACACCCAAAACAATACAAATGACCAAATGCTCTTACGTCCCCTCGGAGAAGAAAGACGGTATTCGTCTAAGTACTTCGGTGATCTAAGTGATCTTGCCTGCTTGCTTAGAAATTTATAGATGCATCCTCTTTGGAGCTATCAGCTTCTTTACATATGTGATTAATCCAACAATTCTTTGGAGGTTTGATCCAAGTAATGAGGGAATTAACTTGTTATAACAAGAAGAATTATTTTCCCGACTATTTAAGCCGCAGCATTGACATTATTGTATTCGAAACATGACTTATAGTTAAAGTGTTGATAGAATGTTTCAGGGGCCTAATTCACCCCTACGCTAACGTAGACACTTTCTTATCAATTTAAATTCCGTTAAGAACAAATTACGTACATGCCGGCATACGATCGTAATTTGTCAATGTTTGCTATAACCTCATACTGATTTGTAATGGGAAGAAGAAGAATTTGTGTATATTTTGGGAAATAAAAATGAAGGTTGAATCCGAAACAAAAAGTGAATAGCATGTTCTTTTTTGTACTATTCCTCCTCTTCAGAATCAAAATTTAAATAAAGTAAGAAGAGCACTTCGGGCCACCACCGACCCTCTGTCATTACCAGAAACCGCGTAAGTAGTGTTTGTGAGATTTCTTTAATTTATGAATATGTTTTTGATTTATATGGTATGTCAAGGAAAATAAGTAACGCAAAAGCGCAAGTGTTAATCCACGTTGAACGCAACTAAATGTTAAGGTAATGCAGATGCTACGAGTAGTTCTTACCAATTATTTAATATGAGTATCTATGTAGTTAATGGAAAGCTACGCACATTTTGTAAAATCTCAGAATTGTCTCACTTAAGACATAATCAGATTATAAGTTTTCCTGAAATTGATGTGCTTTCGTTGTCACCGATCTGCATCAATTCTCTTTTACCACTACAACATGTCGTGATATAACCGTCTTATATTACATACAATCAATACGTATGCTCGACATTTATGATAGTTTACTAAAAAAAAATAAGTACTGTCGTGTCATCAAGACAGACAACATAAAGTCGAACTACTTTACTACCTCAACGGCGCGTGCCTTTAATGAAGTCTGTACAATTGGAATGGTTTACAAAAATAAAAATTCAACTTAATCATGATACGAGTAAATTTTAATTATGTGACACATTATAAATGCATGTACGACGGTTACTGTGGAAGTGACAGTTTCTTTTGAGAATCGAATGAAGTTTTGTGATATTTGATGTTTCTTTCTCTGTCTTTCTGTGTGTTTATCAATTTGTTGTCACCGGGAAATGTGTTGTAATATATTTCAGAGCGATGAAAAAAGCCTACAGATACATCGTTTTCAGTTTTGAAAAATATATTCTAATTTTAACAAAAGTAAATGTTGATCGCCGTTGTACAATAGACAATGAAATCCTAAATAAAAGTACTTGCTTACTTCAGTGCAACGCAAACAAATTGAAGCAAGCATTCATTGGACCAATACAATCTATTGTTTAGAAGTTGGTGTAATGTTCCACATGAAATCAGTGGCAAGCGTCCGAAGTATACAAATTATGAGACTTGCCATCAAATCAATGTAACAGCTGTTTAGTTGCGTTCTCTCCACCAGCACAGCTTTTCAGGTCTTTGCCGTCTTAGTTTTCGGTGAATTGTTGACGTCGACGGTGCGGGACGTTTCCAGTCCTTGCTCACATCGGAGTGAAACTGGGAGTTACTGTGGAGTGAAACTGGGAGTTATTCTGGAGTGAAACTGGCAGTTACTGTGGAGTAAAACTGGAAGTCGCCGAAACTCACAAATTTTCTTTGAAGTTTTTCAAAATACCCGAAATAAATCATAAATGATTTACCCACTAAGCGTCCAAAAACTAATATTGGACACCCTAATGGTGATTGGATCGGCACTTGTGTCTGCATTTAAGCCCATCATAACGAATTTCTATATTCGTAGTAACTAGCAGTGTAGCCAGTTTAGGGGACTTCCTCCTAGATTTAGGAGATTTTCTCTGGTCTTGGGGAAGTTTTGAGGGGATGCATTTTTTAGGGTATTTTTTTAATAAAGCGTTCCCAAAAATATTCAAACATACGAAAAGACAAAAACTATTTTAAATATAATAAATAACTTGTAGATTGGCCAAATAGTCTAGTCTGTAGAATCACCAAATTGGCACTAACTTTATTGGCCCATTCATGTTCAACTATCTCGGTGGAACGGGCTTTTTCAAACTTTAATGCAAAAAAGAACAAGTAGAGTACTTATTTACCTTTACATTCCATTAAGAAACTGACGGGGAACTTCTCTCGAATAACGATATAATTTGTACACTCCCGACCGTGGTCAATTGTTTAAAGTCGGCTCCGAACGGCGAATACTTTTCTAGAGAAATTTAACAGATATTACTCTCTTACTCGTAAAGTCGCCAGCATTGACGAGGTGGAAGCAGCTGAGGTTTTGAACCTGAGTTCTGCTGTGTGGCAAACGCACACACTACCACACCACGGTCGTCCAAGTTGAGTACTACAATGAATATTGAGACTATATTAAGGCTCGGATATACGTTAATACCTTTATTTCATGTGATAATATGATGAAAATATTTTATACTGGAAAGTGTTACGGCATGATTTTCCACACACCAAGATGGTAACAATCGATACCAATGATTGTGGGAGTTGAATAGAATGACCATTAATTGTCAAAAATGAATCATCCAGTAAATTTTCGGTTTAGCTCAATTACAAATTTTATTGAATGCATTAAAAATCAATTCGATGAATTAAAATATTAATTGAACATTTTTATAGGGAAGAATTTACTTTTTAAATTGGTGCAAAAATCTGAATAATCGGTTAAATAGGTAAACAATTTATTTTGATGTAGTATATGTGACCTAGTCTATGTCAGCGGCTAAGTAATTCGTATCTATCTTCTGGTTAAACGAAGGCGTACCATGTTCCATTTATAGGGACTAGAGCTGGTAAACTATCGATGGCACTATCGATAGTATCGATAGTTAGTTTTAATCGTGAATATCAATAGTTTTAATTCACTATCGATAGTATCGGTATATATGTCATCACTTGCACATATGTGTTGATTCTGCGAATGATCTGATTGATTGGTAAGCAAAAGATAAACAAAACTAAATTAATATTATTAATTCATGTTTTTTTCATAATAGGCAAATCTTAGGTGAAGTTGACGGTTCTGCAAATCATGGATAAATACCTGAAAAGATCAAAAAGTAAGTAAATGTACATATTTTTAACATGAACATATTTTCTTTACTCATATGCATTTTTTGTATATTTTTTCCTATGACGTACATAGCTGCTAGCAAAGAGAATATAATTGAGAACGCCAGTGACGACAGTAGCCACGAGTCCGATAATGAAACTGAACAAAGGGTAAGAAAGACTTCGTCAGAAGTGTGGAACTTTTTCGAAAAATCGAAAGATGGTAAATACGCTAAATGTCGTTCCTGCTCACGACTTTACAAAACCAGCGGCAAAACATCGAACCTTTTTGATCATCTTAAACGTGCTCATCCAACTTTCCGAGAAATTCCTAAGCCTGCAAACACAATAGATACAATACGATACGATAGAGAACAATAATATATTTTTTATTTAGGCTTAAGATTCAAGACTGTAAGTCAGTCAAACTAGTCAGTTGTTTACAAAAAGTGTAAATCCCATCCAATGATCTCATAAAAACGTTTCATTTTCTTTTATATTCTTGATTTAAATTTTTGTTAATTGCTATCATTGAATCTCGTTTTCCTTCAAAAATAACGTTTGTAGAATAATACTTATATTTACCAAATTATCCGATAGTATCGATATTTCTGACAAAAACTATCGAAACTATCGAATGGGCCGACTATCGATAGTTTACCAGCTCTAATAGGGACTCACTGCCGGTTTCCATAAAACGATTTTGTTCGTTCGTTACAAATCGTCAATATTGGAAGCGTTACAAAATGGGCTTCAGACATTATTCCATTCTGGTTTTCGGATATATGTTAGTTGTGGACATTTGGAACACAATCTCTAAAGAATGAGCTCTCCCTACTGACAAACAACAATTTTATTGCGCCTTCAATTTTAACAATTTGTACCGAAAGAACAAATTCGTTTTATGGAAACAGGCAGTCAGTTTTATTTGCGCATCGGCAATTTGAAGCCATTCGACTTCCTTCTGTAGCGTGCTGAGAAAGATCGATTACAGAACCGATTCAGGTCGCAAGACACTATCGAAAATGTACTAAATTATTTGATTCACAGGATGGGTTCCTGTCGAATTTTATTACTTACATTCCCATAAAATAAATTAAAAACTAGGAAACGTGTACGGAAATACAGTTTTTAACATTTTTTTTATTAAACGGCTAAGTCGTCGTGCTGTTCAACGATATTAGTACCAGGCAGTGACATTGTCGTCCCATAGGTCTAAATTTAGTTTAAAAAAAAATACTTTATTTAAAAAAAAATGTCTATTAGATTTTCTTTAATTTTTGTTTTAATCACAGGCGTTACTTTACGTTACAAATTTAGCTTGGTCCGAATAGGGTAAAACTTCTACAGTGGGAGTCGAGCAATTTTGAGTCTACTCCACAGCCCTGGTCCGGACATCCACTTGTTATATTCCATCAATAATCGGAAATGGCATCACCGAAAAGAATTTAATAGCATCTTATGGACATCCCAGCTCTTCCAAGTTGTAATAATTGCGGAACCTTGAGCGTTGTAATGCCAAAACTTGAATTACCACGCTTCGCGTTCCTTTTATCCACTAAACTGTGGTGTCACTGGAATTATAGAATGTTGCCATATTGTGAACTAATTAGATCCACTTGGGAATATTCCCAATCCCCATCCCGAAAGTTAATTTGAAAGCAGCCACCTCAACCTCACTGTAGGCATTCACTTACCAGGAGATGTCGTGAAATTGGATATAAAGAAACTGAAAATTGTCTACTCATTGTGTGTGTTTGCTCGCAGTTCAGTGATTGCCGGTACGTCAAGCATTTGACTAATCCGCTTAACTTGATGACTCTGTGACTGACTGTGGTTTCATGTGTTTGTTATGACTGGCGGTGTACAAGTAAACATTATGTCATTTTGTAGGTTACGAGACAGTGTAACCGACCATGTACGACGAGTATGTATAATTAACCGATTCATTGTGGCCACGGTTGTTGTTAGCTGTGTACCGGCATTGACCAATGGCCGAAAATGAAATGATTTTAATTGGCCGAACTCTATGACAAAGAAGATCTATTCACTTAAACAATTACGTTATATAGTGCGATTCCGGTATTAATGGCATCGCAATAATGACAGTTAAATAGAGCTCAATTAAGTGTGACAAATGGATGTTACGGCTCTCACTGGCTGTAAAACAAGAATCCTGCACGTGAAGAAAGTTTGCTCGGCATGAACGAGCACTTCCATTTTTTAAATACGTGCAGTTGTTATGTAAATTTGACGATATGATTCCGTTTCTTTCCCCGAGCAAACAATTTCTGTTAGTTTATTTAATGAGTTTACATATGTTCATATGTACATAATTACATTTATACTTGTGGATAATGTGTACAGACATAACAAACACACACACACACATATGCACTAAGTTATGCACACATTTTTGTAAAACTATTATGTTACGTTTTTTGAACTCAAAGTGGGTATAAAAATCATTAAAGCATAACACTGTCTTCGAAATTAATTAATGATGGTACTCTTGGCTCTGACTAAGAGAAAGATGAACAGGTGGAACCGTACATGTCCATACAAATACAATGTTAGTGTGTATACAGATGGTCTGGTCAGACCCCTTAAAATATTCACAAGAAGGAAATTAAATATTTTTTAATATTACAAATTCAACTAATTATTTGGGTATAACATGTTTTGTGCAAATATTGTTAACAAGACTTCCGTAATTATTGACTGATTATTTTGTTATTTTGCTCGATAATGTGCAGACAGTGAAATGCATTTCTCCGTTCACTCCCGCTTTAAGGGGGAGTTTTTGACTTTGATTGCAGAATCGATCGGTGTAGTTTTGAATGGCCATATACATACATATTAGTTAAATGATAAAACTGATCACATTTGTTACAGATTTATTTGAAGTCTGCAATAATATATTTCAATTAAAACTCGTTTACAGCCAGTTTCCATAAAACGAATTTGTTCCTTCGTTACGAATTGTCAAAATTAAAGGCGCAACAAAATGGTTTTTTGTCTGTTATGAAAGCGTATTCTTTTGGGATTGTGTTCCGTATTTCGATATCTAACATATATCCGAAACCCAGAATTGCATAATGGCTGTATCTTATTTTATAACGCTTCAAATATTGACGATTTGTAACGAACGACCAAATTCGTTTTATGGAAACAGGCAGTTATTTACACCATTTTTCTTCTCGGCTAAACGGTAAACCTGTTTACGACAATATTTAGCTGCGACTTCGTACTATTTACGAAATATTCTTCATAATAAGTTCATGTTTCACTTTTTATATGAAAAATATTAAATAAAACATAGTACGGAAAATCTCGCTTCGCGAAAGGTATTTTCATTTTTATCTCTCGTTTTGTTACTCACACTCAGAGACAAAAAAAATAATTCTCGTGAAAGTAATTTTTATCTACGAAAGTTATCTTTTTTATCTTTCATGAGTGATCAATACATGCTTTAAAAGTATTGCTCTCTCTAACGAAAGAGAAGAAAAGATAACACTCACTCATAAAAATAACTTTCACGAGAGTTTTGTTTTACATTCTGAGTGCGAAAGTTAAATAAAGATAAATATTAAAGAGAGCACGCGTGAGACAAGAAATATAAAAATACTTGTGTTTGGAAATTGACGCAGGTCAGTTTCTTCTATTGTTTTGTTTGAAGCAGTTGAAAAAAATGGGTCGTAATGCCTAATTTTTTGTGTTACGCAATAGAATTGCTTTATTGTTATTTTTGATTTAATTTTTTGGTTTGAAAACAATAAAAAATAAAAAAAAATGTTATCCGCTGAAAGTTTAATTATTTGTTATACATATTTTCGTCCCATTTCGCCGTTGTCAAGGGATTTCCTAAAAATGCAGTTGATGACGAATATTTTTTCTAATGATTAAACTCATGAATGAGAATTAATTTCTAATGAGTAGATATAACTCTCGCGCGAGTGCTCGGTAGATAAATCTCGTGAGTGAAAAAATAATTGTTCTCTTCATATTTTAAATTACTTTCACGAGAAAAAAATATTTATATTGAGAAAAATTTATATTTATCTTTGAGGAGAACAATTTTTTTCTCATAAGGTATTTTTCTCTTGTGAAGAGAATAAAAATTGAGTACTCTCCGTACTATGAAATAAAACGAAATGTACAAAGTTTTTACAAAAAAAATCTTCTCAAAATGTCTTTCATGTAATTTTGTTTTAAGAATATATAGTTTAATGATAATTTCGAAATATGCTCGTAGTACTATTAATACAAAAAAAAATTATACAAAATGTACAGAGGGCAGACGTCCCAAGTTGTGTTTTGAAACATTAGTTCGGCTAGATACTCTAGATGTCAGTATTGCTTTCAAAGGAAATAATTTTTTTTTTAAAACAAATACCTACCTTTTTAAAACAAATAATGTTTAAATACCCTCTTGGAAATGTTCGGCAAACGACTTGGGACGTCTGCCCTCTGTATGGTCTCTGATGTATACTGTAAACCAATACCTCACTTTGCATCGTGGTTACGTTCCAAAAAAAACAGTGAAAAAGTAGGGTGAGGGTATAAAAACAAATTCAAATTGAATTATGATTTTCTATAGCAAACCATGTGAAGATAGAGAATACTTTCCAGGGTTACGAAAATACTTCGTTTTAAAAAGAAAATAAAAACAAAAATAATATAACTCTGCCAATAAATAATATTGGAAAAATATTTATCTTTTTTGTAACCCCAAACAACCCGTAAAAATTTTTATTCTCTTGTAATAAAAGCATAACACACTAATTGAAACTGAATTTTACAACAGTGATAGGTACTCCATTGATTCGCGATGTAGTCAATAATTGCATTTTTCACAATTATGCACTTCAAATGAAGGACACAACAACATTATGTATGTTCATGTTTTTCTTTAAGTCACAGAGCAACAAAAATGTTTAGTAATTCATGGGACAGCGATATCGCTTAAGCAGTTGGAATAAGAATACCCGAGTTTCGAATGCAAGGCGCAATTAAAAACAAAATTAAAAAAAATTGAAGACTCGAACCCAAAACAGCAACTTTGAGCATCTATCGACACACAGTGAAAATTAGTACTAATTCAGCAGCTACGCAACTGCGAAAAAAAACGCAAAATGAAATGACGTCAGTTTCACTTTCAATGCTTAATATTCAGAAAAGTAATTCTCATTCATTTTAGTGAAAACTGAAACACAAGTATGTCTGCTGAATTTTAATATGAATGGTTTTCATTATAGGTATTTATTATTCATTTAATATATTTAGTGTTCATTATTATATTTAACTTCAGCATTTATTATTCATCCGTTCATATCGAAATACCGATTATTGAATATTTGGTGAAATAATTCATACAGCTCCTGTATGAATGCAGTCAACTAAAAACACGCACATACACATGGCGGAGCAAATCCTTTGTACCCTCCAACATACACAATATTACACCGACTCGTAAAACCAATTTGTTTGTATTCGACTTGAGTAAGACATCGAAACAAGAGATCATATTCAGTAGAACTGCATTCTCAGTTTTAAATTTTCTGATATTTTCAAAGTTTGAAGAAGACAAAATGTGTTTTTTTTTGTAGAGGTATAGAACTTTTGTATATATGTATCGCGCACTACGTCCATTTTACGGTCAACATAATCGTCCATCGGAGCAAAACATTTATAGAACAGCGATAGACAACCCACGTTCCGGCGATGATGTATGGAGACAATAGAGTTGGATACCCTACCATCCCCTATCATCAACACCGTTCTCCTCTGTACACGGTCCAGAAGCAGCAAAGATGTCCCTGCCCATATATGGGAGTTATATTCAATTTTAGGCCGGAGGTAGGTGGTGTAAATATTTAAGAGATCAGAGGGGGTGAAGTATTTCTTGCACCGCTTTAAAAAGCCTAAACACTTGAATGCTTCGTTCGACACTTCGAATATATGCCTTGCCCAACAAGCATCGCCCTGTATCTTCATGCCGATAACATAAAGAGTAGCTGATACGTCGATATCCACACCACCCATAGATATTGACGGCGATGCTGGACCAGTGGAACGTTTGTGTGACAACAAACAGTACTGGGTCTTTTGTGCATTAAAATCTACTCTGTTCATTTGGCCCCACTCACAAATCGTCACCAAATGGCGGTTGAGTGAGTCGTTCATCGTTCGCATTTTGTCCTCGACTTCCGAAGGACTTGGCCGATGTTCAAATGAGTACGAATGACAGAGGTTGCTGTCATCCGCAAAGGAGTAGATTGGGTTCACTGGGGTCGTCAATGAAATTATTAAATGGAGAAGGAGAGAGGACAGAACCTTGTGGCACTCGTGCGGTTAACCTATGCTCGTTGGATGAGACCCCTATCTGTAACAACTCGTATAGAGCGATCTCTGAGAAAACTTGATATGAATCGAGAGAAGGTATTACCGACACCAAAGGCAATAATATTTGATATGAGTGCTTCGTGCCAGACCCTATCGAACGCCTTTGAAATATCCAGAGCCACGACCTTGCTTTCACCAAGACGGTGAATGAATCGACTCCATCGTTCCGAAAGGAACGCCATCAGGTCTCCAGTAGATCGATTTCTACGGAAGCCATACTGTCGATTCAGACGGTCGTTAGACTCTAAATACTTAACCAGATGGTGGTTAACCATGCTCTCCATAACATTTGAGAGCGAAGAACATATTGCTATTGGGCGGTAATTCGCAGGATTTGTAGCCTCACCTTTCTTGGGGATCGGCTGAACATTGGCAACTTTCCAACGTGACGGGTAAATACCAGCACTGTACGACATGTTGAAAGGATTGCGCAATGAACGAGCTAGCGTCGAAGAGCACTTACATAGGACAAGTGCTGAAATACCATCCGGGCCCGGAGTTTTATTTACGTTGAGATATGTAAAGTCATGGTATCGAAGTGGACAAGTGACGGTGTTCATTCCAAAAACTATTTAAAAACAAAAGCTAAGAGAATTGTCGATTCGTATTGAAACCCGTGTTGAAAGACATGGACAATTAATGATCATTATGAACTTCAATTGCATATGATTAGATCAGTCCACCTTATATTATGATGTTTATATGCATACATGTATGTATGTATGTATGCAGCTGGCACATTTCAACATTAGGTGGTACTACTCGTACAAAGAAGTGTACGAGTGTGTGCCCAACATGAGTAAATCAAAATGAGTTCATTTGCTTGTTGACGAGTTGGCACCTTAACTGACCACTGGGTGACCCACGGTTTGATGCAATGGAAAACGATGTCAAGTTCATCTTGAGAAAAACATGAGGCGAAAAGTGTTTGCTCAGCCAAACTCTGAACAATTATGAAATGTTAAGTGACCCACTTTGGTTTCAGACAACATTTGAAGGTTTCGGTGGTTTTTCGTCGAATTTCAAGTTGATGTTTGTTGATCATTATTTTTTTGCATTTGAGTTACAGTTGGCCGTTTCTGAAAATCGCAGTGAAGAATGGTACTGTCCATACTCATTCAACTATTGAATTTTCGATTTTCAGAATCTGCTGAAGTATATCCAGGAAAGGAGAAAAATCTTCTGTTCCGAAAGAAGAAAAGACAAATGGAAAGACGAAAATGTGCAAAGATTGATAGCTATGGAAAAAGAAACGTCGCCAAGAAAGTGCTGCCGCGTGTAAAACCTCAATCGAACGACTCGCCTACTGGCACAATTTCGCGTAGAGATGCAAGTGCGAATTTGGTGACAGACATATCGAGTGTGCTGAGTGTTTAAAAGCAACAGCGGCCGAACAATTCTGTGATAAAAACACACCGCGACCAATCAAAGATGCTGTTGTTAAATGTCCACCCCCTAACCCAGACATGGCCACAGCAGCATTAGTCCGGTGTTAGAACAATAATGCTGCAGTTGCAGAAGGAATGCCGTAAGAGCGGTATAAGATCGGACGAGAAGAGCTGATCATAGAAGATCACGCATCAGCTATTCTCCATCATAATATGTCCAGTTCGTAAGAATGGAGACAAAACAGCGGATATTATTACACATATTGTGTGAACGGTTGATGCTCAAACTCAACGAACTGATTCAACAAATCTTCAGACTTAGCCCAACCCTGGAAAATGCCTATCAAGGTGACAGCTTATCATGACATTTCTTCAACGGAGATGGAGAAAATGCAGACAAACACGAACAATGGACAGCAATGGTTTTCCGGAAAGGTAAAGCGAGAAGGATTTGGCGATGATGGGTCAGGTGGTAAACGAGGACAAGACATAAAATAGGCTTGCAACTGCTAGCCAATCGTCACGACGACAGAAACGCGACATAGTGAATGCCGGCAGTTGTAAAATCAGCATTGCAATATGGCGAAATGTCATACTGGCAAATATGGACTACTTCGGGCTAGGCAAACAATTCATGATCAGATCCCACTCTCAACAAACTAAAACAACACTGTGTAGTGCACTTATTCTACACGTTCCTCTTTATGACGCCGAAACATTCTTCTCAACATATATGAACCGATCTATCTCAGTGAGGAGTGTATGTGTCGAACAACCGTGAAATGTATGACGTGAAAATGACAATGAATGAAGCGCTTCAAAATACCACGATTACACAGGCTATGCATGTCGGTCGAACGAATCCAAAAGCACGAAACATACAAGTCTCATATACCATAATAGCAACCTCAAAATACCGAATGTTATAGAAAAATATTGTATTACACATTTTTACAGAAAGGGCGGAATAGAAAGCAGAGTTTTTTCTCGAAAATTTTATGTTGTTAGAGCTTTACTAAATATAGAATTCGTTGAGCGAATTTATATAATTGCACGATTTCTTGATGGAATGGTAAATTTGTATGGGAGGTACCAGAAGGAGTTCGACTAGGGGTACAATTTTTTCTGGAGAGCTTTAGATTTACTAAATACAGAATTTGGGCAAGATCGCGTTGGTCATATTGATCATATTACCCGATTTCAAAGGTAGGCGGGATGGTACATTAACAGAAGGGGAGTTGCCAGACTTCCAACTTTTTGTCCGAAACTTTTTTCAGCCATAGCTTTACTAACTACCAAATTTGGGCAAGATCCCGTTTGGCATATTAATATTATTACATGGTTTTTATTGGAGCGGGATGGTACATTTGTATGGGAGGTACCAGAAGGGAAGTTGCCAGACTTCCAAGTTTTTGTCCAAAACTTAGTGCAGTTATACCTTTACTAAATACCAAGATCGAAGTGGGCGTATTGACATTATTACACGATTTCTAAAGTGGGCGAAATAGCAGATTTGTATGGGAGGTACCCGAAGGGGCGTGGCCATATAGCCCATATGCAATCCCATAAGCAGTTTTGGGAAAATATTAAGCCATGCCAAATTTCAGAGTGATTGTTTAACTCTTTCGAAAGTTATAGTGCGTACCAGCAGGACAGACAGACGGACGGACGGACATGGCTCAAAAGATTTAGAAAGTCATGAATCGAATTTGGTCCAAAGAGACTTGGGTTCTAAAGTGAATATTTCTAGGTGTTACACTTTTGGGTCGTATCAAATGATATATACCCTCCTACCCGTAGGGTGAGGGTATAATGAAAATGTTGTTATGATACATACAAAGGCCATTTAAATATTTCCAAAAGAGGGCGTATGTGTATATTGTCAGCATAAAGCCAGTATTTTCTCTTACCTCCTTTTTAAAAGTGTCAAATGGTCATATGTGTATTACTGACATTTTGAGAGTGCTTCCGAACTAAAGCTTTAGAAAACGACTCGGGACGTCTGCCCTCTGTATGGTCTTTGATGGATACGCATTAACATAAATATGTTAATATACATTAATTTTACTACGTCCGGTAAAATAATAAAAAATATATATAAAATATCGGTCATAATCTATTTCATCACAATGCCCCGCTATAAAACAATTTGGTTTTTATTGCGAATCGGCTGAAAATCAGCCGCCGACGACTGTTTTGAATTTCGATTTAACTACTTTGCCAATTCAATTAATATTAGCAAATGTGCTCAATATCGAATTTAAAATGCAATTATCAAAACCTGGTCTCAGGGTGATGCTCGCTGGGCTAGCCATATATTCGGAGTGTCGAAAGAAGTATTCAAGTGTTTAGGCTTTTTAAAGCGGTGCAATAAATACTTCACCCCATCTGATTTACACCACCTACAGCCAGCCTAAAATGGAATATCACTCCTATATATGGGCTGGAGATCCAGTGACATCTTTGCAGCTTTTGCATCGTATAAAGAGGAGCGCGGTGTTGATTATAATTATTAGAGATGGAAAAAGGGTAAATACGCAATTGGTAAATACCCGTTAAAATGGGTAAATTGGTGGGGTAAAAGGTGGGTATAAACTATTTTGTAGAAAATGTGGCGAACAAACACATTGTGCAACAAAATTTAGTACATTTTATAAATAAAAATGCTTCACCACTTTTTGCAATATTATATTACATTAATCGAAATCACTGTCACTGTCATTGTAAGTTTCACTCCGAAAATAATTAAAATAAGAGTGAGGTGTAGAATGTGAGATACCAGTTGATGTAGTAGGAACTTCTTCAAATGAATTAGCAGCAATGACAATTTCATCCTCAGCCGGTAAAATTGTTTGGGAAGTGTCCCTTTGCCATTTGTCTTTTTTGCTGAGATTCCAATTATGTGATATAAAACATACTTTTCCGGCATTATCTGCAGTTAATCTGTTTCGTTTGTATGAGTGGATGAAACTTTGAGTTCTGAATGAGCGTTCAGTGGCTGCTGAAGTGCATGGAGCAGTCAATATACGACCCGCTATGCTGCTCAATTCTGTGGACACGCAAATACTTTTCCACCATGTAGAAGAAGATATTTCTTGCAGATGCAGGTCCACCCAGAATTTTTAGACCACAAATCCTCTCTAGCTTTATAGTGTGCTAGGTCCAGCATTACATTTATATTGAAATTGGTACCCATGTCATGAATAAACTTCATCGCAATTAGATAATCGGATGAAGTTAAGTCGTGACCTTGACTATTGGGGTCAAGGAAAGTGGCCGCCAAATGTATTGCTTTAACTGACATTGCCATCCTTTTATCAAAGGAAGACAATCTTTTTTTTTGTTATTATCATCAATTTCAGTTATTGTTGTAAATGCATCTCGTAGCTTATTTCGAATGTCTTTAGAAGCAAAGTATACACGATGATTACTATATTGGCTGGATTCTAAAATAGTTATCCATTTTGCCATCGGTTCAAATAGTTTTAAATAAAAATTCAACATATTTGTGAATTTCTATATAACAATCCATCTCATACTCACGGTATTGGTTTAATTTTAATGAGCGTAAATGCAAACAAAATTTTACGAAAACTGTTGCAAATACACACTTGTTTGTACTCAAATGTTGTACTCTGATGAATTTAATAAGTTCTTTGTCTGCTTTTCCCAAATACGCAACTGCTTATACTCAAATATGTAATACTAATAGCAAACGAGTTATATTTACATCCAAATAAGCTTTGTGTACAAGGAAATAATCTTTACTTGCTACAAATACCAAACACGCGTTTTACTTGTGTGTAAACAAAAAAAAAGACGTATTTTTTAGCGTGTAGTAATGATGATTCTGCGGCAGCATTAAGGTTAACTTTTTCGTGAACAGCTAAAGCTGTTTATCAAGCTATTTAAATAGGTTACGTAGCGGACCCATCTCGTCTTAACAGGAAGCTTTAATTACTCTCCGAATCCTTTCTCTTTGCAAATTTTACACGCTGAAAAATACTTTTTTTTTTGTTTACACACAAGTAAAACGCGTGTTTGGTGTTTGTAGCAAGTAAAGCTTATTTCCTTGTACACAAAGCTTATTTGGATGTAAATATAACTCGTTTGCTATTAGTATTACATATTGAGTATAAGCAGTTGCGTATTTGGTAAAAGCAGACAACGAACTTATTAAATTCAACAAAGTACAACATGTGAGTGCGAAAACAATCTCTGGCTTAGAAATTAGAAAATTTATTACACCTTCACTACGAATGTTGCTCCATGTGGGATGTCTATCGCTGTTCTATAGATATTTCAACGGTATCGGCACGTCTGGTCCCTGATGTTTCAACATTTAGCCGAATTACGCGTCTTTACAGGTACTCTCATCCGTTCCTTGCAAAGTGGCCGGTTAATCGCAATATAGAGAAAATTCGGTCTTCAGCCGAACCGTTCGTATGTGGAATATTCTACCAGCAAGTGTGTTTCCTACCAATTGTGATATTCTGAATTTAAAAACAAATGCCAACAAACACTACTCCCTCATTCCTTCCGCTGACACAATGCATAGTATTTATAGGGAGATGGTCTGAGCGTTGGTCTTTAATATTGTGGCAATGACAAATTAAGAATAATACAATTTGATTAATTTGTTTTATTATTGACAGCCAATGATGTGGCGACCACGTCTATAGGTGAGGTGGTGTTGCGGTCTCAACCCTATGCTACAACCCAAATCTATGCTGATGTGTCAGATCGTCCTCATCCGTTAAACAAGACGTACCATTCGACACTCTGCGAATTCTCGCATTGGTTTCTCACAGTCCATCGATTTTTCATGGTTGATTTAATGGGTTTATTTGGTAAGCAGGGAGATCAAGAGGCTGTCTTCATTGGATGATTATACCAAGAAATTCCTATTTGTTTGTAGGATCCAATTATCGACTTGAAGTCGAAGTCGCATACTTAATTTGAGTACGGAGGTGTCTGTGTTCACTTTGGCTTTAATTGTGTACATCTCTGTGTCAGTGTACATCTCAACGTTGTATTAAGACGAATTTAATAGCGATTTGCAGTATTTAATTACCTTAATTGGCAAACACTTACATGTGTATTCTGATAATACTAAATTTGACGCAAAATAGGATTTGTGTTTGGATAACGTTGCGAAAACCCATCATCAGCTCTTCGCCACATGTGCCGCTTTTCACTGCGTCCGATTAACGGCATCATTTCCAACAAACATACACACTTGTCAGCAGTCTTGCCGTGCGCACATTATCCAGCGGCGTCCACCATCCTACATACATAAGTGGACTGACTGGCTGTTTGGATGCAGACTCGGCTTAAACGTTGCAAACGTTTTCTGTGGTCTACGTGACAGGTTTGAGAGATCACAAACTGGAGCAGCCATTTACCATTGCCAGCATTCCGACTACCGGTGACCAGACCATAAACACACATACACACGATGACGAGCAAGAAGAAAAAGGCAACAGCGTCCGACGGAATCCAGTTCTAAAGGTGGGTCACAGACACATATTGGAAAAATTACGAGCATCCACGACTGCGCTCGTTTCGTTCGCCTTGTTTGTGGATCTGCTGGTTGCCACCACTTTTCCAACGCTCTGCTATCCGGCAAAACATACCGAATCGATAATTAACGGCATAGAAAACTGTTACTGCGGTCTTACAAGATTCATGCCAGCACTGGTTGTTGTTGTCTCAGCAGAGCTTTTCCTCAGATGCACTATCTGATTTATCGAGAAATGAATTTAGAGCAATTTTCATTGGGGTCTTTTTTCAACACACACAGACTTAGATATACATATGTCTACGAATGTGTGTGTGTGTGTGTATCTTTTGCTGTTGGAGCTAACTGTCCGTTCATATCTATGGATATGGATTGTTTACGTTTTCCTTGGAAATACAAAAGAGCTGTTTCTTCTTAACCTATTTAGACATCGTTTTTACGCTTAGAATCAAGGAAAGCCACTTGCAGTCATACTCAGTACACGCGCTACACCCCGCCCCCTTCCTAACAGTAACATTTCGTTGTTAGAGAGTTCGTAATTCGAAAAGAAACAGGTGAAAGTTTATGGTTTAACAGTTTTTTGGCCGTTACAAAAGAAAGAAAAAACTGCAGATATTTTTTACATCACACATACACAAATACAAGTTTGAAACAATGCCCATTCACCCCCATCCACCTACACATATTTTAATGTCTACTATGTACTTGTATCTTATGTTTGTGGTCATAAACCTTGAAACGCTGAATGGCACAAACAAAAGCCAATCTCACATGTGAGCAACATCGTACAGTCGATCATGGATATAGCGGACTCGAAGGGACCCCTTAGTTCGCTGTATTCACAGCCCGTTATATTCATATGAGAGAAATTTACGGGGTGTTCACTTACTTTCATAGTTTTCCCAATTCTACAAATAACATGCATTTGTTACAAGCAAATTATAGTCTTTTAGGGTGTTTGCTACAGTCGTCCAGAACTAGAGTAACTGTGGTACGTTTTATGTGTTACAAACGTAAATCGTCAGAAGATTGGACAATACTTTTAAACGAGGCCTATAAAACCACAGGTGGGGCAGAGCGAACCTCATGATAAATATTTGGAGTTTTTATTGGCTTATTTTTATATGAGTAAATGATTAACAGTTTGGTTCTGTTAAATTTAAATAATTCTGTATTTCGTAAATTCTATAAAGCTGGGATAATGAAGAATGAGTTTTCTTTCAGTTGTTGGGGTCACATCTACCACGGAAGTTATATGTTCGGTATGAATAACTTCTTACAGTCTATGAAATGTTTAATTTTTTTGTTTCGACCAAATTAACTATCTCTCAGCATAGGATGGATTTCACATACACCGAAGTACAATCGGAATAGAGAGTGTTACAGCTGGGCAATTCCCGGTGCAAATGTTATATCCAATAACAGACTGTAGCCACTGGTATAAAAATCCGAAAATGTCGACGGATTGGAAACAATCTACGGTGGAGAAACAGTGACATCACGATAATGCCACATGACGGAGACAGACAGAGGTAAAAATAACCACAGCTGGAACACGTTGGAGCGAAGTCAAGGTGTTAGCACAAAACCGAGATATGTTCAATTAAATTCAATCTTTATAGGAACGACGGAAACATATACATTAGCTTGCACTTAGCTGTCACATTAACTTGTTCAGATTTGTGTGGCGCGCAAGTCAAAAATGCCACTAAACTTAAATTCATTTAACAGCCACAAATTTGAAGTTATCTAATTTGCTTAACTGCCATACAAAAGCACATAAGTTATGTTCATTAACTGTCACCATTTCGCAGACGGCCGCTAAGAGATCGCTCAAGTGTAACTTCTAAAGTTTTTCGTTCTCATTTTTACAGGTTTGTCAGATTCAAATAAAATCGGTTGTGAAAATCGCCAAAAACAATATTTTAATTTTTGGGAATCATCATCGATTTTATTTACTTAATAGAAGCACATATATTTTACAATTCCTAAGGAGTCATTTGGAATTAATATTTATTTATAGACTCCGTCTTTTAAATACATCTTCAACGTTGTTCTATAGATATTTTAACGGTATCTGCTCCTCAGATATCCATCGTCTTGTCCCTGATATTAGAACTTTTAGCCGGAATACGCAGCTTTCCTGGGCCGTTCGTGACCGGTTGATCGGACAACGCTCTATAGAGAAAGTTCGTTCTTCAGCCGAACCGTTCCTATGTGATATATCTTCAGGCATTTGTGTTTCCTGCCAGTTGTGACATTCTGAAATTCAAAACAAAAGTCAACAAACACAACTCTGAATTTTTTCCTTTCGATACCCTAATTACCTTCTGGAAGCTAAACCTATAGAGCACGTGGATAGACCTGTTTTAAAGAGGTTTCACATTTTTGAAAATGAATGGCATTTCATAAATTTAAATCGAAACAAAAACCATTTACTTTTGTTCGACGCACAGTGGTCAATTTCGCGAGATAGCGGTCAAAACTGTATAACTTTTGGCCGGATTGGTATTTTTTTACGCAATTTGTTTTGTTCAATAGGAGAGACTTTAAGCTTCAATTTGCGTGTTCAAACGTAAAAATCGACTGATAGGAACGTAAGTAATGTGGAGTTAAAAATGCATTTTAATTTTTTGTTGAGTTTCCATGTAAAAGTTGAATATTTTGACATTTTAAATAGGTATATTTTTTATAATTTCTTATTTTCTTCAATCGTATTTTACAACCAATACTTATTTATTATTCCTAAACTTAATTTTGGTCAGAAAATGCCAACATTTGGCCCCTGACATTTATTTAGTCTCAATATTCACAGGGGCCAAAGGTTGGTTTTTGTGGAAGAAAGCTAATTCTTGTGAGGATTAAACTGAAAAATAACACTGAAATTCCCAACAATATCAATAACATTTGGATATATTATATACAGAACACAACATCGATAAAATTTTAAGTAAACTTTTACTATTGATTTAAAGTGCACATATATTTTATTTAAATGTATTAATAAAAATTTATACTAAAATTAGAAACAAATTATAATATTTAAACTAGTGTTAATTAAACAATATTAGTAAAAATTTCTTCCAAATAGCTTTGATTTTCATTTTGCAGTAGTTGTTTAGCTTCTTCATCTAACTTTAATGAGGTTGATTTCCATTTTTGTCGAATACTGAACATATATGGGGTGATGTGCACAACAAAATATTAATAAGATCTTCATTAGTACAATATTTGGAAATTTTTCTTGTATTGTGCTCGCGAAAGAATCTGTAGTCTTTGTTCCTTTTTTCTTGCGCTTCTTCTGAGAGATCTCCAATTGGAAGCATATTGTGCTGAATTATTTGTTCCCCATGGAACAAAATTTTGTGAACTGTGGTTGGCATATGTCTCCAAGAATATTTTTGGTTATAAAGGGTTGCTGTCTCATTAGCATACTGACCAAATTTTTTTGCATCTATCTTTTTGCTACATGCTATAACTTCTAATATGATTTGGAATCGTCGTATTAAATCATAATCTACTCCAATTATAGAAGCGTGAAGAAGGTGAAGGTAAGCAATCTTTTTTGGCAGAAACTAAATCTCGATATGATGGAAAAATTCCACAATTTTTTTCATTGGTTCGCTTCCGCAATTATGTATATTGGTTTTTAGTCATTTTCAAATCCAAAAATTGTGGAAATGCTTCTTCTGGAGTAAATTTATTTTCTTCAGTTTAAGTCAGCATACTTTCTAAAATCATTTTTGTGCGTCTGGGGCTTGCTTCCACTATTTTTTCAATGATAGCAATTTTACTCTTTTTAGTTTTCGATGGTTGAATTTGATGCAGAAATGAATATATATCAGATAGAACACTATAACTGAATTTAGCCATTGTTTAAACAATAATGAATAATAATGTAATTGCCATTTTTGTCAAAATTTTGATACACCCTTCTATGTGGACTAGGTCTAAATATGGGTCAAATTCTCCTAATTTCAACAGAATTATTTTTTGGGTCAATAAGAACTCTTGTACAAAATTTCATCAAAATATATGCATAATAGCCACTTTCCCATACAAATAACTTCTCAAAAAATATGACTTGCATTTGTACCGAATATCTTACCTTGGGTCAGAAAAATTGCTGTAGCTCAAAAAGTGCAGTCCCGATGCATGGACATGTATATATAGGAATGTAGGGGAGGGTTAGGACTACAAAATAGTAAATTTGTGTTTTGACTCAGCTTGACTCACAGGAGTTGTGCTCTATGAAGTAGGAAATTTCCGATAAATTAGACCTTTTTTAAAAAAAATATTTAAATTGTTCTGAAAACAGTAGAGCTTCAATTTTTTCTACCATAGGAAATAAGTTAAGTTACAACACAAAATTTATTTCGTCCAAAAATCTTGAAAAACAAAAAAGTTATGATCATTTCAACTTTAAAAATTAACTAAAAATATCATAATTACTAAATTCTGAAAAAGCCCATTTTGGACCACCCTGTTCTCAGTGAAATAGTTAAAATAGAGTTCTAATTTTTTGGCTCCCGAGGTTTACTACTGTCTACTTTCATATGAGTCTAATAACTTTAAAATCGGAGAACAAAAACCAAAAGGAGTTTTGGCCGCTATCTCAAAATATTGACCAGAGTGCGACGGTCACGTGCGTGTCCATGGAAATGCCCGCATGTACTTTTACTAAGGAAATATTTTTTAAATGCAACTCCCAACTTGGCCATAAGTTTTAACTGATGCTTGAAAATCGTTTATTAAGCAGGTCAAGGCGAACGATCTCGACACCCAGTTCATGTCGACCCTACGTGAAATATAGTTTTTTCCCAATTCTGATTAAGATGTTTTTGTTTTTATGGTCGTCCGTAATCCACTGATACCACATATGTTCGGTAGTTATAGAGCAAGTTGGGGTGCTACATATGCAATAGTTTTGCTAGGTCACACATTTAGCCTACAAATTAAAAACTTCACATTTTTAGATTGCCGCAACCCAACATCGCCACGACCATACACAGGTCAACATTATTTATTAAATGTAAATAATAAAAGAAAGTCGGTCTTACTATTCGAATTCACATCTTGATTTTTTGCCAGTCTGCTTCGTATACCGGTGAGTACGCCCTGCACATAACTACAAGTTTCATGTGTAAATGGGGAAATTATGTATTCGGGCATATACGAGTAAATGACTTAATATGACTGTAATACATTTTTAATGTTAATTTTGTTTCAATGGAGAATTGGATTTTGAAGAACAGCAACAAGTTCATATTCATGCAATTGTTCTTCAAATACATTTGTAGCAAAAATGAGAAAGTAAAGATACCTGGCCAGGGTTGAAGTTGATAAGGCCTTCAAATAAAGAAACGTTGTGCCGATGACCTTCTGTAACAATGTCTGCTGTCCGATCGGCTGGAAAATTAGTAGAAAAAGAAGAAAGCCTGGTGGAACATCCATGTATTAATGTAATGTATTTCTGTTGTATAGGCTGTTTTGACTTTATTGAGGTCTGTCTGTCTCATCAGAAAAAAAAAAATTGTTTTCGATAAATCACCTTCAAAAACCGGCCAATGCCCTTAAATATACACAGAAAGAAAACTGGCATTCTAAATTCTTAATTTGAACTAAAATCTTACTTAAAAAAATAAGTACGATTCGTAGTTAGTTATTCATAAAACAAGTATAACTGGGATAGAAACAAATTGGTAGAACTACGTTTTTTTTTTAACTATATTTATTTGCAATCTATTTATATAACAAAAATAATGAGCAACTTTAGTAGTTAACATTTTATTTTTTAATTATTTAAAAAGTTATTTAAAAAAAAGGCAAATTAGTAAGTGTTTTCTCTTCAAGAACTATTTTTGAGAAAGAAAACTAAGACCGATTAAAAAATGTACTCTCTTTAAATCCATTTCGAACTCATCCTATTAGGAATTGAATATTCTTAGAACAAGAATATTGTGATATCAATTTAATCTAAATTTTCCCTAAATCAGTCCCAGTTTCCGATAATTTCATGTATGTATGTATTCGGGCTTAAATTAATCCATGCGTTCTACATGTAAGTCAATTTCGAACTTATTTCTATCTTATTATCAGCTTAAATCTATACTAAAAATCAATCTCATTCGGGCACAACTATGACATACGAACATGAAAGTCTGTCATTACACGGGTGTGGCGAAATCGTCAACGACATTCCAAATTTATCAACACGGTTTGCTTGAAATTCCCTTATTTTCATAACGAGTGTACACAGATAATTTGAGAACACAACACAGTACAATTGTTCACAAGCCTTGATGATTTGTCAACGTCTTTTTCTCCTTCAGTGTATGCATTTTGTAATTTGCTATATAGCTTATTTCCCTTAACATTCCATGAAGGAACAAATGGGGAACTTTTCTCGAATCAGTGAGTTGTGTACC
This sequence comes from Hydrotaea cyrtoneurina, assembly GCA_958296145.1. Taxonomy (NCBI): domain Eukaryota; kingdom Metazoa; phylum Arthropoda; class Insecta; order Diptera; family Muscidae; genus Hydrotaea; species Hydrotaea cyrtoneurina. The sequence continues at coordinate 43,545,427 of OY282512.1, forward strand.
ATATAATTTGTATACTAACTGACGGGAACCTACTAATGCCGGCTCAGAACGGCTAATGCTTTTCTAGAGAAGGTTTTCATGGCTTACAGATTACTCGTATACTCGTAAAGTCACCAGCATTTAAGAGATCAGATTTAGAATCCCGTTTTACTGTACCCTTAACATTCCATGAAGTAACTGACGGGGAACTTCTCTGGGCACGATATAATTTTTTCACTCACCGGCCGGGACCTACTGCTTAAAGTCGGCTCCGAACGGCTAATGATTTTATAGAGCAGTTTTAAGTGGCTTAGAGATTACACTCTTACTCTTAAAGTCGCTAGCATTTACGAGGTGGAAAAGAGCGGCGGAAATATGTTTGATGATCTTAACTGGTTTTGAAGTTGGGTTTAAACTGCCATCAGACGATATGTTTTTTACATATGTACTTTTACAAATTTTCCATTTGTAAAAGTTGTACACATCGTCTGATACATAGGAAACATTGCATATGTAAAATAAATGGGGAAACACATATGAAATTTTTTCAATTTCATCTGACGGTCTATTTTCATCTGACAAACATAACAAAACAGCTGTTTTTGAAAAATACACATCAGCTTTTGTTTACGTTTAGAGGTTATGTCATACGAAAATACATATGCATGTGTGATAGCAAAAATTATGAATCGTATGTAAAACGACTATTTTGACATACATACGGAATTACATATGGATACAAAAAGTAACAGTACATATGTTAAAAACATATCGTCTGATGGCAGCTTTACTTGTATGATAGTCGCACAAACTACTTATGACGTTTCGAATCACGATAAATTTGTAAAGGAATGTCTCTAAATTGAATTGAATTTGTTTTAAGCGTACATCAAAAATGTGTGGAAACAGCTTCTTTAAGAACCACTTCCTTAATGTAAATCACAGATAATTGCCACATATTTTTGGAGTATTTGCTGATTTTTCTATATAGATAATGCATTTAGCAGCCACACAAAAATAAAAAAATAAAAGTTTTTCTCTTTTTTAACTTCATTTTCTTTCTCTCTTTGTGCACAATTAATACAATTTGGAAAGCTTCACACAATATAAAATGAATGAACTAAGAAGTACATGAATGAACATCCTAAGATATCGAATGAGAACAAATTCCATGGAATAACGAATTGTGAGAATTCCATGAAAGTCTTACAGGCGCGGAGGTAAACGATACAAGTGCAAATTATGGCAGTTTACGATTTTAACTTTGGAACATATGTGCCATTTTATGGCTGGCACGCGAATTGGATTTGTGGCAGCTAAATGAATTTAAGTTAAGGGTCATTTTGCTCTTACGTGCCACTAGAGTCTGCGAATGTTGAAGTGACAGCTAAGTGAAAAATGCTGTACATATTTTTTAAATGATGTGCAGATGATTCACTCCCAAAATTGTCACGTGTTGTTAAATTGTTTTTTGAAGTTTAAACTGAGTTTTGTTCGAAGCATAGTTTTATAAAAATTGCGTTTAACTACGATCTCATTGTGTCTTATTGTGTTTCAAATGACAAAAGTGAACACAAAACCAGTGGAAAAGTTGCAGTCGGGTAAACCGACTTATATATACCCTCACCCTCAGTAAAAAAATATAAGTCTCATATTCCATAATAGCAACCTCAAAATACCGAATGTTATAGAAAAAAATATTGTATTACACGTTTTTACAAAACGGGCGGAATATAAAGCAGAGTTTTTACTAGAAAATTGTATATAGCTAAAGCTTTACTAAATATAGAATTTCGGAAAGATTCGTTAAGCGAAATTATATAATTACTAGATTTCTAATGTAGGCGATATGGTACATTTGTATGGGAGGTACCAGAAGGGGAGTTGCCAGATTTCCAAGTTTTTGTCCAAAACTTTGTCTAGCTATAGCTTTACTAGATACACAATTTGGACAGGATCGCGTTGGGCATACTGATAGTATTAGACGGTTTATCAGGGGCGCGATGGTACATTTGTATGGAAGGTACCAGAAGGGGAGTTGCCAGACTTCCAAGTTTTTGTCCAAAACTTTGTCTAGCTATAGCTTTACTAAATGCAAAATTTGGGCAAGATAGCGTTGGCCATACTGATAGTTTTAGACGGTTTATCAGGGGCGGGATGGTACATTTGTATGGGAGGTACCAGAAGGGGAGTTACCAGACTTCCAAGTTTTTGTCCAAAACTTTGTCTAGCTATAGGTTTACTAGGTACACAATTTGGGCAGGATCGCGTTGGGCATACTGATAGTTTTAGACGGTTTATCAGGGGCTGGATGGTACATTTGTATGGGAGGTACCAGAAGGGGAGTTGCCAGACTTCCAAGTTTTTTTCCAATACTTTGTCTAGCTATAGGATTACTAAGTACAAAATTTGGGCAGGATCGCGTTGGGCATATTGATATTGATACACGATTTCTAATGTAGGCGATATGGTACATTTGTATGGGAGGTACCAGAAGGGGAGTTGCCAGATTTCCAAGTTTTTGTCCAAAACTTTGTCTAGCTATAGCTTTACTAAATACAAAATTTGGGCAAGATAGAGTTGGTCATATTTATAATACTACACGATTTATAGTAGGCGGGATGGTACATTTGTATGGAAGGTACAAGAAGCGGAGTTGCCAGACTTCCAAGTTTTTGTCCAAAACTTTATCTAGCTATAGCTTTACTAAATACAAAATTGGGGCAAGATAGCGATGGCCATACTGATAGTTTTAGACGGTTTATCAGGGGCGGGATGGTACATTTGTATGGGAGGTACCAGAAGGGGAGTTGCCAGACTTCCAAGTTTTTGTCCAAAACTTTGTCTAGCTATAGGTGTACTAGGAACACAATTTGGGCAGGATCGCATTGGGCATACTGATAGTTTTAGACGGTTTATCAGGGGCTGGATGGTACATTTGTATGGGAGGTACCAGAAGGGGAGTTGCCAGACTTCCAAGTTTTTTTCCAATACTTTGTCTAGCTATAGGATTACTAAGTACAAAATTTGGGCAGGATCGCGTTGGGCATATTGATATTGATACACGATTTCTAATGTAGGCGATATGGTACATTTGTATGGGAGGTACCAGAAGGGGAGTTGCCAGACTTCCAAGTTTTTGCCCGAAACTTTGTGCAGTTGTACTTTTACCAAATACGGAATTTGGCCAAGATCGAACGTGCGCGTGTTGATATTATTACACGATTTATTAAGTGGGCGAAATAGCAGATTTGTATGGGAGGTACCCGAAGGGGTGTGGCCATATAGCCCATATGCAATCCCATAAGCGGTTTTGGGAAAATATTAAGCCATGCCAAATTTCAGAGTGATTGCTTAACTCTTTCGAAAGTTATCGTGCGTACCAGCAGGACAGACAGACGGACAGACGGACATGGCTCAAACGATTCAGAAAGTCATGAATCGAATTTGGTTCAAAGACACCTGGGGTCTAATGTGAATATTTCTAGGTGTTACACTTTTGGGTCGTATCAAATGATATATACCCTCCTACCCGTAGGGTGAGGGTATAAAAAGTAGAGAATCATGGGCAATTATGAATGTAGTTATTTTGGTATCAAAACTGGATCAAAAGTTTCCCAAATCTATGTTTGTCTATGATTTACCTAATAAATGATGTTTCGTTTAACCTTTCGGTGGATTTGTCAAATATATTTGACAATTAATGTACTCTACTTCTATAGACTTTTGCAATATATTAATTTACAGTTATTAATTTTGTTGTTGTTTTAAATGAAATGCCGATACTTATGCTATTTATAAATGTTATCGTAATAGGTCTTCGCTTTGTTTTGTTATTTTTAAACGAATTGTTAAGAAGTTGACACTTTGTTTGTAAAAACAGCCAAATTTTGATATTTTTACAAACACAAAAAATAATATATTGAGTCATCGAACGATAGCGACCAGTATTAATAGCATTGATAGAGGTATAACAAAATGTTTTCTAAATAAAAAATTAAAAAAACATAAAGCGGGACCTTTTGCTGGTTGTTTTTCGGTTCTCGACATTTAGGATTATCATCCTCTAAAAGCCGCTGTGACCACCAAAAACAAAAATTATTATTTTTCCCAGCATCAGCGTCATCATATTACACTAAATTCAAATTTTCGCATTGTTAGCTCGACTAAAATTTTTTTTGACTCGGAAGGGGTTAAAAAATTGGTTGACCGCATAGAATTTTGGTCGGTTTTTGAGAAAATGTTGGTCGGAAAAATATGTTTTAGAGTGGCAACACTGGTTAACTGGTTAAACCAAGTAAAACAGTGAGTTTTTCTGGGTACATTGCCAGCTCTGGAACAACTCTGGCTGATCTTCAAACCGAATTTGGCAATTCTATTTACTGTCGTACCCAATAAGAAATAGTTAATGTCGAAAAACGATTTACATCGAATTTTGAAAATAAGTTCATGGTAGATATAAAGGCAAACTAAATGTTTTTGAATTTGAAACATGTCACGAACTGGCGTGAACTTGCAAAAACTTAACACTGAAATTCTAAATAGCATAAAAACAAAATTTATAAATTAGATTTTACTCCACTATTTTGATGGCAATTGAAAATAATGTTGGAAGTTACTTCAGATGTTAAGACATCCTTCACAATGTTCATTAATCACTGCAGTTAGACCCCAAAATATATGTATATTGATCGATCAAAATTAATATTGTACACTTCGGCATGCAATGTATTTTTGATAAAAAAAATTCCCGTGAAAATAAGATTTTTAACATTATCAGTAGGTTGGGTCACAAAATAAATTATTGAAACTATTGTTGAAATTATTGTTTTGTAAATGAAAACGAAAAATTTGAAGTATTATGAAAATATTACTTATCAGTGAATTTTCTTTACACAATTTTTACGGTACTAAAATCTTATTTGTTTTACCAAATTAAATTTAAAAAAGTGTAATTTTGTAAGCGGTAAAAAATATTTCAAAAATTATTAATAGGAATTCAGATAACAATTAGCGCGATATATTTTAAAACGTATTATTATACCTTTTTATAAACTATTTTGAAACCTTTTTTTAACATTTCTATTTTAGCAAAGAAATATAAACGATCAATGATCTCGAACACGACTAACAGAAACCAAAATGCAAAGACCAAGAAAATCGGCTCTTCGCTGGCTGCGAGAGCCCACTTGGCAGTTTGGGTAAAGTCATGGATTAAGAATATAAGTAAGTTCAGCAGCAGTTCCTCTCATTTTATTTAAATCTGAAAAGGCATTCCAAAATTACTGACTTTATCATAGATATTTCAATGGTATGTGTTCGTCAGATATCCGTCGTATTGAATACTCGGCTATTCAGGGAGTCTCATTCGTTCAGTGCCAAATGGCCAGTTGACGCACTATAAATTCAAGGCAAATATTAACATACACTACTTCCTCTTTCCTCCCTCCAATACCCGTATTTCCTATCGCTAGCACAGTGCATTGCCTTTATAGAGGGCACAAGATATGACAGCCGACGACAAATGAAGGCCTGTTTTAACTTTACCCTCTTTGGCACTGATGGGTAAATTCAGAGATACCCATGCATGTACTAGTTGATTGTTGCTATTTTTGGTCCGTACGTAAAGTTCATCTACCTGGTCTTGTGGTCACGGATTATGAACATTTCACAGCTACGAGTATGTGAATTTCCCATTTCATTCCATGCCACAGTGGTTGGAAATAAAAATGTTTTCGGAATAAATCTGTAACCATGGCCACGGTGTTTTCGAGTTTACATAAAAAAACTGAGACTCCGTATCGCGAATATGCCCAATTTGATAGGGCGTCAATGTTTGCGTTACATCGTCTGTGTAAAAAATTAATCAGTTGTCCAATAATGGACTTGACAACCGATTTGTCGATCATATTCGATTTTTTTGGAAAGTCCTTATCAGTAACTTATGTGATCGAATTCCTGACGATGTTATCTAGTCAGCATTGTGGAGATAATCATATCGCATCCTAAATACAAGATGGTCACAAGTCAAAATTTTAACGCAACTAAAAATAATTCTCTTTATTTCATCGTGCAGAAGCAACGAAATTAACATATAGAAAGATCACTGTATTTTTCAAGTTAAAGAAGATAATGACGTGAAAGAAATGTTTGCAGTAGTTAGAAATGTGTACTCTGAATTAATTTATGGAAAAAAATCAGATTTGTAAAATTTTGAGTTGGACCCTTTTCTATATGCGATATATGTAATCTGATCATAAAGATAACTGTGGTGTTCTTTCAAAGTGGACGACCGTGATGTGACAGATGGTGAATGCGATTATCACACAGTAAACCCAAGTTCCTACCTTAGTTACCAAACATTTTTGAAGGGCCATTACCCCTTCACTTTTAGAAGTAATCCAAGTAAAAACTTCTCTAGACAACCTTTTGTCGGAATAGATCAGAATTGTCTTTAAACACTAGATCTAAACCGAGGTCAGTGAGTAGAAAAATGATGAGTGCACAGATCACTGATTTGTTCCTTCATGGAAGTTAAGAGAAAACACGTAAGTACGTATGTTCTATCAATGTTTTTATAAAATCATGAAAATATTTTCGAGGCTTTGTCGAAACGGTCTATAGGGCCCAATTTCTAAAGTAAACCCTAACACAAACTGGCAAGGCGAATGTTAATTTTCCTAGCTCGGAATGAACATAAATTCAAGCATATCTTGATATCCAACCACGGTGCACGGTTACTTTGCTCACCATGTTTCTTCAAATAACTGAAAATCATTTTAATCATTACGAAGCAAAATTTAAACTTCATTAAACAAATTAGTTACTATTGCGAGCATGAGCAGTAGGTATTCCCCCCAGCAGCAGTATCTATTTTCTAATTGTTTGGAGATCTCGAATTGTACCGGGTCTTTATAGGTGAGCTACATTTAAATCCCCTTTATAGCTTTCTGGGTTCTTTGACTCATTGCAAATAAAAATTGTTTCTGTTCCTCCTCCACAGTAATTAATCCTGCAGTAGTTTGACTGCTCTTTCCGGAGTATCATTTACTGCTCTTAACATTGAGACGGTGTTATTGACATGTATCTCACTATTCGCGAATACTTTATCTTTGGGAAATACCTATTTAATTACTAAGCTTTGTAACAAATCTTTTAAAACTATATCAAGATGAGAGCTTTGCAAAAAACACAGAAGTCACAACACGTTATAATTCAGGAAGGTCTCGAATTCGATCTATTAGAGAAGATAATTACAGATTAAAATATGATTGTGCATCTACGTCTTTAGTTTTACAAGAACCACTGTCAGCTGATTCGGCTTCTGAATGAAGCATAAATCCGCAAGACGATTTGACAGATGAGATCAAAAACACCAGAGGAATACCAAATACTAGTTGAAAAGCCAGGAAGAACAATTTCCTGACTCCAAAATTAGTAGCTGCATTAGATAGGTGTCAATTAAGTGCAAGAGATTTGATGTTTAAAATTAAAGGTGCTGTTGATGTCAATAATGACGAATTTCCGAATTTCTCTTTCACAGAAGTCGAAAAGAGAAAATAAAGGAACTCGCCGAATGATTTTCAAAACAATGTACCACATGAACTAATTGTTCACTGGGGTGAGAAATTGTTACCCGACCCCGAAATCTCAAGAAGACCGTTTACCTATGTATATTGATTTCATACGGAAATGAAGAACAAAATTGGTTAATTATTAAATCAAACACATATAACTGAGTACTATACACTGAAATCAACGAAATTGATGAATAAATTCATTGACTTGATGAACAAATTCTTCAATTTGATGTATATAGTTTTCTGCGTTCATCAAACGAAAGAATGGGTCATTTTAAAACATTTTTGTCGGTGGCATTGCACACAACGAAGAAGTTTGTGCATGAGTTTTTTTGGGCTTTGCTGCCTGGATTTTTTGTCGATATGCGCTACTAATGAATAATTCTCGTTTAAACAATAAAAACTATTCCTTTTATTATACCAATAATTGTTGTAGGAATCATTGCAAAGTGTACCGACGAAGAAGCGAGGTAGCTTCCGAAATGGATTCATGGAATCATAGCAAATACAAAGCGTAACACTCTTGTATTTGAAAAATGTTTTATTTTTATAGAAATTGGAATTGATGTAGAATATCTTTGTTAATTATTAACCGATTTTAATAAGTAAATGAATTTTGTATTTACAATTGTGCCCCAAGCGCCCCGGTAGGCGAGTTGGTAGCGTACTTGCCTATCAGCGTGGGGGTTGTGGGTTCGATTCCCACCAGAGGCTTTGGTCTGTCGCTGCAAAAATCAAGCCAAATGGTCTTTGTCACCCGGTTTATCCTTGGACTCAAAATTAGAATATAAATTTACTTTGTATTGTAATTAATTAATAAATAAATTATGCCCTCTGTAAAATAAAAAAATAAATTGTGAACAACTTTTTTTTAATGACACGACACGCGACAAAATTAAAGTCTTTTTTGACATATGTTTGGAGTTTTTTTAGTAAATTATATTTGTGAGATTTTCCCTGAAAACTGGACAAGGTAAAAAAAAAATTTTAATTCAGGGTCAACCCCCTGAATTGTCATACATCAAGAGCATGTTAGGAGTCACATATTTTTTTTTAAAATACTCCAAAAGTACCGCAAATGTTCTGTTAAATTTTAGGATATTTGAAGGTAAGGAGAATTACTTAAATAATAAGAATCACATTAAAAAAGTGCTAATATAAGTTTGAAATCACATTTTAAACTAAACTCTGCAACTGTGTGTATGTTGACAATCTGTTGGGTAATATTTGTGCGCAAACAATTTCAAGACTTACAGCTGCGAAGACAAATGACTAAATAATATTACACAAATGAGGATATGTTTTGGAAATCCTATGATTTGTAAACAAATTCATTTTTGTTTCGGTGCAAATATTTATTTGTTTCTCATCAAAAAAAATTGTTATTCAACGTTAATTATTTTATTTATGGCCACATTTGGCGAACTTCCGCGTTTGTTGTTCAATGGAAACTTTAGACTAAATTGGACTTTTCAAAAAAAAACACACTTTTTTATTCTGGAAAATATGAAACTTTCCATTTTGGAAACATGAATCAGTGTAATGCTCAAACATGTGATTAGTATTATTTACCATTTGGACTTTGAAAACTAAAAACTTAATAGTGATATTACTATGAAAATATTGGCATCATACCTGATTTCAATTAATTTATTTTCTTTAATTTAACAATGTCTTTAATCCGATTGCCTGACCATTACTGGCGAAATAGAATGTGAACAATTTTAAGAACAAACACTTGTTGAAATACGCGCTTCGTATAGTTCTGTGCACAAATCAAAAGTCTGTATCTTATTTGCTATTATCACAATTCCCTCTGGAGAATATCACTAAGTGGACAATTATAGTTTTTGTGCCAGGAGTCAAGAGTGCGAATGATCGACCGAACCGTTTGAAATCAATAGTGCAACTATGAAAATGGAAAATCGTTCGCTGTGTACGAAGCGGCCAAAAGAAAAGTATCTTCTTGCCACAGCATGCAACATTCACTATTCACTGTCAATGCTGCTCCAGTAGAACAAGTTGCTTCATTGTTTTTCATGTTTTCCTTTCTGTTCAATTTCCATTCGACAACCGGCTATCAGCTGCCAGCTGCCGGGCCCGGTGTTGTAGCAGAGAAGAGTTCGAGTTGTTGGACAAGTGACATGGCCAGCATCCAGCGATATTGAGGTTATTAAATATCAAAGAATCGTACACAATTTCTACAGATCAGACACAAAGTGTGAAGAAGAACATTGAATCACATACGAAATCCATTAGTAATGAAGTATACATTGCATGAAGGCAGCCATGGTCATGTTGGTTGCATGCAACGTTTACATAAGTCACAGAAGCCATTAATTTAGAGCGAATGATTTAACAATAAATTGCATAAAATTATTAAAATTAATTGTTTGGCGGTCGTAGTATTGTAGTAAGCGATTACATACGATTTGCGTGTGTTATTTGTAGCTGCCTCTACGTATTTCTGATAGCGTCTTCTTCTTCTATCCCAAGTTATTGTTTTTGCTACACTTTGCATGTGGGCCACCACGACTCGATTTGTGGCCCAAATTTGACTTGTTTCCTCACGTGACCCACTTCTCATTTTGTGGCGGTCAATGTACAGTTGCACGCTGCATGTCGGTGGAGATTTTGCCGTCGTTTTTCTGTCCAAACCAGTGTGTGCATTGACATGAGCGTAATCAATTCGAAGTGACTTTTCTGTTTCATTTGTTGGTAGCGGAAAATGCGTACATAATGAGCACACAAAAGCAAATAATATTAAATTGTATTGCAATTAAACAAAGTGTACTCGTATCGTATCGAATGGCCAAACGATGTGTTTTTGTGAAAAGCACGTGGAAAGATGATTTTTCGCCTAGTACTCAATTAGGATATTATATTTATATAAATCGCACTGTCAATTGTAATGGGTGATTCGTTAAAGGCTTGAGGTAAATTTTGCTTATTGAAGTAACTATGTGAACATAAATGAGCTTCATCACTAAACAACGAAGTTCGAACAGATTTGTGTAAGTAAATTTCTGCAAGTTGAATTCGTTGTTCTTGCGTTAACTGATTTATGGTGACCTGTCAAAACTTACTCAACACAGTTTGACATTATCAGCTGTCAAACAATAGTTATCATCAAGGTTTATGTTATAGAAGGTTACGCCATCCCAGCCCCCTTCCCTTTTCTGTTTTTGACGTTTGTCACCAATGACGTCACGCAAACTTTGTTCCTATTGGCTAAAAATTTCGAGCTAACAGCTGATAATATTTGTGTATTCATAACAGTGGGACAATTGAATATTTTTGCCATCAATTTATTTATTAGCGAAAAACGAACAATTTTTTGTATATTAAGTTAAAGTTTTATTTAATTTTCTTTTTTTGGTATAAATATTTTTGGTAATGTCGGCATTTAATATTCAATTTCAATTTCAATTTATTAACATCAAGCTTTAACCAAGCCTATAAGGCCTAATACGGTTAACAATTTCAACAATTTATCCAATACAACAATTGATATTTTTTTTTAAATATATAAATACAGTAAAAGCTCGATTATTGCAACCCCCGATTATTGCAACTCCCCGATTAGCGCAACCGTCATTTTTTTTATATTACGGTCTTTATAAGTGCAACTTTCGAAGAAAAAGGTCGTGATAAGTGCAACTTTTTTCTGATGCACTGAAATCAGGAACTTTGTTTTGAGGTCACGGTTAAACCAAATGCTCCCCTTTCAACATTATTCTCTGTTCGACTCTGTCCACTGTGAACGAGCGTACAATAACTGTTATTTTACCGTTGCCTGTTATTTTTCATCCCATATTCTTAAATTTCAATATTTCAACATATATATTTGGGGCTCGGTAAGTGCAATAATCTCAGTTAATGCAACAGGCCTGATTTCCTATCGGTTGCGCAAATCGAGCTCTTACTGTAATTAATAATAGTATAAAATTACAGTATATTATAACGACCAACTTTACTACAATGAGTCACTACTCCAAAATATTCTTAACCTAAAGTACATTCTGCACCGGAAAAACATTTTTTTTACATTTTCTTCAAGTTCAACACCTTCAGCTTCTTCTATGTGTTTTTTTTAAATATTGATTCGTTAGCCACAATGTCTCTCCATTTAATCCTATTAACAATTGAAAAGTTTTTAACTGAAAAAACAAAATTGCAAGTAGCTTACCCATTTCAAATTTCAAGTTTCTTTCAAAATCCACTTCCTTAAAATGTAACGAACAAATTCTCTCATCTTTAACATTTACGCTGTCCTCTCTATTGTAGAAAATTTCCCAAAGCTTCCTATGCGCTGTATCCTTCGGGAACCTGTAGTAAGTTACTGATTTTCCACTAGCTGCAGATAGTAAAAACATAAAAATATTTTAAACTTTGTTTTTCCTCACAATTACTCACCAGATTTTTTGCAATTATTTTCCAAACATTTGGCCACTGCACACTTCATTTTCACTATTTTGTTTTTTTCTCCTATTTTTGTCACACTTCTATGGATTAAAAACACAAACTAAATGTTTCTAATCAAACAAAAAAAATGTTACTTATAGACATACTCACATATTTTTTACTGTTGGTTTTCATACATTTGCCCACTGCACACTTAATGTTTACGTTTCGATTTGTTGTTTTATTTCTTCAGAAATCTGACAAAGTGATTTCAGCTGTAGGGTTGCCAACTCACTGCAATATGTACATTTTTCACATGAAATCTTAGCTTTGTTAACTAAAAGTAGGCAGACATAGAGCTGGCAACCCACTTCTTTTTGACGTTTGTCACCAACTACGTCACCTAACGGCAATTTTTGCTGATGGCGTAACCTTGTATTTATAAACCTTGGTTATCATGCAGCTTAAAAACCACCTTGTATAATGTAAGAAGTTCTTACTAAGAACAAGTGCACAAAGTGAAGTCGAAATTATCAACTCGGGCGAATCTACCCAAATTGTCATTTGAGAACTCGATTTAACTCTAATACAATACAAATTGGTTTTCCTTTACTATGAGTCCGATATCCAATTTTCAAACTATACTTATGGTACTTTCACCCTGAGAAGGAATACTTGTCCACCAATTAATATTAGTAATGCTGATATTCCTCCAAAGGTCAGCGTCAAATATCTTGGAATTCAATTGGATCGCCGTCTTGCATGATCGCTTCAAATTGAATTCAAAGTAACTCAGTTACTCTACTTAAAGTCTGTCCAACTCCAATTGCTAATCGGCCGTCGGTCTACCCTAGACCTAGAATACAAAGTACTGGTATACCAGACAGTGATTAAACCCATATAGATTTGCGGCATCTAACTTTCGGCTACAGTTTGTGTATCGAAAGTGAAGAAGCTACAAAGATGACAAAGCAATATCGTGCGACTGATTACCGGTACTCCTTGGCAAATTCGAAACACTAACATACGTAAAGAAAATACCTATCCAAATAAACTCGCTTGGGAGTTTATAGACGTTTAAAGACAAAATACTCGCTGGATCTGATACGAACTGTGAAAATACATTTAAATGTCAACGTCAAATATTAAATTAGGATTTGAAAACTATTTGTTAAATAGGGAAATGTTAAAATTAATTCTAGATTTTTGCGCTGGCAATTATCACTAGAGTGACCGGATCTTGTCCAAATTCCCCTCCCAGATCTTGAAATAGCCGAAATTTGAGCTCTATTAAACGACGTAAACCCGTGCCGCATATAGGAAGCCTTACCTCCAGAATGGTAAATAATAAAACACGTTTAATATGTCAAAATAAAGCTAATGTTGTTCTTTAAAATTTATATTTTATACATAATAAATTTATAAAATAGACTAACATTGTTAAGAAGACATAGACACAATTAATTCGGTCTATACTGTGGAAAGTTTGGCTTTGTGATTGGGAAGATACGGTTCAAAGTGGAAATTTGAAACAAACAAATTGTCGATTTCGTGCATGCTAATCCGTAAACAAATGCAGTTGTTGAATGTTGCAATTTCAAGAACTTTTTGTTTTCAAAATATCTAAAAAAATATATTTTAAATCAATAATTGAAACATTTTTTTTGTTAAAGTGTAAGAAAATAGTGGAGGAAAAGGGGCATCAGGCCAATTCGTATCCAGAAAGGGACATTAAACATTTTGCGAGACTTTTACAAAGGCGTGCCAGTTCTGCAGAGCCATGATTTGCGACAATTATCTCATATCGGACAATAAGTCGATAAATGATTTGTTCTGCTTGATAAAGTTGAATTCTCTTTTTAGTTATTTTTAAGGTTCGCAATCATTAGGCATGTGTTCTTTCTTCAAGATGATATCTACTAGCTGACGCAGGCCCTTATCCGCTCACCTCTACCGGCATTATTTGTGTTGCTGTCATCAGATGGTTCTTCGACCGCTGGAGATGGATACAAATTATTGGCACCACTTAACAACATTCAATTAGATAATTATAATAGAGGTCGACAGAGACCAGTATATCGAAAAAGTCGTCTACGAATTGGACAATGTTTACGTATGCTGCAGTAACCGGGATGCTGTGTGGATCTTAACCCATTCAAGATCTATTCTCTGTACATGTGACTGTGGACAACATTCAAACTCGCTACAAAGGACTCAATATTTACTTAGAATGGTCGAAATACAAAAAACGCTGATATAGACAAACGAAACTTGAACGTTAGAAGCGGGAAACTACTGCAGCTTTCCAAAGTGGGTCATTTGCCATTTCGTTCAATGCAATCATTTGTTTGTGCCCTGTCTCCAAGCCAACATCGATTGTTTGTGTATAAAAACTGGAGAATAATGTATTGCAGCATGAAACATCATGCAGTATCAACATACACACATTCGTATTTATTACTTCTCTGCTAAAGTTGTTGTGCTCCTTCTTTCTATCTCTATTATATCAGACACATTTTTTCTATTATCCAATGAATTTGTGGCCCAAACCACGGACAGACTTTCTACAGCAAATCCGCATTTATGGCCAACTGCAAGTGTGCCTTGTTTGCATGTATGAGTGTGTGTGTGTGTGTGAGTGAGTGTGCCAGTACATCTGAGGCGCTTCTGCCATTAACCCAAAAATACAAAACAGGAATCCAAATCGAAGAAACAGCTTTTCTGTAAGGTTACAATGCGTCCAATTATCTGCTGGCAAATACGAGTATTCTGTGCACATCTAAGAATTGGTGGCATGTTCCACTTGGATCGAAAGTGGGACATTTGAATATTTGGGGTTAGACAGTCGCAACTAATTCGAATGGTGGTCCATTTTACATTTTGTTAGCACAGACTGCAGATACACACTTATGTACATGTGCGTTATAGTCATTTGTACCTTTTGTTGGCCAAGCAAAAACAACCGCTGCTGAACATGAAAGACTTAAAGGAAAACAGGCAACAGGTTGGCCTTTCTTATGTTTGAGATAATTCTGACGATTTGATTGATTTTGACATAAATCACCTGTCAATTATCACCACCCCATGCACCGCCAACATGGCTATAATTGAATTATCTGGAAACGATTTTACACAGTTTCCACAAAAGACAACAACACCTGACATGAATGCTTAAGCAGCTGAGGTAACCATGAAACACCATCGAAGGACTATAAAAGGCACAGGTTGCAATAGGATTCTGTGTCAGTCCTTGTCTTGCATTCGATACATCACTAGCTGGAACATGTTCAAACCACAATACCGAACATTCAACTCGATGGCACTGTTGGCATTTGCCCTCCTCTGTATCTTTTGGATTCCACTGACATTGGCCAGGAGTGTGGAAAGTTCCAAGAACGAAATGCACGATGGTCTCGGAGGAGGTCTTGCAAAGGCCACCAACCAGTTGAATGTCGGATCATCCGGTTACTATGCCGCCAAGCGTAGTCTTCGTTCGTTACTATTGGCGCCCAAGGAATACCAGGCGAAGGCTCATGGGAAGACGCCCCTGAATATGGATCTGGTTGACTTTCTGCTTGAGTATGAGGATGAGGACCGCAACAAACGTTTCGATGACTATGGCCACATGAGATTCGGCAAACGGGGCGGCGAGGAACAGTTCGACGACTACGGCCATATGCGTTTCGGCAGAAGCATTTAAATTCACAAGATCACGCAACAAAAGGACATCCACGAAGTTACAGCAATGCCAGCAAAGGTGTGAATTAATTTGGGGTGTTAAATAGAACGAACACATTGGTCACACTTGAAATTATTTGAAATGCTTTTAATTTGAGTAAATTGTAAATAAATGAAAATATGTCAATGTACATGTCAACACGTCTCGTGTTTATTTAAAGGGTTATTCATTTTGCGTTTTTTAAAAGTAAACGTAAATAAAACACATATAAAATATTTTTTTTTTTGATATTTCTTTTTTTATTATTAAGTTTGAACGTTGACATTATGTGTGAAACACTGCAGCATTTAAATGACCACCACGCGAAGTATTGCAAGCATTGATTCTATTGAGGTAATTTTGGACCACTTTTTGTCCAGTTATAACTTGACTAGTGTTGCTTCTTAAGTGCTCAAGAAAAAAAAAGTCTAATGGTGTGAAATCGCATGATTTTGGTAGCCAGTGGATGTCGCCACGACGAGAAATTACGCGGCCAGGAAATGTCTCTTGCAATAAAGCCACATGTGACACCGTCTTGTTGAAACCACATATTCTTCAAGTCGTATTCTTCAATTGTAGGCACGGATTCTCAGAACCCCAAATACGACAATTTTGTTTATTAACATACCCACCGAGTGAGAAATGAGCTTCATAACCATAATCTTCTCTTAAAGCACGATATGTGGCTGTGTCAGAATAACCATTTTTGTAGTAGGTTTTAATCATTTTACGAGTTGTGTGATTGTTAAGCGATCCATTTTCGTCAATGTCAGACTTCCAACTGAAATAAGACAACTTAGTTTGACAGATGTAGAATTCCAGCCCTATACTTTTGAAACCACAAAATGGATAACCCTATATTATTCCAATATACAATATATATATACATATGGATATAGCCACTAACTGATTTAGCCATTTGACCACCGTACAGATCAAACAGCTAGCGCTAGAATCATTGCAGCGTAAACAGGGATTTTTGAAAATTCGGATTAAAATGGAGAAAAATGTAGTCAAATATGAATGTTAATCAAAGGGATTGAACCTTTTAAAATGAACATTTTGAATAAAATAAGTTGGAGCACTATTTCGAAATAATAACCGAGAATGGAGAATAAATTGAAACAAGATGTGCCAAAATGTTTGAAAAATGTTCCAGGCTCTCCAACAATAGTTAAACTCCATTACTACGTAGATAAATGAGTGTACGAATACAGCAATCTCAGGTTTCTTACTCCGGTAAGAACAGCGAAAAACATGTTTCAGCGTCTGTTTTCCGTCTCGTAAATGCCGTTGACTTTACGGATAAGAGTGTAGAAAAACTTCATAACGTCTAGGTAGGTAGTGTGTGCCAAAGGGAAAATCTTACAAATCCTAACAGAAAATACATTATAAGGTGTATTCCAGCGTACATCTCTGTGAAGCGGACACCTCCCATAAACGGACACTTTTTTTACTCTTATTTACTTCTCTCATAATCGGACACTTCTAATAAGCCTACAAAATATCAGTACCTTAGGACTGAGACTCCACCTGTTGTCCACTACTAGGTCAGACAGAGAAAGGACAAAAAAGGGGGAAAGCTACCTCAAAAGAGGAATTTAAAAAAAAATATACCCTTATACCAAAAATTACAATACATTTTCTTGTTAAAAATATAAGTCGATTTTGCTAACAATTAACTAACAGGAACAGTAGCGGATAAAAGAACATCTCTTGTAAGAAAAAACGCATATAAGAAAGTTTGTCAAAAACACAGTGCATTACTTCCTTTTTATTCTTTTATTCTTTTTATATTTGTTTATAAGAAAAAATCGCATATAAGAAATGCATTTGTGGAATTTTTTAACTTTCGTATATCCTTTATCTACCGTTTTGTGAACTGCTGCCTAGAATACAAATAAATTAGCCACTTTTTTTCATGGGATATTTTTTTTATTCTAAAGAGAACATTTTTGCAATTATTTATGGAACACGATTTAATTCATGTGGCTGGGCCGACTGGCTTTGCAGTAGCCCATCTTGTCAACCTAATGGTCTATGACCTTGGTGATTACTGTTCTTGCTGCGCAATAGATCGATTGTGGCGCCAGTCGTCCAAGTCCATGCATTCAATCCCCGGCCACAACAATGGTGTGTTATGCCTCTGCAGCACCCACGTTAACCGGAATCGGCCACTGACCACACCGCTCCAGAATCCCCATCGAACTTCATTGGCTTTTAGACCATAACGTGCGGGTTTTCCAGTGTCGAGATGTGACAGTTTTGTTTTTTGCTCCCAGCAGCTCTAAGGCCGACACCGAGAAACGTTAACAGAGCAGAGCGGATGACGACATTTGAAAGGTTTTCAAAGTAAATTATTTTTTTTATTGAATACGATTGTTATTGTAAATTTATTTATGATCGAAGCAACAACCGCTGATTCCGTTTAATACAATCACGTACAAAATGCCCTACTCTGTTACCAACAATTACTTATTCACCATACACAAAAAGTCAATCCAAAAAGTATGCTCCACTGTTGTACAAAGGAAAATATTTTATTAATTCTAGATAAAGAGCATACCTGTCGGCGGCAGTTCGAAGTGCTGACGAAGAAACGGAAACAGAATGTTAGCAGATGTTGATAAGACACAGCACTTTTGTTAGTTATCGGGTGAGTCAATCTTTCTTGACAGGGTGAGGCATACAACTAATATTGTGTGTAACTGAGTATACTCCGCAGACAACAATACATGAACGTTAGGGTGTGCCGAAAAATAATATATAATGAAAGTTTAAACACAAATATAAAGTAGGGCAACTCACGATCTCAGGGATATAGCCCGAGGAAAGTGGAAAAGGAAAATATTGGAGGAAATTTTGCAATTACAAAAACAAAATACACACGGTTGCTTTTCCCCAAGATGGGGAAAATTACATCACCAAAAATCAAAGGAAAGTTTCCACCGGCGCTTGGGGAAATCAGTCAGCTGTCACCACCAGAGTTTTGAGACGAAATTATACTGTCGGCCCCGTGGCCGCCTTTATTAGCTCGAATTAAACATCATCAACAATTGTTAAATATTGTGCTTGAATGTTTTTTACATTGTTGTCGGTAAATGTCTTAATTTTAAAGTTATTCATCCATCCACATTTATTCGATAATAAGAGATTTTGTTTATTTATTTATTGCCGCGAAAGCCGGTTGCGCGGCGGCCACCTAAATTTTAAAAACAATTTAGGCGCGGCGCTTCATGTCGGCTCTATACTCTGGTCAACACATCAAAAAATAAAACGTAAACAAAGTGAAGGTTAAGTCAAAAAAGTAAAGTGAAGAATTAAAAGTTAAATCTAAAGTGAAATAAAAAATGAATTTGGACAATATACCCGAAAAGAAGGGTAGGAAACCAAGGCAAAACAAAAAGTGGTCGCAGCAGGAGGTGAAGTTAATTTTGGACTACATGCAGGAAGCTACAGATATTGAGGTAGTCTTAAGAAGTCAGTTGGCATTAAATTGTTGATATTAATTAGTTTATTTCTTTAATTAAAAGTTACCAACGGCACAAATATTTTATAAAAAATTAATCAATAGGACTGGTGTTGATGCAACCTGGGAGGTAATTAAGTGGAAAGTGCGCTATTTAAAATCCACTTTTATAAAAGCAAATGACTGGCGGAAATCCACAGGTGCCGGCTTATTGGAGTGTGATGCGGGAACTTCCAGTGTTGAAGGTAGGTACTGTCGCATTGTACATATAAAAGTGTTTCAAGCTATTTCATTTCAGCTAAAATATTGCAAATATGCCCTCACTATGAGCAGATGAATGAAATTTTCGGGGGAAAATTTTGGGGTGAAGGGAATTTTAACGCAATCGACAGTGGATGTATGGCGGCAGATGAACCCACTTGTTTACTAGAATTTCAAACAGTGTGTGATGCATCGGACGGCTATATTGAATTTGAGGATATTACAGTGAATGAAGAGGATGAACAGCTCACTTCAACCCCTGTTATACCAAAAAAGGCAAAGGAGTTTGCCGAAAAAATTAAAAAACTTGCACCAAAGGCGACTTCATCTGCAGCACATCTTGCTGCTTTTGAAGCTGAGAAGACAGCACTATTTCAAGCAAAAATTGAATGGGAAAAAGAAAAGCACAGCCAAGAACTTGCTATAAGCGAGAAAAAACTGCAATTAGAGGAGGACAAGATAAAGGCTGACATAGATATAAGAAACAGCGAGATTGAAAACAATTACAAACTAAAAATGTTGGAAATAGAGAAGGACGAACGAATAAAAAGATATGAAATTGAAATGAAATATAAATATAAGGGTGTATAGCATGGTTTGGATTTAGAATAATACTTATGTTTCGTTCAGTTGATATAATGAATATTTTTGTTTTTGTTTAGATATGAATTTGTTATTCTATGTTATTTTTAAAACATTGTACATACAGTGAGTGCCATAATTTATTTGCAAAATAGAGTATTCCATATAAAAATCATAATTGCATATCAAGAATAGGATATTTAAAATTCAAAAAACAAATTTGTTTTCTATATTCTACATTTTAAATGGAATATTCTATACTTCAAATGGATTTTCTGTTTTTCAAATGTAATATTCTGTCTTTGATATGGAATATCCTAGTTTTAATAGGCAATAATCGATTTTTGATAAGAAATTTTTGAATTGCAGCTAAAAATGGGGTTGCTATATATCATTCATAAGCAAAAAGAAAGCTTGAATAAATAATTTTCTCTTTTTCGTTTTTCTTTGGCATATTGAAGCAATTTTTCGTATTTTCTTTGCAAAAGTCTCAAATACTTCATTTATTGTTTATTAAATTGCTTTGACTTTTTTTAAACATCAGCTGATTATCAACAGTGTTGGAAAAAAAAACAATCAAGTGCGCTCACAATCGGGTGCAAGTTTTACATTTCCTTTTTCTTTTCCACAAGATAGTGAGTTCCGCTAGTATATTTATAAGCGAAAACTATATTATCACGTTCCATTTCTTCTCACGTCCATTTAGGGATCATTTTGAACAATGGGAGTGTGTGTGTGTGGAAACGGTTGGAATTTTGTTTCAAATGTATTTCTGTTTTCCAATAATCCTACAACAATTATAACAAGGTTGCACGTTTCAGCTGCTGCGAATTGTAATAACTTTGTTGTCTGAGAGTGTATTTAAAAATCGTTGTGTAATCTACGGCTGTGTGACATTTCCGCTTACAATGAACAAAAAATGCAGTTTAAATTGTCCAAAATGTAACCTCATCTATTCAATGTTTTTCGAAAAACAATAACATTTCTAGATTAAAAATACAACATGTAATTCGATCTTTGACCTAAGTCACGTGTAGAGATGTCAAACGGGAAATCCCGATTCCGAATCCCGGGATTTTTTAAAATTAATCCCGGGATTTTTAGTGACCGGTGGCGTATGAGCTATTTTATTGGAAATAGGCTTTTTTTAAGTAGAAAAATTATTTTTTTTCGCCGTCCAATGCCTTAGGATCGCTCCTATAGCTATGAATTAAATTGGATTTTTTTTCTGTAAAGAAACGACTCGGCAATTGCGCTCTTGATATACACAATTCAAATTGTTAACGAGGGCAATTCTGATGTGGAATTGTGGATTAAAATTGGAATAATTAAACAGGAATTTTAAATATGAAACTAAATATAAGAATGAATATAACAGAGTTTATACCTGAATCATGATCATATAACTAAACTTATATAAAATCGAATTGCCAATGCATGTTGATGTTTTGAGTGTTAAGGGTAGTGCATACTTTCAATCTGATCTGGAAGATAAACTACCGTACTATGCCAAATGCATCTCAGTTTTTCGGACACATGATCAAATTGACCCTTCTATCGGTCCAATCTGTCATTTAGCCTGAAAGTGTGCGGTCCATCATAAGCATGGAGTAAATTAAAACAAATTATTGTCGTTATATTCCAATCTGACGACTCGTTTTACTTTTTATCTGTAAAATCCCAAAAAATCCCGGGATCCCGGGATTTGTGATTTGAAAATCCCGAATACCGAGATTTGTGAAAATCGATCCCGTTTGACATCTCTAGTCACGTGTCAGCCTTGTTCGATGTTCTCCACATTTTGGGCATCCATACCACCTGCGAGCATTTTTAAAAATTTTGTTACTACTTTTTGTTTATAAAAACTGTGCTCACCCAAATGTATAACGATAAAAAAATATTAACTTTCCCTTGTTTGAATAAGTCAAATGTGCTAGACTTTTATTTTTGACGGCTGGCAAACAAACAAATTCACCAACTCGGTAATTATCAAAATTGGCGCCGCATTTTGGTTTCAGGGAACACGCACACGCGTTATTTGAAGACAACGTCATCCACAACGCGTTACTGTTTGGGCCGACATTGGGCTGGAAGAGCCATTGGACAAAATTAATTTAATATCTATGAAAATGATGCTGAATTAGATAGAAATTTAGATCGTGACACGATTCAATTCATTGTAGATTCGTACTCAACTTGTGATAAGATAGGAAAAACATCGTGATATTAAAATTCAAGTGTCGTGAAAGTAATTGAAATAAGTGTAAATTTAACAAATCGAATATTAAATATTCAATAAAATGCATCCCTGAAGAAGCTGGAAAAATCCAGGCGACACGTCGGAAAACAATGAAAGAAATAATCTTTGATTTATTTGCATTTACACATGAACTTAAAAGCCCATGCTCGTGTTGATGTCAATGCCTATCTTTCCACATCACATTTACATTGTTTGTTCACAAAAATGCAACTACATTTGAGCAAAAGGGAAATACAAACATTAAATCTTGATTGAGTCCAATCGAAAAGAGTTAACAGTTTTCAATTTATCAGATATGTATGTATGCATATTGAAAACGATTCAAATCGGACTGAAGGGGTAAACATTTCCATTCAAGGGACTAAAATGAAAAATACATTTTGTCCATTAACGCGCTATGAAGTTTATTTTTGAGGAAAATTAACTTTGGAATTTTGTGCCATATATTTACAAAGTAACGGCCCATAAATTGGCGTAATTGTTGGGTCATAAGCCCTTACATTTATTAAATAAAAACATATGAAACTCAAACCTAAAAAGCTCAATATGGTGGCCAATTCAAAAGATCCACAATTTTTGCCCACGAATACTTTCTTTTACAGCTCTGGCAGTCTGAATTGGAATGTTGTCACTCAATGAGTCAAAACAAACAGTTAAACTGCGTAAATGATGTTTCTAATACCATAATGCTGCTGATTTAAAAACTTAATAGATGATATCACAGAAAGAGTGATTGATTTTAATACCGCCCTTGTGCAGACCAGTGGTGTCCCTTTGACGTGAAAGACGCCTCAGGTGTTTAGATATGCTACAGGCTGTGAGGGAAAAGTTTGTATTGCGAAAATTACCTAATGAAGCTATTAGGAAACTACCTAATGGACAGAGAGTTTTTATACAGCGGAACAAGACCAAGGCTGATAAATTCAGGGGCGGCGCAGAGATCTATCCTTGGACCAGATCGGTAGAATGCGAGCTACGATGCAATTTTCCACAACGCAAGTAACGATAAGATCTTAATCATGACTCGACTCCCTCGGACTCCAGCTGGCCCCACACAAAATTGAGCTTGTATTTCTAACTAGATTTACTAAATTCTAGCTATAGATTTACAAAATACAAAATTTTTACACGGTTTATAAGTGGCGGGATGGTACATTTGTATGGGAGGTACCAGAAGGGGAGTTGCCAGACTTCCAAGTTTTTGTCTGAAACTTTGTCTAGCTACAGCTTTACTAAATACAGAATTTGAGCAAGATCGCGTTGACCTCATTGATATTATTATACGATTTCTAAGGTAGGCGGGATGGTACATTTGTATGGCAGGTACTACAAGGGGAGTTGCCAGACTTCCACGTTTTTGTCCAAAACTTTGTCCAGTTATATCTTTACTAAATACGGAATTTGACCAAGATCGAACATGCGCGTGTTGATATTATTACACGATTTATAAAGTGGGCGAAATAGCAGATTTGTATGGGAGGTACCCGAAGGGGTGTGGCCATATAGACCATATGCAGTCCCATAAGCAGTTTTGGAATAATATTAAACCTTGCAAAATTTCAAAGCGATTGTTTAATTTTTTCGAAAGTTATTGTGCGTACCAGCAGGACAGCCTCCTACTCGTACCCCTGTGAGGGTATAAAAAACACAGCTCTTGTCTACAATAAGCTTTTTACCAATTTAAATTTTTTTAAATAGATTCAAAATTATTGTATTTTTAGCGATGAAAATCGATTATAAAAGGTGAAACGTGCCTCGATCAAAATAAAAATCGCATAATCGTACAATTGGTGGGAAAGTTCTAAAATTATACAAGGGAAATTTAGGAGGAGGAAATGCCACAAAAGTGAACAAGAATCTGTTGGTGTATTAATTATTAAATCAATTGTTTTAAACATTTTACATTTATATGATTATTCGTCCGTCTTCTATTGAGTTGTAATTTTACACATTTGAATCTTAACCTATGTCGGCACGAGTGGAAAACCAACATACGTCCAAGTGCATGAGATTAAATTTGTTTCGATATATTGGATTTCCGCTGCTCAGCATCCATCTAGCCAGCCTACAAATATCAAAACCGAAAAGAAATTAATTAAAATAAACTTTTGGAAATCTGGAATGGATTAAAACAAACAAACGGATTTCGGATCATCACATGTTTTGGAAATTAACACGCCGGTGAGTTTATAATTAACCTTAATTATGTACTTCCTGAACTTACCGAAACCAACTTGCAATGAGGAGGACGGACGCACGCCCAATGTCTCTCGCTCACTTATTCTGCTCACTGTTTTATGCTGTCCAAGAAACCATCCACGCCATGCAGCAGTCGGCCAAACCATGTGAACAGGTTAAAGTTGTGTCAGCAGCCATAGCCGCCGACGAGAGTCAAGCGAAAGACACACAGACAAGTGTGCGCGTACTAAAGTCAATTTCCAATCAGACTTTCTATGGATGGTATTCATAAGTTTTGGTAGCGTTAAAATTTCATTGCTGACCAGATTGTCCGCATTCCATTCAATCGAAACAAAACAAACCAACAGTCAGTCGACAGTCGCTTAGTTTGTTTTGTGCCCGTACCCGCTACGGGTACTCCTCGACTACCCGCCTGCCTAACCGAATTCCGACGACCAACCAGCCACAAACTTGACTGACTGACTCACTGACTGAGCCGTTCTGTTGCTGTGGCTGGTGATGACTATAAAAGACCAAATTAACAGCTATGCACTAAAACTAAAAACTCTGTATGATGTTCAGATGTCTGACTGTATGTCCGTCTGTCTGTCGTCGGTATGTACGGGAATGCATGTATGTATGAATGGGGATGTGAGCTTGTAAGCGAGTAGAGGAGAGAGACTAACTGCAGGTTTAGCAATAAGCGACCAAAAACAAAAAACCGCACTGCAAGATATTCAGCTATCTTATAAGTGTGCATGTTTATCCCTTCCGCCCCGTCCCGATCATCATGCGACACAGCCTCCGAACAACCTCAACAGTTCATTACAGGTGATGCACAGTGGTTCCTATGAGAAAAAAAATGGATCTCCGAAACTACGGAAACGTTTACAATAACATTTCTAGTGGATTTCGTGAGAATATGACAGACTATTTTGGTGGATAAGATCTTTCGGCGCCTGTAACTACTATGAATAGATTTTACTGAGGAATGGAATTTCCGTAAATTGGTAGAAAAGTGAATAATGGTCATCAAATGGTAGAAATGTATGGCAAAGAGGGATATATTCAAGATATAAATATTCATATATTTATCAATCTATTGTGAAGAACATAAGTTTGATTGTAATTCGTAGATAAAATCTATATGAGGGTCTATTCAATAAGGTAAAGACACAGTCCACCTCGTGGTAACTCCTGGGCAGTGGCGTTTTGGCAACCGCTAAAGGGGCGGTTAATATGTTATGGGCGCACCTTCCACTAGTAAATGACGAAATACAGACTCCCCCAAATGTTGACGACCATCGCAGACATTTAAACGGCCATGATTTACTGGTACGCACTTGAAACGTGCGAACACTTCTCAGACCAGATGCCTCGATCCAACAGAGCTGACACTACCGATATCCAGAAAATAACATGCAAAGGACATGGCTTAAATATAATGACAGACTGCGATGTTTTCATACAGCTGCAAGCACCAGTTCGGATAAAGGAATGCATCCAGCGTGTTGGGCATGCGGACGTTCCGAACTGGCAAAATTAACTTGGACCACTACCTTGTGGCAGCCATGGTACTCACTCGGTTTAGTGCAAGAAAACCTTGGGAATCTGGTGATAGAAACAACGAGTGTGCTGATTATTTTCGGCGCAACACATCTCCAGCTTTTTAGCGGCCGAAAGTAAGTAAGAAGAAAGTAATCATAGATTGTGGTATTGGATGTCCCAGATAAGGCCAAAGCAACAACAGCAAGGCTTAAGAACAACAAGACCGCAGGTAATGAAGGCATACCGGCAGCGCTGTATATACCCAAGAAATAAGAGCTGGTAAGATGCAGGTATCAGATAGTTTGTACCATCTGGAAGTATGAAAGCTTGCCCGATTATGGGAACCTCATCGTACTATGTTCAATTCTCAAGAAAAGAGATAAAACCGTTTGCGCCATCTACCGCGCATATTGTGTGAACGGTGAACTTATCTAGCCCTATCAGTGTGTCTTCAGGCCGAATAACGACCAAATCTTCACAACTCGCCAGATCGCAAAATCTGTGGGCCGATCGGTGTTAATGAGGAGTATAGCTGTTTAACAAACTGTGAGCGGTACCAGCTATATCACCACATGTAGTTATGAGCATCCACATACAGCGATTGTGCTGGCTGGTTCATGTCGGACGAATAATTACAAACGCTCCGACAAAAAAGGCGTTCTATGGCAACTACCACGCAAAGTGCAGCGGGAAGTCTGAGACTCCGGTGGAAGGACAAAGTCCAAGACATGCCAAGGCTTGGTATGACGAACTGGAGAAAGCTTGGACAATAATAATTAAGCAGGTCAGGACCAACAACAGGTTGTAAGTAAAATCTCTATATTTTGGTGGAAACTTATTCGAAAATGTGTTCAGTTTCGATTCCTTATGCTGCTTTCCGAAATCCTCCAAAGTTAACTTTGGCCGGATTCCATCAGCCAACATTATCAAAAATTTTAAATTAAAAAATGGCGTTTACTTGCAATTGTCAAGAGGAGTACTCAATTCGATTTAGGCGATTTTTTTTTTATAAAAATCGATTGTTTTGATGCCACTGATTGTAGTATTTACCCACAGTGCGACGGTGAAAACAGCCGCTAAAACCGACGCACCTTACCCATCTACTCGAGGTAATCCGTGTACATACGAGTACGGCGACGAGTACGTCTAGGAGTACTTACCGCTTTGTATGTTCGTATACATGTGAGTGCCAACGAGCTTCGAAGTACTTGTATGAAATTGATCGCAGTGCAAAAACAAAACCAGTCGTTCTTTACGGCAACAAATGAATATCATGGGCATATTACACACACACTCACTCAACACACACACATGGAAATTAATACAAATGACATTCAAACGAAAACAATACCAACAGATTGAGTGAGCGAGCGAGTGAGTTTCGAAGGCGAGTTTGAATGGAAGTTAAAAACGCAACGACAAAACGAGAATATCGCAGCCAGAATGTACAGCCGAGGAGCGGAATGTTCATTTGTGGAGTGGTGTTGGAAAGACTGGATCCAACAAGTAAAATATGCATATTTCAATCTAACCATAAAATAACAACACATATGCATTAATCTATTTTGCTGTTCTCGTTTAGTGGGATAACATGTCCCGAACATGGTCCGAGTTGCCATATCCGAATTTATTGAATCCTAATGGAAAAATGAACTGTAGAAAAGAAAATTGACTTTGGTCCACCCCAAAATGTTACAGATAAGATATGGTACAGATAGCAACATTGATTTTTGCTCGTCCGAAATTGCACATTTCGAAGTAGGGTATTTTTTCACATATATGACCTGTTTCTTTTACAGTAGAATTGGCAAATGACCTCCGAATGCCGCAAACTAAACCTTAAAGCTGTATTATTTTTTCCCAAATATTAGAGTAAAAATTTAAGTTCATTTGCTGGTACCATCGCCAACATATTTCCGCATCGATGAAGTTATGGAAAAAGCGCATTATCACCCCCAACAAAGAGAGAAACACTCATTTAAGTTGCTTAGATCTTATCAACGAGCAATATGCTGTATGACCAATTGCAATTAGGAAAGAAAATGTCATTCCTAGAGATGCCGATTTATACAACGATCGTTGGACTCTGTAGTATTTATAATTAAATACAAATTTGTAAATTTTCAAAATCTCTCCTCATCATCCTATAGTTGATTGTAATTTTTTAGGTTGCACTTTATTTATCGATAACTATGGTTTGACAGCTGATAATGTCAAACTTTGCTCACATTTCTGTTCAGTAAGGTTTGACAAGTTATCATGAATCTTTTTACGCTTTCAAATTGTGTACAAAAAAATCTCTTCGCAAAGTTAATAGAGCACTTCATCCATTTTACCGTGAACAAAATCGGCCTAGTGAACAAGCGTCAAGCTACGTCAATAAGCAAAATTGCGTTATTCAGAGTGAAACCAATCCTCAAGGCGATACCAACTGTTTTACTGCGTTTTACGTTCTTATTTCTTTTGAAATGAAATATAAATTAGTTTTTGAAGAGTTCAAAAACCAGAAAACAATAAAACTAAACGATTTTTTTTATTGCTGGATCCGAAATATAAATAGCAACCGAAATTATAACGCAGCCCATTCAGAGAAATATGTCGTCAAAGTAATGTTGAAAACATATCTCATGTGGAACGACTGAAAACAACTGACGTTTGTTGTCATGGCCGATGTTTGTGATGTACCAGGTCTTTAATACTATCGTCATTTTTGGCCAATGATCGGGTGTTTTGTTTAAGAACTTGGGACCGTTAAATTGTAGTACAAAACAGAAAGATATTGTTGGAATGCAATTTTTATTATTACAGTCTGGGATTATTTTTCATCAACTTCATTTTTTAAATATTTTTCCCGGTCCATTACATGATCCATTTGATCCGTCTAATTTCCGACTATTTTTTTGCAACTCCATAAAAAGTATTCCAGAGGCTTAAATTGGTGGAACCGGGGGGGGGGGGGGGGAGGGTCAGTAACAGGACCACTTCTGGAAGTAAAGTTCTCACCAAATTGATTTTGCAATAATTCGATTGTTAAGCGCGCTGTATGGCAAGTTGCACCGCCTTGTTGAAACCAAATGTCGTTTGCCCCTCAGCTTAAAGGAAGCTCGCTCCTCATTTCAAAATAAATAAGTACTGACGATGACGCCACCGTGTGAACCGCACCGAACAGTATATTTGAATGGATGTGATTCGTTAAAGGCTTGATGATTGCCATCGCTTCGAATAAAGCCAATTCTACAGGTCCAATTTTCAACCACTTGTTGGAACCACAACTCATCCACATTCATGCCATCCAATTGGGGAACAAAATAGTCGGTTATCATGGCTCCATACCGGTCTCCATTAACGGTAACTGACTCTCCAGCATTATTTCGGAAGAGGTATGGCCCAATGACTCCACCAGCCCATAGAGCAAACCAAACAGTCAGTTTTTGTGGATGTAATGGCATAAAATGGACGGAGCTTGCGGTGAACTTCGCGAACTGAACCATTACTTTCGAAATAAATTTGCACGATTTGCAAGCGTTGTTCTTTTGTCAACCTGTTCATGATGAAATGGCAAACCAAACTAAATATTAATCACTTGACAGCTGACAAAATGGCCGCCAGTTAAAAAAGTGATGCCAACTTAAAGTTCTATACCCCAATAAAAAACACCCTTTATATTAGATTGTGTTCGCCTCTAGATATATACCGATATCTGCTTTAATTTAATGAGTGTTCTCGTAATCGAAACAATACACTCACACATCTGTCAATTCCCCTGGCGACGGGGGGATCCTGAATCTCTTTTGATCGATTCTTAAATTCAGAGATAGAATAGGGCTCACATACGATACCAGCAAATGTAATTGCTGCATTATGCTTAAGCACATCCCACACCATCATGTTGGTGCAATATTCATTTCTTTACTAATAGTTTGCGGAAAAGGTCGTTGTGAGAACATGTTCGAATGAGAAACTTCTAAAAGATTTGGCACAAACAATTGATTGAGCCAGTTTTTGGTATGGTGTATTGTCATTAGAACAGTTATCTGTCTGCCTGGTCACCTTAAATATTTTGTATTTATTTTATGTTTAGCCATGTTATGAACATGTTAGTACACACTCTCATACAAAACGTTCCATTGACGAATTCTTTGCCAGCGACTGCAGCAGCTCGTTTTTGTACAAGTTGGTTTGGTTTGGATAAATTCAATTTAATGCAGGTGTTGAGAATTGATCAGTTAAAGAGTGGTTAAATTTCAGCGCTTAATCACAGAAAATCGCATGCAATTTCAATCGTTCCACATTTTAAAGTACAAGTATTTGACTAACATTAATAGGTATCCAGTATTCATTAGTTTCTCTCTAGTGAGTACTAGAATTCCATGAAGGAACATACGGGGAACTTCTCTCGAATCAGTGAGCTGTGTACGATATAACTTGTATACTCACTGTCCGGGACCTACTGTTTAAAGTCGGCTCCGAATGGCTAATGCGTTTCTAGTAAAGTCGCCAGCATTTACGAGGTGGAAGCAGCAGCTGAAAAATGTTTGATAGTCTTACAAGGTCTTACACACTATCTAGCAGACCACGACCGTCTGCGTTACGCGATTCCGCCTGCATTTTTGTTTTACATGATTTTTCACACAATCATTTCAAATTTCCATTCGATTTCCTCAGAAAATTCGTTCAACATGGCCTGATAACGAAAACGAAATGAACACTAGTTGAAAAAAAAACGTTAGATGACGGACACTTTAAAACGTATCTGTATAATCCGACCGATAGTTATATTTTTTTTTGTAATTACTTTAGCAAACAGCTTCACAACTTCTATTAGAAGAAACTTTTCCAACATCATTTCTTAAACAAATTTGTTCGTTTTACCTTCCGTATAAGTTTATATGTAAAAGGTTTTTCTTTTAAGAATTTTATGTATTGACTTTTATTACAAAAGTTGCCTTGAACAAACATTTCATGATGAAAATAAATATTTGCATATCCTAAAACTTGTCAATACGAAAGAAGTGAATGAATAGAACCCCTAGCTCAAGACTTTTTGGAAATATAAATCGATGACTTCTGAATTAATTATAACATTATTTCATATAAAAGACATGGGTCCAACTACGGAGATAGTTAAACAATATGCGTTTTATCCACTTTTGCCTGAAATTGTATCACAACATTCCGCAATGGATCAGACATGTTTAGGCCCAACGAATCTTTGTAAAATAGTTATTGCCGTGGAATCTTTCTTACTCAGCCATACATGAGTTAAATCATATTTGTTACGAAAATGGCCACAATTTTTGCTGTTGTTTGATACGTATCGGCTAACAACCTCCAACAAATGAAAAATATTCCGGTTCGGAAAACTTTTGTAACCGCAAAGAAATGAATTCATATTATACAACGATGTAGGCCGGTCCCTCATACCAAACTCGATCTCAAGATTATGTTAAAATTCAAATGATATGCGGACTTAAGTGTACTGTAACGGGCGGAGAGCGTTCACACAAAACTGATTCCAATGTAAAGCATGTTAGACTCTGCGGCCAGTACGAGAATTATGCCTACTAACTATTAGTAAAGTATATAACACCGCTGCCATTGACAGACGAAAGAGGGCTGGACTACTGCGGATGTTGGTTTCATCTTGGGACATGTCACCGTCTCACAAATTACAACATGAATATGCGGATATTTGCATAAATAACTCATATAAAAGTTGTAGTCTTTTGGGTCCCAATGTACGTTTACTTGTGAACATAAATTGAATAATAACAACACATGTCACCCATTACGAAACCCGCTGAGCAAGCCCACATCGAATATCTGCAGATGTACAAAGGCACGTCACAGCACTCCGCACAGTGCACTGTAAGAGGAGCAAAATGTCCTGATTTTTGCATTCCATTCGCATTCTTCAATTTGCAACCGATCCATTAAGAAGAGCTATAGGCAAAACACACAGTTTTCTTCTATGTAATCGTTCCGTTTGAGAAGTTTTGTAACCAAATCTATGGAAATACTTTCTTATTCACAAAATGAATAATTCGTTTAAGGGAGAAATTCCATGCTTCGTTCTGCTGCGTGTAGCAATCAACCAAGCTTATTTATTCTTGAATTTTGTCTATCTACCGGGGAGTGGGTTTGCCATTCGCATGTTCATTTGTCATTTGATACGAATAAGTGCAACGGGAATTTATCATTCGATACGATCCAGAAGTGTGAAACATAGTTGAAGTAATTTCAAACGCTGGGAGTGAATTTATTGAATTTACCAATTGCTTTGAAACTTGACATCAGGTAATATTGTCCTAAAACTACATATGAGATTGCCTATGGGCTATATGACCAAAACCCTTCGGGAACCTTCCACACAAACTTACCATTCCGCCCACTTTGAAAATGGTGTTATAATATTAATAGGGTTTTCCATTATTTTGGTATTCAAAGGCAACTGGAATTTTTTGAGATAAATGATCGGATGTTTATTTCAGATTAAAGAGGAAGTTGTGCGGTTAATTATGAAAAACAACATCATTCAAATGGCCAACACGACCACGCTTACAGGACCATACCCTTTTCTTGAAATGTTCCATTACCAAATCGCTGCCCTATATCCTCGATAGCCTCACGAATTCTATCTTTGAGGTCTTCAATCGATGCTGGGCTGTTGGCGTAGACCACATCTTTCACGTGGCCCCAAAGGAAAAAGTCGCAAGGTGTGAAATCACAAGATCTCGGTGGCCAATTGTGATCCGGAAACTTTTCCCCAAAAAGAGCAATGGTTTCATTGCTTGTGTGGCATATTGCGCCGTCTTGTTGAAAGTCAAGGTTGTCCAGATCAATATCATCCAACTCCGACCATAAAAAATCTTTAATCATCTCCGTAACTGTTGATCCAACCTCATTTTCAAAAAAGTAAGGTCCAATTACCCCGCCGGACCATAAACCGCACCAAACTGTCACACGTTGAGGATGAAGAGGCTCCTCAACAATAACTCTTTGGTTTTCCGATCCCGACAATTTAACTTGTTGACGTAGCCACCGAAGTGGAAATGGGCCTCATGCATTTCAAGGGCCCAATCAGCAAAGACACGACGTTGTTGATGATCGGCCGACTTGAGTTCTTGTGTTAACTGAACTTTATAAGCCTTAAGATCCAAGTCTTTATGCAAAATACGGTGTAATGACGTGTGGAATGCCCAATTCCAAAGAACGACGAGGAATGGACAAACCTGGGATTTCTTGAACACTTTGGGCTACAGCAGCAATATTATCAGTTGTTGCTGAGCGACGTACACGGGTTTTATTCTTCAGATCACTAACTTGTCCTAACAGCTCGAATTTTTCCAACAATTTCTGTATTGTGGTTCGACAAGATTTTTAACGAAGACACAAAAATGCTTTAGTGTTGCTAACTATTACTGCAAGATTTTCTTCATTTTTATAGTGAATTTTAATAATTTTAATGCGTTGTTGAAGCGTGTATCGTTCCATTTTTAGTAATGGCGTAGTTTCTACTTGTCAAATGTCAAAGAATAAAAGCGTGAAAAGTGACAGCTACCGAAATACCGGGTGATTCAAAATAACACCTCTTGTTGGAAAATCCTTTATTACTACGCCATACACAATATTACCCAAACATGTGTATTTAGTAAAATTTAACTGGATACAGTTTTCAACACAAAAATTTGAACTCTAGCCAACCCCCTTCTGGCGACAACCATTCAAATAATTACATTATTTCTCTAAAAATCTTTATTGATGTAAAATCCGAAGTTGGTGGTCACGCCCTTTTTTTTTAATTCGGATACCTTGGAATTCGAATTCCAATGGAAAATATTGTATACAATGGCAAATTGTATATTTGAACTGAGGCTTAGGGAATATGTAAGTCGGTTTAGACGACTTGTTTTTTTAATTGGGCCCTCTGGTGATCTAAATCGGAGTAACTTTTTTATAGGTTATGCAATTATATTAAAAAAATTCCG
The DNA here is from genome assembly GCA_958296145.1 of Hydrotaea cyrtoneurina. Taxonomy (NCBI): domain Eukaryota; kingdom Metazoa; phylum Arthropoda; class Insecta; order Diptera; family Muscidae; genus Hydrotaea; species Hydrotaea cyrtoneurina. The sequence continues at coordinate 43,579,394 of OY282512.1, forward strand.
CAATTAAATCTGCAGTTGTTAGAAAAAAAGAAATAAAATTTAAATCATCATTTTCAATGGCTTAGTAACTTGTTGGTAACGTTATCCGGGATATGCAAGATGATCGAAGATCATGTATCATTAATTTTCAGCGACTTATTAACTCGTATTTTTGACAAAGCTTTCATCAGTGAGTTAACAGAGCAATGACAGTAATCAGAACTATTTGTAACCCCTTTGTTTTAAAAAATGAAAATGTTGTCCAAAAATACAATTAGAAAACAAAGTAACTCTCTTACTTCTTTTTTTAATTGTATTTTTGGACAACATTTTCTTTTTATTCATTAAATGTGCAAAGATAAACTATTGCCGTCGAAATATTTTTCTCGAATATCCAATTCACCAATTAGTAGTCTGCGCTATTCGCTACCGAATCGCGTTCCACCGAACAACGACGCACGACTTGTGATACGCCCATGACGATGCCAGACGATTCGCGATCGAAAATGGAGGACTTAACAGGCAACATCTGTCATTTTCGAATTTAGTTGTAAACGTGGTTCAAAATTTTTAGTCATATTTGTAATATGTGTATGTCTGTACCACTTCGATTTTTTTTCTGTATCATAAGACTTAGCCTTCTTGTACTGTTTTTGACCAATTCTCATTGTCAGTCACGACACAGTGCGCCGCATTATGAGCCATAATCCTTGGCTGAATCTAGAATGTGCAACTATTTCGATTACTACTGCAATGCCACGACAACACACCGTACATACATAAATTGTCACCAATGTCTGTAAAGCGCGCGCGTTCGAATACAACACCAGCACCAACCACCACCGTCAACAACAACTCGAAGAACGAACCCTCGAGTTCAACTTCTTTGGCGAACTTTTGAGTCAATGAACAACGAGCCGCAACTGTGGCTTGCTGACTCGATGGATGGAAGGCTGGCTGATTGGCTTTGTTGTACGCTCGTATGTACGAGTAATTAATGCAAAGCATGCAAACCCACGTCGGCGAGTACGCCACCAAATGGAATTCATTTGAAGCCAAAGTACGGCGAAAATTCCATCGCAACATTGGATATGTGCGACGTGACAGATAGATAATTTGGCATAGACTGATAGACAATTTGTTTTGTTTGTATTGCTGTTGCCAAGTTACCCAGCAGTGGAGCGTTACCTTGGAATGTCCAAATGCTTACAAAATATTGACGATCCGGGGAATATTTTCAATGTTTTCCTTGGATGAATAATCAAAACTGTGCATATAATTCAAAATAAATTAAATACAATTTCCAGTTTGTACTTTTTGGATGTGCGGCATCTGTGAGGGATCGTTTCCTGAGAAGAAACTGAAATTTGTCTAAATATTGTTCTCTTGGCTGCCGTACGCCGCATAATAACTTACTAAGAAAGCGAGGTAGATTAGAAGTTGATAGTTGAAGCCATCTCAAAAAATAATAAGCAAATAGGTGCTACTTTGGCCTCCATAAATAACTCAAAATAAAGCCTAAGCAACAAGCTTATACATATTCTATATGAGAGCAGCTTTAAATCCAAGAATCGGGGGTGGCTCATGCAAATCACTGGAGTTTTTGACTATTAGTGTCCAGAAATATTATTGTTGTACAGGGTGTCCGCCGGAATACTAATTTGTTTTGCCACTATTTCGGTAGACATTAGTCTTGACATATTCGATAAACCAACGTGTTTTAATCCACGTTTGAAGAATTCTAATAAAACAAAATACACAATAATAAACAATAATAATTCTAATAAAACAAATGACACAAAAAATATGTTGGGGAACTCTAATACACATTCTTGATATTTCTTCCTACGTGGGTCAAAATTTCGCTGGCAATGAATTTTCGTTGATAGTAGCAATATCAAAGACCAGATTAGTAAAAAACCTGTGTATTGAGTTTTTCGAACAAGCACTTGCAACTGCGGGAGAAGCTTTCCTATACCGTCATACAAAAGCAAAGGAAATTTATTCGAACATATTCGCTATTTCTCTCCGTCCCAAGATTGAGATCCCCATTCTTGTAATATGCAAAGGTGGCATCAGATCTTTTTGTATCATACGAAGCTATTCCGCTGGAGGAATCGCGTAAGCATTTTGAAATAGGAAGTCCTACAGTTCTAGTTTTTTAATATTTACCTAATTGTTGACTGAATAATAAGTTTAAATTGTTTTCTTATCTTCAGTTTTATTACTTTGGGAGAACTCGAGAAGAACTAGTTCGATTTTGCTGAAATAAATTTAAAAAAAATTTGGAATTGCATTTCTTTAAATCTATTTATATACTGTTTTAACAACAGGTAAATTTATGAAATAAAAAACAAATTATTTTCCAAAAAATACCATTTTTCTGAGCACGTAGCAATGAAATACCTAATTTTTATTTCGAAAGCAAAATAATGTCTCTTTTTGTCGAATTCTATGCATTTTAACTATAAACAAGTTCCGATTTTATTTACTGATTGAAAAATGAAGTAAAAACTATTGTTATCGCTATTGCTGGTACCAGTTTCTGAACCACTGGTCCTGCTGCACCTTCTGAAAATTCTTTATCATCAGGATTATATTTGTTTTGGAACACATATTTATTTTGGACTTCCACAAGTATGGCACTCGGAGACTTTTTCCCTATATATCTCAGTTCAAATGGCATAACCACTTGCTGATAGCATTCGCCTTGTCCATCAGATTCGATAGCCAATTTTTCCAATTGTTTCCAAGCAGAACATTATGGCGATGAAACGTGGATAAGCCTTTTCGAGGGATAGGCCGTCCGCTTCATATGCTCGAAGGGTGAATAGACTGTGAGCTTGTTGCCGACAAGGACGTATTAGGTCTCATCAGATTCAACGATTGAGCTTGCCAATCGATAGAAATTTCGGGGTTTAAATTTTCGACGACGTCGATTTCGACTCACGTACAACCCGTTGGAAAGGTAACGGAGAACTGATGACAAGACTAACTCGAATGTAATTCTTTAAATCTAACTAAAGGTGGTGAATAGTCTGTCAAAGTGGTGCCAAATAAGAAAGTAAGCATATCTTATTTAACTGCTTCCTGAGATGTAAAAGAGTGCATCGTCAAAATGATATGTCCCCAATATCGCATGATAATGAGTGGGCTTTGCCGACCACTTCCGATTGGTTGACAATTGTTTAGGTTGTTTTAAATTATTTTTGCCCAGTATGAAATATAGAAAACCTCTCAAACTGAATTGTGCTAAAATTGCGATAGTTGCCACAACGATGCTTTCCCAACAAGCCTTCTATTTCTTCTTTAATTGCCTTCCAAGCATTCAATTCAGAGTCAGTCAAATTTTGGTAAATACGTCAATTTTAATGTGCTTTCGTATATCTGAACCATTTAGTACGCCTGGTGGAAAACATTAATTTGTTAAGATGGAAAATCATGAAATATTAATACCTTCTTCAATTTTGCTTTCGCTGAGGCTCGGTTAAATGAACTGCAGAAAACATCATCTCATTTGGCGATAGTTTTAACGAAATTCCCAACAATTCCAGTGGAGGCAGCTATATCTTCTCCTTCGTCACCAGAGGCTCACGAATAATATTGGCCATTTCTAACCTGTTGTGCTCTCTGAGCTTCCATTCGTGGAATACATATTGCTCTCCAGTAAATCACGTGTCCCAACCGCACAAAAGTACATATATTTTATATATTTTTTAAAGACGGCAAAGCATTGCTACAACTTTTAAATTGCAGAATATGCGCCACATATGTTTCGCATAGTTAACCATTTTAAAATATTTTCTAGTGCATCATTTGTTTCTGTACTAAACGCGATTGGAACCGTAGGTTTTTTTATTGGTCTTATCCAGTAAAACCGCCTTCAAGCTGAGTTTGGAACTGTCAATAAATAATATCCAGTCTTCTGCTTCATATTTTATTTCCATTGCGTCCATCAATTTTCGTACATCCGGACAAAATGCACAAGTTTTTTCATTATTCACAACGAATAAACTTTGGAGTGTTGCCAGACGACTTCGATACGCTGTGATTTTCACGCCGGGTATCAAAAGATTATTTGATTTCAAAAACGAAGCCAGCTCTTCGGATTTATTCTGTTAATTTTTAAAAATGTTTGTCTTGAGAGTTTTGAGAAAGGCTATCAAGTTGGTTCAATCTACTTAGATTTTTCGAAAGCTTTTGATAGAGTTTCACATAACATATTGATTTCTAAGATGCGTAAAATGGGATTTCATTCTAAATTTCTGGAATGGATTAAATCTTATACTTACAATAGAACATGTATGGTGCATATTGATGGCTTTGATTCTGTTCCTTATATAGCTCCATCTGGCGTACCTCAGGGTAGCATTTTAGGCCCACTATTGTTCAACTTGTTTATTAATGATATCATAACCAGTGCGTTGTACTCTCAGTGCTTACTGTATGCTGTATTACTTCAGTCTGACCTTTCTTCTATCATTAAATGGTGCGACGCCAATAATTTGACATTAAACGAAAACAAAACTTTTTATTTGAGCTTTAGTCGTTTACATTTTCCAATTTTCATGGAATACTATGCTAAAGGTAAACTTGTTGAACAGGTTTTTGAAATTCTTGATCGTGGCGTTCTGTTTGACTCTAAATTGAATTTCCATTCCCATGTTGATTACATTATTCCAAAGGGTTACTCGATTCTAGCGTTTATTAAAAGTCATTGCACCCAATTTACTTCACCTGTTTTTTTCCATAGTGATACTTACACTTCACAATGAGATACCTTCACTGAATTGTGATTAAAACGAAAAGTAATAAAACTTGTCACTTTTTTCCGATCTGGATTTTTCAAGATTTTAAAAAAAACATTAATTGTTGTCTTCGTAAATTTATTTACGATTGCGAAATTGTCGATTATGAAGAGAAACAGCATATGAATAGATTAAAGGATTGTAATTCATAATTTTTCAAATTTCTTTCAATAAAATCGAATTAGTCCTCGTGTTCCGAATTGAATGAGTTTTTTTCTCTTTTCTTTTGTACAGGCGATAGGGTTATGACACTTCAAGTGTGTCACTATTAGCAGCCTCAGCTGTACTCGCGTATACATTCAATTGGAAATAGACGATTGAACCCTTCAAGCGGTTCACGAGCAACAGGCTAAGCCATACGCATATTCAGTGACTGAATATCGATACTCTAATGCTGCATGGGGATGCAATGCGCTGTAACAAATGTTTGCGTCTGTTCCATGTTTATGTATTTTTGGAATCTTTATTAGTCTGAAGTGTATTTGTATAAATGTATAAAGTTTATTGATTCTTCGTATGGCGCAATCGATGTACATATGTTGAATATATGCTGCCAGTGGCATATACCAGACGTATTTTCAAATTCTATTTCATTTAAATGAGTGCTTCGTTTTGGAGAATAAAATCAGTATCTTACAAGCTCTCAACTCGTAAAGAGTTTTATTTCTGATATTAGGATTCTATACCTCTGGTTGACAAAAAAATAAAACTAAGCAAAACAAACTCAAGATAGGGACAAAATGTAAAAGGGGGGTTTATCTATAATGACCCGTTACTTGCACCCTAACTTGGCATTTCCACCCCCCAAACTTGCATATTGGTATAACAGCTGCGGAAACATAAAGCGCTATTTGTGGTGAACATAAATATTTTATTTTAGTCCATACCAGTGGCCGTATCAGGAAAGATTAGATGTGGGCGACCGGATTTTAATAACAAATGTCTGCTGAATTCCTATTTCAATAAAAATAACGACGTCTGTCACAAAATAAAACAGAACATTATGGCGATGAGACGTGGATAAGCCTTTTCGAGGGATAGGCCGTCCGCCTCATGTGCTCGAAGGGCGAATAGACTGTGAGCTTGTTGCCGACATGGACGTATGAGGTCTCATCAGATTCAACGATTGAGCTTGTTGGGCATGCGCGAATCGATAGAAATTTCGGGGTTTAAATTTTCGACGACGTCGATTTCGAGTCACGTACATAAGGCAAAGACCCAGAACCCGTTGGAAAGGTAACGGAGAACTGATGACAAGACTAACTCGAATGTAATTCTTTAAATCTAACTAAAGGTGGTGAATAGTCTGTCAAAGTGGTGCCAAATAAGAAAGTAAGCATATCTTATTTAACTGCTTCCTGAGATGTAAAAGAGTGCATCGTCAAAATGATATGTCCCCAATATCGCATGATAATGAGTGGGCTTTGCCGACCACTTCCGATTGGTTGACAATTGTTTAGGTTGTTTTAAATTATTTTTGCCCAGTATGAAATAGATAAAACATCTCAAACTGAATTGTGCTAAAATTGAGATAGTTTTTTAGGAATGGATTCATCTAATGACTGCTTCTGGGTTCCCTGTACGCCTGTTCTATATGACGCCGAAATTCCTCCTCCGTGTATGTGGCATTAGGTGCAAGTTCGGACTCCAGCAGGAAACATATAAAGTTATACTCCCGAATTGGAAGCATTTTCAGTTCCTCGCTCACATCTATAGTTCCCTTTCATAATGACCAGAGGCCGTTTTAAACAAACGGCCAAACGAACTTACTCGTCCATACATATTCAGTTAAATCGCTGGGCATATGTTTATCGTCCGATGCGGCATTTTTATTTCTGTTTAATATTAGTTGCATAAAAGCAGGAGCTGTATATCTCTCCACACAAGAAACCGCATTACTAACGTATTTAAAATTCAGCAACAGCGGGCAGGGGAATGAGACGCAACATAAATCCACTTTAAACCGATGCTAAAACTTTTACCAGACACAGTGCATTACTTAAGACTAGCTTCGTTGGCTGATGTGGCTATTGTTGTTATTATTGTTGTACGAAGCTGTTTTTCTTTTACAAGTCGCACAAACAAACCGCCAAACATGCCACATACGCACTCTGTTTTCGAATTGAAAATATCTTACGCAACTTTTCTCACAAGACGCGATCATTTTTCACCAGCATAATTTCATGTATACCAGCCAAGTCAAGTAACCGACCAGGCGGCCCAAACTCAGTCGACTCAGTCCCAGGCAGAAATCACGTTTCTATTCGTACATCGATCAATAAACATGTTTTCAGCATAATTTCCAGGCCAAAATAACCAGTAACGCAATTTGCTTGAACAAAATATTTTGGTCAAATCTGTATCTGGTTTTTGGTCAGGTGGTCGTTAAACGCAGAATGCGACGACCTGTTCCAGCGCTAAGGACTACGCCGAAGTACTTACAAGCGAGTGCTATCGTGAGCGTCTACAAATTCCATCAATATCCACTGTGTGAGTACATGCATGTAACAACAACAAAATTACGATGGACGATTATAAATTATTTTAAACGTATTCCACTTAAAATACACACGTCGATTTATCGAAATTATAGGTCAATCGGTTTCTCATCAATACGGACTGTGTGATTGCGAATATGTTTTAGAGCAGACTTGCCCGACGCTACCCAACACACATCTCATCTGCATGAAATGCGCTAAACATTTCGTTAACAAGGGATTGAGGAATGTCTCTCATGGCGGCAAGTGCCAAAACAATGTCTTTATAACCCGAACTTTCGTCCAAGCTGATGAATTCGTTTTAGGGCAGCTAAGTCGCCATTGGTATCAGGTCTGTTATGCTGGCAAATCTTTCCATTGAATTCATATTTGGATTCGTAGAAAGCAGCTTTAAAAACATAAACGTCGTATGTTTACCGAGTGTTTTAGGAAACAGAACTTTTCTTGGTATCGATTTTCTCCAAGAATGTCGAATCATTTTAGAAATGCCTCAACGGAAATGACAATTTCAAAAATTTATTCTTTCGAGTAGCGATGAGCATAAACATAATTTCCAAAGACCATAAAGATAGTATAAACTCTTCAGTAGGTTCGAATATGCGTAAATTCCCATTTTCTAATAAAACAAAATATTTGTTTAATTTCGTTTGTTTACACAAAACAAAAATTTATAGGGATTCAAAACCCATATTTCCAATTTTTGGCAGTAGATATAAATTGGAAATATTTTGTAACACTTTTTAATTTTCTCCATTTTGGACTCCGTTTCGACTTTTGTCTAAAAATTGTATTTCCATTTCTAATTCTCGCCCTTCAAAGTTATTTTTAAAAAGTTTTCCTACATCCTCTATATTTTACCCGTCAGGGTCCATTTTATCCGTTTTTCAGTATTCTCGAATTGTCAGATGGTTTCATTAAACACTTTGGTTTCACCCACCGTTTGTACCTTTTTATCTCGTTTTGTTACGCTTTAGACCTTTTTTTATTTTACCTGTCTTGGCTCCTTCATGGTTCCTTTATCCTCTTATTCCTACTTACTTACTTAAGTTGGATCTACAACCTGTTGTTAGTCTGGGCCTGCTTTATAAATGATTTCCAAGCATTTCGGTCGTGTGCTTGTCTTCTCCAGTTCGTGATACCAAGGATTTTTATGTCTTCTTTCACTTGGTCCCTCCACTGGAGTCTATATCTTCCCTGTCTGCGCCTTCCATGGTAATTGTCGTCCAACACCTTTCTGGCTGGAGCGTTTGTATTCATTCCACCGACATGACCCAGCCAGCGCAATCGCTTAATATCCCCTGGAATATCCCCTTATTTCAGTTCTGTTAATTGTTACCCTTTGCAACACAATCTAACTGCAGTTGCCATGTATGTTCCTACTTCTCTTCCGTTTGTATTTTTTTTAAATTTATTCACCCAATTCGGATCCTTTTAGTTGCACTTTCCATTATTTCCAATTTTTTCACACATTTTTGTTTTCCCCTTTTGTACCATGTTTTTATCCCGTTTTGGCCACTTTTTCATTCCTTCTCTAACTATTATCCACATGTTGTTGCCAACATTTTTTTGTCATCTTTTTTTTATACAACTCTTTGTCCCGTTTTGGACTTTTTTGGCCTTTTCTTACATTTACATTTTACCTGTCTTGACTTCTACTTTTCCCTTCTTTGTCCCTTCATATCCTTCTTCTAATATTTCGCATCTTGTATTAAATTGTGTTAATAGTTTTTCGCACTTTTTAATTTTATCTATTTGGGACCATTGTTTACTTTGTTACTCTTTGTTTTCCCTTTACAACCCAATTCTAACTGCAGTTGCCTTGCATATATCGACTTCTTGACCTTTTTAATTTTTTTTCAAATTGTTGTTCATTTATACATTTCACCAGTTTTGGACCATTTTTGTTCCTTTTTACATTTCTTCGAATAAATGTCGATTATAGTTGTTTTCACACATTTTTGTTTTTCCCCGTTTTTAGTCTCACCTCTAACTCATTTCCACCTGTTGTTGCCCATCGTAGTTGTGAACCAATTTGCCAACAAAAATCACGATATTTCATTATTTTGTATTTTTGCGTATTTCTTTTTTTTTTTTTTTTTCTGGCATAACTTTGAGTCGCGTGTGCTAATGATTTGGTTGCCACATCTCAAGATGTCGTTGAAACTGTGCCATTCTACTGCTAAACGATATATTTCTTAAGCGAAATTAATGCATTTGGAACGACGTTGACGATTTTGACACATCAGTTAATGCAGGTTTGGTCATACTTTTTCTCTTAGTGAACGAATGGAAATTTAGTCACTCTAATTGCCCTGACACATTTAAACACATGCCTAGTTTGGACTAGTGCTGAGTCTGTGTCTTGCCAAAAGGGTGCGGCATTAGCTCTACTTCCTCACTCGTACATACCAAATGGAAATGTCTTTGTCTTCAACAAGGCAAAGGAAACTGTTTGCCGACCCGTGCGATGAACAGTCAATGAAACGTGTCTTGGCCCCTAATTTTAATAGGGTTTTTTCGATTCACCACCTGTATCAGACGTTGTTGCCTGCTGGATAATCCAGCCCGGTGTCGAGACGTTTGGCTGAATAAAACTTCAAGCATTCTTTTCTTCGTAATACATACAAATTATAATTATTTTATTTTTGATTACATACATAGGTTGGTATATAAGAATGTATGCCGGTATATATATATATATGCAAGTACACATATTTGTTTATACATGTATATAATTATAAATAGTACATTATTGATTGTTTCAGGTTATGGTATTGGGTTGGATTGAATTGATTATGGTGTACATACTTGTACATGGGTAAAAATATATGAAGTCAACCAATGAGTTTCCCTCACCAATTCCGAATTGGCTGAAAGTTGGTACGAAGGGAGTGTTCAATATAACAATAGCATCTGTCAACTTTCAGTCTCCTAGCTTTTCTACTTTCAATTTTATGACGACTTTAATTTGAAAAAAATGATTAGAAATGTACTGACATGCTTTAACACAATTTTTAATATCTCTGAAAGTATTATACGTACATAAATGATCAAAGGCTTATTTTGAAGCTAAAATTATGCACCGTTAAATAGAAATATTAAATAGATAATTTTCGGACAAGGATATCGTGGATAAAAAAGGACTAAAATTGCCGAAGGATATATCTCAAAAAGCGATATTTTTAAAAATTTCAAAAAAATATATGTTATTCCCTATTCTGTTTTGCACACGTCTTTCAACTTTTAGCCGTGGATCTTTATAATGGAATGAGTTATTAAGAAAATAGTTCGCAAAGGTTTACGTATTCATAAATTTTTGTATTTTTTAAACAATTTCAATTAGTATTTTAAAATAATATTTCATATCATACCAGTGAATTACAGTTATATTCATTCAGCTACTAGTAAATAATAAAAAATATCAAAAACCTAGATTATATTTACTTATTTGTAAAGACTTTCAATTACAAAATCGGTATCTGCCGAGTAACGCTTTACTTTAATGTTAGTTTTTCCCACAGGTACAAAAGAATGCAGTTTTTGCGTCCCAGGAATAGTACGCAATTGTTTAAAGCGTATTTGGAGGAATCGTACTTCTTCATCGTAATCTTTTACTGTTAAATACTCGAAGTTACAGTTCAAAAGATTACCCAGGCACCAGTCATATAAATGTCTTGGAGTAGTTATTTGACCTTGTAATGGACGCTGTAAACTGGCTCGTCGTGCTTCTCTCTTTACAGTACCTCCAAGACCGTCGCTGGGGCCTTTTCCATGACTTGTTTCAAAAAAATGCCATTCAGCATTACATCCAAAATCTTCCATATGATAACATAAATTGATAAAGTTATTTTTATTTTTAAACTGGGCTGCACTGCCGTCTGAAAAATACGTAATTTTCTTCGGGATTGTTTTAAACTTGTTCCTCAAAAATACATTCAAGTGGCGATGAAACAGGTGAACAGCTACAGAGTCGTGTATAAGACAATCAGATATTATTATAAAGTTTGTATGTTGTGTTTTTCCGTCCGATTTAAAATAAATAGCAATTGGGTATAACGTGGCTTGAGAGTTGTTCCAGTGAAATCCCTGGACTGCATCCTGAACTGTAAAAGAAGCATTTTCTGAAAAATCAAAAAACTGCTATGTACTCATTTTCTTCCAAATTGGATTTTCTTTCGCTCAGATATGCTGCCTGTTGTTTTGCGATAAATGAATGAGGTAATAGAATTTGAAGCTTTTCACACAGGGAATCCACAAAAACGTCGGCTTGGCTAATCATAGTCTCCAAATTATCTCTATCTACACTTATCCATTGTTTATATGTTATTTCATCAATATCATTTTCTTCTAGTAATTGATGCAGTCTCGCTTTTAAATTTTCCATTCCTGGACACTTGATACATTTAAGTAGGTGACACTTTGAAGAAGCTGGATTGCATGTCATTTGTTTCAAACAATCTTTGTAACATTCTAGCTTATAATTTGGAGCATCATAAGTTTTACATTTTGATGCTTTGTACATACACATACGTTATGAGATCCACTCGCATTTGCTAGAATTATATTCCGCGGACGAAGCTGGCAAAACTTGGAAATACCTATTTTTGTTGTATCATGTCGTTCCTTGAATAAAGCATACATTTCTCTTAAGTTCCCCAGCAACAGTCTTTTATTTTTTCTGACTTTTGTACCGTTTTCAACAACAGACACGAAATCTTTGTATCCGGGCATACATCTGCTAACATCATCGGATTCGTAAAAGGATTTTACTAAAAAACTCGTCTCTGGTGAAATTGGCGATCCCAGTTTTGGATTGGGCGTACTCATCACACCCTTCGTTTCAACCAAATGCTTAACTTTTCGCGCCATATAGTTTGTTACGTGGAATTCTTCCTCAATTTTATGTACTGACCAGCTTTTTGGTAAAATGGTTAGCAGTTGGATTTTCTCACTATTTGTTGGTATTGTTTTAAACTTTTCTTTAAATTGTTGTATTATTTCGGATTCTGGGCATATATGATAAGGTGATTGTGTTGAACCAGGGAAAATTGTATTTTTAATCGACTCACTTATTTTTTTGAATTTTGTATCTCTGTACAGTTTATGATGTAATTTTTTCTTTTTGATTGGAGTTTGTTCCAGATATGGTAAAGATTCGTTTAATTTGGAAATAGCAACATCTTCCGTGCCTGATGCAATTTCATCGAAAGTATCTAAATTTCCGCTTATGTCCGAACCTTCGTCTAAACTAGATTTGTTTAAATTGGAAAGCTTTTTTCTACATGCCGCACAAATTTTATTTGAGGTCGTGATGTTTTTATCCGTAATATACCGTAGCATCCATTCTTGAACTCGTATTAAACTTTTATCGCGCGTAGTGTGTCCGGATTTATTAAAAGGATTACAGCAAAATCTTGAATTGAATGGCATGTTTTCACGGTCACAGAGTTTGTTGAAACAGTTTTTAAAATACCGCACCCGAAGAATTCACAATTAAATGAAAAATGCAGCATTACCAAACTGACAATATTCTCATAGACTACTTTCTTAATATAAATTTCTTTCTTATAATAATTGCATATATTAAAAAATACATTCAAAATTAAAGATTTTATGAAATATCATAACTTTTTCTTGGGAATTTAATTATAACTCATTCCATGATGACGATCCACGACCAAGAGTTTGCAGACGTGTAGAAAACAGAAAAAGGATTAATATACATTTTTTTTTAATTTTTAAAAATATCGCTTTTCGAGATATATCCTTTTGAAATTTTAGTCCTTTTTTATTAACATTATCCTTGATCGATTTTTTTTTTTAAAAAAATGTTTTTAATGGCTCATATTTTTATCTGTAAAATGAGCCTTTGATTATTTACAAACATTAAATACTTTTCGAGATATTTACAAATATGTTAAATTACCTCAGTGCATTTTTGTTGATTTTTTTCAAATTGAAATGGTCAGAAATCTGAAAGTACGAGGGCTATATGTCTGAAAGTTGGCAAGTATTATTGTTTTGTTCCATAGATCATGTATAAACAATATTATCAAATTCGCAGATGATGTGGTCAGAAATGTTAAATTTTCGGTTGATTTCATATGTTTTTACCCACATGTTCTGATAATTTATTTTAATTAAAGCTAAATGTATCTAATATGGACAAACATACAATGTTATTTGTTGTTATTGCTGTTATATACTATTAAAACTACTGCTACGACTAAATACTAGATCTACATACTCGTACATACATACACACATACTATACAAATACAAATACACCACATCGTAATATTATCGATGCACTCCTTCGGCGATGCATCAATGGAAAATAAAAAGAAACTCCAACACTCGAATGGTCGGCCGATGCCTTCTCGACCGATTCATCAAATCGGCAATATTCAATAATAAACCTAATAAGGCACATAAGGTTATACTCTCCAGAACTCGCATCCATTTGCAAACCAAGCAACGAGGCGACAGCCGAATCGATTCATGGAAAAGCAAAAAAAAAAAAAAATAGATAAGAACGATTCTACCACCACTCTCGGCAACGTAAGCAATTCTATTGACCAGCATCGCTAAGACTGATATCTCTTCCATTTTATGCCATCTATGCGTAGATACAAGTGCACGTTTAAATGGATTTCGATTCATTTTGTTTTGGACTTATCCAAAGGATTTTGTCTGGTATTTGTGAGTAAAATAAAGTGTGGACTCTTAATAAATGTTACGACTATCTTTAAGACATGTAAACCTAGATAACAAATAAGATTCGAAAGTAATAAAATAATAATCAAAGAAGAATGTAGGGATATGAGGGGAAGTGTGTCAATCACGTGTGATGATAGAGATTCAGATCAAACTTCGGATGCGCACTAACACTGAACCATACACAATAACGTCCGACGTCCTCGATTAGTGTTAACGGTTAACATAATGACTGTCGTGCTGTGATATTTGGTAGAAATTTGTAGTCGTCATCCGAGTATATTGCGATGCTGCCTCCGTTCCGTTCCCAACAAGTTCGATTAGCCATATAGGACATCGTCGAGCACTTCTGAATGGCGTTTTATCTGCGCGGCTTGCCGAAACTGCTGGATGGACCGTTGCCGTAGATGGCTGACCCACCGCCATTGCCGTAAATGGCACCGTTGCCGTTCATCATGGCCGCCTGTTTGCGTTGCAGGGTGGACGGTCCCATTTGGCGAGGATCGTCATGGGGTCCATCATTTAAATCTAGTCCGGCTACCATTTGGGCGATTTCTCGCTCTTTTTTCATATCCGGCGGATTAAACTGCAGACTAGCTAGGGAACCGTGGCTACGACTACGATGCTCTTGGCGTATGGAGTAGCTGAAGGCTCGTTCATTCAAGTGGCCCTTGCGGCGGTAAATACCGGTGCCGCCCGGCGATTCTGCTCCGGAATTACCCGAATCGTCGAGCCCGTTGCCCATGGAAGCGGCCAGTTTTCGACTTGAAATTGACAAGGGTCGCGATTCACCGATTAGTGACTGCGCCATGACACTTTGTGGCGGTGGTGGGGGTGCGGGATTTCCCATGCCCTGCGCGTGATGGTACGCATAGATCGGTGGTACGATGGGCATACCTACCGGTATGCCGGTGTTCTTTTTGTCCTTCTTCTTCTTCTTTGTGGATGTCGACGGCTGTAGGGTGGCGTACTGCTGAGGCATCATAACGGGCACTTGCATCGGCATACCCATGTGTGGCGGCGGATGATGCATCATCTGGGGCGGCATGCCCGGGTGATGGCCATGATGTGGCGGGGGTCCTGGCGGGAAACCTCGGTGACTAATCGTATGATAATTTCTACCCATAGCCTGCGGCGGCGGTGGCCCTGGCATTGGTCCATAAATCATATTACCACCGGGACCGGGCATATGCATGCCAGGCCGTTGCATCGCGGCCGGATGTATAGGTCTGGGTCGTATCAGAGTACCTGACAGACTTTGGCTGCTAGACGATTTCGATGACTTTTTATCTTTTCTCTTTTTACTGTCTCTGTCCTCTTTCTGCGGAGGCGGTGGAACGTCGATTGGATGACTAATTTGCCGCAGACGTGCCGGACGACCCAATGTGGAGGTGTTGCCTGAGTACATGTCGTATGGACTCTCCATGACAATGCTGTCCAATTGATCCTGTGAGCCACTCCAAACTTTATGATTTGCATCACCATTGTACAAGGAGGCATCGCCGTCATCTATGCCCACATTCAAATCAGCACTGCTGCCATAAACTGAAAATTAGAAAGAATATGGAAACCCAATTAGTAACAGAATGGACACTTGCGGATAGTACGATTATAATTATAATAACTATTAATTGTGAATGTATGTGAGGGAGTCTTATTAAAAAAAACCCTACGCATTTTACGATGCAAACACGTTCATGTGACATTCGAGGATGTATCGTATGTGTTTGCTTGTCAATTAATCGCATTGATTACATTGCAATAATACAAATTAGACATGTGTTGAGAATGATTGAAAGGCAAAGTAAACGTGTTCAATATGAACTGTACCGTTGGACTTCTACTATTGCACCTGCGAATGCGACTTGTGCATTAGGGTGGAGTGAAAACGTATTTTTTTTTTTTGTAATTTAAAAATTGCACACTCGGAAAGAGATGTACTTTGGGTTTCATTATAAGGGAAACCAATTTAAACATTTTTAGGGGCAAAGAAGAGGATCAATATTTGTATTTATATCGATACCAAAGCTACAAATATTGATCGGTCATCCTCTTTTTTGCCTCAAATACTTTTATTGTAAATTTTGAATAATTTGATTCATTATTATTTGATTTTTTTTCAATCACACAATCGAATGGAAATGGATAGATTGCCGTATATTTTTTGGACCGACTGATTTATTATATTGGTGATGTATTAACGAGCAGTAAAAAGAACGAATACGCAAGGACAATTGGCTGACATTCTTCGGGAAGTAACGCAGTATTAGATTATATTGGTAGGATTTCTGACCTAATGACAGACAGACCTTCTTAAAAATTGGACACGGAAATATTTATTGGATCGGTCTTATTAAAAGCCTACTAGAATACGGATTATTGAAATTTGGGCATTCAGGAATGAGTATCGAATTTGAAATTAAATTAAATCTGTATAGGAGAGATGAGCGATATTGTGGGGTTATTGCAAAGACGTTCTTTATATTTTTCCGCAACTCCATTTTTTGACAGTGTAATTTTCAGTGTAATATTTGTTTTATCCTTAATGACTGTTTTGATGCTGAAGTAGCATTAGGGCTACTTCAGATAATAACAAATACTCGAACTGAGTTTTTCTAACGCCCGCTGTTGCATTGGATTAAATGATGGCATTTTACCTGTCTCTTCTTTTGTTTTCATATTTAGTACGTAAAAAATGATCATGGCCAGTCTTTAACGGAAATAAATCAAATCACAACTACTGAGATCGACGAATTTTTTAGGAATCACAATTATGCGTAACACACTCACCAGTGATCACGGTGACCGTTTAAGAGAAAGGAGTTTTACAAATCACATTCACTATGAGTGAAGTTCATTAAAAATCACTGAATTGCTCATCTCTAGTGTTCAGTATACTTTTTTATGTGCAATGATGTTTATCTGAAACAAAGGTGATAGTAATTTCACCACTGGGTGGATGACTCATATATTTGATGCGATGCAAAACTTCAAACTCAGTATTTTGTTTGCAGACACAAGAACAAGGTCGACTATGGTACGATTTGTTAAGGGTCTAACTAACCCTGAACCGCTGCTAATGAGAATCATTGACTGCACTTGTACACATTTAATGTGAAATATTTTCAACCGCGAACCTCGTAACTTGAGAGATTCTATTGATATTCTACGTTAGCCCAGCAATTAAAGCCAATGAAAAGAGCAAACTCGCACATACTTCAAGTCTAATTGTAGTCACTCGCTAACTGAAATCCATACAAACAAATATTATATGTATGTACATAAAAAAAAGTAACAACGAAATGTACAAAACGCCAAACTAACCTTGAGCGTTTCTATTACCTTTCGATTAGCAATGAATTTTTTTGTTACTAGACGGTCGGTCGGCCAATTTGATGGTTGTTTGAAATCTATGCGCGTTCGCATCTACAGAATAATGGTTCGCACATCATATGACCATAATCTGAAAACGTCTGAAATGGAATACGTACACATTAGGGTGGAGCGATTTTTTTTATATTTTGCTTTGCTATTATCAATCGATGATCTATAGCCTAAAAATTTTTAGTGTCAAATTTCAGATTTCTAAGACAATATCTTAAGGTGGCGCAGTAAGTTTTTTGTTTGAAATTTATAATGTTACCACTACTGGCATAAGTTTATTTTAAATGTTGTATGTGTTTAATGTTCATTACAAAAATACAATACAAAAAAATACAAAATTAAGGGAATATATATTAAATTAAACCAAAAAAAAAAACAAATTTGTTCAATTTTCACAATTTAATTTTTGTTGAAAGAACTGAGATTTAGTCTCGAAAAATGGTATTTCCTGCCTTGATTTTATCCTGGTATGAATGAAACCATCCCTAGCTTCAGGTCCACATACAGACATTGAAGCCTCCGTTACCAGCTTGACACAGCTCCCTACAGCTTGAGGGTGACAAGGAAACTTCTCAAATTTCAGCCAATTAGTTCCTGATGAAATCAAGCTCGTAATTTCTCTGTCTGCATATTTCACAGTCATTGGAGGTTCTGTAATCTTTTCCTTTGTCCAATCTACCAAATCATAATAGTTTGATGCATGAGCTTCAAGTTCTGGGATTCGAATTTCAGTCCCTTTTGTCTCCTTTCTTGCCTTTAATATTTTTCGAAGAGCATGCTCCCTTATGTGAGACGCATCATATTGCAACATAGCCAATAAAATATTTTCAAGATGTGCGAAGAATGAATTTCTTTGTATGGATTTCAAAACAATGATTTTTAGATCATCTCGTAAATACAAAGATCTTTTAACCATGTTGAAAACGTGAGCTGGACCATCTTTACAGGATGACTTTGTTTTGATATCAAACCAGGTTGGTGCGTAAACCCTCATGATGAAAGTAGCTAGTTCTTTCAAGTTTTCTGTTGGCTGAGCTGTCCCAATGTATAAACGGAGAATCCTGTTCGCGAAAGTTAGCCAAAGCTTCTGGATTCGAATCAAGGCACTTATCCAGCTTTTTGCCTATAACGCCAGAAAAACTATTAGGACCTGTTGTAGTACCGTCTAGATTATTGCGTTGTATTGCACTTTTTGTACGAAAACTGCACTTGCAAAAGGGGGATCATAAAGTAAACAAACGAGCTATTGAACTTTCTTAGAACTTTTGCTTAAAAGTAGCATCAATTGTTAAGCTTTCAAAGGAATCAGAACGATCTATCGTTTTAATGTGTTTTTTGTTTTCAGTTTAAAAAAATCTTATTTTGACAAAGAAGATCGTTTCTGCGCCACCTCAAGTTTAAGTCGTCGCATTTTGAACTTTGGCACAAATGATGCTTATCTGTAGGGTCATCGACTAAAAACACAGGAAAAGCAAAAAAAAAAAAAAGCTATTTTACTCCGCCCTAGTACACATGTGTACATATGTGTGTGTGTGTCGTTATAGCCGTTTTTGAAGTACACGGCCGCGTGAAGGTTTTTAGGTACCGAACAAGTTATACATACGTCTTAAATAAGTGCATAATTGTTGGGCAATTTATAAAACTATTGTTTGGTTGTTGTAATAATAAAAATCAATAAATTCCTGTGATTATGGATATTGAATATTAAGTGAATTCGTGTTTTTAGCTAAAGCAAAAAAAAAAAACCAAAAAAGGTGCCAGGGTCTGACGACAAATACACAGCGGAACCGGTAAACTTTGCATGCAGCATATTTTAGTGAGCCATTTTAATGGTATTGCCCTGTAGTAGTGAGGTACATGAATTGTTATACCATTTCATTGAGAATAAATTTGTGGTTCGATCGAGAAATGGCCGCCTGTCCATGTCAGCACACGTGATATGAATCGAACTGAATTAATTGTTTAATGATCGTTCCTATTGGTTTCGTTTAATTTTTGAAGGATGCGTTTCAGGGTCGCCTAATTTATCTTTTTGGCGATACTGTTTTGTTTGTTTGACACTGGATGATCGTTATGGCGAAGTTCGACAAGATAGCCAGATCTTATCGCTTGAGGACCTTGCCAGACTACTTGGCCGTTTTACGGGATAGAAATGGGGCTCAATGTGACGCTTCCGGTTAACATTTTTCATGTATTACAAAAATTAACTCGTCCCAATTGCGACCTCAAATTAACAAAAATGGGAATGTTAAAATATTTCTTAAAATTGAAGTAAATACAAGGCAAGGGATTCCGAATGACAACGTTTCCTAAAACCTTAATACCATTTAACTAAAATATCAAGTAATAAAATCCAGCAATATGATTTTCGGTCCAAAGTTTTTGCGTTTTTAAAATAAATGCAATCACGAATTTTATTTTTTATTCTGTATGGAATTCCTACGATTTTCGAGGCAATTGGGATAGAACAAATCAGCGGCACGGAATCATAGTTTTCCACCGCGAAACTTTTCGTAGTGCTCTATGACTTATGATATTTTGCAGATCATAGCGGTTTTTCGTTGTCTAAATTGGTGTATAGTTTGAGAATAAATCATCTGAAGGGCACTAGAACGTTCTCGGCAAATACGTTCATCTTGCGCGTCTCAAATGACATGTGATAGTCTTAAGTTTGACTGAAAGGTTCCAGGCAGCATTAAGGCCCTCTCCTTTCGAGACTTATCATGCGAACCAGACAGGCTCTCAGGCCTGGCTTAAACGACTTTATAAGGATTTGGAACAAACTGACCTAAGCCGTTAACTAAATCTTTCGATAAGTTGCAATTTTTGGCGATACAAACTGAAACACTTGATGACTCATAACCAGCAGGGTGAATGCTCTAATAACTAAAGGCTAAATTAAAGTTTGGATGATATTCCAATAACCCAATAAGTATCAAGTTTTCATCATACACTCGAGGTAATTAAGGCACATTATCAAAATGTAAACGAGCGTTAAATCATCTCCCACTCACAGCTTACACTTCGGTTTTAGTTTAAGCGGACGGGGTGGCACACAACAAACCTTTGACCTGGCAAAAGACCATCCGGTCATGCGTGTGAGGAGCACATTGATGTTAGCTCATCCATGAATACACCGACTGTGTGGTGGTCACAGCACGTACGCACAACTAACCGCCAGGCAGCGGACAGGCCGATGTGCGAGTGTAACCCACTTTGGACGCGTCGTCATGTGTTAATATATTGTAACAATTATTGCATTAGTTACACTGTCGTGAACGGAGGAGAGGTGAATAACGTTTCCATTGTTGGCCTCTCGTCCCGTGATAAGACCCCTACTAACGGTACACCTTTTAGCCATATAAACGGTTGATGGCTGTGTCAACACCTCATTCCAGCCAGCCAACCACCAGCGATGTGCCGTCACTTTGTGCGAGTCGTATTTAAGTCATGTTTTGTATTTGGGTGACAATATCAGTTTTTGCTCTATTACCGTTTCACACACACACGTTCGAGTATATACATATGTAGTAAGGTACGACACACATTCAGACAAACTCATTTGGTCTGTTTGTTTGTTTCTTTCTTTTGACGTCTTCCACTTGTGGTCTGGTCATGAGAAATGTGTATGCTCGTATTTTGGTTAAAGTGTAATGACCTTAACAGTAACAACAATTGGCCGCCGCATAGACGGCGTATAAACATATGTATGTGTGTGTTTGTGGTTCTCTATCGCTATCAGTGGCAATGGAGTACTTACACACGGCTAGGTGATGGGCAAGTGTTGCCGAGTTACTCGTGGCATCGCGGTTATTTAATTACACTCGTCTAAGGAGTTCCATTCTCAAAAGAAGATTTAATACAGAATTTTCAAAGGAGTATAATTTTCTGTATTTGCATCACAACCCATCCAGGGGGTCGATAAAATCATCCATTTGAGTCTACCTTTATAAGTAGTTGCAACACTTCAAAACATTTTCTCCATTTTTACCATCCCAGCAGGAAATGCGAAATTTTTTACATTGAGAATTAATAATGTAACTCATTATACAAATTACATTATGTAAGATATTAAAGAGAATCGACGGGCTAATGACACTAGACAATAATTGCAGATTGATTACCTAGTGTATTCCCTCGTCTGCAGAACATGAAATTTATTGTGTCGTCGTGTGACGATTACTATTATTATAATAATATATAGGGTTATCCATTTCGTGGTTTCAAAAGTATAGGGCTGGAATTCGACATCTGTCAAACTAAACTAAAAAAAAACAATTTTTTTCTTTTCATTTGGAAGTCTGACATTGACGAAAATGCATCGTTTAACTATCACACAACGCGTAAAAATTATTAAAACCTACTACAAACAAGTGGACAAATAGTAAGTTCGGCCGGGCCGAATCTTATATACCCTCCATCATGGATCCTTAAAAAGTCAATAAATAAGAAAACTAACTGAGTTTTTGGGCCGCTCGTGACCCGATAGTCCCAGGAACCCGATCACAAATTGTATCCAAATCATGAAAATAAATGCATATTTGGGTTCGCGAGAAAATTTCGTTGCATTTCGATACCCATATGTCCATGTTTGTCAAGGGACGCCGCTGGTGACCCGATAGTCCCAGAAACCGGATCAAAAAATGTAGGCAAATCATGAAAATAAAGGCATATTTGGGTTCGTGAGTAAATTTCGTTGCACTTCGATACCCATATGCGCATGTTTATCATGGGCCCTTTTTTGGGCCCCAAGGGTCCACGGAACCCATGAGCACGCCCATTTTCGGGATTTTTTTCCCATCTATAAATTATATAAACTTAGAACTTAGATGTAGTGAAAAAAAATATTTGAAAAATTTGATTATGGCCGGAATATATTTAGTCCCGTAAAGGGGAACTTTTTCCCCTTTGGTCCGATATGGCCCATTCTCGAACTTAACCTGCTTATGGGCAAAAAACATCTTCCGATTTCAGCTTTTTAGCGTTGGTCGTTCGCACTCTATCGTGATTTCAACAGACAACAGACGGACGGACGGACGGACAGACGGACATCGCTAGAATGTCTTAGAATGTTACACTGACCAATAATATATATACTTTATAGGGTCGCAGATCACTCTTTCGAGGTGTTGCAAACGGAATGACAAACTTAGTATATACTCCATCCTATAAAAAGGTGATTCTGGCACAGCCACATATTGTGCTTTAAGAGGAGATTATGGTTTATGGTTACGAAGCACATTTCTCACTCGGTGGTTATGTTAATAAACAAAATTGTCGCATTTGGGGTTCTGAGAATCTTAAAGTAATTGAAGAGAGGCCATTACATCCACAGAAAGACACTGTTTGGTGCGCTGTTTGGTCCGAAGGTGTGATTGGACCTTACTTCTTCGAAAACGACGGGGGAACGACTGTCGGAGAGTTATGGTCGTATGATAACCGAATTTTGTTTGCCTGCTATTGAAGAATACGACTTGGAGAATATGTGCTTTCAACATAAAGGTGCCACACAACTCGAGCGAATATGGCTTTATTGCAAGAGACATTTCCTGGCCGGGTAATTTCTCGTTGTGGCGACATCAACTGGCCACCAAGATCATGCGATTTCACACCATTAGAGTTTATTTTGTGGGTCTGCGCGAAAGACCGTGTATATGCAGATAAACCTTTAACTCTTGAGCACTTAAGAACCAACATTCGTCAAGTATTGGGCGGTATATGTGCCAACAGTGGTCCAAAATTACCTCAAAAAAAAATCAATGCTTGCAACACTTCGCGCGGTAGTCATTTAAATGATGTAGTGTTTCACACATAATGTCAACGTTCAAACTATATAATAAAAAAGAAATATAATGGAAAAAAACTTCATTCAAACTTTATAATAAAAAACAAATATAATGGAAAAAAAAGCAAAATGGATAACCCTTTCTAATTTAATATAATAATAATACCAACATTATTATAATAAAAAGAAGAAGTTTTGTACGGGATACTCGTGCAAGTGCACTTATTTAAAAGAATTCGTTCTTAAATCATTTTGACAATGTGATATATTAGACTTATCCCTGGATATGCACGATTTATTTATTTACACGATTTCACATTTACACGACTTTTTTAGTTTTCGTGTAATTTACCCAGTGTTTATTAAAACCCTAGATTTACACGATTTTTTTAAGAGTTTTATTGTATTTACATACTTAATTTTGTATCTCCAATAACTCATTTCAGTAACCAATGTGTCACAACATTAACTTTTGAACTAGTCGAATAACAATGATTCGTCTGGCAAATCCAATATTCCCACTTAAATGAAATCAAAATGTTATGATTTTCTGTCATGCATTTTGGTGGTGTAAGGTTGGTTCATTTTATAAACAAAATAATTCAGTATTTTCGATTTACACGATTTTTCATACAATAATTACAAATTTTGTTTTGCAAGATTTCAGGAACGTATCTATCGTGCAAACCGAGGGATAGGTGTATTCTCAGGAAAAACTAAAAGAATTATTACTTGTACGGATAATATATTCTGGAATCTGCTCAATAACTGACATTTATTATTGCCGGGCTGACTTAGGAATTAGAATTAAAATTAAATGATATTGGTAGGGGGTTTCGGTATAAATTAGTTTGTTAATACACAAAAAATTCGAGGCATGACATTTCCATATTGTACCTGACGCACGGAATGTTTATCAGTGTCCCAATACTCAACTGCGTTTTTTCTGTTGACCTTACTTCGTTGATTAAAGATAAGCCAGTGCACAAAAATATCGGTTTGATAACCCAGCTAAGGTTAAGCACAGCGGAATGCTCCGAATCCCAATTTAGTCGAATGAAAGAGAGTCATAGTTACCACGTCCTCCAAGTTGCTGTGGTATAAACAAATGTTTTCCAGGAAAGTTCTAAATCTGTCCGTTCCACAATCCCCATGCAGCCCTTGAGATAAGTTGTTCGCGGGTGTGTGACTACTTTTTTTTGCCGTTTTTACTTCGACACTCGAGAAATAGAGACGTATGGCAGCAGTAGAGAATATTCTCAACGATAACGGCTTTAGATAACGGCTTTCCATATTTCTCTATGAGTAATAATAACAAGAACTTGTGTTTGAAAATTTCCATAATTCGATGTTATACGATATCCAATAAAACAAGAGTATCTGTTCATCGTTCTGTCTGACAGGGCCACAGTGTAGAATTGATACAAACACGTTTGTATGTTGTTTTTTTTCGATTGACAGTATAATTTGTCCAAACCGGTGAAGGGGCAGGGGAATATGCACATGCATATTAAATTTTCAATGTTGGGGTTGCGTTTGAGAGCATTTATTTATTAAGTTTGTTTAAATGTTGGTGTATGCGGCTATCACATGAACAAATTCGGGTTCATATCCTGGTGAAAAAAAGAAATATCTAACATTTTTAGGAGATCGTATCTGGCATGTAAATGCCAGAGTCTATGCGACCAAGAGGGAGTTCTCTAAGTAGTGTACAAGTTTCTCTATGGAAATCATTAGGCGATCGGATCCGTCCATAAAAGTTAGATCCCTATCACAATGAATGCCATACATAGTCCTTTGTTTCCAGAGAAGATATCGCAGCCGACCAAATATTTTACGAATTATTAGTGGTTTTGGTGGTGCAATGGGCCACCGCGTATCTGTTGGATTACTTCGTTGAAGTAATGTTAGGGCTGAAAAATCGAATCCATTCATAAACGTTGAAATCCGAGTTATTCAAAATATTTTCAAAGGCAATGAAAACTGATCAATATGTTTGTAGATGCCAATAAAATATTTGTTTTAAAAAAAAAAAAACAAAATACAAATGTTTGTAATGCGATATGTTCCAGTGTATGTGTACTCTTATAATCGCCTTTTGCGCTTCACTCGATTTGTACTTATTACAAATTAAAGGTGTAATATTATAAAGTAATTATAGGCCGTCGCGCATTGCATAAGATGAAAGAAAAATATAATATAATACAAAGTTTTACATCGGAAAACTGTATCTGCACGGCTGGCTGGGTTATGGTGAAAATACTTAATGCAAGTTCATATAAACAAACATTCCCAGGCAGGCATGGAGGAGCGCATGCGTGCGTGAATTCAAATTTCCGTGTTATTCGTAAATGGCGGAGGGGAGTGTGTAAAACTACGCAAAGATCAGATTGGTGCGATAGGGCGTAAAACATTAAGGGTATTCGACTGATCGATACTACCGCTGTGGGAATGTTGTGAAGTTTGAACATTTCAATCAAATATTCCCGTGCAGTCTGGAGACAAGGTGATTTTGTGTGTGTCGCGCTTTTATAATATTATTTTATTTTTCCTAAAATTGAATTTACTCTTATAATTAATAATTCTCAATGAAACGAGAATTAATGCAAACTCTCAATTTTGAAGCCATCATTTAATTCACAGCATGATAGAATATTCACACTCTCACAACTAATATGCATACACATACCCACATATTTTAAGAACAACACAACACATTTACAGACGAATGAATACAATGACGGGTGTCCACACCACATGCGATTTGTGAGTACGAGCGAGTATCTCATCAGTTGCGAACGTGGCCGGGTATTGTTTTGCAAAACATTTTAACTTTTGGTTTTAACTTGTTGCGCATTGTTGGAGTCGAAAGAAAAATGCTGTCTTGCCTTGCTCACTTTTGGTGGAACCAATGGTGGATGTGGCGGCAGCACAGTTGCATGCTTGCTGCCATTGCGGCTAAAAGGCGATTGTTTTGTTTTGTGCATTTGTTGCAAGACAACCGAACGCGAAACATATCGAAAACAAACATTTAAACGCACTAGTGCAGACACCAAATTTGTTTTACTCTTTATGCCCTCCACCAACATTGCAGTCATTTTGTCTGAAAATTTTCAACATGAAATATTTTTTGCAGACCCTACATTAGGACGTGTCGATTTTTCGTCAAAGGTGGGGGGGAAATGTTAGTATTAGTGTACCAAAGAAAAACAACTGAGAAATGTCTGCTAGTCTAAGAAAATTGGGAAAGCTCGAAATGTTGGCAACTTCGATTCGCTTCGGGCTACCCCAAGAAAACTACTAAAAATTATACATGGTAATTATAAAAAAAATAGGGATCAAGAAAATTCAACCTGTGAACTTCAGTGAAACCCCTAAATATCTAAGGACGAGTTTTATGCAAATTCGAAAAATGTTATATAGAACTGGTTTTCGCTAGTTTCATTTAAAAGGCTACCTTTTGCCTTTCTCAAAAATACATAAATTTGTAACTGCCTGAATTTTGATGATTTCTGAAAAGAAATACTTCCTTTTTTGATCATGCCTCATTTCTAGAACCCTGATAAGAAATATGAATTGAACAATTCATACGAATCGTATTATGCTGTTAACGTATGATTCTAAGACGGAGAACTTCTCTGAAATCAATAGGAGAAATTTTACAAGACATAGAGAAACACCATGTTCTTACTCGTAATACCACCGATTTTGACGAGGTGGAAAGTGGCCTATAAAACATTATGTTGTCATCAGGATACGAACCTGACGGACGGACCACTTTTCGTGTGACGGACCACTTTTCGTACGTTTTGCTCCATACTGGCATTAATACGATTATTATTAGTCGAAAATTATTAGTTTGAAAAATACGACCAATAAGAAAATATGTAGCGGCCTATTTTCAAAAATCACAGAAAGTTTCACAGAATGGCCTGAAATTAATTTTTTTGTGGACCTTTTGGACCATAAAACCACCGGCCCGAAATTAAATTTCAACCACCGGCCCGGCATTAATTTTATGTGGAAATTTCGGACAGGGAATGGACAAAATTGTCACACATCTGCCATAATTATATTATTCTTCTATTGATATCCATTGGCGGGGATATTCACGATTCAACTCGGATAAGTTGAGGAATGCAAAAGCGAATAATGAAATATAAGTTTTTGCAAAAGCGAATGTTTCAAAATGATGCACATATAGTTTATATTAATTGTGAGACTGCTAAAATTTATTATTTTAATAAATATAATGTTAAATATTTATTATCGAAATTTTTTAATTACAGTAAAAGCTCTCTTAAGCGGACACTGACGGTCGCAGCGATTTTGTCCGTCAACGGGAGATGTCCACCAAGCGGTGGTTAATTTGCTCCAAAAATACCGCATGGGACCGAGAAATTTGTCCGCTTAAGAGAGCTGTCCGCAAGGAGAGCTTTCACTGTATATTGAATTTAAAATTTGTTAATGGAATTTTGGAAAAAAAAATATTTATAAAAAATTTTTTATTTAATTTATTAAAAAAAAAAATTAAATAAAATTTCTTTATTAAAAATTCTTGACCTCGAGCTTGAACTCATTGACAGAATCTAATTTAAATTTATTATTTTGTGTATTTTATTTCAAATGGGAAAGCGAATACGTAAATATTTTTTGCGAAAGCGATTACGTAAAATGATGCGAATAACTTGCATTCGCATATGCGAAAGCGAACTTCGTTACATCCCTACTCTGTGCAGAGCTATTTGTTATTAAATTGGGAGAAGTTTGAATGTTTCACTTAATGACAGTTGAGTTCATTGTCAAATGTGTCTAAGCTTACACAATTGAAAACATGTTGCTCTAGGTTAGTACAATTCCTTAGGAACTACAACATTCTGGGATTTCGAAAGACTGCCGCTAAAAGTGGTCCAGTACACGCGGCCCCAACATGACCAATACTGAGCACTGGGAACAAACTGAGGACACTACTCTAAATAACAGCGACTATGTAATGACTACAGCTGGGAGGGGTCAGCTTTCAATGACATTTACATTTTTTTTAATACACCTTTTTTGGTTGAAATTAAAAGCGTCTGAAATACATAACTTTTTACTCCCGGATGTCACAAACAAAATAGCCAAACTCCAACTCAGCCAATGGAGTAGGGTGTGCTTACCAACAAACAATGATAATGTCAAATGAATGCAGCTGCAAAAATCTCGGTGCGGCCAAACTTGAACATATTGTGTGGATTCAATTAATTTTCAAATATTTCTGTTCACAACTCCGAAAGCCAGTTTCGCTTATCCTTTATATAGGCCATGATTGTAATGGAAATAACTCTTGACGTAAGAAACAGAAACAACCAAATGCAATCCGCAGAAAGACAGACTGATATTCGAGTATTATCCAAAATCTCTTCAATATTTTATCTGATTCAGTTTTTTTTGTTACTGCATTCGGTAGACTGCAAATGTGTGTGTGTGTATATAAATACATGTATGTATGTATGTCCGTTGTTTAGATGTTCTTGCATTACATAGAGGTTTCATCAAACTTTTGCATAACTCCAGCCAGCGCAAACAAATCTTTTCTTGAATGAAGACATACTAAAACAGGAAAGAAGTAGAAGAATAATTTACTCACCAACGCTGCACAGTGGAAGAATTCGAACAATTTGTTGGGGAAATAAATCTGCCATTTGGAATTGGCTTCTCCGGTTTAATTGAAATTTCACACCTACCTAGCTGAAGTGTGTTCGAGTGGGTCTAGCCAGAGATGAGCTGTACGGGCCTTATGATGGAAACATCTGTCCTCAGACAAATGTGAACTTCCGCCAAATTTCTATTGTGGTCTACATTTTTTTTCGACCCTATTTCATTTTATTGCTTCTAACTAAACTACTTTAAAGTCAGATTTCAGTCAAATAAAGATAGTTAGTTGGGAATTCGAATTATGAAAATTATTATATCTTAAATGAGAAAAATGTTTTAGTCCTTAAAATTTGAAAAACCCCGAATTTTTCTTAAAAAAAGATAACTATAATTGTAGATAATTATGTGTATGTGTACATACAGAATAGTTTAAATTTTCTGAAACACAACTAATTGTAGATTAATTTAACAGAGATCTAGTGTTGCCCTTATACTCTTCCCCCCAGATCCCTCCGCAGTTGACCATTTTTTTATTAACCGAATTCCCAATTTGGACCGGAATTTATTGAAATAACACTGTCCAAAGTGTAGCCCGATTGTCATGTGGCAATTCCTTCTTAGCATACCTACTTATCATCTCAGGGCCCCATCAGAATTGTGGAACCTAATTCGAAATGTTCGAATTCCCCCACAGTGTGCTGCACAGGCAACCATCCGCGTCCATCGTTGAAGTATGTTATGAAAACAACAGTTTGGACCAGATCATCGTCATTAGCGTGATTAACAACTTGAAAATGGTGATATTGACGGTGATAATGATGTTACCAGGGCTGTATGCTAAGTCGGGGGCAACTCAAATACGACCTGTGTACCCAGTGCCTGGCACGGAAAGTAACATAAATTTTGTAATTGTAAAATTCAAATCCTCTAAGATGATAACCACGAAGAACAAACATTCTACAATGTAATATAAATGCGGCACATAACTTGCCATACGACCGTCGTATTGTGAATGTGCTGGTGATCGGTGTCGATGTTGTTAATAATGATGGAGAGTAGTAAGTATCTCCAGTGTTCAGAGGAGTTACCTCATTGCGGTTCGATGCGATGCGATGTGCTGCCATGCGATGGGATGTTACACTACCGCCGCCAACAGCTTTAACTGCCACAAACGAGCCGAGCACTTGTTCAAGACATGCATGCATATTTTCCTACGTAAATTTTGTTGCTGTTGTTAGTTTGTTTTTTCTGTTTTATTTTTGTCATGGTCAAGTGATTATGAAATTGTATTGCATTTCTGGTTTGTTTTCTTCGTTCGAAGTTGTTATTATACAAAAGTTTTCCGATGAATCGATCTCTTTTACATACAAAGTGCTGATAAATTATCAATTATCAATTTGTATGTAATTGGGTTACATATGTTGGCAAGACACAAACTCTCACACACATACATAGCTAGCTATGACATATGTATCAATATTTTCATGATTTCTAAATAATACAACTTTCATATGCATATATCGCCAACAGGAATGACAGCCGTCCTGAAACGGATTTGATCGGACACATTCTCGGATCTACATATGTAGTGAATATTGTAACATATGTGGAACATGCAAATACAATTCTTTGTTGCGAATGTAAGCCTCGGAACCTCGGGAGAATCCACATCCTCATAGATGTGTGATTTGCACATTCAAAAAATATCTTCAATGTAGAACAATATAATAACCAAGCTTCGCGATACAGGAAGAGAATCAGTGTTGTTAAAATTAAAGAAGGTCTTTCATAATGTCTAGATATTATTAGCGACATCACTAGAAAGGTTAACATCTACCAATACACCTATAGTGCCCTACCAAAAGTTATGCTCCACAATTATGGGTTTACTGGGACCCTATCTGGCATTTTAGATTGCCCTTGTGTGTTACCCTACTATGGTTTTATAGCCTTGTGAAACTAGGGTTGCCAGACGGTGGTATAATTTGTCTAGCTAAATCGAAATTGTCAAAATTCACTCGGATACATTTCAATGCTTTATACGCACTATCAAATTTTCCTTCTGATCAGACTAAGGTTTCCGAAATACACCCAAAGAAAATCCAGGTCACATTAAATATTTTTTAAAAGTTTACAAAATGATTGTTCGATGTTTAGTGCATTCAAAATGAATTTATTATCATCTGGAATCTATTGGAATGCTTAGCAGGTTTTCAAGACATGATTAAAAAAAGTCCATTTCGAATATATACTTCATTTCACAAGTGCAAACTCTGGAAATTTCGCGTGGCTCATTCTATCCGAAGTCGGACTATAAATAAATATATTGAGTTCATTAATTACAAAATCAGGAAACGATGAGGAAGCTGTGCCATCGAAAAAGGTGTTTTTTATTTGTCATGATTTTGCTTAGGTAAATTTTTGATAACTCCAGATATGAGACAGTTTGTAAAACTCAAAAGACATCTGATCATTATCACTAAAAATTAAAGTTATTATTAAGAACTTCGATATTTTAAATATTTTTAAACGTTTCTCGCTGCAAAAAATTCTCCGAATACGAAACCTTGCAAGTTTAAACGATATTAGATCGGTCAAGATTTGTAAGATAAAACTGTTCCGGGTTATTGAGTTTTTCCAGTCCCAAATTAGAAACCAATTAAGCACATGATTTAAAAAGTCTGATGTGCTTACTAAATATTTTGTAAAAAAATATAAATTTGAATAAGCTTTTAAAATAATTTGAAGTAACTACTGGAATATTTTTAAAAGTCAGCGTATGTGTTCGGTTAGCAACAGCGGGGCCAATCTGTCCGCCTATTCTTAAACCCAAAGTTAGTATATAAATAAATTTATGAAAACTACAGTAATTTTTTGGAGGAATTTCGGAGCTGTTTTAAATCCGAGAATAGAAACGTTTTGTACATTAATTTTAATAGTTTGTTTTCATTTTGTGTCAGTTCCGAACTCTTGAGACCTCTCCAATGAACACGTTCATTGGCACAATGTAAAAATTCATATCTCCAGAGAGAAGAGAAGAAGAAAAAACTTTTAATAATCGAGTAACAGAAAATAAAGTGGAACAAAATCGTAAATAAAACTAGTTTTATTTAGTCTTTTACTTACATATGCCATGGCTAACAAAGGCACATAACACTCACATAAATAATTTATGTTGCTTGTAGTATGTACACAATACATAATGTGTATGTATGTATGTATATAACATACATACGTGAACATACATGTATCCAACAGGTATGTAGAATATGTAAATACACCTGTGAGAAAGAATTTACGACCATAGCAAACACTCGCACACATTTGCATGTGTGCATTTTTTCCATTTATCCGTCAGATGGCTGACGTAGACGTTGACGCTGACGCTGTTGCTTATGCGCTGGAGAAGAAAACAAACAGAAACAACCATTAGCCAACAACAATGCGCTGAATAAGGTTACATAGCAGTTTGTTGTCAATTTTACCACAAATGTTGCCATTTGCCGTACTTATGGCGAAAACACAAAACTGTAACAAAAAGCCATTTAACTTAAGCCGAAAACCCACCACTCGCTCCGTTACTTCGTTCAGTGGCTCTTTTGAGACAGTCATTTGAAGAACTTATTATGGTACAATTATGAATTTATGCTCACGAAACATTGGAACGGCATTGGTATTCGCAGGCCTCTTTAGCGTACAGCTGCAAATTGAACTAGTTTTGGATGGAGAAGCGAAAATTACAACAGCAGCAACAACGACCGCCGCACCGATTCCAAACTGTGCATTTGCGACACAAAAGACTTAAGCAACAAACCCGCTTTATGCTGTGCCCAAATTTGTAATCGGACCGACAGCGGAGGAAGGAAGGACGGCCGGCCGCATTTATTCGTTGTTTGTACATAAATCATACAAAATTAATTTACACAAATATTGCTATTTTAAAATTAAAATTAGATTTCCAAAATATCGCCATCGCCAGCGTCGACGATCAACATCAACCTTAGTCTTGAAAATGTTCACCAGACAGACAGACAGACAAACAAACAAACGTTTCATTGTCTCATGAATAAGTAATGGACATTTCTTTTTTTAGTTTTCAGTTTTCAGCTTAACTTATTTTCTGTTGGCTTTCTCACTTGTACGAATAAAAAAACAACAAAAACGAAATAATAATAACAAAAAGTCGACGTCTTTATGTGTTACCAACTGTGCACGGTTGTTTAAGCAGATAGCCAAGTCAGGCCCACAGGCCGACAGCCAGTCACAGAGACAGCACCCTTAACTTTGCGTCTTAAAAGGCATGTCAAGAAATTCGAGAAAAAGAAATACATACTTAAGCATTTGTTGATTTTCATCGACTTCAAAAGAAAACTTTCTCACGCGTCTGAGGCGCTCTTGAAATATGTATTTTTTCTTCTTCGCTTTTTTTTTTTGGCATTCATACGGTAGATTTTGTGGCATGTACCTCATAGTCGCCATATTCGCTCAACGTTATCCGCAATCATGCAAGCCACAAGTAGGTAACATTTGACATGAACCTTCAGCAACCTGAATGCAAGATGAGCAATCTGCGAGACACCACCTCCATTCACGACACCATGCGCAGAAAGTCAGTCGCAGCAAAAAACGAAGACAACGGATACAATGCGACTGCAAAGGTGTTCAAAGCTCCCCAATACGTTGTACCAAATTTCACACTACACACTTTAATCGGGCAATTGCATAGGAAATTGCCACTGTCCAGGTGGTAGCATCGCCGATATTTCATTAATCCGTTGCTGTGAGGTAAAGTGATTGTTGAAGTTCGTGATTGTTGTCATTTATAGTAAATCAGTGTTTTTGTTTTGGGATTGCCTAGTGCCTGTTTTGGTTTGTGTGTGGTACAAATATTAGTTGTCGATATCATTCGAAAGGTAATTAACTGTCATTAACTAAAATAGCAAATTTAGTTGAGGAACCAAAAAAAAAAAAATGTGAAAGTGACGCATACTTCAGTCGAGAAACTCACCACGGTAACAGTGGCACAGGCGTGCTTGCTACAGATTTTGTTTTAAATCAGAAACTGAGTATTTCCCCATCCAACTCATTGGCCAATCGTATAAAACTGACTATACGAGCCCGGGAGTCATTTTGTTTTACAAAAGTACCATCTGAGTTGGCAAAGTCAAAAAGTCCGAGGAGGTTTATGTTTTTATTAAAATTATTAAAAAATTCTACCGCAATTCAATTAAACAGAAACCTATTCCCTAGAGTCTAAACATTTTGTCCAAACACGCTGGAATACCAAGAGGCGAAAATCGTGGCTTGATTCACTATAACCTACGAAAGCCGCCATATTCTTCTCGTAATCCTTCAAGGGTACTTTGGGAAAGTCGTTTTTATATAACTGATTCAAACATAACCACGCCATAACATTTCCCCATTCTCATTCTTTTGTTTGAAACGCAAAAGGGCGGGGAAGTATTCAATCGTAAATCTATGAAAAATTCCACAAATTTATTACCGAATTGCAAAGTTATTTTAATAGCTGACAAACCACAATCTCAACTTGTATTCGAATGCAAAATATTTATCACGTATGAATACATTTCATGCCAATGAATCGGCTTAAAACAAACAAATGTTAGGCCTCACCTTTAAAAACAAGTCGACAATAACATTTTCACACTGAATGTGTGTACGAGAAAAATGTAAATATTTCACAAAAAAAAAACAGCAATCAATATTGAAACGGCCCCTTTTGTTTCATGAGAAGAAAACGAAAGTCTCATCATCGACAACAGATGAAACCCCAAATGCGGAAAAATATTTGTGATTAGAAATTCGTTAGCATTTTTTGAAATGAAGGAAACCAATGCGCTGCACTGTGGTACATTTTGTACACAGCAAACCAAAAAAAAATGTAACTTTACACTGTTGCCGTTTAGCTGGAAACTCGTAGATCACAAGATCGTTTACCTCAAAGAAAAATGTCTGAATATAGCCCAAGTCTGTATTTCACATGGAATAATAATAATATCACATCGTAGCGAAACTGGTGCAATTTCAAGAAGCGAGAACCGCCATTGTTGAACAGCAAGCAAACGAAACGTATGCTGGCATCTGAAAGGAAAACGTCGGTATGACAGAGAGGGGACACAGTTAAGGCCGTTAGTTAAACGTCGAGATAGACAGCACTGCGGACGGAAGGATGTTGGTGGATAAAAATTCCCGATCTGGTCGATTTATAGATCTGATTCATTGGGGCGCCGACACATTCCTATGCGAAAGCAGATATAGTGATTTTGGGTGTGTTCGATAGGGAAATTCCTTAAAGTAAATGATCCATCTCGATTTATGACATGTGCAATGACCGTCTGATCGTGATCACGGAGCGTTTCTACTGGGTCCACGAACACATTTTTCTGGCAAATATTTAGGAGGGTACACCCACGGACAGGGCCTTAATGGCTCAACGTTGACTGTCTATTGTTCGTAGTTCTAAGTCAATTATTTCACTCCGAACTTCAATTCAAATTTTTTTATACGGCTTAAAATTGCGATAAAAATACATAAACGGCATTCTATGATTATAATAATCACATTTAAAAATCCGGTTCAGATTCGTTAATTGAAATCCCTAAGGACGAATTGCCGTCGTTTCGACCTAATACCTGTCGGAAGTGAAGGCAAACCTAATTGCGTGTGTATGTGAGTTAAACTTCTCACCTCTTATGATCCAACCATTTGGTGATTAAATCATATCTGGAATGATAATGATAACAGAAAACATCCAGCCAACTTTTCCCCAAAAGTGTACCACCGTGCGATGGACTTTTCAGACACATTAACAACACCGATACAATCTCTACCTCCAGCTACATGAACAAACACATGCACGGGTATCTACAAATATGAATGAACGTCTGATTGAACGAATATGTTTATGAAAACAAAACAAACCACGTACTAAAATATATTTAAATGAAGTTTTAATGTTTAAACTTTCTGTGAAAAGAAACTGAAACACAGTTTGTTTTCCATACGAATGGAAATTGCCAAAGAGAAATGGTTTCCATTTGTAAATGAATAAAATGTAGGTATGTATTTGGGATGGTATCCATAGACGTCAGCATGCCGTATCGTGTTAATGTCAGACTGGCAAATACACGCGTAACTATCGCATCAGACAGCCATTCGACACCGCCAATCTGATGATGGCGATGATGATGCTGCCCGATGAAGATGGTGATGTGATGATTTGGGAATGCTAATTTGTAGTGTAAACATCACTTACATACGAACGAGCGTACGTACACTTGTATGTTAGGAGTGAGTGGATCGGTTTGTTCATCAATGAGATTAAGATTATGGTCAGATAAGATGCCACGGCCGCCGCATGGAGGGGGTTTAGTCCAAGTGTTTTGTCATTTACAGAAACCACAATGGACTCTGTTATTTCGTCTTCTTTACAGCCAAGCGAACAGTGGGGCTGTAAAGTTATAACACACACACACAAACACACTCCAAACCCGTTTAAATTTATGGTCGCAAAGAAAGAAAGAAAACCATTGATACTCATTCACTCGAACGTAAGATTAGACTTCACATATTTTAGCCAAACTGGCTGCGCAACTCCACGTCAACACTGAGCATAAAAACATATTTACATACATACATTGTTTTTTTTTCCATACATGTTGACATATTAATATACATAACTAGGCACATACCTGTATGTATGTATGTATGTATGTAGATATTAATACATAAATATCTATTTAATATGTACATGTGTGCCGAGGTGGAAATAGACAACAGCCACGCCGAAATGGGGGAAACGTGTTAAGCGAATTCGAACGGAAGCGTTACACATTCAAAGAAGGCAAATCTAACTACCAAAAGCGAAAAATAATAATAAAACGTCTGAATTCAAACGGAACTGCATACAGTGGTCGGCGGACCTTTTTCTGGACAAAGACAAACTTTGAATTTCTTCTGAACATTATTTGGCCCTCATAATTTCTGAACAGTTTGCACGTCTACGGAGTGGTTTAGTACCTGGGAATTTATCCTCAGGGTATTTTTTATTTTACAAACTTTAGATCTTTCCTCATATAATTTGAAAAAATTGGACTTAGTATGTTTTTTTATGAGTAAGCGGCTTAATGGCAAAACTTTGCAAAGCTTGTAGAAAGTTTTCTTTAAAAAAACGATTTCCAAACGATTTTTGTTATATTTTACATGCAATTCTAAATAATTCACTTAATTTAAGTAGGTTTATTGGCTGACATTTTCAGTCCCCAAAGCTTGTAAACCTACAGAACGTTCTATGATTTGATTCTAACAGTTACAAAACAGTTTGGTGGCACCATTTAAAAAAGTGGAAGCATGATATGGTTAGTTGAGATGGAAGCCGATAAAGGGACACTAATTCTAATCGAATTATGGACATTTGGTGATTTTTGTCCAGACGCCGGAACATGGTCTGTAAACTGTAAATAAACTTTCAGACTTCAAAATGTGTAAAAATATGGTAGATTGTGGTCATGACTCATAGAGTTTGCAAACACTGTAGGACGCGAAAAGTCGACCTTGGTATACAATGCGATATTTTACGTAAGCGGGGCTAGCAATGACATTGAAACACAGATTTCCATAGATTTTTTCATAGAACAATTTGGCTGTTATAAATGTGATAGGTTTTGGTTCTCTATCAATCCAGGCTAAGTATGCAAATGTTGACATGTTGAATTCCAGCAAATGCTATGACTCTTTCTTACGCAATTGCTTAAGAATTTATTAGGTTAGGTTAGGTTGAATGGAGGATCGGTCATGTACCATGACCGTCTCATGTCACTGACATACACCTAGGCCAGCAATTCGGCCTGTTGTGCGCTCCTGGTTCCTGGAATTTATTAAGTAATTATGATTGTATTGATCTCGGCATAGGCTACTGTATCTCCCTCCCAAAATAAAAAAAAAACGATTTTCCATACACACAAATGTACACAAATGTTTTCGCTATTTCGGTGTGGCTCCGTTGCACCGACTTGTCTTAAAAGCATCACCACCAATTTTTCAATACGCATCGCTCTATGCACCTCCCTGCCCACAAAAAAACGTTTCCCAATACACCCTAATGTACATACATTTTTTTTGTCGTTTGTCTTGAGACCCAATATTTTTTATATTTGAAATGTGCAGTGACTGCATTATTTACGATTCGCGATTCGTCATTAATTGTGGACTTAATGGAAAGTTGCATATGTACGGATTACCAAACGCTTACTCGTCACTCATATGGCGTTTATTACCACATCACACAACCTTCTACTAGGAATGGATATGAAATGTTTTCAATGCGAAAAAATGCATAAACGATACGTACTACAATTGGGTCAATGCAGAATGACATGGGAGTGCAATGTGCTGAATTGTATAAAATAGATTTTGAAATCCACAATGTATTTCCTAAATATCCAATTAATTAAAGACGAACAATTGAAACACTAAACTACGGTGGAAAACACTAAATGTCAGAAATTTTTATCAATTGTGGCTTTTTAAAATTTATTTTCCATCACCATTTGAATTATATTAATATTTTTTTACAATTTATTCTATATGGGTGAATAATCTGAAATGACTCCTTTTCTTTGCGAAAAAGGGGACAGTCTCCGACCACTCCGACGAAAATAATTCGCAAACTAAAATAGAAGTAGAGTTTCTTCGAGAACCTTCGAAGAGAACAATACTTCAGCGCGAGAGAAACACTACAAATTGAACGTTACCTTTTTTTAAGCAGAAAACCACACCAGGCACGGGACTGAGAGAAAATGTTCCGGACAAAAGTCAATGATTTTTATAATTTCTTAAAATTAATTTAATTAAATCAAAAAAAGAGTATATGTGACTTGAAGTGATAGTGCATAAATTCATTTGAATGCAATTACAGATTTTTAATATTTACATACATAATAAGTACGGTTTATTTTGCTGCGTCGTGTATTTTTTCGATATTAACAAATTAAAAATTTTAAAAACTAATACGTGGGTTATTTTAACAAATATAATAAGCTGCTTAGAACATATTTATAAAAAAAATTAGTTAATACAACACAATTTTAAACAGCCGGACACAGAAAGGAGTCATTTAAGATTATTCACCCATATGTAACACTGGACTACAAAAATTACACAAACAAAAATTATACGATATAGGAAAGACGAACTTGAAAATTTAATAGGTTCTTTTCACGCATTTTTTTGGCGTGGAAGTATTCGGCTTTCCGAATTACATTAGCAATATACTATAGAAATATATAGCTGATGGAAAAAGGCTAATGCAATTTCCGCTTTTTATTCTTGTTTACGATTGTCAGTTAATAGCAAATACAGTTAAATACAGATAGAAGATCGGGAAGTTAATGCCATTGAATCAATCAAATTTCCGCACAACCAATTCGTCAACAAATTGATTTCACGATATTATAGTGAGGGAAAAATTATTTTTTTTTTCCCCCATCCGTCAGTTCAGAAACTAATGAAGTTTGGCACAGGATACCAGTAAATTAAACTAAACAGCGGAACAGAAGAATTGTGTGTTTGTTTGTCAAACAAACTCACTCTGACTGGTTCGTTCGTCCTACTATTCAAGGTTACAAATATAAACCGGACTCAACGAAACTTTATCTATTTAAATTAGTTAATAGTTGTTCATGCATAGATAGGGATTACTCTCTAGTACGGAGGAGTGTGTGGTAGGTAGTGTGTGTGACTAGCACACAAGTAAACTCAGGTTCAAAAACCGGGTAAGACCATCAAATAATTTTTAGCGGCGTGTTCCACACCGTAAATGCTGACGACTTTACGAGTAAGAGAGTAATCTCTAAGCCATGTAAAACTTCTCCAGAAGAGAAGAGTAATCCACCATTAATTGTTCGGAGCCGGCTTCAAACAGTAGGTCCCCCTGATTCGAGAAAATTTCCCCGTCCCCTTCATGGAATGTTAAGGGAACTAAGTAAGTAACGTAGGACGTCACTATAAAAATGAGTCTACACATCTAACTTATCAAGAACCAGTTTTAACCCTGTACGCTTTTTAATAAAAAAAATCGAAATTGCTGTCTAACTCCACCAGCAATATTCTCCGTAGCAAAAACAAAATACATTTGCAAAATTTTGAGCAGATTTTATAACGGGAAGGTCTGCTGAAGCAGATTGTAAATTAGTCTCTCATAGTATATTTTCGGATTCAATTCATTGTTTTAAGTAGTATTTAACATCTGTCAACGAGTCCTGGGTCTAACGAATTGTGCATTAGACCTAATGCAAAATGTTGCACCTTTCGGGCAACAACACACCAATGACCACATAAAAGTTCAATGGTTCAATCATACTGGTGGATAACCAATGGGATTATGTTCTGAACGAAAGCCAGACTGGGACACCTCTTTCGGAATGTTTCAAATAAAACACTAAACTTGTTGTTTTCAACAAACTAATATGTTTAATTACTTAGAAATCGGAAAGTAATGCTAATAATTACACTTTGTACAACAGAATATGACGCGAATATATTCAAAATATAAAAATGGGATACGTCTTCTGAAATGAATCAATCCTATTAAAATAGTTGCCAGCTGAATCCCTTTTTCCCCAACAAGAATTTGATTGTTTGTCCGGCTGCCGCTTATGCTTCGTCTTGACTGCATTTAGTCCTCGAAAATTACTAAATTAATAAACAGAAGTATTGAATTAGTTAATAGACGGCGGACAGAATATGTGGGATAAAAGGGTCTGAGAAATATGGATGCCGATGCAACTGAGTGTCGATTCTAAACTCTATTTAAATTCCCCTAATCGGTAAGAATTTAATTTCCTGGGCGGCGGGTAAGGTAATCGAGAAGTAACGTCAATTGCCTAGAAATATTATGAAATTTTGGTTGCTTATTCGATGGAAAGATTACTAATTTCCAGCTATCAATTATGTCATTATTCAGCAGAAAGGCATTGCATTATACATATATTTGACTCATGACTCATATACATGATGAATATCATTAACAATTGCCAAATCGAATGGGAATGCTTGGAAATCAAAAGACTTAAGACACAAACTGCATGGGATACTTACAATTCTTGACAGACGTATAACCTTCGGCGGCACTGCTGGCGCTGTCGCCACCATTCATCATGTGGCCATTGGATTGGCGACCAACGCTATTCAGGGTTGTGATACTCCCAGCCCGTGATCGCCAGCCAGTGTGACTGGCGGACGAAGGCGGCAGATGATGGTGATTGCCATTCGAGAGTCCGACACTGGTCAAATCACCATTCGATTTGCTGGCCATATTGCTTTTGAGTGTTCCGTAAACGCTGCTGCCAGCACCGCCGCCAGTGCTGCCCGTCTCCAATTGACGGGCATACGAGTTGTCGGCATAAGCATGGAAACAGCATCTGACTAGAGCATTGGCGGCTGCTTCGCGCTTGCAAATGAAGACGTGACATTCGAGGACTTTGATGCCAGTGGTGCGACGTAAGATGGCTGCGAAAATAGGTGGATGTTGAGCACGCGGCATGCGTGCGAATGGCGAATCGAGTGGTAGGAATTTCGGTTCGGGGTTCGAATTGCCCCGTTCGGGTATAAGGACCTGTCGCACGGCGGCACAGTAGTGGAGTGACTCGATGGGGAAGAACCTGGTTATCTCCTTAAGGTTCTCGTCGACATTTTCCAACAAAATGCCATTGGACCACACGCTGAGCCAGGAATCGATGCCCTTTGCGCCCACAGCTCCCTCCGACGGATACAGGCTGCGCAGCGGTTCCTGAATGCCCTGCAGGCCGTCCTTGCTTTGACGTGGTACGGCACTGCCCAAATAGAGTACGCGACAGCGGCAGATTGGCGTGGAGTCACCCATTCTATCCGTGCGAAATTGTGCTGTGCAAGAAGAGGAAGTCGCGCAGCAAAGTCTCAGGCGGGGCGAGGTATACGGCAAACACTGTAATTCTGTGGCAGCAAACTGTGAGCGATAATTCACTTCCTTGAGAACACGTTTTCAATGAAATGTCGGTGTAACCAATACAAGTGTACGAGCCAAGCAGACGAAAGAACGTACAGAAAGACAACGACAACAGCAGTAACTAATAGCGAAACCAGCTAAAAAGGAACAGCACGAGATGACGGCGTAGAAATAAGCGTTGGTTTGAAATGTGACAAGACCGTGTACGTACGTACGTACGTATAACGACAGCAGAAGCGGCGACAAACCGCCAAAACGAACGACTGACAGAACCGCCGTCAAAGAGAGGAAAAAAACAAAACAAACAAACCGACCGAACGACCGACCGATCGACAGAGAGACCGACTGATGTCTCACCGTCTACTTGGTATTCTATGTACTCGCTCCACAGTCGTCGTCGTCGTTGTAGTGTTGGTTGCGCTGACTGTTGTTGTTGCTGCTGCTGCTGTTGGCAAAAAGGTGGATTTTCTGGTTTTCGATGTTGTAGAATTTCTAGGTTTCTTCGAGAGAAGAATATAGAAACTCTTTTTCTTCGGAATTCTTTCAATCTCCGCTATTATGTGTATGTACTGCTGCTGCTGTTGTTGTTGTTGGTGCTTATTATATATGTATTTTACTTCTTGGCTTTATATACTAGGTTCTCGTACCCGTTTTATTTTCTTTATTGTTGTTGTTGTTGTTTTTGTTCT
This sequence comes from Hydrotaea cyrtoneurina, assembly GCA_958296145.1. NCBI lineage: Eukaryota > Metazoa > Arthropoda > Insecta > Diptera > Muscidae > Hydrotaea > Hydrotaea cyrtoneurina. The sequence goes on from OY282512.1 coordinate 43,621,894, forward strand.
TGTTGTTCTTAAACGATTCAATACCATTCGATTCGAATATTTATTTTTCAATTATTTTTCACTGATTTCTGTTAATGGTCTGACTGACTCTTGAACAAATTGCAAAATACAAATGGCGTAAAGGAATTTTGATATTTTTCATCGTATTGTTGTTGCAGAAGCTGGTGCGTTATTCGCTGTTATTTTTTTTGTTTTTTTTGAATTTCGCGTTTTTGTTTTCGTTTCTTTGAACAATTTGTGGAATTTCTTTCTTTTTACTGGTGGAAGTTTTACGATTTCTCTTCGAAAACAACAAATTTATACTTATTCGTAAATCGTAAAAGATTTTTATTTAAATTTGCACTTTTCACTTTGTTAATCACATCACATCGTCGTCACCAACTCAAATACCAAAATACGTACAAATACAAATGCATTCCACACACACGGACGCGCTCACACATGCTCAGTGCATGTACATGAATCTGAACGAACGCGGTGTATAAGACTTTGAAAAGTTCACAACCGTCTAAATCAATGGATAGAATAAATAACAAATCTTTGCTATGTATGTGTGCAGTTGAAAAAATGTCAGTTCACTTGTATGTGTGATTCGAACAAGAAAAAAACAGTTCCCGCTTAATCCATCCGTACGATCGGTGTTGACGCGGCGCAGGTTTACTCAAGAATGGCCCAGCGTGTGTATTTTCTCAAGTAACTCGCTGTCGTCTAGACTTACGGCCTGCCTGCACTGAGTTGTTTTACCACTTTTTACGACTTTGGCATTTCACGTAACACATGCATACAAGCACACTCACACACACACACACATAAACGGGCAGGGGCATTAAGTTACTCTCTTTCTTAAAAATCTCACAATATCTTAAAGTATCTCGGCATTCTCACACACATACCGTTGTAATAAACCATCAGAGAGAGCACAGGTGAGACTGAAGGTGGGAGAGTTGTTACCCACTTACCTGTGATCGCTGTCTGTTACGCGAGAGCAACAGGTAGTTAGTTGTCAGTTTCTGATACCTTAGGGGTGGATTAGTTTCGAATTACCAGCTCTGCGTTCTGTTAATGGCACCGCTTTGCCATTTGTGTTGTTTTGCACATTCAATTTGTGTTTACTGGGAATCCCGAAACCAAAATCAAATTCGGGAATACACTGCCATAAAGTACCGATGTAATCCCATTAGTTTTGAAGATATTGGCGACTAAAGCCATTCTAACACTAGACGATTTTGTGGGCTTTGGACAACCGGTTGGGCGCACATTTTGTTATACATAGTTGGATGTATGTTGCCGAAATCGCACAAGGTAGACTTGGAAAGAAATTTGAAATATCAGCGCTTGTTTCCTTGCCTACTGCTTTTCCAAAATATTCGCCAACATTTGCTGAGGTCCATTATGTATCCGATCTATAAGAAATATGAATCGAATATAATTATTAAAAAGGCTACAACGACCATTTGTTCAATTGTGACCTGCTATAGCCTGAGTAAATGTCAAAATGGTTCGTAACCTACTGCGAAAATTTGGTTGTGAAAGTCTCTGAAAATCAATACTGTCGACATGACTTGAGCTAATTCCAGGAAGTGAAAGCCGTTGTCCAGATCAATATCATCCAACTCCGACCACAAAAAATCTTTAATCATGTCCGTAACTGTTGATCCAAACTCATTTTCCAATGACCCCGCCGGACCGGAAACAGTCACACGTTGAGCATGGAGAGGCTTCTCACCAATAACTCTTTGTAAAACCGAGCCCCAGATGCGACAATTTTGTTTGTTGACGTTGCCACTAAGGTGGAAATGGGCCTCATCAGCCAATATGATTTTTCGATGGAATTCCGGATCATTTTCATGCATTTCAAGGACCCAATCAGCAAAGACACGACATTGTTGATGATCGGCCGACTTGAGTTCTTGTGTTAACTGAATTTTATAAGCCTTAAGGCCAAAGTCTGCAAAATACGGTGTAATGACGTTTGTGGAATGCCAAATTCCAAATATATTCTCAATTGTTTTAGAGCGACGTGCACGGGTTTTATTCTTAACATAACTAACTTGTCCGGACAGATCGAATTTTTCCAACAATTTCTGTATTGCGGCCTGATAAGGTGCTTCACGACGACCCAAAAATGCTTTAGTTTTGCAAACTGTGACCGTTTGTATGAACAATAATATGTTCAAGGTCAGCTTTATAGTCTATCAGCATGTCCATTTTTCGGCGATATTTTCCGACCAGTGAGTATAGAAACAAGAACTGTTTCTGTTGTTACTTAACGGATCTCGGGCAACTTCAAAACAATTCTTCAAATATGTAATTCGAAACTACTGAAAACAAATAATTCGCATATATTACGAAGCTTTTATTATAGAACTCAATCCTACAAGGACTTAATTGTGAGTAAGCCATTTTAAAATATCTCAAAACGGTTTGAATTTGAAGACAACAATATTTTGCATTCCCTTGTAGGAACTGTAGTACATTTTGAAATGTAAGCTGGTACTGGCAAAACAATTTTTCTAAATTGTCTGCGCGTAAGTTGTCTTCCCCTAAGAGTTACAGAAGACATATTTACTCCATATGCTCGGTTGATTATATGTAGTTTAAACCCGGTAATTGGGGCTGGAGTGAAGTTCTTGGGATAATTTATAGTTATGGTCCGATTTTAGTCAAATTCAAAATGGATGTATGTTTGGACATGAAAGAGTTCGGTACTATGCGGTTGGATTATAATATGCAAAACATTTGAAAATCGTTTACTGTCAATTAATCAAATCTGCTCTAGACATCTGCTATAGACTATATTAAGTAATTATCTACACCTTCACAGGTTGCGGTCCATATGACATTGCATCGGAACTAAATACGTCCGGAAAAGAGGTCGCAGGGTCACTATATCTGTCATAATTATCTAAACCTGCAAAGGTAGTGGTACGTATGATATTGGAACACGAGTGTGATAATACAAAATGATCCGTCTGCTAAACGATTTTCGAAACAGTTGCTCGATATTGATGATGTTTTTGCCGAAAATGAAGTAACAGAAAATAATGTCCACAAATCATTTCAATACAACTTTTTACAATAATCAATTAATTTTATAAAAAAAAAATAATCTAAAATAAAGGGATTTCCAACAAGAGGTGTTATTTTGAATCACCCTCTATTTCGGTAGCTATGACTTTTGAAGTTTTTATTCTTTAACATTTGACAAGTAGACACTACGCCATTCCTAAAAATGGAATGATACACGCTTCAAGGTATACGCCAACAACACAGCGTCGATTCAAGACCTCAAAGATAGAATTCGTGAGGCTATCGAGGACATAGGGCAGCCACTTTGCGATTCGGTTATGGAAATTGTCAAGAAAAGGATATCGCCATGTAAGAGTGGTCGTGGTGGCCATTTGGCTGATGTGGTTTTTCATTATTAACGGCATACCCTTACTCTTTATTATGAAATAAGATTCCGATCATTTATCTCAAAAATGCCACTTTTCTTTTTGAATTCCAAAATAACGCCTCTTGTTCGGAAACCCTGTACATTTTTCATTTTTAATTTAAAAAAACGAGTATTGTAGGCAACGTTTGCCGGGTCAGCTAGTATTTTATATAAAACACACACAAACCGGCTGTTAATCCAAAAAAAAAAAGAATAATTTTGTATTAATATTTGATTCGACCACCATTAACTACAAATATTGAAAATCCCTGTTGCTATATAGGTAATACATACGTACATACACACATCCATACATGGGTGTTTAAACATATGATGTTTATACTAAAAGTGACATAACCAGCTTTTGATATTTCGGCCATTGACGGTCGTCTTCATCCAGCACCAATTGACGGCACACATTCTTGCGTTAGCAAAACAGAAATCTTCGGCGACACACATGCACACACACCCAATTCCATCAATGTACACATGGAATTCCAAAATTCGGAACTTGTACCTCTGCTAACATACGATTGTATGGTTTCGGTCTGTCTCTCTGTATGCGATGACCACAAATATGCCAACCTGCTGTAAGCGTCCATTGGACACGGGCATTTATGGTTAGTTTCATATGGGCAAATAGAGACCCCACCAATTACAGAAAACATTGACAGAAATCACGACGAACGCCAAGATGCGAACTCTACAACATTGAACATTGCCAGCCATTACGAGTTATGTGCCTGCCTTAGCAAAAATGGGAGAACTCGTGCTGATCGATTGAAATGGAATGCTGCCGGCTGGTGTTGTGACCATCAACGCCGATGGCTGTCTAAACGTTTATTAAACGGCTTTATTGTAGTCTGCCCAACATAAATAAATGTAAGTACTCGTATATTGTACCTAAGAAGAGGCGTCGGTAGATATGTATGTGTGTACATTAGCACACCACGAGGATTTACACAATATGTGTTGGCTGCTAATAATAATATTTTCAAAAATAAATACGAAGACAATTTAAAGTTTTTGCGCAAGTACAGTGCACGCTCGGTAATGTGAACACTCCAAAGCGTGGACAATTTTTATACACTCCATCATAGGTGAAGTATATACTAAGTTTGTCATTCCGTTGGCAACACCTCGAAAGAGTGATCTGCGACCCTATAAAGTATATATATTATCGGTCAGTGTAACATTCTAAGACATTCTAGCGATGTCCGTCTGTCCGTCCGTCTGTTGTCTGTTGAAATCACGATAGAGTGCGAACGACCAACGCTAAGAAGCTGAAATTTTGTAGGAAGATGTTTTTTGCCCATAAGCAGGTTAAGTTCGAGAATGGGTAATATCGGACCAAAGGGGAAAAAGTTCCCCTTTACGGGACTAAATATATCCCGGCCATAATCAAATATTTTTATACACTACATCTGATTTTTTTTGGTAAAATTGTTCTAAGTTTATATAATTTATAGATGGGGAAAAAAATCCCAAAAATGGGCGTGCTCATGGGTTCCGTGGACCCTTGGGGCCCAAAAAAGGGCCCATGATAAACATGCGCATATGGGTATCGAAGTGCAACGAAATTTACTCACGAACCCAAATATGCCTTTATTTTCATGATTTGCCTAAATTTTTTGATCCGGTTTCTGGGACTATCGGGTCACCAGCGGCCCAAAACCGTCCCTTGACAAACATGGACATATGGGTATCGAAATGCAACGAAATTTTCTCGCGAACCCAAATATGCATTTATTTTCATGATTTGGATAAAATTTGTGATCGGGTTCCTGGGACTATCGGGTCACGAGCGGCCCAAAAACTCAGTTTGTTTTCTTATTTATTGACTTTTTAAGGATCCATGATGGAGGGTATATAAGAACTTATATATTGTCCACTTGTTTTTTTTGAATTAACTATTCCAAAACATGAACAAAGCAAGAACGCTCTTTATAGTTACCATGGAGTATAAATAATTCTGATCTTTGGGAATCCCCTAATATTTTAGTCGTATTTTTAGCCTAGCTCGGAGCGTTGAACGTTACCAAGAACGTTCAAGAGTGGAACAGTGATATAGACGTTCACAATGCCAAGAATGATAGAAAATAAATGGTTTGGCATTTTTGCTTCTGGTTTACTTAGATTATGATACGTTTTTGTTACTTGAGCTCAAGTTTTGCAATCAAAATCACTTTGTTTAACTTTATGTAAAGTAAAGAAAGTGTTTCATCAACAAGAAATATATAAATGAGAAAATAAGCGATAATTTCATATGAAATAGAAACATTGTCCGAGAAGTTATACAGATTTGGCTAGGTAATTATAAGAAACCGAACAAATTTCGTGATTTGCAGATATTTTCAGTCTCATTTGACCAGTTTGTTGTACATTTTGAAAGATACGTCATCGTAAACTTCTGTTGATAAGTATTTTTGATTTTAAAGATTCAGCTTTTGTTAGGCATTCGGTTTTGGTGGTCTTAAAGACTGATGAAATCTTTACATTTCCAGATGCCTCTAGGTTACCGCAGACCTGAGAACAAAAAGTCAGCCAATATGTATACGAAATCGGATTCAAATTTTCTTTATTGTAATAATGTCTTTAATGTTTCTTCAAAGGATAATTTACCACGCTTTCGACCCTTTGCCACCTCATACATTTCACGGAATACATACATACGCACATGTATATGAATCTGAGCCAGCCTAGTGTGCAGAATGGATTTAAAGACAGTATCAATATGTGTATGTTGGTATTTACAAATATATACACTCATGGATAAAATAATAGGGAGTCGTTTTTTAAGTGTTACTCCGGTTGTATGAAGGAACATGCGGGCAGGATATATTTTTGAATGCTCACTGACAGGGACCTGATATTTGAAGCAAGCCTCAAACTCTTAATATTTTTTCCGAAAAATTTCACATAGCTTAGAGATTCCTGTATAGCTGGTATCGTCGCCGACATTAACGAACATGTAACGGACGCCGCAAGCGATATCTATCACTAAAGCCATATGAACCATTAAAAAATTAATATATTATAATATTAATAACATTAACAGACATATGGACGAGAACCGAAACTGATATGCGAATCATCTGGCAACTCTAAGCGCGAAGGCACCAGTTCTATAAAATGTCAACAAGCCATGCCTAATTCACTCATACGATAACGTAAAAACTTTCGTATCAATTTGAAATAAGTTACGAACTAATTACGTAGATTGTAATTATTCAATGTTTGCTGTCATCCTATTGATTTCTAATGCGAGGAAGAAACAATTGTTTGTGTTAGATAAAGTGTGAAGGTTGAAACCAAAACAAATTAAGTTTCTGAATGGATAACATGATGTTGTAATACTCTTCCCCTTTAGAGTCTAAAGAGGAACACAATTTTTAAAAAAAAAAGAAGACAAATTAGCGTCACTGTCGACCCTTTGTCGTTACCGGCAGCCCCGTAAGTAGCATGTGTGAGATTTATTTAATTTATGAACATGTTTTTGATTTGTTAATCTGAAGGTTTAAACAGCGTTTTAGATTGTCAAAAGAACCCGTCCTTTCAGAAGTTGAATTCAGAGGCCATATGTCAACATATCATCTCTTTGAAGTTATCTTCACGTATGCCCATATTTTTATTTTTTGGGGAAATTGACTTTTTGACTTTTTTGTCAATTTATATAAAAAAAAAGGTTTGAAAAAGTAATCCAATATTTTTTCATACAAAATGCTTTCAAGTATACATTGATTAGTGTAAAAATATACACAATTATGGATAAAATATTTCGAGTTATAGCCATTTTTATATCCAAACAAAGTTTTAGATTTTATTATGTACGACGCCTTTTGGAAAATAGTTGTTTTGTTTACGAATATAAGCTGAAAACTCGCAATAATTTCTTGCTCCGAACTTTTTTTCTTTTTGTTTTTGGACTAACACTCTAAATGGACTAACCTATAAATGCAATTCACTGTGTTAGCGATGGGAAAGAAGGGTATTGGAGGGAGGAAAGAGGGAGTTGTGTTTGTTGATGTTTGCCTTGAATTTGGCAATGTCATAGCAGGCAGGAAACACTTGCTGGAAGATTATTCCACATGCGAACAGTACGGCTGAAGAACGAATTTTCTCTATAGTGAGTCAACCGGCCACTTTACAACGAACGGATGAGAGACTTTTATACATATTGGCAAAGCCAGAAAAGTTTTACATTTCAATTTGTTTTAATAATGTGCTTCATCGATTACTTGCACAATAATAAATTCCAATTTTGAAAGTGTTTGTAAACGAAATGTTTTCCATAGGAAATTGAATTGTAAAACACTATCATCGCGGCTGCTAGGACGAAAGTACAGCTAATCCAAATGCGGTTAAATGAGATAATTTCATAGAAATGTTGCAATAAAATGCAGCCATAACGAGTTTAAGTGCTCTTATCCTGAATGTGCCGCTAAGCGAAGGGGCAGCTCAGTGAATTTTACTGTACACCCAAATCAACTTTATGTAGAAGGATATAAGCTTTACTTGCTACAATGTCCAAACACGCCAAAAAAAATCGATCAAAATTTAAAAATAAATCAAAATTCACTTTAATTTTCTTGTGACATTGATTGTATTGAATAAACGTTTTTTTTAGAACATATAAAAACAATTAGTTTGTCCAGCAATATAACTTAAATTCATCATGTCCCTTTCAGCTGAACTTACGTAGTTTGGGATGTACAAACTCCTTGCATAGCACAATGCAGTTTATTTCTAAGCTTAGTTTTTGTTTATTGACGTTTCATACGCATTGTAATGCAACTTCCTCTCCCTTAAAAAAAAATATGAAAATCTAGGATGTAAAATAAAATGAAAATTAAAAAACATTTTTGAGATATAGGACAAAGACTAAATGCATATTTAATAGTCATACGAGAAAAAAAATTTAATTTCTTTTAATTTTAAAATTTTCATATACACTGTAAATAATTCTCCAATAATATTTTGTATTTAAAAAAAATTATAATAATTGCATAAATAAAAAAGTTATAAACCATTTAAAAGATATTGCTCATTCTGTGCCACCCTGTATATCCACAATGTATCAAAAGTGCATATACATGAAAAAAGCTTCATAACATCACAGAAACCTTAAGAGATAGTGACCGGTGAGTGAACAGATAGGTAGATTTTATCCCAGAAAATGCTCTGATCTGATTTTTTATAAATTGGGATATACGTGAAGATAACTTCGGGATGACGATATGCGATATGGTATTTGTCCCAAGTCCGAATGTTTCCGCAATAATGCGGCAAAATGTCAATTTGCTTTGCGTAAACTTTATTTGGATTAGTCCTAGAACATTGACAAATATTATTTATAATTATTGCATTTATTTTTATTTGAATCTCTACGAAGATGTAAACGCCAAAAAAGTGCATTCCCATAACAGCTGACCTGTCGGATATAAAACTTAGGGTTGCGTATACATTTTTTACGATAATGTAAAGTCGTTATCCAAAAAGTATGTGGGTGAGTTAGGCCCCTGCTTTAGTAAGGAATAACATAATCCGCTATCCGTATTGCACCTATTTCGAATGCTCCGAAAAAGCCGTTAGAGCCGTCTTTCGGTTTGAATCTTTTTAAATGATTTTTCAAAAAATCACACTTGGGATGGAAACTGCCCCATATTTCCACGCCTTTCTAGTATCATACAAATGTACTATTTCGGCCACTTTTGTAAATTTTCCTAATTTGGCTTTTCGTAATATACAATCATAGGATTGATCACATATTAACTTTGACATTCTGTTTGTCAAATATTGAAATATTGACTTGTGTCCATTGTGACTGATGTCCATCCATCTGTTTTGGGCAACATAAGACCGAATGTGCCACAAACCCTGAAAAAAAATATTTTCGAATTTATTATTATTTTTGGGAAATTTATTAATGAAAAAGACTTAGTGCCTCAAAAATAGGATACGAGATCTGTTTAATAATTCCATGACTGTTTTAATGCAAAATATTTTTTTTCTGCAAAAATCGTAATATGTTGGTGACGTGGTTGAAATTCGCTGCCCTATTTATTAAGTTTTTTTTAACGGTGTGTCGTCGTTGTAGAGAATGTTGTCCTTAAATTGTTTGTTTTTTTTATGTCCAGTACCAGGTAAATAAATGCACACGTTAGTCCATTCACGTTAAACCATTACAGTTTTATATAAAAGAAAAATAAACATTGTCTGAAACTATAATGAGATGTACTTATTATTTTGTCCATGACTGTGCGTATTCGAGTTTGTATGTGATTTTGGAATGAGAAACAAACATATTAAAACAAGAAATGTATGAAAATGCATCAAAGATAGAAATAGCCGCTGCATAGCTGTTTATGTAAGAAAAGGCAGCAACATCAAATCAGAAATATAGACATCTACGAGGGCCGTGATACAAAGTGGGAATGTCAACAACATTCTTATTTCGAAGAAACCCTATGACAAAAATGTAATCCATTATAGGGCAGGGAAGCTCCACATGTAATTTTTAAATATGTACACTGATTAAAACTATTAGATTTCAGTTTTCACATCAACTTTTGCAGATTTTAGTGGCAAGTAAGTCAAAAGTGACACTAAAGCTAAATTCATTTAAAAGTTTAACAGCCACAAATTTGCCGTTATCTAATTTGCTTACCTGCCATTCATAAGCACATAAGTTACATTTCTTAAATGGTACTATTTTGCTCAAGTATAACCTCTCAAGTTTTACATTGGGAGAATTAGAGTAAAGTTAAAAGAGACAATAAGTTTCTGTTTGGATTGGATTTTTGAACGGAAAATAAATATGTAGTGACTAAATACACGTCCTATGAGCGTCTAGAACAGACTAACGACCTCTGGCCGCATGATGGAAGAAGGAATATTCCGCTCTGCAATCATCGATTCAGATCACTACTTTGTAGGAGTAAAAGCGGCGCACTTGACTAAGTGCCGTGAAATGCGTAGGTAGCTACAACAAGAGTAAGCTAAATGACTCCGCTCAATGTAAACACGTACTGGGCTCACAAAAGTTGCCAAAGAATAAATTGGTAACCGAAAGCGCCCACCAATGGTACAAAAAGGAGAGAGTTGCCACTGAACCCAAGAACGCAATATACATGGAGACACTCGAGCCACTACCCACGCAGAACTGTGTTGGAGCGATACTGACAGCTGTGGATAAGATTGATAAGTCCATGATTTATCCGTTTTTTGAATGAAGGACTAATTTATATTATTTACGTAGCCGACTAGTTCCTGCTGTAAAAGCTTCTTCTGGTTTCTCTCTTGGTCTTCTTGGCTACGTTTCTCAAACCAGTGAGCGAGAATTTCTATGCGACTGAGTGCCCCTCCGTTCCGCCTTCAATAGGCTAAGTCCATGGACGACAGTGACATTGGCGTCCTCTGGATCCACCTCTGCGGAACATCAGAGAGAGCTACCGCTGCGATACATGCGCCCGGCCAAACTATCCAAGGGCTTTCACCCAGATGAGAAGGTCTTATGTTTAGCGCACTAATAGCATGTCGAATAGTCGACATCTCCATCACTGCAGCCTGAAACCGACGCTGCAGTAGTTGGGTTGGAAGTTTACAATCACAGCCAAGACGATCTCGAGTTTGGAAAAGTAGGGACCACCAGACGGTTATACAGGTCATCAAATGTGATAACTGTCAACATTGTGGAAGCTCGCTAAGACTACATTGGAAATCCGATTTGGACTACATTATAGTTTTTGGAAAGACCTCGCTTAAAATTCTTGCATGTATGGGTTTAATGCATGCGTACGTATAGGCTGGGAACTTCGCTCAAATCAGTGAGTTGTGTACGATATCATTTGTACACTTACCGGCCGGGGCCAATACGCTGAACAATTGGTCTTCTATAAATCTTTACCCACAAGTAAATCGCATGTTTGGAGCTTGTAATCTAAACAGAGTTTATTTGGCTGCAAATATAAATCATTTGGTATTATTATAATATATTTGGGCAGAAGCAAAAGCGAGTTTGAGAAAGAACATGCAATAGACTTACAAACAAAGTACAACATTTGAAAACGCATTACACTGTTGAACATTTCCTAGGTCATTGTCAGGGGGAAGGGAAATTCCAATTAAGGCTGAAAGTACTAGATCAGTACACCTTTTAAATTGTTTCTTTATCATGAGGTTTTTTCGATTAGTTTTATTTGTTAGTTTGGCATAACTCGACGACAAGTTCAATTTTGTTGAAATAAATTATTTTCATATACTGTTTCTCTACATAAATAACTGGTTTCTGAGCACGTATGTTAACTACAATGATGCTTTCTCAGCAAGTCTTCAATTACTTCTTGGATTGCCTTCCAATCATTCAATTCAACGTCAGTAAAACTATTGTTGCATCCGCCACTTTTAATTAGCTTTCGTATATCTGCACCCATTAGTGGGCCTGTTGGGGAACAATTATTTGTTAAGATGGAAAATCATGAAAAATTAATACCGTCTTCAATTTGCTTTCTCGAGTAAATTAACACCAGAAAACTTAATCTCTTCTGGAGACAGTTTTGATGAAATTCTTAACAATTCCATGTTTAATATGCAGTGAAGTCAGCAATATCTCCTCCTTCACCACCAGAGGCGTACGAACAATATTGGACATTTCTAGCCTATTGTGATCTCTGAGCTTCCATAAGTGGCATGCATATTGGTCTATAGTAAATCACGAGTCCCAACCGCATAAAAAGCACATATATTTTATATAACCGCTTCGATGACCGCAAAGCATTGCTACAACCTTAAGTTCTAATTGGCATAGAGTTACCACCTTTCTAGTAAAGTTGTCGTCTTTTTCGTAGTGGTAACTGCAGCTCAAAAAATGTTTTAATTTTCACAAAAGGAAAATAATAGGAGTTTTAAATATTCGAACACACTACTATCGAAGACGCTCAGGCTTTAATTACTTAATTTAAAAGGAACACTTAAACTGACGAACATATTTTCGATTCTTTTCGGTAGGACACAGAAATGTTGACGCCTGTCATTAATTTTGTATTGCTCGTCCCAAGTAAATGAAAGCCATTTTAAATCTATGATACGCCCGTGTAGATTGTACGTACCCTTGAAAGGCGGTTCAGTACGTTTGACCACGTATGAGTACCACTGACAACATTATCAAACATTACTGCTGTAATCACGCTAACGATCCTCGTATTGGTACGACTGAACGTGTTCGCATGATTGGCGAAAACATTCTATAAACCATACAAAACGGAAACGTTAACCAAACCGACACACAAATTATGGGCACACACTGCGGTGTATTTATTTGTACGACCAACATTGTTGAGCACCATTTGCCAACTTCAGAATGTTGTAGTGACCAGAGTTAAAACCACGGACAGTCGATTGTATGAAGTCCAAACCCATGGTACCACATGGCAACCCAACCGGGCAATTTGTTTTGTGTTTATCTCGAACAACTCCATAAAGAGTGGGTACGGGTAGGACTCAATTGATCACGGGATAAGATATTTAAAGAGAGTGTCGAAGCAAAATATATAAAGCACTAAATTTAATTATTTTTAGTTTAAACTATTTGCACATTGTTTTCCACCATCTACCACTAGTTGGAGAACAATTGTAAGTCGTACAGTTAATGTCATTTGGGACTAAACATTTTCTTCAATGTTCTCTCGCTAGACCAAATTAAGGTTTATCTATGACATTACAACAGGATGTTATTTTAACGCAGCCCAAATCTACGGGTAGGACGTTTGCCCGCTACACTGTATTCGGTGATATTACGCAATGCACTCTGCCTGTTGCAGATTCCAATCCGGTTGAAAGTAGAATTAACTTCGTATGCTGCTTATTCAGAAAATCAAAAACGCAGAAATCGTACGAAATGAAATCACTTTTAGTTTGGCGAATGCAATTGATTTTTTTTTATGTTACTTATTTTTTAAATAAATAATATTGTTTTTGATTTATTTTTGTTATATTTTACTATACTAAATCTTATTTTAATAAAAAAAAAACACAAAGGGGTCACAACTCAAAATTTTCCATAAATTAATTCAGAGTACACATTTCTTACCACTGCAAAAATGTCTTTTACATCACTATTTTCTTTAACTGGAAAAATACAGTTACGTGTATTTTTATGTTAATTGTTTAAATTTACAACCATTTTCACATAAACATTTTTTGTCTCTCCTGAAAATTTTAGAATTTTAGGGTGCGATATATTTAACATACTGACATCGCACAGCCAAACTAATCAGCTAGCATTACGTTTTTTTAGGATACTTTTTTTTTAAACTGTTGGTTGCGGTAGAGGATATGGAGTGTCATCGGCACATAATACATAACAACACGCTGAAAAAATGGCAAATTCGCATCAAACAACTTGACGCCAAAGTATGGAAAATCACAATTTTTAAGTTTTTTTTTTTCTTTGGAGTACCTCTGCAAGAAATTAACAAAGAGTTATTCATAAAGTTTTTTATATTAGATAGAGGACACAATTACAAATCCAAAATGGATTTATTTATTAAAATCGGGTAATAATTGACAATGATATGATGCTTTAAACAAAAGTACTACTGTTAAAAGCAAACTAATGGTAAAACTAATTACCATAGTAGTATATATTTATATGTGTTTGGTTTAATAATGCTCCACAGTATCGAAACATGATATTTATAACAATTTCACAAGAAACCAATATTATTTTGGATATTTTCGTTTCAATGTATCCTTTTTACAGTCAGGGTATAGCCTCCTGTGTTCTTTCACGCATCGCAATAAAAATTGTTTCTGTTCCTCCTCAACTGTAATTAAGCCATGAAAGTCCTGCATTAGTTTGACTGCTCTTTGACCGCTGTATCATTTACTGCTCTTAGCACTGAGACGGTCTTTTTGGCATGTAAAAACGCGGGATTCTTCGTCCATGAAGAAGGCTGATACCTGAAAAAGCTATCGTCAATGTTAAATCGCGAAAATAATGACTTGCTTTTGGCTGATATGAAATCATCAAGATTTTTTTCTAAAAAAAAAACAATGGTTAATAAAACCGTTTTATGAACGTGACGAATGAGCTGAAAAAACACAAAGAACTATTTTTAAACATGTGAAACTTACCGTACAATGCACCACAAAATTCTTCTTTTGACGGAATGTATCGTTTCCCATTGGCCGAACAATTGTCATTGCCTAAATTGGCCACCATTTTTAATTTTGTGTCTTGATCGACATCATCGTCAAAGAGTGACAAGGTAGCTATTTCATCAATTAAGTACCACAAATGTCCAATAAACTTTTGCAACGCTGCTTTCGAAATGGTCTCATCTACGTTCTCGTAAGCTTTTAATGACTTCAAGAAGCACAAATCATTATAAGGTGCCTTGAATGCCAAAATGCAATTCAACCACGGCTTCACGTAAATGGTCACAATAAATAAACTAACGTCTAACAATGATTTTTTTTATCAGTAGCGTTCAATTTTAGCTGAGAACTGAATAGTGACATTTTCAAAGCATAGATTGCTTTGGCCATCCATCGGGCGCGGTACATAGCCCCTGCAGGTCTTATTTTAAATTGCCTGGTTTCATCTCCACCGAAAAATATGATCGATCAGCTCTCGGTAGTCATCTCTGGCCACTTTTTCGGTAAGTTCAGAGCGGTAGAATTGAAGTAGATTGTCAATTTCAGAAGCAGTTAGGCAGGATTTTACCTTTTTTTATAACATTCTGTTTTAAGAATATCAACATTTTTCCAATTCTATCTAAAGTTTTTAAAGAGTGGTATATCTGGGCTTGTTGCTTTGTCTATTATTTTCGCTTCGAATACGCCTTTTAACACTAGCTCGTATAAGTGATGTCGGCAAGCGAAAACTAGAATATCTCTTCCAAGTTTTTGCTCAAGTAACACACAAGCTCCAGTGATACGACCCGTGTTAGAAACCGTTGTATCGCAACAAAGAACGTGCACTTTATCCTCAAGATTCCAATCAGAAATTGCCGCCCAAACAGTGTGTGCCTGTTCCTTTCCTGTTGAATTATCCAATTTCGACACAGCAATAAGTTGTTCTTCATTTTCATAAGCAATCACAATAGGCAAACGTTCTTCTTGAGATTTTCGGGCATCTAAGGCGGGTAACAATTTCCCATCCCAGTGAACAATTACTGCATGCGGTACATTGTTTTGAAAATCAATTTTTATGGCTTCAGCGCGTTCCTTTCTTTTCTCTTTTCGAATTCTGTGAAGAGAATTCGGAAATTCGTCATTATTGAACCCAAACTTTTGTTTTGTCATTTTTAGATATAATATAAAAAAACTAGAGGGTATGGGTGTTTAATTTCGAGAAAAAAACTCTCCCTTGTAACTTGGGACACTCTAATGTATACATTTTAGTGTTACTTTATATTTTTTTTCCATTTGTGAATTTCTATAACAATTCATTTTATTCTTTCGGTTATTGCATAATTACGAAAACAGCTGCAAATACACACTTATTCGCAGTCGAATGTTGTCCATTGTTGAATTTAATAAGTTTGTTGTCTGTTTTGCCCAAACACGCTATTGCGTATACACAAATATGTAATACTAATAGCAAATAAGTTATGTTTACATCTAAATAAGCTTTGTGTAGAAGGAAATTAGCTTTACTTGCTACAAAGTCTAAACACGCGTTTTCTTTGAGAGTAAACTTTAAAAAAAGACGTATTTTTCAGCGTGTAGGAACTTCGTTAAGAGAGATCGCTGTAGACGTTCACTGGTCAAATCATCCTGGACATGGCTCTCGATTGGTGATTAGTCTGACGAATTTCATTGAGTGTAACTTTGCTTAAGTAAGTAAGAGTATTTTTTTCAAATTTACAACTATGAATGTTATATAATTCGAGAAGAATACAAAATATCACCAAAGATGTTATGTTTTAAATTTTCTGTAAGTGTAGAGAATATCAAAGTTTCCAGATGATTGCAACCACAGCATACTTTGTCCGATTCATAAGAAAATGGACAAAAACGTTTACGTTAACTACCGCGGCATAAATCTCCTATCCATCGCATATAAAGTATTATCTAACATATTGTGCGAAATACTAAAGTTCAAACTGATCTAATTCAGCCTTATAAGCGTAGCTTCAGGCCGTAAAAATCAACTATTGACCAAATCTTCATAGTTCTCGAAAAAGACCAATGAAAAGCAAAGCGATACATACCATCTATTCATTGACTGTAAGAGAAAACATTTGTGAGACTATGTCTGCGTATGAGATCCCATCAAAACTTGTACGACTTTATAGAATGACACTAGATCCTCCGAAAAGTCGGAGCTGACCTCACCATACTATTCAGTACTACATGAGATCTTAGATGGGATGACAGCTTTTGCAATTTCTTCAACATACTGATAAAGAAACTATTGGAAAGTGCAAAAGTTACTACAACTGACGCAGTGAACACCAAAAGCCTTGTTGGAAAGATAGAGCGAGATTTTACTGGCGCTTTTTCCAGAATAGAGTAGGAATCGGTGAAGAAGGGTCAACGAGGACAAGACCTAATAGAAATAATGATGCCATCATCGAAATATACCGAAGGATTGTGCTGTCAAATGTATGCTTTTCGGACTAAACAAATAATTCAAGAACAGAGCCCTGTCTCGTCGAATTTATGGGTGCCGAAGCATTCAATTAGGTATATCACTTTAATTTACTTTACATTTAAAAAATTAAAGCGTCAATGTCCGTCAATGCTTAGTAAAAATTTAATTTTAAATTAATTAAATGTATTCAAAATTCATGAGAATATTTTCAGAGCACCTTCAATAACTTGTTTTATTAAACTGATCGGCATGTCCAGCTTTTAATAAATGATGACACCTGCTCAATTTATCTCCAAGACGTTTTGTGCCTGTTGTTATTGTGAAGTAAATGCTCGCTATAGTGATTTAATTCGGCACAGTAAATTAAAAAGACATACACAGAGAGAAAAATTAACCTTATATAAGGTTAACTTAACCATAAATAAACATGATTTGGAGTCTACGTTATATATGGTTAATTTGAACATCTTCTTGTTGACTGGTATTTAACAATAATAATAGTTAATTTAACTACTCCCTGGTTGAATTTTTTAACCATGAAACTGGTTGATATAAAAATAATTATTGTTGTTTTAACAATGCATTGTTGAATTTTTTAACCATGAAAATTTTTAATATAAAAATTTCATTGTTAATTTATTGAAACAATGCATGCTCAATTAACAATTTTATATTTCTTTGCAGAAATATAAATTTTCCAAAAAAGCTGTTTTGCTTTGATTGCAGGCAAGGTTTCGGAAGCTGTTACAGTTCTTCATCGTTACCCATTTGCAATGATTTCTGCAGCAATTTTTCGTATAATAAGTGTCCTAACTCTATGCGAGTGAACGAGAACTACTGTTTAGTAGCGCATATCCCCAAAAAATCAAGCACTAAAGCAAACACGTGCATTACAAATCAACAGCTCAACAATCAGTGAAGATAGCATTTGGTGGTGGTTTTTTTGAAAGAGCGAGATTAAGTGCTCACATTTTGAGAGAAAAGGAAGAGTGGAAAAAGAGTGGGGGAAATAATCGCATTTGTTGAAACTTCGTGTAACATAATACTGAACTTCGTCAAACACAAAGCAGTTCAAGAACTTCGACACAACAGAGCCGAATGATCTTAGAATTGTTTTGTTATTTCGCACATTTTTCAGCCTCTTTCTCGAAAAAATCAACCTTATACAGTCGAACTTCCATATAGCGAATCTCAAGGGGACCAAACAAAAATTCGTTATATAGAATATTCGTAATATAGAATTATTTTAAAAAAAATTTATTTTTATGTATGTTGAATTTTATTTAAAATAATTGGTAATTTTTGTCTGCGTTTGATTTTTCCATTTTTCCGTGTAGTCTACTATGCGAGCCTACATTTCTCTCACTTACAGAGAGTAGAAATGTGAATCTCACACACAAAAACAAATAAAAACTGAAAATATGTGTGTGTATGGTGAGAGTGAAAAATGTGTTTATGTAAAACTCGTTATACGGAGATCAAAAACGCATGAGCATTCGAGTTACGGACGTAGAAAAAAATCGTAGTAAAGAAATATTCGCTATAAGGAAACTCGTTATAAGGAGATCAAAACATACTGAAAATTTAACGAAATTGCAGTGTTCTGGAAATAAATTCGTTATATAGAGAACTTCGTTGTACGGAAGTTCGTAATAGAGAAGTTCGACTGTATAATGTTAACTCAACTATTTTTCATGTAAATTTGACCTTATATAACGTTATTTTGACTTTGTAATCAAATATTTACCATGAAAAAATTAACCAGACACATGGTTAAAAAAATCGTTGTACTTTTGGCTCGGTGTAGAAAGGCAAAGCAACCAGGAAACAGTTGCCCGTCTCTTCCGGAGATAAGTTTTAAAGCCAAAGAACCAACAGAAAACCATCGAAACGGTTTTATGGCCTGAAAATGTGTCTTTGAATTATTGATCTCAATAAGCGCATCAAAATACAGCGGTTGCGCTGACTGGGTCATGTCAGTCGAATGAATGCAGGCGCTCGAGCCAAAAAGGCGTAGGATGACAAAGCTAAGACAGATCGAAAATCTGGTGGAAGGACCAAGTGGTGGAAGACATAGAAATAATTTATTAAGCAGGTCAAGACCAATAACAGGCTACAGAATCAACTTAAGTAAGTAAGTAGGGAATATAAATGTTGTAATCAGATTGACTGAAACACAACCAGTTGTGAAATATAAAAGGTCGTACGTAATACCAATTGTTTCTAAACAAAATTCTTTTCATTCTTGAATAGCGGTTTGAAGTTATTCACCTTAAACCACTTATGCGCTTTGTTGGCGAATTGGCAGTCAAACACATCTAATTTCCCAACAAACAAAATTTTAAAGCAAACAAAACTTTGACAGTGGTACAAAATAAACTAAAGACAACAGTGAGATACACGCTCAAGTTTCGTTTATCGATTAGTGTCATCTACATGTGAAATTATGCGATACAGTGATTGGTGGTGAAATAACCTCACATATTTATTCGTATTCGCCTGTTTCAACCACCATCATGAATTATGTGGAATTCAAACACAAAAAATGTGTGGATGTTATTTGATGGACTTGTGGCATTCGTATCCACATTCACGATCCAAATTCACTTTGGATGTTGTTATAGCATTGGATTGTATGTTATAACAGTCGTTCTCAAACTAGTTTAATGGGTTGTGGTATTAGATAAGGATGAGTTTTTATTTTGAGCATGGACAATTTCGGGAAATTATTTTTAAATTGAATTTTTTTTTTGAGAAATGACCGGGCAGGAAAATGTAATCACCAGAAATGAAGAAGGTAATACATACAGTATGTAGACTCCAGAATCTGTTATTCTTAACACGTTTGATGTCCTAGGAAAAGTATAATTATTTTAATGTGTCCACAGAATGCATTGTATAACTTGTTATATAAATAAATGCATTATTTGACAGGGCTTGATAAATGAATTCAAATTAAATTTGTCTAAAGGCATCGTTTGGCAATGAAATGCCCTTGCAGGAGTATCGCTCAGAAAGCTTCTTACTTTTATTACATTAGATATTATGATTACAATTGTAATATTATACAAATATAATATAATAATATTCCCCCCCCCCCCCCCCCCCCCTCAAAACGATTGGACCCCTCAAAACGATTTCTCTTTCCAGATACTGAGATAGCCGAAGTTTGAGCTCGATTGAACCAAGTCATTCATAGTTTGAAATAAATCCATTTTTTATTGTACACCATGAAGATATTTAATACATACAAAAAAGACACAAAAACACACACACGTAGTGCCTACATGAGTTAATAATTTTACATACTTATCTACTCTATTCAAGAGCCTGTCTGAAATTAGTTTTTGAAATGTCGACAGTTGTTTTCAACTTGCAGGACATATTGCTTATGGCTCTTGGTTTCTTTTCTCTCCAAATTTGAGCGACAAGCAGTACTTGTTAACGTCGTTTAATCGAGCTTAAAATTCCGACATCGATTTTTTGCGGTCAGGCTGGCATTTTTCTGTGACAGTTGACGTTAAGCTAGGTTTGCCAGAAGTTCGGAATAGACTGGATTTTCAATATATTTGAAGTCAATTTCCATTTACAAACTTTAAATTTTAAACATAAACTTGCTATAATTTGCATGCTTTGTTTGCACTATATTTTTCCTTTGATCAGATTAAGAGCGTTAGCCACGATGTCGAAAGAAAACCTCTTCGACAGAAGGCAATGCGCTTCAAATGATAAAGCTGCCAGATCAGCAAAACCAAAAAAAGGCGTCTAATTAAAAAAAAAAAAGCTTTAATAGTGAAAAAACACAAAAATTTCAAAAATAGTTACATAAAAAATACAACACTATTCGCTATTCAGCTCGAAACAATTAACACCTGAAAGTAGAGCAAACAAACCAAAATAAATAAAAAATCATATGTCTAGGATGTTTGCTGCAGTTATGTGGCGGGTGGCGCAAAAGTAAACTTCCGATGTTTTTTGGCTGTAATTAAAAAAAAATGGTCTTTTAATTTTTTTTTACATCAAGTCGAGAATATGATGTCATGTAAATGGCCGCCGCCAGAGTTGCCACTGACATTAGGGGCCAATCGCCAAATGTATAGCATTTTCTGATAGGAGGATTACTTTTGCGCCACCCGTTATATACGTTGTTCGTATTGTAGGTGCTGCGGGCTACTCAGTTCCGCTGCGTGGGGATGTTGCACATCTTGCAGTTGCCTGATGGGTGTAATCACCGCAACAGCCTTTTCACCTCTGGGCGGCGAGTTTATAAGGATCTGGAATAAGCAGTCAATAGACTTTGCTGTTTCTGTCCAAACCAAACGCATTGCCGCCAGGTCCAACAGAAACATTGTTCGGTCAATTGACTGCTCCATCGCCGAAAGAGTGATGGGACACAGACCATCACCAGTCTGCAACAAACTTTTCTTATTTTCTGCAATTTTCTTTTTGGTGCGGGATTTTAAGTGCGGTACGCATAGATGGTCCCATAGAGTTAAATTTGAGAGTGAGTTTTTGCAACTGTTCCTCTGTGGAAAACTTTGAGCCAATGCCCATAATAATTCTTGGCTTTCGAATTCGAGCCACACATTTCCGGACGGTCAATAAGCTGATCTATTTGCCGCGCACAATGACTTGGCGCAGTTAGTGAATTCCACGTGTTGAAGGGCAACATCAAAATATTCTTGACCGTTTCTTAACGTCACACCTTTAAAAGTACGATCTTAACGTTCTTACGTCTCTTAGAAACTCGGATCATTGCACCATTTCAGCATCCTTTTCGTTCTCCGATCTTCGATCCACTTCTAAATCTGTTGGGCTGAGCTCAACAATCAGCATTTTAATTAGAAATTATGTTTGCTAGACAATAATGTCAATGCTGCTGTTTTGGTGGTCGTGAAAATAATTCATTTTGGAATAAACACGTTTATTTCCTCGAAGACTAATCCTATTAAGCAAATAATTGTTGGACATGCAATGAGGCTATGAGATCTAAAGCGGAAGAGTTCAGAAAGTGGTGTTTAAAAATGTCACCTCTGACCTGCTACGCAAGATAATCATGTACGTAAGCGCCCCGGTAGGCGAGTTGGTAGCATGCTTGCCTATCAGCGTGGGGGTTGTGGGTTCGATTCCCACCAGAGGCTTTGGTCTGTCGCTGCAAAAAATCAAGCCAAATAGTCTTTGTCACTCGGTTTATCCTTGGACCCAAAATTGGAATATAAATTTACTTTGTATTGTAATTAAATAAAATAAAATAAATAAATAAAATCATGTACGTACACTAAACCAAAAAATTGTAAGAAACCACCGTAAAATTGATAATTTTAGGCTACAAAATACGTCCAACAAGAAAATTATCAATTTTGATATTGAAGCAATATCAATTTGATATTTGGATTGATACGAAAACGTGTAAAATTGATAATTTTAATGTGAAATGTAATATTAATAAGATTAATGTTAATTTTATATGAATAAAATATCATTTTGATATGAATAAAATATCAAAATGATATGATTTAATGTAGAATTGCCGTTATTTTAATGTTCATTTGATATGTGAAAATATCATTTTGATATGAATAAAATATTAATTTGATATGAAAACCAGTGGAAAAGTTGCAGTCGGGTAAACCGACTTATATATACCCTCACCCTCAGTAAAAACATACAAGTCTCATACTCATAAGTATCGGAAAGTCAAAAGTGACCGTTGCTACCATCATTTGATGTAACATCTGATGAAAAGTCATAATAGCAACCTAAAATACCGAATGCTATAGAAAAACATTGGATGGTACATTTGTATGGGAGGTACCAGAAGGGGAGTTGCCAGACTTCCAAGTTTTTGTCAAAAATTTTGTCTAGCTATAACTTTAGTAAATACAAAATGTGGGCAAGATAGCGTTGGTTATACTGATAGTATTACACGGTTTATCAAGGGCGGGATGGTACATTTGTATGGGAGGTACCAGAAGTGGAGTTGCCAGACTTCCAAGTTTTTGTCAAAAATTTTGTCTAGCTATAACTTTAGTAAATACAAAATGTGGGCAAGATAGCGTTGGTTATACTGATAGTATTACACGGTTTATCAAGGGCGGGATGGTACATTTGTATGGGAGGTACCAGAAGGGGAGTTGCCAGACGTCCAAGTTTTTGTCAAAAATTTTGTCTAGCTATAACTTTAGTAAATACAAAATGTGGGCAAGATAGCGTTGGTTATACTGATAGTATTACACGGTTTATCAAGGGCGGGATGGTACATTTGTATGGGAGGTACCAGAAGTGGAGTTGCCAGACTTCCAAGTTTTTGTCCAAAACTTTGAATAGCTATAGGTTTACTAAGTACAAAATTTGGGCAAGATAGCGTTGGTCATACTGATAGTATTAGACGGTTTATCAGGGGCGGGGTGGTACATTTGTATGGGAGGTACCAGAAGGGGAGTTGCCAGACTTCCAAGTTTTTGTCCAAAACTTTGTCTAGCTATAGATTTACTAAATACAGAATTTGGGCAAGATCGCGTTGGTCATATTGGTGTTACTACACGATTTCTAAGGTAGGCGGGATGGTACATTTGTATGGGAGGTACCAGAAGGGGAGTTGCCAGACTTCCAAGTTTTTGTCAGAAACTTTGTTCAGTTATACTTTTACTAAATACGGATTTTTGCCAAGATCGGAGTGGGCATATTGATATTATTACACGTTTACTAAAGTGGGCGAAATAGCAGATTTGTATGGGAGGTACCCGAAGGGGTGTGGCCATATAGCCCATATGCAATCCCATAAGCAGTTTTGGGAAAATATTAACCCATGCCAAATTTCAGAGCGATTGTTTAACTCTTTCGAAAGTTATCGTGCGTACCAGCAGGACAGACAGACAGACGGACGGACGGACAGACGGACATGGCTCAAACGATTTAGAAAGTCATGAATCGAATTTGGTTCAAAGACACCTGGGTTCTAATCTGAATATTTCTAGGTGTTACACTTTTGGGTCGTATCAAATGATATATACCCTCCTACCCGTAGGGTGAGGGTATAAAAATATTAATTTGATACGATTTAATGTGTAATTCATATTATATGTAATTTTTTGTATATACTCACATGCTATAGCAGGTCGCGAAAATCTTCTTTATGAACACATAAGAAACAACTTGAGTATGCTCCTTTGTGATTGAGATGGTCACGGAAACAAACAAGTAACGGTCTAACTAACATCGATAAATAAATAGGATCTTTTTTACGGTTTTATGAAAGGGCTTAATTCTAACAGCTATATTCACAATTTTTATTCGAAAAATGTATTTATTAAATCGTTATTATATTTTCATACATATGAAATCCGTAGCAACGTTATTAGAATATTTTTTGACTATATGAAAGTAGAAAAAAATAAAATAAACTATATCAGAAAGTTTATTAAAATTCTAATCGTTACCTTATTTCTCCTTGGAGGTAGCTTTCCTTACCTCCAATCAACTTTAGGAACTTTGTTGGGACTTTATCATTGTTCCGTTATTTTCAAATTGTATCTAAATATTGTACATTGTATGTTTACTATTTCAAACACCAAAACATAAATTACTGCCAAAACTGAATCGATGCTAACGGTTTCTAACGTTTGTCTTCACAAGGTTTATTTGGCTGAAAAATTGCTCCACATCTGCATTCGACTTTGGAAGACAGAACTGTCTTAACAAATGAAATGTCATTGCATTTTTTGTTTCCTACAACATCTTTGAAAAATAAATATTAATGGATTTTTGCGTTATTGTACATTTTATTTTAACCTTGAGTTCATCCCATTGGGCCATTATTCATGAAACTGACACTTCTATTGACAGATATTCTGTGTCTGATGTTCTGCAGATTACTGAATAACTAAATAAACCAAAATCGTTGAACAATTTCTTATAAGAAAGTAAACAACGCTTTTTTATTTTTATCTTTATAAAAAAAAGGAATAATAACTTAAAGGTAAATGTTGAAAAAGACCTAAATTGGCAATACTGCTCACCACCGAAAGATGTGACGGTACATGACTCGGGAGTCGTCTGTATAGAGAATGCCCTTGGTTGCATTTTTTTTTTTTTTTTTTTTTTTTTTTTGACTAACACAGGGGATGCCCCCTATAAATGCAATGCACTGTGTTAGCGATGGGAAATAAGGGTATTGGAGGGAGGAAAGAGGGAGTAGTGTTTGTTGACGTTGGCCTTGAATTTGATAATGTCATAGCAGGCAGGAAAAACACTTGCTGGAAGATTATTCCACATGCGAACAGTACGGCTGAAGAACGAATTTTCTCTATAGTGTGTCGTCCGGCCAACCGGCCATTTGACAATGAACGGATGAGAGACCCTGGATAGCCGAGTAATCCGGCTAAATGTTCTAACGTCAGGGACCAGACGACGGATATCTTCTGAACAGATACCATTAAAATATCTATAGAATAGCGATACACAACCCACATTTCGGCGATGCTGTAGGGAGACAATAGAGCTGGATACCCTACCATCCCCTATCATCACCACCGCTCTCCTCTGTACACGGTCCAGAAGCTTCAAAGAGGTTAATGGAGCCCCTGCCCATATATGCGAGTTGTATTCCATTTTAGGCCGGATGTAGGTGGTGTAAATATTGACGAGGTCAGATGGGGTGAAGTATTTCTTGCACCGCTTTAAAAAGCCTAAACACTTGAATGCTTCTTTCGACACTTCGAATATATGGCTAGCCCAGCGAGCATCACCCTGTATCTTCATGCCCAGAACATCAAGAGTGTCTGATTCGTCGATATCCACACCACCCATAGATATTGACGGCGATGCTGGATCAGTGGAACGTTTGTGTGACAACAAACAGCACTGGGTCTTTTGTGCATTAAAATCTACTCTGTTCATTTGGCCCCACTCACAAATCGTCGCCAAATCGCGGTTAAGTGAGTCGTTCATCGTTCGCCTTTTTTCCTCGACTTCCAGAGGACCTGGCCGATGATCAAATGAGTACGAATGACAGAGGTTGCTGTCATCCGCAAAGGAGTAGATTGGGTTCACAGTCTGCCCCAACAGGTCGTCAATGAAAATAAGAAATAGAGAGGGAGAGAGGACAGAGCCTTGTGGCACTCCTGCGGTCAACCTATGCTCGTTGGATGAGACCCCATCTATAACAACTCGTATAGAGCGATCCCTGAGAAAACTCGATATGAATCGAGAGAAGGTACTACCGACACCAAATGCAATAAGTTTTGATATGAGTGCTCCGTGCCAGACCCTATCGAACGCCTTGGAAATATCCAGAGCCACGACCTTACTTTCACCAAGGCGGTGAATGGATCGACTCCATCGCTCCGTAAGGAACGCCATCAGGTCTCCAGTAGATCGATTTCTACGGAAGCCATACTGTCGATCATTCAGGAGGCCGTTAGACTCTAGATACCTTACAAGATGGTGGTTAACCATGCTCTCCATAACCTTCGAGAGCGCAGAACATATTGCAATTGGACGGTAGTTCGCAGGATTGGTAGCCTCACCTTTCTTGGGGATCGGCTGAACATTGGCAACTTTCCAACGTGAAGGGTAAATACCAGCACGGTACGACATGTTGAAAAGATTGCGCAATGGACGAGCTAGCGTCGAAGAGCACTTACATAGGACAAGTGCTGAAATACCATCCGGGCCCGGAGTTTTGTTTACATTGAGATCTGCAAGAACCCTTTTAACGCCACGTGTTCGAAAAAATATCTGAGGCATCGAACTAGATACGTTCTCGATCACGGGGAGTGGTTGACTGCTGTCTGGCAAAGATGAATTCTTTGCAAAAATTTCAGCCATAAGGTTAGCTTTGTCAACCGGGTCAGTGAATATCTGGTCACCGTTAACGAGGGTTGAAATAGAAGATGAAGAATTGTTCCTTACCCTTTTAACGAATGACCAAAAGCTCTTACTTCCCCTGGGAGAAGAAAGAACTTTTGCACGAAGACGCTGTTCGTACAGAAGTTTTTCACGCCTAAGTACTCTGGCACAATTTGATCTTGCCTGCTTGCGTAGCAGTTCAGTAGTGGTATTTTTATTTAAACGCCATTTTCTGAATGCTTCCTCTTTGGATCTGACAGCTTCCCTGCATGTCTGATTAAACCAACAGTTCTTTGAAGGTTTAATCGAAGTAGTCTTCGAGGGAATAAATGTGTTTATGCCAAGAAGAATGATTTTCTCGACCATTTCAGCAGCAGCATCGACATTGTTGTCTAGGAAACATAATTTCCAATTAAATTGCTGATAGAAATTGTTGAGCTCGGCCCAACGTGCCTTTTCGTATATGTACATTGTCCGCTTCGTGACTGGTTTAGAAGTGGATCGAAGATCGGAGAACGAAAAGGATGCTGAAATGGTGCAATGATCCGAGTTACCAAGAGGTGCATGAATGTTAACTTCGTACTTTTCAGGGTGCGATGTTAAGAAAAGGTCAAGAATATTTTGATGTTGCCCTTCAACACGTGGAATATGTGTTGGTTCATTCACTAATTGCGACAAATCGTTGTGCGCGGCAAATAACTCAGCGTATTGACCCTCCGGAGATGTATGGCTCGAATGGGAAAGCCAAGAATTATTATGGACATTGAAATCCCCAGCAACTACAATTTCACTGTCCGGATAATATTCTAATATTTTCGAAATTGAGTCAGAAAGGGCGTCGAAGCCATTCAGGGTAGCCTCCCTTTCCAGGTTTGGGCTTCTGTAAAGAAACCCGAAATGTAAGGTGTGCGATCCAATCCTGAACTTAACCCAAAGGGAGTTAAATTCTGGATCTTGTGAGTTCAAATGTTGCTGACTCTGGAATACAACACCATTACGTATATATATCACAAGGCCTCTGTGTGAAGAGAAAGAGGAGAGAGTGTGATAACCAGGAATGTGAAAATCCTGTGGATCAGAATCCTCACACACCTGGGTCTCACATAGAGCGAGCACATCCGGCCTATGGAAATTAGTGTGTGCGTATACCGCAAAAAAATTCGTTCTCAACCCGCGAATGTTCGCAAAGTGAATTCGAAATCTACCTACCATAACACTACCAAAAACAAGACAACATCAAAGCAAAATCACAAATAACACTGCACCCCTCCCGCCGCTGTTATTTCTGTTAGTTGTTCAGTGTTATACCTACAACAACTAACAGAACAGCGACAAGAAGAACGCAGAATTATTTGCGATATGCGAAAGGGAAGGAGGGGGGAACACAAATGCAAGACAGTGAGGGGGGCATAGAAAAGCCCTTAGTGTAGTCTTGTGCGTGTTGATGCGTCGTGCTGGTTGTTATTGTTGTTGTTGCTGTTGATGTGCGAGAGCGGTTTTTGTTTATTTTGTTTTGTTCTTTATTTTATGGTGATTGTTGTTGTGGAGTTCGATTATTGTAATATTATTGGTTTGCGATTTTAGTTATATTATGTTATTTTTTTTTATTTTCTGTTTCATTTGGTTAATTGACTATTGCACTGTCTATCGTTAAATGTGGATTATGTTATTGTTTTTGTAGTTTTGTTAAAAAATTTATTGTTTTGTTTTAAAGAACACGGAAAACACAGAAAACACGAAAACGCGACGGACGGACAAAATGTGCGTGTACACGCAACGAAAGATAAACAACGAATCGACATGGAATATTGTACCAATACATCCATAGTGACTAAAGAGATTCAGAGATATCATGGAATTCTCCAATGACGCATAGCAGGAATTAAAATCACCTCCTATTATAGACCCGTAAAAATGTCGAATCACTCCCGTCATCCACAGATATTCCACATCTTAAATGCGTTTCCTGGGTAAACGCAATATCAATTGCATTGTCTTTCAAGGTATATAAAAGGTCAATTCTCCGGCCTACCTCAAAGAGAGATAAAAAGTTAACATAATTACCGGCCATAAGCCTGTCGAACCTCGTTCAAGAGACCAATGCAATGTTCCTTGGCTTTTTCAAATAGAGATGGAATTTTTCAGGAATTTGTCAATTATATTTCACTTTGGCCTACATAAATACCGCGAAAAAAAAGATTTGTCATATTAACGGGTTTAAATAGTACATTACTGGTCACCTGCACATTGCTTTCCTTAACAACGTTCCTAACTTTTTGTCTTAATTCTACATGTTCATGAGGCTTGCAATGTAGTCAGAACGGCACATTCCCTTCTTCAGATACAAATTTGCAGGCACCTGGAGTGTGAGATTCATCACATTTCATACAAGCAAATTAGACTTTGGCCGCGTAACCGGCTGGTTTAGTTTGCAATCTAATTTGATAACATCATTTGGTAGTTTACCCGCAAAAAGTGTGACTAAAACCAATTGTTTTTCCTTAAGAAAGAAGTAGACAACTTTGAGGCAGATCTTTTCGTCTAATTTATTCTTAACCGAATATACTTCCGACTTATACCACAAGCCACGAAGCATTGTACATATATTTCAAGTGCTTAGGCGTAACGAGTATGATTCAAAATTTTTATTTCTCAATAGCTACGTCATCTCAGAATGCACTATCTGCCTTTGATTACAATTAAAAACAATATTTTTGGAATTTATGTGCTCAATTAAACTCTTTACATCAATATTGCACAATAATGTGGGAGGGCAGAATGAACCTCTTGACATAGGAACATTTGTTGCTGAAACTCTTTCCTTGAATTTAAAACCATTTTGCATTTACCACTTTTGATAAGTCTTCACCGAACGGAAATATTCCACTTTCTTTGATGAGTAAACAGATGTAGACACTTCGAAATCCATTAAATTTTCACAAGAGGTCAGGAATTATGTTTTTTTCTAGTGGTATTCTTTAAAATAAATATTATTTTTTTTTTAAATTCAGGATATTTTTGGTGAGTGTTCAGTAGTTGTACTTTCACGGCTGGCAACTAGTTAGTATTGTAAACGAAATTCTGAATGTGAAATGACGAAGAGAACGTGACTGACGTAGGCGCAACTTAGTCCTGGAACATCAACTCGCAATCTCTACAATTCTATATTTCACACGTCAACCTGATGCGCATTTTGCACAAAGACTTTGGATTACAGGAAACATGAGGGCCACCAAAATGGTCCGAAGCGTACCAAAACGGCATAGGTGCGGGAAACCAAATAGTTTAATAAAGACGACAAAACGCGTCCAAGACGGTAAAATATAGAGGGTGAGCGATTTAATCGTATAGGACGAGATTTAGAAAAGGAAATACATGTTGGGAAATTCTGAGCTGAACAACAACAAAAACGCTATTTTCCATGCACTGTACTTCGCTTAAACGAAAATTCGTTTTATTGAAAAATCGTTTATGTGAAAAACATTTTTAAGACAAAGACGCAATATGATACGAAAAATATGATGAATGTAACGGCGACAAACAAAAAATCATTAAATTACATACATAATAATGACAGACCAAGAGATAATAGAGGAGGTAACAGTATGTTCAATAAAATTTATTAGGAGATCATCAAGATAACAAATATTAAACAAATCACTTATTAGATTTCAATTAATACACATCTAAAGTCAAACAAAATCGTTTATACTTGAGAAAAAGCTGCACACTCATTAACACGACAACATAAATACAACAATTGTGGTTTTGCTGGGTCACTTAAGTCAAAGTACATTTTCATAAACCAATATAAGAGGTCATTACCCAATGAAGGCAGTGATAAACTTGTAATGGTAAAGTAATTAAATACAAACAGAATTCGTTTGTTTTAGTTTGATCATTCATTGAGGAAGGTTTTGTCGTCCAGAATAAATGCCAAGTTCGATAAAAAATACAGTGAGTGATAATAAAAACTCGAGAGACAAATAGGAAAATATTTTCTTGGATTATAATTTCTAGCGGAGTGAAAAAGAAGATGCGAAGGATTCCTAAAATGATGGAATTTAAAGTATATGGAGGAATTTTTAACGTATAATTTCATTGAAAAAAAATAACCTGTATTATAAAAGTATTATGAGTAAAGTAACTAAAGTTTTCGTTTTGTAACGTAGTTTGATATTCTAGAGATGAGCGATATAACTATTTTTATTCCATATTATGTTACATCTCAAAAAATAGCATTGAAGTACAAAAAGTAATTAAGGAGCACAGCTATCGAACTGACAAACTGGTCAATATGAAATCATAAAAATGAAACATAGACGATCCATAATCTGTGCTTCTGTGACACGTAGCACGTTGTCCAGATCAATATCATCTAACTCCGACCATAAAAAATCATTAATCATCTCTCGATAGCGCAATCCACTCACCGCAACTGATGATCCAACCACATTTTCGAGAAAGTAAGGTCCAATGACCCCGCCGGACCCAAGTCTTTATGCAAAATACTGTGTAATGACGTTTGTGGAATGCCCAATTCCACAGAACGACGAGGAATGGATAAACCTGGGTTTTCTTCAACACTTTGGGGAACAGAAGCAATTTTCTCATTTATTCTTGAGCGACGTCCCAACAGCTTAAATTTTTCAACAAATTTCGGTATTGAGGTCCGACAAGGTGCTGCACGACGACCCAAAAATTCTTTAGTTTTGCTAACTGTGACTGCAAGATTTTCACCATTTTTGTAGTGAATTTTAATAATTTCAATGCGTTGTTGAAGTGTGTATCGTTCCATTTTTACTTATGGCATAGTTTCTACTTGTCAAATTTGAAAGAATAAAAGCTTCAAAAGTGTCAGCTACCGAAATACCGGGTGATACAAAATAACACCTCCTATTGGAAAAACTCTTATATTTATGTATTCATTGTTTCAATGTACAAGTTCACTGTTTTAATGTACAACTTCATTGGGTTAATCTACGATTACATTAAAAAAAGAGCATACATTGAAATCGAATACGGTGGTTGCAAATTAATGAATAATACATTTGTACTAATGGACACCATAACAAACATTTATTTCTATGTTTTTGCCAAGGTTTGGTGCATGATGAATGAAGGTATGGTGAAATTGCCTTCCTTTCCTAGACAAGAACTCACTGACAACCACCGCTGCCTATATTGGAACATTCTCCGACTTTAGGGCAAAGCATGACACATTCCATATAAACGAACATTACTTTTTCAGTTTACAGGCATGAGCTTGTACAGATTAGTATTATTTTTGGTCAGAAACCCATAGATACTACTTAGAAAACTGTATACCAAATAAGTGTATTGCTGCGGAAACTAACTTAACTTCGTAATCATAATAAGTTGTAATATCACCCTGTCTGTGGTCGCAGATTTGTTCCCCACAACCAATGTTTGCGAACAAATCTAGCATAAAACAGGGACATTTTGCAAATAATCAATAAGGATGGCAACTTTGTCCATGAATAAAGCAATTTCATTTACATAAAAGCCGGCACCTGCGTAAGTTAAAGATGCCATCGGGCGATATGTTTTTTTTACATATGTACTGTCACTGTTTGTATCCATATGTAATTCTGTATGTATGTCAAAATCGTCGTTTTACATACGATTCATAACTGTTGCTATCACACTGGCATATTTATTTTCGTATGACATATCTTCTAAACGTAAAAAAAAGCTGACTTGTTAATGTGTATTTTTCAAAAACAGCTGTTTTGTTATGTTTGAAAATAGAGCGCGCTGTAATCGCAAAAAAGTAAATTAATAAATCAGCCATTGATATGATACCATAATGTAAAAGTACATATTTATAATTTACTTAATGACCCCGAATGGTATTCGATAACGCAAATTCGAGTATTTTTGTTATAGACACAAAGTGATGTTGCCGAGTCAAATTTAGTATGTATATGTAGTTTTAGAAACTTTAGGTATATTAGTAAGTAATATATACATATAGGATTATCCATTTCGTGGTTTCCAAAGTATACGGCTGGAATTCGACATCTGTCGAACTAAGTTGTTAAACCAATTTTTTTTCTTTTCAGTTGGCAGTCTGACATTGACGAAAATGGATCGCGTAACTATCACACAAGACGTAAAAAATATTAAACCCTACTACAAAAATGGACGGCGATTTTTCGAACAAAATTTTCTTCAGCGATGAAGCACATTTCTCACTCGGTGTTTATGTTTATAAACAAAATTGTAGTACAGTTCAACCTCGATATAACGGGCCTCAATATAACGATTTCCTCGATTTAACGAATTTTTTGAAATCCCCAACAGCGCTCCATAATATCTAATACAAAATAAACCTCTCTATTACGAATACGTTTGTCAAAAACCTCGTTATAACGAATTATCAACCATTGCAGTGACACAAACACACACGAAATTATTGTTTTTTTTTTGGCTTAAGCAAAGTTTTCCAAGGTTTTCGATAGAAAATCATAGTTGTTTGATGCTTAGTAAAATAGGCGCTGATAGTTGTCGTTTTAAAGTTGTAATGGCAGGGGAAAAAAGAGATGTTCAAATTTGCTTTAATTTATTAGCGGAAATCGTTCGCGTTAACACGGTAAGTAGATGATGATTAATAAACAAGATTTATTTATCTCGTTATAAAGAATGGAAGTGCAACTTCACCTCGATGTAACGAACCTCATTTTAACGAATTATTCGATATAACGTTTTTTTTCTAATCCCCTTGAGATTCGTTATATCGAGGTTAGTCTGTATTTAGGGTTCTGCGAATCCTGAGATATAAATGGTTGTTGCTTTTGACCCTCAACGTAAAGAAAACAGTTTTACATCTTATGAAAAAAAGGAAATATCCATTTCATATTTTATTTTTTTTGTCGAGGGAAAGCCGATTAGTTTAAGCCCAATGAAGGGAATATAACCTGAGATCCAGAAAATTATATACATCTACCAATTGATAAGACCATATATGTATACATATATAGCTTTTGGATTCTACGCCACTCTGATCAAATCTAGCTTCCCGAATGTATAAGTAAATATATGTAAATTTGTTTGACCCGGGGAAACAGGGGATTACTGTATTAGCAATTCATAGGGGTCCGACTACACCTGGAACCCCACCATCGAGTCCATTTTTTATCACGCCGCTCCAACGAAACCACTGCCCAAGAGTGGTACTAAATATATTTTTTGTAATGTCCTAGTGAGGCAGTGGACGCGAAAGAACCAACGCATGACTGAGCTCAAGCCGGAGCTAAATAACTAGAATACCACGAAGCAGCCACCACAGTCAACTTAATGATGATGTACTTCTATGTTCCAAATATTCATCTCGGAGCTATATAAATACAGTGAAAGCTCTCATTGCGGACAGCTCTTATAGCCGGACAGCTCTCTTAAGCGCACAAATTTCTCGGTCCCCGCTTGGCGGACATCTCCCGTTGACGGACAAAATCGCTGCGACCGTCAGTGTCCGCTTAAGAGAGCTTTTACTGTATAATGAAATTGAGTAGCATTCACCATCCCATCACCACCCCACCCATTCAAAAGTATTCTCTTCGAAGAAGTATTTTCTTTCAGTGACCGAGTTGAACTTTATTCGACTTCCTTTTTTTACCTTAAGATGGTCCTTTCTTAATAAATTGTAATCATCTGCTTTTATTTCTCACCTTTAATGTAATGTAGAATGTGTCCATGTTTTTCTTTATAGATATACGGTACGAGTAGAAAGAGAATTAAAACGTACTCATGTATATGTATGTAGTCGAATCTATAATAGAAAAGAAAACAAAAAAAACCTACATACATTCGCTCATACAAATAAAGATTAATACCGGAAGCAGTGTATGTCCGGTGATCCGACTCAAATACACCATCAGGCTTATTTTGAATGTATGTCCGGGATTTACTGATATAAGAATGTCAAATAATAAAAGCATGCAGAACAGCGTGCCTAAATCTGGGGTAACAACATTTTACGGAATATGCAGCATCCAGTGAAGACGTTTGATGGAGTTTGGATATTTCGCCAGCGAGCACTGTAAATCACAATCTTTGAGATATTAAAAAAGTACTTAGATAATGGTTGTGACACCACCCTCATATTATACGCTAAATTTGGGCTAATTCGTTGTTCACTAATTTACCTTGAATATTTTCATTCAATTCATGAACATTCTACTTTAATTTAATAGAGTAAAAACACATGCAGTTGATATATTCTCGTTAAATTTAATGTCATTATTTGATCACTCAAATACATATTATTTTTATTATTTTATTAAAACACCATTGCCGAAGGGAATTCTTGGTAACTTTAGGATGTGGTTGAGACGGATTAAATTGGACATTTCTAACTGGTTAGTCCGAACTCGCAAAGGTGTTTTTGTACAATCAAAATGGAATAACAGATCATCCAACAACTAATGTCATTTTGACTTTGATGACGTGTTGTACAATGTTACATTAGGTCCTCGATAGAGGGCTCTGCTCATAAACTGTCTGCTTAGCCCGAAATATCATCCATCCAGCCAGCCCTTTCCTTCGCTTTATTTCGATACTGACGTTATTATTTCTACTGATAGCAAAGCCGAGGTATATAAATTCGTTCACTACCCCGACAATTCAACTGCCGGCCTTTAATACGTTCGCCTTAAATGGAGACCCATTAAAAAATTACAATTGATATTTCCGATTAAGGTTTGGAACTCCATCAAAGTGCACATTTGATATGTTATTTAGTTCTGCTTTTGTCGACTTTCAAACTTCAAAATGACACTGTGGGGAGAATTTTGTTTTGTAAGGTGAGGCGTAAATGAGATTTGCTTTCCTATTAAATGTTTTAATGGAACCATATTCTACAGGTCTTTTGGAACAAAAATATCAATTGGTTCTCGAAATAAAATTTGTATACATATTTTTAATTATTGTTTCCAAAATGGTCTAATTATAAAGCATTTTACGAATATATGTATGTAGATTTTTAAAAGGGTACCGGGCAAAACCCGGAAAAAATTGTGAATCTATTAAATAGATTACTGTACAATTCAATCTCCCTTCATCGCAAAATACGATGTTCGCCCCTCGCATTCGGTAATGGCATGTGTTGCCATCGTTCGTTGATATAATCGGGTGGAGGAGGGTTTAATCAGAGAAGATGAGATCACTTCGAAGATAGGAGCTTTACGATGTCTGGCTTTCTTTTAGTGTTGTTACGTACAGGTTTTACTGTACTTAACCGAGTGTGTACATTGGTCCGAATCCATGCATTTCGTGCGTAGGTTCAATACGCTGAATGTGTGCCGTACGTATTTCATAACATGATCGATTTGGTTTTTCGTTTCTCCATAAGGTGACAGTTATGCTGCATATTTGAACCGTCGGTAGGACCAACAATTTGTTCCCTGCCTATTTTCCCATTAAAATTTCCAAGACCGATTTTAATGTAATAGCCAGTACAGTGGTCGAATGTCTGTTCTTGGCACTCGTAACACTTATCTTTGGTGTCTTCGTCTTACTTTTCCGTCAGCTCTTGAACAAAAATCAGGCTGATAAAAAACAAATTATTTCTTTCTTGATGCGGATTGTGGACGGCAGTCCAATTCCAACGCCAACCTCTTAATCTGAGCGAGGGTTCGCTGCTCATACGTTAGCCGTTGCCTTGCCAAAACGTCGTTGTCCAGTAGTTACCACGCGAAGGCATATGAGACGACTTGAGATGAAGTAACTTTACATGTTGTCCCTGCCACCTGTAGGGTGAGCATATGAAAGTGTGTTAAATCTCAATTTATATGCGTTTATGTAGGAAATGAATGCAAAAGGGGAAGGAACATCATGCATTACCCGTTGGGAATTCCAAACAAATAGACATTTCGTAAGCCACGTTATCTCTCGTTGCAATGCAATGTTTGCCATTAGTCGTTGGAGAGGGAGTATGTTAAGTTGTTCATTGCTTTTATAAATTTTGTAATAATTAATTCCACAAAGTAGTAGCCTAGACAGACGACAGCGTTAATGTGCATTAGCAGACTTAATGTAAATTAAATTAGCTGACTTAATGCATTATCCCACGTTAGTGCGCTTTAACGTGAGCAGAGAAACGAATGAACTAAAGGGTTTTCCAACAAGATGTGTTTTCTTTTGAATCATCCGGTATTTCGGTGACTGTCACTTTTAAAGCTTTAATTCTTTGACAAGTAGAAACTACACCATTACTAAAAATGGAACGATACACGCTTCAACGACGCTTCAAAATCTTCAAAAATTATTACAATTCACTACAAAAATGTTGAAAATCTTGCAGTCACAGTTCGCAAAAATCATTTTTGGGTCGTCGTGAAACACATTGTCGGACCGCAATACAGAAATTGGTGGAAAAATTTTAAAAAATTGTCACTAACCGGACAAGTTATGATGTGATGTGAAGAATAAAACCCGTGCACGTCGCTCAAAAACAACTGAGAATATTGCCCAAATTGTTGAGAAAACCCAGGTTTGTCCATTCCTCGTCATTCTTTAGAATTGGACATTCCACAAACGTCATTACACCGTATTTTGCATAAAAACTTGGGTCTTAAGGCTTATAAAGTTCAGTTATCAATCAAGCCAGCAGATCATCAACAACGTTGTGTCTTTGCTGATTGGGTCCTTAAAATGCATGAAAATGATCCGGAATTCCATCGAAAAATCATCTTGACTGACAAAGTAAATTGCCGCATCGGGGGCTCGGAAAACACAAGAGTTATTGTTGAGGAGCTACTCCATCCTCAACGTGTGACTGTTTGGTGCGGTTTAGTGTCCGGCGGGGTCATTGGACGTTACTTTTTCGAAAATGAGGTTGGATCAACAGATAGGGTGAATGGATTGAGCTATCGCGAGATGATTAATGATTTTTTATGGTCGGATTTAACAGCCCAGCGTCGATTCAAGACCTCAAACATAGAATTCGTGACGCTATCGAGGACATAGGGCAGCCACTTTGCGATTTGGTTATGGAAAATTGCATGAAAAGGATATGGTCCTGTAAGCGTGGACGTGGTGGCCATTTGGCTGATGTTGTTTTTCATTATTAACCTCCTTATTATGAAATTAACATCCGATCATTTATCTCAAAAAATTAAATTTTTCTTTGAATACCAAAAAATGACAGCCGAAGTCGCGCAGAGCTACAGAATGCTAATAAGAAAAATGAGAGTGCGTTAGAAAATCAGTGTGATATTCAATGAATCAATATATTTTAATTGTTAATTTGTAAGTTTGTGTATGTTCCAGATATTTGTTTTATGTTTATAAAAATATGTCCTTAGTAGAATGTCCAATATGAAATATTTTCTTTTTTTCTACACACAGAGCCAAAACTGCCTAATAGAGTCAAGAAGATTTTCTCTATGAAACGTTTTTAGGCTAAGGGGTATCCCAGCAGAAAGAAACGAAGATTTTTTCAATGCGATTCCTTATTATTTTAATGTTGTAAATCTTTTTAATTTTATCAAGAAGGAAAAAACGTAAAATCAAGAAGGAAACATGTGATTCTCAATTTTTTTTACTCAATTTCCGTTATTTTTTACACCAAAAAAACAAATCATAGAGAAAAACTTTTTGATTTTAATAGGTTTTCTTATAAATTGTATACAACAAGGTTTTCTCCTTGATTTCCTTAGGATGTCTTATTGATTTTATCAAAAAGGGTTCCTTTTTGATTTCATTAGGCGGTCTTATTGTTTTGTTCAAAAAGGGTTTCCTTATAGATTTTATTAGGCTCCTACATGATCTTGTGCAAATCATATTCTTCAATTTATTAATAAGGCTTTCTTCTTGATTATATTAGCTTG
This sequence comes from Hydrotaea cyrtoneurina, assembly GCA_958296145.1. Classification (NCBI taxonomy): domain Eukaryota; kingdom Metazoa; phylum Arthropoda; class Insecta; order Diptera; family Muscidae; genus Hydrotaea; species Hydrotaea cyrtoneurina. The sequence continues at coordinate 43,660,631 of OY282512.1, forward strand.
CTTGTTATTTCCAATGCATATATTTGTTGTACGATTGACAAGGGGTATAGAGAAGTAGTGGAAGTAAAATTTCGTCAAAATGCACTGGCATTGCGTTTGATAATTTTGTTTGGAATTTCTCTTTGTGCCCTAAAATAAATAGCAACAAAATCTACGTTGAGACTTGCTGTTGCCAAAGTGTACCAACAAAGCATACGAAAGAGATCTTCTTCTTTTCTTAAACTTGTGATAGACAAACGTACAGTGAGGTCGCGTTAACTTCAACTTTAGCTACCCAATAACTTGAATATTAGATTTTGGTCCAAACATTGAGGGATACATCTGTTAAGAGTTTACTTAGCAGTGCATGACAAAAACAATATTTATTTATAAGTGCATTATATAATTTATTATATATGTAAAATTTGTTTCTTTGGACAAGTCTCGATTTTTAGAAGATTAGTAACAAAACCTAGTATACGTTAGTATATAAACCACTGTAGGGTCGCTTGTACAAACAAAGAAATAAAAAAAAAAAAAATAAAAAAAAAAAAACCGCGATTGTCTTGGGTGGGGATTCGAACCTGAGAGCTCGTGGTACGACGCTCGAGTTCTTATCCACTGACCTACATCCCACTAGTCAAGCCGGTTGTCTAGGACATTATAGGAGTCCCGATGTGTTAAGCGATGCTTTCCATTATAGAATTAATGCGTAATTAGTGCATTACATTTCATTAGGGAATGATGGTATCCCTTTTTGTTTGCCTGTTTGAGTGTTGACTTGTGCTAGTGTGCGTGAAGATTCAATCTGTACACGAAAATGTAACTGAAATATTCCAAAACTTTAACGAAACTTTGCTGAATTAGCGTTTACATTCCAATTAGATTTTGTCTATAAATGCCCCTCTTGTGACAGACAAACAGTTCATCTATTTATTGTGACGACAAACATCAGACCCTTTGGTAAGGCAAGAGTATTTTTCATTTTTTTTGGGATAACAAGATTGACTTTTGTTACAGGTAACATAAAGCCAAAATTATTTGTTGATCCCTTTTTATTCTGCCTTGGCCAGTAATTACAACAGGGAAGCGTATTTGTGAAAGGTGTTGTCGCAAATTATTTAAGATTGTTCTCCTAGTCACTTGGTTGGATCAGGTTTTTTTTTGGTTGCGCTAAACGCACATTGGAAACGCTTCCGCAAAGGAAAAGGTAATACATTTATTTATTTTGATCAATCCAGTCACCCTAACTCATGGCAAATTATCTTTCCCAATAGCTCTGCGATCGCAGCCATTAATCATTTACGGGAACGGGCAACCCTCAACGCGAAACCCGCCACATTTCTTTGCCACATTTATTTGTCACATTTCTTTGCCACATCTCTGCACCAGATTTAATTCCTTTATATATTATCTAATTTTCCCCTATTTTCCTTGAATTGAATCCAAAAAGTACAATCAATTTAAAGTTAATAATTAGCTATTGTCTCATATATGGTGAATTGGCCGAGTGGCTTAAACCTCCTGTTTGGTTTTCTAGTGTCGTGGGTTCAAGCCTGACTACAGGACATGAGAAAAAAGTAAAATTAGTTTTTTTTCTTTAATTTTTTTTTGAATCTTTTTTTTTGCAATCGAATAGTTTTCTTTGGATTCAATTCAAAATGAGTTAATTTTTGAAGTTGCATGTCCTTTCCTAAGTAATCAAATTTGAATGAATTATATCTGCCATCATCATAAATCCCATAAATGAGGGATCGAATCCCGACAAAGGCAAAGTAATTTTTTTATTTTTTTTCGTAAAATACTTTTTTTCGGTTAAAAATTTTTATTTGAAATGGGCAATTTGCTTATTTTGTTCCTAATATTCTAATTTAAAATCTAATTAAAATAAAAGAAAACAAATTTGCGCTCAGACTTAAAGTTGATTTCGGTTTAAGACAAAGTTAGAATATCAAGGATGATGGTTCAAATCCCAGCGGGGATGAATGATTTTTTTTATATTGGTTTTTTTCACTAATCAATGATATCCGAACTGGATATATCTCTTTCAGCCATTTTTTTTGTTCCTGCATTTACACATTTCTCTCTTCGATTTTTTTTTGTTTTTGTCTAATTTAAATTCTTATCTTTCTAATGAAGTTTATTTCAATAATAATACTTTAAGGTTAAGTTTCCCTGCCTTTATACGAAAGGTTTATTTTCCCTACTTTTGGTAATAAATACATATAATGGATTACGAATAAAAATTGAGATTTGATTTCTGGGTAACATAATCGAGTAGGGCATGCACAGTGGGACCAATGGGATAAAATTTTGATTTTTGGCGTTTCTCTTGGTCATGGATGGGCGGGCGTACTTAAGAAGTGATAACATCTACACACTTCTAGTAACCACTGCTTCTATCTGTTCTTTTTCCTTTTTCTATCTGTCTTTTAAACCAAATACACACACACGCACAGAAAAATAAAGTAACTATAGCTGTAGTTCTGGTCAGGTATTGAGCTTTAGTAGTCAAATGAATCCCCCCCGTTAGCCGACGAGCCAGCAGCCGGAAAATTAGTGCGTGTCACTACATCCAAGCTCATAAAGAAATGCAATTCCGTTTTTTTATTGTCAGACACTATGATACATAATTCGTTACATGCTACACCACATTGCTGAAAAAATCGACAAAATAATTTACCCTGGTTGTTTTTGGTGTTCCAATTAATTATTTCCAATTACTGTATTTCGTATGAAATGCTGTGTTGTGTGTGAGTAGAAGAATGTTCAGCGCATTAGAAAAACAAATATGCATATACATACATACATGTGACGCCGCTCATAACTGTAGTTCATAGTTCGTTTTGTTTTTATTGCATATTTCCAATATTGAAGTTAAAGTTTTAGTTGAAAGTGAACAGGCATCATGGTAAGACGTTGTGGAGAAATAATTAGATATTTTTTGTGGAACAATTAAAAAAAACCAAAATATAGAGTGATTTTTAGATTAATTTGTGAATTATTATGCTAATATATTTTATAATACAGGGTTAAATGAAAAAAAAGAAAGTGAAAGTGAAAGAAAGTGTTTTTATACGCTCACCTTACGGTAAGATCATTTGATACGAGTGACTGAAAGAAATACGTATCAGAACTTTGTAAGTTGTTTTCGTCCGTCCGTCTGTCTGGTTGATTTGCACGATAACGTTGGGAGGAAGTGATCTATCGACTTGAAATTTTGCACAGAATAATATTTTTTCCATACCACTGAAATTTTCTCACTTGCTATATTAATCTAATTTATTATATGTCTATTATTTATTTTTGAACAATTCCGATTCTTCTAGGAAACATACTTTTTAAAACGGAAAGACGGGAAGAAAAATCCGACAGGAAAATTATTTTCTCGTTGGACCAATGCAGAAAAAGAAATATTTGATAATTGTCCTTCCACTGCGGCCAATTCCGTTACAGAAGAGATCCGCAGTGCTACTTATTTGAGCCATATTTTACTAGAATGGCCACGGTACAACGATTTTTTAGGACATGAACTTGTAAGTATTAATAGTTTATTTTTATTTTTATCTTCTTTCATTTTTAATCATTTCTATTTGTTTATTTTTGTTCTGGAAAGATCGAAATAGATTTTGATTATTTATACCCAGGCAAATCAAACAACTTAATCGTAAAATTCGAAATTTTTTATCAAAAGTTGTTGAAAATTTTGGACCAAGACCGTGCATCAAGGGAATATTACATACAATATTTACGCAGTGAAAATATTTCAAAAGGTGAACTGTTCTTGAAGATATTGATTTACATATATGTTGAAAATGAAAAATTAATTACTCATAGTTAGCATCACTGATCTCTTTTAGTTACTATTATCACATTCTTTATTATCATCAATTCTTTATTGATTTTATGTTAACTTGGCAACCCATAATATTCTGGAAAATAAACTTTGTCATTCTCCTTTTAATACTTGAATCAAGCCACACGTGTTTTACTTTAAGCAGCTTTTCTGGACAAGTTTCAACAGGTTATGGGCCCAGTCATTGCATAATGGAGAAAATAATAGATATCGAAAAATTGACTGGAAGGGAAAATTACCATAAGTGGAAATTTAGCGTGGAGCATGCAATGAAATTGCAAGGGTTTTGGAATGCAGTTCTTGGTGCTGAGGACAAGGCTGATATAAATGAGAAAGCACGTCCAGATTGGTATTGTACATTTCATCTAACCTTTATGTGCATATCCAGGATTTAAATACAGCCAACGATATTTGGAAGAAATTGCAAGCCACATACGATGATTCCGGGTTGACACGCAGTTGTGGGTTGTTGCGGAAATTAACCACTACACAATTGGTTAATTGTGGTAACATCAGTGAGTATGTGGATACCATCATAGACACCGCCCAAAAGCTAAACCAAATTGGCATGAAGGTAGATGAGGAGTGGGTCGGAAGTCTTTTGCTAAGCGGTTTACCGGACCATTTTGCTCCCATGATTATGGCCATAGAGAGCAGTAATGCCAAAATTACAGCGGATACGATCAAGACAAAATTGTTGCAGGATTTCGATACGTACAACAATTTCGGATCAACAGAGACAGCGTTCTATGGCAAACACAAAGAAAAAAGAAACACCAATAAAGGTAAAAAGGCAGTAATATGTTATAATTGCAAAAAGGAAGGTCATATTGCCAAATATTGTAAGGCGCAAAAGAAGAAGCACTACACGGGCAGTTACGAAAAAACTATGGCAGCTAGTTATGCAGTAAAATTCACCAGCGCCGACAACAACTGGTTAATAGATTCGGGTGCAACCAGCCACATGGTGAATTGCAAAGAAGTTTTTCAAAATTTTAAACTTTTTGAGGAAGATGACTACGTCATCGTGGCCAACAACAACAGCCTTAAAGTTACTGGCAGGGGTGACATTCGAATTGAACAAAACTTAAACGGCAGAGCGGAATATTTAACAATCAACGATGTTTTATATGTACCAGATATTTGCGCTAATTTAATTTCTGTAAGCCAACTGACAAAAAAAGGTTTTGAGGTTATGTTTGCAGCCAATAAGTGTGCCATAAAGAAGGACAACGTGGTGTTTGCAGAAGCTTTATTAGAAAAAGGTATGTTTAAACTTAATGTTACAAGCCAATATAAAAATTTTGCAGCCACTAGTAAGCATATTTGGCACAAACGCCTAGGTCATGCTGCTGACAAATGTATTGACAATTTGCGATCTGTTGAATCTTCTGGTGTAAATTTCGTTGAGAGCTCTGAAACAAGTATGTGTAAATCATGTGTGCAATGAAAACAATCGCGAATGTCATATAAATCATCGAACACAAAAACATTTGAGATTTTGGAACTTGTGCATACAGATGTTTGTGGGCCGATGGAAGAAAAATCCATGGGAGGTGCTGTGTACTACGTGTTGTTTCTTGATGATTTCTCAAGCAAAGTATTTGTCTATTTGATGAAACATAAATCAGAGGTTACACAACTCTTTAAAAATTTTAAAAAATTTGTGGAAACTCAAACTGGCTGTAAAATAAGAAAACTTCGTTCTGACAATGGTTTGGAATATTGCAACGCTCAGCTCAGAAAGATATGTGACGATAACGGCATTTTACATCAAACCTCTGCTCCGTATAGTCCCCAACAGAATGGGAAAGCAGAGAGAATGAATAGGACTTTAGTGGAAAAGGCACGTTCAATGTTGTACGACGCAAATTTAAAAAAGTTCTATTGGGCAGAAGCTACGAGTACTGCAGCATATTTATTAAATTTGACACCTAGAAAAGGGCTGGATGGTAAGACACCAGAAGAAGTCTGGAGTGGTAAACAACAAAATTTAAATCATTTACGTGTTTTCGGTTGTGTGGGTATGGTTATGATACCTAAAGAGTTACGGCGAAAATGGGATTCTAAATCCAAAAAATGTGTCATGCTCGGCTACTGCACTAACTCAAAGGCATATAGGTTATATGATCCAGAGAAAAGAAAAATACACATAAGTCGCAACGTTGTGTTTGATGAAAACGAAATGTTTTATTCAAATAAAAGTAGTCAACAAATGTGTCTTACTCCAGAAAATGATATATCTTCGACAAGAATAATATATGAACCTGATGATGACCACGAGGAAGGTAGATTTAAACATGATCCGAATTTAGTGGGGATATTAAATGAACCAAATTCAGACCAAATTGATAAAACAAGTGAACAAGATTTTGAATCGGCGGATAGCAATGAAGACGATGAAGAAAAATCCGATGATTTTCACGAAGAAGAGGAAGAGACTCAACAGAGAAGTTTAACTGACACCGAAGATACCCCTCGTCGTTCCTCAAGAATTAGAAAAGCTCCAAATATGAATAATTATATTACATATTAGGCAACGGTCATATCGATGAACCCGTTGATTATTCAGACGCCGTAAATAGTGCAGAGAAAAGGCATTGGATAGAAGCTATACAAAGTGAGTACAATTCGCTTTTAGAAAATAAAACATGGAGCGAAGTAGAAGATCGAAATGATATTAAAAAGCTTTCCACAAAGTGGATTTTCAAGAAGAAAAATGAAGGTGGGGTAAGATACAAAGCACGATTGGTTGCTCGAGGTTGTGCTCAACGCAGCGGCATTGATTATACAGAAACGTACTCCCCAGTGATGCGTTATAATACCCTTCGTTTTTTGTTATCGCTCGCTCTAGAATTTGATTTAAATATTAATCACTTGGATGTTTGTACAGCTTTTCTTCAAGGTGACCTAGATGATGAGATTTATATCCAAGCTCCCGAGGGTATACCAATTCCGCATGGTCATATCTTGAAATTAAATAAACCACTGTATGGTTTAAAACAATCATCCAGAATGTGGAACACGAAGTTGAGCAGAAAATTGAAACATATTGGCATGCGTCAATTGAAAACCGATCAGTGCGTTTACGTGATGAATGAAAATACAGAAGATTTAATTGTTATTGCTGTATACGTCGACGACATGATCGTTCTATGGAAGAACGAAAAGAAGAAAAATGAATTAATAAACAGCCTAAAAGATGAGTTCAAGATGAAAGATCTTGGCCCAGCAAAATCGTTTTTGGGAGTTAGGCTTGAGTACGATTTCGGAAAGTATCTGAAAATTGATCAATCGGCATATATTGAGAAAATTTTGGAACGTTTTGACATGAGTTCTTGTAATCCAGTTTCAACGCCCATGGACCCAAACTCAAAATTTTGTAAAAACAGCCAAAATCAAGAAAAGAAATTTGAAGCGCAAAAGTATCCTTATCAGGAACTTATTGGCAGTCTACTGTTTGCGGCTCAGGTGTCTAGACCGGACATAAGCTATGCTGTAAACTTACTTAGTCGTTTTAATAATAATTTTGAATTTCAACATTGGACTGCTGCAAAACGCGTTTTACGATATCTTAAAGGTACAACTGATTATAAATTAACGTTTAAAAAGCAAGCGACCTTTAAAACCATTTGTTTCTGCGATGCCGACTATGCCACAGATCCTGAAGAGAGAAAATCGGTTAGTGGATACTTGTTAATTAAAAAGGGTCCAGCTTTAGCATGGGGTTCTAAAAAGCAGCAAACTACGGCACTGTCTACATGTGAGGCTGAGTATATGGCGATGGGTGTAGCAGTTCAAGAAATGCTTTGGCTGAGAGGACTCGAGGAAGAACTGTTGGGAAAATGTTTGGAGGAAACAACTTTATTTTGTGACAATCGAAGCGCAATTCAACTTGCCCTTAATGAATCATATCATGCCAAAACAAAGCACATCGACGTGAGGCATCATTTCATTAGAGACAACATTCTCTTGAAGAAGATAGACCTGAAACCAACGAGCTCTGAGAAAATGGTAGCAGATATTTTGACTAAGCCTCTCGCAAGTACGAAACTTAGTAGATTTATAGTAAAGATGGGTCTGCAACAAAAATAAATGAATTTTTAGTGGGGATGTTGAAAATGAAAAATTAATTACTCATAGTTAGCATCACTGATCTCTTTTAGTTACTATTATCACATTCTTTATTATCATCAATTCTTTATTGATTTTATGTTAACTTGGCAACCCATAATATTCTGGAAATAAACTTTGTCATTCTCCTTTTAATACTTGAATCAAGCCACACGTGTTTTCCTTTAAGCAGCTTTTCTGGACAAGTTTCAACAATATACTACATAATATTTAACATTAACTAATTCTTGTATTTCTTTTCAGATTCTAAGTATTGTGTATGTACAATACTTCTGCATGCATTATTACAACCACAACGGCTTAACAAAGAATATAAGCCATCTATAGCAGATGCCCAAACAGATTTCGTCACTTTAGTACCAACGATTAATGATATGCAGCCAAAAATCCTTCAAATAGTTAAAAACTATGCAGAAAGGCGAGAAACTCTGCAGCCAAGAATAATGGTTATTGGACCAGATTTTTCAAAAATTTCCGAGTTTTACGTATTTTGTGACGGGCTGAAGTGGAAGTAAGAAATTTGTAAACCTGAGCTTTTCACAAAGATTTCAATCTTATTTAGTCGGCACTGAAACCGAAACTTATGCGGTGATCAACTTGATCGATTTAGATGGACCTCCTATCCATTTTTACTTACTAAACAATGGACTTAAAGTTATTCGAGTAAAAAAATACTGGTAATAGTACTTATTTATTATTATATCAAGTGTAGTGTATATACATATAAATATATATAAATTAAATATATAAATATATGTAAATTAAATCTAAAGTATTCATAAATAAATATATACAATAAAAATAAATGAAATCAAAAATTAAAATTTTTTAATGAAACGAGATGAAAAAATCAATAAGACAGTCTAATCAAAACAAAAAGAAACCCTTTTTGAAAAAATCAATAAGACAGCCTAATGAAATTAAGAAGAACCCCTTGTTGAAAAAATCAATAAGACAGCCTAATGAAATCAAGAAGAACACCTTCTTGGAAAAATTAATAAGACAGCCTAATGAAATCAATAAGAACTTCTTGTTGAAAAAATCAATAAGGCATCCTAATGAAATCAAGAAGAAACCCTTTTTGAAAAAATCGAGAAGAATACCTAATAAAAACCATAAGATTCCTTCTAGATTTTTTCAAAAAGTTTTTCCTAATTAAAGTAATACGACTTCCTTCTTGAAAAAAAATCATAGAGATATCTTATTGATTTTGTTCTATTTGATTAGGTATTTATTAGGCACTTTTCCCTCTGTGCAGTAACAAATAATTGTTTACAAACAAACAGCTGTTTACTAAAAGCAAAAACTGTCGTTTGTCAGGGTAAAATTTTAATTTCTTTAGTGAGCTTTTAATTAACGCTATCGTCAGACTTGCAGTAAAATCGTCCATCTTTCCACTGAAATCACGGTACAGTCCTAACGAAAAATATAAATTTGCTTCCAACATTGAACAGAGATATCTTAAAAATAGATGTATTGCTGCTGATTTGGGGGTATTAGGCCAAATTGGACCAAAGGCAGACTAGGTTAAAGTCGATAAGGAATAGTATTAAGGCAGCAATGCCAATACTTATATGTAGGTTACGATAAGAAAAAGTGAGCGACAGGTCGGTACTATTGCACGAAAGGCATTCATATATCGCCTAACCAACGACGGAGAGCCTATAGAGAAAGAAACGATGGGCCGTATTCGAGGTTGCATTCAATAGCAGATGTGCCCTCTCAGATAAGTTCGCACATATCGCTGTCGCTTTCAAGACCCGAGTTCTCATTGACGGGACACTGTCTATGGCTAGTGACTATTGCAGAGGAGGGTTTAACACCACACTGATAAGTTCAATAACGATCAATCTTGCTGATATTGGTATTTGCTAACCCAGGAGATTTTTGAGGCGCAAAGGTTGGTTCAACAGAAGCTCGACTCTGACTTCATTAACGATACATCGTTAATGTAATAAAAAATATTTTATATTTAAAAATAAACTAAAAAAAATAGAAATATACAAAAATATTAATTGTAGCAGTATAATTCAGCTACATATTCCTCTAAAAGTCGAGTAGGCAATTATTGCTATATCGATTATTATGACTTAGGAGCATGGCGGACAGAAGCCCTTCCTCCACTGCATTTGTGGAAATATATTTATGAAAAATATGAATATCTTTAAATTATTTAAAAAAAAAGAAGACAGTAAGGGGTACTAATTGCAATGCAGCTGTGTGTGAGAATCGTGATGTACATTGTGCATACATGTGCATGTATGTTGACAATAGTGTGGCCCATCTTTATGTGGAAACCACAAAGTCTGAAAGAGTTTTGAGATTTTTTTCACATTTCCACTTGTAATACTCGGGATGCCTTGGCTTCCTTTGATCCTTGGTTGGTGAAATGTCCTCAGACTCGTCTATAAAGAGAACCTGTAAATATATTTATATACGAACACTTACGTCAAAAGTTGAAGACAATGCTGTGTGTACAGTAGGGTGTCCTGTAAAGTATTTTGGAGTTTTTCTACAGATTTGGAGAATTTTCAGGAGAACCAAAATACACAACTTTCATCATTTTTGTAGTTTGTTCAATGTTTTTTCATTTTTTGTTAATGAACATGTGAAAATTTTTTCAAAATAAACAGTTCATGATATATAAAAAACCATAAGTTTTTATGTGCACAAAGTGTGAGGAAAATAACAGCGTATCTGCACTTAAGATGTTTTCTGTGAAAATAAATATTGTCATTGAGAACCCAAATGTTGTATGTTATTTTTGACAGCAAAAAAGATGCGCACAATTATTTTTAAGAAGTTATTTAAAAAAAACCAATTGAATCATAATTTTTTCCGCAAGTAACAACTTATGTGCATATAAGCTTTTATATGCGAAAGGAATAGAACTGTGACATGAATTATGTCGACTAATGTCGTTAGTTAACTCCGCCTGGTCGTATTTTACGACTTGCCGGTCCCAAGCCCGGATAAAGGAGAAGGGTTAGAGCGTAGGCCTTGGAAGCCACCGTCGTAAAAACCCAAATTACAATGATAAGAAAAATAAAAGATAAAAAACGACGACCACCGCAAATGTTTAATGGACCACGATTTACGGATATGCACTTGGAATGTAAGAACACTCCAAAGACCAGGTGCCTCTATCCAACTCGCGAATGTCCTCAAAAAATACAAGGCAGACATCACCGCCATCCAGGAAATACGATGGAGGGAACACGGCGTGACGAAAATTAAAGATTGCTACATATTTTACAGCTGTCATGAAAGCAAGCACCAATACGGATGTGGATTTTGTCGCGAATAAACGAATACGACACCTTGTCGCTTGTTTCACGCCAGTAGATTAAAGGCTGTCCACAATCCGCATACATTTTTTTCAACAACAAGAGAAAGCTAGACGTCGAGAAGCTCCATTCACAACAGACAGCCAATGCATATTCCACGAAGCTGACCCAATTGTTCCTTGCCAAGACTCTCCCTCCCGATGACATCTCCTCTCAGTGGAAACATATACAAGACTCTATCGCAAAAGCCGCCGATGAAGAAATTGCTTACCGAAAGCGTTCACAAATCGGCCGACGATCACGCAACGGCTGTAAAGTACTTTGAAATTGATTTTATCAGGGTGCTATAAGAGTGATTTGAAAGTAATGAATTAGCAAGCACCGAATGTGCCATTTGAGAAGATCAAATCAAAATCGACAACAAAGGGAAGAAGTAAATGAAAGTGTGGTAGTAAGAAACAGAGGAGATCACGAACGTAACACTCTGCGTGACAATCAAAATTGGCAACAATGAAGACTTAGCCACTCAATTGAGAATTTGCATCGTGCAGGTTTTAATAATGTTTATAGCATCTATTACGCTTTTCATCCTCCCATTCAAATTGGTAAAATGGATAAAGTGTGTAATAAATGCAATGCATTGAAATTTAAAAATGACAACTACGGCATGTGTTGCGCTTTTAAATCCATCACCTGACCAACTATATACATTGAGTGCTGCAGAGCACATCAATCAAAATATTTCCAGAAATTCATTCAGTGGAACATTGCTACTTTCAAACTACATCTTTTGGAGCGAAAAACACTCATTATTCCCACTATTAAGGTAAATGAAATTGAATTCAATTCAGATATTAATATCGCGACCTAAGGTCTTAAAGGCGCGAAGTCGAATATTTGAAATTTTACAGGACAGGCAAAATACTTTCTGCAAACACTCACGTTCGCGTGTATTATAGACGGATATGGACCCATCACCATTTCGTTTTCGCTGTTAAATATATAGAGGCAAGCATTTGTGGAGTTTTTGGATAGACATAGAAGTATTTTGGACTTATATTGCGTGATTTCGTGGAATTTTAACTGTAAATTACTGTCCTCCTTGAAATTGTTATATATTATGTCGTGATCTGACGTACGGCCGTGTCACCGTCCATGCACCGTAACATTTCGATCCGACGTATCTCAGAAACTATTTGAGGTATGCAGATTTGGTACGTGTGCCATTGGTACAATAATAAACACATCCTGAAGAAAAATTATATATCTGCCGTAAGGATGAAACGATAAACATGGAATTCACAGTATTTCATTGTGGCCATGACAACTGCCATAGGTTGTATGATCATAATCTGACGAGGGGTCGTGGTTTACCATTTCAACCACCATAACTCATGTACTATTAGAGCTATTATGATGAGATTTTCTAAATGTTTTCGCAAAGTGGCAGCCAGATGTCCTTGATAGCCTCACGAATCCTATCTTTGAGGTCTTGAATCGACTCTGGGCGTAGAGCTTATCTTTCACGTTGCCCCAAAGGAAGAAGTCGCACGGTCTTAAATCACGGTGGCCAATTGTGATCACCTCTTCGAGAGATAACACTGTCCGGAAACTTTTCCCGTAAACGAGCAATGTTTTCGATGCTTGAGTGGCACGTAGCGTCGTCTTGTTGGAAGTAAACTTTGTCCATGGTCATCCAACTCCTACCGTAATAATTCATTAATCATCTCTCAATATCGCAATCTATTCACCGTTACTGTTCATCCAACCTCATTTTCGAAAAAGTAAGGTCCAATGACCCCGCCGGACCATAAACCGCACCAAACAGTCACACGTTGAGGATGGAGTAGCTCCTCAACAATAACTCTTGTGTTTTCCGAGCCTCAGATGCGACAATTTACCTTGTAAGTCAAGATGATTTTTCGATGGAATTCCGGATCATTTTCATGCATTTCAAGGACCCAATCAGCAAAGACATAACGTTGTTGATGATCTGCTGGCTTGAGTTCTTGTGTTAACTGAACTTTATAAGCCTTAAGACCCAAGTCTTTATGCAAAATACGGTGTAATGACGTTTGTGGAATGCCCAATTGCAAAGATCGTCGACGAATGGACAAACCTCTCAGTGATTGTTCAGCGACGTGCATGGGTTTTAGCCCTCACATCCAACAGCTCGAATTTGTCCACCAATTTCTGTATTGCGGTCCGAGAAGGTGGTTCACGACGACCCAACAATAATTTCAATCCGTTGCTGAAGGGTGTATCGATACATTTTTAATAATGGCGTAGTTTCTACTGGTCAATTGTTAAAGAATAAAATCTTCAAAGGCGAAAGCTACCGAAAAACCGGGTGATTCAAAATAACACCTTTTGTTGGAAAATCTTTTAGATCGATAGATATCTAAGTCAAAATGTTTGTAGGTAGGACGAAGTCTGCCGGCTAGTTGTATATAATTTTTATTAACGATTGAAAATGATATGATTCTTATGACGAAGAATATTAGTAACGAATATTATGACTATCTATTTTAACAGCCTAATTGTTATGTCGCACTTTATATGAATATATTTTTTTTTGACAAAAGGAGCAAAGAAGTTATATCTCCAAGAGATTATTTTTTGGAGGGTTTTCTAAAGCCCAAAGTCCCAGATTTAGTGTGTGACTGGTTTTTAGCGAGCCACCCCTAACTATGAACATTGGGTCGCATTTTTTTAAAAACCGCTAGTAGAGTCCAGTACAAAATATACACAGGCTAGGCATTCAAATATTGCAGTCTTATAATAAATGCCTAGTAAATTTGATTCTGTGTCTGTTGAATTAAAATTTGCATGCGGTTTTGTTTTGGGAATTGACCTACCGAATACATCCCATCGGATGTTAACAGGAAAAACAATCAAAATGATCGCCGATATCTAATTAATGATATTGACAACATTGGCCTATTTGTAGCTTACTAATTTGGAAAAAAAAAAATTATAAATCACCCTAATTTGATACATACACATACATATGTTTATGTACTTGTACATGTAGTAAACGAATCCGTATTTCGTACGTGTGAGTGAAGTAATTTATTGTGTGTATTAGATTTGTACAGGATTTGTTGGGGTCTGAGAGGAAATAGCGGATAAGTATGATATATGATTACCCACAGAATGATAAATGTACAAATAAGTTGTGTAAGCACATGTATGTGCCAACATGTCTGTATGTATTTACGCTGTAAACATTTAGTATGTAGGTACATTTTCGCATGAAGGTGTGCATGGCAATTTATGCATTGCCTCGACAAATCTTAAATAGATTTCTGTTCTGCTCGTTTGTTTGTTTCAAACAATCAAAATTTATATTGGCAACAAGCTCTCCGCATTCATTTCCTCGTCGTCGGAGTCCTGGCTGGCATCGTGCTTTACCGCACCAGTACGCGGGCGTTCTGCTGGAGGACCTAGAGGATCCGTATGCTGGGCCACTGTGGAAGGAAAGGATTTCATTGATATGGAAATTAAATAGTCTACAGTAAGTAGTACCTGAGTATCCTGACTCCGTGCTTCTCACATAATGATCGCCATTAAAATTGGCCGTAATTGCATTTGATAGACCACTATCGGAATCTGGAATTCGATCATTGCGGAAAGCTGGAAAAATACATAATTTGTCGTCATTGTCTACTATCAACTTAAAGTGCAGATGCTTATGTACCTCGCAGACGGCTGCTGCCCATTCTTCCCGATGCTGCTGACGAAAGACGTTGCTGCTGATAGCGTTGCTCATTTTCTCGTTCCGTTTGTGCCTTGTGCAGGCGAGCATACTCGATGGAGTACTTCTCATTCAGTTCAGCCATGCCCAGACTCTTTGTCACTTGTACCAGAGCTCGCACACAATTCAAGTTGTCCGGGAACATGGCGTATATTTTCTCAAACATTCCCAGGTACTGCTTGGGTGGCAAGTACGAATTGCGAAAACAACTTGCGATGCGCAGCATAAGATTGGGATCATTTGGATCCGCCAACACCGCCCTTTCGTAGTAGTACAGAGCCTTCTCGATGGCTTGCAGTTTGATGTAGTAGGATCCGATGGAACTGCCAATGCTAATATCACTTGGATTTATGCGATACGCTTCATTGTAGTATTGATTTGCTTCCTGGTGGTCATTCAACTGTTCGTAGATTGAGCCGACCTTTTCAAACAAATGCGAATCGATTTCCCCAGCTGATATGCCCAAGACCTGCAGATACGTCTGTAGTGCCGTCGATGTACTACTGTTCAACTTGAAACTTCCTCCTCCTATGGTGGTACTGTTCAGTTTCTCCTGCAGCTTGGCGCACTGGTAATAGACATGACTGTGCTGCACAGAGTGTGGAACCATGAGTTGTGCTTTCAAATTCTCAAATTGTTCTTCGGCCAGAGCGAAGTCACTCTCCTGCATGCCCACTAGGCCCAGATTGTAGTTGGCCTCAAAGTTGTCCGGCTGTATCTGGAGAGCTCTCTCCAATTTATTGCGTGCTGCTGTGTAGTTTTGTTTCTGATAATCGATGATACTGGCATTCACCAGAGCCATGGCATTGGTTTGCAATGCACCAATTTCATTCAGCTGATGGATGCAGTGTGTGGCCATTTCTAAATTGCCCAACTGATTGGGCCAATTAAGAGTTATTCGAAAACATGTTTGCGGCAACAAGGGAAATAAACAAAAAACAACAACAAAACACAAAATAAAACAATTGACATGTTTAAAGGGAAAACTTCAAATAGAATGCAGCGTGGAATGCGCAGACTATGTACACGGCAATGAATCGCATCCATGTGCGTACATACAATCGCCGGAAAATTCCGAATATATGCAAATCTCGTTTGATCTATGGATAACTACCTACACGTGTTAAAATGGAAAACAATTTGAAGGATATCATTGCTATTTACAATGGCTTTCCCAGGAATTCTCGAGTTTAAATTTATGCGAGTTTAAATATTACGAATTGATGATACTGTTGCTCAAAGTTATATTGAATCAATTCGGAAACCACGTCATAATATTCGTAGATTCTGATACTGATAAAAAAAATACTAATAGCGACTGTGGCTATCGAAGCTTGTGTTTGACGGAGGATTAATTAGAGACCGAAAACCTTTTTGCCACACGTATTAACCATTAAAAAATAGTTTGCCCGTGTTTCCAGAAAAAACTTAAAAATTAAATGAATACAAAATCGGAAAAATATAATCCATTGAATATTCAGAAAAGTACAGGGAATATTAAGCTTTAACAACTTATTTTTTTAAGATTTTTTTTTACTTTTTCAAAGTAGAAATTAAATAAAAAAAAAAGTATTAAAAATAAATTAGAAAAAATTATTTTTAAATAGAAAGCTCAAATAACGTATTAAACTTTCAAATCCATTCACTAGCTATTTTGTGTCATAGTTTGTGTTCAAAATTTATGATATTTCATAGATGAAATATCATTTATTTATATAAATATTATGAACATTTTAGTGGTCATACAAAAATCTATACTTCTATGAAACTAAATACAGCAAAAATGATGGTTTCTTGTTTCTTCTACCGAATGAACAGGATATGTTCGAGAACTTGGAAACTATGTTTTTTTTGTATACCCTGATCTAATTTTAATTTTGGAAAAGTCGACTTGTAAATCCATAAAAGTCGAAAATTTGAGTTTTTAACTTTATGGAAATGTCGAATAGTCGACTTTGGAGTGCTACTATATAACCCGAGACAGATTCCATACATCCTAAATCACATCAAAATGATATATTATTAAAAAAATATTAACTGACACCCAATGGCTTAATGTGGCAAAGCTTTTCCCATAAGCTTTCCAACGATAATGAAGATATATCTGATTATATGTATACGTTTTGGAAGGCCGTAACTGGGGAACTTTGGGCTTCCGACAAAAAAACATATTTTTTTTCGCCTCAGAATAAGAATTTCAACCACTGGTATAAATTTGAAGAAAATCTGAGCTATATTGCAAAACTGCAGTTGTTTTAATATTTTCAGCTGTCACAACCCTTCGTGTACTTATAAACAAATACAAATGTTTCATTCCGCCCACTTTGGAAAGCAATCTAGTTAATATTCTCTATTTAGCAATGCTTTAACAAGGTACAGTTTTCGATAATGTAACTCTAGCCACCCCCCTTCTGTTATCTCGGCAAAAACAAATACTCCGCCCATTTCGCAAAACGTGTAACAATTTTTTTTTTCGAAAAAATTGGGTATTTCGCTTTTGTATTATCACATTTAGCCACGCCCACTTTTTGATTTCTGAGACTTGTATGTTTTTACTAAGTGTTAGGGTATATGTAAGTCGGTTAACCCGGTTGAAACTTGTTGTCATCCATGCCAAAAACTCCACCAATCAAATTTCTTGAAACCCCCTAAAATTGTACAGTATTAGTCGGTTAGGTCCCAAATCGTAGGAAAATTCACATGTTGTCTATCTCAACATATGAACCGACATTGACCACATTCTGAAGGAAGATTGGTTTATGGTCCGACGAACATGTCTAAAATATAAATATAATATATTCCTATGTACCACAATGTGATGTTAGGTTTAACAACAAAGATTCCAATAGCACAGAGTAAATAAACGGAAAATTTGTATTTTTTTTAAATTTTGCATTGAAATCAGCGTACATTCCATCGTGAATACCCATTTCTGTCCACAGTGCAAAATAAAAATTTGGCTAAGTTTTTGCCAAATTAACATTGACCAAGTTTTATTGCTTGACCGCATACTTACATTGATGTAAATGAAACTTAAATTGGTGAGCGCACTGGCCGTCATGGATCCTTCACTTTTGCGGTCGTACATTTGCAGAGTTTCAATTGCCTGATTGACATCGTTCTGACGCAGATAGACCAGAGCCTTATTCAATTCCAATTCGCTGGCCAGCCATGATAGATTGGACGTTTTAATGACCTCAATGCACCAGTTGTATCCTGTAACAAATTGCAAGTGAATAAATTGGGTGGGAAGGACGGTGTGTGCAGTGAGTCTGTGGCCACTTCCACACACGCATCTGTACGTTCACACATATGCGACTACACGCCACACTCTCCCCTTTCTCCGGCCACTTACCATCGTTGTAGTTTTCCTCAATGATTGGAGAAATTAAATCGACAATCATTGTTATGGCGCGTTTTTCGTTGTTTTTCCGTTGCTTAATATAAATTGCCAACTCGTCGGATTTTAGCGATTGATATATGTAGCCATTACGGTCGACAGGCCTTAAACCAGTCTTTGGGCGGTGCTCGATGCCACCGTTACCAGCGCCAGCGCCAACACCAACACCGCCATTATTCACATTGCTTTTATCCTCAATGTCGAAGCTGCCGCCACCATTGCCAGTGCCACTGCCACTGCCGTTTCCACTATTGATTACCTCGATTTCCGCCGTTGGCGAATGTTCGAAGCCACTCTGATGATGTAAATTGCGCTGGGATTGCTGCGGCGGCGACTGCTGCTGCGTCTCGCTTTGCTGTTCGTTGACCACATGTTGTTGAAGCTTCAGTATGCTGTTCTCATTGTCCAAATCCTTTTCGGCCTCCATCGGCTGGACATCACACAGATTTCGAAATGTGCTCTTTATTTTCTCCACATCGCCCATGGCATAGTAGCACAGTATCAAGTGGATGCCGCTCCGTATGTCCGCTCGCTCAGACATGATAAACTCGAAGCTGGCTGCCGCATCGGCATACTGTCCCATACGCACGAAAAGAATGCCAATGTTCTGGGTGATTTTCAGACGCAACTGCTTCAAATTGCTCGGCACCGAATCCAGGGCCATCCGATACATTTTTATCGCCTTCGGATACATGCCCATGCGATAGTAAACATTGCCCATATTCAGTTTTAGCTGATTCACATGTGGGAACATTTTGTTCTTCGTCATGATGCTGTATGTGTTCAACGCCTCAATATGCATATCATTCCGCTCGTACTGCTCGGCCAGATTAAAGAATACCTGCAAAGTTTAAATGGATGACTATGTAAGTCAGTCACTGAGCACCCACACCCACTCCTCCGCCACCACCTTGATTTCTTTTAAATTCAATTTCTTCTCGGTGTGAAAGTGAAAGTATCACAACAAAAGGAAAACTAATACACTTGGTGCAGACGTACATATGTTTGTACGAGTATGTACTCGGATGCGAAAAGTAGATGTGGAAATAGGAAATGGTGGTATCAGTTGTTGAACACACACACAGTATATTCTTTGGGATTGTCGACTGGCAGGCGGACGGGCAGGCTGAACAGGGCAGAGCTCATGAAACAAATGAAAAATGGAATTGGGCTAAGTTTTAGTTTTTAGTTTTTCATTGGAAATTTCGACTTTTAGAAAAGTTTTTAATGAAACTCAGATAATAGAATTAAAGATGAAATTTACGCACGCAAGGTGAGCGTTAGAAAAATAATTCAAAGGATATCTTAACAAACACTTCGCGGACGACTTTTTGTGTTGCTGATTGTGTGCTTAAACTCTCTGAAGCTTAATTCATCACAATATTCGCGGCAGTAATAATTCTTCTTGTGGTCTTAAAAGTTTAGTGAATGAATATACAGAGCAAATATTACTGACATGAAGTTGAGTCGCGCCAATGACTAAACTTTAGGAAATTTATCATAACGAATTAAAGTTTTGTTATTAATTCGATGTGGAACACTGTCGTAACATATTCAAACTGGTATTAACAATATAATTACTACAATTGGAATAAGAACCCATTAAAAATACAAAAATTTCCAACAAAGAGCACGCCGATCCTCCCAGTTTAAATAGCTGTTTCTCGAATTCGGCAGTACTTGCAACAGGAAGCACGCCGGTAAAGCCGTATGAAGGTGATTCCAGGGCCGAGGCCGTTATCGATAGAAGAGTATCGATCTCGCCAGGCGGAAGGGACAGATGAGACAAGAGTCCCTAAACAATGGGTTTCGGCTACGTCCAGCGCCTAAAAAGGCAAACACCGATTCTCATCCGGAAAACGATGAGTAGCCCATTAAACATATTTGTCCGCACAGATCACAGACCGCTTTCTAATTTATTTTCAATGAGGAACCCAAGCTCAAAATTAACCAGGATGAGACTTGACTTGGAAGAGTATGTCTTTACTGTGAAATATCGTAGGGGAAAATACAATTACGTAGCTGACGCATTATCGCGTATAAGAATAGAAGAACTCAAAGACATGAACGAGAAAGTGACCTGTATACTTTGAATCACGACAAGATCGATAACACAAAAATACGGCACCAAAGAAAATAATAACTTGAATAAGCAGCATGAATCAAAAGAATATAAAAAGCCCAATATATATGTTCCTTTAAATAACACTGACGTCAGGAAATATTATAAATTAAAGATTAGCACCGAGAGATGTTACATCAAACGAGGTGAATTTATAATTGTATATATACAAATCAATGATTTGTTTATAAATGGGAAGCTTGACTTAGGACAATTCTTTCCAAGGCTCAAATGAGAAAATTTTCGAATTTGTCTCAATTAATGAATTTGAAAATATGGGCAATGATAAATTAGTTGGAATTAAAGTAGCGCTACTAAACGAGGTGACCCAAATTGATTGTAAAAATGCTAAAGCTATTTAAGACATCACGATATCACGACGACCCTATTGGAGGTGGTCATTGGTTATTGGAATTCTTAGAGCTATTGAGAAAAGTATGTAAAATCATGCCATAAGTGCCAAATAGCAAATACCACAAAACATTTAAAAAGTCCGTTAACGATGACTCCGACGCCGGTAGTAGCATTCGACAACGTATTTGTGAACACTATAGGCCCATTTCCAATGTCAATTGACGGAAATGAATATGCCATCACTATGATATGTGATTGTCGCCCGTCCGTTTACACCACTCTCCAAAATAGCAAGTACGGCATTTACCAATAAGTATGTAGGGGTGATTTCGGCAATTGTCGAATCACCAAACTTCAGTATAAATAGCCGGAAGATTTGCAAAAGAAATCAATCTAATCAATCCAAATAAACCTCTCTATTACGAATACGTTTGTCAAAAACCTCGTTATAACGAATTATCAACCATTGCAGTGACACAGACACACACGAAATTATTGTGTTTTTTTTTGGCTTAAGCAAAGTTTTCCAAGTTTTTCGATAGAAAATCATATTTGTTTCATGCACTGATAGTTGTCGTTGCTGTTAGCTGTAAAGTTCTAATGGCAGGGGAAAAAAGAGATGTTCAAATTTGCTTTAATTTATTAGCGGAAATAGTTCGCTATAACACGGTATGTAGATGATGATTAATAAACAAGGTTTATTTATCTCTTTATAACGAATGGAAGTGCAACTTCACCTCGATGTAACGAACCTCATTTTAACGAATTATTCAATATAACGTTTTTTTTCTGATCCCCTTGAGATTCGTTATATCGAGGTTAGACTGTATATTACAGATACCATGAAAAAATTATCAGTTCGGATACGAATTTGTAGTGAACAAGAGAATGCATCACTTGGCCGCCGATTGGCTGGGCTCAATCCGCGTCAAGTCCAAATTCCTTTTTATCAGCCTGATTAGTGCTCATGTGCCGACGGAAGAGAACGGCTAAGAAACCATAGACAAGTTTTATGACCGCCTAAAAAAGCGTATGACCACTGTCCCAGCAATGAGATTCAAATTGTTCTGGGGGATTTCAATGGCAAACAAGTTCAGCGACAAGGAATTCTGGTTTGCAGCACCAGATTTAAGCGAGACTCATAATCCAACGTAGCTGTTACCTGATGGTAATACAAGAAACCAGATTTATCACCAACTGCCATATCCCCCGTCGCATATGCAGACGAAAGATCGTCGGAAAGATATAGCTAGATGTAACTGGAGACAGAAACTGCGAAGGCAAATAGATAGCTACTTTGGGCTAAGTAGAGATTTTAAGAACGGAGCCATATTTCTACAAACTAAAATGACACTTTACGTTAATTCTTTAAATATTACAATCATTTTTTACTCCCCTGAAAATTTTGAGTTATGACCCCTCTGTATTAAGGATGTGATATGTATATATTAGTTGAGTTTTACAAATCCTGGGTTTTTATAAAACCTGTCCCTTGAAATGAATCTGATTTGCATCACTTGCCTTGAAACCACTTCTCGATCGAACCCAAATATAACCGGTCTCGAGAAATGATCTTTATTGTCCATTTGGGTATGGCACATACCCATCACCCATTTTGTACTTACAGCGTATGTCAGGTCAAAGTTATGGAATATGTTTTCTCCGTGTTGATCGCGAAACCTGTGTAGAGTCCTATCCAGAGAAAATGACTCCTTAGCTTTATTGAGTGCCTCGGCCAAGGCCGCTTTCATGTCAGCCGATGTCGTGTCTTGGCCATGGCCTTCACCTGCCAATTTATGGGCAGACGTAGCTTTGGCTGCCAATACAATGGACGATTCCAATAATTTGACAATTTTAGCTTCCAGATTCTTGTACTTCACCTGCGGACTGTACAACCATACATTTATCATCTCAAATAAACCGTCTTATTAAGACGCAATGCCCCGCCTCACTCACCTGACTTCTTTTTTGGCCACAACAGCGGCATTTGCTGAGGAGAGCGTTTGTTGTTTGGCCTTCTCCACGAAGAACTGATCAAAACGTTGGCCAGCCGAGCCGCTGTTGTTGGCTGCATATCCCACGGCACGTACAGACGTTGAAGGACGTGCCAGTGCGCCTTTATCGCTCCCCAAGCGGCTGCTAACTAAATTTCCACGCTAATAAAATAATTAAATTTTTTTTTTTTGCAAATTTAAATTCATTTTCGCATACACACAAATGTGTGTGTATGTGCTCTTCAGACAAGGTTTGTTGCGGTGGAGTATGAGGGACAGGAAAGGCAGACTGGTCCCTCAACACTTCTGTCCACACTAAAACACACATACACACACAAGCAATCTGACGACATTTGGTGATTACATACCGAAAAAAGTAATGACGTCGGTGGACGACCTGCAGCTGTCGGTGGAGGTGCCTGTGCCTGTGCCACCGCCTGACTATGAGTTGCATCAACTGTGGCCGTGGTGTTGCCAGTGGCATCTTTTGCCACTTCCGCACTCATTGCAGAATGTAATTAAATTTCAGTTGGTATGCAACTTAAGCCACCACAATTATATGATTCCGCCTAAATTAGATGCGTCCGCTTAGACAGATGTGGACTTTGGTTTAACGATTTTTCCCTCTGCCGGAAAAGATTGTCGCACTAGTTGTAGTTGTTGTTGTTGCTATTGCCAAGTTTACGTTGAATGCTGCATTGAAATTGTTGCAATGTTTGCAAGAATTTAATAGCAAAAATGTGAACCAAGACCCGATTTCGTTTTGCTGGCCTTTTCTCAATTTTCCATATGAAATGTTTCCAGAGGCAGGCAACATTTGTTATGGGTTCAAGAACAACAACGAGTTCGCTTCAACTGCACACTACGAAAGCCAGTCAGCCCAGCAACGAGTTAACACTACTACAACCACCACTTGAGTTTGGTCGTTGTCCTTGTTGTCGACGTCCTGTTTTTTTTTTTTGGCGTTGTTGTTTTTTTGAGTGTGTGGTGGTGGTTCATTGTTGAAAGGGTCGGTGTTTTTGTGTGTTTGTTTAGGTTTTGACACTGTTGCCTTGGGAACGGGACAATGGCTTGGCCGCCAGAAGAACAAAACTATTATATTTTGCTGTTGGGTGGTTGACTGCCGGCCATATACGCAGTGTTGTTTTCTGTCTTTTTCCCCAGTATTCCGCTTTTGTTTGCGTTGTCGAGAGTTTCCTGCCACGATGGCCACATTATAATGAAATAACAAAGTATTGAAATATTAAAAATGCCCATAAACAAAACTATCAAAAACATTGTATCGACTCGCACATCCCCGTTACGGACTCAACACCAATTTCAGCTCAAAACAAATGGGCTGTGTTTGCTCTGGTGCTGCAAAATTTCCATCATCACTTTTTGTTTCGTTCAACTTTTCATACTCGTCCGTAACCCAGCTTATGAAATATGTATTGCAAACAAATATATAGGGGAAAGGATTGTAATATAGGACAAATGTTATTTTTGCTGCCCCGAGTCTAATTGGTTTGAAAACCTATTAATATTTAGATTTATGTGAGTTGTTCTAATACAGTTCTGACATACGCATAATCATATTTGAATTATATTGGATGGGATAAAAACGAAATTGAATAATTTATAAACTTGTTGAAACCATTCCAAATAGGGTCTTGGACAAACGCATATAGACGTATGTATATCAAAATACCAGACATGATTATTGGCAGGTCATAATGTTCTCAGCCAAATTCCATAAAGATGTCTCAATACTGGAAGGATTTTAAATGTACCTCATTGGCGCCAAAGTAAAAATGTTGCATTTAAGGGTTAAGATAAATCGGAAAAATTCACTTTTTCGAATGTGTTTATGGTTTTTGAAGAAAATTTAATTTATTCGGAAGTCTACAAGGTCTGTAAATGGACGGGACCATTCCGTTTGGGAAAGATAAACTAGCGCCTTACCAAACTTACTTATGTGGCTCGAATGTATTTAATTTGTAGACTAGACCCATTATCCCTTGTGCCGATTACGAATCCAAATACGCGCTGTGTGAGAAGTTAATATTAACGTTGGTCCCGGATACACGGGCCATAGGAAGACCATAAACATGATCATATGATTTGAATGAATGGTGTAAGAGGTCCAAAAAGAAGTCCTCAATAAATAAGGTGATAAGCGCCCCGTTAGGCGAGTTGGCGAGCTTACATACTGTTTTAATAGTTACACAACAATCGAGTGGAATATTTTAAATTTCGTCCTTTAAATTTCGAACCTTAAATTAACATTTATTAAACCAATTGAATTATAAAAAATGTTAAATCTTAATGATAAAAAATTTCCTGATTATAAAAGGCAAATGTTCAAGGGCATTCTCAAAAAAGGTGTATTAATTCTAACATAAATTAAATAAAATAGAATATAACTCCCAATGACATCTATGCAGCTACTGGATCATGTACAGCGGAGAGCGGTGGTGATGACAGGGGTTAGTAGGGTATCCAACTCTATTGTCTACCTTCATCATCGCCGGAGTGTGGCATTCTCCATCTTTCCTCCCTCCAATTCCCATACTTCCTATTGCGAACACAGGGCATTTCATAGGGGGAATCCTTTGAGTCTCAAAAAAAAACGCCAGTTCGGCTTTCGCCATAAACATGGAACTTTGGGGCAGTGTCAGCGTATTGTAGAATATACATATAACTGAAAGCTTAGAGTGCAAAAAATAATGTTCTGCTGTTTTCTTAGACATACAGCAAGTTCGATCGTGTCTGGAACCATCTTCTAAGGTCATATTTATCGGATAGATTGTCTTATGCTAAACACATCCCAGTTAGTGGCCATATGCGCAGATGACCACAACACCAAGTCAAGCATTATCACTAACACAAACACAACTTAATGTATTGCAAAATTGGCTAACAAAATGGAATATTATAGTCAACACTAGTAAATCTAGCCACATAACATTGACTAACAATAAGTGAAACTGTCCAGCAGTAACCATCAATGTCGAAATATTCCCTCATGGAGAAAGCGTTAAATATCTTGGACTGCACGTTGATCACAGATTGAATTGGAATTTTAATTGGATATTACGTTTAAAAATTATACTGGATACTCCGGCCAAAATCACAACTGAGTGTTGAGAATATGTTGGTGATATACAAGTCATATTAAAACCAATTTGGATATACGGCATTCACCTATGGGTCACAGCAAGCGTTTTAAATGTAAAATGTTTACACAGATTTCAGTCAAAAGCTGTGCGGTCAATCTTCAACCCGCCATGGTATGTCGAAAATGCATTATCCACTCAGACCTACAAATTCCAAACATCATAGATGAAATAAAAAGTTTCTCACAGAAATATCTAACACGTAACCATCGAAATTTGCAGGCGATCTGTCTCTTAGATGAGAGCATTGAAACAAAGCTGCTAAAGATACTTAATGTACTGGACCTACTATTTGGATGGAAATTATAGGCCTATTAAGCACCTGCCGACTACATAAGTTACATTTTTAGAGATTTTACTTAATGAAGTACCATTCTATATCCTATTATTGTTGTACCTGAATTTTAATGTGATTTGATTATTATCTCACGATAAATTGCAAATAAATATATATATATATATATAAACCTTAAAGTTTATAAAATAATTAATTTGACCTGTGTAGAAATGCATTGAAAGTTTCGTTATCATTTTTCAAGTGCTCCCTATTGCATTATTATGTTTGTTCCAAAACGTACCAAGTATGAGTCGGTACGAGATTCGTCTGGAAACTAATTAACATAGCCAAGAAAATAAAATGTAAAAATAACACCGTGTTACACACATTCTGTCCTATGAACCAAATTTACTTTTTTTTTTTAATTTTGAAGTATGAAGCTCGCAGTGGCCTGTGTGAAAGCCTTTGGACCGATTTTTAACCCTTTTTCAGTGATCCAATCGAGCTGATTTTTTGCAGGCAGACTCGTGGAAATGTCTGTATCACGTCAAATTTTTTAAAAAATAGATTTTTATCAATTCTCAGATTCCGAATTCCAATTCTCTCTTTCCGAATATGTGCATTTGGTTCATAGGACAGAAAAAAAACTATTTTTGGTAACACGGTGTAATAAAAAAATAATAATTAAATAATCTTATTGAATTTGATACACGAAACTCTGAATGCTACAAAACCACTTTCGTATGACCCAAATCTCCATCCCTCCTCCGGGTTCGAAATTAAATAGCAGTCAGATGGAGCGAAATATGGAGAACATGATTGAATTTAGTTCACGGTTGAAGTCGAAGAACACTGCTAGGCATTTTTTCTGATTATTATTTTGTCTAACTTCATTGAAAACTCTACATACCCGAATGATCATCGTAAACGAATTCGAAAGTTGAGTACTTTTCTAACAAAATTATATGTGTGACATTTTGCAGTGTCCCACTTTACGAGTCCTCCCACATGTTTGTACATATAGGGCATACAAAAAAGAACAACGATGCAGTGCTGCCAGATAAATTTGGTCAAAAATCGTACTTCGTATCGGAAGTTTGGATATCCTTGTACAAATAAACAAGTTTCAGTCTGGTAAACCTACATAAACCCTCGTAAAAACATACAATTTTCATATTCCAAAGTATATGATTTTCAAATGTGGGCGTGACCACCAACAAAGGGGCCCAAAATATTTTCCTCACGGAAATCAAACAGCTGTACACCTCTAATAAACAGACAGTATTTCAGTACCAATGCGCTTCAATCCTCTTGTGTACTTCTCTCATAAGTGGACAAAATTCTCAGTCCCTTAGGCGGTCGCTTGTGAGTAAGTACAATGTATATAATTTGAGTTTTGTCAGTGGTTTAAATCCGACTAAGAAATTTCTGGAGGTATCTTACACATTGCTTTGATTTGACAATGGTCTATTTTTTAAAATAATCATAAAAGGCGAGAAGTAGAAAGGAAATAAATGTTTGGAAATTCATGTACCAAATGCAAAGAGAAGATAGTAAAGGTGACCACTGAACTTCGATTGGCTCCAAATTGGTGGTGTAAAGGTTTCTAAGTAGGATCAAATGAACCCAAGACCTAGTGCTGATTTTTGTCACACAAACTTTTCACTTATTCAGCATTGTCGCCAATCTGAATGGGTGGTATAAATATCGACGAATCAGACACTCTTGATGTTCTGAACATGAAGATACAGGGTGATGCTCCTTGGGCTAGCCATATTTTCAAAGTGTCAAAAGAGGCATTTAAGGGACGCCGGAAATACTTTACCTCATCTAATCTCGTAAATTTTTATAGGCCTGGTAACTCATTGGTTGCTCAAATCGAGTCGTACCCACTCTCGGATATCTGCCGTCTGATCCCTGTTTTTGGGACATTCAGCCAGGATACGCGGATATCCAGGGACTCTTATTTGTTCGTGACCAAATGAATGGTTGATCGAAAGACACCCTTTAGGGAAAATTGTTTCTTCAGCTGAACTACTCGTATGTGGATTGATATTGCTGCTAGTGTATTTCCTGTCCGCTGTGATATTCGCAAATTCAAGAGAAATGTCAACTTCTCTCCCTCCCATACCCTTATTTCCTGTCACTAACTCAGAAATGAACAGCAGTTCACGGCATTTATGGGGGCCATCCTATGACTATTACACCAAATAAAAAAATGTGGAATTATCTCGTGCGTAATCTCACTTGCGCAGAGCGGAATGGTTATTGCGATGGCCTTGTTCCTGTTTGTAAAACATTAACTGGGAAATAGCATTTAAAAAATAAACCGTTTCATTTTTTAAACAAAGCTAACGCTAACGATAAATTTAAATTAAATAAATCGTCGCTTCAAGGTTACTTCTTTTCAATCCCATATATTTTACTTGTTTTTAATGTCATATATCTTCAACATGAAAATTAATCGCCGCGTCTGGCAGCTCTGGTGTCACCGAACAATTTGGATGTTGGCAGAAAAAATTACTGCCGTTGGAAGCGATTTATAAAAATGCGAACTTATGGTGGGGGTGGTTGCAGGATGAACACGAGCAGGGCAATTGTTTATGTCATACATGGGAGTAATTAATTGCAATTAATCATATTTTTTATTTCAATTGTCTCGATGTCTGTTAAACGTCATGCCGACATGTTATGCGAGTTCATTCAATGCCATTTAACAGTGCAGGATTTATGAATATACATCCATACACATGTGCCGACATACATAAGTACGGAAATATGTTTGGCCCATAAACAAGGAAAAGACTTCAATCGAGGTAATTTAATACTGGTAATAAACAATGTTGACTCACAAGATATAGATAATCGAGGTGTCCATATCTTGCACTTGTAAGTGTTCTTCAGAAAAAAATCGAACAATTTCTGTAGGTTGTGTGTAGGAATTGTACACAGCATGAGCACAAAACGGATATAGAAAATTGAATATAAGAAGAATATAAATCTGAATGAAGTTAAATATACTGACACATCATTTTAGTCACTCACTCGCTTTAGTTTATAACTAATTACAAATTACTATATTTATCGCATTATCATAGTCGATTAAGTACATTCTGCTCAATAACAATGACTTTAGAACCATAGTTAAAAATCGGTCTTTTTTAAATGTTTGCACATAAGTAAATCGCATGTTTGGAGCTTGTATCAAGTAAAGCTTATTTGCTTCTATACAAAGTTTATTTGCGTATTTTGGCAGAAGTAATAGCGTCTTTGAGAAAAAATACGCAATAAACTTATTAAATTTGATATGTTATTCTATGTCAAAAATAGGGCAATCAAAAACTGTGAAAGTCATGATGCAAACACATTTAGGTCATCTCATATTTCGGCTCAACATTCATTTCAATATTGTCGAATTCTCAGAAATTTGTGCACTAAGATTGTAAATCAACGAGAGTAAAAACTCGAAAAGTTTCGTTGAAGCAAAATTGAATGAGTTAACCTACAGCTCTCAAGTGAACTGTAGCTTGCTTCTGTATTCCTGAACTCAACATCAGCCCTGGATTGTCACAGATCTCTTAATGTGGTGGCTCATCAGGTCATCATCAACCTTATGTATCAGCAGTGGTCTGCACTTTGTCCTTTGTGCACTCACAATTCTGTCGCGTCCGCATCGCATTTGTCTCTGTCTGGCGTTGTCCAACAAATGTCCCAAAAAAGAAAAAATACTATTGTAATAAATAAAACAAGCAACTATCTCAAAAAATATTATAACAATAATAAAACATACAATTAAAAAAAAAAACCTCTCAGAAATAATCAAATATAAGTGCACCAAGTTAACAACAACAATAGTTACCGGTTACACAACAGTCACACATATCAACAAGGACAACGTAAAGGCTCGCCAGGGAAGAAGCTACTTCAGAACCCGTAACAGCACGCGCCACTATTGACACACCACTAGTTTCGACTCAATCTACTTTCACTAGTTTTAACTGGCGAATTTAACATGGCTTTGTTATTGCTGGTAACCAATTCACCCCTTTTACCAAATACTGAATTAATTTCATTATACCAGATACGTATATGACCATCTTCTAAACTAGTCCATCATACCAACTACGTATCTAGTATACTGTAACCAACTTCTTCCAAAATACCAACTCCGTATCTAGTACATTGAGCTAACTACTTTGCTAGTTCTTAGGAAGGAAATATGTATAAATATACATGCTGCCCTAGCTCTGCTATAATTTCCTGTAAATAATCTCCGCAGCTAGATGGTTTGCTTTTACCTTAATACACACCCACTGGGAATACAAGTACACCCTCTACATTATTAATTCTGATTAATATGTGACAAAGTTGCATTCTCCAAATCCAATAGGCCAGACATCTTTGCTATATGTTAGAGTCAGGTATGTGTATAACCATTCCTGGTTATCACACTTTTTACTATTTATTTTCCAACATATTGGTGTTGGTGTTCTAGAGCCATCCACATTTGGACTCATAGAATGTAGAATTTTATTCCCTTTGGGTTAAGTTCATTACATTTTGGGTTTCTTTACAGAAGTCCAAATTTGAAAGGGGAGGCTATACTGAATGACTTCGACGGCCTTTGTGATCATTCAATCATTCTTGACTTTCCAATCGAGCCACACATCTCCGGAAGGCCAGTACGCTGATCTTATCGCCGAGCACAATTACTTGGCGCAACTAGTAAATAAACTAACACACATTTTTCGTTGTGGAGAGCAGCAACATACTACTCTAGACCTCAAACACACACCATCAAAAGTACAAGGCTAACATTGTAGTACCTCTTGAATCAGCATTTTAAGTGGCAATTATGGCTCCTAGACAAAAATGTGTAAAAAGGGTGAGGATCAATTTTTCATCTTCTTTCCCAGCTTTCGTTAATGTGATCAGATACTCACTTGAGAAAGCTAACCTTTTGGGCTGAAATATTTACAAAAAATATGTCATTGCCTAAAAAGGGTTCTTGCAGATCTAGAGAAAGGTAAGCCTACAAATGAATGACTCGAATGATTGATCTGGCAAATATTTACACCACGTGCATCCGGCACAAACGTTGGATACAGTTATGTGAATAATAATAGACTCAACAAAAACGAATTCTGTTTTGAAATTGTCGCAAAAGAACAAAGAATTGGTAATGCATAATAATAGGGACAAGAAAAACAGTTTGTTATAAATATATTACAAAATTTCATAAAAGTTAATACAGGGATTTCCAACAAGAGGTGTTATTTTGGTATTCAAAGAAAAATGGAATTTTTTGAGATAAACGATCGGATGTTTGTTTCATAACAAAAGAGGAAGGTATGCCGTTAATAATAAAAAACAACATCAGCCAAATGGCCCCACGCTTACAGGACCACATCCTGTTCATGAAATTTTCCATAACCAAATCGCAAAGTAGCTATCCTATATCCTCGATAGCCTCAGGAATTCTGTCTTTGAGGTATTGAATCGACGCTGCGCTGTTGACGTAGACCTTATCTGTCACGTGGCCCCAAAGGTAGAAGTCGCAATGGGTTAAATCACAAGATCTCGGTGGCCAATTGTGATCCGGAAACTTTTCCCGTAAAAGAGCAATGGTTTCGTTGCTTCTGTGACACGTAGCACGTTGTCCAGATAAATATCTACTAACTTCGACCATAAAAAATCATTAATCATCTCTCGATAGCGCAATCCATTCACCGTAACTGTAGATCAAACCTCATTTTCGAAAATGTAAGGTCCAATGACCCCTCCGGACCATAAACAGCACCAAACAGTCTCACGTTGAGGATGGAGAAGCTTCTCAACAATAACTAGTGCACGGGTTTTATTCTTTACAACACTATTATGTCCCAAAAGCTCGAATTTGTCCTCCAATTTCTGTATTGCGGTCCGACATGGTGCTGCACGACGACCCAAAAATTCGTTAGTTTTGCTAACTGTGACTGCAAGATTTTCACCATTTTTGTAGTGAATTTTAATAATTTCAATTTAATAATGGCGTAATTTCCACTTGTTAAAGCTTCAAAAGTGACATCTACCCGTGATTCAAAATTACACCTCTTGTTGGAAAACCTACCAATAACCTAGGCAAATATGCGTATATCAGGTACTGAGATCCGATAACACTAAAAAATACTCAAAAATTGTGCAATACGGCATATTCTTAACGGAATTATAAATTGATAATTTTGTGAGAACCGCTAACTCCAAATTTGAGCCCTTATAGATCATCTCAGGATAGACCCGCGAGGTCCATCTCCCGAAAATACTTTATCTATAGATCTATATCTATAGGTCTGTGGGAAATTTCAACCAAATCGGACGACCCTATTCCAAAGGGCAGATTTATTTCAATACAAATATTCATATTCCTCCAATGTGTGAGGTTTGCCCTGCAATTTTTTGTTGCCTTGATTTTTTTCCGATTATGGAAAATTCAGCAGTTATATTTCGCTCTGTCTTTCCGATGATATCAAGGTCATCCGCATATGCGAGAAGGATGTGGTCTCTTGCGTTCACTGTGCCAGTTTTATTAACTTTTGCTTTTTCCAATATTTTCCCCATTAATATGCAGTCACCTTGCCGATGCAGTGGGTTCGAAGAGGTCGCTTCCTATTATTACTGAGGATCAGTGTCATTCAGTCATTTTACAAAGGCGTACAAGTTTTGCTGGGATCTAATACGCTGAAATGGTTTCAAACAATTTTTGTCCTATAGGCGTATCAAAAGCGGATTTATAGTCGATGTCTCGCTTTGCTTTTCATGGATTTTTTCCAGGATTTGCGGAATTATGAAGATTTAGTCAATTGTTGATTTATTACGCCTGAAGCCAAACTGGTAAGGCTGGATAAGTTTGGGAATTAAGGCAATGGATAGGAGACTTATTCCACATATTCCTTCTTGTGATTAGGACATAGTAAGGTTACAATCATCAGTAATGTTTTTATTTTCCCAGATGTAGTAGATTAGCTGATGAATGCCTATAAGTTAATCTCTGCCGGTATTCATCACTATTACTTATGATTGGATGCGGCTTGGTTTTTCCACAGGACGGTAATAAGTTGGACAAATGTTGGTTCCAGATCCTCAGCACACCCATGCCCATCTCTACAGGATGTTATAACCGTAAATGACTCTCTCGATAGATGGTTCAGTCGTTTGTAGAAGTTTCTGACGTCATTTATATTACCATAGACCTCAATCTCCTCGCATTGTCGTCTTTACATTTCTCATTTCATTGTCGTCTTTACATCTCTCACGCTGGCATGGGAGCGAGTGTCGCCCTCATGCTAGTATCGTCAGTTGCGGCTTTACATTCCTCATCGTAACGTTGGTTTGGGAGGAGGAGGTTTCATTAGGAGAAATTAAGATAATTCGAGGAGCTGTAAGCTATGTTGACAGCTTTTCGTCGTCTAGCTTTCTACTTTTACAAAATACTTTGATAGAGAATTGTAGTAATCCACCACCAAACATTTTTTGCTTACCAGTGTGGCGGCTACTGTCGCTATCAAACTATCAATTTCATAGAAACAAGAACATGAATGCATTCCACAATAATTCCAATAACCCAAAAATCAGCATTCTTTCGTCCACATTCTATCGATACATACCGTGATCGATGGCTACATCGCAATTGCTATCTGTTGTTTCTGTCCCGCAATGTGGTTAATACATTTATTAAGGTATGCACAGATACTCAGGTACTTATTTTCGCTATACACAAATCATCCACCGGATTAACAACGTGCACGTTTACAAATATTTGCGTCTGGCTCCATTTATTACTCAAACATTTCTGTAAATATGTTTTTAATCGGACAGCATAAGGATATGGCTGGCAATGATTTCATTTCAGTAAATGACAAATAAAAGTCGATAAAAGGAAATATGAGCCCATATGTTCCACTCCAATGCCAGTGCAAATAGAACACCCTCATCCCCTCAAACACATGTTGCCAAAGAATTCATTAATATTTCTTTCACTTCCTTCCAACAGTATGAATATTAAACAACATTCCCAAATGAATCTCAATATTTGACAAACTGCCGAGTAACTCCAGACGGAAGTAAATTGTTGTTACTTACAGGTTACC
Organism: Hydrotaea cyrtoneurina; assembly: GCA_958296145.1. NCBI lineage: Eukaryota > Metazoa > Arthropoda > Insecta > Diptera > Muscidae > Hydrotaea > Hydrotaea cyrtoneurina. The sequence goes on from OY282512.1 coordinate 43,695,075, forward strand.
CTGTTGCAACAAGGTAGTTCAAGATTTTCGATTATTTGTAATAAAAAAATACCGGATTTATTTATAAAAAAATAATTGCGAATTATAATTATAAAATCGAATAAATATCGACATACATGCTTTTATAGGAAAATTACAATTTAGATGCGTGACATGACACTTTTGCCAACTTGTATTCGAACTACTGTTAGCCTCGAAAAAGGTCTGAATGGTTTCTATGAATGGTTTCTTGAAGTCCAAGAGTGGCTAATATAGAATTTGCTGAAGTACTACACGGATTGCAGGAGCTAGGCCATTCGATTACAGATTGGACGGATGATACGAAACTACTGCACAATATGGGCGTTGTACGAGTGTTAACAGTATACGCATGCTAGGGTGCCCGGGCTACATCGGTACCGTGCAAAATCTAATTGAAATTCGTATTACGGGGTGACTTCTTGTTCGACAGGACTTTAGTTTGGAACGGACTCATATTTGGCGGCTAAATCATAAGTTGTCTAGTTTCAGTGCTTATTCTCCTATAAATTAATTGTTGTGTCGTGACATAGAGAAATCATATTATTATAAATTGTGCTACCATTCAGAGTGTGCTTAGCTCAAACTGGAAACAGTGATGCTACGGGGTCACCTGAGTCTGTTATCTGGATCAGAGTCCGACCAACTACTAACGACTCTTCGGGGAGCTTTGCGGTGGCTATATTTTACCACCTAAATCGCAGGAAGAGACCCGGCGTGTCCTACGACCCAAAAAGTAGTAGTAGTAGGCCTCAACCTCTTACCATGAGGGTGGATTTTCCACACAGTCCCAAGAGACAATGCGTGGCTTCCATATCGTCTATTTATAAAACTGGACTGATCCAATTTATTCGGGGGCTTTTTTCAATGAATATCGATTATTGTTCTTAGAATACCAGGACCTAACATCGGAAACTTAATGTTTATCGATATTTATACTCTATTCTGAGCCCTGACATTTAAAAACCTGACAGAGAGGCTGATGTGTTTACAAAATCATGTGAGAAAGTTTAGACGTAATGATTTAGGTGGTCGATTTACTGGACAGAAACTTATGATAAACTGCTTCGCGTAGTCTTTCTTTCTTTCTTTATAAATATGAGAATTTCACATTTTGCAGTTTTGTTTTTGCAAAGAAATTAAATAATAAATCGATATCGAATATTATTTTATTTCTTTGCAAAAATAGAAATGTTTAAAAAAGGTTTCAAGCTTGTGGTTGCTTCGATTGCAGGCCAGATATATGGATTCGTTTCAGAAGCTACAACACTTCTTCATCGGTACCCATTTGCAATGATTTCTGTTTTAAATTTCTTTATCCTTTAGTGTTAATACCTTTGTGTATCCATTACACAATGGGAATGCTCGACATTTTATTTTAAAGTTTGCGTAAAACATGTGGTTCTGGCATGATATTGCCATATCAAACCAAAATACCGGATTGTTCACACTTTTTGGGAATAGACAAAATCGGTATGTATCTGAAGAAGGTAAAACGAAATGGCTACTACGAAATTGGAACCATTCCGATCAATTTCTGTGACAGCCCTGTGTAAATGTGATACATTTCTGCAATCGAAAATGTGAACAAATTCGATCAAGTGAACAACCGTGATTTTTATGAGTTCACATTACCGAATGTTTACTGTATGTGTTATTAAAACTGTTGTATTAAATATAATCACAGAAATAGGTACAAGTTTAAGCGTTTCAGGGTACTGTGTCTTGGTTGTAGGGTGTTCGATTTCACTATCTACGACCACTCAAAGGCCTTTCATACAATGACAGGAGAATCCTTTTTTGTCTCGCAAAAATTTCGGAAAATTATCTCCAATGCTGGTTTTAATATAAATTTCCGCGATTATTATGTTTCTCAATATAGAAGACATTTATGTTGTCCACGATTTTTTTTTGGGAGCATCCTGATATTAACATACATATGATTTTATTTGAGACTGTATGGATATACCTGAGGTGAGGTAGAAGTTCGTGCAATTTGCCGAAGCAGTTTGTCAGTTTAATATTTGTATGTACTCCGCTACAGAATGGAACGTATGTACACTTTTGTCAGTCCATTTGGATTTAACAAAAATGCTGCTATGTGGAACATTTATCACTCCGTGAATCGGTATAATTAGAATATAAATCTGTATTTCCTGGTAAAAGAGGACAGGTAGGCTTCTGTTTTCGAAACAACCATATCCGATTAATACGAAAATCACTTGCAAATATGGTTTTTAACCCGGAACGCATTTTTCCCGAAAATTTGCCGATTTCCTACTTCCCGATTCCCGGGATTACTGGTTAGGATTCTCGGGACTAAATTACTACCAAATAATTAAGCAATGTACGATTTTAAGCACTTTTTACAACCGTGATTATGGTTTTAACAGGGAAATATGCGATTTGTTACTTTCTGAAACATTTCTGTTTTTAGAGTAATTGCATATGATTTTTAATTAAGGTAATATTAATCATTTCAAGTTTTTAACGTGCCTGAATTATTTATATTTGTTTTGGTTAAAAAATAATCGAATGTTTCCAAATTTTTTTTATTTTGGAAGAATAGTATTGTTTTATTATATTTTATAAAGAAAATTAAGAAGGTTGGAAGGTTTTTCTTACAACTCTTCAAGGATAATAATAGTTTGGCATAAAATAGTTAGGCATAAAAATAATAGTTAGGCATAATCCTAAATCTATATTGTAACTGCTGCTTCTATGTATAACTAATTTCAAAGTCTCTCTCTATACAGGTCTCACCAATTCTCATATTTTGCTAAAACTGACACATTTGTTATGGCAAACTATAAATACAACACCAAAAATATTTAAATATATCAAAAACTACTGGACAAATAGAACAATTAAGGTAAAAGTTGGCGGTCATTGCTCCAATGGTATACCACAGGATTGACCACTGTCAGTGGTTCTCTTCGGTTATCTTAATAGACTTTAATAAACTTTCTGGAATATTGGAATCACATAAGGATCTAAAATTTTTATCATACGCTGATGATTTCATAATTATAAACGAGCTCAGTATTCTCTGCAGAAATAATTGCTATATTCGAAACCATCAAATATGCTAAAAACTCAAAAGGCAAATTCGCAACCGTTTTAGATTCACTATCCACACTAGACTATATAACAAACCCTAATAACACTGAGGTTTATTCGAATTTAAGAAGAGATGCATTGAATGGGTACCAGGTCCTTCAAGTATTTATGATAATGAGTTGACGGACCAAACAGCACGACTATCTAACAAACAGCCTCTGATAGTTACTGAGAATCTGTCGTCGAAAGACATAAAGAAATTTATTAACAACGACTTCTCTTCAAAACAAACAAAAAAAATGGAACAAAACATCTAATTTGTACAAAACTTTAAACGACAGTAAAGATACTGTACAGTTCTGTACACATTGTAAAATTTGTTCTATTAGTAAACCCAAAAATCAATTCTATCAATCAATTCTACAGGTCGTAAATATATTTTATTATGTAAGCATGCGGTATTTATTTTGTTAAATGCAGTTGTATGTTTGCTTTCTCGAGCTCCAATTTGTGGGGTAATCTAATTAAACATTCTGATTAGAAGACAGAGTTTGGTAGAATCTAAATATACTCCACTATTTCTGTATTTATTTGATTATTATTCTGTCGGCGTTTTTTGAAGCGGCTTATCATATAAGAATGAATGTGCCTTGGTGCATTCATCTAGTTTTTATGTATTGTTCGTTGTAAGTTTGTTGTTTTGTTTTGAAGTTTTTATTCATTCTCTCTCTAGGATCTACAGATACCCTGCATAGATTTCTGTCCAAAGACAAGCTTCCATCAAGAAAGGACCAGATTAAAATTATAAGATTTAGCTTGGGTTATTGCCGGTTTACACGTGATCATATCTTAGATAAGAACTTAAAGAAGGAATGTACCTTCTGTAGGCCAAACACTACCAATTGCAAGACTTCTAACTACATTTCTCCCAAACAAAAATTATTGAACATTTTGAACAACGTAAATGTTGATACTAACAAAGTTGACTTAATTAACTTTCTTAAGAAAAGTAACCTCTACAATCGCATTTAGTAATTTCCTCTGTATCAAATACTTATATTTATATGTATATCTACACATTTTATTACTCGTTTCTTTATTTACTTATCAAAACATGTACTATTGTATAACATCTTTATTTCCTAGCTTAAGACCTCAGTAGTGATACCTTGCATTATGTTTGTAATTTAGTTATAAATATGATTGTTAATAAATAAATAAAAAAAAATAAAAATAGAAAGTAATAGTGTGTATAAGATCCACTGATCTGGAATTTTACAAAGTTAATATACATAGTTTCGAAATTATTAGTTTCATATTCAAAAACAGCAGATATATATTCTTTTTAATCGTCTAACTTCGTTGCTATTATCTCTATATTGTGAATACACTGATTTTTCTCAAACCTTGCAGTATATAAGTGTCTTAGACTGGCAAATTTGCGAAATCTCGACCTTAGAACAACTAGGTTTTAACTGATACTTTTTGGTAAATTGCCCTGTATATTATACTTACTTATTTCCCTTAACATTCCATAAAGGAACCGACGAGATACTTCTCTCGAATCAGTGAGCTGTGTACGATATCATTATGTATATTCACTAACGGGGACCTACTGTTTAACCCTTCGTCAGGCACATATTTTGAGCCCTTATTTCTGGCACATGGTGTCTGGCCAGACCCCTATACATTTACATGCATTTGTATGGAAATAACGGCTGTTTGCAGTTAAATTTTTTACTAAGATAGGAAAATATTTGTTATATTTTGTGTTTCTATTTCTTTTTACTATGTTATTAGCTACCTGAGGAAGAAAAAATAGACCTGAAAAAATCTTTGGAATGAAACGGGCAACAATTTTTTTGTTCTATATATATTTCTCTTTTTATTGTTATTTATGAAGAATACATTACAAAATACGCCGTAAGGCACGTTTTTTTTGATGCAAATGCAACAATCATGTTTGTCAGCAACATTCAAAAGAAGATTGTTTATGTTTTTGTTGCCTTCCGCAAAATTCTGAATTAAAAAATAAACAATCTACTTTTGAATGTTGCTGACAAACATGATTGTTGCATTTGCAGCAAAAAAAGCGTGTCTTACGGCGTATTTTGTAATGTATTCTTCATAAATAATAATAATGTCTTACGGCGTAAAAATTTTTTAATTCAGAATTTTGCGGAAGGCAACAAAAACATAAACAATCTACTTTTGAATGTTGCTGACAAACATGATTGTTGCATTTGCAGCAAAAAAAAGCGTGTCTTACGGCGTATTTTGTCACCTTGCTGCAGGCAAATTCTGCAATCTTTTTTGGCAGCTAATGTGTCTGGACCACTGCGTGAAGCCACATTAAGGTTTGCTATATTGAGAGGTCTCCCAAAGTACGCTTCAAATGCTATACGAGTTGTTGGTTGAGCCACAATGTGCGGATTATTGGTGCAATTTTCAACGTTTATTTGGCTTTTTGTCCTGTTCCAAGGACTTTTTTCAATTATGAATTTAGACATCGAAAGCCAACAACATTTTGGGAGATTACCTGAAATTACAGCCATGTACCTAAAATAGAAGTATGCTAAATTGAAGCATGAAAATGAAATATGTCTGGCCAGAACCATGTGCCAGTTCGAGGGTTAAAGCCGGCTCCGAAGGGCTAATGCTGTTCTAGAGAAGTTTTACATGGCTTAAAGATTACTATTTTTACTCGTAAAGTCGCCAGCATTTACGAGGTGGAAAACAGCTGTTGAAATAAAATGTTGTGCGACACAAGTAACCCATCACACCACGGCCTATATATCATATCGTACTATAATTTGTCACATCTTTTGATTGCTATTAAAATTGAAACAGTGAAACTGTTTAAATTGATACAAACTATTTAATAATAATTGAAAAAAAAAAATAATAACATAGAACTATAACATTTGAACAAGGTTAATGTTAAGTTTTCTCAATACTGCATTGTAGTCTGAACTGATTGCCTCGAATACCAGTTGCTGCGAATATTTTCTACGCATTGCATTCAACCATTCAATGTTCTTATGAATGTGTATGTTTTATTTGTGGTAAATACCACGGGGAATACATGTTGGGATAGCCTTAACATCATTTGCGGAGACATGAGTATCGCACGTACCACCGCTGCACAGGCCACGACATTAAAATTGTTCTTGTGGATTTAAATACTGGGAATACTCAGTTTCGACGAAAACCTTCGGAAATGGAAATTGATTTGCAGCAGCGCGAAGTATTGTTGTACACAGTGCCAGATCATCAAGTTTTTGAACTTGATGGCATCCAAGCAGCCAACAAAGAATTGGATCATTACCAAGTGCCAGCGAAGGTACACACCACATTAAGTGTAGCGAACCATTTCATTTTCCATTCTCAAAAACACACTTTCTCGAAATTACATTCTTACACCCAGACATTTTTATCACCTATAAAGTACGGTACAGAACAGCGCTCTAACGGAAGCTATGGTGCGACGACGAGAGAACAAAGACGACGAATGCTGCCCACAATACAGAGTCACAGGGTGTCGCAAATATGTGCGTAGGGAGAAATATCGGAAAAATCGAAGAAATTGAACATCGACTATTCCGATTAAAGATAACGGATATTAAATTGTACGAGAAGTTGAAGTCAGGCTCGAAAATACTATCAACATTTGAAGAACCATCCTTACAGCAAACAGCCGTTAACATACTACTTTTTCGTTTATTATATACAGGTCTGATATAGTAAAATGGTGCTAATTTACAAAACAGTGAACATATTTAATTTTCCTCAGGCAAGGTTGCTTGTAAAGAATCGTATAAAAGACCGCCAACAGCACAGTGTCATCGTACTAATGTTCACCTTATATTTGTGTATATCAGTACAATGACTGACATTATGTACAAATCATTGGCAGAAATAAGTGATCTGTAACTGTTCCCTTTGCAATTATAAGAAAGGAGTCAGTAAAACTAGACCTGATATTGGGAACAAGGCCAACACAAAGATAGTGTGTGTAACTCGAATGACGACATTGTGAAAATATCTATGTGGCGGTTACTTGCAACTTCGAGGTAATGGACGAATTCCTAAACAAACAGTTATCATTTCGATGCCCCATTTAGATACAATTATATAGTCAATTTTAATTTACAACAAATTGTATATTTTTTAAATATATTTTTCAGGCCAAATTTATTACATACTTTTTTTTACATAGGAAATTCGACGACACTTTTAATGAGATGACATTTTCGTACATTAACCTGCGGGGTTTCCCACGAAAAAACTGTTTTGAACGTCAGGGAAAATTAACATAGGGAGTGACTCCTCACTCCCAATCATATTTAAACATAAGGGCCGCGTTTATTAATAGCATTTCAAAATTGCGTAGCAAAGTGTTAATTATTAATAATCATTATCATTATGATTTTTATTATAAAAAACACTATTAATGATTATATTATGAGTTTTAATATTTTCTTCAACGGTAATGATTCATTTTGAGAAATATTATAAAAATCAACCCATAATCAATATTTTTGAGGATAAAAATAAATCTCAAAAATAATGATTATTTATGGTTTTTCGCTCAAAATTAAACTCACTTTGAATTTACGGATTTTTTGCGGAACATTTTGCCAATATCATTGTGTATTCACATAAAACAGATCCCAAGAAACCAACCAAGGTAAAAAATATTAAAACGTGGAACGGGAATTGCAGCTAAGTTAATACATGTTTTGCTCTTACTCTTTTTTTATTTAAAACATTAAAATTAATCACGATTTACGGTCCCTGGTTAAAACTAGAAAACGAGTTGTACAGATCCGATAGAGGCTTGCAACATGCTTTTTTGTACACGTTTTCCAGCCGATTTGCGAAACATCTTCGATGTTGAACATATTATTTTCAAGCAAAAGAGTTGAACAGGCAGGTCAAGCCTCTAATGTATTTCTTTACTATGTATTTTAACTAAAGTCTACATTATTTTCGTTTTGAAACTATTCACGTTTTTAAGAATATGGAAAAGGATATGCCTGTATATATAGCACGATTTTATGCAGAAGTAAAAGAACTGAAGGTATGGACGCAATAGAGATTAAAGACCTGGACCAGATTGACTGGTACAAATAAACGAGAGCAAAGAAGATCGTGACCAGTGCGACTGATCTATTGAAAACAGAATGGATCACAATAGCGTGAACGAATAGGAGAATACGGTGCCGGGAGGAAATACATTGCAGTTGCTCATATTCACTGGGAATGTGAGTGCCCAGACAGAAAGGGCATGGGACTATCCCATGCGGTGATAAGGGTCCAACGAAATTATACAATGGCTTACAGTGCCAAAATAATCCGGTAGACAACATACCTGGGACCAGGGTGTGTAATGCAAGAAGTTACAGTTAAACATACAAGACGTAAAGTGGTCAACAATATAATCAGAAGCGGAATTTGTTCTTATTAGCAGACAATACAAACGAAAGATGATTCGAAGGCGACACGAAAATGGCAGCAATAGGGTACGAAATTACAGTAGACTACAACCAAAGAATAACGGTAAAGGCAATGGTTTCGTCTGGGTGCAGATAAAAACGCTACCTTCATCAGCTGCCATTTTGGGAAATAGTTTTATTCAGGCTTTTAAAGCAGTTGTACTTACTTTTGCTTACTTTAGCTGAGCTAATATTTTCATACATTGCGTTAGCTAAAAAAAGTCAACGCAGGATTTAAAAATACTTTTTATATGGCTCAAAGTTCGATATTAAAAACTGCAAATTTAAAACCATTGTCATATGAGAGGTAACTTTGGTAATTAGTGCTGAGCTCTGAATTATTTTGTTGTTGCAAAATAACGATGCTGCCAGCAAATTATGTAAATTAGCAATGGAATTAGCTTAAAAGTCTGCTTATTATTGTCTTAAGTTTTATAGCTAGTGCTAATTGTTAAATTTTTCAGCTGCTCAGTGTTTTTTTTTTTATTAGCTAGTCAATTGCAAAGCATCAACTTTTTTTAGGTAATGATTTCGGAATGTGTTAGGTTTGTAGAATCATTTATTCTTGTCTATTCGTTTCTGGAAATTGTTGGGTCTAAAAAATTGAAATATTCGTGGCTTTGGTTAAAATTGGGTTCGCCTCTGAAGCACTGGTTTTATGGATTGTGAACATAGGTTTCCTAGATTTGTATTATATTTGTAGCTTGTTAAGCTCTTAAATATCTATTGTCCAAATAAAAACGAAACAAATCCGCAGTTACGACGAAGTTGCGTATCCACAAAGAGGTTTCTCTCTCAGTCTCCCTCTCTATGGAAGGTCTACCTTGTACTTTTCAATGACTTTCAAAAGTATGTCCGACATTTTTAAGTACGCTAACATTGTGGAAGGCCGTGGTGTGGTAGGTAGTGTGTGCGACTATCACACAGAAGAACCCGAGTTCGAAACCGGCTAAGACCATCAAACATTTTTCAGCGGCTGTTTCCACCTCGTAAATGTTGGCGACTTTACGTGGCGACTTGCAGTGGTAAAATCACTCGAAGATTTTGAAATGTCGCCGGTATCCAGAATTAATCGAGTACCGAGTTCATTAGTGCGTTGTATCGAACCGTGAGAGGAATAGACATTTACTTCGGAGCCACGACGTGTACAATGGTGTAGGGTATACACAATTCATTACTTTCATCTTAACTCCGTGAATATTTCTACATGTACATCGAAAAAATGTCATAGAAAATGCATTAATTAGAAATTCAAGAACGAACATTGTCTTCCGCTTGAATTGATTTTTAATTAAAAATTATGCAACGGAAAAACAATATCACAGAAAGGAAACAAAAAATAAAGAGTATAAAAGACGAATCGATGTGCGAGTGCTCTATACATAGGTATAAACTGTACGTTAGACCGTATCGTACCAAAAAAAGTAACAAACTTTTTTGTTATTAGTACTATTGTCCTAGAAATGAAAAAAAATGTTTTGTGTTTTAACATCACAAAAATAGGGAAATCCCATTTGGCTATGGACATTTGAAAACAATTCCATGTTGTCGACCTAATTTGATTGGATTATTTAATGTCAAATTGATAGCGATAATAGAGGTTTCAATTTCTTTTGTAAACACAAGTACATAGTACAGTCTAACCTCGATATAACGAATCTCAGGGGATCAGAAAAAAACGTTATATTGAATAATTCGTTAAAATGAGGTTCGTTACATCGAGGTGAAGTTGCACTTCCATTCGTTATAAAGAGATAAATAAACCTTGTTTATTAATCATCATCTACATACCGTGTTATAGCGAACGATTTCCGCTAATAAATTAAAGCAAATTTGAACATCTCTTTTTTCCCCTGCCATTGGAACTTTACAGCTAACAGCAACGACAACTATCAGTGCTTATTTTACTAAGCATCAAACAAATATGATTTTCTATCGAAAAACTTGGAAAACTTTGCTTAAGCCAAAAAAAAACACAATAATTTCGTGTGTGTCTGTGTCACTGCAATGGTTGATAATTCGTTATAACGAGGTTTTTGACAAACGTATTCGTAATAGAGAGGTTTATTTTGTATTAGATATTATGGAGCGCTGTTGGGGATTTCAAAAAAGTCGTTAAATCGAGGAAATCGTTATATTGAGGGCCGTTATATCGAGGTTGAACTGTACATTCATATAAAATCGGTATCACTAATCAATAGTTTAATACATTTTCAATAATAAAAATGTGTTCAAATTGAATGTACCAGTTGTGGTCAGGGACATTTAAATACCTACGATAACAAAGAGGACGTCGTTGTCACATTCTTTGCCAGACGATGTATGTATTCGTCGAACTTTATGCTACTAGAAAACAAAGCACCTTTGTTTAAATACAAAAAAAAATCGATACGGCCCACTGTAACTGATGACAAAAAGATAAAAGGAAAAATAAAGCAAAAAAAAGATGATAATAACGACAAGGTGGAGCAGCATAAATAGATACGAGTACTAATGACTTTATGCGCAAATATCGGATATGAGGGAAGGATGGCGAATAAATACGGAATGCTGCAGTCGGAAAGGCGAGACTTGCCCAAGGAAACGACAGTTTTCTTAGAATATTTAAAGCACCACTCTTGGTCTCTTGACGTCAAGTACAAAGTACTTCGGAATACAAATGTTAATGGGTCTTACAATTATATACAAATCGATGTGCTACCAGTATTTTTTATTTTAACCCAATAAGCTTGTATATTGAACGCAGATTAAATCTCGACTTCAAAATAGTAAACCAGTGTGTAAACCACTTTATACATTACAGGTCCAAATCCAATGTGATGTGCATTAATATTCTAAATATTCTAATTGCTGTAACCAAAGCAAACAATAAATATATGACGCACTCCTTTCCAAATCACAGCACTCAAAATCAATGCAGTGTTAATGTTAATATGGTATCTGTGTCATATAGAGCTGTCTCATAAAGATCATGGATTAGGAATATACACATGTAATTTCCGAACCCACAATTAGGAAGGGAAAGCAAAATAACTGACGTACCTATATCAAATAAATATATTTGCAAAAATAGTTTTTGTCTTTACATTTATAAACTAACGGTTACGGAATTTTGACTTTATGTTTGAACTACATAAGTGATCCTGATCTCTGAGATTATTGTTGTGGTTTGAAATTCAATAGAAAATTATTATATGTACATATTTGTTTTGTGATTAATATAAAAAAAAAACATTTCCAAGGTGGGTTAATATATATTTTCTTTAATATATTTAGCTGTATGTATGTATTAATTGTGGAAGGCCGAGGTGTGGTAGGTAGTGTGTGCGACTATCACACAGAAGAACCCGATTTCGAAACCGGGTAAGACCATCGAACATTTTTCAGCGGCTGTACGAGTAAGAGAGCAATCTCTAAGCCATGTAAAACTTCTCTAGAAAAGCACTAGCCGTTCGAAGCCGGCTTTAAACCGGTCAGTGAGTATACAAAATTATATCGTACACAGCTCACTGATCGAGAGAAGTTCCCCGTCTGTTCCTTTATGGAATGTTAAGGGAAATAAGTAAGTAAGTATGTATTAATCCCAGGTTAAGTGTAAGTTAAAACTAATAAAAGTGTAATTGTTACTGAAGACAGAATGTGAAAAACGTTTGTGTGTTCTAATTCCTAAAATGTGAGCCAATATCATATGGACTCAGCGAGCTTCTACAACAACTTCAGGACGTACACAAACATCCGCGAAGCTAACTCCTCGCCAAGACACCCCTCCCGATGACATCACCGCTCAGTGGAAACACATATCAGACTCCATCACAAAAGCCGCGGAAGAAGAAATTGGTTACTGAAAGTAACCAATGGTAGGATGATGAATGTATAGTTGCCATTGAAGCTAAGCAGCGTACAAGGCGCTCGTTGTCATAGGCTCGAGCGCCGTATTTTAGCGATACCGGGAGTTGAGGAGACAGGAGAATCGTCGATTCAAAAAAAAAAGAAGAGCGAGATGGATAGACGACAGTGTGAGGAGATAGAGGTGTATGAAAATGGAAGTGAAGGCAGAAAATTCTATCAGCGAGTGAAACATCAAACGAAAGACTCGAGTACTGACATAACTTCGTGTAAAGATGACAATGGGAATCTGGTAACTGTATACTATCTGTGTTTACCAAGCAAGACATTGTTCAGATACCTATTTAGATAAGTTTTTGTGGTCCCAATAGCATTTTTAAAAAATATATTTAGTTTCGTAAACTACCAAACTTTTCTTTTAACCATCGTCTGGCCCCTTTACGTGAAATGTTGCAATGTGGATCCGCTCAATACTATTACAACCGAATCCATTTAAAAAATCAGGTAAGCTCCGAACAATAAATTTTTTCAACTGTCAGCTGTTTCCATCTGAAAATATATGATATATTTTCAAAATACTTCTTCTCGTAATGCACATGCCATTTACTGTGGCCCATGTTGACACTGATGATTCAAAATTATTTTGTTTCGCCCTTTAACCAGGCTACGCATGTGAAAATTTTTGCTTAGTAAGTCGTATACATGATTCTGTGTTCCATTGTTAAATGGCTAAATTTAACCCCTCCAATAAAACCAGAAATTTGAAAATATTATCAATACTTTTATTCAAAGGCGATTCAAATTTTGAATGACCCACCCTGTATATATGTATATTAATATACACACATAACTCACACTAATTATGCTTGAATTCATAGGAAACTGCTCTTGCAATTAACTACAATTACGTCTTTCTATTTTTTAATTTCTATATACGTATGTATAAAATGTTCTTCTGAATTTTCGACAACTGTCAACGAAGGACTTAGAAGTGATACATTTCAGGCGCGTACATGACATTGGAATGCCATCCCCTTAATCGATCATTGTTTTTTTTTGCCGGCTTTTTATTATAGTTATTTGTTGTTCTAAAACTTATTTCGTGGTGAAACGCACAAGCAAAGACAATTTGCAATAAAAATATACCAAGAGCGAGAAAGAGCAAATTCAGATTTTAAAATCGGTTTTATATTCGCGGCAACGGGAGTTTGGCTGGTAAACCCCAATATTTTTTGTAATACAATTTGTGATATGTGATTTAATGTCGATGAAATAGTTGGGTACTTAAATCATAATACGACGACGAGTGCCGCGAGTAATTAAATACTTTTTCTGTAAAATTGTGTATTTTCGTGTAATTGTAGTGGCCTTTTTTTGGACTTCGGATACTTTGGATATGAGACTTGTACGTTTTTACTGAGGGTGAGGGTACATAAAGGGTTATCCATTTTGTTTTTTAAAAGTAAACGTAAATAATACAAATATAACATATTTTACGCGGCCAGGAAATGTCTCTTGCAATAAAACCATATTCGCTCGAGTTGTGTGGCACCGTCTAGTTGAAACCACATATTCTCCAAGTCGTATTCTTCAATAGCAGTCAAAAACTAGTCGGTTATCATACGACCATAACGCTGACAGTCGTTTTCGAAGAAGTAAGGTCCAATCACACCTTCCGACCAAAGAGCGCTCCAAACAGCATCTTTCTGTGGATGTAATGGCCTCTCTTCAATTACTTAAGGATTCTCAGAACCCCAAATGCGACAATTTTGTTTATTAACATAACCACCGAGTGAGAACTGTGATTCGTAACCGTAAACCATAATCTCCTCTTAAAGCACGATATGTGACTGTGCCAGAATCACAATTTTTGTAGTAGGTTTTAATAATTTGTGTGATAGTTAAGTTCTCCATTTTAGTCAATGTCAGACTTCCAAATGAAAATAAAAAAATGGTTTAACAACTTAGTTTGACAGATGTCGTCTTCCAGTCCTATACTTTTGAAACCACGAATGTCGGTTTACCCGACTGAAACCCTCCAACTGGTTTTATTTCTATAAGAAATTTTTTTTGTTCATAAAGGGTCCGCCATCTAACGTTTTTTTCAACTAGTGCTTATTTCGTTTTCGTTATTTTCGTTATCGGGCCATGTTAAACGAATTTTTGTTTACAAAAATTGAAGAGGAGGATATTGGCAACACTTGGTTTCAACAGGACGACGCTACGTGCCACACAGCCGAAGCTACACTCGATGTTTTGCGCCCTGTTTTTGAAGATCGCATTATCAGCAGGAGAGCTTTTGTCGTTAGCCTACGGCATGGTCAGCCGAGGCAGCCATTTGAACGAAATTATTAACCGGAAGGATTGTACTTTCAAATAAAAAATAAATTTGAGAAAATATCCAGTAGTTTTTTTTTTATATAATTTTCGAAAAAGAAAGTTATTTGAAGGACCCTGTACAACTTATTGTTTTTTGTTGTTTATATTTATTCGAAGAGATCGCACGCAATGAGTTTGACAATTCCACTAAAAAGTTATGTGATTGTCGCTCCACTGACTAACACAAAAACAGATTTTGTTTTGGGATTGAGGCATCCAAATGTTTTTAATTCGTATGTGTTAAATGAAAATGAAAAAAAAATATGTTGACCACGTAGTTGTCCATTGGGAATGCATTGGCACTATATGAAGTTTTATAAATTTTTTTGGCCAAAATTAAAAATTTAAATATTTGCAATGTGTATTTTTTGTTGGTTTAATATGAAAAAGCAATAACAAACTAAACATGGTCCCAAAACTGGTATATCTAAATATATATGTATATAAAACTCTTGCGTGACTGACTGAGTGATTCATCACTGTCTTGGCCAAACGGCTGAAGCTAGAATCATGAAATTAGGGGAGTATGTATACCTTGCATCCTTGACATCCGCTAAGATTTATGGAAATTCGTATTGGAAGATGATAAATATGGAGGAAAACGGGTAAAATGTGCCCCAAAACCCTTCAAAACTCGCAAAAATACAAAAAATTCAAATATTGTGTTTTTTGTTTTTGGAAAATTGGTCCACGTTTACCATTGGCAACAATAGGTGGAAATGAATTAGAGTAGGGGCCAAAACGGGATAAAAAAGGGTGAAAATGAAAAAAATGGTTAAAGAAAACATTTGGATAATAATTAGAGAATTGGCGAAAAAGTGGCAAAAACGAAATAGATTTTTGCTAAGAACCAAGAAGTTTCGAAATAGTAGCCAAAACGGGATAAAAAACGTACAAATGGGGAAAAAAAATATGTCAGAAAATGTTGGCGGCAGAAATAAGCCAAAAATTTAAAGTAATGAAAAAGGGAGTTAAAATCGTCCGAAACGGGCCGAAAACTGGTATAATGTGAATGAGATATAATCTACATACGAGTATCTATATATATAGAATACATGCGGGCCTGACTGATTCATCCGGTCCTCGCCAATGGCTGAAGCTAGTACCATGAAATTTGCTATGAATGGATTTTTCGAAGTTCAAAAAAAACTTGGAACAACGCAAAAATACATACAAAAAAGTGTGAACATATATTTCAAATTAATATCTACCGACAAAAACTTGAAAAATACGATAAAGTTTCTGAGTCAGTAGAAACTATTTTGTTGTAAACCAATGCAATTAAAAAATATTTGCTAGTTAATAAAAAGGTTCTTGAAAAGGTTTATGAAGTGATGTGAAGGGAAATACGTACTACGTACATTGTGGCAAAAAATCACATTGTAGTTGTTCTGACTCCATGATTATACTATTATATTCTATTATTAACAGAAGCCTTGCAACAATAAAAAAAATTATTGATAAATATGAAAAGTTCGGGAAATTCATAATATTGGCAGGCCAAAGCGACTAAACGATACGGAGATACGGTCTATTGTAAGAAATGAGAAGAAAAATCCAACCGAAAGTGCAGTTAAAATCGCAAAGGCATTATCCGAATC
The DNA here is from genome assembly GCA_958296145.1 of Hydrotaea cyrtoneurina. Taxonomy (NCBI): domain Eukaryota; kingdom Metazoa; phylum Arthropoda; class Insecta; order Diptera; family Muscidae; genus Hydrotaea; species Hydrotaea cyrtoneurina. The sequence continues at coordinate 43,711,477 of OY282512.1, forward strand.
GTCAAAAAAAAACTGTAAGTGCTAGTACAATACGACGAGCACTTCACGATAACGTTTTTACATGGTCGTGTCCCCAGAAGAAAACCGTATATATCCAATGACAATCAAAAACGACGGCTGGATTATGCAAAAAAATATAAAGATATGGATGTTTCTTTCTGGAAAAAACAAATTTTTAGCGATGCGAGCAAATTTGAAATATTTGGCAAAAACAAAATCGGCAAAAATATGGAGAAGCAAGAACCAAGAGCTTTTTGAATGAATTTTGATTTTATTTCTTAATAAATTGGAAATGACTTAATAAAGATTTCATTTAACAAAATATGTTGACTAAATAATGTTACAAAAGCGTAAAATATTAATAACACCGTACATGTAGGTGTAAACTTTCTTTTGACACTCACTGTAAATGTGAATCCAAATTGTACATACTCCTCATTAAGTAAACCCATTTTGTTTTTTGATGTTATTTCTCTACGTGCCCCACCATTTGGGAAGGCATGATCGAGTCTGACGCCAATGTAATTCATGAAATTTGTGCAATTTTAAACGGTCATGAGTTATTTTTCATTATTTGCCACCTGATTTTCAAAAGAAAAAAATATCTTTGTTTCCGTCACTAACTGAAAAAGTATACGATTGGTATCCAAACAATTAGTAAAACTAAAATCCAAGTATAAAGGGTTATATGATATCCATCTGTAAGTCTGTATTTTTTTCCTAAGTCAGTATAAACAACATGTGGAAACCTAAATAAACCAACTTCATAAGTGAAAACTATAAAACGCGTCCAATGTGCTTTTATTCGAACAAATATATGTATATAAAAAAATGTATCCTCTCCTCAAATATTGTTTCTGATTTTTGTGTCAATGAAGCCAATTAGGATCAATATCGAATTGTGTTTTATTTGCCAAACTAGCAATGATTGGACCGAAATATGTATCGAATATCAAATACGAAAAACTGAAAACACTGAAAGATACACACATGTATATTCTTGTTCGAATGGGAAGCGAGACTGTGTTGTTTTAATTTTTAATAATTGGCCAAACGAAAATAAAATTGAAGAATACACACTCATAATTCAACGCACACACTTTGTTAGTCAGGAACAGAACAATTCACTGGAAGAGGCTGTCGTCAACTGTTGCGGTACGGTGGCTAAATGAGTCGCACAAAAAGCACAACGAATATGTTTGAAATGCAGACGTGGATTCCATATTAGCCGCAGAATTCCACATACGCAATCACAACAATAGTATTTTCGCTTCATAACCCTCATCTTAACTATAGTTCGGCCGAATAATCCAACGATGAATTTGTACCTACACGGAACGAAATGAGACAAACTATCGTTTACTTTATCAATTGCAAGATAGGGTCGTTCAAAATTATGCGTAGGGTGGGCAGTAGACCGGTCGTTAAAAATAAATTTTGAAGTGCCGGGCAGATTCTGTTTCCTTTTGGTCTAAAACCATTAAATTTAAAATTTGGGGCTGATCGGATAATATTTAGTGGCCACGCCCATCAACCAAAAATTTAAATACATGAAATATATGGAAAAAATATATGAATGAAAATAAAGAATAAAGACTCAAAATACATATATTTTGTGTACTGAGCTATTCGCAACGGTATTTTTTGGTTTTGCTTTGCAACAGCAAGAAAAATATTTCAAAACGATATATATAGCCTTTTCATAAGTGTTTAAAATAAATAATTATGTTACTTGCTTCAACTTTCTTATTAACCAATTTTGGAAATTGATGACTTATTAGAAAGATAATTTCATTGCTAATCGTAATCAATTAGATTTTGTAGAAAATATTCTCTTTTGTGCACTTAATTTGAAGAATATTGGGTAAATATAAATTTCATGTATTTAAATTTTTGGTTGATGGGCGCGGCCACTAAATATTATCCGATCAGCCCCAAATTTTAAATTTAATGGTTTTAGACCAAAAGGAAATAAAATCTGCCCGGCACTTCAAAATCAGACACTTTTTTGGAAAATAACGACCGGTCTAGTGGGCAGTGTCATGCAATTTGATCCATCTATAGCCTGCGTATATGTTGTGGTCGAACAGAACATACTTTGATTATTCCATTATGATCGGTGATGATCTTGTAAAATATAGATTTTTTCCAGAGCTTGTTTCGGCCTTTGCATGTGGAAAATGTTTACTTCACATTTGATTCGACCAATTTTCCATACCGTCAGTATTGATAATTAATATAAACACATTCCTTTGATGGTGGGTATTAATCCCATGTTACTTTTATGAAAAACTAGTATTCGACCGAATGTCTATTTGGCTTCGGTACTAAAATGTGCTTCGGTTGAACAGAAATCATGTCGCTAGACCAAATACCCACATATGTACGTAGTCGGGCTTCTGGTGCATGGTACTGGAAAACTAACGGCATCATCATGACCGAGAAGTGCGAGGAGCTGAAGTGAAATGTTCGAGTGCCATTTGCATCCAGCAGAAAAGGGCCAATATCCTGGAGTGCGTGTGCAAAATGTTTGAATCGCTTGCACCGGAATGTTAACAACACAAAATGTACAAACAATTCCAAAGATGCGTCTAACGTACATACATGCGTATGTAACAACATACGAATGAATCGGTTGCCAAACAACTAACTCCATCTGAGAAAAAAATCTGAAATGTAATCTATAATAATTTAAGTTAATTTTCTAATTAATTTTTTAATATTCCACCACACTCCGGTACAAGGCTGGATTACCTTGTGTTGATGTTGGCAACACGTCAAATAAATGCAGATTGACTCCATGTATATTATATTGAATTACTTTGTGACATAGTACGGAGAGTACTCAATTTTTATTCTCTTCACAAGAGAAAAATACCTTATGAGAAAAAAATTGTTCTCCTCAAAGATAAATATACATTTTTCTCAAGATATTTTTTTCTCGTGAAAGTAATTTAAAATATGAAGAGACGAAAATATGTATAACAAATAATTAAACTTTCAGCGGATAACATTTTTTTTTCTTTTTTGTTGTTTTCAAACCAAAAAATTAAATCAAAAATAACAATAAAGCAATTCTATTCGAAGCACTTCTTACGACCCATTTTTTTTCAACTGCTTCAAACAAAACAATAGAAGAAACTGACATGTGTCAATTTCCAAACAGTATTTTTATATTTCTTGTCTCACGCGTGCTCTCTTTAATATTTATCTTTATTTAACATTCGCACTCAGAATGTAAAACAAAACTCTCGTGAAAGTTATTTTTATGAGTGAGTGTTATCTTTTCTTCTCTTTCGTTAGAGAGAGCAATACTTTTAAAGCATATATTGATCACTAGGGCAACCAAAAATATGCTCTTATAAATTCGTTTTAGGCGCTAAAAATATGCTCTAAAATTAATCAAATATGCTGCATAAATATGCTTAAACAAATTAAAAAATCAATAGATTTTTTGCAATAAAAAAGTTTATTTTTTTAAAATCTTGAGGCTAAAAACAAAACAAAGTAACAATTCACATTACAATTAAATTAATAAAAAATGATTTTACCTTACAGCTGAACTCATGCGAGGCACGCAAAGCAGTGTTTACTTGACAAGTGAATAATGAACACCCAACTGACATTAGGTCGAAGCACTAGAAATCTAATGTATTTTGTTTTTGTTGATAAATTCGCCTTGACGAAAATGAATTCGTTTTCAATCGCTTATGCTTTCAATTGTTCTATGCGTAGTTTTTATTTTCGCTCCCTTTCGTAGAAGTAGTCAGCTGAATTGGAGATTCAGAGCAGGGATGATAAATGAGATTGATTAATTTGTACGAATTGTGTTTCTAAAAAGTACTTTTTGGAGTACTTTTACTTTAGGAAGGTATCTGAAGTTCCAAGTCTACCTAAATTAGGTCTGCCAAGAACCGCGTTATTTCGTCTATATTCCCAGAATCGTCTATTCGTATATTCGTTAATAATTCGCATATGTGACCTTCTCCGAGAAAAGGGACCTAGTGTGTGAAAATTAAGTTTTGAGAAAAACGCATTTAAAGTTTCATAACGCATTATCACTGTGAACACACCTTCAGTTGGGAGAACCCGTTTTTTGACACACTAGGTCACATATATGGACATATATGTATGTATATAAAAACTAGATACATATTCGGGAAATCAGTATCATACCACAAAAACTATGTTGTTATGTAGCATTTCCTTCTATTGTTTTAACAATATTTTAAAGTGAAAAAACAGACAATATTTGTTTGAAACACCTCTTTAGTTATCCAAGCTCAAAAAACGCGTTGCGCCGACTGTCGTTAAAATCACATGCAAAAAAGCTGGCAACAGAAAACGATTGGATTCGTATTTAGGCTCATGTAAAAACTATGTTACCAGACTTAAGAAGATGGTCAATAATATTTTAGAAAATGAAAAAAAGTATCAAATGAGTGGCGGTACTTTTAAGAGTCAAAAAGTATTAAAAAAAAAGTACTAAATTATCAAATTTATCATCGCTGATTCAGAGTCACAGTAACACAAACAAAATGTTAAGGCGAATTGTATCGATAATAAATAGATGCAACATGCAAACAGAGTTACCACGCAAGTAAAAGAAATAAAAAAGAAGAACGATTTTTAATACCAAAAATATGCATTTCTCGCCAAATATGTAAAAATAAGCAATTAGGACAAATTATGCTAAAATATGCTGTAACAAATATGCCTCAAACTTCTTGTTTTTGCACAAAACGTGTTAATAACTTGAACATTTGCTGTTAAAATTGAAAATAGAAAACATGCAAATGCATATAATTGGTTGCCCTATTGATCACCCATGAAAGATAAAAAAGATAACTTTCGTAGATAAAAATTACTTTCACGAGAATTATTTTTTTTGTATCTGAGTGTGAGTAACAAAACGAGAGATAAAAATGAAAATACCTTTCGCGAAGCGAGATTTTCCGAACTATGTTTGTGAGTTATCCTGTTGATGTCCACCGTCCGACTGCATAGATTAAACTTTGGAGATTTTCTTATCAGCCCAATTGAAATCAAGAAAATTGAATTATTTTCGCCCTAAAAATAATATATGATGTCTGATCTTGATCAAATTTCCCAGAATATATTATGCGGCCATGGTGTGTACGACTATCACCTAACAAACCCACGTTCGTATCCTAATAAGACATCAAAACATTTTTCGTCGGCCGTTTCCGCCTTGTCAAAACCGGCGACTTGACTGGTAAGACAGTAATTCTTAAGTCAGCTGAAAATTCTCTAGAAAAGCATTAGTCATTCGGAGACGGTTTTAACGAATTTAACCGCCAAATAGTTAGTGCTGTTTTGTCATGTTTTCAATCGTCCTTCCTTTCGGTAACAGGGGAATTAATAAGCGCGTTAAGTGTATTGAAGAACTATTTTCTAAAACCATTTTCTTTAATATTCTTTTCAGTTTTAAGTTCCGTAAACATCGGTCAACCAATTCCAGGGCAATAAACTTTTCGATTTTGTTCAATCACTAAATTCAATAAACTAAATATTTGCCTTTGTGGACACTAGACATATACGGTCCTATATACTGGAGCTATAGCCAGCGTATCGTCCGCATGGTTCAACTTTATCGCATAGAGCTTTTTTTACGTACGTGTATAGCGTGACCTATTGATTTTACTACACAGAAAGAAAAATGACATTCTAAATTCAGATGTATTAAGGTGTAGTTAGGTATTTATTAGAAAAAGTAAGTCCCATTTGAAGTATTATAAGAGAAAAAAATCGTAGAACTATTTTTGAGAGAGAAAACTGAGATCGCATAAAAATGTACTCTCTTTAAATCCGTTTCGACCTCATCCTATTATGAATTTAATATTCTTAGAACAAGTACATTGTGATTTCAATTTTATCTAAATTGTCCTTAAATCAATCTCTGTTTTCGATAATTTCAAGTATTTATTTGGACTTAAATTAATCCAAGATGTCCGGACATAATTCCATTTCGGACTTATTTCTATCCTATTATGAACTTTTTCAACTATGGATAAAATTAAGAATTCCGAGAAACAAAAGTCCGTATCAGATCTCACCAATACTTGTATTTCACAGTAGATCTTCAGTAAAAGTAGGAAGCAAACTATTCAAACTTACAAGAGGCCCCGACACGGTGACAGCTTATCGAGAAACTTCTTCATCATCCGGAAAGAGTACATATTTTTAAAAAAAAAAAACAGAAGTTTTTAAAAGGGGCACAGAAAAACCCAAAGGACACATCCATTAATAAAGCGAAGGACTGCAAACAATTCGAGAACAGAGTCCTCTTTCGACGAACTAAAACAACATTGTTCAACAGGTATATTGTACCCGTGGAATTGGAATTTTCGATTTGATTGAAATTGTACACAAACTAAGTTAAAGTATTTTCGAGATTAAGTCTGGATGATGAATCCAAGAGGTATCAAGAGCTTTTGTGCACTTGTTAAAAAATATTAAAGGAATATTCTTCGTCTTCTATTTTAACTCTTGTTAAAGATGACCAAATATCCACTGACCCGGTTGATAAAGCTAACCTTTTGGCTGATATATTTTAGAAGATAACATCTTTGCCGGAAAGTAGTCAACCACTCCCCGTGATCGAAGACACATCAACTTCGATGACTCAGGTATTATTTCGAACACGTAGAGTTAAAATGGTACATGCTAATTTCCACGTAAATAAAAGTCCGGGCCCGGATGGTATTTCAGTACCTGTCCTATGTAAGTCCCGTCAACATATTATATGGTATATATCCTTCACATCACCAAGATGGAGTCGATCCATTCACCGCCTTGGCTCTGTATATTTCCAAGGCGGAGTAAATTTTGATGTCATTTTTAATTTATTTGAGAACCGAGGATTGGAATATTGGACTCTTGTACAGCGTTGCCACTACAAATGTTTTTTCCTACGAAAGATTTCCAAAAAGCAGAAAAGCGAAAACTTACGTTCTGCAGCTGCAGAATTGATTGGCAGTGAAATCAAATAAAAAACTGAAATTGGACAGTTCATTTTTAATTGAAGCAATTGTCTTCAAAAAAGAATTAATATTAAAATCCAATGACAAGTTCGTTTTAATTCAATACAATTCAAATACAAGTACTTGAAGGTGAACTTTCAGTCAGGAACTCTATGTTGATGTAAGGAATTCTGATTTACTGTTGACCCACATTTTGTTAAACGAATTTTTTGGATTTGGCAAATTTATGAAATTCCAAACACTTTACGTGATAAATCTACCATAATCGAATTGGACCGACCACCGACCAGATCTTAAAATGTTTAATCTATCCGAAAAGTTTTAGTAGAAAAAACCCAAAACGACAAAGCTGCTCTTGTACCTCATCTCTGGTAAGTCAGTATGTGTCAAACTACAACCAATCGGATAAGCAAATTCCAAACGGCACGATTTTTCGGACGTCCACTTGTGAGTGTACAAGACATGTACTTCCCCATTACGCACTTTTAGGCCTATGATTACAAAGTTTATTTTGACAACAATGTTTTTATGAAATTGCTCAGAAACATCATAATCACATGCCATTTGAAATAATGGCGTAACAAGTGTTACTAATAATGGCTGAACTTAAGTGGAAAAAGGTGACGCTCGGTTAAATGTCGACTTAAAGCAAAAAAATCGGCTTGTTGCTTATAATATTGTAAAAGTTACAAAAAATTATAATTTTTTAAAACTAATAATTAATTTCGATTCTTAATGGCGGAAGTAGAATCATTTTTAGGGAAAAAATAGTTAATTATAAAATTATAATTTTTTAAAACTATAAATTAATTTTTGCTAAAACTGATTCTACTTCCGCCATTAAGACTGCTTCTCTTTTCAATTCTTAGTATATGAAAAAATGAGATCTTCATATTCCGATAAATCTGCTGAGCTATAAATCTGTCATACATTTTTAAAAACAAATATATTTGATTAATACTTTTTCTTTGAGCAACCACAAAAACAACGACCTTCTTTGTAAAAGTCCTGGTTACCATGCAGATCAAAAGTTCGCATGTATATAACTCAAACAAGTAAAGCTGCCATCAGACGATTTTTTTTTTTACATATGTAATGTCACTTTTTGTATCCATATGTAATTCCGTATATACGTCAAAATCGTCGTTTTACATACGATTCATAATTTTTGCTATCACACTTGCATATGTATTTTCGTATGACATAACCTCTAAACGTAAACAAAAGATGGCTGTATTTTTCAAAAACAGCTGTTTTGTTATGTTTGTCAGAAGAAAATAGAGCGCGCTGTAATCGAAAAAATTAAATATGTATTTCCACATGTATTTTACATACGCAATGTTTCATATGTATCAGACGATGTGTTCAACTTTTACAGGTGGATAATTTGACAGTACATATGTAAAAAACATATCGTCTGATGGCAGCTTAAAAGAACATTTGTCCTAATTTACATAATTTACATATACATTGTGTTAACCAAAACTATATAAGAAACCACTAAGCCGATAGTTGACAACAAGTTGGTGGAGGCTGCGAGCCGGTTTGTTTCGCTCTCTGATTAAGATATGTTCATAAATCAGAAGATTTCCAAATAGTAGAACTATTAAGCCCGACCAGCAGAGAAAAATTATAATTGCTAAAATGCTCATTTGGACAATGTTGATACAGAAATGTGTTTTTCTACCCTTCCCCTAATGCAGGTGCAATAACTAAATATGGCGCAAAAATAACAGCTCTTCAGAACCTTTCAGATCGCACAGTCCAAAGTATATTCAATATGGAAAATGTGCTTATTGAGAAATATGTATACGGATTTAGATTTACATGGTCCTCTTCGATACATAATCTCCTTACTCGTGCACGCTGAAAAAATGGGAATTTTAACAAATTTCAGCAATAAAATTAGCACCAAACATAAATATTTTTCCATACCACAAACATTAACTTGTTTGTAGGTTATTAATATCAAATATGTATATACGTTTAAATTTTTATATTACTATTTTTTTTAATTTTGATTCATATAACATATCGAACATTTTCTACAATGAAATTGTCGTGCTTGCTTGATTCCTGAGAATCCTCTGAACCCGAATGGGAATCATCCCAAAATTTTCTGTCGCTGAAAAATCTGTCTCCAAATGAAGCTAGTCATTTTGGCATGTATAAAATGAGTCTCTACTTGTAAAATGTGTGTATCTGCAACATAAAGTGGGATGGATAAATTGATGCACCCGCGGACCATATCGCTCATTTACTTCAATAGTGTCACAATTCAAAATTCACTTTTTATTTTTCTGCTCAAGAAATAGCAGTGCGTTTTAAACAAACATACACATGTAAGGGCTCTAGTTTATTTGGAGAAAACCTATTTGTTTTTTCGAATATTTGCGAGGAAGACGCAAATGAAAACATAAAGGGCTCTCCTGGAAAAAATCGTATTTTGAGTTGTGACACTATTGAAGTTAATGAGCGATATGTATATCTTGGCATTGGTTCCTATCCATCTGGGGATGGCTCTAGTACTTACTCATACGTGCGTATTGAGTATTTGGAACTATAGCAAGCAATCCTTTGTTAATACATGAAATTCCGATTTGCTATTGTTTTGAGCTGCACTGAACGAACACATACATTTGCCACGCATATTCTTCTTTATTGCAATATTCCGGTCACGTCGTCCTGCCATCTAAAATGTTACAACTCTATAGCTCAATATTTGAGCAAACCGAGAAAGCAAACATATTATTACTACTCGGGTATAGGTATTGACCGGTCGAACACATCTATCGGGGATAATGGAAAGACATGATCCACAGAGAATATAATTGTGTAGAAAATGCAATCGAGTATGATTTCAGCTACAAACAAAACTCATGTTGGGAGTTTATGAGGCATATGCATTGCACTAGGTAAGAGATAGGAAATTAGAGTATCGGAAGGAGGAAACGGGGGAGCAATGTTTGTTGCCATTTGTTTTGAATTTGAGAATGTCACAACATTCAGGAACCACATGTGCTGGAAGATTACTTTACATGCGAACAGTTCGGCTTAAGAACGAACTGTCGTTACAGTGCGTCATCCGATCAACCGGCCATTTGAGATTGAACGGATGAGAGTCCCTTGAAACAGGTGATACACGCTGAAAAATACGTCTTTTATAAATGACGACATACACAAAGCCTATTTCGATGTAAATACAACTCGTTTGCTATTTATATTACATATTTGTGTATAAGCAATAGCGTGTTTGGGAAAAACAGACAACGAACTTACTAAATTCAACAAAGTACAACATTTGAGTGCGAATACGTGTGTATTTGCCGCTGTTTTCGTAAAATTTTTTTTGCACATACGATCTTTAAAATAAGTGTAATAACCGAGAGAATAAGATGAATTGTTATATAGAAATTCACAAATTGAAAAAAAATAAATAAAAAGTAAGAGAAAAATGCATACATATATATTTTATATTTATCACCTCAAGTTAATGTTTGTGGTACGGAAAAATATATATATATTTGATGGGAATTTGTTTGCTGAATTTGTTAAAATGGCCATTTTTTTCAGCGTGTAGTTCTAGTGGTGTATGTCTTTCCAATAGATATTAAATTTTAGGTGACTTGGACATAGAAACCGATAATCCAAATAATGATAGTACATTAAAAAACTTTAATCAGCGCTTTCAGATCTTTAAAAAAGCTTAAAAAAAACTATTTAAAAACAAGGTATTGTATGACACTGTGAAAAAGGGACATGTTTTAAAAAACGTTTTTCTTATGAATGCCAGACTCAATGGTTTTGGTTGTAGAGCAATCACATATATTACTACAATGGAGCATAGTTGTCATAGAGACACGTAGCTTTTACAAAAAATGGTAATTCCTTTATAATTCTTTATTCTTGTGTCATATAAGTATCCGATCCCAGGTATACGAATCCAGTCAGTACATCGAAGTTAAAACTAACAGCATCTACTTCGCGTGGAAACAACCTAAAGCTCTGCCTTGTCCTTGTTCACCAACAGTTTTACTTTCGACACCACGTTCCTGTATAATTACAGAGGGATCATTCACAAATCGGTTATTTCTCCCCATGATGCCAATGTCATCTGCTTATGAAAGCCAAATGCCCTGCAATAGTATTATTTGCGTTCCTATATACAAGGGATTGTTCAAAAGTAAACGCATTTAAGATTTCAAATGAAATCAAAACATCTGCTGCCAACTGTAACCCTTTCATTTCGGCAAGCAATCAATTTTTCTGGCAAGTTGACACACAGCAGGCGACGTAGCAAACACTCAAATGCCAGATTGTTAATTATGCTTCTTGATTACCAAAAATTTAATTGTGGTTTTGATATCGGATGAAATGAGCATTTGAAGTTGAGCAACTTCAAGTGAATTTCACAAAGTTTAGAGTAAAACGGGGGAACCGTATCCATCACCCCATCAAACAATCAGGGTTTGCTACACCCACCAGTTTTGATGGTGCCAATTGCCACTGTCGGACTCGATTTTTTGCTAGTTCAAATGGAACTATTTACTACACTATCCCTAATGTGATGCTAGGAGGACTGATTATCATGTGTCATGTATATTTTGTTGTTGATCTGAGTGTGCGATGAAAAATACCGTTGCTGTTGTTTTTGGTTTGTTTTCGACAACAACAGAAACAGCTTCAGTTGCAAAAAGAAGATAGTGTTGTGTGTAGTGGGGGAAACCAGTGATCTGAATAAAAAAAGTAATTTAACAAAAGACATGTATACAAAAAAGTAACAATAACGAGTTGTAAACGACAACTAGACAGGTTAACAAAAAAGAAAATGAAATAATTGTGAAAAAATTAGTGAATGAAAGACCGAAAAGTGAATTAAATGAAAACAGTGACAAAGAAATTCAGAAATATTTAGAAAATATAGTACTGGTTTGTCCATGTGGACTGTAGAAGTGGTTAGCCCATGTGGACTGCAGATGGACTAGACACTACGCGAATATTACTGCATCAGCAAAAGTACTAGTAAAGGGTGTTTTTTATTGGGGTATAGAACTTTAAGTTGGCATCACTTTTTTAACTGGCGGCCATTTTGTCAGCTGTCAAGTGATTAATATTTAGTTTGGTTTGCCATTTCATCATGAACAGGTTGACAAAAGAACAACGCTTGCAAATCGTGCAAATTTATTTCGAAAGTAATGGTTCAGTTCGCGAAGTTCACCGCAAGCTCCGTCCATTTCATGCCATTACATCCACAAAAACTGACTGTTTGGTGTGCTCTATGGGCTGGTGGAGTCATTGGGCCATACTTCTTCCGAAATAATGCTGGAGAGTCAGTTACCGTTAATGGAGACCGGTATAGAGCCATGATAACCGACTATTTTGTTCCCGAATTGGATGGCATGAATGTGGATGAGTTGTGGTTCCAACAAGTGGTTGAAAATTGGACCTGTAGAATTGGCTTTATTCGAGCCAGCCACGGCGGCCACATGCCCGAAATCATATTTAAACATTAATGGCATAAAAGTATCCTTCCAATAAAGCCAAATTGATGGACATTAAAACGATTTTCTTGTGTTTTATTTCAATTCGAAGTTCTATACCTCAATAAAAAACACCCTTTACATTGGAGATGCAGAATGGGGACAATTAACCCCAACATATGTCATGTCCACGTTAAATTCGCCAATCAAAAGCATTGCAAGTGGATAGAACCTGAATTCGTGCAGTACCTCAAAGTCGGGGAATTCCATTTCCTGGCGAGCAATAATACAACAACAGAAATGGGAATAATCGTTCGTTCGATTTCTAAAATAATTTTTAGTTATTATCATATTTAATGGTTTTCTCTATGCATTCCAAAAAGTTCCGTTATGTTTTTCCCTGTTTGTGTTTACAAATCGGTTTTTAGTGAGTTGGGACGCAGCCAAAGTGAAGCACGTGGGTAGTTTTTGCAAAGGTTTTATATGATATACAGTGATAAAAGTTCTGAAAATATTGAGAATAACACAGACTGAAATTCTTCTTACTTTCTACAATTGTGCAAGGTAACTAATATGAAAAAAATATTTTTTGTGGTGGTGGTACACATATGTACCAGTAGTCCATATGATTCCACGTTTTGAAGACAACTTGTTATTTCCCTAGCAAATGGATCCTGAAGATATTCGTAAAATTTTGGAAGATGAAGCTGATAGTGCTAGCGACTTAGAAGATTTTTCTATAGGAAGTTCTGAAGAGTTTGTACCAAGTCGTGTCTCTAGCTCTAACGACAACGAAGATTCAGAAGACGACATAGAGGAAGAAGTGAACGAGGCTGCCGAGGAAGTACTTGTCTGTAATGAGCCAGCTAGCAATAACTTCGTTTGAAGTACTCCTGACGATGGTTTCTTACCAAAAACAACTGTTGAAAATCCTCGAGACTGCAGACCACATACCTCGCCATGCGTCTATAATTGGAATTTTCAGTAAACTATTACCAAGTTTAGTTTATATGTACATAGCCCAATGTACAAATGAACGTATCAAAATTTACGAAAGCGAACAACCGAAAAAGAAGAAGGTAATAAAAAACTGAAACCAATGCTGGTGAAATTAAAACAATTATTGGGTGCATGTTTGTGATGTGCTACAATCGACTTTCATCGCTAAAAGATTATTGGTCGTGCCATAATTGTCGCGCTCCACAAACTGCTAATCGCACGGCACTTCATCTTCCTGTTGAAGAATCAACCCGACTGCAATCAACCCAACTGCAGCGCTCAAAAAAAAAAACAGACACGCACAAAACCAATCTGCAAAGGAGTGCCAAAAAAAATATTTGTTCATTATAACATTCATTTTGTTTTACAATAAAATAAAAAATAAATTAAATATGATTTACTATTTGCTATATTGCTTGTTTGACTGAACAGTGTAGCTTGTTTTACTGGACGGTTGGTACGTATGTGTACCACCAAACATCCCGAATGGTTTACCACCACCCCCGAGCCACCCTATTATTGTTTTTCAGATTTTCCTTCGCCGATCATTTATATATTACTTAAATAATCTAATTCTATTAAAAAAATTTAATTCAGCATTGCTATTCGAAAGCCGGGTCGTAAGGGTTAGGGACATTGCGCTGGAAAATCTTATCTTCGGTCAAATTTAATTTTTTAAAACCTTCATGATTTGCAATAATTTAAATTTGAAATAGCATTCTATTTACTACGTATGCTTGTGTTAGGTTTTTGGTAAAAATAATAATAAATATAAATAGTAAAACAAAAAAAAATCTGTATTTAGTAAAACTATACCTCGACAAAGTTTTGGACAAAAACTTGGAAGTCTGGCAACTCTCCTTCTGGTACCTCCCATACAAATGTACCATCCCACACCATAGAAATCGTGTAATAATATCAATACCACCAGCGCGATCTTGCCCAAATTCTGGATTTAGTAAAGCTATAGACAGACAAAGTTTCGGACAAAAACTTGGCAACTTCCCTTGTGGTTTTCTATAACATTCGGTATTTTGAGAGACGTGTATGTTTTTACTGAGGCTGAGGGTATATATAAGTCGGTTTACCCGACTGCAACTTTTTCACTGGTTTTGGAATTATTTGTTTTACCGATACACTGTAATTTTCACAAATACATTCAAATATGACCATTCATCAGATGTATCACGTAAACACCACATTAAAGGAAAACGACTAGACAAATTAAATTCTGCAAAAAAAAATTGAATGCCAAAAATGATGTAGAAATTTGCCGGTGAGGTCAAAATCACCCTTATGGGGACAAATTGGAATTAATTTTTTAAGATGTGGCCCTACACAGACTCCATCAAAAAGTGGAATTAAGTCGAAAAAAAACACCCTACAGAGTATAAGTAGAGACACCATCCGTATCCAAATGTTTTCATTAATCAATAACCAAAGTTAGAGGTTCGAAGGCGACAGATTGATAGCTCTTTCTCGAATCTATGGGTGGTGGTGGTGGTGCATGGCCGTTCTTAGTTCGTGGAGTAATTTGTCTGGTTAATTCCGATAACGAACGAGACTCAAATATATTAAATAGATGCTTTCAGGATTATGGTGTTTGAAACTTGTATAGCCTCCATACACGATCGCAATAAAATGTGGTATTGTTTGAATGTGTTTGTACCTGTTGGTTTGTCCCATTATAACAACACTAGCTTCTTAAATGGACAAATTGCGTCTAGCAATAATGAGATTGAACAATTACAGGTCTGTGATGCCCTTAGATGTAAACGTGTATTTCCTAGACCGAGAGGTTCGGGTAAACTGCTGAACCACTTTAATGCTTGAGATTGTAAACTGCAACTGTTCACATGAACTTGGAAGCGTACCACAACAACATACTAATAATTTATGTATATTGGGACTAACAATGACAATACGATTTTTGTAAGCTAATTTTCATATTCGACCACATATGAGGATAATAATCGTAATCACTGTAAGGGAAAATGTTGAAATTTAGTAAGATTTCGAAATTAAGTCTATTTCTGTGCCGTAAAAACGAATTTAATTCATTAGCATTTAATAAGAGTGTGGTTTGTTGTACATGCCGCACATATTTTAATCAGAAGTCACTAATCCGCTACAAGTCCATTACGTGTTTCCCCTGTTAAATGTGAAAAGGGTTAATGTTGTCACAAACACACACCCGCTCACAAATCACATGGATCTTACGTTGTCTATGATTCCATCATCCGATTTCCAGTCCAATGGACATCTGATGCTTGTATTTCATTTAATTCCGTGATTAACTTTTAATCATATTCGTTGGGAAAGGAAAGAACAAGAGCCACTCAAACCCGCAATATTAGTTAAAGTGACACTTAAATTTACAACACATCTGTATAATTACAACAAGTTACATCTTCAGGGTCACAGGAATACTTTCATTGTTCGTTCGCATTTACTTTAGCAACACATTTTAGTGAACTGGTCGAGTGAAAAGACGGGAACCCCCCTCTCCGCATTGTGAAAAATGTCAGGGGAAATAATCCCAAGGAACTTACTATCGTCGTCGTCATTGTCATCCACAGCGTCGTCATCATACGTAATTAATGAAACGTAATTGAATTAAAGCAGAGATACTACGGCGACCAAAAGAAGTGGAAGCAACGCCACTAGCTGAGATCAAACTGGCAATGGCAACCACCAATGGATAACTGAATGAATCAATGGTATTGGCCAATGGAGGTGGCTGCTTATGGTTGCAAAGAAACAGTAACAGTAGCTGTAGCGTTATTCACAAGTTAATTCCATTTGATACGTGACAATTTAATCTCTGTGCTAAGCATGGCCAAATACATAAAACTTTAACATGACAAACACAATATAATATCGCTGGAGCGGGAACTCCGACTAACTTAACGAAAGGATAACAGTCATGCGACAAACCCTAACAATGAAGTCATCTCTATACCGACTAAGCCATCCACTGGCTTGCACACTCAGATACACGCCACCACGCTCCCATAAACCCACACATACAAATGTTTAGAGATACATCTATAGGTATGTCGCCAACACACACACACTGCCGCACTACAATCGACTCATTCAATCTGTTCAAAGTTTCATGTATTACAGCGACCATCATCTGCAGACGAAGTGACCGTCCAACAATATCCAGGACATCCAACGTGGCAAAACTATTTTTAACCTGAGTTTATTTCATTGAAGCCGATTAGTTCGCTCACCTAATAATAAAACCCTAAACATAACCACTGAACCGCATTTAATGGACCGCAGCAAAAATACTGCCCCAAATACCAACAGTCTAGTTACTAGTCGATGCTCCAGTCACACAGGACACCTCCATTTCATACAGCCAAGATTTTGCTCCCATATTCAATGCTGCTAAATGGTTATGTGACTACACCACTCCCTTGATTTACATGCGATATATAATCTTGGGCGGCCATTTTAATGTTCACACAAAAAAAAAACGCGTGTTTTTTTGTTTTTGTAGCAAGTAAAGCTTATTTCCTTCTACACAAAGCTTATTTGGATGTAAATAGCGTGTTTGGGAAAAACAGACAACGAACTTATTAAATTCAACAAAGTACAACATTTGCGTGCAAATAAGTGTGTATTTGAAACTGTTTTCGTAATTTTTTCTGCATTTACGCTTTTTAAGATAAAAGCAATACCGAGAGAATGAGATGGATTGTTATATAGAAATTCAGAAATTGAAAAAAAAATAAAAAGTGACACAAAACTGGATACATATATAGTTGATATTTATCACCTACAAACAAGTTAATATTTGTGGTATGGATTAATATATATATATGTTTAATGCGAACTTGTTTGCTGAAATTTGTTAAAATGACCATTTTTTTTCAGCGTGTAGGTTTAATAGAATTTATTATAAGATCATCATAATAAATTCTATTAAACCTACTACGAAGGAGACATTAGAATCAATTTATGTTATGAAAACATTTTTGGAGACAATTCTCGGCAAAACAAATGATCTTAAAAAAACTATATGTCAATTATATTTAATAGAATTAATCCAAATGAAAATAAGTGCCATTTTTCATCCAAGCTCATTAAAATTGAAATTAAATTTTGCATACAAGTCCTTATATGTATAATTTTCTTGCCTTTAGAAAGATATATCAGAGTATGAAAACTTACTTATTTGTGATTTTCAATAGAAAGAAATAATGTAGACCCACTTTCTCCACTCTTTCAAATAAAATAAAACATCAAGCTTAGTATACAAAAACAACTCAAGATACAAATGAACATAAGAGTCGATTTAGTTTATCAAGGAAATACGTCGTGACTTTGTCTCCAACACCGAACTGATGTTACCGAAGATGACCAAAAGGTGGTAAGCCGTTTCCGAATAAAATTAGAAATATTTTAAGCAGTGTTACCGCTGAGAATTTTGAATAAAGTTGCAGGCCGGTAAAAAAATCGCAAGTTGCATGTTTAGTTGCACAAAGCTTCCACTGATTTTAAGCAGTCTACACATCAGTAAAAGTCTTTGCTGTTAAATGTAGCTCCAACTAGAGTTGGGTATTTCCCGAAAAATTCCAATCTCGAGATTCGGGATTTCCCGAAATAACGAAAATTTCAATTCTTGAGATGCGGGATTTCACGAAATAACCAAAATGTCAATTCTCAAAATATCGGGAATTCAAAAAAAGTCTTAAAAAATCTGAAATTAGTGTAAAAGCAATGAATTTCATAAAATATTATTTTTATTTAAGTATAAATAATATAAAAAAATATTTGAAAATGTTACTATTTCAATAATTTAAAATAAAAATAGTTTAAGAAAAATAATTTGAAAAAAAGCAAAACAGAAGTAATTCAAAATTCTACTTATTAAAATAGGGGAAAAAAGTGTTTGAAAACATTATTTACCAAAATTGTGTCCTAAAAAACATAGACTATTAATGGCTACGTCTGACAATTCTGAGGCTACAGTGCTGTGGTAGGACTATCACAGTACAAAACCCAAGTCCATGGTAAGAGCCTCATAATTACCGTTTTTCTCCTTGTAAATGCAGGAGACTTTACATTAGCAGATCGGAACAGTAGCTAATGGTCGGTGAGTCCGTTCCTTCTTAAAATGTTAAGGGAAATATGAATGTTGGCACATACGTGTGTACGTCACATAAAGAAGGACGTGTCGTTTAAAATGTTCTAGAACAAAAAAGATAATTCAATCACAAATTTTTAATTATTTAGATTAGAAGTACTTCCATATTGTACTATTTACTTGCACTGAAAAAAAAAACTGTATATCAAATCAATGAAAATGATTCTTCAATAGTTCTACATCAAATTGATGAATAAATTCATTGATTTAATGAAAAAAATCGTAAATTTGAAGTACTTAGTTTTCTGCGTTCATCAAACGAAAGAGTGGATCATTTTAAAACATCTTTGTCGGTGGCATTGCATACAACGAAGAAGTTTGTGCATTTGTTTGTTTTGGCTTTACTGTCTGAATTTTTTGAGGACAATTCTCGTTTAATCTATAAAAGCTATTCCTTATAAATACAAGATTCAGTGACATTTTGTGTTCATCTATAAATTAGTTTATTTGGCGAATGCAATTTTTTTTTGGTGGAAAGTAATACAGTAGTTTTGACTTAGCTGTCACTTCAACTTTAGTGGAAAGTAAGTGCAAAGTGGCCCTCAACATAAATTCATTTAGCTGCCACAAATTAGCAGATATCTAAATCGCGTACCTGTCATAAAATGGTCGCAATTTGCCATATTAGATTCCTCTGCTGCTAAGTTATCTGTTATTTCCAGCTAAGAAAAAGGTCCTTAAAGAAGTGGTTTCCATAGAAACTTGAACTAAATTTTATAAATTATGAATTTTTGGCAGTTATCATAAATTGGCAACTAAACCGAAACTACTATATTTGTATAAAGATTGAAGAATGTGTTTCATTGAACCAATTTAAATATATTGTATATATTGTGGGCATTATCACACAGATACATACATTGGCATGTAGGTAGCATTTTTTCACTACGTTTTTGTACATGGTGGGGTTTTAAGATTCGTGTAATATTTATATATAATGTCGGTGATTAATTCAGTTCACTGCGATGGATTTTAACGGATTTTACTAGTTTCTAAAGGTTTTTATAAACCTTTATTGTTTTTGACTACTAAATCAGATTATATTCACATATTTAGATTGAAGATACGAGTTTAGCTCAAATTAAGAATCTTCGGCTTGAATTCAGAATGTCATTTGTTGTTAGTTAATCATTTCAAATTGTTTGATCATATCTTTTGTTGTATTGTGTATTAAGACCGAGTTACTTGACCGTAATCGTACACGCTGAAAAAAAATGGTAATTTTAACAAATTTCAGCAAACAAATTCGCATAAAACATATATATATTTTTCCATACCACAAATATAAACTTGTTTGTAGGTGATAAATATCAAATGTAGATGTATGCATTTTTGACTTACTTTTTATTTTTTTTCAATTTGTGAATTTCTATATAACAATCCATCTCATTCTCTCGATATTGCTTTTATTTTAAAGAGCGTAAATGCAGAAAAAAATTACGAAAACAGTTGCAAATACACACTTATTCGCACTCAAATGTTGTACTTTGTTGAATTTAATAAGTTCGTTGTCTGTTTTTCCCAAACACGCTATTGCTTATACACAAATATGTAATATAAATAGCAAACGAGTTATATTTACATCCAAATAAGCTTTTTGTAGAAGGAAATAAGCTTTACTTGCTACAAACACGCGTTTTACTTGTGTGTAAACAAAAAAAAGACGTATTTTTCAGCGTGTAACCGTGACGTGTCAGCTGATACGTTCTCCTTATGTGAAACATGTACAAATGGTTACTTGGCCGTAATCGTAACGTAACGGATGAACCTGTAGAAAATAGATTTTTCTATCCGGCAAGTGACATTTAACAAACAGCTGATTTGTTTCTAACAAAAAAAAACAGCAAGAAAGTAAAAGAAACAACTTTGTTAGAAAAATAATAAAATAAAAACTATAAAAATGGATAAATTGTTTCTTCACAACACTTTCTTTTATTATTATTGAATTTTTTACGTTTTTATCAAAACAAACAGACCAAACAGACAAATTATTTTGTTTGTTTACATACAACATATCGCTCATTTACTTGAATAGTGGCATAATTCAAAATTCACTTTATATATTTTTGCTCATGGAAAAAAATCGTGTACTAATACCAATATGCCCAACGCGATTTTGCCCAAATTTTGTATTTAGTAAAAATATAGCAAGACAACGCTTTGAATAAAAACTTGGAAGTCTGGCAACTCCCCTTCTAGTACCTCCCATACAAATGTACCATCCAATATTTTTTTCTATAGCATGTCTATAGTATTTTAGGTTGCTATTATGACATTCCATGAGATGTTACATCAAATGATGGTAGCCACGGTCACATTTGACTTTCCGATACTTATGAGTATGACACTTGTAAGTTTTTACTGAGGGTGAGGGTATATATAAGTCGGTTTACCCGACTGCAACTTTTTCACTGGTTTTACTTCTTACGAAGCGATTTCATCAGAGTTTTTTTTCTCTCTACGTGTACGTATGGATTGCATAGTGAGCCAACATTTCTCTTAAAAAGAGGCACATGTGTGTACATATTTGTAGAGATGTTGGTTGACCACTTAGTTACGAGTAGTTGCAGCAAACACAAGCACCGTTACTGAAGGCACTGCTCTTACTGCTTAATACTACTCCAGATTATTCGGGTGGTAGTGGTGGCTTTGCTCCATTCTTTGTTGACTCACGAATACAAACATCCTTTTGACCTTAGCACAACAACAACATGTCCTCCTATTTTCATCAAAATAAAGAGATACATAAAGTGTGAAATAAAAAAAAAAAAAAGTATCACACTAAACCAGCTGTCTATATTTAGTGCGGCGTCGTCTATGTAGAGGAGTAGTCTGTCGTCCTTTCGCCTCGACTACGTTGGGGAATACATTAACATCGGTAAAATGGCGTAATAAAAGGCACGAAAGAACATTAAACAAAAGCAATCAATACATGTGTGACACACTCACACTTATGAACATATACCGATACCTGTACGAGCAGTGCAACGAAGGGGTTGGATAGCCTTAGACGGGGCCTTTGCGTTATCAATACGCATTACTTTCGTGTTCCCTTACATCAGATGAACTAACTTGAGAAATTAATTTGTTTTGCCCGTTGCTCGAGACGATGGTGGCGTGATGGCAGCATTACGCTGACATTGCTCCTCGTGTGGAGGGAACAAGTTATTCATTGAACAAATCACAACATTACTTCTGCGCCACCCTATATTTTTTTTATTCCGGGTCCTGGAAAGTTTGAAATTTTGCTGAGCTGTTTTGTTTTGAGTGTGTGGAAAAATTTATCTCGGTCAAAATTAACCCGAGAAAATTTCCGTGCGATGCTTTTTTACGATTTTCGGCGTGCATTATCGAGACAACAGTGTCTCAATCAAATTATGTTTTTACTTTTGGTGATGAAGCGCCATCAAACCCCACTGTAAATCGCTGGTTCATTTTTCGTAAGATGTATGGTGTAAATATTTACCAGATCAGATGGGTTGAAGTACTTTCGAATACTTCTTTCGACACTTCGAAATTTTTTTTTTATTATTGTTAATAAAGGGTTCGCCATCTAAATTTTTTTTTTCAACGAGTGCGTATTTAGTTTTCGTTATTTTCTTTATCGGGACATGTTTACAAAAATTGAAGAGGAGGATATTGGCAACATTTGGTTTCAACAGGACGGCGCTACGTGCCACACAGCCGAAGCTACACTCGATGTTTTGCGCCCTGTTTTTGAAGATCGCATTATCAGCCGCAGAGCTTATGTCGTTAGGCTACTGGATGGCCAGCCGAGGCAGCCATTTGAATGAAATTATTTTCCATTATTAACCGGAAGGATTGTACTTTCAAATAAAAAAATAAATTTGAGAAAATATCCAGTAGTTTTTTTTTATAGAATTTTAAAAATTTTATTTGGCGGATCCTGTAGATTTTTTTTATATATTTATAAAATTATATAGCTTACGTGCGTTTGTGTGGCAGGTAAACAAATTGTATAACTGCAAATTTGTAGCAGTTAAATACATTTAATTAAAGCGTAATTTTTGACAAGTGCCATTAAATTCTGCACATGTGGATGAGGCAAATATGTCGAAACAAGTGAAAAATGGATTTCTTGATAAAAAAATTAAAAGGGAAATGTTAAAAATGAGTGCGTTTCGTTAAATTTTGTAAAGGTCGTCTGTAATTGTCGTAGACGTTTTAATTAAGGCATGAGATTCACATTTCTATTGTAACACGAGTAAGTAAGTCTCTCTTCTATGTCCTACATGAATCACCTTCCCGGTTATATGTCCTATTAGATCTCTTGAAAATAAACAACAAACAAATGGTATCTTTTGGAACGTTTGAAATACGTTCCAAGGCCTACACGAATTCACCTCGGGTGTACTATACTCGTACGTTCCATTCGACACGCATACATACATACATACCATGTGTGGAAACAACACCGACGACAACAAATAGAGTTTTACATTCAGAATGTCAGTTCGGGGAATACCGACCATCTTTCATTACTGCAATCCCTGAAGATTTAAACGGAATTTCGCAGATTTTTGAGAAAAAAAAATCTATAAAGGTTTGTTTTGGGTTAGAATTTCACAAAAATATGCCAAGTCAAAAAATGGTGTTTACAAATAATTAAAAAACATATCCAAAGAAAGTAAATGTCGGCCAGTGGACAACAGTAAATCAGAATTCATTACGTTTTTTATTGTTTTTGTTGCATAGTGTAATTCAGTATAGAGTTCCAGACTGAAAGATCATGTTAAAGCACGTGTATTCGAATTGAATTTATCATTAATTCTTTTTTGAATAAAATTTCATCAATTAAAAATACTCTAAATAAAACGTTTTGTGGAACTTTTAATTTTGTGTATTCGATTTCACTTCCAATCAGTATTCGCCACTTTCTTTAATAAAAAAAAGTAAGCTTAGAAAGAAACTGAGCTAAATACCGTCAATAACATCATGCTAAGCAAGGAGCTTGACAACCCAAACTACGTATGGTCAGCTAATGGGGACATGAAAGTTACATTGCTATATAAACAAATTGTTTTTATATATGTTTTCTAATGTCAATACTCTCAAAAAATAAGACTGAATTAAACTATATATTTTGTTATTCATATTAAAACATGTGTTAATAAATAGTAAATATTTTAGCAATACATAGAAAAGACTAAAGTCTTAATTTAATTTTTATTTTGTCCTAAAAAAAACGCTTATTTAATACAATTAAAGTTACAAGAACATTTTGATTTATTTCAAAAGGGGTTTTGGTCGACTTCAAGGGTTTTTTTTGGAAAATGTTGGTAGGAAAAAATGTTTTGTCTTGTATCTTGGGAAATTCTAAATGTCGTTCGTTTCTCATTGAATTCGGATATGTTAATCGACTCTTCGATCAAAATTCTGACCGAATTTTGAAGTGGAATCTACAATTATTTAGTCAGCCTTTTGCGACATTGAGAAATATCCGTATATTCGCCTCCATTGTCGCATACGTGGCCTGTGTGGCAGTAAGCTCTGCAATAAAACACTAATAACTAATTTATTTTCATCCGCTACAAAAGTGAACTCCGCGAAGGCTGTTCGATATTTCGCAAACAGAAAACAAGACACATAAATAAGAACAAAAAAAGAATATAAAAACAAAATATTCCTCAGACATTGTTGAAAAATTCCTAACGGCAAATACTTCTGACACATAGTTCAACATTCGTTCAGGTTCGTCTGAACAAAAATTCCTTCAGCAAAGTCGAACAGAATTCGGAACGCAATCGGAAAGATTTGTCGGAAGAGATCAGGAGTGAATGATATCCGACATTTCATTTTAAACGACAACGTTTATCCTGATTGGGTAAAATATCTGATTATATGTCCAAGCTTTGGATGGCCGTAACTCTGGAACCTACAAGACAAAAATATGTTTTTCGCCTCAGAATAAGAACTTCAACCACTGGTTAAATTCGAGGAACATCTGAGATCTGTTACTAAACTGCTGTTTTTCCTCGTCTGATATTTGGTTTGCTGGACTTGGTAGTGCTGAACGCACGCACTTAAACACATGAAGTTCGTCCCCAGAAGTTGGGGATAGTTTTGCCGCGCTTTCTTCTTTCTCCAAGAAATGCAACAATTAAGCAGACCCGAACAGGAGCTGCTTAAATCTCATCCAGTGCATGCATGAAAGTTCAATGTTTGGACAGCAGATACTCGGATAGTTCAAATTTGAATGGAAGAAACCGGATTTCAATCTTTTCCTCTATGGAATGCACATCGACAGATTTCTCGACTACCATTGTAGCGAAACTGGTGTCAGAAATCCTTCGTCGAACGACGGATCAGACCGATACTCTGTTTCACAATTACTGCTAAAGTCGTGCCGTTAATGGTTGTGGGAATTTCAGGTGTAACGGAAAATTAAAAAAAAACCTACTCTTTTGCCCGGAAGCAGAGAAACTCTAACAACACACATATACAATTTGTTAATGAACTTTCTGACATCGAATATAAGTGTACACGTTCATTAGGGATAGTTTCCCCCCATTTTTTCCGAATATCAAAGGCAGAGATTTGAAATTAGTTTTTCTGTGAATTGTACAAAACAAACATTAAAAAAAACGTATCTTTTTTAATATGAAATTGTTTCCATCAAGAGAAATGTTTCAATGGATTAATGTAAACAATGTTGATCCTCGCCAGTAATCTTAGAGTCATATTTATAGCTTCTCAACATTTCATTAAGGACTAGAAGGATAACGTCTCTCAACTCAATGTGCTGTCTATAACACTGTGCGACAGCCACAATCGGTTTGGGATGAAACCACCGGGGAAAGTTATATCGGTCAAAAAAAGGTCATAAGTATCCCAGCGTTTCGTTGGGTCTCATCTAGGAATCGAGAT
Organism: Hydrotaea cyrtoneurina; assembly: GCA_958296145.1. Lineage (NCBI taxonomy): Eukaryota > Metazoa > Arthropoda > Insecta > Diptera > Muscidae > Hydrotaea > Hydrotaea cyrtoneurina. The sequence continues at coordinate 43,737,009 of OY282512.1, forward strand.
ATATCGATTTGAAGTTAGTAAGTATCGTTTAGGGGAATTTGTCACGTTTTTGGCTCTTTTGTTTGACATAACTTGAGAACCACTCGTCCGATTTAGCTGAAATAAATTTTAAAAAACCAAGAATTACAATTCCCTTAATCTGCTCATATATTATTTTCCTTTACAAGTAATAGTTTCCAAGTTAAAAATAAGCGCATGAAGAAAAATTTTTTTTTTTTTTTTTATTTTTTTTTTAAATACATTGGTTATGTGACTTTACGTGAAAGTAATAGGACTTGACACTTTTTACCGTTTTGGATTTTTTATGAATTAAAAAAAAAAAAATTTTAATTTTTAGGCAAAAATATTTTTTTTTTTTCATACATTTATTTATAATTGCGAAACTGTTGCTTAAGTAGGAAAACGGTTTAAGAACAGATTAGAGGAATTTTAATTCTTAATTTTTCTGAATTTGTTTCAGCTAAATCGGACGAGTGGTTCTCGAGTTATGTCAAACAAAAGAGCCTAAAACGTGACAAATTCCCCTATACGATACTTACTAACTTCAAATCGATATATCTCGATTCCTAGATGAGACCCAGCGAAACGCTGGAACACGTATGACTTTTTTTTACCAATATAACTTTCCCCGGTGGTTTCATTCCAAACCGATCACTGACCCTTACCATTTGTCGCAGAGTGTAATTTAATTACCGTACTCCGTGATCGAGCGGCAGAGATTATTGTAAACTCGCGTTTTTGAACATTGTACGCACAAATGTTTCGTTCTTCTTTATTATGACCAATAAATTGAGATTCTAATCTTTAGATATGCATGTGTCTTCCAACTAAATAAAACAAATAAGTGGATTCATGCTCCCAAGTCCGAACCGGCTAACTACCTATTGAATTTTTCAATAATTTTCTGTAATTTTTTGTCAAACATATAAAAAAAAAATCTTCATTTGACAACTGGAAGCGTTGCGTTGCGTGGTCTTAACCTCTGTGCCTTTTTTTCACTATTGGTGAATACGTTTCTAGTGCGCCCAAACTTCATGGGGGGAGATGTCAGAACAATTGGGGTAGGCTTCCGCAATAAATTACTTTAGTTCCCACCTTCAATGAGATGATGAGAACCTAGAGGGCCACTTCGGTACTCAGCGTACTACCATTCGAATAGAAGCTCCAAATCCACTTTTTGGAGGTGCTTTCATTCCGTCTGTAGGACACATTTTTAGATCTACATATATATGTAGATCAAAGACCATAGAGAGGGCAGACGTCACAAGTCGTTGGCTGAACATTTCCAAGAGGATATCTAAACAGTATTTGTTTTAAAAAAGTAGGTATTTGTTTTAAAAAACATTATTTGCTTTGAAAACCTTTCAAATATTGTCATACCAATTACTGACATCTTGAGTGTGTAGCGGAATTAATGTGTCAGGAAACAACTTGGGACGTCTGCCCTCTGTATGGTCTTTGTGTAGATTATACATGTAGTATCCGATCAATATTTCTAAATTAATGCCCACATTTTGTAAAACGTTTCCAAAAATGTCAGGTTTAACATTTTATATTTCATTTAAAAACGAAAATTGAGTTTCATCCAAGCAACAGCTCATTCTACAAAACAATAATAAATGTTTTCCAATGTACAGAATTCAATGAAACGTAAATTACATTGCGTTTCGAATAGAAACGGAATTTACATTTATGTTTTACAAAATGGAGGCATTAAAAGATAAATGTATTCATCCATATCGATGTATGAACGACAGTTGTCGCTTAAACAAGACAGACCCTAATGTTCAGATATATGTGTATTTTCATGCCTTTGTGTGTGTTTGAAAATTGAAAGTGAATTAGTTTCATTCAAACGACTACATATATGTACATATATATAGGATGCATTCTAAAGTAAAGTTGATTAACACCACTTCACTGCAATGAGTGTGATTTAATATACACTTTTTAAACTTTTTAAATTTTCAGTTTTGTCTGATCTCACACGTGCTATTGCGAAATAGTTGCAACCACTCTATAAAATACGAAAAGTAAGGCTGAAATAACATTTACACACTTCTTCATCAAGTGGAGTTAACCGAATTTACCACTCAGCCACCTCTGCACAGACTCGAGCAGAGATTTCCATCGAGCCAGACGCCATTTAACGTTGCTACTGTAAGCAGGAGGTGGAAGTTTTTATCGAGATTGCACTTGCACGAATTGGCAGAGTAATTAAAACTATTTAGACCAGTAAATGAGACTGTTGAAAGGGCCATCACATCATTATCACCCGGAATGTCTATCTTGGCAGCACATCATGAACAATTTTCCGTGAATACAAGAAATTGATGAGAGTTCCATTTAAACGTCAACGAGAAGAAAACCATTAGTTTGCAATTTGACGTCATTGCCAGGGAAAGGGGAAATTGCATTCGATCCAAGTTGACAATAAATTCACTGATGAAGTAATAAATGCAGCTCTTGATGCCACTGACACGATTTCAAGATGCTTTGAGAAATTCGCATCATTTCTGTTCCCTTGGCGACTTTAAAAATCAAGTAAGCGATATGGAAACGTGCGTATGTCATTATTTATGTAAAGATAATGTTGAATGGAAGCTATGGCAACGTTGTTGTGCATCAACGCAAAGAATCTCATCTCATCGAACTTTGAATCCGTATGATGAATATTTTATTTTCTGACAATCAGAGAGGGGACGTAAGTTAATAACATTATCAATACGGGTGAATGAAACAAAAACCTACTAACTGGGATTATTTGTCAGAGAACAAAAAAAAAAAAAAAATCACAAATCCGTAATCAACATTTCAAAATCCAATTGGTTAATAATTTTAAATTCGATGATTTCTCATCAACTGCCCGCAGTTATTTTAATGTCATTGCCTTTAATGCAGTATTTTGATAATAATTCTTTTAAATATCTACTACAGATGAAGTTGTTGAAGTAAACGATTTTTGTGCATCAAATTAAAGTACGTAATATTGTAAACTTCCCGAATGTATGTAAAGAAAATCACGATGCAGTGCCCCTACAGCATTGAAGTTGACATATGTAGCCAAGCCCCGGTAGGCGAGTTGGAAGCGTGCTTGTCTATCAGCGTGGGGGTTGTGGGTTCGATTCCCACCACAGGCTTTGGTCTGTCGCTGCAAAATTTTAGCCAAATGGTCTGTGTCACCCGGTTTACCCTTGGACCCAAAATTAGAATATAAATTTACTTTGTATTGTAATTAATAAATAAATATGTAGCCAACATAAAAAATACACATCTGAAGACTGTATCTGTCATTTTCAGATTGTAGGTATATCTTTCCGATTCGAAATCAGCGAAACGAGGGGCTCTCGCCTGGTAAACCATGGACAAATATAATTAGTCTGATGCAACGTCACAATTGAATAGAGTTTACTTTACCTCGCCTATCACCGTATTGGCTTTTTGATATTAAAAAAAAACCTGACCTAATTCTAATTAAAGGAATTGGAAAATCAAAGTTTTCCGTCACTACTTGCCAAGAACTAATTATATTTAGACCACTCATTTGTACTATTCCTTCTCTACGAGGATTCCGTAACTATAGACGAACCTCCAAGATAACATCACCAAGTACCAGCTGTTTGAAATACAAGAAGTACATTAACCGTCATACAGATCCGAGTATTACAATGTGTTACGAGACGAGCATTGACAACAGCGTCTTGAGTTCCAATTCCATGTTAGAACAGGAGGATCTTTACGCTCTGCACCAACAGGGTACTGCACCAATAGGGAAATCGTACTCCTAGTAAATGAGAAAGGAAGGCTAAGTCGTGAATGGAAGCGAACTAGATCCCCTGGGGCTTGGCGGAGACTGACTGAAGCATCTAAAAAGTTGTACAGTGCGCTTAAAGTGCGCTAACTTTGTTCCGAGTCTCACTCCATGGAAAACAATATGAAATACGAGTATGACCACAAAATGCATAATGGCGAGTGGGAAACATCATAGAAGAAGAAGGTCAATGTATTCGTATACCATCTACATCTAGATAGTGAATGGAAACAATATGTACTGGACCCATGATACTTATAAGATATAAAAGCAAATAATAATAATCTAGATCATGTATTTCGCCCAATTCCCCCTCGTAACAACTTTCGGGACGTAGGCGACATAGAATCTGCCGAAATACCATTGTCTACCGATGCATGTTATAAGAAAAACTGTAAGTCCCGGAAAAGCACCCAGCTTTGACCTTATTACTCCAAAAAGTATCCTTGGACATCTTTATGTTTCTGTGTAATTCCTGATTTAACTCAATTCTTCGATTAAATTATTTTCCTCAAACATGTAAAATTAAGGCGAGGAAAATACAAATCAACACTTTCCACATACAGAGCCATTAGGCCGAGGCCAAGCAATGAGCGGCTAGACGGTTTTAATTTTTAGTTGGTTTCTGGGCGGCAAAAAATAAATGTGCATCTGTACAAAGTCGACCGCTTAAAAACATTAAACAAACGTCACAATGCCATTTTAAAAGCTAACCGCTCAGAAATTACGGGGATCGGAGATTAATCTCAATTGAAGTTGAAAGTGTATCAGCTCCACTGTCTGCTCTAAACTGAAGGTAGTGCTGTACAATATTATAATAATGCTAACATGGTTGTACGGCGCACACCTACACGCTGAAAAAAAAATGGCCATTTTAACAAATTTCAGCAAACAAGTTCGCATCAAACATATATATATTTTTCCATACCACACACATTAACTTGTTTGTAGGTGATAAATATCGAATATATATGTATGCAGTTTTGAGTAATTTTTTATTTTTTTTCAATTTGTGAATTTCTATATAACAATCCATCTCATTCTCTCGGTATTGATATTTTTTTAAAAGAGCGTAAATGCAAAATTTTTTTAAAAGAGCGTATTGCTTATACACAAATACGTAATATTAATAGCAAATGAGTTATATTTATATCCAAATAAGCTTTGTGTAGAAGGAAATAAGCTTTACTTGCTGCAAACCCCAAACACGCGTTTTACTTGTGTGTAAACAAAAAAAAGACGTATTTTTCAGCGTGTTAATGGGCAAAGCATATTCAAGCAACATATACAAAGAGTTCAGTCGAAAACATGGCGGAGAATTACCGGGGCCATCCTGGTACATAACAAATGAATACATCCACAAAGTCTTGAATATATCTCTAGTCCAAAATGCAATTCCAGCACCAATGCAAACTTGAGCGTCATCAAATATATTGGCTAGACAATTTTACACCAAGTACTTCAAGACTATGCAGAAATGAACGTCAGGTTTTCTGAACTGACTGGATCAGGCTGTGGATGTTACTATCTCTACCTTACGAGGTTTAAAACCAACGTGGTTTAAAATTCCCCAATATGTGAACATTTAAAGGTTAATATCAGGCAGTGTAGTCATCTGCTTCTACCACTTCTCTAACATGTGACCATTGTCTACTTAGTCTGGAAACGTACCGTACTGTACCTCGATCAACATGTGTCACAAGAAACTGTCAACATATCTCATCGGAAACAAATATGAATGCATCAATATACGACTGTGTGGGTCCACTACCACTATACAGTAGATAACGCATAAAGAAAGAAAGACAAAAAAATACCACAAATTTCTTTCTTATATGCGATTATTGTTAAGACGGAAGTAACACATGGAGTTTATGCCAAACCTTTTTATATGCGTTTTTTCTTATAGGTGTTATCATCGTTCCTGTCAACACGATACAGAGAGCTGCATAATCTTTATTTGGATTCATTATTGATTCATGAGATTCATACACCTTTTGTTGGGCTCATAAGGAGCCGATCCAATAATAACACTATGCAACAAAAAATAAATAACACACTTTTGTTTTACTGTGGTCCTCGAGAACAAAAATGGTTAGGTTTTGTTTTGAAATACAACTTTATTGTCATAACTTGACAACGAATTCCAGTTTCAAAGTAACTAACAACGCAATTTTGGGATACATTTTTTTAAGTTTATTTCAAAAAAATCGGACTATTCATTTTTAAGTTATTAATTGAGACAATTTATGTCTTAAGAAATAGCAATTCATTTTTTTTTTATAAAAATCATATCCATGGAAAAATTTGTTTGTTAGTGTAATGAATACAGCACACATACGAATAATAACACTAGCCAACAGTCGTTTTGTTATTTGGTTCTAGCATAATTTTTCTCATTGATTTTGACCTACTAAACACGAAAATGAGTTTTAAAAATTTTTCTGTCGATTGGTTTTCAAGATACAAATTTTTGAACATATTTTTTTAAATTTTTGGAGGTACACTTACAATTTTGAGCATATCTTTCGTCTTCTTTGACCTATTTGATCCTACTACTACTTAAATTAAGGAAAATTGAGCCGTCTACAACTCATTCTCAAATTTTCAAATCGGGTAAGTAGTTTTGATGTTGGCGGCTTAAAAAGGTAAAAAAACGGCGTTTTTTTAGTAAAAATGTGGCAGAAAAAACCATATAAAAATTCATATAAAATATAAAACACGATGCTAAAAGCAATTTTTTTTACGTATAGCTGGCATTTTTACAAAGAAAATAAGCCCTTACTTAACAAAACCTGACAACAAATGGCGGACTTATAATTTTTTTGGTAAAAGACCGAAATTCCGCTATTTCACGATATTTTGATTTTCATTATTTGCACAGCTTACACAGAGAAAACAAAATTCGTTACACGGCGCGTGTAGAAACGGCAGTACTAAGTGATTCGTATTTCGCCCTGCTAAATTCAAAACGTTAAATGTATTAAACAGAAAGTTACACGGGACATGTAGAAAAACTGCACGCCACGTATAGAAAGGAAAAATTAAACGCTACATGTAGAAAAGTTGGCATATTTTGTTTTCTCTGTGTACCTACCCAACGCAAACGAATAAATATATTTGAACTTAATTTAAAATAAACAAATTAGTCTTAGTATATTATTTTTTAATTTATTTAGAGCACTACATACTCAATGTATGGCACAATTAGAAATGGATGTGCCAGGTTAGCTAAACTAACAAAATTAACCAAATCAACGCCCAAAAAAAATGAGTAGAAATAAAGATATAACTGTACATTTTATGACATGTGGAAAAACAGCTGACTTCTTCTTTGTTTCACCACAAAACAGTGGGGTAGGGAGATTTTTAAAATGGAACTACGCTCAAGTGGGATCGTTTGCACTTCCAGTACCACATTCGAAAGATGTACCATATCCAGTGTGCCCTGGTGCATCTCTTCAAAAAGCAGAATCGTCAGAACAAGAGTCCGAGTCAAGTGCAAGCGAATTTGAGGCGTGCAGAAAGCGAAAATTACTGTCGCAGGCCGAACTAAACGATTGGGTGCGCGAGTTTGGTCTCACTAAGGAGAAATCCGAACTTTTTGCGTCTCGGATGGTACAGTGTGGATTTGCGGCTTCAGAAGTGAAAGTATCAGCGTACAGAAAGCGTCACAAGAAGTATGCAAAATTTTATACAAAGAAAGACGGAATATGTTTTTGCAGCGACATTTCAGGCTTGTTCCAAGAGCTTCACCAAATTCACAACCCCAATGAATGGAGGTTGTTTATTGACAGCAACAAAGAGAGCTTGAAGACAGTTCTCTTACATAATGGGAATGAAAAGCCATCTCTTCCTATTGCTCATGCGGTTCATTCAAAGGAGAACTATGAAACTATGGACATTTTGCTGAAATGCATAGAGTATAGCAAATATAATTGGAAAATATGCGCCGACCTCAAAGTTGTGGCCATTCTGTGTGGACTCCAGGGAGGCTATACGCGACATTGCTGTTTTCTGTGCCTTTGGAATAGCCGCGCTGATGATCAGCATTATATTAAACTAGCGGAGCCCGGCGTGCGTTGCTACGCCAAAGAAAGTAACACATATGTATATCAAATGTGAAAATAAATTCGTGTAATTTATTGTAATGCTAATGGATACACAATATTTTTGGTCGTACCGTTGGGTGTATAAATATACAAATTTTTTGGTGTACCAACTCTTGAGCAAAACATGGGAAAAACATGAATGTTCCAAATTCAAACCAGCAACAGTGAGGGATTGCCCTTGTGCTTTATTTATGGTCATCGCGAAGCCAAGAATCAAAGGGAACTGAATCCGCTTAAACTCGAATGGTAAATCATTCGTAATCATCGGTATGCGTGGGCACATCTTCCGCTTTGAATTTGCCGCTGATTATTGTTGCCTCGATCAAATTTGGTGTCAAATTGTTAATGATCATCCTGGTTCCGTTGCATAGCTTTGGGGCGTTCAAGTTTCGAATAAGCATCACCGGTGACCCAACTTTCAATGTCAATATATGTGGTGGCATTCCTGGTGGCTCTAGTGAATTAAGAAATTCTGTTGGGTAATTTACAGCTTCTTTCTGATCCATCATTGTGTCGATTGAATGATATTTTTCGATTCTCCGGGCAATTTCAATTGAATTTGTTCATTTAACTTCTTGACATCATCATTTTTAGGTGCTAAAATTGCACGTTCGCAGAGCCAATCTGAATTTTTGTAGTTGTTGATTAAATTTGGGAATACATTTTCTAAAAGGGCTTGAATATTTGGTAGCATTTGGCAAAAGTTCGGCGAAAGTGAAATCTCATATGTTGTGGGATCAGTTGGAATTTTGCCATTTCCGATCTCTAAAAGTTGTTTTGAAAAGGTTTGGGCAGACACATCTTGCATTAAATGGACACGCATGTTTGTTGATAGTGTAATTTTCTCAATTCGCTTCCATAAATATGATGCTTTCAAGCATGCGTTTAGCTCATCGGCAGGTGTTGATCGAGGTATAACGGCAAAGTTTGTCGAAAATCACCAGCAAGAAGTATTAGAGCACCTCCCATCTGTAGTTGTTTCACTCGAAAATCGCGCGGAGTCGGGTCAAGTGCTTCAAGCGATTTTTTATGGGCCATGGTGCATTCGTCCCAAATGATGATTTTACACATCCTAAGGACTGTGGCCATACCGGATTTTTTGCAAATGTTACATGTTGGTGTTTCCGTGTGGTTCACATTCAATGGAAGCTTAAGCGCTGAATGTGCTGTACGTCCACCAGAACATAAATTTTCATTTTCAATTTGAAATCTGGTTTTAAATAGATCTTTCCCGTTGTCCCGTTGTTGTTTAAATTCACCTTCCCCGTCAGCCTTTTAGATCTAAGAGACAGTATTGCGACGTCCCCTCCGCCCACAAACCCAAAATCTAAAATCCAATATTAAATTAGTCTTCTCCGACAGCAGTAGTATATAAAAACCAATTGTGAGCCTTCTTGCTCAAAAACAGCTTTGCCACGCCCTCTCCGCCCACAAACCGAAAATTTAAAATTCAACATTAAATTAGTCTCCCACATCAGCAGTAGCATATATGTACCAACTTATAGCATTCTAGCTTTAGAAAACACTTTTGCCACGCCCACTCCGCCCACAGACCAATTTTTCCATCGAAACTTCACAGGATCCCCCGCTGTGGTATGCTGAATTTTCCCTGAAAGTTTCATTAAAATCGGATGAGCGGTTTAGGAGTCTATAAGCCACATACATACAAACATACATAGTCACATACATCCAATTTTATATATGTATATATATAGAAAAAAAAATGGCCGGAACGAACGAAACCTGTAGTTGGAGAAGCGAATGTTCAGCGCAAACCACTAATAGAGAACCGTGAAAATATAATATTTCCTCCGCTGCACATAAAATTGGGTTTGATAAAAAATTTTGCCAAAAAATTGGACAAAGAAGGTGATGGACAAAGAAGGTTATACATTTAACGTTTTGAATTTAGCAGGGCGAAATACGAATCGCTTAGGATTGCCGTTTCTACACGCGCCGTGTAACGAATTTTGTTTTCTCTGTGTAAGCTGTGCAAATAATGAAAATCAAAATATCGTGAAATAGCGGAATTTCGGTCTTTTACCAAAAAAATTATAAGTCCGCCATTTTTGTTAAGTAAGGGCTTATTTTCTTTGCAAAAATGCCAGCTATACGTAAAAAAACCAAAATTGCTGTTAGCATCGTGTTTTATATTTTATACTAGTAAGTTGTAATGCGCCTATGGCGCCCGTTGAAATATGGAAAAAAAAAAAAATTTTGTGGAAAAAAAAATTTTGTTGAAAAAAAAAAATTTTGTTGAAAAAAAATTGTTGAAAAAAAATTGAAATTGTTCTTAAAAAAAAAAATTTTGTTGAAAAAAAAATGTTTCTGGAAAAAAAAATTTTGTTGAAAAAAAAATTTTTTGTGGAAAAAAAAAATATTGTGGAAAAAAAAAATTTTGTTGAAAAAAAAAAAATTGGAAAAAAAACTTTTGTAAAAAAAAAATTTGTAAAAAAAAAATTTGTAAAAAAAAAAATTTTGAAAAAAAAAATTTTGGAAAAAAAAATATTGGTAAAAAAAATTTGGGGAAAATAGAATTTCTGTACAAAAAAAAAATATTATTTTTTTTATTATTTATTATAGAATTATAGAATGCCTATTTAAATTCCTACGTACCGCGTGACAGAGTCAGTGAATCAGTGAATCAGGGAATCAGTGAATCAGTGTCGAGGGTAAATATATATTAAGATGAATTTTTATATGGTTTTTTCTGCCACATTTTTACTAAAAAAACGCCGTTTTTTAACTTTTTAAACCGCCAACATCAAAACTACTTACCCGATTTGAAAATTCTGAGAATGAGTTATAGACGGCTCAATTTTCTTTAATTTGAGTAGTAGTAGGATCAAATAGGTCAAAGAAGACGAAAAATATGCTCAAAATTGTAAGTGTACCTCCAAAAATTTAAAAAAAAAAGTTAAAAAATTTGTATCTCGAAAACTAGTCGACAAAAAAATATGTAAAACTCATTTTCGTGTTTAGTAGGTCAAAATCAATGGGAAAAGTATGCTAGAAACAAATAACAGAGAAAATTTTGTTATTTGTGACCTAGTGTAATAAACCAGTGAAAAAGTTGCAGTCGGGTAAACCGACTTATATATATTCTCACCCTCAGTAGAAACATGCAAGTCTCATATTCCATAATAGCAACCTCAAAATACCGAATTTTATCGTATTTTTATTAGGGATCATATTTTTTCTGGACAAGTGTAAATGTTTATTAAATACGGATTTTGGGTAAGATCGGATTGGGCGTAGTAATATTGTGACACGACTTCTAAAGTAGGCGGGATGGTACATTTGCATGGCAGGTACAAGAAGGGTCGTGACCAGACTTCCAAGTTTTTTGTCCGAAACTTTCTCTAGTTATAGCTTTACTAAGTACAGAATTTGGGCAAGATCGCATTGGTCACATAATACGAGATATATAATATAATGATAATATTACGCGATTTATAAGGGGCAGGATGGTACATTTGTATGAGAGGTACCAGAAGAGGAGTTGCCAGGCTTCCAAGTTTTTGTCCGAAACTTTGTACAATTATAGGTTTACTAAATACAGAATTTGGGCAAGATCGCGTTGGGCATACGGGCGCGAAGGGGAGTTGTGAATATTTCTATGTGTTACACTTTTGGGTCGTAATAAATGAAGATTTAATAAATCTGTCGCTGCGTTTTAAAAGGGCCAATGTCAAAATATTTACTTTTGACAAATATCCAATTGAAGGCTTTGCCAAACATCCTTTTAATTACAGTGGAACATCCATAACTCGAAGGCGAAGCACTTCTAGTGACAGTTGCGTTAGTAGACAAATTCTATAACTCGAATTTCCTGAACGTAAATTTCTGTATAACTCGGACACAAACTACCATACGTGGAACTTTTCGGAGAAATAAACCAAACAATAATATAGCTAAAAACTAGAAATACGTTGCTCAGAAATACCTGAGGTTAATAATGAAGAAGTGCATCAGAATTTTCTAAAAAATGAGTAGAGTTACATTTATTAGGCTGTTTTGGCTTAAGTTTGTCATTTTCTGTTTTAAAATTATGAAAGAGAGCAGACAAATAATTCAAATACAAAAGAATTTTGACAGTGCTCCTATTAGCACCAAGCCACAGAAAATAAAGATTTTATTCATCAAATCAATGAATTTCTACATCAATTTGATGTAGAACTATTGAAGAATATTTTTTTTTTTATTTATTTATTTATTATTAATTACAATACAAAGTAAATTTATATTCTAATTTTTGGGTCCAAGGGTAAACCGGGTGACACAGACCATATGTTTAGATTTTTGCAGCGACAGACCAAAGCCTCTGGTGGGAATCGAACCCACAACCCCCACGCTGATAGGCAAGCACGCTACCAACTCACCTACCGGGGCGCTTAAGAATATTTTTCATTGTTTTGATGCACCATTTTGCTTTTTGATGTATATATTTTTACAGATTTATACACAATTTCTGGAGAGACTGGCTTTTCCGTCGACCTAAACGATGGGCAGCACTTGTTTTGACACTACCTCAACTGAACTCAGAAAATCTACATGGTATTTATCAAGCTTCGAAATTCACTGGACACAACAGAACAGCAGGAAATTCCATTTTTGTCGAAATCCACGTATTCAGTGGTTGCCACTCACAAACTGGGTTGCGTAAACATATTAATCCGCCTATTAACAGATGCTAGTTGACAGGTGAGTGTAGTTCTGCACTTCACTTCGAGGGAACTACAAAAACACACACAGTTGTTATACTCCCCTAATGTGTGCATTCGCGAAGAAATATCATTCAATGCCCATTGAGTACTAAGGCAGTAGCCACGAACGTTTACAGAGAGTCTTTTGTTCTATTTGTTTGATTTTAATACGACCGATACAACTAGAAGACATAGACACTCTACATACATAAACTTTATGCAAATCTAATGAAAATGTTCGTATTTACATCGAATCGAAAGTTTCGCCCAGTGGACAAACCAAATTTCGTCGAAAATCTTTTACTATTTCGATAACTAGTCTTACATAAAAACACAGTTGTTATACTCCCCTAATGTGTGCATTCGCGAAGAAATATCATTCAATACCCATTGAGCACTAAGGCAGTAGCCACAGGCAGTAACGTTTACAGAGAGTCTTTTTTACTATTTGTTTGATTTTAATACGACCGATACAACTAGAAGACTACATACACTCTACATACATAAACTTTATGCAAATCTAATGAAAATGTTCGTATTTACATCGAATATATCAAAACGGGGACAGGTCTAACCCAGTTTTTACAAGTTTCGCCCTGTGGACAAACCAAATTTCGGGGAAAATCTTTTATTATTTCGATAACTAGTCATACATAAAAACACGTTACCCTAAAAGTGATAGAACCGCGCACAGTTTGAGGTTGATGGAGCAAGTGCATCGTTTATAAACAAATCCGAATTGGCTGCACTATTCACTTCGCCATGTTATGAATAACCTTTCTGCGTACTTCATCGTACAAACAGCGTTCCAAAGTAGTTCACATGAACAACTTTCCCTCAAAACTAACTAAACGTTGGCCACAATTGAGTGGTCCATATTGGTTTTGGTATTTATGGGTTGCCGTGCTCGTGTTGCTTTTAAACTTTTGTGTTCGAAAATTCCAATAAGACTAAAAAACGGTACGTGTTTCTTTTAGTTTTTATTAACAAACTTGACATTCTAACCCACTCGTGGTGGAAGCTGACGGCATCGTGACTGCATTGGCAGAACGAACTTCATGGTTTATAATTTGAAATGCTTTTAAAAAGTTTGCTCAGCATGTTTATTTCTCGCATGTCCTCCTTTAAACTCATCCTTTTTCAATTAAATAAAGTATCATTGACTCAACCAGCTCCACCTTCATATCGATTATTACTTTGCTGGAAAATTTTGAAACTTATTTTCCCTTTTGCTTACGACAAAATAACGTAAAGACAGATCAATGCAAAACGATAGCAATGCCAATTGGTGTTTTTATGGATTGACGTATATCGACATCAATGTAACGGACATTTCTGTATGAACCTTATTTTAAATCACACAGTGGCATAATTTGACTGACTGCTTCGATGAATAGTCTTCGGGAGGTGGACTCATTTCGATGAATGCGGTCGGAGCTGTGAGGGCAAACATCGAGTCCCCTAAAATGTTTTCACGTCACAAATACACATGAATTGTAGAGAACAGGAGGCCAATATCTACGACTATCCTTTTACAACTTCACCGGTGCGTTTACAGTGCGTGTTTCGTTAAATGGTTTAAAAGTAAGGTAAGGACGATCGCATTACACCAGGGAATAAGTAAAACAGGGAAGATGTTACTTCCAATCGATTGCTTTTAAAAGGCAAAGTTTTATTGAGGTCCGTGTCGACTAAGGCGTTACCTAGCGAATGTGAAACAATTAAATCTATTTCATAAAACATATTTTTAAATTTTGAACTTCACGTTCACTATCGAACACGCTTCAGATAGGTCTGTATGAAATTTTAGTCGGCTTATCAAATTTCAAATGGCAGATTTTTTTCCAATAATTTTCGCCATATCGCGACCTTAGAATGACAAGGTTCTAACTCGCATTTTTTTCAAAATTGAGTTATATGTAGGGTTTCACTCAACATCGTCTAGAGTATCGAACAAATCTCAATCTGAGCTGTTTCAGTGTATTTTAGGCAGTATTTTAAAAATAACAAAGTTCTATCGTACCAAATTTTTGTAATCATAGACCGAACAAGGTTCTATATTTTACATTTGGAACCTTGTCACATTAAAATGACACAAATTTGTTTGATAGAACCTTGTCATAACAAATAACGGAATTTGTTTTGCTCTCCTCTTGTGCGAGCTTTGATTTGCAAAATGTCATTAACTGTCCCAGAGCAGAAATAAGTTCGTTTTTTTATAGACGTAAGCTAAATATTTATAATCTAACAGCTAAACTCTCACTTACTAATCAAGTATATTGTGCTATATGGGATGAATCTGTATCTGGTAGAGCTGGAAATGATATTGCTAGCGCATTGCGTAAGATATGGTGTGGTTGACGAAAACGTTTTGACAGAGCTTACACTGTGGAGTGACTCATGTGTGCCTCAAAACAGGAATTCTCACATGTCTAAATGTTTGATGGAGTTTATGCAAGACCATAAGGATATGGAGCAAATTTTTATGAAGTTCTCAGTACCGGGACATTCCTGTATCCAGGAAATAGATCATGTGCATTCGTGTATCGAGAAAGCAATGCGCAGCACAGAAATATATTCACCTGTTGGATTAATCCGTTTATTAAAACTGGTAAACAGAAAACAACCTTATAAAATTATTCAAATGCAAGCCACAGATTTAAGGGGCTATAGTACAGCTTCCAAGTTTTTTAATTACAAGGAGGTACCATTTTCAAAAGTAAGCACATTAAGATTTACACAAAGTTTACCTGAAATTCAGTACAAAAATTTTTTTTATTCAGAATGATATGGTTCTAACATACCTTAGAACCAGATAATTGAATATATATTGCTATTTTAGAAGGCCAAAGTTCTAACTGCAAAACCTTAACTGCTGCAATTCGGAGTACCTGATCAAAATCTAATTTCCTTATAAAAGTTCAATTATTTTGTACCAGAAATAAAAAAGTTATAGCATTTTAAATATTGAACCTCAATTTGCCACGAACTATACTCTATTCACTTAGAACCTTGTCATTCTAACGTCGCGATATGTTGACCAAAAAGTATGAATGTGTAGGCTCTCCCCTAAGATTTCAGAAAAATTAAGGATAACATATGTCAATCTTTGTGCTGTAAATTGCATTGTTAGAACGAAACATAAAAAGCTCGTGAATTTTATATCTACCACCAATAACCGGATTGCACCATTTCAGCATCCTTTTCGTACTGCGTCCTTCGATCCGCTTCTAAATCATTCACGAAACGGACAATGTATATATACGAAAAGGAACGTTGGGCCGAGCTCAACAATATCTATCAGCAATTTAATTGGACATTTTGCGCAATATTTTCAACCTGTCGTACCATGCAGGTATTTACTTTTCACGTTGGACAGTTGCCAATGTTCAGCCGATCCCCAAGAAAGGTGAGGCTACAATTCCTGCGAATTCCAATATGTTATGCTCTCTCGAAGGTTATGGAGAGCATGGTTATCCACCATCTGGTTTAGTATCAAGAGTCTATCGGCCTTCTGAATGATCGACAGTATGGCTTCCGTAGAAATCAATCTACGGAGACCTGGAAACTTTCAAAACTTATTACATTTGGTGTCGGTAATACCTTCTCTCGATTTACATCGAGTATTCTCAGAGGTGGCTCTATACGTGTTGTAGATGGAGTCTCATCCAACGAGCATAGTTTGGCCGCAGCGACGACCTGTTGGGTCAGACTGTGAAGCCAATCTACTCCTTTGCAGATGATAGCAATCTCTGTCATTTGATCATCGGCCAAGTCCTCTGGAGGTCACGGATAAACGGCAAACGATGAACGACTCACTCAACCGCGATTTGGGACGATTTGTGAGTGGGACCAAACAACCCAGTGCTGTTTATTGTCACACAAACGTTGACCAGATCCAGTATCGTTGTCAATTTACAATTTAAATTTTACATGGGTGGTGTGGATATCGACGAATCAGATACTCTTGATGTTCTGGGCATGAAGATACAGGGTGATGCTCGCTGGGCTAGCCATATATTCGAAGTGTCGAAAGAAGCATTCAAGTGTTTAGGATTTTTAAAGCGGTGCACGAAATACTTCACCCCATGTGATCTCGGAAATATTTACACCAACTACATCCGGCCTAAAATGGAATATAACAAGTTTATGTTCAAAACGTAACAAAACAAAGTTAAAATTAGATCAATTCAATACCTTTTATAGTATTCACAACAGTTTTTTTTTTGACTAACACTCAGGGGATGACCCTATGAATGCAAAGCACTGAGTTAGTGATAGAAAATAAGGGTATTGGAGGGAGGAAAAATGGAGTAGTGTTTGTTAGCGTTGACCTTGAAATTGATAATGTCATATCCTGGTTCGAAGAATTCAGAAACAAGCATATTTTGCACTCTTTAGCTTCATAAAAGATGAGAGACTATGGATAGCCGCGTATAAATGTTCTAACGCCAGGGACTAGACGACGGATATCTTGTGAACAGATACCATTAAAATATCTATAGAATAGCGATACACAACCCACATTTCGGCGATGCTGTAGGGAGGCAATAGAGCTGGATGCCCTACTATCCCCTATCATGTACACGATCCAGAAGCTGCAAAGATGTCCCTGGAGCTTCTGCCCATATATGTATTTTGTCCACAACTACGTGGTAATTACTTTGCTTTTATTTTCAAATAAAAAGTGGAAAAATCGACTGTTTAACTTTATGGAAAAGTAGAAAGTTCGAAAAGTAGACTTTTTCTTGCAACTATACAACCCTAGTGTGAAACCGGAGACCAATTGACCTATTCCCAGTTCAAAACAAATCCACATCCCAACTGTTGCTTGCTTTCATGTCAGCTGTACCAGATGTAACAGTTTTTTTTAATTTATTAACACCGTGTCCATTTCGTCGTATTACTTGGATAGCGGTGTTGTCAGCGCTGTATTTCGGTAACAAATGCCAGTTGGATAGAGACAACTGACCTGAGGAGTATTCGTACATTCCAAGTGCATATCAGTAAAACGTGGTGGCCGTCAACATTATGGTGAGTCCATTCATTTTCATTCATTTGGCTTTTATTGTATTTTTTTTTTGTGGAGCGGCTTACACGTTGACCGCCGCCGTTGTCCACAAGATAGTCCTGGAGGTCTATGAGACTACTTCAGATGTAGTCGTTAAGGATCACACAGGGTTCGGCAAGTTAAACCGATTAGTAACTGTACCTTATGACATAACACCCCTTTCTTACATGAAGGATCGAAAAATGTTTTGCTTCTGCACACATCAAATATTTGAGTTTTCTCTCTTATATTTGAAGGTTTTTATTATTACTTCATTCACACTCAATTTTTGAATATATAATGTATCTATAATATTCTACAATAACGGTTTCTCAAAATAGTTTTTGTATATAATTTAATGAATATGTTTTAACTACTTCAATAAATAAAAGAAATGGATTTGTATGATTTCGTAAAAATCATTTGAAGGATTTTTAGTACTAGGGTAGAAGTTACTACTTTTGAGATGTGACAGTGTTGCACGATATGATTCATAGTCATCGCTGTAGTCCATCAAAGAAAACATCTCATCCATAAGCTGGTTTTCTTGGAAAAGTACAGAATACAACGATAGGTATATGGGCATACATACATATATATTGTAGTATATAACTGGTGTTAACATTAATACATATGTATGCACGCATGTTATTCTGGTCATACAATGTTATTGAAGGCAATTGAATACATTGGACTACAAATTATATCGTCATTACTTTAATCTTCATCACCATTATCAACATCAAAATCAACATTCTGGCAATTTTCTGACGTTAACAATGAAAAGCCTTAACGCAGCCACCCAACATCTCTCATTCCGTTTGGCAGGGCCACCATTGTATATTTGAAGGCATGTGTGACCGGAAAGTACGCACACACCCGAACAAAAACAAACCCAGAAGCATGAGACATTATCCATAAGTTCCTATTCCGTGCACATACAGACGCCCAGATAAACATATGTATGTAATTGTCTTTAATGAACGTTGTCTTCTGCACGTAATTCAATACATTTTGTTTTTGTTTTTTCTGCTCGCTCCCCATTCTGTTGTTGTTTTTAGCCATTTCATTGGCGTGTGGAAGTTTTCGCTCGATGGCCACAAGCAACAGATAACAATGTTAGGAGTTTTTGTTATAAATTGAATGAACATTATGGATTTCCTCTGAGGGCACATTCGGAACGACATACATTTAATTGTGACATTTCGATCGTTTCGTGCTAAATCGTCACAACTCCAAATACATAATTGTTGGAATGAGTTCTTTGGCGAACTCCTTCAGAAGGTATCACATATAAGCAATACGTAGATTTTGTGTAAATCGAATGAAGTTAGAAAAATTCCATTATTACAGCAGAGTTTTTGCTAAACTGCAATTATGTGTCTATGCGTGCGTTGACAAAAGAAGAAATACGTCAAATGAAGCATTTGCAATTTTTTCGTCAATCATCTCGATTGGAAGAAATCGGACATAGTTATTCATTTTGTAGAGCAAGGTGAAAATCGAAGTTCTGTATATAGAACACTGTCTATATTTGAAACAAGAAACACAAAACAAGGAAAACGTAGTTTTGGAAAAAAATAAATGTAGTTTGACTGACTCATCAATGAAATCACGATGGTAAAGAAGCTACATCATACAGAGAGCTTGCAAAAAGTTCCAGCGAGACGGGAAAACAGTTAAGAAGTATCTCAGTGTTATGCGAATTCAGAAAAAGTCCAGGAAGAAAATGACAGCTACTTGAGAAGCTCAAGAAATCACCCAAAAATCTCGACTTAAAAAAACCTTTCAATGCCAAGAGTGACATTGTGTCCATCATGGACGACGACTCATGTTTCGCGTTGGATGCAAATAAATCGCAAGGAAATCGTACAAAGAGCATACAAAGTTTCCTAAACAAGTTCTATTGTGGCTTGCAATCAGTCAGATCCTGCATGAAATTTCAGAGTCGGTATTGTCACAATATGTTTGTATATTAATGGAGATAAGATATTAATAGATAACATTGCAGAATTGACGAAAACAAATCCTTTTTTACGACACTTCTTTTGCACACTCTACACGCTCCAAAAAATTACCATTTTCACGAAGTTCAGCAAACAAATTATGCATCAAACATACACGCTGAAAAAAAATGCCAATTTTAACAAATTTCAGCAAACAAGTTCGCATCAAACATAAATATATATTTTTCCATACCACAAACATTAACTTTTTTGTAGGTGATAAATATCAAATATATATGTATCCAGTTTTGTGTCACTTTTTATTTTATTTTTTCAATTTGTGAATTTCTATATAACAATCCATCTTATTCTCTCGGTATTGCTATTATTTTAAAAAGCGTAAATGCAAAAAAAATATGTAATACTAATAGCAAACGATTTATATTTACATCCAAATAAGCTTTGTGTAGAAGGAAATAAGCTTTACTTGCTACAAAGATCAAACAGGCGTTTTATTTGTATGTAACCATTAAAAAAAGACTTATTTTTCAGCGTGTAGGTAACACACATATTCACATTCATATTCGCCTTAATAATGTACATTAATTGTACTTTCTTTGCATACTTATACAATAATTAATTCGAAACGCTTCCGAGTTATCCTGTATCAAACATAAATGTTTTGAGTTGTGTCGGTATTGCTTGACATGAGGAAACATATACACACATCATACAACTCGAAGAAGTAACACGTGTTATCATGTTGTCAATAAATTGTCTGATCCTGCAATACACATACTCTGGCACATGCTCTTCCGTCAGTCCGAAATAATTAATGTACGATGTAACCATTGTCTAACACAGGCACCCACTTCCAGTTATCCGGCTTTGGTATTGGCAGAGAGAATTTCACGTGCAAATGTTATAAAATGTTTTGAAACATAAACATTTATTGGCTTTCGTAAACATTTGTTATGAATCGGAGATTTGCACTGAGAACAACCTCAGCCAGTCCATAAATTTGTGTGTTTATTGACTATTTTGGGATAAACCAGAGCAAACCGAACGATTCATGCCTTAAACTAAGCTAAATGGAGAAAGCGCCTTACACGCATCCAAAAACTTTGGTATCTCAGAAACAATGGTGGGTCGCATTGAAATGTTTTCAGGTATGTCAGTACACTTTGCACCTCTTGTATACGTACACGCAAATATGTTGGAGGTTCTCGAATAGAGAATGTCTTGTATAAAGAAATCAGTACTGTAGTACTTTTTGTGTCCTCTACCATAGGACGGAGTGTATACAAAGGTATTGGAACGTTGGAATATAGAAGGTATACTATACATATTTCTGATTGAATTACATTCGAATCCGCTAAATTGAAAATGGGAAAATACAGCGTATTTGTTTCAATTATCCGATGTTTTCAAGAATCCAAAGTCCGGATAATTGAAATCTGTTTCAATTAAAAAAAGTTCGAATAACTGAAAACGGAAACGACCTTAATTAAACATTGACATTTTACGCACTGTTTTTAAAAATCGAATAATCAGCCGAAATTGTGATATCAATTGTCCGCATCAGAGATGTAATCTGAGCCCTTTGCACTTTTTCTGTGGGGGAGTAACTACGGATAAATGTTACGCAAAGCATTTATAGACAATTCAAGCGGTGAAATCGAAGTTGCCATTGAAGAGATTCTACCTGAAACAATCGAAAATATACTGAAAAATTGCATTGATCGGATGAGGTACTGTAGTAGTCATATGAAACATTCTGAGTTCCATTATTAAATGACAAAGTTTATACTTTCCAATAAAACCAGCAATATAAAAAAAATTAAATGATCCACCCTGTATTATGTTGTATAACTTAATAAAGCCATATTACTTAAGTACAATATATAAATATATAACAACAGAAGATTTATTTAATAAACATCCGCCTGGTCGTAAAGGGTGTTTTTTATTGAGGTATAGAACTTCGAATTGAAATAAAACACAAGAAAATCGTTTTAATGTCCATCAATTTGGCTTTATTGGAAGGATAATTTGATGCCATTAATGTTTTAATATGATTTCGGGCATGTGGCCGCCGCGGCTGGCTCGAATAAAGCCAATTCTACAGGTCCAATTTTCAACCACTTGTTGGAACCACAACTCATCCACATTCATGCCATCCAATTCGGGAACAAAATAGTCGGTTATCATGGCTCTATACCGGTCTCCATTAACGGTAACTGACTCTCCAGGATTATTTCGGAAGAAGTATGGCCCAATGACTCCACCAGCCCATAGAGCACACCAAACAGTCAGTTTTTGTGGATGTAATGGCATAAAATGGACGGAGCTTGCGGTGAACTTCCGAACTGAACCATTACTTTCGAAATAAATTTGCACGATTTGCAAGCGTTGTTCTTTTGTCAACCTGTTCATGATGAAATGGCAAACCAAACTAAATATTAATCACTTGACAGCTGACAAAATGGCCGCCAGTTAAAAAAGTGATGCCAACTTAAAGTTCTATACCCCAATAAAAAACACCCTTTATTTTGTACGAATAAGTATCACTCAGGTATTCCTCAGTGAACCTTTTAAAATAAGTGTATTTTCATTCCTCATTCGATCAGCTAAACACACTAATGCCATTGACACTTGAACCAAACCAAATTATACGCGACCCATTTCTGGTCACACTTCTTTGTTTTGGTTTCCTCGTGGAACTCTAACTCACATAAAATTAGAGACACTGCATGAAATACGACTACGTACATAAACACTTGAATCAACAACACACATATACGACCCATTTATTTCACAGTCTTTGTTTCTCCATGCAGACCACTCACCCAGCACTTTGTGCTGTCTCAGCTCACACATGCAATTCGACACCTTACCAGCGAGACAAGAACAAGTGACGCAGTGGTAACAAATATAGAACCATAACTGACCTATGATCACGGAACAATGGCTGAATAACAGTTATCTAGAATGTATATTACAAGTTTGTATACATAATTTGGCCATAAGCACAATGTAATAGAAAGATGGAAACAAGGGTATATAAAACCTACGCTTTTCCAAATAAAATCAGATTCATTGGTTCAACCAAAACAACGAGTTTCTATTATTTGATATATTTGGTGAGAGCATAGCTGAACAAACCCGACCACTCCAGGGTTCAACCGAAAATTTATCAGTAAGAAAAAAAAGTGGGGAAGGTATATGATAAAGGATTATTCAAAAATCCTTTTTTATACATTACAGATCTGCCGGTCTCAAGCCCGAATAAAGGAGAAGGGTTAGAGTGTAGGCCTTGAAAACCACCTTCGTAACAACCTAATCACAATGAAAACAAAAAAAACGTTTACGGATATGCTCTTGGAATGCAAGAACACACCCAATACCTGGTGGGTCTACACGCTGAAAAATACGTCTATTTTTAATGTTTACACACAAGTAAAACGCGTGTTTGGTGTTTGCTTATAAAGCTTATTTCCTTCAACACAAAGCTTATTTGGATGTAAATATAACTCGTTTGCTACTCGTATTACATATTTTTGTATAAGCAATACCATTCTTGGGAAAAACAGACAACGAACTTGTTAAATTCAACAAAGTACAACATTTGAGTGCGAATAAGTGTGTATTTGCAACTGTTTTCGTATTTTTTTTTGCATTTACGCTCTTTAAAATAATAGCAATACCGAGAGAATGAGATGGATTGTTATATAGTAATTCACAAATTGAAAAAAAATAAAAAGTGACACAAAACTGCATACATATGTATATATTTGATATTTATCACCTACAAACAATTTAATGTTTGTGGTATGGAAAAATATTTTTATATGTTTGATGCCAACGTGTTTGCGGAAATTTGTTAAAATGGCCATTTCTTTCAGCGTGTATCCACCTGGCGGATGTCCTCGCAAAATTCAAGGCAGACATCACCGCCAAATTCGATGGCTTTACGAAGATGAAAGATTGCGATATATTTTGTAGCTGCCATGAAAGCAAGTACTGATTCGGATGTGTTTTGTCGTGAACAGACAAATTCGACACCTTTTCGCTGGTTTCACACCAGTAAATAAAAGGCTGGCCACAATCCGCATCAAGGCCAAATTTTTTTACATTGGCCTGATTTGTGCTCCCGCGCCGACGGAAGATAAAGACGAATAGGCTAAAGATTCATTCTATGAGCATCTAGAACAGAACTACGACCGCTGCCCAGGACATGACATTAAAATCGTTCTACGGAATTTTAATGCCAAAGTAGGCAGGGAGAATATCTTTGGACGTACGAACATTTCGATCCGCAAACATCGATTCGGATCACTACCTTGTGGGTGCAAAGGTGCGCACTCGACTAAGTGTCGCGAAATACGTACCTTGCAGCAACAAGAGAAAGGTAGACTTCGAGTGTTGCCAAGTGTTTTTTGGAACCTTCCCCTTAAATATTGAAAACATACCCGTAAATTCTTCTAGATTTTTTTGAAACCCCCCAAAAACCAATATTTATTTCAATTTAAAATGCAGATAAAAAATGTAAGGCATACATATTTAAAGTCAAGTAAATTACAAAAAAATATAAGTAAAATTCAGTTTATAAAGTAGAAAAATATACAAAAAGTTCAGAAAATACTTACATTGATCAGTAAATATATTTTATATATTCGTCTCCAAAAGAAAATTTCTAAATCGTCATATTGTTAAAAGTAAGTAATTTAATCATTTCCCTTGTTTGGAAATGACCTCCATCATTTAACCCTCGAACTGGCACATGGTTCTGGCCAGACATATTTTATTTTCATGCTTCAATTTAGCATACTTCTATTTTAGGTACATGGCTGTAACTTCAGGTAATCTCCCAAAATATTGCTGGCTTCCGATGTATAAATTCATAATTGAAAAAAAGTCCTTGGAACAGGACAAAAAGCCAAATAAACGTTGAAAATCGCACCAATAATCCGCCCATTGTGGCTCAACCAACAACTCGTATAGCATTTGAAGCGTACTTTGGGAGACCTCTCAATATAGCAAACCTTAACGTGGCTTCACGCAGTGGTCCAGACACATTATCTGCCAAAAAGATTGCAGAATTTGCCTGCAGCAAGGTGACAAAATACGCCGTAAGACACGCTTTTTTTTTTGCTGCAAATGTAACAATCCTGTTTGTCAGCAACATTCAAAAGTAGGTTATTTATGTTTTTGTTGCCTTCCGCAAAATTCCGAATAAAAAAATTCAATGTATTCTTCATAATAATTTAAAATTTAACGGTAAACAGCCCTTATTTCCATACAAATGCATGTAAATGTATAGGGGTCTGGCCAGACACCATGTGCCAGAACTAAGGGCTCAAAATATCTGCCTGACGAAGGGTTAAGGAATATTTAACTCTTAAACTGCTTGAAGTCCACATTCAATTTCATAATTTGTTTCTAGTTAGGTTGAACATAACGACCAAGTCTAAAAGCTTAACTTAAACAAACCTAGCAAAAATGATGAATAATAACTTAAATGTTAGCGAAATTTTTTTATTGGGTCTCTATCATAACTAAGTATGAAAGATCATTGTTTTTCTGCTAAGAATTTTTTCTAATTCGTAATAGAAAAAGATTTTTTTTTCTACTTGAAATATAAAATTAATTTATTACCCCTAAAAATACCCTCAAGTAAATGTACCACTCATGCCACTGGCCCATGCCTATTCCACGAAGCTAACCCAATTGCTCCTCCACAAGACTCCCACTCCCGATGACATCACGGAAGAAGAAATTGGTTACTGAAAGTAACCAATGGTACGATGATGAATGCAGCGTTGCCGTTGACTTTTTTCAAAAAGTATCACAAAAAGTATCATTTTAAAAAAAAAGTACCAAAAAAAAGGTATAATTTTTAAAAAAAAAGTATAAAACGTTTTAAAACGATTTTTTTATTTAAATATTACTTCAAATTAGGTATAAAGTAAGCAGAACAATAAAACAAGGTAAAAAATACGAATTCATGTAAATTAACAAAAAACAAAAATAATAATACAATAAAACATTAAATAAACATTAGAACTAAAAAAACAACTGTCAATGAAAATTTGGTACTTATGTACTTATTTTTTTGTAATTTTTTTTTCGGAATTTGTCAATTAATTCCGGGTTTGGCTTCCAATCTTCTAAATCAGTATCTACCAAATTAAGAGCTGATAGTCTCTCATTACAGGTCTGAACTTTGAGTCTATTTGTTAGCTTATTTTTCATAAGAGAAAGTTTTGAAAAAATACGCTCAGCGCAAGCACTGCTTTGTGGCAGTTTAAAAATATATGACACAAATTTATTTAATGTAGGGAACAAGGGCTCGTTGTAGGAATTTTTCATTTTTCCTACTTTCCCCCAAAACTCCTCAGCATCCCTAATTTGGAAAAGGCGCTCCCATGTTTTTTGTTTTGATATTCGCTCACAAATTCATCTGCATCTTTAATTTTATAATTAAATTCAGATATTAAATCGAAATAATCTATATCAACATTTGATTTGATCATAGAGGGATCTAAAAACAAAAAGTATCAAATTTAGTATCAAAAACAAAAAGTATCAAAAAAGTGGCAAGACCCAAAAAAAGTATCATTTTGATACTTTAGTATCATCAACGGCAACGCTGGATGAATGTAGCTAAGAACGCAGCACATAAGGTGACATTCGAGCCTATGGCAACGCGCGCGAAGGGAATCCTCGAATCATTATGAACCATTTGCTTGATATGGGACTTAAGTGTAGAGATGTAAAACTAGTTCAAAAGAAGGGTGCTTACAACACGGTTCTTAAAATGAGGGAACTCAGGCAGAATGCCCAAAAGACAAACAAATCTCAAATCACCCAATCCTGTAACTGCCAAATGTTTGGCTATGGCTCCAGCCATTTTAATGTTAGGACCTTTTGCACGAGCTGTGCTGCCCCTCACATGACTGCAGTGTGCAAAGAAACTAATATTAAATGTCCTAACTGTAGCGAAGGGCATACATCGAATTTGAATATGATCCCTAGCAGGGATACATACCTTAACGTCGTTCATAGACCTGTTGCACACATCAGCAACAATAACAACAGCATTAGTGCAGCCGTTTACAGTAACAGATACCTAAAATAATTTGTATCAGAATGCTACTGGTTTGATAGGTGTGTGAAATGTTCCCAGAAATAATGGTGCCGGTAATGATCTATTTTCCGTGAAGGAGATCCGTCAACAAATGTTCGGATCTAATGTGGAATTTGAGAAGATGTAGAAATAAGGCTGGCCAATTTGCAGTGCACTAATTTAGCACGTACATTTTTATCGTTATGATGGATAATGTTAAAATTACACTGTGGAACAAATTCAGGTTAGCAAAAGTTAGAACCGATTTTTTATATGGCTTTTTGGGTATAACTCGTCGACTAATCGATATTTGTTCAATCTGTAAAATTATTGCTAGAGACCTTGTTTTCTTTTCAAATGAAATTTAGAAGCATATTATAGATCAAGCAGAAAGCAAAAAAGACTTAGTTTTGTGGAAAATATTTTCAAATAGCATGAAAAAAAATAACTTTTCCAACATCACAAACATTTTCTAAATCAATTTTTTTAAAAAATGTAATTGTTGGTCTCTTGCAATAATTTGACTTTTACAGATTGAAAAAATATCAATTAGTCGACGAGTTATATCCAAAAACCCATATAAACAATAATTTTTAGCGTTTTAAATAGTACAAATAGTAATAATAATTATTCGTCTTCTTCCTGAATATCTTCCTCTTCGGATCTCGAATTTGTTTTTAAATTATTATGCTTTATAGGAGGTATGAACTATTTGAGTTCCTGTAAATCCTTAAACTTTGCCGCTTCAATGAATCTTCCTCCATGATAAAGCGGTTCCAATTCCAAATTTAGGAACTTGCTGGAGTTCCTCTTTGAAATATCAACTTCTTGAAATAAAACATCTGTGTTATTTGAATATTTGTATTGAATTGTAAATGACTTCACATTTTGAAATCGAAGCCACAGAATCTTAAATCTTGTCTGCGGAGATCTTTCTGTATGTCATTAGTTTCTTGATTAAGGATGAGTTTTTAATATCATCTACCGTAATCTTTACCAAGTGAAATGGTTACATTTTTTTTTTGCCGTGATGATTACACGATCCCAATCATCAGGCGTAAAATGTCCTTATAATATTTTTTCCTTTCCAATGGGACCAAATATTATTCGCATGGTTGGAATGAGTGGCCAGATGCATTATTAAGTTCTTACATTTGACATGGGCTTTTACGTAATGCATAATGCAAGACCCTATTTCCTATGGGCCACGTGAAGCTATCCCCTCATATCCCCTCCAAATGTCTTGTTCGTGATAAGGTCATGAATACCATAGCTGTATTTTTTAGTAAGCTACCACTGTGGAAATGACTGGTGTCGGCAGAGTTTTCATAAGATATATACTCTTGAATAAAACGTAATATGCGTTTTTAGCCTAACCCACACATATTTTTTATATCTAGGATTCGGTTTGGCTTAGGCCATTATGTCATCCAAATTTTTTTGAACTTTGCATAGAGGAAAAACTTTTTTCAGCATGTAGTATAACCTAGTGTTATACTATGCAATAGGGAGTTTTTTAGTATTTATTTCAAAAGATTCTGGTTAGATCAGCATAATCAGTTTGAGTTTTTTGAAAATGAGGGTTAGGCCGTTTTGGCGCTGAGCGTCTACACTTCGGGTATGAGGGTAAATATCATTTGATATGGCTCAAAAGTGTAACACATAGAAATATTCACATTACACCCCAGGTGTCTTTGAACGAAATTCGATTCTTGACTTTCTAAATCGTTTGAGCCATGTCCTTCTGTCCTGCACGATAACTTTCGAAAGAGTTAAGCCATCACTCTGAAATTTGTCATGGCTTAATATTTTCCCAAACTGCTTATGGGATTGCATATTGGCTATATAGACACACCCCTTCGGGTACCTCCCATACAAATGTACCATCCCGCCCCTTATAAGCCGTGTAATATTATCAATATGCCCAACGCGATCTTGCCCAAATTCTGAGGGTATATATAAGTCGGTTTCCCCGACCGCAACTTTTTCACTGATTTAATTTCTACTGGATAACAATGTACACATATGTCTGATCTCCGAAACTTGGCTGAAGCCCAATTTGTCGATAAGCAGAAATGAATTTCGAGTCTATAGAACTGATTGGGAAAATAACCATGAAGATTTTGATTGGACACTGGAATAATTAGCGACAAATTTCGGAATACCTATATATCTATATAATGAAAAGTTTGTTAATGCATCTATATTACTTCCTAACTGGAGAACGGTTGCACAGATGCGGCTTTCTAAAAAAAATCTATCGGATAAGCGCGAAAAATACAAATGACGATTTTCTATGGTATTTTTGTATAAAATTTTATATATTTTTGTTTCTACATGATGTGTCAAGGAGAAAAATAGGGCAAAGAGAGAAAACCCGTAGTGGGTTTAACAAACGCGAATGATCTTTGTAAACTTTATCGGAACGACATAATCAAAAATCAAATGAGACTGATGATGAAGAGGAAAATTGCTTGCGATTTTTAAATTGAATATTCTAATCATAAAATGTATCAAGGTTGTGTCATCAATCGAGCAGTGTAGCGAGAGATTATAGACTTACTAGTTTGCCGGATATGTGGGTGTTTTTTATTGGGGTATAGAACTTTAAGTTGGCATCACTTTTTTAACTGGCGGCCATTTTGTCAGCTGTCAAGTGATTAATATTTAGTTTGGTTTGCCATTTCATCATGAACATGTTGACAAAAGAACAACGCTTGCAAATCGTGCAAATTTATTTCGAAAGTAATGGTTCAGTTCGCGAAGTTCACCGCAAGCTCCGTCCATTTTATGCCATTAAATCCACAAAATCTGACTGTTTGGTGTGCTCTATGGGCTGGTGGAGTCATTGGGCCATACTTCTTCCGAAATAATGCTGGAGAGTCAGTTACCGTTAATGGAGACCGGTATAGAGCCATGATAACCGACTGTTTTGTTCCCGAATTGGATGACATGAATGTGGATGAGTTGTGGTTCCAACAAGTGGTTGAAAATTGGACCTGTAGAATTGGCTTTATTCGAGCCAGCCGCGGCGACCACATGCCCGAAATCATATTTAAACATTAATGGCATAAAATTATCCTTCCAATAAAGCCAAATTGATGGACATTAAAACGATTTTCTTGTGTTTTATTTTAATTCGAAGTTCTATACCTCCATAAAAAACACCCTTTAGTAGGTGTGCCGACAATGATATTTCGAACGCAATCCATGCAATGGTATATAAAATGCGTCCATTGTCTATCGATTATTTATTTTGTTTAGACGTGTGTAAAGAGAAAGAAACTTGTAGAAAATTGATTGATTGAATATTGATGCATATTTATGAAAAAATGTTCACTCTATTTGTCTTCTTATTGCTTTTTAATTTACCAAAAACATGTGTTTCTTCTGGTTAAAGCTGCTAATGGGAGAAAATTCTCTGATTAAATTTAACCCGCACTTTGCTGTTAAAATCTTCCGGTTAAAACATAACCGAACATTGAGAAAACTCATTTTACCTAACCATCGATTAAACTTCCCGATAAATTATAACCGGACATTGTGAAAATGAGCGTTACAGTATGTAAGTTATTGTCGCCCAGACAGCAGTCATTGGCTATATTAGGTTATGATCGAACGAAAGGGCGTGCCACCGCGCATACACCTTCAAATTTTTAACCACCATATCTCATGAACTATTAGAGGTATGAAGGTAAGGTTGGGTACATACGCTATTAGTACAGTAATAAATAAGTACTGAAAAAGTATGCGGTCTCACCCACCTTAATATAACCATCACTATATCTGAAATATGGAATATCCACAGTGTTTTATTGTCGGCCTCTCAGGTCATGAGAGGACGAAAGGACCCATAAATAGTAGGTTTTTGATCTGTCATATCAATTGAGCGATTAGAGGCATGAATAATATATTTGATGCAGATGTTATTGGTACAGTTATGAATACTTTTTAAAAAAGCTAATTCGGCCGTAATAAAAGTTTATGATTGGACACTGGAATAATTAGGGGCAGTCTTTTCCTACCTACAAAAAATATTACATTAGATATTTAATAGCTGTCCATAAGGACGTTGTCCTGTCACAATTTCCATCAATTTGTTTTGTGATCGTTTCGTAAATTTTTGAAAAAAAAAACATTGGAAATGTCTAAGTAGAGTATAATTGCGAAAAACTATTTTTGTTAATCGTTATAGACTTTCGGCGGATGGAATTTAATTCCGGACCACTGTGCGCCGAAGCGTTAACCAAAAAGTAATGGGACTGGCAATTATCTTTAGGATCTTTGGATAAGCGAACCATCGCTTCATTAACTGTTCGCCTCCGAATCTTCCAATTGTTTGCTGGGAATCCAATTGTAAGATTGTCTACTAGTAAGATTTAGCTCGGAAAATACAATTTTTTCTAAGGAATTATCAACATGTTTTTAGTTTTACTCAGAAATTAAATTCCATCTCAATATAGTTGCAATGCCAAAAAAAAGTGTAGTAACATATTTGTATGGGGCGATTTTTGGCTATGCAAACATTGCATGTACACGCAGTATAACATTTCGTTTTTAGCTCAGGGGAAATTCACTAATTGCTAAATAAAATCCAAAGCAGATGTGTGTTCTATCAAATAAACGAGTAAATGTTGGCATCAAACGACAACCTCATGTTCGCCATGGCAGGTTTCAAATTGGATCATTCTAAAATAACATTAAAAAGGTAATCGATTATTCAATATCCTGCCCATAAATATCGGAAGCTCAGCGACGTTTTAAAGCCAATATTTGTTTAATTTTGCATGATGGGATTTAAATGTACGGACAGACTGATTTATTTTCTAAAACTTTTGTTGTCTGCATGTATATTAGGGTTATGACTTCGCACGCATATATTCTATAAACAATGGCGGGGTAGACCATGCAAAAATATGAGGAAAGAAATAAAGAAATGACTACTTATTAAACAAAATACTTTAGTATTTCAGTATCATTTCGGTATATAATTTAGCAGCCATTTAATTTCGGGTATTTGCAGTATGTGGCCAGAAATGTGTCACAGAGATGAGATAAGTAGTTTTTCTAACGCCTGTATCTATCAATTCAAATATATCCAGTCTTTAATTTTTAGCATAATTCCGAATATAATACCATTGAGTATTGAGTCCACAGTAGTGGGAATACATACAAAACGTGTGGGAAGAATGCGCTAAAGTGCAGTTTCTCTAAAAATAATTTCAAAACGCAATATGCAAAACTAAAATTATATGACGATTGTCCAGTCTTATGGCTCTTGTCGGGTGTGTTTTTACGAGCTTAAGAACTTAAAATGATAAATACAAGGTAGAGATACTGTTGGCCGTATGACATCAATGGTGGATTGAATATTGACTTCCAGTGCTTCAAGAGTTGCTGGCTTGTCGGCGTAAAACAATGACTTAACATAGTAACAAGGTAGAGATACTGTTGGAATGAAATTTCGATTAGTCCAATTTTAACAAAAATTCAGTCAGCATGGCTTAATAGCGCTCGTCATCCACCGTATCGGCAGCGTGTAAACCGCACCAAAAGTCAATGTTAATGGTGATTCGTTAAGGGTTTGAGGGTTGTTTACGCACCAAAATCGGCAAGGATTTTTCGGCCTTAAACGATTCAGCTGTCAAACCATAGCACCCAGAATAACGATTTTGTTGTGTATTTCTGTCTGTGGCTGAATGGCTCAATATTGTTCGTTGTATGGGCGGCCCACGCACTGTTGCCCAATCGTGACTTTCAAAAGTAATCCATGGTAATTCCCGATTTAGAAATCCATAATTTTTAATTAACACTTTGCTTTCTATACTCCATTTAGTGGTGGATTCTAGTATTGCGGATTGTGCTGATAAATAGCGTCATAACCCTAATGTGTGAGTATAGTTACGTATATGTATACGGAATTGATGTATGTGTGCCCATGGATGCATGTCGAAGTGGTCGTAATTTTTTTTTGGAAGTTATTACACATACATATATGTACACATAGTCTTTCATAGCACAAT
Source organism: Hydrotaea cyrtoneurina (assembly GCA_958296145.1). Taxonomy (NCBI): domain Eukaryota; kingdom Metazoa; phylum Arthropoda; class Insecta; order Diptera; family Muscidae; genus Hydrotaea; species Hydrotaea cyrtoneurina. The sequence goes on from OY282512.1 coordinate 43,769,786, forward strand.
AAATCAAAAGGTTTAGAATAACTTTGAGGATATCTCTTTACTCCACACCATCGACAATAACATCTGGAAAACTACCGAGTCAACAGCGGCAAAACAGTGACGATGTTTATGCAGACTTGCTTATAGAGCTTGAATCTTTACCCGCATTAGAGATGTGTGGTGCAACTCTCCTAGCCGAAAAGGTATATACTCGCTGGAAGTCTTATATGGGACAGATTCGACAATTGTCTTATCTCTAAAGCACCCGTGTAATTAGCCCAGTTTTGTAGCTAACAGAGTCTCTACAATTCAGAATAAATTTGGTACTGGCACCGTGTCGTCCCCCCCGACAACCTTTTGTGTAAAGGACCCATTTGGTTAAGGCTTCCTCGTATGGAATGGCCCAAACAGACGTGCAGAGTCATGATCAATATGGAAACACGCTCTGTGAAAGTTCATGCCGTCCAGGTATCCTTGGCGCAAATAGTGAATGAACCAACACACATTCCGCGTGTTGAAAGGCAACAACAAAATATTTTTGACCTTTTCTAAACCTCTCACCCTGAGGTTAACATTCTTGCTCCTCTTGGAAACCAGGATCATTGCACCATTTCAAGATCATTTTCGTTCTCCGATACTCGAGCCTCTTCTAAACCAGTCACGAAGCGGACAATGTACATATAGGAAAATGCACATTGGGCCGAGATCGAAAATTTTTACCAGAAATTTAACTGGAAATTATGTTTCCTAGACAATAATGTCGATGCTGCTGCTGAAATGATCGAGAAAATAATTCTTCTTGGAATAAAAACATTTATTCCCTCGAAGACTACTTCGATTAAACCTTCAAAGAATTGTTGGTTTAATCAGGCATGCAAAGAAGCTGTCAGAAAGAGGAAGCTTAAAAACGTTTAAATAAAAACGCCACAGGTGCGTAAGCAGGCAAGATCATTGTGTGCCAGAGTACGTAGGCGTGAACAAATTCTTCACGAACAACGCCTTCGTGACAAAGTTTTTGCTTCTCCCAGGGGAAGAAAGAGCTTTTGGTCATTCGTAAAAAGGGTAAGGAACAATTCTTCACCTCCTAGCCCAACTCTCGTTGTCGATGACCAGATATTTACTGATCTGGTTGACAAAGCTAACCTTTTGGTTGAAATATTTGCGGAGAATTCATCTTTGCTAGAAATCAGTCAACCACTCCCGCTATCGATAACGTATCTAGTTCGATGCCTCAGATATTTTTTCGAACACGCGGAGTTTAAAGGGTTCTTGCAGATCTCAACGTAAATAAAACTCCGGGCCCGGATGGTATTTCAGCACTTGTCCTATGTAAGTGCTCTTTGACGCTCGTCCATTGCGCAATCTTCTTAACATGTCGTACCGTGCTGGTATTTACACTTCATGTTAGAAAGTTGCCAATGTTTAGTCGATCCACAAGAAAGGTGAGGCTACAAATCCTGCGAATTACTTCGCAATAATAATATGTTCTGCGCTCTCGAAGGTTGTGGTCTTGTTAAGTATTTAGTGTTCAACGGCCTTCTAAATGATCAACAGTATGGTTTCCGTAGAAATCGATCGAGTCGATCTATTCACGCCCTTGGTGAAAGTACGGTCGCGGCTCTGGGTATTTCCAAGGCGTTCGATACGGCCTAGCACGGAGCACTCATATCAAAACTTATTGCTGGGGTCTCCTGAATCTCATGGACCATTTATGGATCAGATAATTTTGGGTTTGCCTTTATTTTTCGGACAATCCATCGCTCATCAGATGATTTAAACATTTTGTTCGGCGCATTTCTGCCCTTATTTTCTATTCGGCTTTCTCTAACGAAACGCTAAATGATGCATTGTTCTTTTGCGGGGCTTAATCCAACACATTCAGCAAACTTCCGTAGCGATTTGTCACTTTTAAAATGTTTTATGGCCAATTCACGCTGTTCAATTGTTGTCCGACGTCCCATTTTTTCTTCAAACTAGAACTTTACTCCGCTATAGCAAAATCACACTTAACTTTTTGTTAAGTAATTCCTAACACAGCTGAGAATGTAATAAGCAACATTGAATCAAATACCGTTAGGCTAGCCTACTGTGATCTCGAAAAAAAATGTCTGTATGAAATAAGCTGTGGGCATGTTTTTTTGTACGCACTTAAATAAATACTACTAGGAGCCAACTCAGATGATTATTTTATTTTTTGTTAAAATAGTAAATTGGCCACAGTAATTGACCACAAATGTGTAGACATTTTTCTAATAAAATGACTTGTATAGTTCATAGAGCGCATATTTATAATATAGTATCAACTGTATGAAATAAGGTGTGAGCCACTGTATGTATGCTAAAGGAAAATATTGCAGGCGCAAAAGAACAGTCATTGAAGCAAAAAATTCTGTATTTTTTAATTGCATCATTTGTCACCTAATATCTAACATAACATTTTTTATAGGAATTTTAATCATAAACAGTAAAATAACATGAATTAAATACGATTTGGTGCTTTGATTTACAATCTATTGGGAAATTGAGTTGCTGGGGCAAATTCCCCGCAATATATTTCATAAAAAAAATTATTTATTTCTTTCAAATATTCACACACGTCTTCTTGTTTTATCGGCAACAGCAATATATACATATATCATATTGATAAAATAGTACAGAAATAATCTATGTTTATGTTGTTAAATAAAAAACTAATACTCAATTCAGTTTAAATTACGTTTTCCAATACATAAGCAAAATATCGACAAGATTTCTTAACGATTTTTTATCTAAAACTCTGAAGGAATTTTAAAATCGTGTGTGCTGACATTTCTGCAGGAAGTCTGTGATATTTCGTAACGTCAAGTCTGAGGGATTTTTTCATTTTGCTTGTGCAGAAACGTCTGTACAAATTCTGTATGATTTCTGAGTATTTATGAATTAAAGGTTGTTTTTATTGAGGTATAGAACTTCGAATTGAAATAAAACACAAGAAAATCGTTTTAATGTCCATCAATTTGGCTTTATTGGAAGGATAATTTTATGCCATTAATGTTTAAATATGATTTCGGGCATGTGGCCGCCGCGGCTGGCTCGAATAAAGCCAATTCTACAGGTCCAATTTTCAACCACTTGTTGGAACCACAACTCATCCATATTCATGCCATCCAATTCGGGAACAAAATAGTCGGTTATCATGGCTCTATACCGGTCTCCATTAACGGTAACTGACTCTCCAGCATTATTTCGGAAGAAGTATGGCCCAATGACTCCACTAGCCCATAGAGTACACCAAACAGTCAGTTTTTGTGGATGTAATGGCATAAAATGGACGGAGCTTGCGGTGAACTTCGCGAACTGAACCATTACTTTCGAAATAAATTTGCACGATTTGCAATCGTTGTTCTTTTGTCAACCTGTTCATGATGAAATGGCAAACCAAACTAAATATTAATCACTTGACAGCTGACAAAATGGCCGCCAGTTAAAAAATTGATGCCAACTTAAAGTTCTATACCCCAATAAAAAGCACCCTTTATAAAGCTAGGGATCTTTCTGAGTATGTTCATGTTTTTCTTTTGTTTTGATTTATATTGTGAATAGTTGAGGTGTGGCAGTTAGAGTGTGCGGCCATCACTCAAGTAAACGCTGGTTCGAAACCTGGTAAGACCATCAATCGACTAAGGAAATTGCAGTAACGTTACAATTAAAATAGTAAAGTATGTTTAAAATATAAGCGCCCCGGTAGTCGAGTTGGTAGCGTGCTTGCCTATCAGCGTGGGGGTTGTGGGTTCGATTCCCACCAGAGGCTTTGGTCTGTCGCTGCAAAAAATCAAGCCAAATAGTCTTTGTCACTCGGTTTATCCTTGGACCCAAAATTAGAATATAAATTTACTTTGTATTGTAATTAAATAAAATAAAAATAAAAAATAAAATAAATAAATAAATGTTTAAAATATTAACAAATTTTAGATCATTACAGGATTAGGTATGACATATTGCCAAAGAGTATCAAATATTTTTACCTATTGTTTTCGACATTTGCACGATTTTTCTTAAAAACAATGCAAATTTAATAAAATGAAAGTTTTGATTTCGTTTAGACTTTTCGGCAGAATAATATTGTATTGTACGAATTTCCTTAAGATATTACATCAGAATTCGTTCAGAAACTGACAGATTAATCTTCACAAGCTACCGAAACTTACAGTATTCTGTCAACCCTTTCACACGTTGTTTGTAAAGAAGTCGGACAAAAATCGGTGCCGAAATCTGATGCATGTGCAGATAATCTTAAAGAAATCTTAACGATGTCGGCAAATTTTGCGACTTTGGGGATATGAATGATGTTTAGCAGTCAAAACCCCATAATGCATTTTTGCATTTGTGTATGTTGATAACATTTACCAACATGTTGTGGTGAAGTGTTTTGGACGAACACTGGAAAATTATTTTACAAATAAATCCAAATAATATTGTATTTGATCCGATTTCATTAGTTTTTTAAGTTTGTTGTGGAATTATTGATTTAAAGTTGAGGGCCAACATTTTTTCTGTGTAATCTCTAAGTCATGTAAAACTTCGAAAATCAATATCAGCCGCGCGGAGCCGGCATTAAACCGTAGGTCGCAGTCAGTGTCTTTTTTGCTGTTTTAGAATAAACTTTCCAACTGGCTGGCTCCCCAAGATGTCCCAATGGCCTTTATAGATTGATGACACAAATTTGATTGACGCTGATTTCTGTTCGGGTTTTATTGTTGGTTGTTTTGTTTTGGCTTTGTTTATTCTCTACACACAAATATACAAAGAAATTAATTTACAAAATAAATTAGAAATAATAAAGGAAACAATTATATAAATAAAATGAATAAATTATTAAAACAATTATTTAAATAAAATTAACAAATTTAAATAAATAAATCTTTACATAAACTCGACTCACTTATTTTTTGGTTACAGCAAAAGAAAAGTATTGTATGCCTGAAGGGCCTATTTATACGAAACTAAATGTTCTAAAAAACAATATTAACACTAACATAAATGACATTTAAACAATAAACATATAGTGTCTCTCCTCTCAGCTTGGGATATTATTCGCTGACGATGACATTAGTCCGCGTTGCCATAATTAGGGTGACCATCACCGACATCCCCGCCTCCGTGAACTGACCCAGTGGGGGAGGATTCACCATCATCGCCACAGAGTTCCACCTCCAGAACGGCTAATTTAGATACGGTCCTTCTGCAGACCCCAGTGCTCGTTCTAACTTCAGCCGATCGCGCAACACCGTCTTTGGCAAAATTAAGTTTAATGACACGCCCTCGTCTCCACTGAGATCTTGGCATATCTATGTCACATATGTATACGAGGCACCCTACGTTCAGCGGTTGAGAAGGAAGACACCATTTAGTATGTCGTGTCAATTCGGGAAAGTATTCCCGAATCCATCGATGCCACATGCCATTTTTTAAATTTTGGACTACACGCCATTGCTTCCGCAGACATATCAATCGAGGTTAGTATGGCGCTGGTGTCTGTGTAGAGTTGGTGCAGCCAAGTAAAAAATGGTTCGGTGTCAGAGGCTCGGTGTCGGGAGTAACTGGCAGATGTATCAATGGCCTAGAGTTGACCATATTTTCAGCTTCTATTAAGAATGATTGCAGCGTCTCTAGTCTGTTCTATTAAGAATGATTGCAGCGTCTCTAGCCTGTTCCTTCAACATGATGTATAGCGCCTTCTTCACCGATTGTACAAGGCGTTCCCAAACGCCACCTTCGCTGGGATTTGCTGGGGTATTAAAAATCCACTTGATGCCCAGCGCTGTCACACCTGAAGCGATAGAGTCATTATCAATAAAGTTACTTACGTTTACTTCGGCAGCTGCGTCAAACACCAGACGTATCCCTTTTTTATTCGGGTTCTTGACACCAAAGTGTGGCAAATAACATGTTCGACAGTTTGTCTTCTCGATTTCACTTTGTGTCAATTTTCTGGCGTAGCCCTTATTCAAATAATCTTCTATTTTTTCGCAATATTGTGTTGCATACTCACTATGTTTTGCCATTTTTCTTTCCACCGCTATATGCGAAACATTTTATAAGAATCTGGTATGGGCGGTACGTCTTCCCTCCATAGCAGCGAACATTCATATCGGCCTTCGATTTTCTGTGTGTTCTCCCTCAATAATGCCATGGCCCTTTCATTCTCCTTTGATACCAGAGGTTTTGTATTTCACTTTATGCCCAATGTTTCCACGTCGAAATATCCGCGCATCATGTCGAATAATTCCTGCATCAAACTAGAATCATCTTCATCCAAACATCTACGGAAGTGCAAAGCTCGCTTTTTAGATGGAGATTTTTCACCTGGAAACGGTCCATATATAATAGCTCCCAGACGGGTAATTGACACAAATGGTCCAGAATCGGTCAGCATACGTGGAACCTCCAGTGGCACTGTCAAAAAAGAGTGACAAAACTTAAAATTAGTTTTGGTTGCACATTTGAGTAATCCCGCATGGGATTTTTGGCGATTTTATCAAATTCGTGGGATTCACAAAATTTTGAAATGTGGCAACTCTGCACTGGCAATGACAAATCAGCTGACAAGTAAACATTAGAAATTGTAAATTTTTTGTCGTTCTTACCAATTCCACTCACCGTCAAATTAATTTTCTCGGTTTTTTGTGAAATTTGGTGATCGTTAAGCCACTGGAGCTCCAAGATTTCGGGTTTGCCGCTTATATCGAGTTCGCGTGCGATATTCTTGTCCAGCATGGACACATTGGCTCCGTCGTCGACAAACGCGTACGTTTTTATAATTTTGTGCTTTCCATACAGTGTTACGGGCAATATTTGAAATAATACACTGTCGGTGCTGGCGGCAGCGTGACAATTTCGACGTTCGGATGGTGGTGTCTGAGAATCGGCCATATTTCTTGGTGTGGCTGTTGTTAATTGTTGTGGTGTCTCGGTGGTGGCTGTTGATACGGCCAGTCCTGTGTATTGTGTGGTGTTGTGCAACAAAGGGTGGTGCGATTTTGTGCAATCGGACACACCACATTTTCTCTTATTTCTGCAAAATTTTAGTTGGTGACCCGGTTTAAGGCAGCAAAAACAAACTTTGATTTGTTTTATTTTGTTCCAGCGTTCATTTACGGGCATCTGTAAAAATTTTTAACAATTTTTTATACTGGTGCACTCACCCGGGCAGATGACACAACTGGAACCGACGCCGACGCAGGCATATTTGCGGATGTTGATGGGACACGGACACGGCTGGATGTTGATGGGAGTGTGTCGTGGACTATATTGGCAAGACGGCGCAAAACGGATAGCCAATTGCTGTAGTCGACGACAGTGGCAGGACGTTCCAGCGATAACGATTTTTCGGCCCATTGCATTTGACGGTTGGTAGGCAGTTTCGAAACCAGTTCACTGAGGAGCGACGGGTTGGACAAATGACGCTCACCTTGGACGTTCTTCAGGAAAGTGGACATATTGGCGATTTTGTTGGCGAAATGCACCAGGGCTTCTAGATTTTCATTGGCTAGTGGCGGAATAGCTCTGACTTTTTCGATTTGGATCCTTATCAACTGTTCGGGGCGTCCAAAGGTTTCTTTGAGAATGTCCATTATGGCTGCGACGTTGGCAGAGCTGGATAGCAGCGATTCGACTGTCTCACGGGCGCGGCCTTTTAGAGATTCTCTGAGACGCATAATGTTGTGGAGACTGGAGTAACCAAATTCCGATGTCGTGCTCTCGAAGGCTTCAAAAAATGTCTGCCACTCTTCTGGTAGGCCTGGAAGGAAGTGGATAAATTTTTTTATGCAAACTAAGGGAAGAACTGTGAGTATATGGTGTTTGTCCAGCAGCCTCGGATTCTCTCGAGTTGGTTGGCGGAATAAAAAATGGTGGCGGCTGTGTCCATTGTGGTTGCGGTGTCAATGGCGGCTGCGGTGGCGTCGGTAGCGGCTGCTGTTGTGATGACGTTGACGGCTGCTGCGACGTTGGATGTTGCAATGGCGGCTGAAGGCTGGGAAGCTGCGTCTGCATCGCTTGTGTTGTGCTGGCGAGTTGGGCTTGGAGTTGGCGCGTTGAGGCTAGAAACTCTGTCTGCATTGCTTGCATTTGGCGTTGAAGCTGCTCCATTTGCCGTTTAAATTGATTCATTTCACTTACTTTTGGACTTGTTACAGGTGAATTATTTTCCATAGGCTGACTGGCGGGATCGACAAAATGGCGGAAGATGGTCCTGGAATTGGCGGCTGTTGTTGGATACCTCTATTTGGCGTATTGTTTGGCGAGTGTTCGGTAGGCATATCGGTTACGTAGGACTGAAGACGGACTGGTGGAACTCCTTGATTACTTCTGCTGCTTGTTCTTCTTAGCTGATCTTGGTTTTGTGACATAAAACCGACAGGATCACAAAAAAAAACAGGTGAGTAGACGACACAATCTTAATATATATTTACCCTCGACACTAGGGTGTCCCAAAAAAAACAAAAATTTCGATTTTCATTGGTGCTCACGCGATTTTTGATAGATTTTAGGGTAAGGAAATTTTGATTTTTGTTTAAAAATTTTTTGGAAGTGGTTTAGAGGTCGCACAAATTGGGTTTTTGTCAAAAAACGTGGTTCCCTGCCATATATTAAAAATAATTTAAGATTTTGTCATTAAATAATTTTTTTTAGATCTTAAGTTAACAGTTCATAAGAAAAACGTCCAATCTTTCATTTTATGTTCAAAAACCGCCAGGTTTGTCAGCGATTTTTTCCATATGGCAGATTAAACTAAATTTGTTTTGTTTTTTTTCAAAAACATTGACTTTAACGATTTATAACTTTTAAAATTTCTATTAAAGTTACAAAAACTAATGATGCAGTTTAAAAGATAAATAAATTCTAAAAAATTTTCATAAAAAAAATGTTTAATTAGTCGTTACTAACCCAGAGTTATCTACATTTGTCGAATTCAATCCATTGCATGAAAATATAATACTAACCTTTAGGCTCCCAACAAATCATAACCAAGAAAAGCAGAAAACACAATACTTTAGTTGTTTAAAAGTTATTTATTGCGGCTCTTTCGATGCTGCTCTATGCCCTGCAATAAATTTTGAAAATCTGTTTCAGGAGTTGCCAAATTTGCGTAACTGCTTGCCAAGGCCACACCACGTTCGGCGACGTCGTTTACCACACACAATTGTTGAATTTTGTTTCTTCCATGGAGAAAGTGTTCGTTGGTTTCCAATTTTTCTGGATCTAGTTGTAAAAATGCTGTCGAAATATCGCAGGCTTTAAAAAAATTAAGGCTAGCTTCAGAAATAAATGTGTAAATTTCTGCATTTTTAAGCAATTCTTCTTTGAAATTGGCCTTTACTAATTCCTTGTCTATAGTTGGACGAAGTAGATTTTTTACCATTAAACGTAATACGTTCGTCAAAAAATGCTAAGGCAGCCAATTTCTCCGATAAGTACCACTGATGCCGCAAAAACGTTTTTAATGCAGCGCTTGCAACACTGTCATTAAAGCGTTTGTAGTCATCCAATTGCTTTAAGAGATTAAGATCGTTGAGGGGAGCATACCTAGGGCACTGACAGAGATACCAATTTTTATACACTCCATCATAGGATGGAGTATATACTAAGTTTGTCATTCCGTTTGCAACACCTCGAAAGAGTGATCTGCGACCCTATAAAGTATATATATTATCGGTCAGTGTAACATTCTAAGACATTCTAGCGATGTCCGTCTGTTGTCTGTTGAAATCACGATAGAGTGCGAACGACCAACGCTAAAAAGCTGAAATTTTGTAGGAAGATGTTTTTTGCCCATAAGCAGGTTAAGTTCGAGAATGGGCAATATCGGACCAAAGGGGAAAAAGTTCCCCTTTACGGGACAAAATATATTCCGGCCATAATCAAATTTTTCAAATATTGTTTTTCACTACATCTAAGTTCTAAGTTTATATAATTTATAAATGGGGGAAAAAATCCCAAAAATGGGCGTGCTCATGGGTTCCGTGGACCCTTGGGGCCCAAAAAAGGGCCCATGATAAACATGCGCATATGGGTATCGAAGTGCAACGAAATTTACTCACGAACCCAAATATGCCTTTATTTTCACGATTTTCCTAAATTTTTTGATCCGGTTTCTGGGACTATCGGGTCACCAGCGGCCCAAAAACCGTCCCTTGACAAACATGGACATATGGGTATCGAAATGCAACGAAATTTTCTCGCGAACCCAAATATGCATTTATTTTCATGATTTGGATAAAATTTGTGATCGGGTTCCTGGGACTATCGGGTCACGAGCGGCCCAAAAACTCAGTTAGTTTTCTTATTTATTGACTTTTTAAGGATCCATGATGGAGGGTATATAAGATTCGGCCCGGCCGAACTTACTATTTGTCCACTTGTTATATATAAACCCTTAAAATAAAAGAATTGAATTGTAGCAACGCATTAATTTTTGAATCGTCTATAAATGACTGCAACTGGTCTTGAAAAATTCATATTTTTAAAGAGTAAATAAGCTGCATCATCCAGCGGGCTCGATTGATCGCTTATTTGATCATTTATTTCTGAAGCTAGCCTTAACTTTTTAAAGCCTGCGATATTTCGACAGCATTTTTATACACTCCATCATAGGATGGAGTATATACTAAGTTTGTCATTCCGTTTGCAACACCTCGAAAGAGTGATCTGCGACCCTATAAAGTATATATATTATTGGTCAGTGTAACATTCTAAGACATTCTAGCGATGTCCGTCCGTCCGTCTGTTATCTGTTGAAATCACGATAGAGTGCGAACGACCAACGCTACAAAGCTGAAATTTTGTAGGAAGATGTTTTTTGCCCATAAGCAGGTTAAGTTCGAGAATGGGCCATATCGGGAGGGGAAAAAGTTCCCCTTTACGGGACTAAATATATTCCGGCCATAATAAAATTTTTCAAATATTTTTTTTCACTACATCTAAGTTCTAAGTTTATATAATTTATAGATGGGGAAAAAAATCCCAAAAATGGGCGTGCTCATGGGTTCCGTGGACCCTTGGGGCCCAAAAAAGGGCCCATGATAAACATGCGCATATGGGTATCGAAGTGAAATTTTGTAGGAAGATGTTTTTTGCCCATAAGCAGGTTAAGTTCGAGAATGGGCAATATCGGACCAAAGGGGAAAAAGTTCCCCTTTACGGGACAAAATATATTCCGGCCATAATCAAATTTTTCAAATATTGTTTTTCACTACATCTAAGTTCTAAGTTTATATAATTTATAAATGGGGGAAAAAATCCCAAAAATGGGCGTGCTCATGGGTTCCGTGGACCCTTGGGGCCCATGATAAACATGCGCATATGGGTATCGAAGTGCAACGAAATTTACTCACGAACCCAAATATGCCTTTATTTTCACGATTTTCCTAAATTTTTTTATCCGGTTTCTGGGACTATCGGGTCACCAGCGGCCCAAAAACCGTCCCTTGACAAACATGGACATATGGGTATCGAAATGCAACGAAATTTTCTCGCGAACCCAAATATGCATTTATTTTCATGATTTGGATAAAATTTGTGATCGGGTTCCTGGGACTATCGGGTCACGAGCGGCCCAAAAACTCAGTTAGTTTTCTTATTTATTGACTTTTTAAGGATCCATGATGGAGGGTATATAAGATTCGGCCCGGCCGAACTTACTATTTGTCCACTTGTTATATATAAACCCTTAAAATAAAAGAATTGAATTGTAGCAACGCATTAATTTTTGAATCGTCTATAAATGACTGCAACTGGTCTTGAAAAATTCATATTTTTAAAGAGTAAATAAGCTGCATCATCCAGCGGGCTCGATTGATCGCTTATTTGATCATTTATTTCTGAAGCTAGCCTTAACTTTTTAAAGCCTGCGATATTTCGACAGCATTTTTATACACTCCATCATAGGATGGAGTATATACTAAGTTTGTCATTCCGTTTGCAACACCTCGAAAGAGTGATCTGCGACCCTATAAAGTATATATATTATTGGTCAGTGTAACATTCTAAGACATTCTAGCGATGTCCGTCCGTCCGTCTGTTATCTGTTGAAATCACGATAGAGTGCGAACGACCAACGCTAAGAAGCTGAAATTTTGTAGGAAGATGTTTTTTGCCCATAAGCAGGTTAAGTTCGAGAATGGGCCATATCGGGAGGGGAAAAAGTTCCCCTTTACGGGACTAAATATATTCCGGCCATAATCAAATTTTTCAAATATTTTTTTTCACTACATCTAAGTTCTAAGTTTATATAATTTATAGATGGGGAAAAAAATCCCAAAAATGGGCGTGCTCATGGGTTCCGTGGACCCTTGGGGCCCAAAAAAGGGCCCATGATAAACATGCGCATATGGGTATCGAAGTGCAACGAAATTTACTCACGAACCCAAATATGCCTTTATTTTCATGATTTGCCTAAATTTTTTGATCCGGTTTCTGGGACTATCGGTTCACCAGCGGCCCAAAAACCGTCCCTTGACAAACATGGACATATGGGTATCGAAATGCAACGAAATTTTCTCGCGAACCCAAATATGCATTTATTTTCATGATTTGGATAAAATTTGTGATCGGGTTCCTGGAACTATCGGGTCACGAGCGGCCCAAAAACTCAGTTAGTTTTCTTATTTATTGACTTTTTAAGGATCCATGATGGAGGGTATATAAGATTCGGCCCGGCCGAACTTACTATTTGTCCACTTGTTACAACTAGATCCAGAAAAATGGGAAACCAACGAACACTTTCTCCATGGAAGAAACAAAATTCAACAATTGTATGTGGTAAACGACGTCGCCGAACGTGGTGTGGCCTTGGCAAGCAGTTACGCAAATTTGACAACTTCTGAAACAGATTTTCAAAATTTATTGCAGGGCATAGAGCAGCATCGAAAGAGCCGCAATAAATAACTTTTAAACAACTAAAGTATTGTGTTTTCTGCTTTTCTTGGTTATGATTTGTTGGGAGCCTAAAGGTTAGTATTATATTTTCATGCAATGGATTGAATTCGACAAATGTAGATAACTCTGGGTTAGTAACGACTAATTAAACATTTTTTTTATGAAAATTTTTTAGAATTTATTTATCTTTTAAACTGCATCATTAGTTTTTGTAACTTTAATAGAAATTTTAAATCGTTAAAGTCAATGTTTTTGAAAAAAAACCAAAAAAATTTAGTTTAATCTGCCATATGGAAAAAATCGCTGACAAAGCTGGCGGTTTTTGAACATAAAATGAAAGATTTGACGTTTTTCTTATGAACTGTTAACTTAAGATCTAAAAAAAAATTATTTAATGACAAAATCTTAAATTATTTTTAAAATATGGCAGGGAACCACGTTTTTTGACAAAAACCCAATTTGTGCGACCTCTAAACCACTTCCAAAAATTTTTTAAACAAAATTCAAAATTTCCTTACCCTAAAATCTATCAAAAAACGCGTGAGCAAAAAAAATTTTTTCTTTTTGGGACACCCTACTCGACACTGATTCACTGACTCTGTCACGCAGTACGTAGGAATTTAAATAGGCATTCTATAATAATAATACAAAAAATAATATTTTTTTTTTGTACAGAAATTGTGTTTTCCCCAAATTTCTTTTTTACCAAAATTTTTTTTTTCCCAAATTTTTTTTTTCAACAAAATTTTTTTTTTTCAACTTACTAGTATCATTACAACTTACTAGTATCAAATATGTTTAATGCAATTTTGGCAAATAAATTCGTGGCAGAAAAATTTGCATTAAATTATCCACAAAATGTCCGTCCAAAGACAATAATTTTTCAAACACAAATGTCCGTCCGACGGCAAACAGCAACTTTTACATAAATCTTACGAGAAAAAATTGCGACATTTAACAAAAATTGTACCAAATAAAGAATAAAAATTTCCTTTTTGCTGTTTTAGAATAAACTTTCCAACTGGCTGGCTCCCCAAGATGTCGCAATGGCCTTTATAGATTGATGACACAAATTTGATTGACGCTGATTTCTGTTTGGGTTTTATTGTTGGTTGTTTTGTTTTGGCTTTGTTTATTCTCTACACACAAATATACAAAGAAATTAATTTACAAAATAAATTAGAAATAATAAAGGAAACAATTATTTAAATAAAATGAATAAATTATTAAAACAATTATTTAAATAAAATTAACAAATTTAAATAAATAAATCTTTACATAAACTCGACTCACTTATTTTTTGGTTACAGCAAAAGAAAAGTATTGTATGCCTGAAGGGCCTATTTATACGAAACTAAATGTTCTAAAAAACAATACTAACACTAAGGGTGCGAACAGAGTGAGCGCTGATGCCGAGCCGAGCTCATTGACGCTTATTTTCCAGCGAACAGAAAGTTTGGGTATAACACAGTGAATGCGAGCATCAGCGCTGAAAATTCTGTTTATTCCATGTGTTTTTCTTTTGTTTTCAGACTTGTTGTTCATTTGTGTTTATAAAATTGTTGTACACGGTAATGGATTCATCTGATGAAGAGTATTTTGCTTCTCCTAGTGTGATTAATGCAATTATTAATACAAAACAATTTGGAAAACACAAACACGATTGTGATACAATTTGTTTTTTTGGTCCCACAAAGCAGGCCGGGAAAAAATTTCACTTATTATTTGCTCGGTATCCATTTTTTTTATTCATAAACAATTAAAAGACACGACTGCACACTAAAAAGTAAACATCAACAATGCAATAAGCGCGCAAAAACGCTTTGAAACTGTTTTCTCGCAGTCCATCGGCTTTGCTCTCTGCTTTTGTCGGCGTTCACTATGTTCTACACAAGCTTTTTTGTATTGACTTGTATGTAATCAGTTTTTCGGCGCTGATAATCTTTATCGCTCGGCTCCGCTTTGAGCGCGCACTCTGTCGGCACCCTAACATAAATGACATTTAAACAATAAACATATAGTGTCTCTCCTCTCAGCTTGGGATATTATTCGCTGACAATGTCATTAGTCCGCGTTGCCACAATTAGGGTGACCGACAGTCAGTAAGGTAAATAATTAGGTCAGTAGGGTAATAGTGGGTGTATTTGCTTAGAATTCATTACATTACCAACCCATCCAACAATTTTTTCCGAATTCGGACAAAAACTCTCCACAAGTGTCCGATTCTGAAGCCGAATTTTGTCCGTATTCGTATCCAAAGTTTTATGTGTGGTTTACAAGACATCGGATAGAATTATATGGGGAAATTTGGAAGAAACATTAGAGCTTTCTGATAGATTTCCATCCCAATTCGGAAGGAAATTCCGAAAATGTTCAGAAAAATCGTATTATTTTCGAATGTTTGGTCAGACTCTTCGGAACAAACTCGGACAAATCTTCGAAAATGCTACAACTTTTATAACACTTTTTAGGGCTTTTCGTAAAAATATCAGGAAATAGTCTGATCAGTTATCGGAAAATGGTAAAATATTTGATACTTTTCGGATGGTAAGCAGGATTTCATCACAATTTCCAAAAAATTACAGTAGAACAAATTTACATTTTCTGCCGGAATTCCTAGAAAAAATTTACATACTTTTGCCTACATGTTTTTGGTTTTACTTATGTGGTTTTACACATTCTTAAATACTTTATGAAACACGCTGTTTTGCGATGTCTTAGCCTTTCGACTGCTGACAACAAGTGAGAAATAAAGAGATTAAAAAATAAAATGAATTCGCACAAAACAAAAACCAATTACCCGAAAATTTTCCGTATGAAAATTTCAGGTAAGTGTTGTTTTTGTGTAAAAAAATTACCTTCAAAGCATGTGCAGAGTATTCGCATTTGTGTTTTAAACACAAGTAAATGGAGTAATGTCGGACAGAAAATCTGTTAAATTTCTGAAGGAACTTTGGAGGAATACGCATAATTTTAACAAGTGAATGAGAACAACTGTTTAATAGCGGATATCTCCAAAAAAAAATTAGCAGTAAACCAAACAAAGCAAACACATGCGTTGAAAACTATTTGTTGTGTGTAATTGCCATCGGCAAAAAAAATGCACATGGTAGTATCCGCATAAGTACATAAATACTTTTAGAACAAAAACTTCAAAACGGAAAATTGTGTGCGCTTTCGTTGTTCACTTCTTCGATAAATAAGACAAAATTTTTAAATTCACCATGATCTAAAACATTCACCGCAATGGTTTAAAAGGTATTTTCCAAAATTATACGATCAACACACTAATGGAGTTCAAAGCCGATACTTGTTTAATCGGCGGTTGTGTAAAAATGTAGTTTGATATCAATGCTGTTAACTGTTTAAGGAAAATTTGTGTATAAAATCACTAATTTGAAATCGCATAAAACGAGGTATATTAGTGTGTATGGATGGTTATATCCAAAATCGAGATTACAAATTACATTTGTGAATTTAGCATAAATAACAGCTGCATGTTAATCACATGTCATTTTGTGCAATTCAAAAATATGTAAAGGGTGTTTTTTATTGAGGTATAGAACTTCGAATTGAAATAAAACACAAGAAAATCGTTTTAATGTCCATCAATTTGGCTTTATTGGAAGGATAATTTTATGCCATTAATGTTTAAATATGATTTCGGGCATGTGGCCGCCGCGGCTGGCTCGAATAAAGCCAATTCTACAGGTCCAATTTTCAACCACTTGTTGGAACCACAACTCATCCACATTCGTGCCATCCAATTCGGGAACAAAATAGTCGGTTATCATGGCTCTATACCGGTCTCCATTAACGGTAACTGACTCCACCAGCCCATAGAGCACACCAAACAGTCAGTTTTTGTGGATGTAATGGCATAAAATGGACGGAGCTTGCGGTGAACTTCGCGAACTGAACCATTACTTTCGAAATAAATTTGCACGATTTGCAAGCGTTGTTCTTTTGTCAACCTGTTCATGATGAAATGGCAAACCAAACTAAATATTAATCACTTGACAGCTGACAAAATGGCCGCCAGTTAAAAAAGTGATGCCAACTTAAAGTTCTATACCCCAATAAAAAACACCCTATATTATGCATAAAAATGCAATACTAATTTATTGCGTAAAACGTAATTTCAATTGTTCACATGTTGGAGTAGTACAAACGATGTGTTTACGTGTCGTTGTGTACTGTAGGGTGGAAACATAGGGAACATTCATAGCCCGCTGACAGATTTGCAAACAATTCTAAATATTTGGTGAATGTTTAAATATTTGGGCATAAGATGGCAGTACATGTTTACATGTTGAAGCTGGTAGACATAAAACTTCATATGCATACGGCAGATCACACGTAATTAGTTTTTCAAAGCGGACGAAAACTATTATGAATGAAAATGGGGTCAAAAAGATGGAGAAATCGTCAATAATAGATATGGTAGGTAGTTCGTAACGGCGTTCCTTTAACGTTTTTTAAAGGGATCTTTTCAAATATGCCCGCTTTTCCTTCATCAGGATATGTCGTTCAAGATTCTTGTTTTTTTACCATTTTCTTTCGTTTTAAACTTTAGTTGAAATACAGTTGTTTTTATTTTGTTTTTTTTTCATAGCCTAATTCATCTCGCAAATAATTGCTGATAACATTTTGTCAGGGTCCAATTTTCGTTGCACTATGCCGATGATTTAGTCCGCATTTATTACAGGCTTTAATTTTACCCTTGTAAATTACTGCGATGGTTAACTGTGATCCATTTTCAAAAGAATTTGTTACAAATTATGTTAAATGTCATCATTTTAGAAATTACAACGACTTTCTAGTGACTGAACACGTTTTTTTGTATTAAACCTATTCTAATAACAAAAATGATTGAAGGAAATAACAAATAAAAGTAAAGCAAAAAACTACCGGACAAATGGGTATATGTACAGGGTGGGCCAACAGTCGCCATGGCGTTTAAAAAGACAATAACTTTAATTACAAAAAATGCATAAAAATAACCCTGTTCATCCAATTCACACTACGAAATCCGACCTACAATTCCGAACCTATACAGATGAGCGGTAGTGTATGCCATGAAATCATTTTGATTACTTAATCGGAAACTACTACATCCATTAATTTACGATTTAATTGCATTTTGTATGAATCCATTAAACAACATCTAAAGCATTCAAGCAATAAATAATTTTATGAAACTTTTCCGCCTGAAAACTTTGCAGCTCTACTCATAAAAAGCAATAAAATTATTTTATTTCACATTTTATAATTTTCAGCTAAGGGCGATATGGATGTTTAGGATACAAATTTGCTACGTTCCTCCAACGGTTTAATCCTTTGCTTTGTGAATGGTAAAGCGTTGGTGTTTCAGTCGACTATACATTAAACTGCGTGGAGGTACTCAGATACAATTAACTTTCCAGGCACCACATATGTATGCAGCAATGTATGTGTAAATGAAATCGGGAAACATACATTTTAAAACTGACAATATGAAAGTCAGTTCAATCATAATTATATAAGTAGTTAATAATTGCTTAGAATGGGAGATGAACCGAAAAAGTCGTTTTAAAATAAAAATAAAATTCTTTGTGAACACGACAAATAAACGCATTATCGCTTCAAAAATCAATAAAATTTGGACCCAAAATTAAACTATAAATGTAATTGTATTGTAATTAATAATAAATAAATACACAAATAAACGCATTGTCAACATTTTTTTTTTACATTTTGTTGAATCCTAACGTATGGTGTCGGCCTATTTCCTGCAACAGTGAAACCATACTTTCCATGGAAAGTTATCTTTAAATCCATTTGCATTAATTCATCATCACTACCGCTCTCCTATATTCATGGTCCAGAATCTGCAAAGATGTCTTTGGAGCTCCTGCCAACATATGGGAGTTATATTCCATTTTAGGCCTGATGTAAGTGGTGTAAATATTTACGAGATCAGGTGTGGTGAAGTTTTTCTTCCACAGCTTTAAAAAGCCTAAACACTTGAATGCTTCTTTCGGCACTTTGAATATATGGCTAGAACATCAGGAGTATCTGATACGCCGATATCCATACCACCCATAGAGATTGACAATGATGCTGGATCAGTGGAACGTTTGGGTGACAACAAACAGCATTGGGTCTTTTGTGCATTAAAATCTACACAGAACATTTGGCCCCACTCACAAATCGCCGCCAAATCACTCGATATGAATTGACAGAACCGACACTAAATGCGACAAATTTTGATGTAAGGGTTCCGTGCCAGACCCTATCGAACTCCTTGGAAATGTCCTTGCTTTCACCAGGCGTTGAATGGATCGACTTCATCGTTCCGAATGGAACGGAATCAGACCTCCTGTAGATCGATTTCTCCACAAGCCATACTGTCGATCATTTAGAAGGCCGTCAGACTATAAATACCTAACAAGATGGTGGTTAACCATGCTCTGCATAACCTTCTAGAGCCCAGAACATATTGGTATTGGGCGGAAATTAGCAGGACTTGCAGCCTGACATTTCTCGGGGATAGGCACAGCGTTGCCGTTGACTTTTTTCAAAAAGTATCACAAAAAGTATCATTTTCAAAAAAAAGTATAAAAAAAACGTATCATTTTTAAAAAAAAGTATAAAACGTTTTAAAACAATTTTTTATTTAATAATTACTTCAAATTAGGTACAAAGTAAGCAGAACAATAAAACAAGCTAAAAAATACGAATTCAAGTAAAGTAACAAAAATAATAATACAATAGCGGAACTCACTATCTTGTGGAAAAGAAAAAGGAAATGTAAATTTTGCACCCGATTGTGAGCGCACTTGTTTGTTTTTTTTTCAACACTGTTGATAATCAGCTGATGTTTAAAAAAAGTCAAAGCAATTTAATAAACAATAAATGAAGTATTTGAGACTTTTGCAAAGAAAATACGAAAAATTGCTTCAATATGCCAAAGAAAAACGAAAAAGAGAAAATTATCGATTCTCTCATAGAGGAAGCGGCCCAGGAAATACTTTTAATTGAAGGTATGTTGTATAAAACAAATATAATTCGAATAACTCGATGTTTTTTTTAGAAATGGGGAGCGATGATGATGCTGTTGATGAAGTTCTCGATGAAATGGAGGAACATCTGAATATCGCAATGGCCTGCAGACGGGGGATTCCTGGCGACGTTCCTAAATCGAATACATGGCGCAATTGTGTACTTCCAACGATGGACGAAGGTAGATTTAAGGAAATGCTACGTGTTCCCAGAGATCAGTTTTCCGTACTGGTGAATTTAATTGAAGAGGATGAAGAATTCAATAATGCACACTCTTCCAAACAATTTTCAATTGAGCTACAATTAGCCATCGTTCTCTTTCGGTTAGGATCGTCTGGGGAAAGTGCAACATTTAGAAAAATTGGAACTATATTTGGAATCGGAGATGGGGGAACGATAATGAAAATTACCAAGCGAATTTTTAAAGTGTTTTTAAAACTTCAATCAAGATTTATTCAGTGGCCGAATGAAACCGAACGTTCCAAAATTATATCAGAATCGTTCAATGAACTGCCTTTCTGTATAGGCTACATTGATGGTACCGAAATAAAATTGGCCGAAGCCCCCATCATAGATCACACATCGTATTTTTCAAGAAATCATATATACTCATTGAAAGCCCAAATTGTATGTGATCACAAATTAAAAATCCGACATGTCGTCGTTGGTCACTCAGGTAGCTGGCATGATGCACGAATATACCGAAACAGTTCGCTCTTCATCAGAAAACGAGATTATTTTTCCTCGCAGCAATGGATTGCTGGGGATTCCGCATATCCTTTATCGGATATATTAATAACTCCATATCGGAGTAACGCAAAGCAGCTTGATAGAAATGCGCGCATCACATTTAACAAGCAACATAGCAAGTATCGCGTAAGAGTTTATAGGAGTTTATTTATAGGTTAGCATTCATAAGCAAAAAAATTGATTTTTTATAAACACTTATAGCTTGCAAAATCTTCAGCAAGAAACAAATAATTATGGCACTCACTGTATGTACAATGTTTTAAAAATAACATAGAATAACAAATTCATATCTAAACAAAAACAAAAATATTCATTATATCAACTGAACGAAACATAAGTATTATTCTAAATAAGTAAATATTATTTATTCGTTCGTCCTTCTCTATTTCCAACATTTTTAGTTTGTAATTGTTTTCAATCTCCCTGTTTCTTATATCTATGTCAGCCTTTATCTTGTCCTCCTTTAATTGCAGTTTTTTCTCGCTTATAGCAAGTTCTTGGCTGTGCTTTTCTTTTTCCCATTCAATTTTTGCTTGAAATAGCGCTGTCTTCTCAGCTTGAAAAGCAGCAAGATGTGCTGCAGATGAAGTTGCCTTTGGTGCAAGTTTTTTCATTTTTTCGGCAAACTCCTTTGCCTTTTTTGGTATAACAGGGGTTGAAGTGAGCTGTTCATCCTCTTCATTCACTGTAATATCCTCAAATTCAATATAGCCGTCCGATGCATCACACATTGTTTGAAATTCTAGTGAACAAGTGGTTTCATCTGCCGCCATACATCCACTGTCGATTGCGTTAAAATTCCCTTCAGACCCAAATTTTTCCCCGAAAATTTCATTCATCTGCTCATAGTGAGGGCATATTTGCAATATTTTAGCTGAAATGAAATAGCTTGAAACACTTTTATATGTACAATGCGACAGTACCTACCTTCAACACTGGAAGTTCCCGCATCACACTCCAATAAGCCGGCACCTGTGGATTTCCGCCAGTCATTTGCTTTTATAAAATTGGATTTTAAATAGCGCACTTTCCACTTAATTGCCTCCCAGGTTGCATCAATACCAGTCCTATTGATTAATTTTTTATAAAATATTTGTGCCGTTGGTAACTTTTAATTAAAGAAATAAACTAATTAATATCAACAATTTAATGCCAACTGACTTCTTAAGACTACCTCAATATCTGTAGCTTTCTGCATGTAGTCCAAAATTAACTTCACCTCCTGCTGTGACCACTTTTTGTTTTGCCTTGGTTTCCTACCCTTCTTTTCGGGTATATTGTCCAAATTCATTTTTTATTTCACTTTAGATTTAACTTTTAATTCTTCACTTTACTTTTTTGACTTAACCTTCACTTTGTTTACGTTTTATTTTTATTGATGTGTTGACCAGAGTATAGAGCCGACATGAAGCGCCGCGCCTAAATTGTTTTTAAAATTTAGGTGGCCGCCGCGCAACCGGCTTTCGCGGCAATAAATAAATAAACAAAATCTCTTATTATCGAATAAATGTGGATGGATGAATAACTTTAAAATTAAGACATTTACCGACAACAATGTAAAAAACATTCAAGCACAATATTTAACCATTGTTGATGATGTTTAATTCGAGCTAATAAAGGCGGCCACGGCGCCGACAGTATAATTTCGTCTCAAAACTCTGGTGGTGACAGCTGACTGATTTCCCCAAGCGCCGGTGGAAACTTTCCTCTGATTTTTGGTGATGTAAATTTGCCCATCTTGGGGAAAAGCAACCGTGTGTATTTTGTTTTTGTAATTGCAAAATTTCCTCCAATATTTTCCTTTTCCACTTTCCTCGGGCTATTTCCCTGAGATCGTGAGTTGCCCTAATAAAACATTAAATAAACATTAAAACTAAAAAAACAACTGTCAATGAAAATTTGGTACTTATGTACTTGGTACATACTTATTTTTTTGTAATTTTTTTTCGGAATTTGTCAATTAATTCCGTGTTTGGCTTCCAATCTTCTAAATCAGTATCTACCAAATTAAGAGCTGATAGTCTCTCATTACAGGTCTGAACTTTGAGTATATTTGTTAGCTTATTTTTCATAAGAGAAAGTTTTGAAAAAATACGCTCAGCGCAAGCACTGCTGTGTGGCAGTGTAAAAATATAATTTATTTAATGTAGGGAACAAGGGCTCGTTGTAGGAATTTTTAATTTTTTCCTAATTTCCCCCAAAACTCCTCAGCATCCCTAATTTGGAAAAGGCGCTCCCATGATTTTTCTTTTGTTAAAGCCCCCAAAGATTGATATTCGCTCACAAATTCATCTGCATCTTTAATTTTATAATTAAATTCAGATATTAAATCCTATATCAACATTTGATTTGATCATAGAGGGATCTAAAAACTTCAACACATTTAATTTTTTATCGTTGATGTCTATTCTAAATAGGATTTGATCACAAAGTCTTTGGTAAAAAATTAATATATTATTTTTTAATAATACTAATTTCATCCTTTGAGATATTTTTTGTGCGTATTGCGGTTTCGGCTTCATGGCCTTTATTACATGTCTTTTAGAAAGTAATAACAATAACACGTACTTATCCATAATTATTACGTTTCTTCATTTGATTTGTTTAATTTTGTTAGATCAAATTCAGTGGCTAGCAGGTTGACAGAAGAAAAACGTATGATGTGTACGTACATATGTGTGTCTCAAGTAACAAATCAAAACAAACATTTACTTATCTATATAAAAGCTGGTTGCTCCGACACAAACTATCCATTTGTGATGCATATTTGTGTGGCAGTGTAAAAATATAATTTATTTAATGTAGGGAACAAGGGCTCGTTGTAGGAATTTTTAATTTTTTCCTAATTTCCCCCAAAACTCCTCAGCATCCCTAATTTGGAAAAGGCGCTCCCATGATTTTTCTTTTGTTAAAGCCCCCAAAGATTGATATTCGCTCACAAATTCATCTGCATCTTTAATTTTATAATTAAATTCAGATATTAAATCGAAATAACCTATATCAACATTTGATTTAATCATAGAGGGATCTAAAAACTTCAACACATTTAATTTTTTATCGTTGATGTCTATTCTAAATAGGATTTGATCACAAAGTCTTTGGTAAAAAATTAATATATTTTTTTTAATAATACTAATTTCATCCTTTGAGATATTTTTTGTGCGTATTGCGGTTTCGGCTTCATGGCCTTTATTACATGTCTTTTAGAAAGTAATAACAATAACACGTACTTATCCATAATTATTACGTTTCTTCATTTGATTTGTTTAATTTTGTTAGATCAAATTCAGTGGCTAGCAGGTTGACAGAAGAAAAACGTATGATGTGTACGTACATATGTGTGTCTCAAGTAACAAATCAAAACAAACATTTACTTATCTATATAAAAGCTGGTTGCTCCGACACAAACTATCCATTTGTGATGCATATTTGTGTGGCAGTGTAAAAATATAATTTATTTAATGTAGGGAACAAGGGCTCGTTGTAGGAATTTTTAATTTTTTCCTAATTTCCCCCAAAACTCCTCAGCATCCCTAATTTGGAAAAGGCGCTCCCATGATTTTTCTTTTGTTAAAGCCCCCAAAGATTGATATTCGCTCACAAATTCATCTGCATCTTTAATTTTATAATTAAATTCAGATATTAAATCGAAATAACCTATATCAACATTTGATTTAATCATAGAGGGATCTAAAAACTTCAACACATTTAATTTTTTATCGTTGATGTCTATTCTAAATAGGATTTGATCACAAAGTCTTTGGTAAAAAATTAATATATTTTTTTTAATAATACTAATTTCATCCTTTGAGATATTTTTTGTGCGTATTGCGGTTTCGGCTTCATGGCCTTTATTACATGTCTTTTAGAAAGTAATAACAATAACACGTACTTATCCATAATTATTACGTTTCTTCATTTGATTTGTTTAATTTTGTTAGATCAAATTCAGTGGCTAGCAGGTTGACAGAAGAAAAACGTATGATGTGTACGTACATATGTGTGTCTCAAGTATCAAATCAAAACAAACATTTACTTATCTATATAAAAGCTGGTTGCTCCGACACAAACTATCCATTTGTGATGCATATTTTCACAGTATTTTCTTAAAACACAAAAGGTGGCAAAAGTCGCACAGATTAACAAAAAGTATCAAATTTAGTATCAAAAACAAAAAGTATCAGAAAAGTGGCAAAACCCAAAAAAAGTATAATTTTGATACTTTAGTATCATCAACGGCAACGCTGGATAGGCAGAACATTGGCAACTTTCTAACATGAAGTGTAAATACCAGCAAGGTAGGAAATGTTGAAAAGATTGCGCAATGGACGAGCTAGCGTCGAAGAGCACTTACATAGGACAAGTGCTTAAATACCATACGAGCCCGGAGTTTTATACCCATGTTTCGGCGCCATAAAGAAGCACGGGTAGAAAAAGTATGCTATACAGTGTTATATCTTTCCAGATTTTGAAAATTAGCTGATGCACGCACTTTATCGGCTCGTCTCTTCCGGTCTTATTGTTGTTTTTACCTAATCGCGGGTAGGGGGCAGACATTTCACACCGTCGTCTGTGATTGGTCGCCGGTTGGATCTTCCACCGCTAGTAGTCTGGAGAAATATTTTTTCCTGACTCTCAGCATACTCGGCCGATCAGTTACCAAACTCCCATTCTCATCATTTATACTTCAATAGATCTTAATCTTCGCACACTGTCGTCTTTCCATCTTTCTCTTCTTTTTTCGCGTTGCCATAGGCTGAAGTTACGCCTTGTATGCTGTGTTCTTAGCTTCTTTGGCATTCATCATCGTACCATTCCTTTATGGACGCTTTCGGTAACCAATTTATTGTTCGCCAGCTTAGACTCCATCTAGTATGGGTTTCCACTAAGTAGTGATGTTATCTGGAGGGGGAGTCTTGGCGAGGAGCAATTAGGTTAGCTTCTTGGAGTAGGTCTGTTGTCTGTTGTGAATGGAGATTCTCGACGTTTAGCTTTCTCTTGTTGTTACGTATTTCGCGGCACTTAGTCGAGTGCGCACCTTTGCTTCCGAATCAATGTTTTGGGATCGAAACTTTTGTATATCCAACATGCTGGATGTATGCCATCCGTCTGTCACAACATGATGAATTAAATTTTTTTGTTTTTCTGTCTGGTGACAGCTACTTAGCTTTATTGGTATTGCGATGAATAAATCTTGGGAGTGTTCATTTAATCGTTTGCGGTGGTTGTCATCATCATTTTTTTATCATTTATACAAAGGCGGCTTGCCTCTAACCCTCCTCCTTTCTCCGGGCTGAGTTCGTCAATAACAATTCCCTTTTTAAATAAATTTTTTGTTTTTCATTACGTCAACGACAATCATAATAAGGCTGATTATTGACTCTTAAGTATTAAAGACCGATTCACGGCCAAATTTTAAAAAACAAATTTCCCTGCTACCATTCCCTCGCGTTGGTAAACCGTACCGTGACAATTGATCGAAAGAGTTTGCTAATTAAAATTAAAAAAACGTAGAAAAAGCAACATTCACAGAGACAACATATTTTTTTTTTTAATTTTTAAAGTGTATCCTCCTCGCTTTTGTGAGTGTTACTTTTTCCAGCAATAACTCTGCCGTTCCAATTACAATTAATTGGTGGCTTGTTGAGTACACATATTGTCTTCCAAGTAAAAGACAATTATCAGTCGCATTTTTTTCTTAAATAAGTCAACATAAAAAGTTTTTATGTTTTCATACTTTCTTATACCCTCAGCCTACGGGTAGGATGTTATTGTTATTATCTTAAAGATCGTAGAGGCAAAAAAAAAATTACGAAACCAGCTGCAAATACACATTTATTCCCACTCGAATTCTGTACTTTGCTGAATTTATTAAGTTTATTGCGTGTTTTTATCAAACACTCTAATGCTTCTGCTCAAATACTATAATAATAAAACATAAAGCAGTGTAAAGCAAGGATCTGCGCTATCACCAATACTTTTATGGACACAGTCATAAACATAGTTAATGAAAATTCAAATTGTATTAACTGACTTCTGAATGGAAAATTGTTAGAACACTCGTATACAGATGAGATCGGTCTCATAGCAAACAGACAGCAGGATATGCAAAACTAAATTTATGGCCCACAATCGCAAAGAAAGGAAAAGGATGACATTAACCATGCTGTTCTAGAATGGAACCCGCTACATAATGTTGGAAAATATTTGGTTTCCTCTTTTTCCTCGTACACTATCAAACAATCGTAATAAAATTCAATAATTTCGATTTACTTTTAAACACATCTAACCAATTTAGACAACATAATTTTCCCTTTTCTTGTCCCCCATTTTGCATTTTTCACAGAATTACATAATCCGTATCAGTTTCTGATGTTTCCCCCTTGAAGTCACTTTCGAGCTGAAGAAATGATGGTTCGACATCACCTTACACATGAAAATATCACAGTCGTTTTGATATTGTCCAACATCTGGGTCAAATATAAAGCAGCATCTCACACTATCAGATACAACAATGTTTGACAAACATGTATGCCTATGCAAGCCCTGACAGGGAGAACGACATTACTGCAAATAAACTGATGCACCGTATTAGAATTTGTTTTGAAGAGAACTTGTTGTTGTAACAATCTCTCAATACTCTAATTTGAAGAATTGTATTGTCTTTTGGATAGCCAACAATTAAAACTGGGTTTTCCACTCTTTTATTTCACTCATCGCAATTGTACACGATGTAAGGTGAAGACTTTAGCAGCTTATACTTACTTAAATTTTGTTAAAACATATTGCGCGTTTTTTGTGTATGCCCTCCCATAGGATGGAGTTTTCCATTTGCGTCATCTTGAAATGTTCCTTGGACTTTTATCTAATCCACCGGGTATGATAGGTGTGAACACATGATAAATCGCACAGCTTCGCCCTCGCCACAATGGACCACATACGCTGGGACTGGGCGCAAAACAAGGCAACCACATGGACGGATGCTGTTAATCGCCCTACGAAGAATTACTAGAATGGAATTAACGTATGCCATTGTGTCTGCTGTCGGAGTGGCGGAGAACATGCCGATTTCGTGTACTCCATGATTCGATTACGGAAGGTGCACAGATGTTAACGAATTTTAATTGTTGTAAATAATTGTGCTCGGAGGATGTGAATTCACTCCATAACATAATGAAGGTACTCCTTTCTCTCACTATTCGCGTTCTTCAAAACAATATCCGGACATTTTCCATTATATTCCACTCGACTAAAAACAAAAGTGCACAATGTTTATAATGATGATGCGAAAAAATACAATGGGAATACGCCCGGAAAACATTCAACATCCACAATCTCTCATTGTTCGGTTCGGAAGGACGACGAGGTTGGGCCGTATACTTACAAGCACACATGCAAGCCGACATATTTTCGAAATAACCAAACAATACACTTCAATTCCAGCGATTTTATATCATTAATCATACCAGAATGATTTTAAATAAACAGAAATATGAACGTATGCGAAATATGCAGAATATGCCACATCATGAGGCAGGCATCCATTGTTACATCGGCACTCCTCCAAATGAACCTTAATATAATTAAGTGAAGAATACGCGTTTTCCCTACTTATATTTTCCCTATTTGTTTTGTATGAAGGTGTGCGAGTGTGTGGCCTTCTATATGAAAAAATAATTTGCATAACATTTGGATTAATATTGTGCGGGTGGGTGGTCGTGTGTGTTTTGTGGTTTCCTATTGTTGAAATTGTACAGGACTTACGTAAGTCAGACTGAAACATACCATAGAAATCATCTTTGCCATCATAACTTTGACACACTCAATTCTCCGGGAGGATTTCCGTTCCACTCACACATAAGAACGTACCAGCACCTTCTCATACATATTGAATTATTTAATTTTGTTGTTATTGTGGAAACGGCACTTCCATGTGGTGTGGATTCAGTTTGAAACGCCTAGAATTTTGACAAAGTAAAGTAGACGTCAATCAACCACAGAACGAGTGATTGTCTGCAAGTGTTGAAGGAAACAAATGAAGCAAACCGACATCCTTATTGTGGCAACATGGTCTTCGTAGACAACGGTACTGCTCCGTTTAACATGCTCTTTTAAGGGGAGATGTGCAGTAATACGCTGGCACCTACATGGCTTACGCTGCACGCACACTCACACATCTATACGTGAACAAACATGGTCGATAGATAATGGTATACGAGGGCTGGTCGATCCAATGGGTTGTTGTTCATGTACCACTCTGGTGCAAATAAAATGTTAGAGTGACATTTAAAATATTGCACCTTCGTCATCTGATACGGATGATTGATGCATGAACGATACTTATTTCCCCTAACAATCCATGAAGAACAGACGAGTAACATATCCCGAATCAGTGTGATGTGAACGATTTTATACCCACTGAACGGGGCATACTGTTCAAAGCCGGCTCCTAACGGCTCCTAACGGCTCCTAACGGCTCGTAATCTCTCTTACTCGTTAAGGTGGAAACATCCCTTTGATGGTCTTACCAGGTGTTGAACCTGGGTTTACTGTGTGATAGTCGCTCTCACTACCTACCACACCACGGCCATCACTTCTTTTATACGTTTTTGTTTTATTTTGGGTCTTTTTCAAGCTGAGTTAACAGTGACTATGGCTAGACTGCTGATGATGTCAAATTGTCTTAACAATTCTGTTCAGTAAGGTTTGGGAAGTTATAGTGAATAGGTGGTAAGATTTTTTTTTGGAAAAAGCAGTCAAAAATTGGACTGATCGAATTTAAATGCCATGAAAACGCATTGTATTATATCAAACTTTTAAAAACACACACGATATATTGGTGGCGGCTTCGCTACGCGTATATTCACAATAAATGCTAAATTCTTTAGTGACACAGTATCGAAAACAAATCAGCTGTAACGTTTCGAAGCATCCCAACCTAAACCAGCGCGACGTCGTCTGCGCTCACATTTCGAAAGTTTGGGAACGATAACACAGTAAACATCAACAGTTTCACGGTGTAACATTCTCCACCATCGACAGGAGAGATTTCCCATTCATTGGAGGGAACACTTTGACAAACAAACCCTAAATCTATTCATAGGGTTTAGTACACAAAATACGGATTCAGCGTAACATATAGAAAAAAATAAAAATTTATTTTTTGTTCAAACAATCACGAGTTGTCAATAGATTGGAAAACTGCGTCACATAAAAAAGACGATCTGATAGTGGTCGGTCAATAACACTTTTTACACATCCTAATAAATGGTTTGTAAAATGTGCCTGCCAAAAAAATAGGCTGATACTTCACTCTCAACTGAAAAAATTATGTCGATGTATTCTCTTTCCGTCTATTTGTTTCTTTAATTTTGAGTAAAAACCAATTATTTATGGTTTTTTGGTAAGTAATTTTGTTATATCTGTTCTGTTACATAGGTAATTTTGAGTTTACGTGGAATTTTGACCACATAACCACAATGGAGCCCGTCCAAACGGTCCAGATAATGGTTACCACAATCCACCAAAAAGCATATTTCCATTCGTGGGTTATCTCACCCAGCTCAAGATTTATTTGCGATCATATATTCGTTTTATAATAACACTCGTATACGTTTATAAATATTAATCTAGTTATAGGATACACTCTTTTTGTAGTTAATGATCACAAAAATGTAAATACATACTTTATTTATTTGTAAAATATTAAATTATCATAGACGCCCCGGTAGGCGAGTTGGTAGCGTGCTTGCCTATCAGCGTGAGGGTTGTGGGTTCGATTCCCACCAGAGGCTTTGGTCTGTCGCTGCAAAAATCTAAACATATGGTCTTTGTCACCCGGTTTACCCTTGGACCCAAAATTAGAATATAAATTTACTTTGTATTGTAATTAATAATAAATAAATAAAATAAAATTAAATTATCATAAATTACAATACAATCTAATTACAATTTTGGATACTGATGGGTAAAATTGTGCAGAGACACGTATTTTAGGTCATTTAACCAAAACCAGTTAAAAACACAATTTTAGGTTTTGTTGATGTTTAGTCATTTGGATTTCTTTAAAACGAGCACGAGTTGGTGTTTAATATTAATCACCCGTTTATACGGTCAAAATGCATGAACAATTTTCCTATAGTATTAGCAGACGTCCCAAGTACGTGTTTTAAAAAAGTAGTTATTTGTTTTAAAAAAAACATTATTTGCTTTGAAAACCTCTCAAATATTGCCATGGCAATTACTGACATCTAGAGTGTGTAGACGAACTAATGTGTCAAAAAACAACATGGGACGTCTGCCCTCTGTATAGTCTTTGCTTTTAGTGTAAATTTGTGGGTATAAATGACGGTGCATGAAAAAAAAAATCAAAAAGTTTTGATTTTGTTTCAGGCATTTTGACCGTGTAAAGGGCTCTAACCATGATCTGCCATAAAATATACCTATTTATTTCCATTTAAGTCCTATCAAAACCTATCTCTGCAAAGTAATGTTTCTCTCGTTGAAGACGCAATGAAGATCTATTTTCAAAATATTTGTATGTCCAACCACTGTATACATTTGAGAAATTCTTCATTGTACAACTAAAATATTTTCAACAAAAGTATAACAATAGTGTGTGTGTTTTGTTTCTTAAAACATAACATTTCTCTAAATTGTTTTATACCAACATCATTGAAAGTTGTTTCCATTTCAATATGTAAATGTTTTAATTGACATTGACAGTTTTGATTTGTGTGTAGATCTGTCGGTTGAAATGTTGGATACATTCCTTTGTCGAATGAAATATTGGGAATGGTTTGCATTCCAGAGCGGGTTATTACAAAACGGAAATCGAACCACACAGATAAAATGCTTAGCATTGTTTCTTTTCTTCAGTTGACTGTCAAAAATATTAAAACAATTTTTTGTTATTGTTCAGAATTGACGAGTCCTAAAAGAAAATCGAGCTTATGTGTGTTGTTTGTTCTCTTGACGAACGAAAAATTTCAAAAAAAAAAGTGTTTCGGTTTGCCAGAGAAAAATGTATTTCAGTTTTGGGAAAAACATCACAATGCTAAAGTTGTTATTTCTATTATTCTTGTTATTTCTATTCTGTTCATTGATTTGATGTAAATTTTTCAGGATACAATTACGGAAATATACACATAAGAAACGGGTTAGTCCGAGGAGAAACACAGCGCGTTAATGAATTTGGGACGTTGTAGTTTCACCTGAGTGGAAAAGGAATGTTTGAGCGTCAAGTAAATACAATTTTCATAATTCAATACATTTATTGAGCTTTTTCGTTTTAATTTAATGTGATCTGTAACGTCTATTTGTTATAAAATACTAAACAGCACTATATAAACACACAAAACTCAAAGAGAGCTTGTCAAAATTAGTACAAACGGTATTCAGGAGTAAATAAATAAAAATGTAAATACCCCAAAACGTAGGAAAAGCCACGTAGAAATTTGTGTCCTGAAAATACTCTTGAGCTTGATAATGAAAAATTAAACGAGTCAATAGTCGAATACGAGTATAACCGAAATATCATAATCTGTATATGTCTAACGAAGAAAGCCAAATAGTTTTTGGAGGCTGACCATTAACACTACTTATCAGTGAAGACCCCTTCTGGTACCTTCTATACAAAGGTTTGGTTATGTATGCTTTAAAGGATGGGAAAACTGGTTTGGGAGGCAACAGAATGCCCCAAGTCATTCTCGAATTGCGACAATTTATGTCACAAAGAAACGATTCTTTTAAAAAAAAACCTATAGAATAAAAAACGACAATTTGTATACTCTGAATAGTTGTACGAATACTAATAATGGCAGCCAGAATATGATACAGCATCGCCTATAGCTTGTAGATCTAGCACAACTAATGAAATGATCTAGAGATTACCCCTAAATGCGAGGTGTGGGTGTGAACCCACTCGGATGTGATTTTGTAGTCTGCGAACTTCATATTGTCATTATGCTGCGTACCTCGTATATAGTTTGACTGATGTGTACTTATCCATATGTCGACGTACAGCCGTACATTTGTAGTTTGAACACATGTACGTACATTGTATCTAGTAGTTGCTTTGTGCGAACTTGTGCGAACTTTGATTCAAATGATAAAGTAGCATGTGTCAGACGCATAACCAAATTTATGGATGTGTATCTTCACAAAAACAACAGCAAAGCAGGCGGTATCGAGAACAAATCACACTTCCCAATGCATTCATTCATCTCAATAGCACCGATGAACGTTGGCCTAATACCAGCCATTCATTTTGTCCCTGAATGGAATCTCATCTAATCCCCCCCCCCACAACACTTCCCCGCAAATGTATGCACCGATGTAGGACAGAGTGTATTGCTTGGATTCTATTCCTTGGCCTTGGTGTTGGTCTTCTCTCCTTGTTGCTACACGACCATCGTGTAGTTTTGTTTGCTTGCGTGTTTGCATTTGTGGTATGAGTTTTGATGCCATAAGTATGTGGGATTCCAAGTCAATTATAAATAATGGCGTTATAGCCTAAAGTAGCAAATCAACGTCTTTATAATGTGATACACACATGCACACTCACAGAATACACACATATCTCCTGGTCCAATATGCGTACGTATGTGTGAGTAGATTTGATAAATGATATTGGCGATTTGTGTCCTAAGGTTTGTGTTCTCCCTCGGCTAAAGTTGGTACACATATGCATTAACTTTGTAGTTTCGTTTGTAACACATTTGATCATAATGCAAAGAAAACCTGGCAACACTCACTTTTTTTGCTAATGTTTAGGTTTTTGGTTTTCCCTGTGTACATACAAGAGTATTTTCAGCATGGCGATATTTTAAATTGTGATAATTTTGAATTTGAAATTAAAGAAAAATCTCAAAATTCCAACAGATTTGTCTAATTACGTCGATTCACATTAAACATATGTATATTTGTCCATACCACAAACATTAACTTGTTATAAATATCAAATTTATATTTATAAACTTTTGTGTTACTTTTTAGTTTTTGTTTCAATTTGTGAAATTTTATATATCAATTGTGAATCTATATGGAAACGAATACACACTTCTTCGCACTTAAATGTTGTACTTTGTTAAATTTAATAAGTTCGTTGTCTGTTTTTCCCAAACACTCTAATAATTCTGCCCAAGTACGTAACATTAATAGCAAACGAGTTCTATTTACATCCAAATAAGCTTTCACATTGAGTCACATTTCAGTGGGGTAAACCGTCTTATTTCTACTCTCACCCTCAGTAAAAACATACAAGTCTCATATTCCAAAGTATCGGAAATTGAATGGTGAGCATTAGGGTTATAACTTTTTTTGGACGTCATTCTCCCAAGGGTCTATCTTGCGGCCAATTATGTTTTGATAATAAAACACATTTTTTTACTTCAATTTGGTGAAAAAACGTCCCGAGCCTAAAGCGATTTCTAAAATGCATTTATTTTTTTTAAATTTTTTTTTTTAAATACTCTATACAAGAATTATAACATTATATGGTTATGACTAGGTATTAAAAGACAAAAACTTCAAATTCAGTGTACGCGATGTTTTACAAAGTGGATATATGTCTTGGACTAATTTAATTCCACGTGCTGCGCTGTTGATTTGCAATTGCAGATGGTGTTGGTACCCAATGTCTGATGAAACACTCGTGGGCTTTCGTAAATTTTATTAATGCCTCATTTAAGCCTTCAAAATTAGTTTCTTGGAAACAGTGGTATGAAAACCAAAGTTCAAACCATGCGCCACGAATAAAATCACATATTGGCTCTAAAACTTTTTGGTAATTTGGAAGAAGGATAAAGGACAAAATACCAAAAATTGCTCTTGAATTCCACCTGGCATTGCTAACTGGTGGTAATGCATTAAAACGTATAAATGGGAACATTCCGGAACACATGACATGAACAAATGACATGAAAAGCAAAGTATTTTCATATAAATAAAGGCTGTTTTTTATTGGGGTATAGAACTTTAAGTTGGCATCACTTTTTTAACTGGCGGCCATTTTGTCAGCTGTCAAGTGATTAATATTTAGTTTGGTTTGCCATTTCATCATGAACAGGTTGACAAAAGAACCACGCTTGCAAATCGTGCAAATTTATTTCGAAAGTAATGGTTCAGTTCGCGAAGTTCACCGCAAGCTCCGTCCATTTTATGCCATTACATCCACAAAAACTGACTGTTTGTTGTGCTCTATGGGCTGGTGGAGTCATTGGGCCATACTTCTTCCGAAATAATCCTGGAGAGTCAGTTACCGTTAATGGAGACCGGTATAGAGCCATGATAACCGACTATTTTGTTCCCGAATTGGATGGCATGAATGTGGATGAGTTGTGGTTCCAACAAGTGGTTGAAAATTGGACCTGTAGAATTGGCTTTATTCGAGCCAGCCGCGGCGGCCACATGCCTGAAATCATATTTAAACATTAATGGCATAAAATTATCCTTCCAATAAAGCCAAATTGATGGACATTAAAACGATTTTCTTGTGTTTTATTTCAATTCGAAGTTCTATACCTCAATAAAAAACACCCTTTACTATATAATTTGAATAAAAAAAAAATATTTTCATTGACAACTTCATGGCGTTAGGCGCGGGACCTTTTTTAACGATACCGAAAAACTGAAAATGCAGTTCTTACCTTGGGAGAACTGATATTTGCAAAAATGTAAAAAAATTATAACCCTAGTGAGCATGCCGCCTACTATCATTGGATGCAACATTTACAATAGAATAGTAATAGTTTTACTAAATACATATTACACAATTTTTAAAGTTGGTGCAATGGTACATTTGTATAGGAGGTACCAGAAGGGGAGTTGCCAGACTGCCAAGTTTTTGTCCAAAACTTAGTGCAGTTATACCTTTACTAAAACCGGAATTTGCCCAAGATCGAAGTGGGCGTATTTATATTATTACACGATTTCTAAAGTGGGCGAAATAGCAGATTTGTATGGGAGTTACCCGAAGGGGTGTGGTCATGTAACCCATATGCAATCCCATAAGCAGTTTTGGGAAAATATTAATCACAAATTTCAAAGTGATTGTTTCTTTTGAAAGTTATCGTGCGTACCAGCAGGAATTTGGTTCAAAGACGCCTATGGTAAAAGTGAGGGTATGAACATACTAAATGAAAACAACAGCATTTGTCTCTTTAACCCATTTTGGTCACTGTTTAATACCAAACATTGGCCGATAATGGGTTAAAGACAAATATTATTTTTTCTCTGATAATTATTTTAGTTTTTGGAATTGGAAATATGAAGAGAACTATTTTGTTTCCACTCATGAGATTTATGTTTTTCCAAAAGGGGGTTCCTCCTGCATTGTATTCATTGCCTAATTTTTGTAATGTTGTGCGATCCATTATTGTCATTTATAACTATTCAATTGTATTGAATAAAAACACTTCTGGCAACTCATTTTTAATTAACTGTTTCAGACAACACATTAAAATGTTCAAAGAGAAGTTGATTCTATTTTTGAATCTCTCTACTTTCTCAATGCGAAAGAATACCAAATTAAACTTTCATGACAGTTACGTCTATGAGTTATGGTTTATGAAAGATAAAAATAAAAATTACTTTCACAAGAATTACTTTTTAGTCTCTGAGTGTAGGTAACACAAGGAGAGATGCAAATTAAAATACCTTTCTTGAGGGGGATTTGTCACAAAATGCTTGTGGCGTCTGCTGTGATACTGCAACTAATTGCATTGCCATTAGCAACGAACTGTCAGTCACACACAGCTGTGAAATAAACAAAACTTCTATCGACCAGAAGTATCCTACTGAATTTTAATCGTATTCCAGCTTCATATATCCCAAATGAATTCAGCAATATCTGTGTTGTGTGGCTCCTGAATGGCATGACAATCCATGCAATTCCATGCCGGACGTCAGTCACCCGTCTAATATTAACACTTGCTCTGAAAATGGAATAATGAAGAATTCGAAAGGAAGCAAAATTAGGTACATGCGACTTTATTCTTTGTAGTGGTTAACACTCAATGAATTTGTTGATTTTTCCTTGCAATTATATAAATTGATGATATGCATTCAACGTAGAGAGAAAAACTAAACAAAAACTGTACCATTTGCTTTATTATTGCTCTTCTTATGAGCTTAGAAACATGTACTCAATAGTGCTCACCACTGTACATGCATATTCTGAACATCAGCATATTTTGATTTTGGTACTTTTTTACAGGGGAAACATGCCCGAATTCCATATCCTAATGGCTTTGCCAATGGGTTTTTCTTTTCATTTGTAGGTGTACAAACTTCAATTTAGCTGTGTATGAATAGAATTTTAATTAACTCAAAAAGCTTTCAAGGACGCCACGAGAATAGCAAACAAAACTTATAATCGATTTTTATGGTGAGGGGGGGTGCTAAAAGTGTATGAGTTGTAGAAGAAGGTCTGTCTGTATTTATGCAGGAGAGCACTTTGTCGGAATAGGTGTTAATGGCATTGGAA
Source organism: Hydrotaea cyrtoneurina (assembly GCA_958296145.1). Lineage (NCBI taxonomy): Eukaryota > Metazoa > Arthropoda > Insecta > Diptera > Muscidae > Hydrotaea > Hydrotaea cyrtoneurina. The sequence continues at coordinate 43,806,963 of OY282512.1, forward strand.
AGGCAAACGAATGACAAAAAAGGATTGTGGGCATACATTTCAAAAGAAGTTAACACAAATCCCATCGTGCCACTTGCATTTATCTATGGAGATGGGCGCGATGCAGAATGCGCTCCTTTAGTACAAAGAGGAGGTGATGCACCCACTCCGTTTGTTATCGCAACATTGACAGCACTGCAGAGTAACTGCAACTCACAATAAGTACGAGAGCGTGTCTGTTATTACAGCCATATCGAGAAGTGTAAAGAAAGTGTTTTGTAATCCTTCGAACATGGTAAAGCGTTTAAGCGGATAACGGAAGCCACTACAAACCAAAAAACGAAAAACTCGACGAGACTGAAAATGGAATAAGGAAAAGTGGTACAATAGAACCCCTTTGAACCAAGGATCATAATGCTCAAGTTGGCCAAAAGATAGTTTGTAAACAACTTTTGTACACACTCTTACGACATCCGTAGTCTTCATGGACACACAGGAGGTAATGCAAAAAGGATTACATACAAATTACACCAAACCAAAGGAGAAAGTGGGAAAGGTACGACAGAGAAATATCTTGTGCACTTTCGCTATTTTTTCACATTTTCGCAATTTATAAAATATTCTTTGAGGTGCTGACGTCGCCTTTCCTTCGGCAAAACTACAAATTCGCCAGAGCGAAATATGCGGGTGTGTACATATGTATGTACCTACTCTTTAGACACGTACAGTGAAACCCCTATTGATATCATGAACACTGAAACGATTTAACAAACTAAAATGTGCGTCCATAATAATAACTGGGCCAATTGGAAACAATTCGTTTGTATTCTATTTAACATGTTTTGGGGGTACAACAGAGTGCAGTTTGACTTTACGCCCCAAGTAATTAGATCCGGTGATTGTGGTGGCCATTCCATTCCGAAAAATTTTTTGTGCTAAATACGATTCTACGATTTTTGAGGAGTGCTTGGGGTCGTTGTCGTGCTGAAATGCCCATCGTATGCATGTTGAAGCATTACTCCCTCCAAAATGTCTCTATACATAAATTTGCCCATGATACCACGGATTCTATGCAATGTACCAATTCCAGCAGTAGAAAAACAGCTCCATACCATTACGCTGCCTCCTCCATGCTTCATAGTCTTTTTGCAATAGCGCGCTTGGCAGGCGCTTATTGGCAGGCCGTCTGACGTATCACATGTCATCGCTACCAATGATATTAAATTTGGACTCGTCGCTAAATAGGACAGTCCTCCATTTATTTTCCGACCAATTTAAATCGTCCTTAGTAAACTTCAAACGCTTTTGCTGATTGCGCTTAGATATAAGCGGGTTTTCAACTAGTTTTTTCAATTAAACGGCGTTCGCTTGTCCGAATTCGACACAGAGAGGGCTTTCTCGTCGTTTTTGAACATCAGTTACAATAATGTCCGTCAATTGTCATTTAAAACTCGAAAAAAGCAACATTTTGTTTTCATTTGTTTTGGGCGAAGTTACAAAAATATTATTTAATACAAAAATTAAACGTTACTGCTGACACGAAAAAAAGAACAAAGATAAATTACTATAATTTCTTCCACTGAGAACACCAATTTCACGTTTTGACATCAAACTTCTCCGAAGATGATGAAAGATTTTTTCAATAGTCTTCCTTCAAATAATGAACTTCTAAATTCTGTAAAGATCCCTCACGACTTTTTGTTGAGAAATAATCTGTTATTCACTCTGATTCGATAACATAGAAAGAAATAGAGTGGGACACTTCACAAACCACAAAGATAGACTGTGATGCCAAATATTTTTAAACCCATTTATTTACATAACATATGAAAATACATATTAATCTGGTTTTTATATGAAGCTAGTTAAAATTCAGTTCCACATATTTAAAGTAATTTAACAAAAAACTACACGCTGATAGAAATGATCATAACAAATTTCTGCAACAAACATTACTTACCCGGAAATACGTTCGTGTTTCTATCCAATCATACCCTCACATGGAACCACTTACACACATGTTACCTTTAACCATTCAGTAACTTAAGTGGAAACATACATATACTTATGAATTAATAATAGTGTCCGGTTCAAAATGTCATTAAAAAATTGTGATAACAGATCTGCAAAATCAGCAATATTCGCAGGTAAATGAATTTAGTAAGTTTATTGCGTGTTTTCTTTCTCAAATACGCTATAGATTCTGCCCAAAATACGCAATAGTAATAGCAAAAGAGTTATTTCGTTATTTCTGTGGAACGAGCTGCAGTTACGGAGAATGACAAGCGCTATCGATGTACGTTGACTGATGTCATTGTGGTGATAAACCAGCAACCTTTGAAGCCAATATTCAACCCACCATTGATTTATTAGAAAAAATAGTCAAACAATTTAAATTATCGTATGCGGAAGTCAAATTTAACAAATAAATTCCATGAAATTATTGGTCGATAATTGTAGTGGAAAAAGTTCTGTCTGTCTGTCTGTATTATCGTTTTAAGTTCTCTTGCCTTGAGCTTCCACAATGAATGATAAACAATTACAGTCTAATTTTTTGCATATACATAATTATTTTAATCTGTACGATTAGATGAAGATTATCTTAGTTATACCCTCAAACTATGGTTAGGAGGGTATATATTATTTAATATTCACTATAGATCGTAGGTGTCATTGAAACAAATTGGAGTCGTTTGATCAATGTAACTTTCGAAAGTGTTAATAAAACGCTTTGATATTTGACATGGGTACCTCCCATACAATTGTTCCATTTCGGCAACATTAGAAATCGTGTAGAAATATCCATATGCCCAACGCGATCTTGCCCAAATGCTGTATTTAGTAAACGTTTTGGAAGTCTGGTCACGACCCTTCCGGTACCTCCCATTCAAATTTACCATTCCACCCACTTCATAAATACTGTAATAATATTACTACGTCATAAGTGCCCCAGTAGGCATGCTTGCCTATCAGCGTGGAGGTTGTGGGTTCGATTCTCACCAGAGGTTATGGTATGTCACTTCAAAAATCTAGTCATATGATGTGTGTCACTCGGTTTACCATTGGACCACAAATATAATATATAAGCACCCCGGTAGGCGAGTTGGTAGCGTGCTTGCCTATCAGCGTGGGGGTTGTGGGTTCGATTCCCACCAGAGGCTTTGGTCTGTCGCTGCAAAAATCAAGCCAAATGGTCTTTGTCACCCGGTTTACCCTTGGACCCAAAATTATAATATAAATTTACTTTGTATTGTAATTAATAAATAAATAAATAAATAACTAAATAAATAAATAAATAAATAAATAAATAAATAATATAATTGTACTTTGTATTGTAATTAATAAATAAATAAAATAATAAATTACTGCGCCCTATGATATCTTACCCAAATTCTGTATTTAATAAAGCTATAAATATAAATGGTTCTCCAGAAGAAAAAAATGGACTCCTTGTCACACTCCTTCTGGTACCTCCCATACAACTGTACCATCCCGCCTCTATATTCCGCCCACTTTGTAAACCGTGTAATACGTTTTCTGTAAAAATCAATATTTTTAGGTTTGCTATGATTACATTTCGACAGATGTTACATCCGTTTGTGGTGGTTACTTTTAAATATGAGACTTGTATGTGTTTACTGAGGGTGAGAGTATACGACTGAAACTTTCTCAATTATTTTTATACACTCCATCATAGGATGGAGTATATACTAAGTTTGTCATTCCGTTTGCAACACCTCGAAAGAGTGATCTGCGATCCTATAAAGTATATATATTATCGGTCAGTGTAACATTCTAAGACATTCTAGCGATGTCCGTCCGTCTGTTGTCTGTTGAAATCACGATAGAGTGCGAACGACCAATGCTTAGAAGCTGAAATTTTGTAGGAAGATGTTTTTTGCCCATAAGTTCGAGAATGGGCCATATCGGACCAAAGGGGAAAAAGTTCCCCTTTACGGGACTAAATATATTCCGGCCATAATCAAATTTTTCAAATATTTTTTTTCACTACATCTAAGTTCTAAGTTTATATAATGTATAGATGGGGAAAAAAATCCCAAAAATGGGCGTGCTCATGGGTTCCGTGGACCCTTGGGGCCCAAAAAAGGGCCCATGATAAACATGCGCATATGGGTATCGAAGTGCAACGAAATTTACTCACGAACCCAAATATGCCTTTATTTTCATGATTTGCCTAAATTTTTTGATCCGGTTTCTGGGACTATCGGGTCACCAGCGGCCCAAAAACCGCCCCTTGACAAACATGGACATATGGGTATCGAAATGCAACGAAATTTTCTCGCGAACCCAAATATGCATTTATTTTCATGATTTGGATAAAATTTGTGATCGGGTTACTGGGACTATCGGGTCACGAGCGGACCAAAAACTCAGTTAGTTTTCTTATTTATTGACTTTTTAAGGATCCATGATGGAGGATATAAAAGATTCGGCCCGGCCGAACTTACTATTTGCCAATTGTTTTTATTCGCTTTGTTTAAAATCAAAATTGTTAGTGTTCGCATTACACATAATCACGTTACTTATATACATACATAATCATGACTGATGATAATATCTACAGTGCAAGAGACAATTACAATAATATGCTGTCTATTCTTATCAATCATAAGTCTGGACTAGAAATCGCGCACATAAATGTTCCAAGCCTAAAAATAAAATGTATGAATTTCGCTTTAGCTTCACAAACTCTAAAGTATACATTATCTGTGTGTCTGAATCCTTTTGTCAACCTACAGTAAACGATAACATTCATAAAGTTTCCGAATACAAAGTCTGTAGAGCTGATAGACCTACTGGTGGTGTGTTGCAAATATAATAAATTCCACATAAGGTATGTAACGAATGTCAGTTTGCGAATGCGAACATTTCAAAATGTCGTTTAGCGAATGCGAAAGCGAATGTTGCATAATGTAATTTGGCTAATTCGAATATCCTAAATGCGGACCCGAGTATTGATTTTTTGCGAAATCAATGTGATAGGAAGTAGTTAGTTAATGAACTTGTGTCAGGATATTAATATGTTCAGTATACCTCGGTGATCTTTATAGATATAATTCCATAACTTTGCATAGAAGTATGTACTACAAGGTTATCCGAACTACTCGAGTTTCATTGACAACTATTTTATTTTTTCCGAGAAACTGGCACTATATTTTTTTTTCTATTCGGGGATCCAGAAGGTATGTCAAGTGATTTTTGAAATATAAGCACATTGATTGCAATTTAAAAATTCCATGTACATGTGCAATTTCGTAAATGTCTTCTTGAACCTTTTTATGGGGCCTATGTGAAAACATAGTCCCATTGAATACCGTTATTGGGAAATAGTTTTGTGATTTCCAGCAAACTGAAGTTAAAATAATTTTTTTTGACGATTTTGTGAGCCACTTCAGTAAATCTCACAAGTACATGGGCAAACAAATGATGAATCCCAACACAGAAAACAACAGAGAGTTGTTTAATCTTACAAAATTTTTTGTAAGAACAACCAATGGGAAACAATAGAAAGAAAAAACCGTGTTGTCAGCTTTTTAAACATGAATCGTTAATATCGTTAATTAAAATAATTATTTTTTTAATAAATGTTGTTTGTTGCAGAAACTTTAAATGTTTATGTCGCAAATTGTTTTAAGGGGTATTGTCTCTATTCGACATTAAGTGTAGAATTATTAAATTTTACATGTCCAATACTTGTGTATGTAGTATATTTTTACTGTAATTTTTCCGACATACAGACAATCTCCGTATTGCTTGATGGACAATGTCCCGGTCATTGGCAGCCTTAACATTATCGAGGCTGCAATTGTGAGAGGTTTGACTGTATTTGCCTGAGTAGACATATCCTTCTACTTATACGTATGTGTGAGACAACGACTGGTGTGTTAAAAAGTACAAGCGAAACATAAAAACCTTCGATTGTCCTTAAATGGTTGTAGCAGATTTATGGAAGAACTCCAACACCTTGTTGAAGGTGAATGTGTACATCGTCCCATTGACTTTTCAATTTCAAACAACCAGTATAACAGTAACAACGTTAAAACGAGATATTTCTGATCGTTTTTCACATCAGCCAATAAAAAACAAACCTGTTGTGAAAAAACCCTGCTATTAATGGCAGCAACCAAAATCAACAATGAAGAAACAAACACTTTTAAAGGCGCCAAAAATGTTAAATGGTTGTAAACAACTGAAGATGTAATTCAGATGCCAGTACATTGTCGGACAAAATTGCTTTTTAGTCGTACTAATATGTGGCACAAAATGAAACATAATATAAAACCAAATCGCGCGCGGATACCATTTCCCAAAAAAGGCCAATGAAAAAATTGGGAACTGAAGCCCAAAGGGAAAACGAGTCCGACAGGCCTTAATATATTAGGAAGCTGGTGAGGTTTTTGGAATCCATATACAATTTACTTTTGATTATGTAGCCTCACATTTGGTTTTGGACTGTGGAAGCTGACTCCGACATCAGGTTTAATAACAAAATTTCCAAAAATTTTACATCTGTTCACTATTCCTGTACTCTTGATTACACTGAGGTGCGTTTCTATCATAATGTTAAAAAGAAAAAAGTTCGTATAATTGAAAATATTTAAATTTTTAAAAAATATTAACACATTAACTTATTTTCAATACATTTTTTTTTTTTTTTTTTTTTATATTACAGTCGAACTTCCATATAGCGAATCTCAAGGGGACCAAAAAAAAATTCGTTATATAGAAAATTCGTAATATAGAATTATTTTAAAAAAAATTTATTTTTATGTATGTTGAATTTTATTTAAAATAATTGGTAATTTTTGTCTGCGTTTGATTTTTCCATTTTTCCGTGTAGTCTACTATGCGAGCCTACATTTCTCTCACTTACAGAAAGTAGAAATGTGAATCTCACACACAAAAACAAATAAAAAATGAAAATATGTGTGTGTATGGTGAAAGTGAAAAATGTGTTTATGTAAAACTCGTTATACGGAGATCAAAAACGCATGAGCATTCGAGTTACGGGCGTAGAAAAAATTCGTAGTAAAGAAATATTCGCTATAAGGAAACTCGTTATAAGGAGATCAAAACATACTGAAAATTTAACGAAATTGCTGTGTTCTGGAAATAAATTCGTTATATAGAGAACTTCGTTGTACGGAAGTTCGTAATAGAGAAGTTCGACTGTATTTTATTTTAATTACAATACAAAGTAAATTTTATATTCTAATTTTGGGTCCAAGGATAAACCGAGTGACAAAGACTATTTGGCTTGATTTTTTGCAGCGACAGACCAAAGCCTCTGGTGGGAATCGAACCCACAACCCCCACGCTGATAGGCAAGCACGCTACCAACTCGCCTACCGGGGCGCTTACATTTTATTTATTTTATGGAAATGTAGGTAGATAAAACTCGGATTCGGAGTCGACTTTTCACACAAACAATTTATTTTCTGGTATATATAAAATATTGTGCTATTATGGCATTTTGCCAGATACCCACCTAAGATTATTTTGTTCGAAAAGTTTAAAAAATAGTTCTAACAGATCGTAGATACAGAGATTTTTTTTTTATTATTTGTTTCTATTTTTTTAGGGCCTTTAAAAATACAAAAATTCACTTTTTGGAATGGCTTGATCGGTTTTTACGACACAAATATCCGTTCATAATATATTGAACATAATATTTGTTTAATTTCGGTTTTAGTTTCTGTAGTTTAATTGATTAATTTCTTCTTCTTTGTAAAAATAGAAATGTTCAAAAAAGGCTTCAAGGCTTGCTATCATTGCAGGCAAGATATACGGATCCGTTTCGAAATCGAGAACTAATTTTCAGTTGTGCTTTTCCCTCAAAAAAGTCAAACGGTAAACTGAACAAAGCTAACACATGCATTGGAAACCTTTGTTATGTGCAATCGCCATCGGCAATAAATTTAAGGTGGTGGCCTCACCCACATCCACTTTAGGAATTCGGCTATGCAATCCTACTAATCTCATGCTTTTTGTAATACTTCCAGTATACACACCTCTGTCGGCCAACAAATGTATCATTTGCACCACCCGTTCCGGTAATTCACTAAGAGGCAAGTTTTTATATAAAAAAATCCTTCAATTTATATACAGCTTTTCAGAAGTGTTATTTTAAATCACCCGGTATTTCTATAGCTGTCACTTTTGAAGCATTTATTCTTTGACATTTGACAACTAGAAACAATGCCATTACTAAACATGGAACGATATACGCTTCAACAACGCATTGAAATGATTAAAATTCACTACAAAAATGGTGAAAATCTTGCAGTCACAGATCGCAAAACTATAAAGTTTCTGGACCGTGTAATCTCTCGAAGTGGTGATCACAATTGGCCATCGAGATCTTGTGTTAACACCTTGCGACGTTTTCCTTTGGGACCACATAAAAGCTAAGGTATACGCAAACAGCCCAGCGTCGATACAAGACCTCAAAGATAGAGGCTATAGGGCAGCCACTTTGCGATTTGGTTATGGAAAATTTCATGAAAAGGATATGGTCCTTTCTATTTTTGAAAGTCCTCTTGTTCACTTATCTGTAAAATGCTCTTATGTGTTGTTCAATTAGACGCAGCTGATAGATAGGTAAACGAAAAATACTGTACTGGAGGTGAGGGAATATGTAGGTCGATTTACCCGACTGAAACCCACTCACTTCCTTTTATTAAAATCACTCTGCAAGGTATTGGAACTAACAGAATGTAATTAGACTTATGGCGATGGTTACCACGTAACCATTTAACTGTTTTCCGAAAAAGGTTTACAGTTATTATTTTAATTTATTACCATAGAATGTTTCCGATACGAGCTGACCAGACTTCGACGTAATTATTTTCAATTTATGTCAATAAGGCCGATTCCCTGCGCGGCAATTCGTTTAAAACTCCTTACTCTGCATCTGTTTATTTCTGAGCGACAGTGTATGTACGTTGTTGCTACGAAATGGATGTGTTTACTTGGCTGTTACACATCTTGTTAAAATGGTTGGGATCCGTCTTAAATGGGATGCGGTAAAACATTTTGCCGACAAATAATTAAGATTTATTTCACATCGAAGCCATCTGCACACGCGAGCACAACGAAAACTGGAAGGAGTAATTGTCCTGATTCCACTGGAGCTTTCGGCTGCTTTCCTCCGTGTGCAACTTGTTCGAATTCTAAATGCTGCTTAACGATGCGTGTGAGTAATTAAATGGTTTGTAATTGAGTTTACACTCTGGCGATTGAAGACGTGTCCGTGCGTATGTGTGTGTGTTGACTGTAAATGCAGACTTAGTGAATTCATTACACTTTGTCGGATAATATAAAACTCAAACAAATACACAATACACAAACACGGACACGGACAGACAAGCCCACCGAACTATAATTGAATAAGTACAGGTGTTGTACGATGTCGGCTGAGGAAATAGCTAATTTTAGAAAGTATTTCCCCACGTACGAGTAGTAATCGGTAAATTTAGAATGTGTTACCATTGGTGGCTGAATATTTCTTCATACGGTGGTACACCCAATGACATGAGACAAGTTTGACCCCAAATATATCAATCCGTTTTAAATTCCAGCACGAGCCCCTAGATATTTCGGATCTATTTCTTGAAGTTCCTTGTGCTTCTACCCGATCGTAGGCTTTATGAATTAGATCGTCAGTAGATCGATTTATGGTTTGGAGTTGTCGTCATATAAAAGAACCTCCAGGTTATGTCAAATATTTATTTATTTACATTTATGAATTTAAGTTGCCATGTAAAGTAATGTTCTGCCCCAACAGTTGAACATGGTGGTGGCCAACTGATGTGCATTCGTTGTAAGTAGTTAATGGCGAAACGAATTCAATAACATCAAATCGGTGGAATAATTCGAGCTGTTGGGAAAAGTTGGGAGCCGTGCACGTGGCTCAAGAACAACTGAGAATATTGCTGCTGTAGCCCAAAGTGTTGAAGCAATCCCAGGTTTGTCCATTCCTCGTCGTTCTTTGGAATTGGGCATTCCACAAACGTCATTACACCGTATTTTGCATAAAGAATTAGGTCTTAAGACTTATCAAGTTTAGTTAACACAAGAGCTCAAGCCGACCGATCATCAAAAACGTAGTGTCTTTGCTGATTGGGTCATTGAAATGCATGAAAAATATCCGGAATTCCATTGTAAAATTATCTCGAATGATGAGGCCCATTTCCACGTTGGTGGCTACGTCAACAAGCAAAATTGTCGCCTAAACGTGTGACGGTTTGGTGCGGTTTATGGTCCGGCGGGGTCATTGGACCGTCCTTTTTCAAAAATGAGGTTGGATCAACCGTTCCGGTGAATGGATTGAGCTATCGAGAGATGATTAATGAGTTTTTATGGTCGGAGTTGGATGATATTGATCTGGACAACGTTCACTTTCAACAAGTTCAAGTTCAATGTTTCCGACCGTGTTATCTCTTGATGAGGTGATCACAGAGATCTTGTGATTTAACACCTTGCGACTTCTTCCACGTGAAAGATAAGATCTAAGCCTACAGCCCAGCGTCGATTCAAAGATAGAATTCGTGAGGCTATCGAGGACATAGTTAACCTTTTTTCGATTTGGTTATGGAAAATTTCATGAAAAGGATATGGTCCTTTAAGCTTAGTCGTGGTGGCCATTTGGCTGAAAAGTAGCTGATAATTCGCGGATATTGAAAAGACGACAAAAATGGTCAAAAACGGGTAAAATATAGAGGACGTGGGAAAACTTTTTAAAAATAATCATAAAGGACGAAAAGTAGAAACGGAAGAAAAGTGTGAAACACTATTTCGAATTGATATCTACTGTCAAAAATTGGAAAAATGCGATAAAGGTTCTTAGGCGGTATAGTTTTTTTTTTGTAAATCAAAGCAAGTAAACAAATTTTGAGTGTTTTACTGAAAGAGGGGAATTTTTGCATACAAAGTAGCGGGTATTTGCTAGTAGGTATATACATGAAATGATGTTCGATGGTAATCCTATTTAGAGTTGGGCTTCGGTAATTCTCGAGAAATTTTCCAGATTTTTCTATCCCGAATCTCGACAATTGAAGTTTTTAACATTTTGGGAAATCCCGAATTACGAGAATATCTCAATATTCCTTGAGAAATCCATTTTCTTTTAAACATTTGTTTGTCGACAAATATTAATAGAAAAACAATTCTTTCAAAAAGTAAGAGAATATAAAGGTTGTTTTTTATTGGGGTATAGAACTTTAAGTTGGCACCACTTTTTTAACTGGCGGCCATTTTGTCAGCTGTCAAGTGATTAATATTTAGTTTGGTTTGCCATTTCATCATGAACATGTTGACAATAGAACAACGCTTGCAAATCGTGCAAATTTATTTCGAAAGTAATGGTTCAGTTCGCGAAGTTCACCGCAAGCTCCGTCCATTTTATGCCATTACATCCACAAAAACTGACTGTTTGGTGTGCTCTATGGGCTGGTGGAGTCATTGGGCCATACTTCTTCCGAAATAATGCTGGAGAGTCAGTTACCGTTAATGGAGACCGGTATAGAGCCATGATAACCGACTATTTTGTTCCCGAATTGGATGGCATGAATGTGGATGAGTTGTGGTTCCAACAAGTGGTTGAAAATTGGACCTGTAGAATTGGCTTTATTCGAGCCAGCCGCGGCGGCCACATGCCCGAAATCATATTTAAACATTAATGGCATAAAATTATCCTTCCAATAAAGCCAAATTGATGGACATTAAAACGATTTTCTTGTGTTTTATTTCAATTCGAAGTTCTATACCTCAATAAAAAATACCCTATACATATAATTAATCACTGGAAACACCAAACTGTAAAGGCAATTTTGTTACACAGAATCGCACACTACTAGGGTTATATAGTTGCAACCAAAAGCCGACCTTTTTTTCGACCTTTTGACTTTTTCAGAAATATAAAAAGTCGGTTTTTAGACATTCGAGTTTTTGTGAATTGCAACTAGATTTAAGTCGACTTTTTTATTGAAAATAATACAATTTTATTTAAACTTATACAAGTTTAAAACGTAACAAATGGTAAAAAAAGATATCAATTCAGTTCCACTACTTCGATTTACACCACATATACTGTTCACATCATGAAGGCTTACAAGTGGAATAAGAGTTACATTATTTTTAGTATAAAAGTTATCAAAAGGTCTGTTACTCAATTTCATCTCCTGTAAGCACTTGGAGAAGAACCCTGGTTTACATTTCGTAACAGCAATTACACCTTGTCCGGACTTCATCAATTTAAGCTATAACGGTTGTTTATCGCTGATTGTCTTTGAAGATCTTTGAAGTTGTTAGTAGGCTTCTAAAGAAGCGAACGATATTACAACAATTCTCTTCGTCGGAGTCATCAGGTTGCTGTAGAAACTCATGTTCAGCAGCAGTTTCTCATATATTTTATTTCTATTTGGACAATTTTGTAAATGGTGTGCCCGAAATATATAATAACAGTCATAATATTATCTTCACTAACCGAAAAAACATATTTGCAATTAAACTATGTAAATCAAATAAAGTCGACACCAAACAGTCGATTTTTTCGTAATCTAAAGTCGACTTCATTTTTCACCATTTTTGTAGCAAAAAGTCGATTAATCGACTTTTCGCAAGTCGACTTATAAAACCCTACACACTACATGACATAGCAACAAGCTAACACGACCATACTGTTACGCAGAATCACATACCAATTCAACCTAGTGTTTCAATTGCTATGCGAGAAGCGACAACAGTATAACTTTTCCATTGGTACGCGATTGTCAGACGAAGCCATTAACAGTCTATTTTTTTTAAAACACCATTTTGGTAAAAAAAATTTCAATCACTTTTAATAAGTAAAATTTTGAATTATTTTTGTTTTGCTTTTTTTGTAATTATTTTTGTTAAACAATTTTTTTTTTAATTATTGAAGTAGTAATATTTTCAAATATTTTTTTATATTATTTATACTTAAATAAAAATAAATAAAAAGAATATTTTATGAAATTCATTGCTTTTACACTGATTTTAGATTTTTTTTAAGACTTTCTGAATTTTTCCCGGTATTTCGATAATTGAAATTTTCGTTATTTCCGGAAATCCCGAATCTCGAGATTGGGATTTTTTCGGGAAATACTCAACTCTAATCCCAATGCAGTTCTCAAGGGTGAACCGACTGTTTTAAAATATGGGTTAAGTGGGAAATACTACGCGCTTTTGTCCACGTTTAACCTACTATATACAGGGATCATCTGTCTATCAGCAGCAACTTCTAGTTAAAATTTAAGCAAATTGGCCCCAATTGCGGTCGTGGTATGGCTGTTTTAAAATATGGGTTGAGTGTGATGTGCCACACCCCTAATATATCCAGGAACCGTTTGTATATCAGCAGTAACTTCCAGGTAAGCGATTTTGCCCCAATAACGCCCGTGATATTATAAATGTAAAATGTGTGCAGTATGGGAGGTACCACGCCCACTTGAAATATTGAATCCAAAAGTATCCCATCTCTCAATCTGGAACCAATCATATACAACATGTCATTGAAATCGGTTGGACGGTTTCGGAGAATATCGTGTACGAACACAGTGATGTGATTTTTATATATTAAGATAAAAGTTTATATTGCTTTTTTTGATTTTTAACATTTAAACTGAGAATTTATTGAAAAAGAAAGACAGTAATCATACACATTGGATTCACCGTGACATTTTACAAGATACACCCAAAATATGCAATTGTTTCGCTATAACATTTGAAGCGAAAACCATAAATCGGAAGATTTGTTTGAGATTAAAAGATAGGTTGTATGTCTTCTAACCTGTTTATTTTCATGTTTCTGTTTGTGTATCGCCCTCTTGGACAATAGAAATTTCCTTATAAGGGCGTGAAAGCATCCATTTCCACTATTCTAGTTTTATATGGAACTATCTTCAATAATGTGGTTTCGAGAATTTTAAACTGATCAAGATATCGTATGTTGTAAACGGAATGACGAAGTAAATATAACCTTCATGATACGGCGGAGGATATAACAATGAGTCGTCCCTTCGAAAGATCGATAATAGAGGCCATGATTTTGTGAAATGTTATTTAACATTATTCACTAAGTACAAAAAGTGTCACCAATACTTCGACAACAAATAGTTCTCCCAGATCGATTGTACCTCGTCCATCTCAAAATTATTTTTTAAAGATGTTTTGAACATTTCAATAACAATTTTTTTAACGAAACGCACAGAATCTATGCTCTTATTTGGTACCATTTTGCCAACAGACACAGCTGACCATCCGCTTTTGTGGCAAGTGAAAAGGACACGTATACGTACGGTGTGAGTTTGTTGCTTGGCTTGTTCCAACCTCATCCTATGTGCCACAAACAAAATCACTCAAATTCGAATGGGCTCTGGTATGTGAGTGTGCAGCTGTGCGTGACTCCAAATTTGTGCATGACAATGATGACACGTATGGTACCATTTGTTCCACTCTGCTCCAAAGTTATAATTTTATTTAACGGATACATGCACATATTTCACATTTATGGAATGGCGTACAGTGTACCAAAAACGTTAATTTTGGTGGTCAAAAATCAGTAACGTTTGAACGGGTCAACGCTATTTTCTTAATTTTCATTGTATTGGTATGTGTTATAGCTATCTTTAAATGTGAAAATGTTTACAATTTTGAAGTCAAACCTCGTAAAAAAAAACAAAAGTTTTCATAGTCGGAGATTCCTCTTTTTCGGCGTTACTTTTTGGAACATAACGCAGAGATGTGATCAGAGATCAGCAGAAATCATAAGCATTTTTATTAATTCTGAATTTTTTTTAACTATAAACAAAAGAAAGAGACATTTATACTGTCATGGTTCTATCCAACACAAGAGAGTGCGAAAGAAACAATGAGTATTTATTGCTATCTGATAATACAGCATCACAACAGGCAGTAGGGTTGCTAAACATCGAAATATAAAAAAAAAGAATTGCCAAAAAAATGAAAAGAACGACTTTGCAAGTTACCACTACAGTTATCACCGATTTTTCAATCACGGTAACTGAGTCGCCGTTACGGAAACATTGTTCATCTCTAGTATGTTATGAATTTTAGGAGAAAGTATCCTCCAGCTACCATGTATATCATCTACATCAGGCTCACTAACATGCGAGAATTTACCGCAGTCAGCGAAAAGCAGGTACATTTTTTGATTATTATTCTTTAAATTTTTAGAATTCCTAGTCATAATCATAATTTAAACAACGATCCATGAATCAAATTATAGGGACGATAATCCCAATTAATTGCATTATAATTTTTACACTCAGAACTGATTTTGTATAGCATGTCATGCGATCTTGTTTCCTGGGCATAAAATATGTTATCTACACTAACCCATTTACCATAACGGTATTCACAGCAATATTTCGTAATACTCACCATTCATTAGAAATGTACCATTTTCGATAACACAGCTAATGCAAATTAAACAATAAGTTTTTCTCCTAATTGACCCAAAAGAACGATATTTGTGGACCTATGTCAATATGTCGTGATATATAGAAAATGTTATTTACCCTACGGGAAAGAGGGTATATCATTTAATACGACCCAATACCCTATTTATACGACCCAAGAGTGTTACAACTTGCTGAAAAAGGGAAAGTGGGCAAAATCTTCGGGAATAATAATTATTTTTTAAGATTTTGAATTATTCAAAAAACAAGGTGGTCGTTGATGCTTCCGGTTGGAACTCATTGTATGACGCAATTCAGAAACTTCTTTGTAGAAAAAAAAACGTTACATAATCTAACTTTCCCGCAAATTGCATCAGGAGACTAAGACTACCTGAAGATGTACATGTTGCTAATGGAACAAATTGGTAAGACGCAGGATTTTCTACAAGGAGAAAAAAAAACGTAATTTATGGTACTACTACTATGCTACACACATTTTAAGGGCTCGTAAACCCTCGAGATATTGTTTATGTAACATTGTGTTCCGTTAAAATATATAATAAATTAATTAAACACAGGATTCTTAATACCGACTCTTGTCACACTGAGTCTATTGCATAAACTAAGCTTGGAACAGGCGTTTCGACAAAGGTTTCAATCATAATTCATTTTGCAGCCTGAGGCGAATACTGCAATTCCGTCTTCCGTACTAACTCCAAGCATTACAATGAAATGGCTCAAGGTTTTGCAGAAATTAAGCCCAGAATTGCCGGAACTAACTGTCGATTTCAGTTATGATGGTGAGCTAATATGTGAATTACAGTGTGCTCTCTCATAAGCGGACACCTAAGGGACTGAGAATTTTGTCCACTTATCAGAGGTGTCCGCTTATGAGAGAAGTACACAAGAGGACTGAAGCGGATTGGTACTGAAAAAAGTGTCCGTTCAGGAGGTGTACACTGTATATGGATTATCTTTAAAGATTTTACTTTGTTGACGATGAAATTGTAACAAGTCTTTGTCTAATAGATCAGACCAAACATGAACTACGACCCAAAGAAAACATCAGTTCTTCTGCTATTTAAATTAAAACATAAGTACCGATGAGATTTGCAAAAAATATGATTGCCTAAAGGAAGCATATGTTTTTGTTTACCACTCCCCTTACATCACCAGCTTCAGTTGAACGACTGTGTTCATTTGCCGGGATCGTCAACAATCCAAGATGGCAATCATTATCCGATTTTTCATTTAAAATATTGAAATTGAACTGACATGGGACTATCATGAAGTTGCTTCGATTTTTTGAAATCATATTTCTCTTCTGATGAGATTTACCGCAGCAAATCTGGACGCGTTTTCAAAAATTTGAAGAAATCGATACAAGACCAATCCATGTTGCATTTGACTTGAAAAAGAGCACCACGAGAACCAACATGGAGATTGAAAGGAATTGAACTTAATCATAAGCAAAGTAGAGCTGGTAAACTATCGATGGCACTATCGATAGTATCGATTGTTAGTTTTAATCGTGAATATCGATAGTTTTAATTCACTATCGATAGTAGCGATATATATGGCATCACTTGCACATATGTGTTGATTCTGCGAATTTTGGTAAGCAAAAGATAAACAAAACTAAATTAATATTATTAATTCATGTTTTTTTCATAATAGGCAAATCTTAGGTGAAGTTGACGGTTCTGCAAATCATGGATAAATACCTGAAAAGATCAAAAAGTAAGTAAATGTACATATTTTTAACATGAACACGCGGTAACGTAACGTAACGTTTTGATAGTGTTCTGATAAAAAAAAACACAAAAACATGAATGTGTTCACAAATATTTAAAAACAAATACAAATAATATAAACAAATCGTTATATAACTATTTATGGATTTAAATTATAAATAGATAATAATAGCGGTCGACTAAAATACATGCCGGCGCCTTCATCGCCGTCAACATTACTCGGCATTGGTTTTCAGTGTTATTGTTTTGTTTGCGACAATAATTAAAAAAATGGATGCTGTTGTCATTTTTAGCTCGATCCGACGATGCCTTCTGGTGCCTAGGAGGGCCCAAAATACGCCATATTATGAACAAACACACATTTAGTCCTATTTTTATTGTTTTTTATTAGTATTTGGTAAAAAAATATAATTCATTGGATAACACACACGATTTTATTATCTAACAAGTATTTTTATACTGAAAATGTTGTCGAAGCTTTAAAAAATATGAAGAAAGCACTGACTCAGTCTCGCGGTACTATTCAATTTATTGTAAAAGATTTTTTCACTGCTTCTTCAGGAATACATTTTGGAAGATCTGCTATTAAATCGAATCATGATTAATTTAATGCGATGAGGCTACCGTAGTATACAAGCTAAGCAGATTATCGATGAATTCAATGTAGTTGGTTTAATATTAAATTATAAAATTAGTTTAATGCATTTTATTTATTACAATACAGATTCCTAGAATACTTGTTTTGCACTGGGACGGCAAATTCCTTCCAGATATAAAGGGAATAGAAAAACAAGATCGACTGTCTCTCGTTGTAACCAGTGGAAACATGGAAAAATTGCTAGGTATACCAACAATTTTAAATTCTTCCGGGGAAAATATAGCTTACGACACCTTAAATTTTTTGCGACACTGGACACCTGATGTATTGGTAGAAATCGTATTTTTGATACCACTAATACTGGGATTAATAACGGCGCTGCATATTTACTCGGAAAAAAAATTGGAACGAAAACTACTTTTTCTTCCATGTCGCCACCATATTAGCGAATTGTTACTAAGGTCCGTGTTTGAACTGAATTATGGAAAAACATCCGGACCAGATGTTATTCTCTTCAACCGATTTGCTAAGTATTGGAAAAACATTGCAGCTAGCAACTTCACAAAAGGGATATTGGACAAAGAACTTTTACGGAATATAACATCATCCAAGGTGGAATACGTAAAGAATTTTTGCCTGAATGCGTAAACACTTAATTTTCTTGGAGATCATGTACCATGTTATACTCGATTTCGTTTACCTGGTGCAAAATCACATCCCCGATTTATGTCAAATGTCAATTCAAAATAACAGCAGCGGAATTGAAAAGTCTTCGCAGTACTTGTTTATTACTGATAATTATGATATGATTAGAAAGTGATTTCCAGTAAAATTTTAAAAAAATATTTATGCAAATCATATCTAAAAGAGAGTTAACTGTTGAAAAACGTGAAATAATAATAAATTGTCACAAACAGGGCAAGTCTTATAATGAAATTGCTGAAATCATTGGTCAATCGCTTAAAAAATTAAAATCGAGTTGAGAATAAGCCCAGAAGTGGACGCCCTGAAAAACTATCAGTTAAGGAAAAACGGGCAGCTACCATGATTATTAAGAAAGATCCCTTTGCAAGGGCAACAAAAATTACAGAAGTACTAGAAAAACCATTTAACAATCTTGTTTCGGCAGAAACAGTTCGCTGGGCTATTAAAAGTGCGGGGTACCAATCTCGAATGGCACGTAAAAAAACTCTTGTAAGTGAAACAAATATAAAAAAACGTTTAGAGTTCGCAACAATGTATTCCGATAAAGAAAATAATTTTTGGGATAAAGTTATTTTCTCAGACGAATCAAAATATAATATATTTGACTCTGGTGGAAAACTTCGGATATGGAGAAAAGCAGGAGATGAGTTCAACCCAAAGAATACTTGTAAGACGGTGAAGCACGGAGGTGGAAGCGCTATGGTATGGGGGTGTATGTCGTCAGCAGGTGTAGGCCACCTAGTTATAATCGATGAAATTATGACTAAAGAGGTTTACTTAAATATTTTAAAAAAATCTAAATAAATCTACGCCAAAGTGCAGAGAAACTGGGAATTGCGGACCAATTTTACTTCCAAAACATACTGCCAGTTTTGTGAAAATGTGGATCCTTTACAACACCCCTCATATACTTCAAACCCCTCCACAAAGCCAATACCACAAGCCCATAGAACATCTGTGGGATCACTTGGACAAATAGATCCGAAAACATCAAACATTCAGGAATGGGGGGAAATTTACCCGATTTGACAAAAAAAAAAAGCTGGTTTATTCTTTGCCTGATCGGCTACGAGCAATGTCTAAAAGGATAATCCACAAAAAATTAAGTAAGTTAATCTTCCAAAATATGATTAAATTTACTAGTTCTTAAACATTTTGCAGGGGTACCATCAATTTTGAGGCTGGTTTTTTCAAGTTATTTGACACAGAATGTGAGTTTTTATATAATGCTTATTTTTTGCTTTTTGTTTACTGTACCTAAAGTAGTTATACCCCGAAAATAACAATGAAATAAAGTGGATCATTTGTGTGCGAGATGACATGATTGATGTCAAATGTACCGTTGTCCCCTGTAGTATTCGTAACCAATAAATTTCAGGGAGATTTTATGAAGTTCACCGATGATATTATACGATTTCTAATATTGGTTGGAATGGAAAATATTTCGGAGTGCCAAATTTTAGAGAAATAGCTACGTTACGATAGGGTC
Source organism: Hydrotaea cyrtoneurina (assembly GCA_958296145.1). NCBI lineage: Eukaryota > Metazoa > Arthropoda > Insecta > Diptera > Muscidae > Hydrotaea > Hydrotaea cyrtoneurina. The sequence continues at coordinate 43,826,952 of OY282512.1, forward strand.
ATTTGTTTGAGTGTCACATAGCCTGCTTGCTTGGTACCCACGTTTCTGCGCAATAAAGAAGCACAGGCAGAATAAGAGTGTTGTACAGTGTTATTTTGGTTCGGCGAGAGAGGGCTCTGTTCCTGAATTGTTTGTTGAGTCCGAAATAACATCTATTTGCCAGCACGATCCTTCGCCTTATTTCGATGCTGACATTATTGTTTCTATTAATGGCGGAGCGGAGGTATATAAATTCTTCCACTATCTCGACGTTGCAATTGCCGGCCCTCACTATGTCGCCTTTCTTTCGTACCGACGTTTGCCTAGCAGTGGCAAACATAAATTTAGTTTTGTCCTCGTTCACAATTAGACCCATCTTCGCTGATTCCTTCTCAATTCTGGAAAAATCCCCAGTTACATCTCGCTCTATCTTACCGACGATGTCAATGTTAACTTCGGCTTTATAGTCGATGAATAGATGATATGTATCGGTTTGCATTTCATGGGTTTTTTCCAGGATCTGGCGAAGTGTGAAGATTTGGTCGACGGTGGATTTATTCGGCCTGAAGCCACACTGATAGTGCTGAATCAGTTCGTCGAGTGTTGGCTTTAATCTTTCACACAATATGCTAGATAATATTTTATATGCGATGGATAAGAAACTTATTCCGCGGTAGTTCGCGCAAACGGTTTTGTCTCCTTTCTTGTGAATTGGGTATAGTACGCTGAGGTTCCAATCATTAGGCATGCATTCATTCTCCCAGATGGTGCAGACTAGCTGATGCATGCACCTTATCAGCTGTTCTCATCCGGTCTTATATAGCTCTGCTGGAATTCTATCAGCACATGCGGCCTTGTTGTTCTTAAGCCGGGATATTGCTGCTTTGACCTCATCTGGGTTAGGGGTGGACATTCAACACCATCATCTAAGATTGGTTGATGGATGTTTTCTTCGCCGGATTCTGCAGCCGCTAACAGGCTGGCGAAATGTTTCTTCCAAATCCTCATCACACTCGACGTGTCTGTCACCAGGTTCCCATTTTCGTCTCTACTCGAAGTTATGCCAGTAGACGAGTATTGGCTTTGATGTTTTACTCATTGGTAGAATTTTCTGGCATCATTTATATTTCCATAGAAGTCAATATCCTGATATTTCCGTCTTTCCATCTCTGTTTTTTCTTTCTTCGGAATAGACGATTTTCCTTGCTCCTCAACTCTCGGTATCGCTCCAACACAGCTCGCGTTGCCATCGGTGCGAGTGTCGCCCTATATGCAACGTTCTTAACTTCAGTGGCGGCTTTACACTCCTCATCGTACCATTGGTTCCTTTGTTGCCGCTTTCGGTAACCAATTTCTTCTTCGGCGACCTTCGTCACGGAGTTGTATATGTGTTGTCATTGTTCGCTGATATCATCGGGTGGAGGAGGGTTTAGCAGGAGGAGATGAGATAGCTTCGTGGAGTAGGCTTGTGCCGTCGGTTGCGATTGCAGCTTTTCGACGTCTAGCTTTCGTTTGGTGCTGTTAAGTACGGGGTTTGCTGCACTTCAACGAGTACGTACCTTGGCTGCTACAAGGTAGTGGTCCGAATCAATGTTGGCAGTTCGGAAAGTCCGTATGTCCAGCACGCTCGATGCATGCCTTCCGTCTATCACAACACGATCGATTTGGTTTTTCGTCTTTCCATCAGGTGAAAGCCATGTTGCCTTATGGGTTTCGCGATGCTTAAACCTGGTGCTGCTAGTAACCATATTTCTGGCGGCGGCGTGGAGGCTGAAATTACCGACGGTGGGACCAAAGATGTTTTCCCTGCCTACTTTGCCATTAAAATCCCCGAGAACAATTTTAATGTCATGGCCGGAACAGCGGTCGTATACTTGCTCTAGGCGCTCGTAAAATGTATCTTTGGTCTCTTCGTATTTCTCTTCCGTCGGCGCGTGAGCCCAAATCAGGCTAATAAAGAAAAACTTAGCCTTGATGCGAATTGTGGCCAGCCGTTCATCCACTGGTGTGAAACCGGCGACAAGGTGACGTGTTCTTTTGTTCACAGCAAATCCGCATCCAAACTGGTGCTTGCTTTCATGGCAGCTGTAATACACATCGCAGTTTCTCCTTTTATTTATGCCGTGCCCTTTCCATCTTATTTCCTGGATTGCGGTGATGTCAGCTCTGTATTCTTCGAGGACATCCGCCAGTTGGTCTGAGGAGAGCTCGTACATTGCAAGTGCATATCCGTAAATCATGGTCCTTTAAACGTTTGCGGTGGGCGTCAACATTAGTGGGAGTCCGTATTTTCTCATTTTTCTTAGTATTCATTGTGTTTTTTTTTTGGGAAGCGGGTTACAAACCCAATCCAACCACTTAACCTGAGGAAGGTTCGCCGCTCACACGTTAGCCGTCGTCTTGGCGGTTGCCAAAAAACGCCGTTGCCCAGGAGTTACCACGTGGAGGTCTGTGAATACGACTTGAGATGTAGTCGATAGGGATCGCACTGGGTTCACCAAGTTGAACCGATCAGTAACTTTACCTTATGACATACACCCCCATGAACTCCTACTATTGTTTTTAACAGAATCCCACATCATCTATATTTTACCCGTCTTTCACCCTTTTTATAGTATCCCCGAATTCATTAAACTTTTTTGGGTTTTAATATACAGGATATTCCAACAAGAGGTGTTAATTTGGTATTCAAAGAAAAATGCTATTTTTTGAGATAAATGTTCGGATGTTTATTTCATAATAAAGAGGAGGGTATGCCGTTAATAATGAAAAATAACATCAGCCATATCCTTCTCATAAAATTGTCCATAACCAAATCGCAAACTGGCTGCCCTCGGTAGCCTCACGAATTCTATCTTTGGAGTTGGTGGCGTACTTGCCTATCAGCGTGGGGGTTGTGGTTTCGTTTCCCTCCAGAGGCTTTGGTCTGTCGTTTCAAAAATCAAGCCAAATGGTCTGTGTCACCCGGTTTACCCTTGGATCCAAAATTAGAATTTACATTTACTTTGTATTGTAATTAATAAATAATAAAATAAAAATCGATAAACGAGGGCACTAGTTAAACAAAATAATACAGAAAGGAAGAAATTGAAATTAAGATAAACGTACTAAAAAGTTTCAGACTTGCTCAGAAAATCGCAAGCAACTAATTTTAAATACATTTAACTCGCATTAGAAATATTTAAAGTAAAGTAATTTCTGTGGAAGCTTTGTTAATTTTAAAAACTGAAGAAGGTCTTGAGAATCTCTCAATTTTGAATTTTTTCTAGAGTAAATTAATAAGGAATAGACAGGTATTCATATATTCCGAATTTTAATACATACGAGTATATTGCAGCTATGTATGCAATATTTTTAGGACATACTTTAGTCAACATTTGCTTTCAGTCGGAGATATGTGTATCGGAAAAATAAATTTATCGTCAATACATGTGTTTACAATGTGTACATTGTACATATGTATATTATTTGGAGGTTCACAATACACTGTGCAACGTCAGCACGTTAACACTTCACAGACAATGAAGACTTTCATGTTTTCATTACGATGCCGTTCATGTCACTGATTTTGGGGTGTCATTCAGTTACCCGACTTTTTGGGGTGCCGTTCATTTACATCGTTCACTATTTCGTAGTTACAAGTGAAGAGTGAATCTTTAAACAGTTTTAATGCAGTTTCGAATAAATCTCTGTTTATGGGATTTTATAATATCTTCAGAACATGTTTTTTTTTGAAATGGAAGTGAGTTGACGAGTTATTTTGTTCTGGCCTAACATTTTCAACCCGATCGCTGGGCCCTCAGCCCAAGAAGACATTTTTAGATTAGAAAGAGTGACATCAGAATTTCCTAGGCCTAGGTAAAAGTACAACACCTTATTACAAAACTGAAATGAAAAACACTGAAAAGTACTGTAATTATCGGAAGTGTGAGACAAAGAAATTACAGCACGGACAGATGATTACATTTCAAATATAGGGACTACAAAAGAGCAAAGTTTTTTTTGTCAGTTTGGTTTGACCATTGATAGTCATAATGAATCGTGTAGCGCCAGAACAACGCATATCAATTGCAGAAATTTATTTTGAAAAAAAAAAAATGTTCCGGAAGTTCATAGAGTAGTTTGCTTATTTTCCGGTCAACATTATTGGCCTATTTGGAGCAAAGACAATCCTCATGCACACCATTTTGAATGAAGTTCGTCGGATGACATGTTGTCGAATTTTTGAGCTTGAACCCAAAAATATAGGCGTCTTTCTCTAGAAGTAAAATAAAAAAATAGAAAGTTCTACGATTATTTTAAATGGACAGTCCACCTATTTAACGAATAACCCTGAAATTCCCTGGTGAGTTGAAAAAAAAAATTTTACACATCGAAATGTCCTTGGAAATGTGAAATAGTTTTGCATTTTATTGAATAAAAAAATAAAGTTTACATAATTCATTGGTAAATATAATTGGAATATTTATATAATTGGAAATTTATTTTACGATTCAAAAACAAAATATAATTTGAAGCATTTCAAGCAAAGCCCTACATCGTATTTTTCACATTTTGTTCGAATGATGGATGAGCAAACGTCATTTTTGTTCTATGGGCACAATGAAATTTTACGACTTAAGCGATTGCTTGTGAAAACCACAGATCTACTCCCAGAGTTTCTGCCGAAAAGCCCTCCATTTCGATCTCCATTTTTGAACCGTGTGTTAAGAGAGAGATCTGATCCTCTTCCATGACTGAGTTTCTTCCCATTCTTCTCTAGATGAGATAGAGACTTTGAAGGCCTTCTCGAAGTTCGTGACTGGTGAAATAGTCAGTCTTTTGTTTCCACCCTGCTTCTAGAATACAGCTATGCCCATAGGACTTATGTTTCAGCATTTTGCCTTCTTTTAGACGGTGAGCAACGTTAGCTGGACATCTAAAGATATCTATTGTTTCCAGACAATGTGGGACTAACATTTTTATGTAGAACAAAAACATAAAAATCTGAAAAGTTACAAAAAAAAAAAAAAAATTACAAAAAAGTACTCATTTTACTGGATAATTTACTGAACATTGATGAATACTCAACGTACGTTTCTGTAATAATTATCTTTCCAATAGATTAATATAATGAACTTCAATGAATTAATTATTTATTAGAAATAATGGATTACATAGGCTAAGAAAGTGAATTCAAAGAAACACTAAGATATCATTACTTTAGTTTTAAGCACCTTTCCAACACTACGTTTAAGTAACGGCTTCGGTTAAAATAAAATAAATTAACCCATATAAATCTTCATTTTAGAAAAGAAATCCATTCTTTTGTACAGAATTCAATCAAATAGAAGCTTTTATTTACAGCTAATAGACGACCATTATTTTATTAAACAAATTCCAGTTAATAACCTTTTCTTAAACCTTAAAAATATAAATACTTTTCTAATTATAATAATTATTATTATTTTTGCTAATTCTTAGTGTTATTTCACCGAATCCGACGACTTCTTGAAGTTATAATATGAAAATTACAATTAACATGCTGCTTCCTAAATACCCACACGTCCATTACCATCGCAATGTTTATCATGTTAATTGGTAGGAGCGCCAGCTTTTCAAATTTAAATTACAAATTATAATAAAGAACCTAGGCGCCCCGGTAGGCGAGTTGGTAGCGAGCTTGCCTATCAGCGTGAGGGTTGTGGGTTCGATTCCCACCAGAGGCTTTGGTCTGTCGCTGCAAAAATCTAAACATATGGTCTTTGTCACCCGGTTTACCCTTGGACCCAAAATTAGAATATAAATTTACTTTGTATTGTAATTAATAATAAAATAAAAAATAAAATAAATAAAGAACGAATCTCTAACAAATGTCAAGATATTTCTCTGCTGCTTCTTCCTTTGGAAAGACAACTTTTCAGATTATAGATGTTACCAATCTCAAATATCTTGACAAAGTTAGACTGTTATTATGCCCTACATAATTTACATACACACATATGAACCCATATTTAAGTGTGTTTGATGCTACACACAAATATGTGAGTGACATCACTTAAATCTCCGTTTGCCGTATCTTTATTGTACGAGATTGATATCATGACTGGCCACAGTATTTACACTGTCATTTGGCCGGATAAAGTCAACAATTACATATTCATCAAATTCAAATTAGTGATTGATGACAAACAAACTCCGATCAACAATGATGGTTTCGCCGGAAATCTCTTATTGGAGACTGAACAATTCGAAGATGAAAGCGGAAGTCGCATAATTTTTCATTTACTTAAAACCTGTGAATGTATTTCCATCATCATGGCTAACAGGTGTTTTATCCTCGGCCGACGAGAAGGAAATCCTCTGCGAAGGAGAGGAAAGAAACCACAAGAAGACCCCCGCTCTGTTATGTTTCGGGTAGCAGATTGTTTTGCTTTTGTTGTTGTTGTTTTTTTTTATTAAGAGAACAGCGATACCCAACCACTTCCAGGTGAGCAACATGTGATTCCTATGCAAATAGGTTATTGGATCCTTTTTCGAAGTTGTTGTCGTTGGTTACGTTGCGGTGATTCTGTAGTCATACAGAAGTGGATGTACCATCAGTGCACGCCAACATCCATCCATCAACTGAATCCACCTCCACCACATAGCCCCCTCCCCCATCCAAACCCTATCTTCAGGTAAGTCACCGGGTAAAGAGGAATCAAAGCGTCAACGGGAAATGGAGTTGGAAATGTTTGTAGCAGTGGAGTGTTCGGTTGCGTCGAGCACCCTGGCATTTACTTTCATTGTGTTGTGTTCTATTTTATTTTATTCTGTTCGGTTCGGTTCAGTTCAGCTCGCTTCAGCTTAGTTATGTTTATTTAGGTTTACCCGTTCATGCATAACAAAATGAGAATTTACCTGAATATTTCAAGATGTTTCATAAAATGATTTTCCAAAGCTTTGTTTCCCATTTCCATTCACTGCACCCCATCCAAGGATTCCATTCTCCTGAACTTCCAATCGGGGTTCTTGCCAACCTCTTAAATTTCATTCAGGTACGTTTTATTTATTTTTTCATCTTGTATTTTCACATAATGGATAGTTGTTATTGTTGTGTTTTATTTAGTTGATAAGAAACATGAACTATGTATTTACAAACATACACACAGTATTCAGAAGTAAATCTGCTTCAAACTGTTAAGAGTCTTATTGAGAGGAAGCTCACATTGAAGTTCATTTTTGTGGAAAAGGACTCACAGAAAGGTATAGTGGCCTTGTTCAACCATCCATTGTTTCGGTAACATCAACATCAACTGAAACTTTTTATGTATTTTTTTTCTTCTCTGAATTTCATACGTTTTTATTTCAGCACATTGAGGGTTTTTTTTCCCAGCACAACTCCTACAGCAATTCGTTAAATTTAATTAATAACAACAAAAAAAACCGAAAGAGTTTTCAAGAACGCAAACGTACACAATAAATAGGAAGAAAATACATTCTCACAAATTGCGAATTGTATTTTATTGTTAAGTCCCCGGTCGGATTAACCCTTAGACACCCGTCTAGTGCAACGCCAGATTTTTATTAGACAACACAACACAGTCAATTGTGTAGGGGACCGGAAAAGCTTCACCTTTTTGATTAAACACTTTTGGTAGGAAGCGAAAAAAAAACTTTATCACAGCTGGTATGGAATATGGTAATGAACTTTATATGTTGGGATCGACCACCCCCCATCATACTCGGGATCCCCTGGAATAAAATACTACCAAAATCTATGACTTTAGCCACTTTCTGCAACTGTTGTAACCCGGGAATTTCAGGGATTTTTTTTACATCTTACTGTTTTTATAAAGGAAATAAAAAAAAATCAAGAATTATGAAATAATCTTGTTTTTTTCTTTCTTTTAATTCCCATCCCGTGCAATGAAAAAGGTCGGGAAATTAAAGGTTTCATACAGAACTTTAAACATCGAGAGGCGAAACCTAGTGATAGAAGTACACCCGTTACAGGTTTTCATTCTTATGAAAGTAATGCAGAAATCTTTATAAAGTAATGCGGATTAAGATGTACAAAATGTCCGTGAAAAAAAGTGAAGTAATATAATTTCAGAACTATTAACTCACTACGACATAAAGGGTGTTTTTTATTGAGGTATAGAACTTCGAATTGAAATAAAACACAAGAAAATCGTTTTAATGTCCATCAATTTACAGGTCCAATTTCACTGAACAAAGTTTTGTGATGAAAATCAGCATCGAGATGAATCTCATTTTCGGCCCATACATCAAAATCACGACGCATTGCATGGTCTCGCGGCTTTAATGCTTGCACAAGCTGGATCTTGTAAGGTCGCAAGCCAAGATCTTTGCGCAAAATCTTCCATAAAGTTGATGGACAAAGCTCCAATTGCTGTGCACGGTGGCGAATCGATTCATTCGGACGGAGCTTGCGGTGAACTTCGCGAACTGAACCATTACGTTCGAAATAAATTTGCACGATTTGCAAGCGTTGTTCTTTTGTCAACCTGTTCATGATGAAATGGCAAACCAAACTAAATATTAATCACTTGACAGCTGACAAAATGGCCGCCAGTTAAAAAAGTGATGCCAACTTAAAGTTCTATACCCCAATAAAAAACACCCTTTACAATGTTAAATGTAATGCGTCTTTTGGATGCGAAGGTATTCCTGTTGGAGTGCCCCATTGCTTTGGAATCTAATAGGAAACGATTCGGAATTGATTGCATTCGCTTCTGGGTCACACATCGAACAGAATCAGATTTCTCTATTAAGGGAAAACACCAATGTAATGACTGGAACTGACTTAGCGGATTTCTTAGGATTTTCCCCAGAAACTCTGGAAATAAAACTTCATATAGTATCCAAATAATTGTGGATGTGTCTCCGGCTGAGATATTTGCAATCAATAGGATTGCAGAGTTGATTTCCAGGACGAAGATCAATATCGACGTGGACTGTAGTGTCCAAAAACGACCATAACTTTGAAACGCCTGGAGTAAAATCAGTAATTGGTTTTGCTTCCGATAGGACTTCCATTGCAGTGGCTCCAAAACTCAAGAAAAAACGGCTGCGACCGTTTGAAGGCGTCTTTCAATAGTAGTTCCCGATCAAGGAGTATACAAATAACAAAGCTCATTCAGATTTGATAGTAGTTCTGCGTGAGATCCATAATGAAATATAGCGGGAAATATGTACATACCAATACCTAGACTCAAAAATTTTCTCAGGTAAATTACACGAAAATCGTAGTACATTGTGTTGATGAACGAAAAGCATCATACCTTTTACCAGCATTGTAATTTAATTTATATTTCTATAGTTTTGCCCATTATTGTCTCTGCAGTCATATAAATATCCATGTACGTATGAAGGTGCTGATCAACATATGCGTACAGATCTACATGTTCACGTGCATACGTTTGGTGTCGTAAAAATATTAGCATACGTACATACGTACATACATAACTAATTGTGTCTGCTGATTTCTTATGTTAACGGTCCCTATATTCCGATAGAGACAAGAAAGTAAATTGTATTTCTCTTATGTACATTTATTCTACATACATATTTACTTGTTTCTACATATCATGTAATTAGACGTAAACAGAACTGATCATATTGATGTTCAGTCACTTTAGCTTCGCCCTTGGAATTGAAAAGTGATAATCACGCGAATAAAGTCAACTATTATAAAGATACCTTATGGTGAAAAATAATTTGGATTTTTATTTCATTTTTCATCACATTGTACGAAAATATTCGTGTTTTGAACCAACTAAATATTTCGTACAATGTACGAACAATGTTCGTACTAATATGTAAATATTATTTTGTATTATTTACAAAACTTTCGTGGAAGTACGAAAATTATTTTATAAGATTACGAAATTAGTGTTGGAGTTTCACAAAACCTTTTGGAAATAGTACACAAATATTTGTAATATTTTGTTTTATTACGAATTTATCTCTATTTTCTATAATAATATTCGTTTTTCTAAATTTATTTATTTTAAGTTAATTGCAGATATTGAAACACACAAACAATTTAATTTCAGAGGTAAAAAAAGTTACAATTTAAAGCCAGCAATTTTACACCGAAGAATGCAAGTGACGGATATCTGAAAAGAGGTGGTTTTACGAATATATTTTTTATAATTTACATTGAATCGGCTTATTCAACATGAGTTTCACTAGGCACAAACATATGAGTTTCACTAGGCACAAATATTTGACACATATTCATTTTTTCTAACGTTTTATTTATTTTTTTCTTTTAAAATACACCTTTTCACATTGGAAGCCATTGAAAACTAAAAAACTAACGATTTTTAATCTTAGCCTACTTCAATTTTGTAATTGATCTCTAGCTAGGCTGACCAAATGTAATTTTGCAAGAGTCGTGCCATAGAGAAAAATAAAACCGATTATGGTCACTCTTTCTCAATTATTCTCTGTGAATTATACAAAATAATTTCGTGATATGCACGAAACTTTTGTACAAGACAATTTCAAATTTATCCTACGAGTACGAAAGTTTTGTAATATACACAAAAGTTTAGTACATTGTACAAAAAAAAATTTACGAAAAAAACTTTCGTATTTTTATGCATGAAATATTTTCAGTGTATTGTGTTTTCGAGAAATAGTGAAATAGTGAGAAATAGTTATACACTATTATTTTATTTATCGTATGAATAAACCGGTCGGTGTTCTGCACAATAGAAACGATTTGCGAACATTAAAAAAAGGTCGACTAGGACTATTTTATACTCGCGCTTAAAGTCACCGACCTTTTCGAGATGAAATCGCCGCTGAAAAATCTCTGATGTTCTTTATACCACCAACCTACAAATAAACTCTAAAAAAATGGTTAAACTAGATTGTATGCCACTAGAATCTAAAAGTACGTGTTTTTCGCTCTCTGTCTCTTCGTTGCTGTAATTATGAATTTCTGAGGCGAACACTTTAACCGCTGCGGAAACTCATCTTTACAAGTTTGTACGCATGTACCTACCAAAGGTGTGTGTTTTTGTCTCAGATGTTAGGGTTAAGTGGCTGTTTACCCTTTTCCTATGTACCGAAAGATACACTTGCCTACCAACGCATCACATAGAAGTGGGCCAGTAGAGATACTGTTGTGGTAAATACATTTGGATTTAAATTACATTTTTGTTCGTATTATTTGAGTGAGACCGCGAGTGAGAATGGCATTCATTCATTTTACATACTTTTAATGAATAAATTACGTCTTCCATGTCATCTCCAACATTCGTGTCTAAAATTTGCATTCTAATTTTATTTTCTCTTTCGTTTGTAATTATGTTCGTTATTTTCAGTGAATACAAAAAGGAAGGTAGCCTGACGTAATTAAAGCCCAGGTAAATCAAGCAAAAACGAGTAACATTTCATTCTAATTGTGATTTCTATAGCAAGGTGTAAACGCAGAACTTTTGAATATGCTTTATATTTTCCAACCTTCTCTCACAAGAAGGAAATTCAGGATGGTGCAAGTCATTAGGCAGTGTTACTGATCGGTTCAGCTGGGCGAACCCAGTCCAATCCTTATCGGCTGGATCTCACGTCGTCTCACATACCTACGCGTAATAACTCTTGTACAACGGTATTTTGGCAACGGCTAACACGTGAGCGCCGAAAACTCTCATCAGGTTAAGAATTGTCAATTGTGCGAGTAACCCGCTTTACAAAACAACGGTACTATGAAAACGACGATAAATAATAATAAACTGACTCTCCTAAATGTTACCGACCTCCGTAATCGTTTAAAGGACGACGATTAACTGATATGCATGTGGAATGTACGAACAGCCAGGTGCCTCTTTCCAACTGGCGGATGTCTTCGCAGAATACTGAGTTGACTGCGATCATCCAGGAAGTAAGATGAAGAAAATGAGAAACTGCGATGTTTATTTCATTTAAGCAAGCATCAGTTCGGAAGAGGATTTGTTGTCAACAAGAAAGTGCGGCACCGGTTTCACACAAGTAGTCGCACGGCCTGCCACAGATCGCATCAAGGAACATACTAATAAAAAATTTACCGGAGTCTAGAACATACATATAGTGTTGGGCACTATGGTTCATTGAACGGACCGATCCTTTTCGTTCCGTTCCGATATAGGAACGTTCTATCGTTCTTTTTAGCTGCTTCGTTCAAACGTCAAATCTGTTTACAGATCAATCTTTTATTTCACTTCGAGAGCAGAGTACTTGTCGTCTCGTAGAAATTTGATATGAACCAACTTCAATAGAATTCATCCATCCTTTAACTGTGCATTTTAAAATGTTTCGTCAAATATGATTTATATTTTCGAACAGCACTTCAATTACAAACACTCTTCAGGTAACCACTAAATATGTTTGCAAAAGATATTAATATTAAAATGAACGAATGAGCCTTTGAACGATCCAATGAGCGAAAGAGAAATAAATTCAAAAGAGTAATGGAACGAAGTGAACGATTGCACTGCAAGAACGAAAGAAGAGGAACCAGTTCAGGTCGTTCCACCAAGGGAATCGTTCAATTCCACGAGTTCGTTCCAGAACGACCCAACTCTACATACGTACTCCCGCTGTACCTACCATGCCATTGAAACTGTTCTTTAATGGAAGAATAGGCAGGGCGAACATCTTTGGTTCGACCGATGCATCGGTATGTTCAACCTCCGATAACGGCATGAGCGATTTCGCTACCGCAAGGAATATACTTATTGGCTGGTCCAGGTTTAAATATAGCGAAACCGATAAGGCTACATGGTTTCAGCTGATGGAAAAACCAAAGCAATCATGTTGTGATAGACGGAAGGCATGCATCCAGATTGTTGGATGTGCATTAGTTCCGATCTGCTGTCATCGAGTACGACCACTACCTTATAGACCGGACGAGCAGAGCTGAGAAGGTTCATACTGCAGATAGTATATACAATCTGGATGTATTAAAGCATGTCTGATGATTGGAACCTCAGTGGATTATGTACAATTCATAATAAAGGAGACAACCCCGTTTGCTCCAACTACAGCGGAATAAGTCTCGTACCTATCGTTTATAAGATCCTAGCGAACTTATTGTGCGAAAGATTAAAGCCCAAACTCGACGAACTGATTCGGCCCTTTCAGTGTGGCCGTATAAATCAACTGTCGACCAAATCATAATACTTCGCCCGACCCGGAAACGACCCATGAAATGCAAAGCGACTATAAAGTCCACTTTGACACGCCATCAAAACTCATACGCCTTTATAGAATGACTCTGAGTGACACGAGCTCATCGTGCAACTTATTCAAGGTACTGATGGAGAAAATATTGAAAAGCAGAAGTTAATAAAACAGACACAGTGAACACCAAAGGCCACACCCTTCTCACTTAAGCGGCATTACCGGAAGAATAAACCGAGATTTTTCAGGAACGAAAAGGAATCGGCGAAGTTGGGTCTTATGGTGGACGAGGACAGGACAAAATGAATGCTTGTCAATGGTAGGCAAACATCGCTGCGACAGAAAGGCGACATAGTGATAGCTGGCACATGCAACGTAGAGGTAGTGGACAAATTATTCTGAAATCAATAAAACACAAAAGTCGACATCAAAATAAAGCGAAGGATCGTGTTGGCAAATAGATGCTACACAAAACGAAATATGGGTTCGGTCTAGCCAGAAACGCATTGGATGTCTAATACGACGGCACGTGCTGGCAGGGAAGACCGAGACTCCAGTGTAACAAGTATGTGGAAGAAGACATGCAAATCCTGTTGTCATACTGGAGAAAGCACGCACAAGAGAGATGTGCTGGCCATTTAATAAGCAGGCCGAGACCAACAACAAGTTGTCGAGCCAACTTATGTAGGTAAGCAAGTATGCATTGAGGTGTGACATGTGGTTTTGATGGCTTTAACTGTTGTTGTATGGTGTTTTATCCCACTTTACTTATACATTGTACATTCACATTATTATTGTCGTCTTTCCCCTTTTTCCAACACGACGAGACTACAAATTATGAAAAGTTTTTAAATACAGAAAATATGCTATGGTTTTATTTATTTGGTGAACGTAATTTTTCTTTGCACGCAACTTTTTTTTGCTAAGAAAATGAAAATCCTTTCGTATGTATATAAAACAATATTAGTATTTTTTTAAAAAGTAAAACTTCTGATTCTTTATTATCTGAAATAAATTAGCTAGGTAGCAAAATAGAAGACTAAATACGAAACAAAACGTTCTCACGAATAACGTTGTAAGGGAAATTTTTCTGACAACTGTTATTTGATGAATTCCTTTTAGAATTAAGTTTATTTCTAATAGGAATTCGATGAAATGTCGCTTACAACGCTATTCGCGAGAACGCTTCAAATAATGACCTTCTGAAAAGTGTAGAAACGAAGTTTCAAAAAAGTAAAATTATTTTATAAAGTTTTTCTTATAAAAATACTCTTTTTAGTGCGCACGAATTAAAACTGATGGTAGCAGAATATGGGTTAAACTACTTAGGCCACTATAGAAGCTTAAACAATTTTTGCGCTGTTCTTCTAAGTTGACTTAGCATTATTTGGTACGATGTTTTTATTAGCATTGATAGTCTAAGTGCCGTTGGTTTACGTGGGCGCTTCGTTTGCATTATATCTTACGACACCACTCTCAAACCGCCTGTTGTCATGGTGCACAGTGTGACGGATAGAAATCTAGAAGAACAGTCGACCAAAATCGAATGTCGCTAGATCGGAAAAATGTTTTGCAGAGGAATGCAGAACCAGTGCCCATCGCGAATATGCATTAGACGGAGAATAAAACGGTACCGTTACAGCTCAATCTAGATATTTATGGGCGTGGAGATAAGTGGTTTGGCTATCGAAATGTTGTAGTAAAAAGGAAAATATTTTTGCACAAATTTCGTAGATCAAGATATTCTAAACAAAAATTAATGAAAGTGAATTCGGAAAGTGTTCTATGATCGCATTCACATTCTTTGGCGGAAATTTAATCTATTTTGCAAAATTATAGGAAAAAGTAAATTTGTGAAAGACAGAGTGGTTTGTGTAGAGCCGGTTCACGTTTACTTAAGTTGCCCTATTTGGAAAAAAAAAATATTTGTCCAAGACTGGTATGTAATTGTAGCTGAACCCAACAGATTTGTTTATTTTTATTTATTTATTAATTAATTACAATACAAACTACATTTATATTCTATTTTTGGGTCCAAGGGTAAACCGGGTGACACACACCATTTGGCTAGATTTTTCCAGCGACAGACCAAAGGCCCTCCTAGCAAGCCATACGAGTCCGAAAAGATTCTTTTCTGGCACCTTTTCCGGAGCGTTCACGCTCTTTATGAGCCCACAAAAAAATCATATTTGCTACCTTGAGAAAAGAGGGTCATTACATTCGAAAATGGTCCGTCAGAAAGAGCTCTTAGATAATGTCAGAAAAGAGTGTTTTATGACGGTTTTTTTGGGCTCTGAAAGATCTCCTAGATAATGTCAGAAAAAAGTCTTTTATAAAGGTTATTTGCTTTTGGTGTCTGTTTCCTTTTGTTTCGATTTCGTCATATCACAAAAACAACACACACTGTGTGTGGTACAGCTATGTTTTTTTTTGTTCAAAACACAAATATCAGCACAAAAACGCATTGGTACACACATAATTAAGCGGAATTTGTGAGTCATACTTCGTGCCAACTCAGGAAATGCTTTTAGTACTACATTTTCGGGCAACTTTAGTTGGACTCTTTTCTGACTCCTTTTTCGGAGCGCTCCTAGAATGTTATGCTGGGCTGGTGGGAATCGAACCCACAACCCCCAGGAGTTGGATTGTGACATATAGTGCAGGAGAATGCTCCTCTTAATGGACCCCAGCGGTACGGATACGTGTGCTGTGTCAAGTCCAACGGAGGCAGAGCCGATCCTTGTTCGTTCATCAGACCAGTCATTCCCGTAGAAACGTCTGAGGCCAGATATCCACACCAAGGTTACCAAAGACGAGAGACTCAGTCTCAGATGGCGTCACACAGGATTTTCTAGAGAGTAAGGCGTCTTGGCTATCAACACAGATGCGCCCAGTAGTGTGCTGATGCAGTAAGAACAGATAGGCTTCCTTTAAAGCAAAAACTTCTGTCTGGAAGATGCTGGAGACATTCGGGGAACATCCAGGATGCGATGGTTGATTTACTCGTCACCGTCCACCACACCAGAGCCCCGCCGTAAACGGTTTTATCTTCCTTCTTAAGAATTGGGCATAGTACGCTGTGGTTGCAATCATCAGGCATTCTTTCACACTTCCAGATGGTACAGACTAGCTGATGCATTCACCTTTGACTATCGTCGCCTAATTGGGGATGAGTGACTCGTTCATCGTTTGCCTTTTGTCCTCGATCTCCGGGGACTTGGCCGATGTTCACATGAGTACGAATGACAGAGATTGCTGTCATCCGCAAAGGAGTAGATTGGGTTCACAGTCTGCCCTAACAAGTCGTCAATGAAGGAGAGATGACGAAGCCTTGTGGTACTCCTGCGGTCAACCTATGCTCGTTTGATGAAATCTTTCATTTGGTTTTTATTTCAGCTGCTTCTTTAAATGGGGACTCGTAAATTCCTGATTGACTTGGAGATGACATCTTTCTTTTGTGGAATCTCCACTTGATGCAACCGTATTTACAGCATTTTTACTTTTGTATCTGAGTGTCCAAATCATCGTCTTTATCACTGTCGTCATCTTTCTTATCTTCAATCTTACTTTTGCTGTTTTCAGATTCAGTACCGATGTCAGTGGGAGACATGACTTGTTGAGGGTATTGCTGTTCCGGACTGGACTTTTCTTCTCGTAGAAGAGTGAATGTTTAAGACGTTAATGGAATCAGAAAGTCGTCCCCATTTCAAGAATTTACCGATGCTACGGTGGATACTTCACAGCTCCAAGAGTAAACAAAAGCTTGTGTACAAATTCTTGTTTAGCGTATATTCGGCATCTTAGTTGATGGTAAACTGGACTTTAAAGCAGGCTGTGGAGTAAAAGAGTAGGAGTATGGTGGAATCCGAATCTGAGTATTTTTTTATTTACAATTCAATTAACTTATTATTTTTTTAAATTGAAATATTTTCGATTACGAGAACTATAGATTTTTTTGATGCAAACGCACCACTGTGTGAAATGGAGCATAAGAATAATTTTGTTATAGAACAATAGAAGTCGAATTCGAGCTATTTAATAATGCTGGAGCTAAAATTGTTGGACTCCACAGCACTGGTTCAAAGTCATATAGTCGATAGATAATGTCCATGATCCTATTCCATTTCCCACCTGGAACCTTCGGAATAAGCAATCACTTGCAAATGTGATCTATGTAAATGCTCAATGATTGCCACAAGACGAATTGAATTAATTGTAGCACCACAATCTGCAACGCTGAATACAAATGAGAATGTCTTTGATGTGTATGCACTCAGCCCGTGACAAATTTGTGGTTTATGTCATGGAATAAACTAAACTTTCCTTCTGAATGTGTAAGTCTCAACATGGATTGCTGCACAGATTCGTCATGCAAAGCAAATATCTAAATTAAATCAAGACCACACATTCACATACTGGTCCACATTCGTGTGTGCGAGTGAAAACAGCTCGAAAAGTATTTAGTGGCTACACCAGATATATACATACAAACATTCACACTAGCGCACGGATGTGCTCAAGAAATTCCTTCGTGTAAATGTTCCATACGACTAGGGCCATCAACTAAAATCCCTGCGTTGTTAACAAGCCAAAATGTCTATTGATAAATATCAAACTGAGACGACTCTTTGTCCCTGTATTGTGCACAGTCATGGGATATGCGATAGCACAAACTTGAGTTATGACTCTGTCCTGTGAAGTTATCATACCTATGCACAGTGGGGCAAATATTACAATTGAAATTATTGTTAGATTTTGTTTATTGAGCATTGTGTTGGTGCCCCCTACGAATGCACTGTACTGTGTTTGCGATTGGAAATAAGGATATTATAGGGAGTAGTGTTTGTCTTGAAATTAAGGTTACTTCATATTGTTTTTCTTTCAATTCCCGGGAATACGTCAAAAAATGTCCCGATTCCCTGGAGTCGGGAAATTAAAAACCATAGTTGGGATAGTAGAAGAACTAACTCTTACCCTTGGTACCAAAATGGCTAAAAGTTCTTACATCCCATGGGATGTAAAAAAAGGCACGAAGACGCTGTACGTGAATAAGTTCTTCGCGTCTAAGTACTCTTTCACAATTTCCTCTTTGGATCCTCGCATATCTGTTTAAGCTCACAATTATTTTTAGGGAATAGACGATTTTATTCGAAGCAGCGAAAATACAAGGTTTTGCAACAAAAGGTGTTATTTTGGTATTTAAAGAAAAATGCAATTTTTTTAAATAAATGATCGGTATAATGCAAAACAACATCAGCCAAATGACCACCACGACCTCGCTTACAGGACCATATCCTTTTCATGAAATGTTCCATAAGAGGCTGCCTTACGTCTTCGATAGCCTCATAGAGCCTAGATTGAGCAATGTGGCACGTAGCGCCGTCTTATTGAAACAAACGTTGTCCAGATCAATATCATCCAACTCCGACCATAAAAAATCATTAATCATCTTTCGATAGCGCAATCCATTCACCGTAAATGTTGATCCAACATCATATTCGAAAAATTAAGGTCCAATGAGCCCGCCGGACCATAAACCGCACCAAACAGTCTCACGTTGAGGATGGAGAGGCTTCTCAACAATAACTCTTGGGTTTTCCGAGGTGAAAATCGCTCTCATCAGTCAAGATGATTTTTCGACGGAATTCCGGATCATTTTCATGTATTTCATGGACCCAATAAATACACGACGTTGTTGATGATCGGTCGGCTTGAGTTATTGTGTTAACTGAACTTTATACGCCTTAAGACCCAAGTCTTTATGCATAGTACGGTGTAATGACGTTTGTGAAGGAACGCCGAGGAATGGACAAATCTGGGGTTTCTTCAACACTTTGCGCTACAGCAGCAACATTCTCAGTTGCTCTTGAGTTACGTATTTTATTCTTCACACCACTAACGTGTCCCAACAGCTCGAATTTTTCCACCAATTTTTGTATTGCGGTTCGACAAGGTGCTTCACGATGTTTACAGTCGAAAATAGGTGTTTGCATTGAATCGACAATACATTTCTTGCGTAACATGACTATTACCGATTCTACTTTGAAATGCAAATTGTGCGGCGTCATTCCTCGAAAATACCGTGAGTTAAGGAATTCAGTTTGATAGTTGACGACTTTATTTGAATCTGTAATAGAATCGTATTGTTAGTTTCTTGACCTTTATGTAATTATTGAAATATATTATCGAAAAGAAAGACGGTACCGGTAAATGGACTAATCATTTTAATTAGACATTGATATCCATCCACTCCTCTGCCTCCCTTCACTGATCGATTGATGACACAACGATGTTTGATTTTTATCATTAGAATGCCCAAAGATATAAATCTCAATAAACTTGTGATCAGCATCCGCTGGGGTGAATTTGTACTATGGTGAATTACTAAGATACTAAGTTGGGTTAAAACCCAGTGCTTCGACATAATTCGCTCCAAATGACGTCATTTGGAAGAAACTATTTTACTTCTGAATATTCTCCACAAAAATCTGAAATTGAGGATCTCGTCCGGAAGGTAATAATGTCAATAGCTCTGGTGTCAGTAGAAATTGTGGCATTATGACCTTTCCTACCCGCATTGCATAGTCCTGCCATTTGGTGTCGAAATTTAAGAGGCATTTCCCTGCGGATTCTTTGTTCTGGAGTTATAATGGATCGCGCTGGAAGAAACGCATGCGATTTTAGCCCCAAAAGCTGGCTACGCTTATCGTCAGTCTCATTTGCTTTTCGAAGATATCGTAAGATCGTTACATTATTACTGCAGATATATCATTTTTTGTTTATTAATTATTATCATCCTGCTTCTAATAGTTGAAGAGATATGGTGGTGCCTCGCCTCTCGTCGTTTTTAGATCTAAGAAAGCTGTCTTGTCAATAATGATAAACTGTGAGTACCGGACCAGTAATAGATTAACAAAATTTTCTTTCTACCTGATTAGTTGTATTATTTCTTAATAATTTGTTAACAAATAATGTGTTATACGCAATGTTATCATTGGAGAATGATTACTAAACGATTTTTCTACAATTATGTACAATTATATCATAACACAATTTTTCTACAATTATATCATAACACAAACGCCACAAAATACATACACCATTTTCGCATGTCCAAACACACATAAATTTAAAATTTTTTTGAGTTCGGACTATAAATAAGAATTTTCGAAACAACTCGACCTCAGCGCCACCTACAGGGTCCACTGACACATAACATTTCTTCTCATTTATATTTTTTATATTGGTCAATACATTAAAATGTTCGATATACATAAGCTACTGTTAGGCGAACTTCAAATTTTCCTCGACGTTTATTCGCCATTTGTTAAATTGATTTCTTTCAGAATTTTCTAAGTTTTCCACTCCGATTATCCCATTTTTCTCTTTGAAACGTCATTCAGAAATTAAATTTAATACAAAAATAACATAAAAAACAAATCATCTTCTGAATTTTTTTTATTTATCGCGCTTTTCTGATGGGGGTTGTCCAAAATGTATTTCATACAAACCTTGTCCTGGAAACTACGAATACAACAGTAAAGATATTCGCCAAATCGGTTCAGTCGTTCTCAAGAGACGAAGTAACATACATGCGTCAATTCAGTTTTATTTATATATAAGAGAAGATATCAAGTGTTTATCATTTCTGAATTATTAATTATGTTTTGAAAATTTTTTTGATTTACGGGAAATTGTGATGCATCACAACATCTTCTCCTTTTTGTATTCCTTTAAGATACGTTGCTTCGCCGAAGTGTGTTTTCTGCGATCACTGTTCTTAATTAAAATTATGATTATTAGTTGTGATTGAAAGCACCTATGATTTTATTGTCGGAGTTTTCCTTGTAGTATACACTCCGAGAAGGAGTTCTCACTACATTTTACTAGAAGTATTGATCTGAAAATTTCTGGTAAGTGGGAAGCAGTTTTGAATAGTTTGAACTATATCGTGCTTTCAAAGAAGACGTGTCGTCTTTCGTGCGCATCATTATATGGTGAAGGGCAAAGTAAATGAAAATTTTATAAATAAAGGTTTTTCTTGACTTACAACTAGAGTTGGGCATCGGGAATTTCCCGACGGGAATTCTTCGAGAAATTTTCCAGATTTTTTCACTACTTACAACAAATATAGTTGAATATCAGAAATTCGAAGTCTGCTTAAATCGAATACTTTTTTTGGAATAATGACATGCGTGTTACGGATGTTCAACAGTAATTGGTTTCCATGTCCCAGTTGCTGACTCGGAACACATTTTCCCATACCAAATTGCAGCCAAAGAAAAGTAAATATGTAAAATGTTACAATATTAACTTACAAATTACATAAATTTAAAAGTTTTTCGACAATCTGTACAAAAAAATTGTTGGAATAATTGCAATACTCTGATAATACACAACATTGACAATAGAAACCATTGTAAAATTCTCTCCTGCAAAGGTTTCAAGGTCGTCTGAAATGCCAAATGGTTATGTATAATTTTGATTTATGTCTGAACTCTGCTGAGATAATAATCAGTGTTATCACTTTTTACCTATTAATTTTATGCTAATGCCATTACAATGACACTCAAGGCGTTTTTCGTTATAATATTATGGCTTAATTTGTATGGAGAACTCAGAGATATTAACCACGGATAGAAAATACAAAATTGTTTCCAAAATTATGAACGAATGTTTGGAATATTTATTTGTAATATTTTTCTCACTTACTTACTTTTCAGATTTTAATGAAAATGTATTAACGTATTAAATGTATTATTAGTTGATCTTTGTTTGAACAACCCCGCTCAGATTTTCGTAAGGAAGGTTATGATTTAAAGAATTTTCCAGCTTCTCTAACTGCGACATGGTCTTAATGGGAAACTTTGATAGGGAGAGCTGCACATTTTTTTAATATATTCGTAAATAAATTAAATTCTTGGGGTTTTTTAGGAATAATTATTTTTATTTTATTATATCATTTATTTGAAAACCCCAATTAGATAGAAAAGTTATAGAATCAAGGATTCAATTTGTTTACCTATTATGCATTCGATTGCTTTTTTAATTGGAAAATATGACACAACACGTGTAAGTGTTGCTCTCTTCAATATTGTTGGCTTACACAAATGCTCCGGCAACTGTCCACCTATTTTGGCCGAAAAAATATATAATTCAAGAGCATCAAGAATTGTGACTACCAATTTCTATTAGTGTGCCAAAATATGCACAAAGTTCTTCGTCAGTAATATCCTCCCAAACATATTTTCTGAAGATGTTTGAACCAAGAACCAACATTTCTCCAGCAATTCATATTCAGCTTTGCCTTTCCTATTAGTATTATGACAAATGATTAATCGAATTGTCGGATGCATGATATTACAAAATGTATCAGCAATTATCATGATCTTTGCATTCGGATTGGGCCGAGTAAAACGGCTTTCACGAAATATGTTCTGATGTCGCACTCGTTGCAACCCAGGTGCTGTTTTGCTCCAATTTGTTCCATCCTGAGCAGTGAAAAAGTTATCTTCATGATCCTCTGGCACATCTGGTTCTTCTTCGGTATCATCTTCTAATTCGAATTCATTTTCTGAGACGCCTCCGTGTCCTATTTCCACGTTACTTCGAGAGACTAAATGTTTCAACACCTTCTTTAAATTGTCTGATAAATCATTTCCTAATATTTTGGTTGACATTTTGTCAATATTGTTCTTGAATGCCACAATTTCTCAAAAAAGAATGCTGCTGATAAAGGAAATTGTCTTGTTTTTGTATGTAAAAAAAGAGCCCTAAAACATTCCCTCGACGCATTGTGTTCCACATACCAATTTTCTAGTCGGGTTTTTAAAGAAGTTTCTTCTGATAAGGAATTTTCTTCCAATGTGGGACTTTCTTCCAACAAATAATTGTCATGCGGTGGCTCAGTTTCACAAACTTTTTCTGAACTCAATTCCTGTTGACCACTATTATTAATACTACTATCTAATTTATGCACAAACTTTTTTGTCTGTTCTTGGACTAAACGAGACAAATGACGTTTGCTCAACCCACTACGCGTTTTTAATATGTAATTTTAGCTTAGAATTTTAGAATTTTTTAACACAACTTTACGGCACAGCTATCACTAATAAAATAAAATTCATCACACAAAAGAATTTTTGGGTTGAGTTTTTTATAATATTGTAACAGTAAATAAACAGTTATTTTTCATGGTTTCGTCTTCTTTATTCCTCTGCAATACTTTTTGATGATCTCTAAAATACTTTTGTTAGAAAGTAATGTACAAGTTCGATTTACGTTTTATATTCTGGATTACCGGGTAGTGCAGGAGTAGTTAGCAAAATTGAGTCAGCTATTGAAAAACTGATTTATATACATTGAGTTTGTGTTAAATATTTTCTGCATATCTTCCACGATGTGTACATTGATGTAAACCTAATCGAAAGCTTTGACGAATAAGTGACTGTTAAATAACAATTTCGTAAGTCCGAGAAAAGTTTTGTGACCATTTCTATAAAATTCGCCAAAATAGTAATAAATCTTATCCAACTTTAAATGCGCTGAAAGCTCGCCCTTACTGGAACAAGTGCTGAACAGCAGCAGATTTAAATTACTGTGACGAAACGACAACAAGCATTAGACAAACGAATCTACACGAAGAAGCATATTACATAGATCAGGAACAAGCTGTCATCTATCCAATAGAGTATCTTACCTCTTTGGAGTATCTTACCTTCTGGAATGCCACCATATTCGACGTTGATGCTTATTCGCAACTTAGATCCAACGAATTATGGAACGGAACAAGACTTGATGTTAACAAACTCTAGACAAATGTATTTGAAGCCACAATTATCAGGGGTAAATTACATTTACACGATTGACCCTGAGACTTTGATGGTTTCGCCATAACCATCAAAGTCTCAGGGCCAATCGTGTCACTTGTATGCACTTAGACAATATTTATGTTTACACATCTACCGAAGAAACTCAAAACATTGTTTCACCCGCTATCATTAATAAAAATGTTAATGAATTAACAAAATGCCCTTTTTCCCCAGAAAATAAACCAAGCGTAGTAGCTCACGTCGGGTATCCGCTATAAAACTAAATTTCCGGAAAAAAAAGTCAAATTCCCCACTGTGCGGCAAGAAAATATTGATGTGACAAACAAGCAAGCTCGGATAAATGTCACAGCCGTCAGTCCACCAACTCATGATGAATAGTTAGCGAATCGTATACGTTTTGGAAATAAGCAAAAACTTTTCAAAGGTCATTTGTCAAGTGATGAGAATCGAACGAAAACTTTCGTGAACAAGTTATGATAGTTGCAAGTGGTGGCAATTCCGTTTTTCCATTCCATTGTACATGACACCGCGAAGCTATAGAGACACATACATTTTTGTGTGTAGTATACAAAAGTATGTACGTGTATACAAAGGTATTTTCGAAAGGATTGTTGAATCGTTGGTCTAAAACCTCTCGGAGCAACAGCGTTTTAGCAACAAACCGATTAAAAAAAGCAATGTTGCAGTGTAGTACCCTCAGATCTGCATAGCTGTTGAGACAATTTCAGTAAAGGTGGTTCCAGATCCAGGTGAATGGAAAAAATTGATGTTGTACATCAAGCAGAACGCTATTCAGCAATAAATGCGGGTAACTTATTGATATATTATTGGCAAAAATAAAAATCATGTACCCAGCAAGCAATTGGAAGATTGTTTTGTCAAAAATCATGTAACTGAGTCTTTTTCTAGTACTTTTTATGATCAGAATGTGATTAATCACAGCCGCAAGCGAATAAAGATTCGAAAATGACTCATGTTTATGCCTAAAAAGCGATTCAAAGAATATACAAAAAAAAAATATACAACAATCAAAGAAAGTTCATTCAGGTGTTTAAAATCTGATTGTTTTCTGATCTATTTTGCAATCATATTTGCGCGTCTGGAGATTTTGCTTTGTTATTGAAGACAGTGTAGAGATATGTTGTGAAGTTTCGTTAATTACACTCTGCGACAAATGGTAAGGGTCAGTGATCGGTTTGGAATGAAACCGCCGGGGAAAGTTATATTGGTAAAAAAAAAGTCATACGTGTTCCAGCGTTTCGCTGGGTCTCATCTAGGAATCGAGATATATCGATTTGAAGTTAGTAAGTATCGTATAGGGGAATTTGTCACGTTTTAGGCTCTTTTGTTTGACATAACTCGAGAACCACTCGTCCGATTTAGCTGAAACAAATTTAGAAAAATTAAGAATTACAATTCCTCTAATCTGTTCTTAAACCGTTTTCCTACTTAAGCAACAGTTTCGCAATTATAAATAAATGTATGAAAAAAAAAAATTATTTTTGCCTAAAAATTAAAATTTTTTTTTTTAATTCATAAAAAATCCAAATTTTCCCACGAATCAGCGAAGCAAAATTGAAGGAAGGTGTTCTGAACGGGCCCGATATACGCAAGCTCATGAAATCAAAGGAATTTAAAGGCGCTTTAGTCGGTGATGATTACCTTGCGTGGAGGGCAGTGAAGAAAGTCATACGATATTTTTTGGGAAGTAAACGAGCACACAATTACCCTGCTCTTGTGACCAAGATGTTGGACTACTTCCAGAACATTGGAGTGAACATGTCTCTCAAAATTCACTTCTTGCATCACCATATCGATTACTTCAGCAAGCAGCTAGCGTCAGAGTCGGATGAACATGGCGAGCGCTTCCATCAAGTGGCCATGCCCATGGAAACGCGATATAAAGGCAAGAGGCTCGACTCGCTGGTGGCTGAAATTTGTTGGTGGTCCCAAAAGACGTACGATCCCGACAATGAAGATGAAGAAGAAGAACATACAATGGGAGTTTCCTCCGAGGATGAAGACAGATCCTCATCCGATACAGACTCTGAACAAGTAGGCGAACCACCACGCAAGAAAGAAAAGGGAGCAAACAAACGAAAATAAATGTATTTAAAAAAAAAATAAAAAAAAAAAAAAAAAAATTTTCTTCATGCGCTTATTTTTAACTTGGAAACTATTACTTGTAAAGGAAAATAATTTATGAACAGATTAAGGGAATTGTAATTCTTGGTTTTTTAAAATTTATTTCAGCTAAATCGGACGAGTGGTTCTCAAGTTATGTTAAACAAAAGAGCCAAAAACGTGACAAATTCCCCTATACGATACTTACTAACTTCAAATCGATATATCTCGATTCCTAGATGAGACCCAACGAAACGCTGGGACACGTATGACCTTTTTTTGACCGATATAACTTTCCCCGGTGGTTTCATCCTAAACCGATTGTGGCTGTCGCACAGTGTTATCAGTCGAATCGTAAAGTAAAGCGGATCGAGCCTTGCATTAAATTAAAATAAGGTGAACAATTTTAACCCTGCGTTACTATCGTTTATTTAACTTACTTCATTAGTATCGTTGGGTGTAATCCACACATACCTTATTAGTATCATCCTTTTTTACATTTTGAATTCAAATGTACAAATAATCCCATTTTTTTTTTAATAATGAAATCGAAAATGGCGAACAAATATGAAATTTTAAAAAAAATTGCAATTAATTTATATTTATTTGTATTTCGTTACTGAACATCTCATTTAAAAGAAAAACGAAAAAGAAATAAAAACTGGTTCTGAAAAAATAACTATAATTTCTAGAGTTTTAAAGCTAAGCCCCTGCGGTTTGTTGATTTGGAATGCTGAAGAAATATTTTAAAATAAGTTTGTTAATAATTTTTTTTTTTGTCCAAAGTAAGTTTTTCGGTAAAAATTGAGCTAAATACTTACAAGATATATGTTACTCATCACAGCCATCAAACATGTCGTCATAGTTTGCATTTTTGTCTAGCAAAGTTGAGTTGAAAGATTCATAGCAATATGTAGCAAACAAACAAATAGTGAATGTAATTTACATGTCTAGTGCCAAGACCATAGAGAGGGCAGACGTCGCAAGTCGTTTTCTGAATAAGTCCAAGATGGTACTTAAACAGTATTTGTTTGAAAAAAGTAGGTATTTGTTTTTAAAAAAACATTATTTGCTTTGAAAATCGTTCATATATTGCCATGCCAATTAGTGACTTCTGGAGTCTTCAGCTTCAGACTTCCTCTCTTTAATCCCAAATGTCTTGTTTTGACGAACAGGAACAAGAAGAGCAAGATTTTGCTTATCAAATACTTGGTCAAACCCAAGATGTGAAAAATGGATAACATATTACTGTACGCCTCTCAATGGCAGACACTTTTTTGAACATATTGACAGCTCGGCTAGACAAGCTCATGCATGCTCAAAACATATGTACGGGTTTTATATCATGACCGGGAGCTATTGCCTGGCTACAAATGGCGAATGCTTCTTCCCAAGAAGTTTTTCATGGCTTACACGTACGAGGCGGAAACTGCCGCTCAAACCGCATTCTGGTTTTGCTGAGTAATAGTATCATCACTTTAAATGTGGTACCTTTCCAAGATAACAATCGTGGTTGGTTTGTATCGTTAGATGAGAGACTTCTCGTGCCACACAAAAAATAGTCTAGTATGATCAAATCGCAAAACAAACGAGGCGACCTATGAAAAATAACCGATAAGCTCGAAAAAAATTCTCCGAATATGTCAATATGAAAATGTATTCTGAAAAACTGCTAACAGAACTCGCTGGCGCTGAGCTGAGCAGGAAGCCTTTGAGGGTATTTATTTTGGTCTCCTGTATTCCCGCAAGGTCCAAGAAGAAATTTGCTCCTAAAACATAAATCTACTCAAACAAAGAGTTGGACACGACCATATGAGGTCTTAGCCGCGTAGCATGACTACCTTTCAAACAGTTATTGCAGACAACATCTAATATTGATGTAGGTATGAGGGATATCAAGCGATATAGGTCATAACATGACCCTATTCGTCTGGTTTTCCGGCATGTACTGGACCAAGACCATCTATCGTCCGGCGGTCGGAGCGCTCGTCATCAGATGCATCAACTGTAATGCTATTTAGAAAGTTGTTTTACGCCGAACACTCGGTGTTGTAATCACTATTTAACATATCTTTTAGCCACACATAGGAAATGGCTCAGAAATTAATTTCACAACACTTCAAATCCTTGGGTTTTCATGTGAACTAGAGCAGAGTCCGGTTGGGAAAGCATTGACGGAAATGAAAACAACTCAATTGAACCAGTCGAATCTATCTACAACCACCACATGGCGAGTTTCTGACGAAGCTAATGTTGTGAATAACAAGTGTTTCTGACTGAATATAAAGGGTGTTTTTTATTGAGGTATAGAACTTCGAATTGAAATAAAAAACAAGAAAATCGTTTTAATGTCCATCAATTTGGCTTTATTGGAAGGATAATTTTATGCCATTAATGTTTAAATATGATTTCGGGCATGTGGCCGCCGCGGCTGGCTCGAATAAAGCCAATTCTACAGGTCCAATTTTCAACCACTTGTTGGAACCACAACTCATCCACATTCATGCCATCCAATTCGGGAACAAAATAGTCGGTTATCATGGCTCTATACCGGTCTCCATTAACGGTAACTGACTCTCCAGCATTATTTCGGAAGAAGTATGGCCCAATGACTCCACCAGCCCATAGAGCACACCAAACAGTCAGTTTTTGTGGATGTAATGGCATAAAATGGACAGAGCTTGCGGTGAACTTCGCGAACTGAACCATTACTTTCGAAATAAATTTGCCCGATTTGCAAGCGTTGTTCTTTTGTCAACATGTTCATGATGAAATGGCAAACCAAACTAAATATTAATCACTTGACAGCTGACAAAATGGCCGCCAGTTAAAAAAGTGATGCCAACTTAAAGTTCTATACCCAAATAAAAAACACACTTTATAAAAATAATAATAATTGCCAGTCAGTTATAGAATTTACTCGTTTTTCTTTCAGTGTAGCGTTAATTTCACATCATTATGATTTGTTACACATAATATGTTTTTATCTTTACAACATTAAACCTACGCCATATATCATATTTATAATTGGGAAATGCTTTGATCTTAAGCAAGTGATATGACATCATATATATATGTCCATTATACGTACTCACAGAAATACGTATGGGGCAGAAACAACACAGTTTTGAACAAACAAATTGCGAAATTTGTTTGGGATATTTTCTCCGAATTCTGCTGTTTATTCGGAACCATACAATTTGTCTTTCTGTAGGGTACACACATTTATATTCGTGCCAGACAAAAGTGCTGAGTTGTTGCCAGTACTCACTCGAGTAAACAATAACACATCCATCCATCGGCCACCGCCTCCCCGCTTGTCCAGAGAGAGAATACCACGTCGAACTATAGAGCAATTTTGATGTTAGTTAGTTAGTTACTCTACAAAGGACGATTTTCTGACAGTAATAACGACATATAGAGCATAATTTCATTCCTTTTCGTATTCTCATGTCAGTGACTTGGGAATGGACTGGTGTGGAGTGGAGTGAAGTGGTGCGACGATGGCCGAGGACGTGAGCTGGTGCCTTCTGTTGTCGGTCTTATTTATGATTTGTTGGTTTAGATGTTAAGTTTTAGTTGTATTGGCAACTAAGACGATGATGATAATGATTAAAATTTTGTGTTTCGATAAATTTGCTGTACCAGCAGAAGTTCTCGGATGCACGTTGAGTGCTCATTGATGTTGTTGCTGTTTTTGTTTTTTTTTTACAATCATCTTCCTTGGGATGATGTGGCCTGTGCCAGCAACAACACAAGTGTGTGAAACATGTTGCTGTGTTTCTGCTCTTGCTGCTCCATTCGTCTGTGTAGCATAACGGAAATTACAATTTTCAAATTGTTTTCCTGATGATGGACAGGACAACAATAAATTCTCTGTTTGTATTTCTTTAAAATGCAAACATGCTCATACTCCGCACAAGGGCCAAATGGAACGAAGCTCCAAATCCCCCTTAAATCTTCCATTTCGCCCCCTCGCCAACCGCACCGACAAAGTATGTGTGGATGGCTGTTTGTTTTGTATACTCTAATATTGTTTTGTTTTTGTGGGGGCGTATGATGAACGTCGGGCCGGGCCGGTGGAGGCGTGTGTGGGTGGGACAAAGTAAGTACCAGTAAATGTTTGTGTTCATATTTTATACACAAGTAAGGAAAATAAGAATAATAAAGAAAAACCTAATTTCCAAAAGTTTGTCAAAGATCTTATCATTTTTCTCAGTACTTTTTTCGTACGAAATTTTTTTGTTTTGGTATCTTTGGCTCATTGTACATACATGTACCACATAATATATACACATTTACTATGAATGTATGTGTGTATTTCTTTGCCAGTATCCGAATGTACACTGTCGGGCAAAATATATGTCACATGTTTCGTGTGAGAAAAGGACGAATCGGGTGACCGCTTAATTCGATAGCGTCGAAAAGCCGGACGACATATTCGCCATTGCGGAAATCTCAATAAAAACTTTGATGGGAATCCAATCTACGATATCAATTTATACTTCGGCGATGAGAAACACACCAAAAATGAATGGAGAGAAGGACACTAACAGTGATCCGTGTCAGACCCTATCGAACGCCTCTATCGAACGCCTTCAGAGCCACGATCTTGCTTTCACCCAGACGGTGAATGGATCGACTTCATATCCAGTAGATACTGTAGATTATACAGAAGGCTGTTAGACTCTAGATAAATGCATGAAAATGATTCGGAATTCCATCGAAAAATCATCCACCTCTGTGGCTACGCCAACAAGCAAAATTGTCGCATCTGCGATTTATTGTTGAGAAACCTCTCCATCCTTACTTTTCGAAAATGAGGTTGGAACAACAGTTAAAGTTGGATGATATTGATCTGGACAACGTTTTCTTTCAACAACGGAAAAAGTTTCCGACGAAGAGAATTGTGATGACAGACAATATTGAGGCTACACCATTGCTGTAATATGGTTTGCTTCTTCAGGAGCAGTGAAGTGCATACTAGAGAACTCAAAGATCTTTAAAGACAATCAGCGATAAACATGTCGGCGAATGATAAGAAAATCCGTCTTTGAAATAAGATCTTGACCTTGATAAGGATTTTGGCAGCCGTTCGACCGGCGACAGGATGACGTATTCGTTTGGTCATAACAACCATATCCACAAATCATGGTCCATTTTCTGTGGTCGCCAACATTAGAAGAGTCCGTTCAATATTATTTTTTTTTTTCCGTTATCATCGTACCATTGTCGCTCACATGTTAGCCGTTACCTTGGCGATTGCCTAAACGTCGTTGCCCAGGAGTAGCCGTGCGAAGGTCAGTGAGACGACTTCAGTTCAGTCGATAAGGTTCGCACTGTGTTCCCCAAGTTGAATCCATCAGTATCATCATGCATGGGATTAAATATGGAATACAATTTGAGTCGATTGGCTCGTTACCAAAAGTTCATATTCGTCCCGACCGTCCTATTGAAAAATCGCCGCTGTAAGGACATCTTACACTAACAATAACATTATTTAGAAGAAAATTCTCGGAATGAATTAGATCGCCGATTGAAGGCAATGTACTATTTCCAATTTAGATATCAGAAACCAGATAAACCATATACAACTAAAGCCGTGAAAAACAAAATGCCGAAATGTCATCAAAAATTTTACCAGAAAGCATGCACGAGGAGCAAATTTGCTAGACATCATCTATCATTAAAAAATTGTAGACCCACTGCATTATTAATGTGAGAAACAGATGATAAATGTCCATTCACAATATGTGTAGAATTTGCATTTGAAAAATAACTCGAAAGTCTCTGTATATTACAATTGTCCTCCAGCATTACAGCATAAAATTAATTCGTACAGAATAAATCATGAGTTACATTGAATTATGGACAGTAATTTAATTATCATGCCTGTAAAACGAAAAATTATAATCAAATCAAACGAAAACGTTTGCATATCTTGACAAGCCACTTCATATCAATTTATTAAGACTAATTGATGTTATTTAAGTTTACTTTGTCCGATTTTAAAACAAATTTTAAAGCAGGTTGTTAATAGTTTAACTGTGTGTGTCCTTGTACGGGTTGTCTACAAAAGTAAAATGGCCGATTTTAATGAGTCCCTCAACAGAAAATTACGGAACTTTATTCACATAAGCGATCTGTACATTTCATAATATTAATAGTAAGTATTTTAACTGATTGGGACGTACTGTTAATGTTAGCCGAGACTGCAAATCGGTTTCACGGAATGATTTACATGACTTAGAGATTCTATCACGCCACGTGTTACCGTTTTAAATGATCCAGCACAATTCTGTCTGTGTTTTTATGTCAGTGGACCATAGTTTTAGATGAAAACTCCTAGAATTGTAACGTTAAGGGCAGTTTCCAGCTTTTCATAAAAAAAAGGAAAGACAGTTTTACGTTATACATTTTATTGTGCAGATGGGTTGCTGCTTACCGCTTTGATCGATGTTTTTTTTTTACTCAAGTTGGAAACCCTTTAGATAATTGGATATAATTCATTGGCTGACGCTAACTTCAACTGAATGTTGTTGAACAAGGTTTAACAGATTCAGTCTCTAATTTAAAAAGAAAATATTTACAGAAATACAACATATGGGAAAGGACATATTGCCCAATGGGATTTCCGGTCGGTATTGGGGAGGCCAAAGGGCCCAAATGAAATTGGGCTTTATGACCATTTCATAGGGTGCCATAACGCCCAATGTTAGTTGTTATATTCCTGAAGCTTACCCGTGGGCAACATATCCAAGAAATAGTCTTTCATTTAATTTTTCGACAGAACTTAATTCATTCTTAGAGATTTTCTGAGCATTCTTCATTTTTCATAAACCAAACAAAATGACTCTTTATATGACAATATTTCTTATTATTACGATCCCTAATTTGCGAAAACAAAAACTAATATTCAAAACCTTATAAATACGGGGGAATTAAGCAAAATTACAAAAAAATAAAAAAATACACTTTTTTCTCGTGAAATATAAATTGGAAGTGATATTTCAAAATACTTTTACAGTGCATGGTCCCAAATCTGTATTGGAATTTTAGGCTCTCTAGAAACACTTTTTGGTATTTCCCAGTAGCGAATGTAATCAATTTAAACATGATTACCATCTCATTACATTTAATGTTACATGTCATAGCGGGTAATTAATTGTTCGTCTGAGGATTATCTCGGAGTAGTGAATAATTGACTAGTTGAAGTGGGTACATTAGTTATGGTGGTTTCGTTTGAAATTTACATTTGTTCAAACGAAATCACCATTAGTTTAATTTTTGTATTACGATATGAATCGTCCATGATTCCTTCAATCTAATGGTAATGAGGCTTTTCTTGTTATTTTTTAATGAACCAGATCTTTTCCATGTTATTCCGAAACATACATTTAGGTCATTACAGCGTAATACGTCTGGAGTTAGTGTCTTTGATAACACAGGCCAACACTCAATTTGCTTCTTTGAATTTATTAACTGATTCTAGTTAATTTGGGTGCGCTGAATTCAAATCTGTAATCAGTTTGTCTCTATCAGCTCTACTTTTCATGATATAGCATGATATATATGATTTTTATTCCCAAATTTTTTAAAGTATTTAAAAAGTAAAACTTTTCCATAGGAATTTAAAAAAAAATAAGGAGAAGTAAAACTGTTTTATACAGATTTATTGAAATAAAAAAAATGCTCACAAAGAATTAAAAATATAATATAAATATAATTCTAGTTACAGGATGTAAAGCTTCTTTTATGAGACATTCTGGAATGAACAGCCGGATTAGAGTCTCTGTTGTACCGTACAGATTACCATGTAAGACAACTCTTTGTCTGGCTTTAATAGAGTAGAAATGTAATTGTTATTATGGATTAACTTTTAATGTCAATTTACAGAAATCGTCAATCACAAAATATACATAAATACATACATACAGATGGTCATAATTGGAGGTCATAAGTGGAGGGTATAAAATGCTATATCATGAAAAGTAGAGCTGATAGAGACAAACTGATTACAGTTTTGAATTCAGCGCACCCAAATTAACTAGAATCAGTTGATAAATTCAAAGAAGCAAAAATCTTTTTTAATTTTGTTGGGCTGTGTAATCAACGCCAATTTCGCTGCTGGTTACGCAATTTTTTACGTTCGTATGGGCTGGAATGCGAAAGCCAAAAATAATTACGAACATTGAACTCTTCAACAACTATCACAATCTCTGTGCGGATAATCTTCTAAAATTTTCGAAATGGAGTCGCAAAAGGGTTTCGAAACCTTGAATCACCCGGTATTTCGGAAGCTGTCACTGAAATTATTAAAATTCACTAAAAAAATAGTGAACATCTTGCAGTCACAGTTCGCAAAACAAAAAAGTTTCCGGACCGTGTTCTCTCGAATAGGTGATCACAATTGGCCACCGAGATCTTATGATTTAATACCTTGCGACTTCTTACTTTGGGGCCAAGTGAAAGACAAGGTATACACCAATAGCCCAGCGTCGATTCAAGACCTCAAAGATAGCATTCGTGAGGCTATCACGGTCAAAGGGTAGCTACTTTGCGATTTGGTTATGGAAAATTTCATGAAAAGGATATGGTTCTGTAAGCGATTTTTTTTTATTATTAACGACATAACTTTCTTTATATTTAGATTGGATCTTTTAAATCTAAAGACTGCTGGCTCTGGAACACCATAATTTTGTTTATTAACATACCCACCGACTGAGAAATGTGCTTCATAGCCATAAAACATAATCTCCTCTTAAAGCACGATATGTGGCTCTGCCAGAATCACCATAAGTTTTAGTCGTTGTGTGATAGTTAAGCGATACATTGTCGTCAACGTCAGACTTCAAAATGAAAAGAAAAAAAATGGTTTAACAACTTAGTTTGACAGACGTCCAATTCCAGGCCTATACTTTTGAAACCACGAAATGGATAACCCTATATTACGATGACAGTTGAATTTAAACTGGTAATATTTTAATCATCTTTGTTTTACCTAAGAAGAGATTTTTATCTCTAAATAACTTCAAGAGCACATACGCGATAAAAATACATGATGCAGAGTCTAAATAAAACTCAAATTTCGAGCTGAACTATAACGAAATTGGGAATGTTCCCACTGT
Organism: Hydrotaea cyrtoneurina; assembly: GCA_958296145.1. Lineage (NCBI taxonomy): Eukaryota > Metazoa > Arthropoda > Insecta > Diptera > Muscidae > Hydrotaea > Hydrotaea cyrtoneurina. The sequence goes on from OY282512.1 coordinate 43,862,173, forward strand.
AGAAGTAGCGATAGTTATATGGGGTACGATTTGGAGAATAGTTACATTTCTCACGTCAAAAACCAAATTTTAACAATGGCCATCTCACAAATAGAAAAGTACGAGATTAAAAAATTTCAAAAATCTATCCAAAATGAAATGGTTGATGAACAAGCGTGACAATGCAATCAAGATGAAGGTGACATTTAGTGTATTCCGAACAAAATACGGTTTAGAACAACAACGGTGTTTTCGTACGATATAAAAACTCAACCAATTTTTCGAAAATCAATTTTTGAAAGAAAAAACACTAATTTATTTAATTTTATAAAAAAGTTTCTTTTATTATGTTTTTCTGATGTCCTATAAAAGATGTTTTTTTATGACTTAGTACCTTTTAATAATAAGGGAAACAATATGTGGACGGCCGTGGTGTGGTAGGTAGTGTGTGCAACTATCACAAAACAGAACCGAGATTCGAAATATCGTAAGACCATCAAACATTTTTCAAATTAAGGGAAATATCCAAGTAATGATATGTTCGTTTTTCTTCGATCTATTGAACAGAATATGTAATTTAATGTATGTAGACTTTTTGTTTTCGTTTAACTTTGGTTTTTGTTACCATTTTCTTACTTTTTAAACTTGAATTTGTATTAGTTGGAATAGAATTCTATAATTTGCAAGTAAAAAGTTGACTTGTGATTCACAAAAACTCGAAAAATCATTGAAAAATTTTAGATTTGAAAAAGTCTAAATGTTAAAAACTCCACTTTTTGTTGGAACGATATAACCTTACTTTGACACCAAAAAATTTCTGAAGCAAAAATTTTATAAATGCAGTTTTGAACATTAAATACACTCTGCTACAGCATTAAAGACACTCTTGTGTATTTTGGCGACCAAAAGTGAAACAAATATTTTTAAAAAAATTTACGTTTAAATTTTTTTTAATTTAGCCTATTTTGCAGTTGTTGTTGGTATTCATGGTAGTATAATTTGGAGAGACCAAAAGTGAAACAAATATTTTTAAAAAAATTTAGGGTTAAATTTTTTTTTTAATTTAGCCTATGTTGCAGTTGTTGTTGGTATTCATGGAAGTATAATTTGGAGTACTCATATAGAATGATGATAGCAGATGGCTGATTCTCCATTTACAATTTAACAGGTATACAGTTTTTTTATTCAGATTTCGGTAAAAAAATTCCAAAACTTCATAGTTTTTTTTTTTTTTTTTCAATTTTGTATACTGTATCACAATTTTGCTCTTATACAAAAATTAACACATCAATCGAAATCGATGGCACTGATACAGAAGCGAAAATATTAGATGTTATATTAACTGGCATTGCTCACACCGAGTCGAAAATACAATGATTTTTTTAACCAAGTGTCAGGTTAAATTTTTCGTGGTAAATTTTTGCTTTGGGAAACAAAATAACGTTATAAAACGTCAAATGTCTTGTACATCTCAAAAATTAAATTTTTTGAGATAAATGATCGGATGTTTATTTCATAGTATGCCGTTAATAAAGAAAAACAACATAAGCCAAATGCCCACCACGACTTCGCTTACAGAACCATATCCTTGTCATGAAATTTTCCATAACCAAATCGCAAAGTGGCTGCCCTACGTACTCGATAGCCTCACGAATTCTCTTATTGAGGTCTTGAATCGACGCTGGGCTGTTGGCGTAGACCTTATCTTTCACGTGGCCCCAATGGAGGAAGTCGCAAGGTGTTAAATCACAAGATCTCGGTGGCCAATTGTGATCACCGCTTCGAGAGATAACACGGCCCGGAAACTTTTCCCGTAAAAGAGCAACGGTTTCGTTGCTAGTGTGGCACGTAGCGCCGTCTTATTGAAACATTGTTCAGATCAATATCATGCAACTGCGACCATAAAAAATCATTAATCATCTCTCGATAGCACAATCCATTCACCGTAACTGTTGATCCAACCTCATTTTCGAAAATGTAAGGTCGAATGACCCCCTCCGGACCATAAACCCCAACAAACAGTCAGACGTTGAGGATGGATAGGCTTCACTATAATAACTCTTGGGTTTTCGAGCCCCAGATGCGACAATTTAGCTTGTTGACGTATCAACCGAGGTGGAAATGGGACTCATCATTCAAGATGATTTTTCGATGGAATTCCGGATCATTTTCATGCATTTCAAGGAACCAATCAGCAAAGACACGACGTTGTTGATGATCGTTCTGCTTGAGTTCTTGTGCTAACTGAATTTTATAAGCCTTAAGACCCATGTCTTTATGCAAAATACGGTGTAATGACATGTTTGGAATGCCCAATTCCAAAGAACGACGAGGAATGGACAAACCTGGGGTTCCTTCAACACTTTGGGCTATATTATCAGTTCTTCTTGAGCAACGTGCATGGGTTCTATTTTTCACATCACTAACGTGTCCCAACAGCTCGAATTTTTCCACCAATCGTTTGAGCCATGTCCCTCTGTCGTGCTGGTACGCACTAGAGGTCTGCACAATTCCATTTGTATTTGCAGTGTACACATGTACCGACGAAGCATAAACACTTACTCGAAGTGACGAAAAAACAAATGTTCACATTTGTAGGAACAACAAAATCTTCGAATAACTACTAGTTGTTACTCGGCTATGGTCTCTGCCAGCGAATACATGTTCCTCTTTCTCTTTTATTCGATCATACCGACAGCGATCTTGTCGAGTACGTCGCGACAGCGAAAGTGATTGCGGTACTCTATGTACAACGTTCAGTATAACAAATAGAAGGAACAGTTGCCTATGATTTCTTATCGCCTTTCAGTGTCTAATGAAAATGAATACTCTTGAAGTAAGTTTATTTAAAATTATAACAAAATAAAATAATATCGATTAAAGACTACTTAAAAATTCTTAACAAACTTACTTCTTTTCTCTTCTTACAAAGGCATCAGGTTCGAATTTACTGCCGATTATGGATATGAAGTGCAAAATTTTAAGCGGCCAATACACCACATTTAATAAAATGGGGAAAAGTAAGGTGTGGGATATGTATGGAGGAATTTTAAACGAAAACGGCAAAGAAATAGAAAGTGTTGTGACTTGCAAAAAGTGCATTAATATCTTTAAATTAAATAAAAAAAGCACCTCTAATTTACTAAAGCATAAGTGTTACGTACTTTGGGCAGTAGAGGTAAACGAGCAAACCAAAAAAAAAAGTGTGTGTGTCGTGACAGAATGGGCATACTCATTTTTTATACTAAGTCTTACTTTATTTTTCAAAGAATATACATTGATTGTCTTAAACCAAATAATTTTAAGAAATATAATTAATTTTTTGTAAAATACTGAAGTTTTCTTTGAAGTTATGTAATTAATTATTTTTAAAAAAAATTTGTTTTAATGCTTTTGGTGGAATAATTGACTGATTTTAAATATACGTATGTATATATTTCAATTTTAAGTTTTTACTTTTTGTTTGTTACCTAAAAGGCTCAACCTCTGTGTATATTTACTTGATTTACTTAACATCATAAAATAAAAATGATATCTAAGCATAACCATAATATAAATATAATATAAAAATTATATCTAAGTACAACCGTAAAATAGACGAACATTGGTATTGAAGTTTATAACTCTGATCAAACGAATAATTTGGTTTTGTTTAATATAAAAACATAAGTTAAAAAAACTTTATTGTTTTATTTTTAAAGGTCACGACATAACTCTTATATTGCCATACAGCAAAATAGGTGGTATTATATTTTATTTAAATTCAAAATAAAGTTTAGTTGCACAACAGTCAACGTGTCAATGTTACCTACTGTATATCGCCACTAAAACAACAAATGTTTGAAATAACTGAAAATCCATGCACAAAATACCAGTTAAATTTTAATTCGAATGTCAAAACCATCATCAACGAATTGTTAATACTCGAGGTACCACGTGAAGTGAACATCATATTCGCAGTACTTTTTCTGTGTTGTTCTCATTTGTATATTTGCTTTTTATATGCTTTTTTCGGAACACATTGTGCTGCGGCTACATACTCTTCTGTATTTGATATACAACCGTTCTCTTCACTTCATTGCTTGCGCTCTGAGAGACCGAGTATGTACTTACTCGTTTCGAATTAGAACTTCATATGTGCAGCGAAAAGTTATTCGTTGCAGACCTCTAGTACGCACCATAACTTTGAGCAATCACTCTGAAATTTGGCATGGCTTAATATTTTCCCAAACCTGCTTATAGGATCTGTTATTTCGCCCACTTTAGAAATCGTGTAATAATATCAATAATATCAATATGACCAACGCGACCTTGACCAAATTTTGCATTTAATAAATCTATAGCTAGACAAAGTTTTGGACAAAAACGTTGAAGTCTGCCAACTCCCCTTCTGGTACCTCCCATACAAATGTACCTTTCCACCCTCTTCAGTAATCGTGAAATTATATAAATTCGCTAATTGAATCTTTCCGAAATTCAATATTTAGTAAAGCTTTAACTACATACATTTTTCAAGAAAAGCTCTTCTTTATATTCCGTCCTTTTTTGTAAAAACGTGTAAAACAATATTTTTCTATAACATGCGGTATTTTAGGTCACATTCGGTATGTCATAATACATTTCTCACATTTGAATTTCCGATACTTTGGAATATGAGACATGTATGTTTTTACTGAGGGTGAGGGTGAATTTTCATAATTTCAATACGTTGTTGAGGCGTGTATCGTTCTATTTTTAGTAATGACTAAAATTAACACCTCTTGTTGGAAACCCTTTTATAAGGTTAATTTCTCCAAACTGTTGGCATATACGCGGGATATTGTTGCGTCTTACCTCAATTTGTTGTCGAGAATTTTTTTGCGTCGATATACAATGTAATGTAGCGTAAAAATAATTCCTCGAATTCAACAATATCTGAACAGTGATTGTCTAACGAAACGCTTATTTTAATCACTTCATATGTATTAATTTTAAATTTTGTAATTACCCCCACAAAAAGAATTTAATCATTTTATACTATTATTTCCACTAGAAATGTGTAAATTCGAATTACTGCAAACCGATTGATGACAATGTAGGCTTTGAGAAAGACAAAAGAGTTAATATTATTGAATCAAATAAAGATAAACGGATGTTTTATTTACATTGATTTGATGATGATGTGAATGACATCAATGGTCAGACATGATTGATTGAGAAACGTTTTTCATCAAATCCCTAGAATTGTTGAACAAAATTATTCCGTCCATAATCTATATACAGTGAGTCATAGCGAAAAACATACACGTATAATATTTAAGAGCTTGAGAACTTAATATTAGTCCAATTTGGATCAGTCCAATTTTTGATTACTTTTTGAATAAATCTAGCCGTATGGCGTCAATAGTGGATTGAATATTGGCTTCCAATACTTCAAGGGTTGCTTGTTTGTCGGCATAAACCAATGACTAAACATAGTCCCACAAAAAGTAATCCAGAGGTATTAAATCCAACGATGGAAACGGTGTACTGTTTATCCATGACGCTCCTGATATTGTTGATATTAAATACAATAAGTGATATTAAATCAAAGTATTTTTGTGATAGCTCTGATGTTTCCGTTAAACCAGCAAATCCACGAAAAAATTAAACTTATGTTTGCAAAATGTCAAAGCAATCAGCCATTTGCCAATTAACTGTACCGTAAGATGAGAACTCAGCACTAAATATAACGCTGTATAACCGTCAATTATCCACTGAAATTCTTAAACTATTTGGATGTGGGTGGCTCTATCATTATTATGCTACGGAATCTTCATGTCCCGAAACTGCAATGGAACCCGACGCGACATAATTCTGAAAACGTGATTTTCATACGGTCAGCTATATTTTTTGTTTGTGTTAACATAAAACTACTTGGATTTTTTTTGAATGCTTATCGTTCTGCGGAGTTATGTGTGTCAAGATCCATATTGCTCAAATTAGTGAAATTTCAATTCATCCAAATTTTGAACTGATTTTCATCGAATAACATATGACCGATCCTTGGTACAAAACACATCACATCTATATACATGAAGCTTATGTGGAACGTGGGAGTGGGCGTCGTCGGTAGGGTCCAAATTTCTCTCGGGTTGTTATGTATGTTATGACCAGCATTGCCATATATTCAGTTTTATCTGTTTTCTACAGTTTTTCGAAGCTCTAAATGGTACAATAAAGTTGCTTAACCCAACAAAAAACAGATTTCTTCGCCTAGCCCAAAACTGCATACCTATAATTTAAATTAACGTACTGGATTAGTTGAGGAAGACATGTATGCGATCCACGATGTTGACAAAACGTTGTTTCTGGTACCATAAAAATGCATAACGCTAAATATTACTAACAGCCTTTTTTCAGAAAACCCATATTGTTAAAAACAGTTTTTTGTTTTGAAATATACAGATTTCTGAAAAATATATGTGGCAACGCAGGTTATGACCTGGAAATATGATGTCCTCAAATTTATGCCAAAAAATGGATTTGGGCCAGTGTGCAATGACAATATCCGACCCAGTTCCATCAAAAAATCTCAATGTCAAACATTTTTCAAATCTTTTGTTTCAACATCGAAAACAGTTTTATCTTCTACGATTAATTAAACATGGCGTGTTCCAGTGTCTGAAAACTAGACCCCTGCTTCCATTACGAAATCTATCCAGCGTTAGAGATGCTATAGTGTAAGAAAAATTCCACTGGTATTAAAAAAATTGATCCTCTACGAGGAGAGGTAAAGGATGAAATGTTTTACCGTCGCATTACCCATTTTTCAAATCTTTCGTATGTCTACTTAAGAATCTAGCAAAATCTGCACAAAATTATACTAGACGTGTTGTCGTTACATCGCTAGCTTAGCTAATCGCTTAATTTGTATGTGGAGCTAAGCGATAGTAAGCATGGATAGAATTTAAAGCATAAGTTTGTGTCTTAAGTTGGCAGAGCATTGCCAGCCTAAAAAATAACAAAATGCCAATATTAAATGGTGACAAATGAACAAATATATCATTCATTGTGAACTAATACAGAATAAAAAAGAGAATAAATATAGCGTTATCCATTTCGTGGTTTTAAAAGTATAGGGCTGGAATTGGACGTCTGTCAAATTAAGTTGTTAAACCATTTTTTTCTTTTCAGTTGGAAGTCTGACATTGACGACAATGGATCGTCTAACTATCACACAACGCGTAAAATTAATTAAAACCAACTACAAAAATGGTGATTCTGCCAGAGCCACATATCGTGCTTTAAGAGGAGATTATGTTTTATAGCTATGAAGCACATTTCTCACTCGCTGGGTATGTTGATAAACAAAATTGTCGTATTTGGAGTTATGAGAATACTCAAGTAATTGAAGAGAGACCATTACATCCACAAAAAGTCACAGTTTGGTGCGCTCTTTGGTCCGAAGGTGTGATTGGACCTTACGAGGGAACGACTGTCACCGTCAATTCGGAGCGTTATGGTCGTATGATAACCGCCTTTATTTACCTGCTATTGCAGAATACGACTTGGAGAATATGTGGTTTCAACAAGACGGTACCACATGCCACACAACTCGAGCGAATATGGCATTATTGCAAGAGACATTTACTGGCCGCGTAATTTCTCGTCGTTGCGACATCAACTGGCTACCAAGATCATGCGATTTTACACCATTCGATTTTTTTGTGGCGCTACGCGAAAGACCGAGTTTATGCAGATAAACCTTTAACTCTTGAGGACTTGAGGACTTGAGGACTTGAGGACTTCAACGTTCAGTATATCTCAGGTATTTATGATTAAAATGTTGTTTTATTTCATTGATTTTTGTGGAGCAGATCCGTACAATCACTATTTTCAGGCTGCGCAATTTACAGGGGTTTGAAGTTACTTTTCAGGAATGCACGTCTGCAATAGCAATCTATTGATATGTTATTTTCTTTAAAAATTTCGTATGTTCGATTTTTTTTAAATAAGTCCAATGTAAGCAATTTAAATAACATAAATTGTTTATTCTATGAAACTAAAATAAAAGAAATGAAAATAAATGTTGGCTTCTAAAATGTTGGTAGTTAATTATTTTGATTAACCCATCTGTTTGGGAGAAGGTCCTTTTGACCATTTTGATGTGAAAACTTTAACGCCAACGGGAGACTTAATATTTTTATTTTATTCATTTATTTGTTGGGCAAAATTCTCATTTCTCAAAGTCCTGCGAATGGGATGTGGCTCTCGAAGTCATGGTTAACCACCACCTGGTATGGTATGTAGAGTCTAACTTCTTCTGAATGGTCGACAGTATAGCTTCTGAGAAACGGATCTACTGGGGACTTGATTGGATATGTCCAAGGCGTCTGATAGGGTAGAAGTTAGGGATCGAGTTTTCTTAGGGATCGCTCTATACAAGTTGTTATAGATGTTGTTTCTCCTTCTCTATGTGTTATTTTCATTAACATCCTTATTGAGCAGATGATAGGGAATAGTAGGCTATCTGCTATTCAGATATTGTCTCTGATATTCGGACTTTCATCCGGGACATGCAGCTATCCAAGGACTCTCATCAGTTCCCCTTCAAATGACCGGTTGATAGGACTACGCACTATAGAATTACTGGCAGTCAATCATAATAATAAATCAATACGGTAAGTACAGACTGTCTCCACACCTAAGAGCCAATAGAATGTTTGCGTCTTTTTCAATTTTTGATTGTAAGTGATCTTGCCATGTTAGTCTCCTACATATCTACGCAAAGGGAATTGTAATGCCGTTGGAAAACACTTCCGGAAAATCCTCCTTTCTTAGGGCGTAGGTCGTGTGAGATGATTTATCAGGCTTAACTTTAATAATACTTTTTTTCTACTCTGAAGATAACATAGTAGAAGCTAATACTGTCGCATCGTCCGCCTATATAGTCAAGATCCCAATTCATTGAAATAATATCTTCTATCTTCTAAAATGGAGTTGGTATTAATCCTGAATAGTTTGTTTGACTTTAGGACGACTAAAAATTGTATCGCATACAAACTTTTTCAACTAGTCCATAAATATCCAAATTTTGTTTTTAGATGATGAATGGAAATACGTTCTTTGGGTCGTCAGCCCCTTTCAGTGCGAGTTTCTCTGCAAAACGGCCAAATGCTTATCAACTTTGTTTTTATAATTCCGGCTATTCCAAAACCTCATAACATCTTACATAGTTAAAATATTTTGATACGCGAATATTCCATTTTTATTTAATTGCTGAAAACAAATTAAAGGACATTTAAGAGGCAGTCGTATTTTTAGCTTAACGAGCAAACTCAACTCAGTTGTACTGAATTAAAGAACTTTGCACTCAGTACTTAATGCAGTCTTGCAATTTGTTCCATAGGAGTACATTTGTGAAAAACCCAATTTGAAAATCGAAATAACTGCAAACATTCAAAATGTCGGAATGTATGATGTTTTGATTACTATGGGTTTTGTTCCCCATCTCCATGTTTGGTGGCACGTCATGATCTAACTTAAGTGGAGATAATCGGGCAAATTTCAATATAATATTTACATGACTAATTAATGCATGTTAACAATACTTCAAATTAAATAATGGAAATAAAATATAATGCGAAAGCAGTAGCGGATCAGTATATGGAAATACAATTCGCATCACTCCAATATCATTTAAATTATCAACATCGGGAACTACGCTCGACACACTTAGTCAGTATTTCGGTATGATCTCCGATTTCTCATATGCATCTGTATCTCATTCAACCTCATCATTTGACTTCTATTTCTTTTCCGATTTTATTGTAAAAATAGATTTACTTAGCCTGGGTTATCACACAATTGACAGAGTTTCAGTTCTATCGACTTTTCATCTAGAATCAGAGGAAATTAAGTTTTCCAAAAACCTCTCATATGTATTTGTATTAGATCGTTTGACTTGAAATTGTTTCGACAAAACCATTTTTCATCCAAATTCAAATTTTTTGAGTGGTGCTTTGGTGCGGTGTCGTGAAGAAAATCCAGGGTTTTCTTTACCGAATGTGTATTATAGAGGCTGCTGCAGTTACAGTAAGAGCTCGGTTTGCGCAACCGATAGGAAATCAGGCCTGTTGCATTAACTGAGATTATTGCACTTACCGAGCCCCAAATATATATGTTGAAATATTGAAATTTAAGAATATGGGATGAAAAATAACAGGAAGGCAACGGTAAAATAACAGTTATTGTACGCTCGTTCACAGTGGACAGAGTCGAACAGAGAATAATGTTGAAAGGGGAGCATTTGGTTTAACCGTGACCTCCAAACAAAGTTCCTGATTTCAGTGCATCAGAAAAAAGTTGCACTTATCACGACCTTTTTTTTTCGAAAGTTGCACTTATAAAGACCGTAATATAAAAAAAGGACGGTTGCGCTAATCGGGGAGTTGCAATAATCGGGGGTTGCAAAAATCGAGCTTTTACTGTATTTGTGTAATAGGACAGCCCACTCCCGCTGCAAGCACTTTGGTATCTTGTCTTGTACGCTTGAACAGCAGTGCATCCACAGTCTAGTTGTGAATTCACATTTCATCAATTGGATGTGAATCGTCATAAAAATTCGTATGAAATTACCTCTTTCAACACGATATCACCCATTTAAATTGGGGTTGTCCTGTCATAACATCAAAGTACGTTACTCACCTTGATGAAGCTTTTTCTTTCAGTGTGATTCCTGGATGCCCTGGAGCCGTTCGATTCCCGCTCAAATAATAACATCAGAAAGGCCTTAATAAAACAAACGATCTAATATTATATTTTATGTGATTATTTTCCGATTACCCACCACTTTTCTGGTGCGAACGCCAAGTTTGCGACTGTTCGCCGAGTTGTTGGGTAAGCCTGCCCTGTGGTTGTATTTTTATTTGCCTGACACTGTTGTTGGCGTTACATTGTATGTGTTTACGTTTCATAAAAATGAAATTCTATACTTCATTTGAGGTGCCTTTCATTCCTTCACATTATCATTCGTCGTCGTCCTGAACACAAACACACACACAGAGTTAGTATTTGCCAAAAATGTATACAAATAAATTGAAAATTGTGGTACTATGTTTTTTTTTTGTTTCTAACTAAATTTTAACACACACACAAAAAAAGATTACCTCAATATTTGGTGAATGTGTGTGTGTGTGTTTGTGTGTGATGTTATTCAAAGGTATCATTGTCTTTGGGCATATTTACTAATGTTATTTGCATTTAACGAGAAAACCAATTTCCATGTCCCACATAGGACATCAGCACACCAGTGCCTGGACAAGGGACAGCAGGCAACTATTGTACTGGAGGTACTGTGTGATTTGCTGTGATTAAATCCAGCAAAAGTCACTTGTTTAAAGCTCGTTGTGTGGTGTACCCGTGTCTGTGTCGCTAGCCAGCATCCGGACACATGGACAATGGTCCATTCCGAGTATCTACATACGAGCATGTTCCTACATGTATGTGTGTACACAAAATTCAAGCATGTATTCACATACACATACATGCACAGTCGTACCGACATAAATTATGTTGGGTTTTTGGTTGAACATTCACATGAATTGATATTAATTTGGCTCTAACTACAAAGCTTGTATCAGTCAAATAATAACAACTTTGAACACATGTAGTCTGTCCTTTGAGGATAGGCGTATGAGTGATAGATTAGATAGATCTAAATGAAAATATGATAGATATGAGTTGTTTTGATTCCCAGTCATCGTATGTATGTATGTATGTGTGAGCTAATACTTAAGACAGTAGACATGATATTGTATTAATGAAATTGCTTCTTAATTATTCGTTGAACACTCGTTCACGCAAGCCGAATCATAATTACTTTATAATATCCTTGAATATAAAGTATAGCATAGTTTTAGAGCTGTATTTCCACTCATCATAATTAATCTTCAAAGGAAATAGTTTGAAATGTGAGTGGATGCAATGAGTTTCCTAATTTCCTAAAAATGATGATTAAATGTTCTTTTAATATCTTCCGCTAAAGTAGATTTGTGAGCTAATCAGACATTACCTGTAGAGAAGTATTTGAAATATGGAAATATATATTTTCCGATTATCAGTGTAGATTTTTACCTCAAACCAATGCAAATCATTTAGTGACGAGATACGAAATCTTAATTAATTTGATGAGGTGACTACAACTGATTTTAATTATTTCAAATTTGGCAGTTTTTCATTCAGCGATGCATTTAAATTTTAATTCTGATTTTGCATTTCTTATTACATCTTTGGATAGATTAGTGCGAAATCTGTTCGAACTCTGAGAATTTACATTTAATGGATACAAACTTAACTAACTAGAAATGGTTGATTGAAAGTAATAGAGAAAACTGACAATGTTTGTCAATTGTTGTATTATAATAGTTGGAGCAAACGAATATCTTTTCCAGGAGAAACACAAAGTCAGTGTAAACTAATAATAGACCAAACGCATATTCCTACACAAGTCAACGAACACGGCTATAGTACAAATTTTCACTAAAGCTGCCATCAGACGATATGTTTTTTACATATGTACTGTCAAATTTTCCATCTGTAAAAGTTGTACACATCGTCTGATACATATGAAACATTGCATATGTAAAATACATGTGCAAATACATATGTAAATTTTTCGATTAGAGCGCGCTCTATTTTCATCTGACAAACATAACAAAACAGCTGTTTTTGAAAAATACACATTAAAAAATCAGCTTTTGTTTACGTTTAGAGGTTATGTCATACGAAAATACATATGCAAGTGTGATAGCAAAAATTATGAATCGTATGTAAAACAAAAAGTGAGAGTACATATGTAAAAAACGTATCGTCTGATGGCAGATGAAATTAGTAATGCGGTCTGCGCTTTACTTGCCCACTAGACAGCTATACATCAGACAACAATTGCTCGACGACTTTCCTCATTCGCTGAGATGAGATGATGCCATGACCTTTGTCACTTCATGACAACTGTGAAATTATTTACCAAATCTACGACTACTCTGAAAAACGTTTACTTAGTATTGTGTTATAATTGTTAAAGAAGAAACTAAATTCATAACCCTATTAAGAATCTTCTTTATGACATCAATGAAATTTACGAAAACCCTTAATAGATTAAGGGAGAATTGGCAGTTCTACGCTGTTCAATATTTATTTCATTAACACGCTTATAAAAAAAATTAAGTAATCCCTACTTGAATTAAGCCATAGCGGTGTCAAAAGTATCATAAGTACGGGTTTCCTTAAACCAAGGTAAAAACTTGATTTCAGTACGGATTTTTGCAGCTCGAAATTCTAAATTTTTTCCATAGTGGAGCCCGAATAGGCTAGGATAGATTTAAGTTCATAATAATTTTTAAATGGATTTAATTTAAGCACAATCAGAAACCTGGATTGATTTAAGAAAAATTTAGATTAAATTGATATCACACTATTCTTGTTCTAAGAATATTAAATTCAAAATAGAATGAGTTCGAAATGGACTTATAGAGAGAACATTCTTATCCGGTCTTAGTTTTCTCTCTCAAAAATAGTTCTACGAATTTTTTGCTCTTTCCTCACATCAAATTGGACTTACTTTGCCTATTTAAGTATATAAAATACATCGGCATCGACATTTTCACTGATATCTTCTCCAATCATGTGCCAACGTTTTCCGTAATTAAACGAGAACTACTGTTTACGACAAACAGTAAAGCAAACAAATCTTTGTATAAATATCAAGTATTATATTCTTATTATAAGAATTTTCGTACTTGATTTCAAAATTATCCCAATTATATTTGTTGTAAGAACAACTTACTACGAATCGTACATATTTTACTTCATATTAAGAATATTCGGATTGCATTAAGAATGTCATTTTTCTTTCTGTGCATGGAATATACCGGATCGTATTAATATCATTGTATTTCAATCCAAAATTATTTAAGAAGAATGTTGTTTTTCCAGGTTCCGAAAAATTTTCGAATTACTCCGGTAATGACGAAAAGCAAAAATTACCATTTATCTATAAAACAAAATTTTTTAGAAACTTTTTTAAATCTCGTCACTCATCTCTGGCTTACCGTGCAGAATTCTATGCTTGGGAAACACCAATGACGGCAGAATTTCATTGTTGTTGAACATTCTAAAGTTTAAAAATAATTTATTGATATTATAAAGCATATGTCATGGGCTCGGTTCGATGTTGGCAATAATACTTATTGTACGATGTTCCAAATGTAATGAGTGGCGATAACTATGTATTTGAAATCATCTTGTTATACCCAAAATCATCATTATTAAAAATAAAAAAAAATTAAAGCTGAAATATCTTATAAACCGAACTATATAACCTACAAGTGTTTTCAATAGGTACACGTTTCTAAAACTTACGAGGTACCCTGTATCTCAGCCTTTGCATGCTCGAGTGCGACATTGGGTACTGAGACTGTTTCCACAAGTCTATTCAATTCTTCAACATTAAAGAGAAATGTACATAGAATCTCCATGGTTAGGCTTAAATTTGGTCCAAATGCATTTGGGAGAACCTGCTTTCATATCTGATATACTTTTTAAACTTCACGTACTTTTTGAGTTGCCATAGAGTGAAGGGCCGCACTATAGTATATATGTACATATGTACGTTGATATTTCTATTTGTAGATTATATGTACATATACACATACATATTTTGTGTAAGTATGTACAGACCAAATGTAATTATAATCCAATTGCTGTTGGCGATGGCGAAAACTTTGTTTTTGTAAAACACGCACACATGTTGACGCGCACAACGACAACGTACACACTGACAAAATTCATTCACAATTCCACAAATACAGCGAGATGCAACAACATCAACTATGGATGAAGGATTTTCGTAATACATTTTTAGCATTTTACATACATACGTACATACACACGTAATATCAGTAAATAAACACATACATACATACATACATATATATATTTACGTGCATATGTTGAGTGTGTATGACCGTGGGAGCGTATGAGTGTTTACCGATTATTCTTTAAATGTTGTTTAAACAGTGCTTTGTAGCATTAACTTACTATTGGACCACCAATGTTCAGCAAATTCACGTATACATATGCACAATGTATATACGTATGTCGTGTTCACAGCTCTCGTGTCCCACTTAGTGCACTCTTCAAAATGGGAAATTTTCTCTTCGGTATTGCTTGGTAGATAATACTGTTAAGCTTAGAGCCTGATGTTACTTAACATTGTTAAAATCTCTTATACACACTTACACGCCACCATTATGTCGTCCGGTTAACAGCGCGAAGAGAGGACAACTCGAGAATATTTTGTTTTATATTTTGTAGTTGTAGGTCAATTGAAAACATTTACAGATTAAACATTTTACGTTAATATTGAATTATGGCAAAATTCTCTTTTACAATGATAGTTTGTTTTTACCAAAGGCAGAAATATGAGACACCATTAATCGTATCCCTGTAAGACGATATCCAGTGCTGTCAACATTAGAAAAGAAAAAGTAAACAAAAATGGTCTAAAACCTGCCAAATGTATACAGAAGACAAAACATTTAATCCAAAAGGGTTAAAGCGTACTAAGTAAACATATAAAAGTCCAGAAAAAACTTGAAGTGTTTTTGGGAAAGGCATTAAAATAATAACTTCTTCTCCGTGTTTTCTTTCCATCTTTTACCTTTTGTGTGTTATAACGAACGTCCCATTTAAATGTATTTCTATACACTGTTGGCTTCTTTAATTTTATGTATCATAAGCTTAAGAGTAGATACAATAAAATCAGTTTGTTGCAAACTGGACTTTTATGTTTTCAAGTACAAAGCTCACTGTGTGTGGGAGGGAGACGTGTTTGTTGACCTTGGCCTTGCGTTTGTTAATATCGTAGCAGCCAGAAGAACATTTGCATGCTGAAGATCAAATTTTCTCTATAATACGTCCGGTCAACCGGCAATGATAGTAGGAGATGAAGGACGAAGCTGAAGGGAGACAATAGAGTTGGATAACCTACCAACACTTCCGCTCCCCTTTGTACACGGCCCAGAAGCTGCAAAGATGTCCTGCGCCGCTTTAAGAAACCTAAACACTTGAATGCTTCTTTCGATACTTGGAATATGTGGCAAGGTCATCACACTGTACGATCATGCCCACACCATTAAGAGTGTGTGATTCGTCGATATCCACATCGCCCATGAGTCATTCACTGATTGCACTCTTTCCCCTACCTCCCGAGAACTTGGCTGATGGTCAAATAAGTATGAATGTGAGAGGTTACTGCCACTCTAACCTGATCCATCAGGTCGTCAATGAAAATAAGAAACAGCCAAGAAGAGGTAACAGAATCTTGTGGCACTTCTTCGGTCAACCTTATGCTCATTGAATGAGACTCCATCTATAACAACTCGTATAGAGCGATCTTTAAAAAAAAACCGTGATGAAACGAGAGAAGATATTACCCACACCAAATGCGTTTTGATATGAGTGATCCGTGTCAGACCCTACCGAAAGCCTTGGAAATATTCATAGCCACGATATTGCTTTCACCCAGACGGTGAATGGATCGACTTCATCTCCAGTAGATCGGTTTCTACGGAAGCCATACTGTCGATTATGCAAAAGGCCGTTAGACTCTAAATAAATACATGAAAATGATCCGGAATTCCATCGAAAAACTATCCACCTCTGTGGCAACGCCAACAAGCAAAATTGTCGCATCTGAGATTTATTGTTGAGAAGCCTCTCCATCCTCAACGTGTGACTGTTTGGTGCGGTTTATGGTCCGGCGGGGCCATTGGACCTGGCTTTTACGAAAAAGAGGTAAGATCAACAGTTACCTTGAATGGATTGCGCTATCGAGAGATGATTAATGATGTTTTATGGTCGGAGTTAGATGATATTGATCTGGACAACGTTTACTTTCAACAAGACGGCGCTACGTGCCACATTGCTCTTTTACAGGAAAAGTTTCCGGACCATGATATCTCTCGAAGAGGTGATCACAATTCGCCACCGAGATCTCTTGATTTAACATCTTGCGACTTCTTCCTTCGGGGCCACGTGAAAGAAAAGGTCTAGACCTCAAAGAGAGAATTCGTGAGGCTATCGAGGACATAGGGCAGCCATTTTGCGATTTGGTTATGGAAAATTTCCTGTAAGCGTAGTCGTGGTGGCCATTTGGCTGATATTGTTTGTCATTATTAACATACCTTTCCTTTTATTGTGAAACATCAGATCATTTATCTCAAAAAATTTAATTTTTCTTTGAATTCCAAAATAACTCCTCTTGTTGGAAACCCTGTATTTTAGCAGATGGCGGTTAACCAAGGGAGTGCCGAACATATTGCAATTGAAGGCGAACTAGCAGCATGTACGAGCTAGCATCGATGACCACATAGGACAAGTGCTGAAATAAAAAAATAAACTCTTACTTTTTTTAATAATTTTATTATTTTGATGTGCTATCGTTGGAACGAAATGAAAAATTGTGTTACACTGAATGATATGTCTGGATTCCTTCAATAAAAGCCAACAGCTTTTATAAAAATCATCTGTTCGGCAAAATGTGGTTAGGATTTGGTTGCAAATTCTATAAAACTTTTTGAGCTTCGTGGTTAGAATGTGTTGGTGGATGTACTGCGGGCCATCATATGCTATTGAAAATGTGCTTGTAACATAAGAGTACGATTTTCCGATTTGGCAGAAGATGAAGAATTTTTACCGAAAAATCATGGTTTAAGATGAAGCTCATTTTTATCTCTGGGTCTATGTCAATAAAATTGTAGCATATGGGGGTTAGAGACCTCATACATGACTATTGAGAAGAAAATTCATTTATCATTTGGGCTATCTTAGCGGAAAAATTCGATTTTTCAAAATCAACTATATACTTTTATTCGCACCCACAAAAATTAAAATTTTTAAAAAATTTGGCCACAATTGGCCACTTACCGGCCAATCGCTTTATATGTTTTCTTTGTCTCCTATTTGTCATCTTACCGCTGATATCGGTATGACTCTAAGCATATTAGGGTAGTTCACGGTCGGGATATGTATGTCGTCGACTATCACATTCAGTGGCATTCTCATGTGGTCTAACCATGTGGTAAAAAGGGTGGCCGTGGATTTTGAGGCGGATATTTTCATAATCCTCGCAGTGAACAAACGAGCAAGATCAGTGAGATAACTATTAAATTTTTGGCAGATGTGTTTGACCTCAGGATCTCAGATGCCAGATTCGTACAATCATCAGCGTATGATATGATTTTTACGCCGTCGGGTGGTTGTGGAATTGAAGAAAGTGCCGGAGATATCACCCGTCCTTGGGGAACTCCCTGTTTAAATCTACGTGGCTTTGACTTTTTGTTTCTAAATTCCACATAAGACTGGAGGACTACCGCCTCAAGTGTCTTGACTACTGGCGAAAGCGGGACATTTGCCTGTATGACTCCCCCTTGCTTCCATCCTTGTCTGGCTTCAGTAGCGAGACCTGCCCGTTTTCCAGGCTTCGAATACTACTAGAGTGGTCAGAGATAAGTTGAGAGCTTTTGTCAGGTACTCAACTCTCGGTTGACCAATTGCTTCAACATGAACATCCGAAATTCCAATGCCTTAGATGATTTGGCAGTTCCTAATAACCTGTGAATGGTCGCCTGGTACAAATTGTGGTGGTGTGTCCTCGACTCGGAGTCCATGTAGTCGACGCATAAAAATGACTGCAATCAGATTAACACTTCTCATAGGCTTCAAGAGTGATTTAGCCGTTGATGTCGGAGTCTAGGTTCTAAAGATCTATCGACTTCTTCTGTATCCGTAGACCATTCGGTTGATTTCCAGATTCAGTTGCCTGGTATTGCCAGGACTAGACGACAACTATCGTTACGCTTATCTTCGAGTCCCGCATCCCCTGCTGGGAAGTTTGGACTTAATTCGACCAGCAGGAATGAATCTCGTGGCTGCTGCATTGACGATGACTCGATACCCGTATGTCGACTAGAAACGTATATCACTTTTCTTGGCCCACATTGATTTGTTTAATTCCTTCTAATTTTGGTTTTGTTAAAAATAAGACGATACAGCAGTTTAACTGCCACTCTCATGTTAATATCATTGCCAAAAATGGAAAATTTGTGAAATTTGGTTTTAGTTGCTATACAAATAACTTCCATAAGTGTCACTTGCTTACGTGCAAATTTTAGAAAACTGCTATACATTTTTGGAATGTTCGCTTACTTTACATTGTAAATCTTGCCCTTAGCAACCACTAAAAAATCCAATCAAAAGCAAACACCGCAACGTTTTTCTGTCTTTAAACTTCACTATATTTTTCTCTTTGTAAAAATGAAAAAAATGGAGAGGTGATACTTGAGCGATCTCTTAGCGGTTATTTGCAGTTAAATCAAAACTACTACAGTCAATACTTTAAAGAAACGCAAAAGACGTGTTTTGATAACGAACTAGAGACATGCTTGTTGAGCAGATAAACATCACACTAGCGATAACTGTTTTGGGAAACATTTTGTAAATAGTGTCAAAGGAATTTGTAAACGTTATTGCACATGCAAATAAACGTAGTTGCATATGCAAATGCAGGTATCCGTGAAAGAAATGTAATTTGTATAATTTCGTTCGGATAAAGAAGTGAGTACGAAGTTCTGTATGTAATTTGACCTGCAACAAGTGTAAATAAATTTCATGAATATACAGGGTTCTCCAACAAGAGGGGTTATTTTGGTATTCAAAGAAAAATTAATTTTTTTGAGATACGTGATCGGATGTTTATCTATATCTATATCTATCTATATTTATAAAAGAGAATGCCGTCCGTGTGAACACGCATAACTTTATAACGGATCGTCCGATTTTCACGATTTTGGGCTTGATGAATTCGTGTTGGCCCAAGGAAGGACATAGGATGTAAAATCCTGGAAGATTGTACAATGGCTCACAAACGCGCATTGGAAGCTTTAAATCGCACATTGATTTACGGAATGACACACGACATTTCGGTGGCGCATTGATTTTGTTGTCAGGCGATTTTCGTCAAACGCTGCCTGTCATTCCAAGATCAACTCCAGCAGATGAATTGAACGCTTGCCTGAAGGCGTCGGCTTTATGGCAATACGTGAAGAAATTGCAGTTGAAAACGAACATGCGAGTTGCTTTACGAAGTGACCAGTCCGCCGAGGAGTTCTCTAGGCAATTGTTGGCGATGGGTAATGGCGTGATTCCAGTCGAATTAGTTACCGGCTTAATTGAATTTCCACAGAATTTTTGCAGCATTACAACTACGCCGGAAGAGCTGATTATGAAGGTTTTTCCGAATATCGCGCAGAATTATGTTGACCATGATTGGCTGAGTGCACGAGCGATTTTGGCTGCGAAAAACAAGGATGTCGATCATTTGAATTTCGTCATTCAAAATGATATCTCCGGTGAGTTGCATTCATACAAATCCGTCGACTCCGTGATGGATGAAAACGAAGTCACGAACTATCCGACAGAATTTTTGAATTCTCTGGATTTCCCGGGCTTGCCGCCACACTTTTTGAAATTGAACGTCGGCTCAATTATAATTTTGTTGCGTAATCTCAATGCACCAAAACTTTGTAACGGTACGCGTTTGATTGTGAAGACACTCAAATCAAATGTCATTCAAGCGTCGATTTTGAGGGGAAAATTCAAGGGCGAAGATGTTCTCATTCCGCGGATTCCTCTTATTGCGAACGATTTGCCATTCGTATTTAAGCGTCTTCAATTTCCGGTGCGTCTCGCCTTCGCTATGACAATTAATAAGGCGCAAGGACAATCGCTGGATGTTTGTGGAATCAATCTTGAGTTCCCATGTTTTTCACATGGTCAATTGTATGTGGCGTGCTCACGTGTCGGCAAACCTTCCGCTTTGTACGTGTACGCGCCAGAGAACAAAACGAAAAACGTTGTGTACCATAAAGCACTTCAGTGAAAAAGCGGAAGGTTGGCTGATAACTCAATCATTGCGGTTTGATTAAAGCACATCGTTATTCTTTTACTTTAGTTATTTCCATTGTATTTAACACAACTTTTTAATAAAGAATTTGAATTGACTGAGTTATATAAAGCAGCAAGTGCATGCTCGGAATTATTTTTTTCGTTGCATTAACGAATTTAAGCGGAACGAAGTTCGCCGGGTCAGCTAGTATATTTATAAAAGAGAATGCCGTCCGTGTGAACACGCATAACTTTATAACGGATCGTCCGATTTTCACGATTTTGGGCTTGATGAATTCGTGTTGGCCCAAGGAAGGACATAGGATGTAAAATCCTGGAAGATTGTACAGTGGCTCACAAACGCGCATTGGAAGCTTTAAATCGCACATTGAAAGATTTACGGAATGACACACGACATTTCGGTGGCGCATTGATTTTGTTGTCAGGCGATTTTCGTCAAACGCTGCCTGTCATTCCAAGATCAGCTCCAGCAGATGAATTGAACGCTTGCCTGAAGGCGTCGGCTTTATGGCAATACGTGAAGAAATTGCAGTTGAAAACGAACATGCCAGTTGCTTTACGAAGTGACCAGTCCGCTGAGAAGTTCTCTAGGCAATTGTTGGCGATGGGTAATGGCGTGATTCCAGTCGAATTAGTTACCGGCTTAATTGAATTTCCACAGAATTTTTGCAGCATTACAACTACGCCGGAAGAGCTGATTATGAAGGTTTTTTCGAATATCGCGCAGAATTATGTTGACCATGATTGGCTGAGTGCACGAGCGATTTTGGCTGCGAAAAACAAGGATGTCGATCATTTGAATTTCGTCATTCAAAATGATATCTCCGGTGAGTTGCATTCATACAAATCCGTCGACTCCGTGATGGATGAAAACGAAGTCACGAACTATCCGACAGCATTTTTGAATTCTCTGGATGTCCCGGGCTTGCCGCCACACTTTTTGAAATTGAAAGTCGGCTCAATTATAATTTTGTTGCGTAATCTCAATGCACCAAAACTTTGTAACGGTACGCGTTTGATTGTGAAGACACTCAAATCAAATGTAATTCAAGCGACGATTTTGAGGGGAAAATTCAAGGGCGAAGATGTTCTCATTCCGCGGATTCCTCTTATTGCGAACGATTTGCCATTCGTATTTAAGCGTCTACAATTTCCGGTGCGTCTCGCCTTCGCTATGACAATTAATAAGGCGCAAGGACAATCGCTGGATGTTTGTGGAATCAATCTTGAGTTCCCATGTTTTTCACATGGTCAATTGTATGTGGCGTGCTCACGTGTCGGCAAACCTTCGGCTTTGTACGTGTACGCGCCAGAGAACAAAACGAAAAACGTTGTGTACCATAAAGCACTTCAGTGAAAAAGCGGAAGGTTGGCTGATAACTCAATCATTGCGGTTTTATTAAAGCACATCGTTATTCTTTTACTTTAGTTATTTCCATTGTATTTAACACAACTTTTTAATAAAGAATTTGAATTGACTGAGTTATATAAAGCAGCAAGTGCATGCTCGGAATTATTTTTTTCGTTGCATTAACGAATTTAAGCGGAACGAAGTTCGCCGGGTCAGCTAGTTCCATAATAAAGATGAAGGTATGCCGTTAATAATGAAAAACAACAACAGCCAAATGGTCACCATGACTACGCCTGCAGGAAATTTTCCATAACCAAATCGCAAAGTGGCTGCCCTATGTCCTCGATAGCCTCACGAATTCTATCTTTGAGATCGTGAATCGACGCTTGGTTGCTGGCGTAGACCTTATCTTTCACGTGGTCACAAAGGAAGAAGTCGCAAGGTGCTAAATCACAAGATCTCGGTGGCCAATTGTGATCACCTCTTCAAATTCCATGAAAATGCAAAAATGCATTGGTTTGTCTATTGGGTAATTCGTAACTTTGTGTGCCGATTACGAAGTTGCACTGAACATGACCTTTCTCTACCTCGCTCAAAACATCTGATAGAGGACTGGTAAAAAAGAAAACGTATTCTTTACGCATAAAATCGAACAGAAGAAATACTAACATTTACATGTATTTATTTATTGTGATGTAGCTCTACGCCCTGTAATAAAAATCTGAGATCATGCGGAACCGATATTAGAAAAACTTTTTTGAATAAAGAACTAGGTCGTCATAAGAAACCTATTAGTGAAGTTGTCACAGAGGATGGATGTTGTGTCATCGAAGACACTCTGAAAGCTACTGCTTTAAATACATACTTTTCGGAATCTATAAATAATCTAAAGAATAGCATACAACAATATCGAACTGGTGCCCGAACGGAGTGTTTATCAAATGTTGAAGAGATAGTCAATTCTTTGAAATTAAAAAAGAGTTCTTGCTATGATAACATAACATAACTCCAAAAATGTTGCTCATAGAGAAGTCATTAATTGCTAAAGCAATTGTTAAAATTTTCAACTATATGATAGAAAGCCATTAGTACCCAGATGTACTAAAGGTGCATACAATTATTTTCGGCCTGTAGCTGTGTTGTCGGTAATCGATAAAATTATTGAAAAATAATTGCTGAACAATTAACTAACCACCTATATGGGAAAAATATACTATATGGACATCAATATGGGTTCACGACAGGAACTGGCGCATTGGTGAACGTTTTAGAGCATATCTGTGGAGGAATTGATAGCGGATATAAAGGCGTAGCTGGCGTTTTTTTTTTTTTTTGATTTTTCGAAAGCTTTTGATTTAGTGCTGCACGATATTTTAATTAAGAAGCTTCAAAATATTGGAGTAGCAGATGAAACAGTACTACTGGTTATTTGGAAAATAGGTTCCAGTACGTTCAAGTTGGAGATTCGAAGAGCACTATATTGCCTGTGAACCATGGCGTCCCACAAGGTAGTGTCCTGGGCCCATTATTTTTCAAGATATATGTTGATGATTTGAAAAATATAATTTTTTTTGGGAAATTAATTAGGTTTGCTGACGATATATGTTTCTTTTACAAATATAAACATGAAACAGTATTAAAAATACAAATTCAATATGATGACGCTATAATTTCAGAATTCGCCCGGATAAATAGATTAGTTCTTAACTCAACGAAAACAAAATTTATCAGATTTAATAGAACTGGTGGAGAAATGATTGTTCACATTGACGGGACTCCGGTTTCAGAATCCGAAAATATTTGGAATACATTTAAGTCACAATTTATTGTGGGATGTATACACAGATGCAGTTAAATCGAAAATATCGCCAGCTACTGGAATTCTGTACAAATTCAGTAGCATGTTCAATACTGAGGTTAAACTGATGATTTATCAATCTCTTGTACATTCTCACTTAACATATTTGCCTATAATATATGGATATACACAAAAAAGATCTTTGATGTGCTTACAGTCAGCCCAAAACAAAGCACTAAAAATAGTTTACAACTTGCCACAATTAATCTATACAAATACATTGCTCGTCATGTTTACTGATCCGCGGTCTTTATAAACAACAGCTTTTGATATATATCTTCAAGTCTGTAACAGGTTTTGGCTCAAGCTCCGTAATATTTAATGTAGTGAGGACTGGAAGAAAGACCAGACAAGCTAATAACTTACGAATATCAAGATGTCGACTTGAAGTAACAAAACAACGTATAAGTTTTGCTGGACCAACCGAATACAATAACTTCCCAGTCATGTTAAAGAATATATCTGTTATATCATCGTTTAAACAGCATTTAAAGAGATATCTATTACAAAACTTGGAAACACTTCTAATGTAAAGTAATATTTTCACTTTAGTTTCCTTATTTTTTTAATGTATTTTATAAAGAAACTAGCTGACCCGGCAAACGTTGTTTTGCCATATAAATTCTTTCTAAGTAGTTTCTAGTGTAGACAAAAAAAAACTAACTTATTGTAAGTGTATAAGGATGTGGTATATGCGCGAAATAGGCATGGAGCGCTGTGAACGATGAGGGAATATAAAAATAACAAACGCGAAACATTATTATTTTTAAGTTATTATAATTTATTCCTTAAAATTATATATCATTAATAATTAATTACGACAATAACACTAACAAACAATATCAATATCTTAATGCTGTGCGTGAACAATATTTTTGGTTAGCCTATCTTCAGCTAACACAAACAAACTGGATGGTTTACCCACTCGAGAGCATGCCACGTATAATTGTCCGTGTGAAAAACATGGTGTGCTCAAATCTAAGCCACAAATAGACATCGTTTGGCCTTGCGATTTGTTGATGGTCATTGCAAATGCCAACCTAATCGGAAACTGAATACTCTTGAATTGAATTGGCACATCTGTTGGTTTAATAGGCCCGTGGTATTAATATATTTTCACCTCGGAACTTGCCATTTAAAATGCTAGCTTCGATAACGTTTTTCATTAGTTTTTGAATGACTAATCGCGTACCGTTGCACAGCCGTGGCGGGTTCAAATTACGAAGCAAGATAATCGGAGATCCAACCTTCAATTGTAAATTATGCATGCCTGGCAAATCCAGTGAGTTCAAAAACTCTGGGAGAATTTACAATTTCGCCGGCATCGCAAACTGTATCAATAGATTTGTATGATACCAAGTTCCCTGGCAACAACTGTTGTATCTTCAGATTTAAATTGTCAACGTCTACATTTTTTGCCGCTAAAATTGCTCTTTCTGCAAGCCACTCATGATTTATGTACTGTGTGTGTACATCGGAATATATTTGTTTAATGAGAGTATCTTGTGAATCAGCGATTGTGCAGAAATCGGTCGGTAATTGAACGTATCCAGTTGCATCTGTAGCAACTTTTCCATCACCGATATCTAAGAGTTGTTTTGAGAATGTTTCAGCAGATGGATCTTGAAGCTGTACTTTTTCAACATTACGCCACAATGGAGATGATTTTAAGCAAGCGTTGATCTCATCAGCGTATGTTGAACGTGGAATGACGGGAAGTGTTTGTCTGCAATCGCCTGAAAGGACCAACAGAGTGCCGCCAAATAGTTTGTCGTTGACCGAATGTCCGCATGACAATGGGTTCTTTGGGATCTTCTATTTGTCATGCTTCTAGATCTGCTTGTATTACGGCTCAAATCAGCCCCTTTGCGTTTTCTTGGCATTGTTCACTGTACAAAACACACAGATTGCTTAATCAACTAAAAATAAAAATAGCACTGAAAAATAATGATACATTCACTATGAGAAACTGTTTACAATAAAGAAATCAGCTGATTGTAATTCCAGTGAGCAAAATTTGATGACATGTATACTTGGGAGTCCGAACACAACAAAGGCGATAGCGTATGGCGACACTTCTTATTTTTTCCCACTATCACAAACTTAAAATTAATAATAAATAGTACGTAAGGGAATAAAAGAAATATTTAGAAAAAATTCAACGAAAATCAATCTATGGCTCCAGCTTTGCACGGGTAACACTTATTATCTGTGGCGGTGATGTGACAAAGTTTAAGCAGATATCTATTGGTACATTGCCTTGCTACTAAATAAAAACCAATGCATTTAAGGCAAATGGCATATTATATTTATTAATTCATCTTAAGGCCAGGGGATAAACAACGTTTTTGTTTTGTTTGGAGTAATACCGAATACATTTTTCAGCGTGCCACATCGAGAGCAATCCGCATACTGTTGGCCGTGTGAACAACAAATTTTTTCCAATCATCATACAAACATACATTCTGAATTTCACTTAAACTGGTCCATACATTTAGATTTTCCATATAAATCCACACCCGCGCCAAAACTTAATAAAAAAAATGAAATTGTATGGGAACCACCCTAAGGGTTAAAGATAGAGGGTAGATATGTTCTGGGAAACTGTTGAGATTGAGGGTCGGTCATACATTTGACTCCTCTAGGACGCACCCTTATAATATAAAACGTTAAAATTTAAAATTTCGACAACAGCGCCACCTATCGGGTCCATGAAAAATAGATGTTGGCCGATTCTCAGACCTACCCGATATGCACACAAAATTTCATACAAATCGGTCCAGCCGTTTCGGAGGAGTACGGTAACTAAAACTGTGACACGAGAATTTTATATATATAAAGACTAGCTGACCCGGCAAACGTTGTTTTGCCATATAAATTCTTTCTAAGTAGTTTCTAGTGTAGACAAAAAAAAACTAACTTATTGTAAGTGTATAAGGATGTGGTATATGCGCGAAATAGGCATGGAGCGCTGTGAACGATGAGGGAATATAAAAATAACAAACGCGAAACATTATTATTTTTAAGTTATTATAATTTATTCCTTAAAATTATATATCATTAATAATTAATTACGACAATAACACTAACAAACAATATCAATATCTTAATGCTGTGCGTGAACAATATTTTTGGTTAGCCTATCTTCAGCTAACACAAACAAACTGGATGGTTTACCCACTCGAGAGCATGCCACGTATAATTGTCCGTGTGAAAAACATGGTGTGCTCAAATCTAAGCCACAAATAGACATCGTTTGGCCTTGCGATTTGTTGATGGTCATTGCAAATGCCAACCTAATCGGAAACTGAATACTCTTGAATTGAATTGGCACATCTGTTGGTTTAATAGGCCCGTGGTATTAATATATTTTCACCTCGGAACTTGCCATTTAAAATGCTAGCTTCGATAACGTTTTTCATTAGTTTTTGAATGACTAATCGCGTACCGTTGCACAGCCGTGGCGGGTTCAAATTACGAAGCAAGATAATCGGAGATCCAACCTTCAATTGTAAATTATGCATGCCTGGCAAATCCAGTGAGTTCAAAAACTCTGGGAGAATTTACAATTTCGCCGGCATCGCAAACTGTATCAATAGATTTGTATGATACCAAGTTCCCTGGCAACAACTGTTGTATCTTCAGATTTAAATTGTCAACGTCTACATTTTTTGCCGCTAAAATTGCTCTTTCTGCAAGCCACTCATGATTTATGTACTGTGTGTGTACATCGGAATATATTTGTTTAATGAGAGTATCTTGTGAATCAGCGATTGTGCAGAAATCGGTCGGTAATTGAACGTATCCAGTTGCATCTGTAGCAACTTTTCCATCACCGATATCTAAGAGTTGTTTTGAGAATGTTTCAGCAGATGGATCTTGAAGCTGTACTTTTTCAACATTACGCCACAATGGAGATGATTTTAAGCAAGCGTTGATCTCATCAGCGTATGTTGAACGTGGAATGACGGGAAGTGTTTGTCTGCAATCGCCTGAAAGGACCAACAGAGTGCCGCCAAATAGTTTGTCGTTGACCGAATGTCCGCATGACAATGGGTTCTTTGGGATCTTCTATTTGTCATGCTTCTAGATCTGCTTGTATTACGGCTCAAATCAGCCCCTTTGCGTTTTCTTGGCATTGTTCACTGTACAAAACACACAGATTGCTTAATCAACTAAAAATAAAAATAGCACTGAAAAATAATGATACATTCACTATGAGAAACTGTTTACAATAAAGAAATCAGCTGATTGTAATTCCAGTGAGCAAAATTTGATGACATGTATACTTGGGAGTCCGAACACAACAAAGGCGATAGCGTATGGCGACACTTCTTATTTTTTCCCACTATCACAAACTTAAAATTAATAATAAATAGTACGTAAGGGAATAAAAGAAATATTTAGAAAAAATTCAACGAAAATCAATCTATGGCTCCAGCTTTGCACGGGTAACACTTATTATCTGTGGCGGTGATGTGACAAAGTTTAAGCAGATATCTATTGGTACATTGCCTTACTACTAAATAAAAACCAATGCATTTAAGGCAAATGGCATATTATATTTATTAATTCATCTTAAGGCCAGGGGATAAACAACGTTTTTGTTTTGTTTGGAGTAATACCGAATACATTTTTCAGCGTGCCACATCGAGAGCAATCCGCATACTGTTGGCCGTGTGAACAACAAATTTTTTCCAATCATCATACAAACATACATTCTGAATTTCACTTAAACTGGTCCATACATTTAGATTTTCCATATAAATCCACACCCGCGCCAAAACTTAATAAAAAAAATGAAATTGTATGGGAACCACCCTAAGGGTTAAAGATAGAGGGTAGATATGTTCTGGGAAACTGTTGAGATTGAGGGTCGGTCATACATTTGACTCCTCTAGGACGCACCCTTATAATATAAAACGTTAAAATTTAAAATTTCGACAACAGCGCCACCTATCGGGTCCATGAAAAATAGATGTTGGCCGATTCTCAGACCTACCCGATATGCACACAAAATTTCATACAAATCGGTCCAGCCGTTTCGGAGGAGTACGGTAACTAAAACTGTGACACGAGAATTTTATATATATAAAGATATTGTATGGAAATTGTTATATTTATGTTGCCATTTTCGCCCCTCGCCCTACAAGGCGTTGAGGCATTCAATGAAAAAAATTGTATCAATATTTGTTAATCTATATTTATAAAAGAGAATGCCGTCCGTGTGAACACGCATAACTTTATAACGGATCGTCCGATTTTCACGATTTTGGGCTTGATGAATTCGTGTTGGCCCAAGGAAGGACATAGGATGTAAAATCCTGGAAGATTGTACAATGGCTCACAAACGCGCATTTGAAGCTTTAAATCGCACATTGAAAGATTTACGGAATGACACACGACATTTCGGTGGCGCATTGATTTTGTTGTCAGGCGATTTTCGTCAAACGCTGCCTGTCATTCCAAGATCAACTCCAGCAGATGAATTGAACGCTTGCCTGAAGGCGTCGGCTTTATGGCAATACGTGAAGAAATTGCAGTTGAAAACGAACATGCGAGTTGCTTTACGAAGTGACCAGTCCGCTGAGGAGTTCTCTAGGCAATTGTTGGCGATGGGTAATGGCTTGATTCCAGTCGAATTAGTTACCGGCTTAATTGAATTTCCACAGAATTTTTGCAGCATTACAACTACGGCGGAAGAGCTGATTATGAAGGTTTTTCCGAATATCGTTGACCATTATGTTGACCATGATTGGCTGAGTGCACGAGCGATTTTGGCTGCGAAAAACAAGGATGTCGATCATTTGAATTTCGTCATTCAAAATGATATCTCCGGTGAGTTGCATTCATACAAATCCGTCGACTCCGTGATGGATGAAAACGAAGTCACGAACTATCCGACAGAATTTTTGAATTCTCTGGATGTCCCGGGCTTGCCGCCACACTTTTTGAAATTGAAAGTCGGCTCAATTATAATTTTGTTGCGTAATCTCAATGCACCAAAACTTTGTAACGGTACGCGTTTGATTGTGAAGACACTCAAATCAAATGTCATTCAAGCGACGATTTTGAGGGGAAAATTCAAGGGCGAAGATGTTCTCATTCCGAGGATTCCTCTTATTGCGAACGATTTGCCATTCGTATTTAAGCGTCTTCAATTTCCGGTGCGTCTCGCCTTCGCTATGACAATTAATAAGGCGCAAGGACAATCGCTTGATGTTTGTGGAATCAATCTTGAGTTCCCATGTTTTTCACATGGTCAATTGTATGTGGCGTGCTCACGTGTCGGCAAACCTTCCGCTTTGTACGTGAACGAGCCAGAGAAAAAAAGGAAAAACGTTGTGTACCATAAAGCACTTCAGTGAAAAAGCGGAAGGTTGGCTGATAACTCATTCATTGCGGTTTGATTAAAGCACATCGTTATTCTTTTACTTTAGTTATTTCGATTGTATTTAACACAACTTTTTAATAAAGAATTTGAATTGACTGAGTTATATAAAGCAGCAAGTGCATGCTCGGAATTATTTTTTTCGTTGCATTAACGAATTTAAGCGGAACGAAGTTCGCCGGGTCAGCTAGTAAACTATATAATTAAAAAAAAAATAAAGTAATCTAATTTTTCTCTCATTTTTAATTACAGCGAGCTCCGGGAAGATCGTAGCATTAGGTTTACTTGTATAATGCCGCTCAATATATCGTATCCAAAGCTTTCAAGGTACTGATGTCAAGGTACCGACTATGCAAACTTTGTAGTTTTACAACTACTTTGTAATTGAAGAGAGGTCCGAAGGTGTGATTGGATCTTACTTCGTTGAAAACGACGAGGGAACGACTGTCACCGTCAATTCGGAGCGTTGTGGTCGTATGATAACCGACTTTTTTGCCTGCTATTGAAGAATACGACATCAACTGGCCACCAAGATCATTTGACCCCATTCGACTTTTTTTTGTGGGGCTACGCGAAAGACCTTGTTTGTGCACATAAACCTTTAACTCTTGAGCACTTAAGAACCAACATTCGTCATGTTATGGCTGAGATACCGCCCAATATATGCCAAAAAGTGGTCCAAAACTACCTCAAAGAATCAATGCTTGCAACACTTCGCGTGGTGGTCATTTAAATGATGTAGTGTTTCACACATAATGTCAAAGTTCAAACTTTATAATAACAAATAAATATCATGAAAAAAATATTTTATATGTGTTTTATTTACGTTTACTTTTAAAAAGCGACTTTAATTAATTTCGCACCCAATATCGTGTTTTGTAATTATGACCAGTCTTGCCCTTGAATTGTTTTAAGAATACTTCTCCACTTTGGACATTCTGCATTGCTGGTGTTGGCCGCAAAATCACCGTGTAACAGTGGAAGTTACATTGTTCGATCCAATACCTTTTAAGCGCCATCCTACATTCATCTTAGATGATGTGGTTGGCAAACTTTGGCCATTGTACAGTTCTGCGAAAGATATAAGTTTGGAGTTTCACTGTTTAGTTGAATGAGATGTTCGACCGCCTTCCATGCAATGCAGCTACAATTCCAGGTGGTGTGGCAGAAAACGGTGTGGATGTGCCAAGGGAAACGAAAACCACATTTCGATGAAAGTAGGGAATGGCTAACATAAGCATGGTTTCAATCTGAGTGTCCCATACGTGGGTGGAACCTCAATTTCATCCACTCAGTACTATACAATCTGATCGATGAAAGCAAAAAAGACGACTAACTTAAATTCAATAAACAAACAAACAAGCTGTTACTGCGCTCATCCCTACCCATGATCCTAAACAAATATCGACAGGTGATTTTTAAGTACGCTTATTCCATTAGTCACGAATCAAACTCAAGGAATATCATTAATTAATTACAATACATGTCTGTGGTTTTCACAAGCAACCGCTTAAGTGCATAATTGTCGATTTTGAGGTTTTGACACCAAATTGAAATATTTTCATTGCAGATTCGATTTGCCTAAACTATTCTTGAAAATAATGCACCGTTCGTTATTTTTGTTTAGCAAAAAACAACTCAAGGGTAGTGTTTCTAGAAACTGTTTTCACAATTAACGTCATAAGTAGACATCAATCATGTCACAGTTCAATTGCTTTCGCAAATAAAAGTATTTTTCCATAACAACTTACTTGGGAAAAAAGGGTAAATTGGATTTGCTTGTTTTATTAACCGCTTAAAAATAATTGTGTGTTTCTTTTTTGCTCTTAAAACCAAGATAAGTCGTCAAATGTGTACTCAATGACAACATTTACTTTCACAAAAAACATCTTAAGTGCAGATACGTAGTTATTTTGTTCACACTTTTTGCACATACAAACTTATGTTCTTTTTATATACTACACCTAGAGAAAAAACAACTTAAAATCAATAAGAACCAGTAATGTTGAAATTTCTTAATTGCCTAATTTTTAATATGGAAACAATATAGAAATACTATTTTTCGGCATTGAATTAATATTGAATACATATTGATCAAAAATATTACCACATTAGTTTTAAAGTGTTTCTTATTAATTCAATATTCCTCAATCATAAATTAATATATTTCAACTTTAAATCAATATTGATTCAATTATCCCACGAAATAAATGGAAATAACATAAATTCAACGTTGAAATTTATTAATTTAATATACTTCAATGTAATTTTTCAATTATATTAAAAACCAGCTGACCATGTAGACTTCGCCCTACCTACAAATAATGTTGACTAACATAGCTGACCCAGCCCGCTTGGCTGATCCTCGCGTAGATGTAGATGTAGATATAGCCTTATAAATGTTTACAGACGAAAATAGGTGTTTGCATTGAATGGACAATATATACATTAGAGCGACTCAAATTATGTGGAAGCAAAATTCGTGCAAGGTGTACCCCCTCCAAAATGAACATTGGTATTTTTTAAGATGACATCTAAAATATTTTGGCTCCAGCTTCAACCTCTCGTGAGCTGGACCATTTTGAAAAAAGGTCTATTTTTGCAGTTTTTGTTAATTTGAGAGTCTGTTGCATTAACAACATATACAATATGGATATCATAAGAAAGGTTTTTTTAGGACGCGTGCAACTATATATACAATTTGTCAAAGGACGATCACCCATGTCCTATTTTTAAGGATATTCTGCAAAAAAAAGTGGTTTTTGAATTTTTTGTTCGGAGTTGTTTGTAATAAAAATGGCAAATTAACATATTTTAATGTCTAGGCAATTTAAGTAAATACGGGTTTCACCTTTTTTTGAAATTCGTGCTAGTTCGCGTTTTGACAGAAATGCAATGGGGAGGTAACTCAACGTATTAAATAGGGCAATATGGGTATCATTTTTTTCTTTTCTTTCTTTCTTTCTTCTTTTCTTTCTTTCTTTCTTTCTTTCCTATCTTTCTTTTCTTTTATAAGAAAAAAACACTTGTTTAAAAGAAAATTTTTTTACAGATGATTCAAGACTCATTTATTGCGATTTTGAAAAACGTTGCAAGGCGATTTTAAAAACCGTTACAATAAATCCTTGCGTGATTCTATTTTAGTATACTGCTTGCGCGACACGATCTGGTTCGCAATATAAGCCGGACGATTTTTATCGATGACCGATACTTTCGATTGACTGACAACGTTTATTTTAATTTATTTTAGGCACAGTAAATTGTCGAATTTGTTGGGTGGTACGTTCACGTGATTTTAAAATTATCTCGTAGGCTTGAAGTCGTATGTCCTTGCTCTCATCTGTTATCATTGACAAAATTACAAACATTTAACAAATGTTTGCTTTAAAGCAAACAGAAATACATCTGCCGACATATAGTGCAGCTTTGGATCGTGCTGGGGTATCAAATCGCTTTGGAGCATTACTGGCGACAACCCTTTTAAAGGATTTAAACATTCCACACATTATACTTGACCAGCATAAAATTCGTCGTGAACGTGGTAAAGCCAGACTCAAAGCTTTAAATTCAATCAAATGCAATGATTTGCTTAAATGCATTTCTTTTGATGGCAAAAGAGAAAGAACTTTAAAGCAAACATTTGTTAAATGTTTGTAATTTTGTCAATGATAACAGATGAGAGCAAGGACATACGACTTCAAGCCTACGAGATAATTTTAAAATCACGTGAACGTACCACCCAACAAATTCGACAATTTACTGTGCCTAAAATAAATTAAAATAAACGTTGTCAGTCAATCGAAAGTATCGGTCATCGATAAAAATCGTCCGGCTTATATTGCGAACCAGATCGTGTCGCGCAAGCAGTATACTAAAATAGAATCACGCAAGGATTTATTGTAACGGTTTTTAAAATCGCCTTGCAACGTTTTTCAAAATCGCAATAAATGAGTCTTGAATCATCTGTAAAAAAAATTTCTTTTAAACAAGTGTTTTTTTCTTATAAAAGAAAAGAAAGAAAGAAAAGAAGAAAGAAAGAAAGAAAAGAAGAAAGAAAGAAAGAAAAGAAGAAAGAACGAAAGAAAAGAAAAAAATGTATACCCATATTGCCCTATTTAATACGTAGAGTTACCACCCCATTGCATTTCTGTCAAAACGCGAACTAGCACGAATTTCAAAAAAAGGCGAAACCCGTATTTACTTAAATTGCCTAGACATTAAAATATGTTAATTTGCCATTTTTATTACAAACAACTCCGAACAAAAAATTCAAAAACCACTTTTTTTTGCAGAATATCCTTAAAAATAGGACATGGGTGATCGTCCTTTGACAAATTGTATATATAGTTGGACGCGTCCTAAAAAAACCTTTCTTATGATATCCATATTGTATATGTTGTTAATGCAACAGACTCTCAAATTAACAAAAACTGCAAAAATAGACCCTTTTTCAAAATGGTCCAGCTCACGAGAGGTTGAAGCTGGAGCCAAAATATTTTAGATGTCATCTTAAAAATGTCCAAGGTTAATTTTTAGGAGGGAACATCGAACACTTTTTTTGGCGAGTCGCTCTAATATACATGTATGTATACATTAGGGAGGAGTGAAATTCAAAAAAAAAAAGTTAACCTCGGAAAGAGATGTAGTCTGGGGTCCCAATGAGGGGAAAAATAAAGAAAACAATTTTAAAAAATTTTTAGGGGTCGCGCCACTCCCTCGAAATTTGGAAATTATCGCTATTTTGGCGTTGATTTTAGAAAAATCCTAAAAAGTTTTATGTCAATAAATGTTTGCAATAGCGTAAACAATGAAATAAGGGCATGAAAAAATTTAATAAAATTTTTCTCATTGTTCAAAAATTTCAAAAAGTAAAATAAGTCAAATCGTCCCTTCTTCAGAAAATTGACTGAACAATGAAATCGCCACCAAAGCTACAAATATTAGTCGATTATCCTCATATTTGCCTCAAATACTTTTGTTTGGGCACTGAACAAGCTCAAACTTTTAAATTTCGAATAAGTTAAGTCGTTAATTTTTAGGATTTTTCTAAAATCAACGCCAAAATAGCGATAATTTCCAAATTTCGAGGGAGTGGCGCGACCCCTAAAATTTTTTTAAAATTTTTTTCTTTATTTTTCCCCTCATTAGGACCCCAGACTACATCTCTTTCCGAGGTTAACTTTTTCAAATTAAAAAAAAAGCATGTTTTCACTCCACCCTAGTATACATGTCTTGGAAAGAAACAAATTGGAACTTATTATTTTGAAAAAAATTACTATGATTAAATGTCTTTTCTGCCGGAGCGAAAGTAAAAAGCGCCGACATTGGAAAAAACAGTGAAAATCGACGTTTATTATTGACCATGCTATTTATTAGTCGTCATTGCTAATTCAAGGCGAACTGGACACGATTGAAGTAGAACGTCAAGTCGGTTGAAATCAGTGGTAGCCTTGGAATCAGGTGCTTCAGCATATTTTTAACAGCTAGTCTTGTTCCAGTACAAATTATTGGTTGGTTCAGGTTGCGTAACTTGACTATTACCGATTCTACGTTTTTCCTCGAAAATCCCGTGAGTGAAGGACTTCAGTTGGATAGTTGACGACTTTATTTTATTAAATAAATACAATTAAATCTTCTTTTGACGTTGTGAATTGACCAAAATTAGGTGGAAACGAAATGAGACCCAGAAGCGTGAACTGGAATTTCCCCATTGTCAATGTCTAAAAATTGCTGGGAAAATGGTAAGTCGTCCGACATTGTTTGAATTTTCTTTTGCAGTACAGACATTGCAGAATTTTATATATAATATTAACAGCAAATTGATGAATAATTTGCGACATTTCAATATGTGATTGGCCTCAATTTGAATCATGAAAAATATGACCTTATGTTTAGTTTCATGAATTATGTAATTATTGAAATATATTATCGAAAAGAAAGGCGTTACCGGTCAATGGACTAATCATTTTAATTCGACATTGATATCCATCCACTCCACTGTCTCCCTTCACTGCTCGATTGATGACACAACACTGACTGATTTTATCATTAGAACATCCAAAGATATAAATTTCAATAAACACTTGTGAACGGCATCCGCTGGGTGAATTTGTACAATGGTGAATTACTAAGTTACTAAACTGGGTTAAAACCAAGTGCCTCGAAAATATTCGCTCCAAATGACGTAATTTAGAAGAAAATATTGTACTTCTAAATATTTTCCACGAAAAGCTGAAATTGAGGATCTCGTCCGGAAAGTAATAATGTCAATAGCTGTGGTGTCAGTGAATATTGTGGCAATATGATATTTCCACCCGCACATCCTAGTCCTGGCATTTGGTGTCGACATTTTATGACATTTCGCTGTGGATTCTTTGTTTTGGATCGCGCTGGAAAAAACGCATGCGATTTTAGTCCAAAAGCTGACTACGCTTATCGTCAGTCCCATTTGCTTTCCAATTATAGAGTAAGATTGATGATCGTGTACTATACGGTGAATATTCCATGATGATCGTTAATTTATTACGGCAGATATATCATTATTTTTATTAAGGACTGTTATTATAGCTGTGTGTTTCAGCGCTTGTCACCCTACTTCTAATAGTTTATAAGATATGGTGGTTCCAATGTGAAAGTACATGGGCGGTGCCACGCCTATCGTCGGGTTTTGAAATACATGTTCACACTTTTTCAATTTTCCCCATTTTGGTCCCTTCTTCAACTTATTGCATTGCTGTTGTCTATCCCAACAAAATTTCCAAAATGTATTTCCTTTTTACTTCTCGCACTTTTTTAAACGTTTTCCCAGCTTTTCAGTATTCTAAAACTTTTCGGTTTAACTAAATTTGTCATTTATATATTTCACCAGTTTTCTTAGTTTTGCCAAGCTTAAATTTTTTGTTTAAAATTGTTATGTGTTTGACTAAAAATCAAAATGACTTTCCAAAGTCTAGTTTGTGAATATATTTATCATGATTTTCTATTATTGAAAAAAAAAATTATCTTTCAGACTACTTTTTCTTACGAAATAAATATAAAGAGACACTTCTGAAGTATTTCATAGGAAAAAGTGGAACCGACGAAATTTCCGATTATTAACATCACAAATTATGTCGATTTTGTTTGAAATTTTGTAGAACATAAATATATTTTTTAGCAGAAAGATTTTAAAATAATTCATAAAAATATCTACCCGAAATATTGATATGTTTTTAAGGAATTCAATAATTTGAAACCAAAACCCCTAAAAAGTGGTAAACATTATTAGTTGTTACAAAAAATAGTCTGATTTTATATTTTATAATTTTGGCGAAGAAAAGTGGTCTTTGGAACCATTGTGCATTGGCGAGTCAGTCACGCAAGTATGTTATGTACTCATATGTAGATTATTTGTCATTTATATTATACCACTTTTGGGCCCGTTTTTGACCATTTAGTCGGGTTTTTCCATTACTTTCAATGTTTGGCTCATTGCAGCCGATTACAGCCTCTTCAAACACATTTTTGTTTTTTCCCCTTTATTATCCCGTATTGGCCACTTTTTCGTCTAATCTGCACTTTACTAAATACGGAATTTGGGCCAGATCACGTTGGGCATATTGATATTATTACACGGTTTATAATGGACGGGACGGTACATTTGTATGGGAGGTACGAGAATCGGAGTTGCCAGACTTCCAAGTTTTTGTCCAAAACTTTGTCTAGCTATAGCTTTACTAAATACAAAATGTGGGCATGATCACGTTGGGCATATTGATATTATTACACGGTTTATAATGGACGGGACGGTACATTTGTATGGGAGGTACCAGAAGGGGAGTTGCCAGACTTACATGTTTTTGTCCAAATCTTTGTCTGGCTATAGCTTTACTAAATACAAAATGTGGGCAAGATCACGTTGGGCATATTGATATTAGTACACGGTTTATAATGGACGGGACGGTACATTTGTATGGGAGGTACCAGAAGGGGAGTTGCCAGACTTCCATGTTTTTGTCCAAATCTTTGTCTGGCTATAGCTTTACTAAGTACAAAATTTGGGCAGGATCGCGTTGGGCATATTGATATTATTACACGGTTTATAATGGACGGGACGGTACATTTGTATGGGAGGTACCAGAAGGGGAGTTGCCAGACTTCCAAGTTTTTGTCCAAAACTTTGTCTAGCTATAGCTTTACTAAATACAAAATTTGGGCAAGATAGCGTTGGCCATACTGATAGTTTTAGACGGTTTATCAGGGGCGGGATGGTACATTTGTATGGGAGGTACCAGAAGGGGAGTTGCCAGACTTCCAAGTTGTTGTCCAAAACTTTGTCTAGCTATAGGTTTACTAAGTACAAAATTTGGGCAGGATCGCGTTGGGCATATTGATACACGATTTCTAATGTAGGCGATATGGTACATTTGTATGGGAGGTACCAGAAGGGGAGTTGCCAGACTTCCAAGTTTTTGTCCGAAACTTTATCCAGTTGTACTTTTACCAAATACGTAATTTGGCCAAGATGGGTGTGGGCGTATTGATATTATTACACGATTACTAAAGTGGGCGAAATAGTAGATTTGTATGGGAGGTACCCGAAGGGGTGTGGCCATATAGCCCATATGCAATCCCATAAGCAGTTTTGGGAAAATATTAACCCATGCCAAATTTCAGAGCTATTGTTTAACTCTTTCGAAAGTTATCGTGCGTACCAGCAGGACAGACAGACAGACGGACGGACGGACAGACGGACATGGCTCAAACGATTTAGAAAGTCATGAATCGAATTTGGTTCAAAGAGACTTGGGTTCTAATGTGAATATTTCTAGGTGTTACACTTTTCAGCCGTATCAAATGATATATACCCTCCTACCCGTAGGGTGAGGGTATAATAAAAATACTGTATTACACATTTTTACAGAAAGGGCGGAATATAAAGCAGAGTTTTTTCTTGAAAATTGTATGTTGTTAGAGCTTTACTAAATATAGACTTCCTTGAGCGAAGATTCGTTGAGCGAATTTATATAATTGCACGATTTCTAAAGTTGGTGGAATGGTAAATTTGTATGGGAGGTACCAGAAGGGGAGTTGCCAGACTTCCAAGTTTTTGTCCAAAACTTAGTGCAGTTATACCTTTACTAAATACGGAATTTGGCCAAGATCAAAGTGGGCGTATTGATATTATTACACGATTTCTAAAGTGGGCGAAATAGCAGATTTATATGGGAGGTACCGAAGGGGTGTGGCCATATAGCCCATATGCAATCCCATAAGCTGTTTTGGTAAAATATTATGCCATGCCAAATTTCAGAGTGATTGCTTAACTCTTTCGAAAGTTATCGTGCGTACCAGCAGGACAGATGGACATGGCTTAAACGATTCAGAAAATCATAAATCGAATTTGGTTTAAAGACACCTGGGGTCAAATGTGAATATTTCTATGTGTTACACTTTTGGGTCCTATCAAATGATATATACCCTCCTACCCATAGGGTGAGGGTATAAAAATGGCGCTAATATTATAGCTTAAATACGATCAGTGTTTTAGCCGTGACGAGGTCTCTAATATATATTTATTAATTTAATTTTATTAATGCAATGAAATTGTAATTAATTTTAAATAAATGTAGCACATGAAACATATCGCAACAAAGACTTTCCAATCCACCTTTGTTGTTTTCATCCAAAGATGTTTGTAATTAAGAGACCAGACCAGCACTGATGTCATGTTTCTAGATTTCAACAGAATAGCTGCCGCGTGCAAATGCTATTACGTCTAATATTATGTTTCCGAGGAATACCCACTCACTCGTACTATTTCGAATAATTTAATTACACAAAATAAAATAAATAATTCAATGTTCACGGAAAGTGATCCGAACTGAGGTTAAAGGACAAATAAAAATATTTGGAGTACAATTCAATTAAAATCGCATATGTGATTCAAGGGCAAACGAGGCTACAGAAATCATTCCACCGCGTCTTATTGATGTGCTTTATCTTTAAACATACGGTAAGCAGTGAAAAGAAATGACAAAAGAAAGTGAATTAAGTGAATATAAAGAAATTTATGTATTTAAAATGAATGCAATGCCAGTTAATTTTTTCCCATTTTTTCTTTCACAGTTTCTGTTTTTGTTATTCTACGTTGTTAGTTCTAGATCATTTAAAATTTCGTTTTTTTGCAAAATATTAATATTAATAATTTGTTGGAGATATGTTCTACTCAACAATTTCGAGCAGAAATCATTGCAAATGGGTACCGATGAAGTGCTAGTTTGTAAAACGAATAGCAAAAAACCTTAAAAAAACTTAATAATGAAACAGAAACAAAAACTGAACAATCTCTTCTTTTCTTTCGCACCAAGAAATTGACTTCTGGTTTTTTTCCATTAATTTTAATGATCTATTCCTCATTTTAATTGTAAGATATTGGGTATTATAATAAACTATCGAAAATTGACGTTTTTGTCAAAAAGTACAAAAAAAATTGAGTCTTAAATTTGTTTATAGCTCTGAAACTGTCAATTATATTGAATTTAAAGCTCGAACGTATGGACTAAAATAATTTTATGGCAAATTTTATTTCAACAATATCGGACTTGTCGTTTTCGAGTTACATATAAAAATGTACGCCTCTGCAAATTGCATTCTTTGAATAAAAATCCTTTAATAAGGAAAATAATAAATTTTAACAATATCACAAGGTTTGCAAGTAATATAAACTAGGAATGCGATGAATTTTCGCATATACGAATGTGAATTATTCGAATCAGTTTGGAATATTCGCCTTTCCTTTCGCAGAGTTTTTTCCGAAATTATCTCATGTTTGATCAGACAATTAAACGATTTCTCCAAATTTCATTCAGAAATGTAACAGATTTTCTGCACATTTTCTGTCCGCCGTTTCTGCACATTCTCGGAAGGGAATTTTTGTTTTACTTTTTTTTTTACACAAAAACCACATGAATGTGTATTTTATTTTCATAGGGAAAAGTTTCGGGGATTTGGTTTTTGTTTTGTTTGTTTTTTAATCACTAAAGTTTTTGACAGCGGTTTAACAAGAGTAACATTTCGCGGTACAATATCATACATGTTTCCATGTCATGGAAATAAAATTGAAACAATTCATTTAAAAAACGGTCAGACGTATAGGATCATTTGTTTATGTTTCATCAGAGTTTTGTGTGAAATCGTCATACATTCTATCAAATTATCCGAAAATGATTTCTGACCATTTGCGAATATTTCATCAGTTATTTTTGCAGATATTTTTCGGAAAAAGTTTCAGACAAAGGTAAGAAAAGTTGATATATTTTTAAAGAGTTTTGTCTGAAGTTTTTTCGATTTCCCTGAGCATTTTCGAAATTTGTTCAGAATATCCTTCGAATTGGTTATCACTTTTAAATAAAAATTTGGCGGAAGTTATCGTTTTTCTGAGAACCGCGGTTTTTAACATTGACCTTATAGCTCATCTCTGGTTAGATAGACTAAAATCACCTTCCCGACGAATGCTCGAGCACACTTCGTCTATGCCTATTTCAAATACATCTGACAAGCCAATTGCAAATGACAGACTATTTTTCAAACATATCCCCCCCTGCTGCGCGTTGCATGTTTGTTGAAATGCTTTAAAATAATTGTTTTGTAGTGAAACCAATTGAAACATTTAATTAATAAAGGTCAGAGAATTATTAAAAATATTAATATTAAATATTAAACAAGTGTTTCGTTTGTTTGTAAAATGTTCCTCTACTGTCTACAGGCAGCATCCTGTAACCAACGAACCAGGATACCAAGGACTTTCAATTTTTTGTTTTTTATCTGGCATAACAAAATGTTTATATCCGCCGCATGAGAGGGTTAAATTTCTGATCAATCTTCAGATAAATTCGGAAAAACTCTGATATCAGAACCCTTTGAAGAAATTGTTGGACAAAAGTCCGTCGTCCCAGACATCGTCAAATGCTTGAGAAATGTCGATAAAAAGGACAGAACAGGGGCATCCGTTATCGACAGATGTCGATCGTAAACTTCGCATTTTGGATCACGGCAGTCGTTTTCCACAAATTATTTTCGAGAAATTATTTTCAGCTCCGACGTAAAATGATAACAAACTAAGAAGAATGTCGATCATAAGCCATGATCTAAAGAATTCAAAGCATCTACAATTATGTCGACACGAAAATGTGCTCGATAACGGATGCCGTGATTAGGCCCCAGTTTTACTTATTTTCATATACATTTCTAATGTCAGTTACAATACGGCGTACTTGCTTAATAGCACTGTGAGTCTTTCGAAAACCAAATTTTCCGATCAGGTATTATTTTATTTTGTGTTAATGTCTGGCTTGATTACCATCAAAAGAATTTTCTCAAACATTTTTGACAGTAGACATAGCAAACTTTTTGGACGGTATGTTTTAACTTGAAGTCAAATCTTTGTCGGGTTTAGGAATCATTACTGTTTCCCACATTTTTCAAGTTGTTGGTAAATCACCAGTACGAAGAATACCATTTACAATTAATAACATGTTTTTTAATGCAGAATACGGTTGTTCTTTATCATTCTTTCAGTAATTCTATCCAGACTGGGGGACTTTTTAAGGTTTTAAGAGACTTCTGGATGGTTTTAAATATC
Organism: Hydrotaea cyrtoneurina; assembly: GCA_958296145.1. Lineage (NCBI taxonomy): Eukaryota > Metazoa > Arthropoda > Insecta > Diptera > Muscidae > Hydrotaea > Hydrotaea cyrtoneurina. Next base: position 43,905,362 of record OY282512.1, read on the forward strand.
AACGGGATTTGCCATGAAACAATATATAATTATATATATATATATAATTATTATATATACATCTATTTGAAGTGAATACTCTTTCCAAGTGAGTGCAAAACGCATTGATGTTATCTTCAGTGCTGTTTACTCAACTGTCGTTTGGAAGGCGAATTACGTAATTATGCGAGATAGGGTATCGCGTATCTTTTGTTATCCTCCCAGATGGTGTAGTCCCTGCAATCAGTGGGATCCAGATTATGCATATCATTTTTGAGGGATGATTACTCTTTTGACTTAACGATAGCCATTAATGTATTCTGGCAACGATTGTCCTAGATAGCTATCAAGGCGAAGTAATATCGATTTACAGTCGATACTCTGGGAAATTTTATTAAGTACCTGACTAAGTAGTTATAATTTCAGTGGTGAGGATTTAAATGGCATGAAGCCAAAACACCACTAATATCACCACTAATAATCTGAAAAGTATCTACTAGATCAAACCTAAACGAATTTTGCTCAATAGAAATGAATTCTGAACCGCTGTATGATGTTGTATATAGTCTATTGTTTGCCCTGCTATTGCTAAAAAGTTATCTTATATACGACGATAATGTTGAACAAATTTGGTTGATTCTTATACACGCTCAATCATGTATTATGTTCCAACAAGGCGCAATGCTGACATTTTTCTAAATATGACTTGTTTACAGGAACCTGCCTTTCGGTCTCTATGTTCTACTGATTCGGACCCAAAACTTTAGGAAGAATAATTTTGATTCGTGAGAGAACATTTACCTCCTCCTTTTTATCCTGAAGGGTGTTGGAGTCCCATTCATGCGAAAGCTTGGTAGTCGCAGTGAAAGGTCTCATCATTCCAATGTCGTCTTCACATGCATTTTGGTGAGCTGGCCTTTTCGATACTACCACACATAAGTTAAGGGCTTTTGCTCTTAGCATCCGCATAGAATCCGTTTTCCCCTCCATTTTATAAAAACTGTCCGGGACGACATCCCTACTATCACTACAGAAGAGTTCTTAGAGGATGGAGTCCCATAAAAAAGATAAACAACATCGTTCGCAAACCATACAGGCTAGACAGATACATACTGTGTAGGCACGTGTATACATTTGTGCATAATGAGTTATTTTTTGGACCATGAATTTGGATCGCCAGTATTTGCTGCTGGGCAAAATTACACAAAATATTATTTTATCGTACATGTACATAGTACATTGTTGTTGTATACAGACCTAAACGTATGTACGAATGTGTAAACGTATGTACACATATATCTAAGTATTAGTGTGGCCTGCTCCGTTAACCTCCATTTTTACGTGATGTAGTGCTGTAGTACATTATTTTCCGGATCCAAATGGTCCAAGATAATTGACCAAACAAACATATAAATCTGTGGCAACATTAGGAATAACTGCGTACCGACGGGGCAGAATGAACAATAAAGCAATGCGATTGGGCATCTTTAAAACATATAATTGCTTCATATAAAGTCACAATTGTCTGTGGACTGGTATTTCTTGAATATGCGTTCTGCAATAACCAACAGGCTGTAAGTAATCTTAGCAAAACTGTCAACAGTAGAAGACATATTGAAACACAAGACTGTTGAAGTTTTTGTTTGGTCTTGTAAACATGGAAAAGACAAAATTTATATTTCAGCCAGACACATTAAGCTGAACCGGCAAAGATGACACGGAATACATTGTAAGAGAGAGATTCGTTAACCCATTTTAATTTATTTTTAAAGGGCAAAATAAAATGTGTGCAAAACCTGAATTTGCCATCACACAAAGGGTTGTACTTTTACAGATAAGAATTTGGCCGTAATATTGACAGGATCACCGAGAATCAAGAACTTCACCATTTGACAGACAGGCTTGAAAAGTTTGTTTCAAAAACCGACACCCACACCGAAACAATGGCAGACGATGTGGGCAGAAGAATATAATCTAGTGAAGAAATGGTAGGGCTTCTGATGAACACCCAGTTTCCCCAAGGTATGACGGGACATACAGAGATACTCAATAAGAGGAAAAATGAAGCTCAACAACGTTTTCTCATTACAGACCATGTAGTCAAAGTAGCAGTAAAAAACTTTTCAATTTTCCGGTACTACTATTACAGATAAAGGCAGACCACATATCCACTCATCTAGCCGTTATTTTCACAGCATGCGTAAAATTCTCATACACACCTGGCCTGGCAGGAGGAAAGAGTTGTTTTCATACCCAAACCAGGCAAGGCAAGATATACAACACCTAATGCTAATAAATAAGCCTAACATGTTTCTTACTTAAAACCATGGAGCATTGTGGATACCATGATAAGAATTCACGCGAATTGCTAAAATGTAAATATCATGCATACGTTCAAGGATTGTCAGTGGATGCCGATCTGCACAAGGAAGTGCAAAACATAGAAGAGTCGTTCAATGGAAAGATCTATACTTCCGGTATGCATTGGCATTGAAGGAGCTTTCAATAATGTACAGACCGAAACACTAATTCAATCCTTAAACCAGTTCCAGGTGGACCGGGCTCTCCGAGGCTGGCTAAGCAAAATGCTAAGGAATAGTGGGATAAATTGTGGGACATACAAATAAGAGACAAAGTAGCACAGAGGTGTTTACCTGTGTGTTACTACTATTTATAACCTGTCCCCTGAGTATCCTAATGGACGAAGGTCTGTAACCAGTCTGTTACTCAGACGACTTTATAATACTTCTGAGGGGACAGAATCCAAACCAACTTTTGCTCTATAAATTGCAGATGACTGGGCTCGACCGAGAGGTATAAATGTAAACTTAAACAAAACTGAAATATGTCTATTTTCAAGGAAAACGAACATTGGTCAGAATATTGACTTTTCCTTAACAACACAATTTAAATATCCGAGAAGTTTAAATACTTTCTTTAAACTAAATTGGAAGTACAACATAGAAGAATGAGGAAACAAAGCTCACAGATGCTGGTAACTAGAGTTGGGCTTCGGGAATTCTAGAGTAATTTTCCAGATTTTTCCATCCCGAATCTCGAGAATTGAAATTTTTAACATTTCGGGAAATCCCGAATCTTGAGAATATCTCAAGATTTCTCGAGAATTCCATTTTCTTTTAAAACATTTTTTGTTGGCAAATATTAATAGAAAAACAATTCTTTCAAAAGTTAGAGAATACACATATGATTAATCCTTAGAAACACCAAACTGTAACGGTGATTCTGTTACACAGAATCGCACACTACATGACATAGCAACAAGCTAACACGACCATACTGTTACGCAGAATCACATAGCAATTCACACCACTGTTTCAATTGCAATGCGAGAAGCGGCAACAGTATAACTTTTCCATTTGTACTCGATTGTCAGACGAAGCCATTAACAGTCTAGTTTATTTAAAACACCATTTTGCTAAATAATGTTGTCAATTACTTTATTTTGCTTTTTTTTAAACTATTTTTTTGTTGAAATCATTGAAATAGTAATATTTTCAAATATTTGTATACCCTCACCCTACGGGTAGGAGGGTATATATCATTTGATACGACCCACCCCTTCGGGTACCTCCCATACAAATCTGCTATTTCGTGTAATAATATCAACACGCTCAAGTTCGATCTTGGCCAAATTCAGTATTATGTGAAGGTATAATTGGACAACGATTCTGACAAAAACTTGAAAGTCTGGCAACTCCCCTTCTGGTACCTCCCATACAAATGTACCATCCCGCCTACCTTAGAAATAGGGTAATAACACCAATATGACCAACGCGATCTTGCCCAAATTCTGTATTTAGTAAAGGTATAACTGGACAAAGTTTCGGACAAAAACTTGGAAGTCTGGCAACTCCCCTTCTGGTACCTCCCATACAAATGTACCATTCCACCCACTTTAGAAATCTAGTAATTATATAATTTCGCTCAACGAATCTTTCCGAAATTCTATATTTAGTAAAGCTTTAGCTATATACAATTTTCTAGTAAAAACTCTGCTTTATATTCCGCCCGTTTTGTAAAAACGTGTAACTCAATATTTATACCCTCACCCTACGGCTAGGAGGGTATATATCATTTGATACGACCCAAAAGTGTAACACCTACAAATGTTCACATTAGACCCCAGGTGTCTTTAAACCAAATTCGATTTATGACTTTCTGAATCGTTTAAGCCATGTCCGTCTGTCCGTCCGTCTGTCCTGCTGGTACACACGATAACTTTCGAAAGAGTTAAACAATCGCTCTGAAATTTGGCATGGGTTAATAGTTTTCAAAAACTGCTTATGGGATTGCATATGGGCTATCTGGCCACACCCCTTCGGGTACCTTCCATACAAATCTGCTATTTCGCCCACTTTATAAATCGTGTAATAATATCAACACGCTCAAGTTCGATCTTGGCCAAATTCTGTATTATGTGAAGGTATAATTGGACAAAGATTCTGACAAAATACTTGAAAGTCTGGCAACTCCCCTTCTTGTACCTCCCATACAAATGTACCATCCCGCCTACCTTAGAAATCGTGTAATAACACCAATATGACCAAATTCTGTATTTAGTAAATCTATAGCTAGACAAAGTTTTGGACAAAAACATGGAAGTCTGGCAACTCCCCTTCTGGTACCTCCCATACAAATGTACCATTCCACCCACTTTAGAAATCTAGTAATTATATAATTTCGCTCAACGAATCTTTCCGAAATTCTATATTTAGTAAAGCTTTAGCTATATAAAATTTTCTAGTAAAAACTCTGCTTTATATTCCGCCCGTTTTGTAAAAACGTGTAATACAATATTTATACCCTCACCCTACGGGTAGGAGGGTATATATCATTTGATACGACCCAAAAGTGTAACACCTAGAAATATTCACATTAGACCCCAGGTTTCTTTGAACCAAATTCGATTCATGACTTTCTGAATCGTTTGAGCCATGTCCGTCTGTCCGTCTGTCCGTCCGTCTGTCCGTCTGTCCTGCTGGTACGCACGATAACTTTCTAAAGAGTTAAGCAATCACTCTGAAATTTGGCATGGCTTAATATTTTCCCAAAACTGCTTATGGGATTGCATATGGGCTATATGGCCACACCCCTTCGGGTACCTCCCATACAAATCTGCTATTTCGCCCACTTTATAAATCGTGTAATAATATCAACACGCTCAAGTTCGATCTTCGCCAAATTCCGTAGTTAGTAAAGGTATAACTGAACAAAGTTTCGGACAAAAACTTGGAATTCTGGCAACTCCCCTTCTGGTACCTCCCATACAAATCTGCTATTTCGCCCACTTTATAAATCGTGTAATAATATCAACACGCTCAAGTTCGATCTTCGCCAAATTCCGTAGTTAGTAAAGGTATAACTGAACAAAGTTTCGGACAAAAACTTGGAATTCTGGCAACTCCCCTTCTGGTACCTGCCATACAAATGTACCATCCCGCCTACCTTAGAAATCGTGTAGTAACACCAATATGACCAACGCGATCTTGTCCAAATTTTGTATTTAGTAAATTTAAAGCTAGACAAAGTTTTGGACAAAAACTTGGAAGTCTGGAAACTCCACTTCTGGTACCTGCCATACAAATGTACCATCCCGCCTACCTTAGAAATCGTGTAGTAACACCAACATGACCAACGTGATCTTGCCCAAATCCTGTATTTAGTAAATCTATAGGTAGACTAAGTTTTGGACAAAAACTTGGAAGTCTGGCAACTCCACTTCTGGTACCTCCCATACAAATGTACCATCCCGCCTACCTTAGAAATCGTGTAGTAACACCGATATGACCAACGCGATCTTGCCCAAATTCTGCATTTAGCAAATCTATAGCTAGACAAAGTTTTGGACAAAAACTTGGAAGTCTGGCAACTCCCCTTCTAGTACCTCCCATACAAATGTACCATCCCGCCTACCTTAGAAATCGTGTAGTAACACCAATATGACCAGCGCGATCTTGCCCAAATTCTGTATTTAGTAAATCTATAGCTAGACAAAGTTTTGGACAAAAACTTGGAAGTCTGGAAACTCCACTTCTGGTACCTGCCATACAAATGTACCATCCCGCCTACCTTAGAAATCGTGTAGTAACACCAATATGACCAGCGCGATCTTGCCCAAATTCTGTATTTAGTAAATCTATAGCTAGACAAAGTTTTTGACAAAAACTTGGAAGTCTGGAAACTCCCCTTCTGGTACCTCCCATACAAATGTACCATCCCGCCTACCTTAGAAATCGTGTAGTAACACCAATATGACCAACGCGATCTTGTCCAAATTTTGTATTTAGTAAATTTAATGCTAGACAAAGTTTTGGACAAAAACTTGGAAGTCTGGCAACTCCCCTTCTGGTACCTCCCATACAAATGTACCATCCCGCCTACCTTAGAAATCGTGTAGTAACACCAATATGACCAACGCGATCTTGTCCAAATTTTGTATTTAGTAAATTTAAAGCTAGACAAAGTTTTGGACAAAAACTTGGAAGTCTGGCAACTCCCCTTCTGGTACCTCCCATACAAATGTACCATCCCGCCTACCTTAGAAATCGTGTAGTAACACCAATATGACCAACGCGATCTTGCCCAAATTTTGTATTTAGTAAATTTAAAGCTAGACAAAGTTTTGGACAAAAACTTGGAAGTCTGGAAACTCCACTTCTGGTACCTGCCATACAAATGTACCATCCCGCCTACCTTAGAAATCGTGTAGTAACACCAATATGACCAACGCGATCTTGCCCAAATTCTGCATTTAGCAAATCTATAGCTAGACAAAGTTTTGGACAAAAACTTGGAAGTCTGGCAACACCCCTTCTAGTACCTCCCATACAAATGTACCATCCCGCCTACCTTAGAAATCGTGTAGTAACACCAATATGACCAACGCGATCTTGCCCAAATTCTGCATTTAGCAAATCTATAGCTAGACAAAGTTTTGGACAAAAACTTGGAAGTCTGGCAACTCCCCTTCTAGTACCTCCCATACAAATGTACCATCCCGCCTACCTTAGAAATCGTGTAGTAACACCAATATGACCAGCGCGATCTTGCCCAAATTCTGTATTTAGTAAATCTATAGCTAGACAAAGTTTTGGACAAAAACTTGGAAGTCTGGAAACTCCACTTCTGGTACCTGCCATACAAATGTACCATCCCGCCTACCTTAGAAATCGTGTAGTAACACCAATATGACCAGCGCGATCTTGCCCAAATTCTGTATTTAGTAAATCTATAGCTAGACAAAGTTTTTGACAAAAACTTGGAAGTCTGGAAACTCCACTTCTGGTACCTGCCATACAAATGTACCATCCCGCCTACCTTAGAAATCGTGTAGTAACACCGATATGACCAACGCGATCTTGCCCAAATTCTGCATTTAGCAAATCTATAGCTAGACAAAGTTTTGGACAAAAACTTGGAAGTCTGGCAACTCCCCTTCTAGTACCTCCCATACAAATGTACCATCCCGCCTACCTTAGAAATCGTGTAGTAACACCAATATGACCAGCGCGATCTTGCCCAAATTCTGTATTTAGTAAATCTATAGCTAGACAAAGTTTTGGACAAAAACTTGGAAGTCTGGCAACTCCCCTTCTGGTACCTCCCATACAAATGTACCATCCCGCCCCTGATAAACTGTCTAATACTATCAGTATGACCAATGCTATCTTGCCCACATTTTGTATTTAGTACAGTTATAGCTAGACAAAGTTTTGGACAAACACTTGGAAGTCTGGCAACTCCCCTTCTGGTACCTCCCATACAAATGTACCATCCCGCCCCTGATAAACTGTCTAATACTATCAGTATGACCAATGCTATCTTGCCCAAATTTTGTATTTAGTAAAGTTATAGCTAGACACAATTTTGGACAAAAACTTGGAAGTCTGGCAACTCCCCTTCTGATACCTCCCATACAAATGTACCATCCAATATTTTTCTATAGCATTCGGTATTTTAGGTTGCTATTATGAATTTTCATCAGATGTTACATCAAATGATGGTAGGCACGGTCACTTTTGACTTTCCGATACTTATGAGTATGAGACTTGTATGTTTTTACTGAGGGTGAGGGTATATATAAGTCGGTTTACCCGACTGCAACTTTTTCACTGGTTTTCTATAACATTCGGTATTTTGAGGTTGCTATTATGGTATATGAGACTTATATTTTTTTACTGAGGGTGAGGGTATATATAAGTCGGTTTACCCGACTGCAACTTTTCCACTGGTTCACTTGTTTTTTTATGTCTTATCTTATCTTTGTGATGTTTTTTCCAAAACTCAAATACATTTTACTCTGGCGAAACGAACCACTTTTTTTAATTATTTGCGGTTTTTGGTTCGGTTTGACATTTTTTTTTCTAACGGTGATTTGGTTCACGATTCGACTCAAAGACAAAAAAAGAGCTCTTTGCATCGCTGATGTGTATTACGAAGCACTTTAACAAGCAAACTCGAAAATGAAAAGATTTGAGTTTTTAGTTTGCTGGACAAATACACACACAGTTCTCAAGTCCAGTCTTTTTTAATCGACCGCGTAAGCAAAGGTACGCAAACCGGTTTCTGAGCCGGATATAAAGATTTTGAGAGTGTTTGGGAAACAGATTTTTGTTATAATCGACAAGACTTACAAGCTCCGTTGCCGTTTTGGGCTTTCTCTACAAAATTTGTTCGGATGGGTTTTACAATTTTAATATTTGGTCGGGGATCGTTCCAATTCGATTTTGATAGATTTAGGAGGTAATCGTGAATTTGATTGATTTTCATACACTATTTGTTATACATACATATATAAATTATCATTAATTACACTTATTATGATAATAAGTTTGATGTAACCAGATAGCTATCGCTCAAGGACGTAATATTAAGAATTGTCGAGCAACGAGAAAGTTTAAAACTATAGTTTACCTCTTGTTTCGGTTAAAGTTCAAGCAGTACAGATTGCACATGAAGTGACTAGTAAAATTAAATATTATTATTTATTCTTAACGTACATTTTACCTATTAGAAAAATAGTTCCATTCTGAAAGTTCTCGTTTGTCATATTTGTATTCGAGCAAAAAATTAATTTTTTTATTACTTTTGAGTAATTTTTTTTAAAAAGGAGTTAACTGGTTTAAATATTGATTATAAAAACAAAAATAATCAACTTCACATTTCACAAATTTTCATTGGAACAAAATCAGAAGTGTGCACACAAGTAACTTCTCATATTGAAATAAAAACTAATATTTAAAATTTTTATGTTCAAGTTTTGGATCAAATCAAGAGATTTGATTTTGAACGTAAGAACAGAAAGTTATTAATCATAATAACTCCACGAAAGGTTCTATAAAGGTTCCACTTCGCCCCTTATTCAAAAATTTTGTGATGTTTGATTTAATTGTTACGCATTGGAATTTATCAGAGAAGCGAATATTTCATTGGATTTAAATATTAATTCTTTTTGGAAGACAATTTCTTGAATTAAAAATAGTTTAAATGAACACTGTTTTGTGGAGATAAGACTGAATTATACTACATATTTTGTTATTAATACTAAAACCTGAGTTATTAAAAAGTACCTATATTAGTAATAGAAAAGACTAACTTCTTAATTTAAGTTTTGTTTTGGCTTAAACAAATAGTTATAATTAATGTTACAAGAACAATTAAGTCCATTTCGAGTTCGGAAAAAAGCTTTGGTATATTCTTCCATAGGAAGGAAGTGATTAAGATTCCATTTTCGTCGGCCAAATTCGATATAAGTTTTTGAGTTGTTCAAAGTTTATTAATTAATTTCCTTTTATATAACGATTTAATCTATATCTCGAAAAAAGTTTACTAGATCTAACGTTGTTGTTGTTCATAATGAGCACTCGGATTTAAAGCAAATAAATTTTGTTAAGTAAAACGATCAATTATTTATAAAATACAAAATTTTTTTTTTTTGTTTTGTTTTTATATTTTTTATTATATTTTCAAAAACATAGCTGAAAATCTACAAAATTGTTGGCTCAAGTGAATAGGTTTGACCAACAAAACTATAAAAAAAAAATTATTCACAGCAATATTTCATGGCACTTGGTAACTTAAATAATAAAAGACACTATTTCTGCATTATTTAATATTTGGTATGACCACCCTTATTCTTAATTATTTCAAACATTCGAGTTGATAAGGAATCGTAATATTTTTCAATTTCACTCAGTGAAATAGTTGACCAGGCTTTTTTAATCGCTTCAACCACTGTAGCCGAATCTTGAAATTGTCTTCCCCCTTCATACACTCTCCTGGATAAAAGTCCCCAAATGTTCTCGATAATATTTATGTCTGGGGAGTATGGCGGCCACTCGAGCAAGTTGACATTCTGGTCCATAATCCACTGTTTTCTAACCCGGGCTACGTCCATTGAATAGGTCAAAAAAATTCGGAAACCTGGGGAAAAGCCTTTTGGAGCACAGTCTTGTAGACATTTGCATTCATCTTTGATAAAACAAACTGCAGCTCTCAAGTTCCATAAAACGATATGGCTCCCCAAACCATTACGCCTCCAGTACAGGAGTGATGACGACTCAAAAAGCATTCCTCTTTTCGCATATCGTGAAAATAATAGTTGTATCCATCCGGTCCGTCGAGATTGAACTTTTTTTCGTCGGAGAGAGCCTTCCACTCCTTGTTCCATGTCATGTGATCCCGCGCAAATCGAAGTCGCGCTTCCTTCCGTGCATCATTGAGAGGAGGTTTTTTTTATTTTTAATCTCTTTAAGTGTTTAGCACTCCGAATAACTCGTTTTACCGTTGCCAAACTAGCATTTACACCGCATTCATCCCTGATTTTACTGGCAGAGAGGTGGGAATTCGAAGCAGTTCGAAGGATTAGTCGCCTCTCTTATGCCGTTGTAGCCTATTTTTTTTCTCCTTTCATTTTTTCCCGTAATCGGCTTCATTGCGAAGAAAATTGCTTACCACGTTTTGGCTTCGACCAATCTTCTTTGCTATTTCATTATGTTTTAGGCCAGATTCAATAAAGCCTTTAATTTGACCTTTTTCACGATGAAAGCAAAATTCTGATTTACCGTTGCATAGAACCCGTTACATTTTTTGTCATATTATGAGTAAACAAATGAATGTTCAAAACAAAAAAAAGAAAGAAGGAAAAAATGCCATAGGAACAAAGAAAGAAGAAAAAATAGAAGAAATATTTTTCAAACCTATTCAGTTGAGCGGCACTGTACATAGAATTTTCGAGAAAAATTCTGCTTTATATTCCGCCCTTTTTGTAAAAAACGTGTAATACAATATTTTTCTATAACATGCGGTACTTTGAGGTTGCTATTATGGAATATGAGACTTGTATATTTTTACTGAGGGTGAGGGTATATATAAGTCGGTTTACCCGAGTGCAACTTTTTCACTTGTTTTTAATTACAATTCTGAAGTTTATTAAATTAATATTAACATTTTACATTTGCTATGATATATGTTTTTCTTATATGCGATTTATATATCCAGAAGGTTACATATCAGAGCATTATTCAATATTTCGCATGATGTTTTTGAATCTGTTGGTGATAGCACTAATTCTATCTAAAATTTTATCTGTTTGGCTTAATTCATTCAATAAATCAGTGGGGTAGCGCCGTGTTAGGTGAGACATCATTTTTAAGACTTCATTCTGACTTATTTGTAAGTACTTCTCAGTGTCGGACCAGAAAATATTAATACCATTTATATTAAAATTGGAGAGTATACTATTATCTACCGCTAATGTACGAAAATTATTCGAAACAAAGAATTCTTAATAGAGCCGGTGGTACACCAAAACTAAAATACGGACAGGCTAAATAATTCATAAGTGTAAGAGTATATGTTCGTTCAACAATCCATGTTACATAAATTTGTATAATTCTTATCAAATTTGCAAGGATTGAAAGTGTATTTAAAAAGAAAAGATGTTCTGGTTGTATTCAAAGTAGTCGACGTTAACATCTACATATCGCTACCTTAGAGTGCAAAAGTGCTAAGTCCATTTTTAAATGGCATGTTTTTCTTAGACATCGTATAGAAAATAAAAAGTACCGTTATTTTAGTTTTTTCCTGTTTACTGAGGGATGAACGTCCAAAAGGTTCAAGTCAAACGCACAACATAGAACGTATTTTTTCTCTCATGTAAATTCGGAAAAACTGAACTTAACACTTTTGCACTCTAAGGAAACGATATATAGTGTTTTTGTTTACCAAGACAATGAACGCAGTTTTGTGTATTAAAGAAAAATTAATAAAGAAATAAAATAAAAGATGCATAGTACTCCTAAATGAATTCACGTCTGAGCGAGCACAGATTATTCTCTCATAGAAAAAGAAAGGATTAAAATATGTTTATCTCTCGCAGGAGAAACACTGGTCTTCCCAGGGAAGGTGTGGCTGGAGTGGTTCATTCATGCTTAGCCAGAACTATCTATTGCGCTATGCAGCAGAGCTACTTAACTAATTACAGGCGCGTATCGTCATCCACGTTCATACCTTATCGCCTCCACTGGTAATCCATTTCATCCTTCTTCTAATTCGTACATACTTTACCTGCAATTTGCACAATCTCGTCATGATAAATTGCCGCAATTTGGACCTTCATTTATCCCTTGGTTCGTTCGTCTGCCTTTGTGTATACGCAGCCCCTTCCACCGAGTCGGCTTTCTGTTGCTTTATGGATTGTTGAAGTTGTTTATATGTACATAATAAATGGCTTTGTCTGAAGGAACGTTTGTTCGCCTTTGTCAGTGTAGCAGACAACACTCCGAGCTGACTGTGGACAATAAAGGGTTGGGCAAGTTCTTGAGACTAGATTTCATTTGCGTTTTGGTATGTTTCTGATGGAAATATACAAACAAAAAAATGAGGTATGAACCAGAAACCCGTTATTACTGTCGTTTCTATAGTACTGCTGCTGCTGCCACTGTCACTACACCCCCGTCCGCCAACGACCGGCCGTCTCGACCTATTCTTGCTCCAATACAGTGAGCATATCGAGTCGTCCTTTCATGAAGGCTTGTTTCTTTGGTACTGGCCATTTACAGACCACCATTACTGGCTACAGTAATGGGTAATTGTTGCTAAGATTTACGTCTAGTGAGTGACGGCCCACCAAAGGAAGGTAACAAATTGTGCCAAGTTTATGATTATTACGTGCCGACTTCTGTTCAAGTTTCTGGTTTATGCCTGCAAATGTGTTACACTCGCAGACAAAATTATGGAGGTGTGCAGGCGTGTGGCGAGCAATTCATTATCTCAGCTGAGCACCATCAAATGTTGGCCATAAAACATACGAGTAGACATAAGGGTTGAGACGGAACATCAACAGATTGATTGATGACCGGAAAGATTTAACTATTTTGTTGAAGTCGCACATGCATGACCTTATGCTCGTTAGTATGTAGTCCTACAGCACAGGTGTGTGTACGAATTCTGTGACTTTCTAATGGAATACATACGTTTTGGCATACTCCCGCATATGGCGGAGGGACGTTCATATCTTATGTTTTTAGAAATAAATCAGTAATTTTTCGGGTTCGGCGGAAATTCTCAGTTTCGAGTTTTGGCAAAAGATGTTCCATTCCTTTTTGGTTTTCGTTCATAACTAGATGTGGGTGGGGGATAGTGTGTAATATTTGTTGCATACATTTCAAAGATTGCGAGTTTCGTCTTCAGCACCCTCTGCATGTAGTTGAGCTGGGTGCCTGTGAGCAATTGAATAAATTGTCACATTGAGGTTCTCACCATTATGGTGAACCTCCAATTTTATTAAAACCCCAAGCATAGTTTATTTAAATTTTATTTCTAGGCTGATTCTGCCGTATTTCAACAAAATGAACTAGCAAATTCAATTACGAATATGACATTCCTATCCTGTGAACATTAAACGGCACTGTATATAATATTTCCTATTGATTTTGTTAGGCCGGTTGCAAATATTTGAACGGACGAGGAACCCTGATAGCCTAGTTTTCCGGCTAAATGCTCTAACATCAAAGAGCAGGCGCCATTGAAGGGAGGCAATATCTCTTTACATAAAAATGTATGTTTGTATGTGTCTAGGTTCCTAATGGTTCCTTTCTGATCCGATCGTCAGCAAAACAGCAGCACTACATCTCATGAATTATTTGGGGCACATGATATTGGTACAGAAATAACACGTCCTTAAAAAAGGGGGCCACGCCCCTTAATATAGAAATCACCATATCTGCCGTAATTGTGTAACGATCGTAATGGAATGTCCACAGTCTATTACTATAGTCCGGGAAATTAGCTTAGGCTATATTAGGTCATGGACGGACAAAGGATATTATGGATATGCGATATATGTGGTAAAGGAAAACTTTGATTGGGCACCGGAATAATTAGCGGAATACAAACATATTAAATTAGATATCTTTCTCAGTTAATTAGCTGACAAGACAGACGTTGATAATTCGCTTGTAATCATTTCGAAAATTGAGAAACGATATTGGGATTGTTTTAATAACTTAAAAAGATACAAAAATATTTTTTTAATAGTTGTATGTATTAAATTTAACTAACTATTACGAACATTAAAAATTGACTGGTTATGTGACAAATTGCACCATCTAATTAAAACCACACAGTGATTCTATTTCTGCGCTGGTCTTCCATTCAATTTGACGGTTTGGTGCGGTTTACACGTTGGCGTCATCATCAGTCCTCATTTCTTTTGAAATAAGGGAGGAACTGTCGTTACAGTGAGCGGTATCGAGCCATGCTGACTGAATTTTTGTTTCCGAAAGTGAATCCATATTTGGTTCCAACGAGAAGGAGCAACTTGCCATCAGCGCGCTTAACAATCGATTTATTGCAGACTCAAGTTGGTGACAACTTTATTTCCAGAAGTGGTGCTTTTCACTGGCCCCCTCGTTCGTCATACGGTCGGATTTATTGGGTACCCACGGCGGTCGAATGCCGGACATCATATTTAAAACACTAATTGCTATGAAATTGTCTACCAGATAGTAATAAAAAATGCATTCCAACAATATTTCTGCTTGTATTACAATTTCAAGCTCTTAAAAAAAATCATCCTCATTCTTCTTGATGTTGTATTTTATCTTAGTCTCTCTATAACGAACTTCCCTATAACGAAGTTCTCTCTTTAACGAGTTTTTTTATAATGCACAAGTAGAAGTTCTAACATAATTGAATATGAATATTTTAAACCCAAATAAAAATTTAATTTCTACATACTGTCTAAATGAATTTTCTCTACAACGTAGAAATTAGATGTTTCCCAACTGATGCGTTATAGAGAAGTTCGACTGTAATTGCTCACATTTCGATGCAATTGCAAAAAAACCATCATCAGATTCTAAAAATGACACAGAATTTGATTGATTGATGACATTATTTCCTTGGCCCTTGACAACTTAATTCCATTTGCTTCTGAACGTTCGAGACTTCTTGATTGACGAGATTTAGGTTTTTAATAAATCGAATCTTCCCTTTTGTCTGAGGTCCAGAGACTCACTAAGTCGCTTTTACCTGTGCCGTATCATTCTATGAAATATTCTGAAGACAAGCTGATATAAATATATCGCCCAATTTTATCGGGAGTCAATGCATCCGTAGACTGCTCATTAAAAACTTTATTCCTTTAAATGTAAATGCAAGACAAATAAGCGGAATATGGTATAGGACATCGTACATGCGGGTTAAATAGATACCGAGTTTAAATTTAAAAAAATATTCTAACCAGGTAATATGAACACTCCAAAGAGAGAAAATCCTAGATCGTGAATTATGCATTAATTGTGCTTTAACTATTCTAAAGTTGAACAAAGCAAGAAAGGTCTATAAGGTGAACGAGAAATGTTTCATAGTTAGCATTGAGTTCAAATAATTCTGAGCGTGGGAACTCCACTTATAGTAAATTATTCTTTTTTTTTTCGTTTTTAAAAGTTACTAAAAACATTATTGTCAGTCGTTTCGACTTATCGTGATTTCGTTTGTACAATAAAATTTTACCCTCACATGGTGTAAAAGTTTAAAAATGTTGCATCAAAATCCTGAAGATGTAGCACAACTCTTTAGTGTACATAAAATACAAAAAAAAAAACATTTGTCTTTTTGCAAACAATATGATATTTGACATTTACGATCAAGAAACAAATAATTAACTAATTGAAAAACCTTAAAACCCCAATATCAATTAATATGCCTGAAATAAAGAAAATGGTCGAAAATGGTGAAACGTTTAAACAAGTCCAGTGTAAGTTAGAGAGAAATGATGTCAAGAATGCAGAACCTTGAAAAATCCTCACACATCTTAAGGGATCTAGGAATCTTTGTTAAGTTATTGCCATTGCACGAGTTTGACAGAACTTATGATTGTAATATTTTTCCGACTCGCTCAAATTTCCATAATCACGATATGGTGTCAAAAAAATACTCCCTTAAGGGATAAGCAGTGTCTCCAAGTAAGTATACGTTGGAGAGCATGCAGTTGGCAACTCTTTTGAAATAAATGATGATTTCAATATTCTGGAATCATGGATTTTGCTGGATACACCCATATATACGTCGAGGAACCGCAACTTGGAGTCACAAATTCCTTGCATTGTAATCGAAACGGCACAGTGTCTGTTAGCATATGTTGCCGATATTTTCACACCCCAAAACATTTGGAATCTTGGATATCTGTAATAAATATATATTCAGCAGAGTACAACAGATTGGCATACCTTTTCGAAGGCCTTGGCAACATGCACCTTTTCCTCGTTATTTATAGGAAACTTTATTTGTCCTAGCGACACATCATTTACTAAAAATTATATTACATTGCTTAAACTCGAATGGGTGGTGGGCAGGGACATGTTAAACAGATTTGAGACTTCTCTCGTAGTGGTACTGAGACGTCTAAGGGGGAAAGTTGTTAAAAACACAAAAAATACAAAACAGATTCTTTTAAATAAATATAATTCTCAGATTTATATTTCTGTTCCGCACATATTACCGTACAAATAAACAATAAAAATATGAATTTAAATGTAGCGCCCCGGTAGGCGAGTTGGTAGCGTGCTTGCCTATCAGCGTGGGGGTTGTGGGTTCGATTCCCACCAGAGGCTTTGGTCTGTCGCTGCAAAATCTAAAAAACATATGGTCTGTGTCACCCGGTTTACCCTTGGACCCAAATTAGAATATAAATTTACTTTGTATTGTAATTAATAATAAATAAATAAAATAAATAAATGAATTTAAATGTGGATTGCATATCCATTTCATGCATGGTGGCATTCGAAAACGTGAACACTTTGTTAACGTAAACTCCTTTGGTTCTAATTAGTTTACGTTATCGAGAGTACACTGTATAACGAATGACGTTCCTAATTTTTTAGTCGTAGGTATTTATTTTTTGTATTGGAAATAGTACGTTTTTTACTTTTGTTGTCCTATTTCAAACTTTACTGACCGCATTGTTTTGCCCGTTAGTGTATCTGGAATATGGAACATAGGAAAACAAAATAATAAAAAAAAAAAAAGAACAGAGGACGTAAATCAAGCTAAATGTCAGTTTTTTTTAAAGAGAAAGCGAACACAATAGATGCGAACATCATCTAAACGGTCTCGTTAGAATGAAAACAATAATTTGGATACATTAATGCTGCTACTCGTAGATTCTTTGACCGGAAGGGTTTCCTTCGTTTTTATTTTGTTATTTTTTAATCCTGTTTTCTTTTTTATTAGCAATTAAAATTTATATTAATTATTCTTTTTATTTACACCCTTTTTTCATTAGCTCCGCCTTCGTGGGCACCTTTCTCCGATAGAAGGAGCCACTGAACATGAACGCACGTAAATGGCCGATGGCGATGTTTAACACGGACCCAACATTGTTTTCTCGGATAAAGTGATTAATACGGTTAAAGTAAACACTGAAGTTTAGATCCACGTGCACGTACATACATACAGTCATATACACGGCAGCATTAAGATTCGGCCGGTGTAACAAATGTTCGCAGGAATGTTTTAGCATTGGCATTTCATTCGCTCGTAACAAGTTGCCTAAAGTCATTCGGCAAACTTTTATTTTTATACGATTTCCATGTGTCTTGACGGCAAAGTACTGGATTTGATGTTGCGAACACATTTTCAATAAGGATAAAATATGCACATATCAATGTGCTCAACATACAGACTAAGGTTAGATGCTCCAAGAGGGAGTGGTTTTGTGGAGAGCCATCGTTGTTATTGTTATTTGTCGGTGGCAGGAAGTGTTCTTAAGAATTCTTATTTAATAATCACAAACTGTCGAAACGGTCCATTTGGGCTTTAATCCCGAAGCCGACGTATGCGTCTGAAGAAAGCCTCCTTTAATAATGCATCGGCTCATCAAAAACGTGTGTTAGAACGTTAATATTTGCATTTGTGGATTAGATTTAATCCTATGCTAAAATGCTGTCGCATTTCAATGGTAATAATCGGTAATAAAGATGACGAAATTCGTTAATTCAATACGCTTATGCTCAATTGTTAAAACTTCAGCTTTCCCCTTTAGAATGCTAAAATAACGAGTTCATGTTGGAGCCGTCGCTGCCTCCACCATTAATTTCATAATGGCTTCAAAACGTAATAAACATGAATTGACGCATCTATGTTAATGAAAAACTCGAGAACGGTTGCACTGATTTTGGCTTATTTCTTTTTCTGTTTTATTTGTAATTATCAAGACACGGTTCGTGTGAAATATAACTTTTAAATAGACTATCGGATAAGCGCGAAAAATTCAAATGATGATTTTCTATGTTATAAAATTTTAGATATTTTCTTTTATAAATGATATGTCATGGAGGAAAAAAGAAAAATCGTACTGGAAAACTCAGACAATTCAAAAAATGAATAAACTGTATGAAATGTCCATCACAAAAAAAAAATTTCACCAGGCGTAGAAATATTGGCCGACATACACTCTCAGCAATGCAACGACATAATCGGAAAGCCAAAGACAATGAGCGTAGTCAGCTTTTGGAGAAAATCGCATGGAATGCAATGCCTTACAATTTCGTCACCAAATGCTTCTGCTGTGCGGGTGGAATAGTTGTATTGTCACAACTTCCACCGCCACCAGAGATATTGAAATTATTACTTTCTGGACCAGATTTTTTATTTACGCTTTTCCTGGAGAATATTATCATTCGGCGGAATTTAAACCCAACTTTTTAGGTAGCTTATTTGGACTACTCCACCGAACACAAACACGTCGTACAAACACACATTATGGATTCATAACTTTTCACCGCTACGAAATAATGTCTACCTTCGAAAATATTGTTCGGGAATTTATTATTAAATTTACAGATTCAAGGACAAATTCACCATCGTGTAGAAACATTGCTGAGGTTTATTTCCTTGTTTGGATATTTTAAGGATAAAATCAATAAGCGTTGTGTCATCAATCGATCAGTGAAGCGAGAAAATTTTTCTTCAGCCGAACCGTACGTATGTGGAATATTCTTCCGGCAAATGTGTTTGCTGCCAGTTTTGACATTCTCAAATTCCAAACAAATGTAAACAACACTACTCCCTCTATCTTCCATCCGATACCCTAATACTCCCGCTAACAAAGTGCATTGCATTTAGAGGGGGCATTACGTGAGTGTCGGTCTCAAAAATAAATTTAGTCGTCAACTATCCAACTGAATTTCTTAACACATCAAAACTTGAAAGAGTCATATATTACCTTATTAACTGTACACGCTAAAAAAAATGGCCATTTTAACAAATTTCAGAAAACAAGTTCGCATCAAACATACACGCTGAAAAATACGTCTTTTTTTTTGTTGTTTACACACAAGTAAAACGCGTGTTTGGTCTTTGTAGCAATTAAAGCTTATTTCCTTCTACACAAAGCTTATTTGGATGTAAATATAACTCGTTTGCTATTAGTGTTACATATTTGTGTATAAGCAATAGCGCGTTTGGGAAAAACGGACAACGAACTTATTAAATTCAACAAAGAACAACATTTGGGTGCGAATAAGTTTGTATTTGCAACTGCTTTCGTAATTTTTTTGCGCATTTACGCTCTTTAAAATAAAAGCAATACCGATAGAATGAGATGGATTGTTATATAGAAACTCAGAAATTGAAGAAAATAAAAAGTGACACAAAACTCCATACATATATATTTAATATTTATCACCTACAAACAAGTTTATATTTGTGGTATGGAAAAATATGATGATTTGATGATTTTGGTACCATCGGGATCAAAAAGTACAACTTCTAAGAACGGAAAGTACAAAACGAGGAAACTGATTTTTCATCCCAGATGTACATGTTCTTCTTCTTTTGATTTCAAACGTTCAGTCGTCAATCAGTAGTCGTGCTGCATAGTCCTGAATGTGCGGAAAGTGTTACAATTATTGTTTTTACAAAAAAAAATACAGAGAAAGAATGAATGAGTAAGGCGAATAAAATAATGTGTTCCTTTCAGTGAAAAAAAAAAATTAAAATGTAAAAGAAACAAAGACTAAGCTTAATGAAATAGTAACGGTTTGCGCAGATAAAATTGGTTGGCAGTCAGTTTGTATTTAATTCGTATGTAATTCGTGCCATGATTAATGTTGAACATTGTTTATTTACATACAAAAAAACTTTACTTGCTACAAGCTCCAAAAATGCTTTTTACTTCTATACAAACATTTTAAAATCACGGATTTTTCAACGTGTGGGAAAGTTTTAAACATTTTGACTCAGACTAAATCGTCCCAATCTTGTCCAATTTGTGGTGATACACCAAATGACTAAAAGTATTTTAAATTATAACTCCGATAAATTTCTGGCAAAAGACTCTAACTTGAAGTATTGCATTGCTGGATTAGATTTTTCGAGTTTGTGAAAAAAAAGTGGAAAAGTAGAACAGAAATTGAAAAAATGCCGTTTTAAAAAGAAAAGAAAAAATACAAAACAAACTCGGAATAAACTCGGTCTTCATCTTGACAAAACTAAAATTGGAGGATGTGGAAACACAAATGATGGTAACACTGCGCGTCGAGTTTTCACAGAACATGCACTTTTTTCAGAAATTACTGGCATACATACAAACTTAATATTTCGTCTAAATATTTAATTAATTTGTTTATCGTGCCAGTTTTCCTTAAATGTGGACAAATTTCAATCATTCTGCTTTCAAACCGCGGATTTAATAATGACAAACTATCCTTGGTTACCGATGACAGCTACAGTGCATAAAGTCCTTATCCATTCGAAGCAAATCATGGAGAACACTGTACTTCCAGTAGGCTTCTTTGGAGAAGATGCAGCGGAATGTCGGCATAAAATATATAAGTCTGACAGACTACATCACACCAGAAAAACAGTCGAATCAACAATCTTCAAGACATATTTAATAGAGCCATGGATACTTCGGATCCCTTTATTTCATCCCTTTGCGTAAGCAAAATATTCCCACATCGGAAAAGTTTAACACTTCCTCCAGAAGTTATCGACATGCTAGTTTCCGATGATCCAAATAAAGTGTCAGAGATTGACAATGCTATTGTTGATGAAGCCAATGGAAACGAAGAAACTGTATTAAGTCCAACTTATGCGAATTTCCTAAACAACATAAGTTCAGATAATGAATTAGATACAATTGAATCCAGTTATATATAAAAACCCATTTTATGTTAAATTAGTTCCCTTAAAATGAACTGTAAATAAAAAATAAATACAACGAAAAATGTTTACCTGTGTTTGCCCCCAAATGGGTTAATGTTCCTGAAAGGGTTAATTTTGTTTTCATAAAATGTTCCTTAATTATGCTTTCCTTAAACTTTATAGACAAAATTGTATCACTTTTAGGGCTTTTTTAAATTTTGGCCAGTAAAATGCCTACTCTGACCTATAGTGCATTGGTGAAATACAGCTGCACACAATCGATAATGTGCTTAAAAATTGGACCGATCGTGTAGGCCAATTGAATGAAATTATTTTCCATTATTAACCGGAAGGATTGTACTTTCAAATAAAAAAAGAAATTTGAGAAAATATCCAGTAGTTTTTTTATAGTATTTTCAACAAAAAAAAAGTTATTTGGCTGTACTTAAATTTTTCCTATTTTGCTCTATAATTGCTGTGACCGTTATGTTTATTTTTTAGAGATGTACCATTTATTCACTTCTGAATAAAAAATTATTTTTACGAATGTAGTAGCTAAATGTCTTGCGATTGTTATCAACCGCACACCTATTATGCGATTTCAGATCGCAATCGCCAAAATCAAGCGAAATGCGAACATCACATGGCCGTATGATTTATCAGCATAGTAGAGGAAAGCTTACCATTCCCGAATTCTATGTGATTGCTGTTGATCAGTAGTAAACTGTAATTAAATACATTAAATTAAATACAGACATACACATCATTAAATTTTGACTGTAAAAAATTACTTTATCTTTGTATTTAGGTACAGATTACGTACTCTATAAGTAATATAGTTTTTAGGTCTTCAAAACTTTGGTTGTCGGTGAACGATGATTTTAGCTATTACAACGATTATTTTAACAATACAAATTCGGACTAATGGATATATTTTAGAAATATTTCCAAAGTTTAGTTCTTTTCATATTTTTTGATTTTAGGGGGGAAACAAATTTTTATATTTCTTATTGACCAAAATATTCCCGCATTGGCGAATTTAATGAAAAACCAATATGTCTAAAATCAATATTTTCGACTTACCAAAAACCTATGAATTCATAACATTCTTTTTATTTAACAAGCGCCCCGGTAGGCGAGTTGGTAGCGCGCTTGCCTATCAGCGTGGGGATTGTGGGTTCGATTCCCACCAGAGGCTTTGGTCTGTCGCTGCAAAAATCAAGCCAAATGGTCTTTGTCACCCGGTTTACCCTTGGACCCAAAATTATAATATAAATTTACTTTGTATTGTAATTAATAAATAAATAAATAAATTTTTATTTAAATAAATAATGAACTTGTTTCATTATATTTCCTTATACGAGTCATTCCATGTCAGACCGAGCACCTTTTTTACAACACCTCTTCCTCTTTACTTTAAATTTGCCAGACGTATTAAACATGTTTTAACCGTGTTTCCATAAAAAAATTAAAAAAAAAATGTAGAAGATTATGGGCTTGAAAATCGTGAAAAGTCATCCGACATGACAACTTTTAAACTGATGTTTTTCAGAAACTAGTAAATGGATTTTAAAGTGTATTACCTTATTGTAATGGGTTTTTAACATTCTTTTTAAAAATTATATTTCTTTTAATTTAATTTTTTGTTATTTTTAAATTTAGATTTTTTCACTTAATTTCTGTTTTCCACCATCTTCGAACAAGTCGAAAATTGTAAATATTTTCTTAAAGGTCAATATAAACTTAATATTCGCAATAAAAAGGCCACTTTTCATTTCGCATCCGCAATCCAAAGCTGATCATTGCACTATGGTCAAAATGTCGATTTTTTTGTTCAAAATTTCAAAATCTTTTCCGAAATATGTAGACCACATCTGAAAAAATCGTATTCAAAATAAACAGGGTATCAAAACCAGTTTGGTGGCACGCCATTGAAGTCAACTGATTGCACGGCAATTTGTTTTGTCAAAATTTGAGGTAAATATGAGTTGACTTTGAATGCTGGTGCGTTGAAAAATGGAAGAAAATTTAAAAATATTATTATGGAATCTATTGGTGGTGGTTTATAAAATTATGAATTGATACCACTTTGACAATAAGTGTGTGCTGTTGTCCGATAGTGTAATGTTTTGTTAGTGTTTAATTTTATATTGAAATTAAGAATGACTTCTGTTTCCTGGATTGTAACTCATGAATGGCGCAGCATTGCAAAGAGGTGCAATGGATGTACGAAGTAACCATCATCCAGAAAAGGTGGTGTCCATAAATTGGGGTTTGATATATATTTGAATATATAAGAAAATCTATTGGAGGGAAAATGAAGAAGATTGTAAGACAAACAGGATTTAAGCTAGAAAGAATGCTACAAAAGTAGCCAATCCTAGAATGGTCCTCAATAGTGACGCTCCCACAGATACCGGAGATGATGTTACCATATCATCCGATTCTGAGAATTTCGGGGACTTTGGTAAGCTCTTGGGTGATCCAGCAAATAGCCTCCTTTAAGACTCCGGGGAAGAGGTCGACAAACCCCTCTATTAGGGTAGTATCGATAAATGATCAAGATACTGCAAAGAAATCTTCTGGCTATCGCATCTGCTCAGGCTGCAAATAGAAGAGACAAAGAATGAAACCGCTTTAATTGTATGTTCAGACGTGAATGCTCATCATACAATGTGGAGCAGCTCAGACATAATGCGTTACAAAAGAACACTCCTTCTCTGACATCGCTATATCGAATTGATTTTATCAGAAACTACTCCCACTTTGTCAGTACCCACTGCAAGTCTTGCTAAGAACGCCGCCGACGGGACAGTAAGGGACGAGTCCCAGGTAAAATAACTTATATTGGCTTTTCACAGATGATTCTAAACTATATGGTAGCGTAGGCTTTTAAATCGACTAAAAGGAACTAAAGTTAGAACTCTCGATTAAGCTTCCATGTCATTGCAGCGTGTTTCAGACAGAAATCCAGGTGATCGGGGAAGTTGCTTAGTGGCTGGGAAGTAACGTCATAACCGCTACAGGCATCAACGGATACTCGGACAGATAGGTTGCGATAAAATCTCCGTCTGGCCATGTTATCATCTAAATAGCTCGAAATCCCTGATATCAAGATCAAGAATAGCTATATCTATGATTTTGGCCGTAATCACTGGACACTGTAAAGCTGCCATCAGACGATATGTTTTTTACATATGTCTGTCAAATTTTCCATCTGTAAAAGTGTGATACATTTGAAACATTGCATATGTAAAATACATGTGAAAATACATATGTAATTTTTTCGATTAGAGCACGGTCTATTTTCATCTGACAAACATAACAAAACAGTTGTTTTTGAAAAATACACATTAAAAAGTCCGCTTTTGTTTACGTTTAGAGGTTATGTCATACGAAAATACATATACAAATGTGATAGCTAAAATTATGAATCGTATGTAAAACGAAGATTTTGACATACATACGGAATTACATATGGATACAAAAAGTGACAGTACATATATATGTAAAAAACATATCGTCTGAAGGCAGCTTAAGCGGCTTATGACCATTGCAGAAGCTGTGGAGACGAGGAAGAGAATGACAGCGTCGTATTTTGGAGCAAACTACTTTTCGGACCTCGCTGAAATACAGGAGATCACAATAAACGAACTCCGAGGTATTCTGCATAGCTCAGGTTGGGTTAATAGAGACTAATCTAATCAGGTAAGACATTGTGGTCCAACTATATCTCCCGACACTCCGAAATACGACGTTGGGAAACTAACTAGGCTCATGGCCGTATAACCTGTACATGTCTCCAAAGGTACTACAATAGGTTGCGATACAGCTTCCCTTGGTATCACAATGATGATAAATGGATTAAGTGCGCTAATGTATTTTTTTTTTAAATTGATTAAAAAAATAATTTTGTGTGTTTTTCCCCACAAGTGGAGATGATGTTAATTAGAACTAAATATATTCACAATAATTGTAAATTATTGGAAGAGAAATGGAATATAATTGGAGGATGTCTTTACTAGTGTAATGTAAAAAATATTTTGATTAAGTAAATTTAGAATAAATGAAATGTTATTCCTTGCAATATTTTATTATCAGCTTTTAAAGTTCAATTAAAAAGAGGTTTCCGATTTTTTGTTATTGTCAGTAAACAAAAACAAAATTTACACAAAAAAATGTGTTGGTGAACTCTAACATTCGTTACTGCCAAGTAACGGCAGACGGCCATTAGCAAAAACCTGTGTGTGTATTGATAAAAAGTGTATAGAATTTTTCGAACAATCACTGTCCAGTGTAATGGCTGGGTTACCGAGGTCCAACAATAATCTCACGAAATTATTTAAAGAAGTTATGCTAGAAATTTGTAACGGACATTTTGGAATACACAAGAACAAAATTAGAGTAAGGTGGCACTCAAAATTTCAAGCCCAGCTGTCAAAGTTGAAATTCATTGTCGTTTCTTTTTCTGGCATTTAAGCCCAGATTTGTAAGAAAATCAAAAAGTTTAACAAAAAGGTATTGTAGTACATAATTGTGTTTATCAATATGTGTCGTCTCTTGTATGCAATTTTACTAATCGGCCGTGAGTTTTTTTCTTTATCGGGCGTATATTTCAAGTGTTGATAAAATAAGCTGCAGCCACTAACAACAATACTTTTTATTTTAGATTGCATAACAATTAAAAAATACATAAAAATTAATTTTTGGTTAGAAACTAAATTTTGTCGAAATTTTAAAAAAGAAAGAACATTAATAATTTGGTCACAGGCTAAGCAAAAGTGTAAAAAACAAATGATGTGGTCAACATAAAAGCCCCTCCTCATGTTTTATATAGCGATGGAAGTGAACGGGAAAAACGAAAACTTGCTTCACAAGTATTGTCCACACAGGGGAACAATGTTTTACTTGTTGGAAAGTACTTAGGTACATAGTCATTTGTACTTTCGTCCTTTTTTTATTTTAACAAATAATAATTAAATTTGGTAAGTCCAAATGAGCAGAAACTCACCGGTTAGATGTCGTTGTTCTTTTCCATATGACTAATGAGTGATATGAAAGTCCTGAATAACACTCATTCGTCACCAGAGTTTCGAATGGACGCCCACTGGACATTTTTGCTTAAATGCCATGAATAGTGTTAAATATACTTTTTGCAGATTATATGTATGTCTGCATGTGTTTATGAGACTTTAATTACACAAAAGTATACATGTGCAGGGGTACTACAAGGATGTATGTATAGATCTGCACATGGGTGTGTATAATATATGTACGGACACCGTACCATATGTCTGTTTTTATTAGTTTCAGACCATTTTTCAAATAATGTTCAAGCTCGAAAGGCTACAAGCTAAATGGGGACGGCCATAGGCATGCGTGTTCTGTGAAACACACAACATTAATTTTAACTGCTGTCAAAAGTCAATCAATTTATTTAAGCCCAATTTCATGTTCAACGAAATCTGTTAAATGTTTAGTTAGTGTATACTTGTTTGTCTATAGATATCAGGTATGGATCATTGACTCCTTTTTCCGACAGTCCCCATAAATTAACTTCCACAAAAGTGGCATTCTGCCTGTTCCAACCACACGAAGGCAATAATCATACGCATTGCATAGGATGGCAAACAAATGTAAAATATTTTATAGAGTTCTCTCGTTTTCTTTTTTGTATACACATATATAAATTATGGCTACGCTTTTGCCATAAAGGTGAAAATTAATGTTTTCATTTTCTAACGAACGTATTTCAAGTAGAATAGACAAAAAAATTCCGAGGTCTCCGGATAGCCCGCATAACGAACGGAACGGAATAGAATAGAAGTGCCAATACGAGCAGTAGAAAGCTCAAAAACAAACAGAAAAACCAAAGGAAAAACTGTTATTTAGCCAGAAAAAAAGACGCTTATCCAACTTTATGGCTGTGGTTTATGAAAGAAGATAGTAATAAATGTATAGCGGCAGACAGGCATGCTACCCAGGAGGTGGTGGCAGCGTAGAAATGTGGCATTCTGCAGCGTGTGGAACGAACGTCGTACGTTAAATGCATTTTATTGCGTTGCTGCAGTGGTTTTAGCCAACTAATCCTAATATCTTCGTAGGTTTTTATTTGCGTGCGTATGTCGTCGCATATTGCCTTCGTAATAAAATAGTGAATGGGAGGATACTAAAGAAATATAGCTGTGTGTTTAGGAAAACAAGTGTTGAGTTCTGAATAAAAATGAGTTTACTTTCTTACATGTTACTGTTTTTAAAGTAAAAATTCCATGAACTTTGCTTCTGGGCACAACGGTTTTAGTTGATTATACCAATATTTGCTGGTCTTTTTTGTACACGGTCTTTCCACCAGAGTCTGTGTCGTTCTTCGAGCTCACTTAGTGCCCCTTCTTGACCGTATGTGGATGTGGCTTCAAAGATGTCGTCATTCAGTCGTCCAAAATTTAGTTCAAAGATTATTTCCCTGAAACACAAATATATATATAATCAATTATTTTCTTGTCGCAATGAAGTATTATTTGGCTAATATGGCACAATATGTTTAGATGTACTGGGGACTTTACGACAAAACAAACTGGTACGGTGTTTTCCTACATACCAATAAAAGAATATATGTCTACAAAACTGAAATCCTTGTGTCATACAAAGAAAATATAAAATGAGAAAGCCCTCAAACTATTTAAAAAAAAAGTATTAAAAACAGTGTTTTATACTCTGTACCATCATATTATTTGACGTAGACAGATAAGGATGACTTTTGGTTTTTACAGAGCTATTTTCGAATTCATAACGAATTCAAATTCCTATTCTGGAATTTTAATGATAAGATGAAAGCGGGATTATTTTAAAAATTGTGTCATAAAAAAGGTTTTTGTTAAGATTTTGCCAATTCTTTCAATTTTATTCTGAATAGACTTATAAAAGTGTAACGCTTAATACAATAACCGAATTTTATCCGAAGAAAAACCAGAGGCTGCTTAAGCTAGATATGCATTCTAAATATGCTCTGTTTGTTTATAAGCAGGGGACATTATTGGCTCTTTATTTTTCGAAGACGATGATGAATAATGTTACACTGACTACTGTGAAATGTTAAAAAATAGAGTTGCAGAAATAGAACGACTTTGTAAGTACCCTTTCTTTGGCATATTTGATCACTACAGTTGCCAATGAGGAGGGCTGAGTCAACATTTAGATTTCACTTGTATTTATAAGTTTTTTCAACTTTCAAAAACCAAGCCAAAAATCAAATATTTCAGTTGTAGCTGCTAATATTTTATTTATAATTTATTTTTCTCACAGTTTTGTTTCTCTTATTCGAGTTTGAGATCGTTGATGATTTCTATTCCTTTCCTTTAATGTTTGAAGCCATTTTTAAAAATGTCTATTTTTCAAGAAAAAATAGAAATAATCAATGATCTCAAACTCGACTAACAAAAACAAAAAAACTGTATGCAGAATATAGATCAACAATACATAAACAAACATTTATTTTTCTCCAAATGTTAAAGGACTATAAACAAACAAAAATCATAACAATGAGTTCGAGCCTTACAAGAACGCTTGCTGGAATACAATTGATTTTCCTATCGACTGAAGTGGACATGTGCTGATTGACTGGTGGGTTATGGGGCAAAGCATTTGTAGGACAATAATGTAGTTAGGATGAAACTTTATTAGAAGGCATTGACGGTAACAATGATTTTTGTGGAACAATGATTTTTGTGGAAAATTCTTATGATTGAATGCCATTTGTTTGTATTGTCCCACTACTAATATGGCGTCGGCACGTAAAACCGGAGGAGTTTGGGAAATTTCACAGGCCGATTATTATTGTACACCACAAGACCGGGAAGAAAAAAAGTATGCACCTGTAGTGGCCTAGCTATTCACTTTTGCGGAATATTTCGGAGATGAAATCAATCAAACACGTGTTAACTTGTTTCGGACAATAATTGTAATGGTTGATGCCCATTCCTTTGGCCCATGCAGTGCTGCCAGATCTTAACGTTCACGAAATTGTTTACTGTCGCGCACTTTTGCACTTCCAAATTTTTTAATAATTATTAATCCTGTAATGTTTTAAAAAATTTAAAAGTATTCGGCATTTTGTGCTTCGATAGAAAGAAATAATCAATTATCAACGTGCACAATGTATGTGAGAGGTTTTATAATTTTCAATTAGCCAATTTTATTTAAATGTAATGTAATTTCCGTCGTATTTCGCCTATGTGGCTATATGAAAACAAACCGGCAGCCTATTTCAATACATGGACCGATCCGATCATCATAAAAGCTGACCTGTTTAAATCACAAAAGACTTAATCACGAAGCGAACAGTTTCGCAGATTACGCTTTTATAATCCAACTTTACGTTTTAGCTGGTGTCTGGCAAGTCTTTCACACTTGTGGATCATTGCTTATGTTCAGGTCTGCTATTCTTATTTATTGCCATTGAAAGAATTCATCTTGCGCAATTAGATTTGATTGGCTGCATATGTTCGGGTGAGGAATTTTACTATCAATCATCGCTTTCATTGTATTTGCACAAATGCAATCAAGTACAAAATTATTGCACAATACCAGATCGGATTCAAAGGTAATTAAAATTCTCTGAACGTATTTTGTTTTTCTTTTTTGTTTAATACAGTATTCACAGTATGTACAAATATTTTCCACTGAACATTGGTGTGTCGTCAGGGTGGTTGCGACGGAGTGAACGTAGTTTCGTTCCGCATCGTACGAGAACGTAGCATCAAAATCAATAAATTAAATGTTTGCAAAAGATTAAGACAATTTCAGAAAATTCCTCTTGTGCATTGACGTTTCTGCTGAAAATCCTTTTCATTGTTCATTTTATTCAGTGATGGGGTGTCGTTGAAGCATCTTTGCTTCCAGTATTTGGCAAGTCGCCTTAATATATGCATCATTTTTGCCAACTGTCTCTCTGTGCATGTGTGCATGAATGTGTTTGGTAATGCCTGTCTGTCTTTTTTGCTGTTGCTCGCAATCACAGTAGATTTCATTCCGATAACATTGTATACAAGCAAAATGCTTGTAAAAGGCACAAGAGAAGGCAAAGAAACGAAAAGTCCTTATCTAAGTTTGTGCATCGTCTATCCATGAATGTGGCCGTATCTGCAGAAAAGCATTACTTTGCTTTCATTCTGCTCTTTATGTATTAGCAACGCAAACTGATTTCAAATATTCAATTTTCTCTTCAAAGATCTAAACGTGTGTGTGTGTCTTGCTCTGCTGTATTCGGTGTGCCGAACAAAAATGAAATTATTAGCAAGTATTTACGGTTAACTCTCGCATAATACGGTTGATAAATTCCTCGTGTTTTTGGTGGTCATGTTATATGAGAATTCCTCATTGGCACATACAAACTCCATATTAGTAAAATCAATGTAAATTACATACATGAAATCACAATTGAAATGTCGTGATTGGTGTAGATCATGGTTTGGATACCAATTTGCCATAACATTCAAAGTGAAACATCTTTTAGATAAATCTTAAAGTTAAATCATTTTTTAGTAAGGAAATGTTAAATGGTGAAACGGACGTAGTTGAGCTCATGAGGTTATAATAGGCCTGTAAAGTGATTTCAAGGTATAATTTTTTGTGTGAAATCGAAAAGTAAGTTGTAGAATCTGATGTTTCCAATTTTTCGATTCGTGACGAACCGAACATTTTGCCGAATCTTAAAAACAAATTCGTATTTGGAAACATACAATTTGTATACATTTTAAACATTTTAAAACGACCAAGAAAGGTGAACACCATATTGTCTAGAAACAGGTCTCTAATAAAAAATAACTGACCTTTTTTAATTATACTTGTATATAATTGCAAAATTTCCATCAATGGCCCATGAATTTCAGTTATTCTTTACACAAAATGAGGTACTGCATTTATTAATAGAAGTTCATTGCAGTGAACGAAATCGTAAACGTGAACACCCTCAACAATAACTAGTTCACGTTTCCGCGAGTTGACTGTACATATATGTATATCCATGGACCCGTTCATAATAAGAAGAATTTCCTTTTAATTTGAGTAATTTTTTTTGTTATTTATGTATATACTCAGATAATAAAAAAACTAAACAAAGTTGATAAGTAAGAAAGTACCAGTAACCACAACATATATTTTTCTATTATTTTTACGGCTTTTCAGAAGTAGTTACGCCATTTAAACTGCGTTAATAAAGTCAGTATTTTTGAAAGTAGGAAGCTAAAATTGTGAATATGTCATGAGGCATAATCAATCATGAACTTAAATTTGAATGTTTTGCTGTTACGTACTTTTGCATTTCTGGTGACGATATAAACAGCTGAACATTACAATATTAAAGAAACAATTCCAAAATAGCAAATACAGATTTAAATAAAATAATGGCTTTTAAACAAATACAGTAGGTGCGACTGACGATAAAGTGTGATTCTAGGAAGAGTGTAAATGGGTCAGAGGTAAACCATATAAATATAGAGGAAAATATTGTTAAATGCATAAACTGAGCGTTGAAGCTATAACGTTAGCAAGCGGTAGAGACACGCTCAGCATAGGACAGGAACAACACGAATATTTATGCAAGAACATCGACGGGAGTAACACGTAACGGTGAGCGCCAACAACTGGATCAGAACAGATAATTAAACTTAGGAGCAGGTTATGAAGACTATGCAGGATGATGAAAAGGGCTGGAACATTGAATATCGGAACATACAATAGATGTACACGGATTTTAGATGAGACGAACAGGGACAAAAACAAATATGCTGGATCAAATGTGGAACTGACGACTGTTACGGTTTGTCATACCATTCAATTGATTTAATTTCTTCGCTTAGATCAGATGGTGAAAATAATTAATACGCTGCATTGAGGTTTCTACAAAGTGTATTAAAAGGATTCACAACAGAATTTAAAGTTGGGTATTCTGAGGATAACAAAGTTCCTACTTGGGCGAACAGGTACATTGTCGCACAATTCTCTAACTAAATACTGTGAATCAATTATTTCATTTGACGACAAGAAACTCCCTAACATTAGTCTTCGACGTTCAAAATTAGGAAGACTTATCGATTTTTGTATGGCAAAACCATTAAACATTTTTCAGAGGCTGTTTGAACCTCGTAATTGCGGACGACTTTACGTGTGAGAGACTAATCTCCATACAAAAACGTATCTAGAAAAAGCATTAGTCGCTCGGGGACGACTTTAAACAATAGGTCCCGGTCAGTGGGTGTACATTAGGGTTATGACAAATTTTAAATATTTTTGCCTGGGGTTCTAAATGGTGAACTTGAACTTGACGGCAGCTTGTGGCATTTAATGCAAGGCCATTTTCCCTCAGTTTTGTAAAACTTGTATGCTTCACAAAGCTCAAAAAGAAACTTAAAATCATCTCTCCAGCCAAGATTCTTATACTCTCGTACTACTGCTGTGCCCTTGTATGCAGTTTGCTAATCATCGTACTGCTCCAAAATCTTTTCAATAAACTTGTAGTTAATGTTAGGCGTTTTTGATTGTATGGGAAAAAAGAAATCCAACACATGTCGCAGAACAAGATCAAGAATGTGGTGTTGGCAACCGACGTATTGAGGTTCAGCGAGCCCTTTGTCTCGGAATGTTTTTTTAAGCTTGGTCACAACACCATTTTTGTTACCAGTATTGACTGCGGTTGTGTCACAGATGATCATCTGAATACTTTTCCATGCATTGTAATCATCAAGCAGGTCGTGTAGTGGTTTATAAATGTCTGTAGAGTATCCACTGTCACAAGCCAAAATGCCAAGTTGCACTGTTCTTTTGTCATTGTTCAAGCACACAGCTTGGTACTCAGTCTTCTCAATTTTCTTCTCAATTCAGTTCCATGAGGCGGTTCTTAACTTGATCTGCATCTCGGATTGTTCGACGCCAGATTGTGATGGTGTTGAGACACTAACTCCATCCTCAGCCAGACTGTGAAGCACCCGTGGTTGACATAAACAATTTAGATACCACCTTGGCTATTTCCAAACAGGATCACTTCAGTCGATCTTCCAAATTAATACTGCTGTTACAGCTGTAACTAGAGACTTCAAAGTAGGAAGCTTGCCAAGTTAACAATAAAATCAATGCTGGTAGAAGGGGGTGGTCGAATATAAAAAATTTAAAAATATGGTTCATTAACTGCATTTTATTTTTGAAAAATTATTTATTACATATTTTTATAATAATTTACAAGTTGTGAAATTTATTAACACATTTGGTGTGAACTGCAACATCGCATTTCAAGCATTTGAACGAAGATTGTTTCACTATTCCATGGTCTGTTCTATCGCAACGAATATTATGTAGCGCAGTTTTAGCATTCCGCGTGGGTACATTCGCGGTCTTTTTTGTCATCGGTTTAGCGTGACGACTCGTAAACACGGAATTCCAGTTGTATCATTGTACTGTCTTTCTTTGGAGCGACTCGACTCTTTGACGTATCAGTTCCGACTTTTAGCGTTTCGATAGAGTCTGCATATTTGCTTATTACGGACTGAAGTTTCCATGCGTTGCCCATGGCGGCGTCGAAAGCATTAGTTATCAATGGCCAATACCATACCTCGATAGGACCGGACACATCATCAGGCACGAATGCACTTGCGTCGCTTATAACTAGTTCGTCTTCGCCAACATCTTCTGTATCGCTGAATTCATCGACTGTGTCCGACTGTGTCATCGTCGACTATAGCCTTACTAAATACAGAGTGTGAGCAATATCGCGTTGGTCATATTGATAATATTATACGATTTCTGCGGTAGGCGGGTACATTTGTATGGGAGGTACCAGAAGAGGAGTTGCCAGACTTCCAAGTTTTGACTGAAATTTTGTACAGTTATAGACTTACTAAATACAGAATTTGGGCAAGATCGCGTTTACCAGATGGGAAACAGCCGCTTAAAAAGTTGTTGATGGTCTTACCAGGCTTCGAACCTGGGTTGTGTGGTAGTCACACAGCAGTTTTTTTTTAACTGCTGTGAACGACAACAATTCTTGAGAGAAGTTACTCTTGCGACGACATTTTTCAATTGAACAAGCACGTGCACATATGGACCCTCCGTTTTTTTTTTTTCAGATACTTTTCCATAATTAGCACACACGCCCAATAAGTTCGGTATATCTGCCCTACCGCACGGGTTAACTTGTCTCTCAAGAGGTCCATATGAAAACTCACCGTTAGTTCGATGTATTTTACTTCCAGCGGTGTTGGTTTCCCAACTTTGGGAAACATCTCACACGGTAATAGGTTTAAACTCTCTGATAGACCGAATGATACTATTATGAATTCTGGAGAGATTCCCTTATTTGGTTGTTAATGGAAAATGTCAACTGACCGATTCTACACTGCAGGTGTAAAGCATTCCCCACTGAAAAAATGCTAACTGAACATGTTTGACTATGTTGTTTGCCAAAAGCAAACAACAATTATTACCGACGATTGACGATTACTTGACTGAGTGCCTGACAAAATAGCCTTATCCCATGCAACGTACATGTACCTCTGTAGAATTCTGTTTGGGAGTACACCTAATTCTGTTTGTACGCGAATTCGATTTAATTAGGATTGTAACAAGCCTTCTCTGCAAACTGATTAAAGAGGCAAAATATCGTGGGAGCTCTACACCCATTGTTGATGGATTTGACCTAGACTAAAATATTTTGTACCTGAAGTTTGGCGCTGTATGAGCTATGAAGTCCTTGTTGATTATATGCATTGGACCAGTTAATCCACCTTTGGAGCATAAAAATGTTTATGAAACAATCTCAATTATTTAAGCTGATATTAATTATGTGCAACCAAACCCCTTGTTTTATATGGGTACTCTATTTCTATTAAACACGAGTTTTCTAAGAACGTATGTATATGTCACGTGAGAACAGAATAAGGTGTATATAATTACAATGTCAATGTTTATGTTGTCTCATTATTCTCTTGGTTTGCCAAAATATCGCACTATGATATTTATTCCGAAATACAATATATTCATATAATTTTTAAGAAAATTTTGCAATTAATTACTAATTTTATATGGTTGTTTTACAACAACCTTTTGTCCGACATGAATGTGTGTATGGGTGTTTTCCTCTCAATGCAAATTTAATAATTAAATTCAAAAATAAATTGATTAGACTTAAAAAATGTAAAGAAATATAAAAATATTGTATAAATAGGGTCTTACAGCTGCCGCCTTGTTTTCGAAAGTGACTTGGTTGTACATACATTTTTTGTCGATAACAAAAAGAGACGTAAACTTTTAAAACATTCCAAATAAAATACCTGAGGTGGCCACCAACACAGTCTGGCACAATCGGAATAATACACACGCAGCACACTACGACTATCCGACAGTCAAGGACATTCCCATCAGCAAGAGACCCACATTCGCACATTCGGTCATATAAATTTCGATTTCATCCTTTAAATAACTCTGAGAATGTCAAAAGTGGAAGAACACTGGTTTTATTCGATTGTCAAAATGTTAATTGCTGTTGGCGACCGCAAGGCAAATGCTACAACTTTTAAAATATGTTTATATTTTTAGTTTTTATATATACGGGATGAGGGGCCACGCTAATGTACATGCTCGTATTTGTCTATTTGTCAATGCTGATACGAAACAGATGACTGCGTAAGACAAGGGTGTGTCGTTGGTACGGGAGACGGGACAGGCACTATTTAGCAGATTTGAATCTTTATTAAAGAATTGCAGAATAAAAGAAACATTTTCACCTAACTTCAGAGACTCCGCAGCACTGGACAATTTTAATTTGCATTCATATTTAAAGGCCATCGTAACTACTTGTAGCCATTTAAGTTATTGTCATGTGCAAATTTATACGGTTATCCTGGTGCCCGTGGCGCTATTGTTAATTTTAGTGTTCAAACAAGGAGCCAAAGAACCCATAGAGAGAACCACTTACAAACTGACGCCTCATTGAGCCTATTAATGTGTGTGGTCGGTCGGCTGTTGGGCCACCATGCGTGAGCAGATGGTGGGTAGGATGGAGGTGGTGGCGGATCGGCTGCCATGTGATTCCAGTGTGGTTGTTTTGGAAATGTTGCTGGAAAACGTTTTACGTGTTTTAAGTAAAACACTTTAATATTCCAACAAGAAAATATGCAAATTGGTAATTTCGGCTATTAAGTTTTCGTTGTTTGTTCGGTCGTTGGTTCGTTTTCATTTGCTCCATCTAATCCCAACCAGACACGCCTCATACGTTGCGTACATCATTTCCAACGCCGGGCAAAGCCTAGCAATGCCACCTCCATCAATCGTAATGTATGGCTGGTTGGGTGGATGTGTAGGAGGATAGTGGTATGTGTATGAATGTTTGTATGCTAATTTAATAGCGATGATATTCTAAAAGTTTTTCTTATTTTGTTTGATGGTAAACAAACAATATCTTTAAGCTTTTTCTTGTTTTTGTTTTCTTACCAAACATCCACCAGACAGGATTGTGTGTGTGTGTGTTAGAACTGCAAATATAATTCTAAAGGCCTCAAGTATGAACGAGTACTCGAACAAACGCCTGGCTGTCTGTCGGAACATACACAAGTATAGTACGGTACCGTTCCGCCGACTCTTTGTCCGTCCGTCTGACGCTCTGAAGATATTGACATTCGACGGATGTGAGCGCGGTGATGTGCGAATACCTTTCATATGGCAAAGTTTTCATCACTTTTTTCGCTTGCGTTTTGTTGTTGCCGTTGTTGGTATACAAGACACAGTGTTATGAATGTTTAAGCAGAAAAATACTTTGTTGAAAATCATGTTTTTAAAAACTTTTGATAATCCATTTGGAATCTCCATTTAAATGGCAAATTGTTGTTGTTGTTTCTTTTTTTCGTCGGTTTCGTTTGCTACAGTCTTTGAAACGTTTTGGTTGAGTATTTGCTCAGCAGAAACACCAAGAACAACAGTGACGTCTCAAATACATAAAATTCATAGCCCATAAAGTTGGAAATGTTTACCATCATCGTTTGCATTTAAATATCAGATACACAGATACACATATACATACATAGATACACACATACATACACATATGTATGTTAGGTTTTCAGCGTTTGTATGAAAGGATCCCAATAGAGAAGTTTTCTTACTTTGATTTTTGTAATCAAGAAACTTAATTGTAGAATTGAGGATGAAGGCTGTAGATTAATTTTACCTTGAATTCTGCCTAGGCCAACAGTATTTACCGATTATTATTGAGGGATAACATTGAATACATATTTATATTAATGGTTTGATAGTTCAAACTCTTTGCTAACAGGTCACAACATATTTAAATATCTTGATGTATGCAAAGATAAAAACCTGCCAAAAAAAAAATTGAATCTACTGATTCATTGTTATAATACGGACGGATTTCAGCAGAGTTCCTTTGTCAATGAACAATGTTAAACAGCAGATTGGCTGTGACTGCTTTCTGTCAGTTTTTAAAAATGAGAAATTAAAGATGTTGTTGTTCCGTTTTCATTTTTATTTGGAATTAAGCATTTAAAAAAGCATAAAAGCGTCCTTCTAAATCGTTAAGACACAGACAGATAGAAAGCCTCGCATTGTTTGGTCAACAAATATTGAAATATAGTATGTACTGAGATGGAAGAACACGGACAAGAAGTTTGCTTTGCTAGGCAAACAATTTTCGAACTTTATACTTTATGGGAATTTCTTCGTTTTTGGCAGTTCAAATTAGCAAATAAAAAGCCAACAATCTATGAAAATGTCTGGGACAGGCTGTCAATATGTCTGGATATTAAGTCGCAGCAAAAAAGTTTATTTTTAAAACAGAGTTCGAAACTGTACGTTGCACTTATGGCACGATCTACACAACCGAACACAACCAGTATAACTTACGCTAGGATTATTATATGACGAAAACAAAGGCTACGATAAGGTACTGTTCTTCGAACACACTACGTAAGGAGTTTATTTTAAGGGTATTGGGTATTGTCTTGAATTTGATAATGTCTTGAACCTTTGGTCATAAAATAACTGTACTTTTTCTCCAATTCGATGCAGTATCATCTCCTATTCCATTTTGAATAAGAAGATCTTAAATTACCTTACAGGGTGATCAGCAGTTCGAACAACTGATTCACTTGTTAATGATATTATTCTACACTGTTTTTCTTTCGTTCCCCAACACGCTATTGCTTATACACAAATACGAAATAGCAAAAAAGTTACATTTACATATAAATAAGCTTTGTGAAGAAGGAAATAAGCTTTACTTGCGAAAAAGTCCAAACTCGCGTTTTACTTGAGTGTAAACATTTAAAAAAAGACATATTTTTCAGCGTGTATTGACAGTCGTATTTGGATAAGCGCAAGCATTTAATTGAAAAAATCACTTAGTTAGTGTCGTCACTGTACCTTGCTTAAACGAAACTCCGTTTTATTGAAAAATCGTTTATGTGAAACACATTTGTAAAAAACTCAAAATATGTTGAATGTAACGGCGACACAAAATAATGCTGTGCCGGGCAAAACAAATGATCTCAAAAAATTATGTGTAACTCAACCAAATGAAAATAAGTGACAATTTTCATTCAATCTTATTTATATTGAACTAGCTGACCCGGTCCGCGTTGCTGGCCCTAAGCAAACATTAGTGTTGTATTACACATATATAGGAAAGGGGAGTTTTTATCCCTTTTGCCATTTTCACCCCCTAAATGAAGATAAATCCAAACAATGTGTAGCCTATGTTACTCGCGGGGTTATTCGGAAGATTCCCTGAAAATTTCATCAAAATCGGTCTAGCCGTTTTCGAGTCCATACGTTACATACATACACACATCCATTGTTATATATATAGATATAGATAGATATACATTTTACAGAAATGGATTTTAATAGTTGTGCCATAAGTTTCTATCTTCAAAGAAAGTGCAAAATAGAAAGAAGCGTTCCTATTTTTTTTTAAGTTAAATATTTTCGAGGTTTTTCAAATATTTTCTTTTAATTTATGTTTTTTTTTAAATCGGTATGTAGACATCACTTTCTGAATGAAACCTAGGCTGTGTCATATGGATATTCACCAGCTCACCGAATGGTTAAGTAAAGTATTTTTTACTTTATGAACCAATGGCAATGAGTGTCAGTAATACGTCAGAACACAGCCAAATTACATATGTAATTATGAATGTTAACGTGGGTAAGTCTTGAAGCCATTTAAACATTTTTAAAAATGTTGTAACATGCATACATCAAACCACTGAAACATGACAATATGTAACCACCAGCTTAAACAAATTCATACATAGATATGCACTTATGTATGTGTGTGTGTACATTTGTATACACGCGTTTATATGAATAGTTGGTTGACTGTTTATGGCTATGGCAGTCGTATACTGACTACACGCATACCTCGTAGAACTCGTAGAACAGGCAATGTTGTAGCGACTGTTATTGGAATTACTATATTCATTTATGCTGAAATTCGCCACCGACTTTTTTTGCCTGCTATTGAAGAATACGTCTTGGAGAATATGTGGTTTCAACAAGACGGTGCCATATGCCACACAACTCGAGCGAATATAATTTCTCGTCGTGGCGATATCAACTGGCCACCAAGATCATGCGATTTGACACCATTAGACTTTTTTTGTGGGTTTAGGCGAAAGATCGTGTTTATGCAGATAAACCTTTAACTCTTGAGCACTTAAGAACCAACATTCGTCAAGTTATGGCTGAGATACCGCCCAATATGTGTCAAAAAGTGGTCCAAAATTACCTGAAAAGAATCAAAAAGAATCAATGCTGACAACACTTCGCGTGGTGGTCATTTAAATATCAACGTTCAAACTTTATAATAAAAAAGAAATATCATGAAAATAAATATTTTATATGTGTTTTATTTACGTTTGCTTTTAAAAAAGCAATATGGATAACCCTTTACATTAATATTATCCCGTGATCGAAAACGTATCTAATTCGATGCCCCAGAAATTTTTTTCGAACACATGGAGTTAATAGTGTTCTTGCAAATCTCAATGTAAACAAAACTCCGGACCCGGATGGCATTTCAGCACTTGTCCTATGTAAGTGCTCTTCGATGCTAGCTCGTCCATTGCGCAATCTTTTCAACATACCATGCTGGTATCTACCCTTCACGTTGGAAAGTTGCCAATGTTCAGCCGATCCGCAAGAAAGGTGAGGCTACAAATCCTGCAAATTACCGTCCAATTCCAATATGTTCTGCGCTTCCGAAGGTTATTGAGAGCATGGTTAACATTTAACTTAACCAGATAAGTATCTAGAGCCTAACAGCCATCTGAAAGACCGGCAGTATGGCTTTCGTAGAAATCGATATACTGGAGACCTGATGGCGTTCCTTTCGGAACGATGGAGTGGATCCATCCACCGCCTTGATGAAAGCAATGTCGTTGCTCTGGATATTTCCAAGGCGTTCGATAGGGTCTGGCACGGAGCACTCATATCAAAACTTATTGCATTTCGTGTCGGTAATACCTTCTCTCGATTTATATCAAGTTTTCTCAGAGATCGCTCTATATGTGTTGTGTTAGATGGCGTCTCATCCAACGAGCATAGGATGACCGCAGGAGTGCCAGGAGTGAAGGCTCTGTCCTTCCTCCTTCTCTATTTCTTATTTTCATTGACGACCTGTTGGGGCAGACTGTGAACCCAATCTACTCCGGATTGACAGCAATCTCTGCCATTCATACTCATTTGATCATCGGCCAGGTCCTCTGGAGGTCGAGGACAAATGGCGAACGATGAATGACTCACTAAACCGCGATTTAGCGACCATTTGTAAGTGGGTACATTTGTAGAGTAGATTTTATGGCACAAAAGACCAAGTACTGTTTGTGGTCACACAAACGTTCACCGGACCCAACATCGTCGTCAACCTCTGTGGGTGATGTGGACGACGAATCAGACACTCTTGATGTTCTGGGCATGAAGATACAGGGTGATGCTCAGTCGGCAAGCCATATATTCCAAGTGTCGCAAGAAACATTCAAGTGTTCAGGTTTTTAAACTTGTGCAACAAATACTTCACCCCATCTGACCTCGTAAATATTTACAGCACATACATCCGTCCCAAAATGGAATATAACTCTCATATATGGGCAGGAGCTCCAAAGCGGTGGTGATGGTAGGGATTGGTAGGGTATCCAACTCTATTGTCTCTCTTCAGCATCGCCGGAATGTGGGTTGTATATCGCTGTTCTATAGATATTTTAACGGTATCTGTTCGTCAGATATCCGTCGTCTTGTCCCTGATGTTAGAACATTTAGTCGGAATACGCGGCTTTCCAGAGACTCTCATCAGTTCGTTGTAAAGTGGCCGGTTGATCGGATGGCGCTCTATAGAGAAAATTTGTTCTTCAGCCGGAATATTCT
The DNA here is from genome assembly GCA_958296145.1 of Hydrotaea cyrtoneurina. NCBI lineage: Eukaryota > Metazoa > Arthropoda > Insecta > Diptera > Muscidae > Hydrotaea > Hydrotaea cyrtoneurina. The sequence continues at coordinate 43,947,434 of OY282512.1, forward strand.
TCCAGCAAATGTGTTTCCTGCCAGTTGTGACATTGAGAAATTCAAAACAAATGTCAACAAACACTACTCCATCTTTCCTCCTTCCGATACCCTAATTTCCTTCCGCTAACACAGTGCATTGCAGTTTTAGGGGGCATCCCTGAGTGTTGGTCTTCAAAAAAATATATAAATATTGTTTTTTTGCAAGACTGGTGTAAAAATGCAATAAAACTAAGTACTTCACATTGAAGAATTTTTTCATCAAGTCAATAAATTTCGTTATTGTATTGATGTAGAACTATGGAACAATCGTTCCCTTTAGAAACTCAAAACAGTCATCGGCGGTTGATTTCCAGCCTATTAGTCGATTTTTTCTGAGTTGACGTATACAACCCTATTTTAAAACTGCCCTTATTCAGAAGTTCTATCTGTTCTTCGAAGGCGGTAGTTACTTAATCGTATCACATACGAGGAGTCATGTGTATTATGGAACTCGAAAAACAACTGTGAGAAAAGTGCGGATAAAGGTGCATAAATTATATTCTAGAGGGTGACCTGTTTCCGGTGTTCGAGTCCAAGATTTTTCTTTGTTAATATATACTTGTTGTTTATGTGGCAACATAAAATCCCACATTATCATTAAAAACATGGTACGCGTAAGGAGGAGTTAGCTTTCTCTCACAGAATAGCTGTGTATGTATGCAAATGTAATATGTGTATGTACATCTGTTTGGGGGTGTGTGTTTTATACGATCTCATATATCATTAAAATCCACTCTTTCACAATTCGACCTTCAAAATAATACAATTTTGTGTTTGTTTAGATGGCTCGGTGTGTACACGTGATTTCGCTTTATAGTCCGTGTGTTCTCCTGTGCTATTGTGAGGACCATGCTCCAGGAAGTTAACAACATTTTCCTACTCTTCGACACTACAAATGTGAATTTTGAGACAATTTTTAAAGATTTACTAGGTCGAATCTGCCGAACGCCAACGTTCTCTATGTCGCCATTGGCGGTGACGGTACTATTTACTGTAGAGTTCATAAATATTCAGATTTAATTTCACCCAAACTCAAATGAAATGTGTATAAATAAATTTCCAAAAATCTTTCTCCTATTTATGGAGTTTGGAATTTCTTGAGAAAATTAAATAAATTTATATTTTAGTGAATTTTATTTATATTTAGTGAATTTGCAATTATAAACTATTTACAAGACTATAAATATAAAGAGACTCATGATAAATGTACCAAGGATAGGAATTTTTTAAGTCGATATCATACTTAAATATTGAACCTGAATGGGGTAATAAATACAATTTAAAATCGGGACTTACAAATTTAATGTTTCGTTCATCGAAAAACACACAGTTTAGATCATAAAACCAAAAAAAAAAAACACTTTTTTTTGACACATGTGTATATATATAAGTGACGATGTCGGGTAATACTCCATATCCAGTATTGAAAAGAAACACTAAAAAAACAAAATTCTCTAAAAAACATATACAAATTAAACGATTACTTTTTGTGAGTTTCTGGTTAGATGATTAGTTTTGTTGGTTGGGTCGTATACTTTAAACCTTCCATCATAGAACAGGTCTACGTGTGACGAAGGCCACTCACCTAATGTATATAGCTGAAAAAACCTAATATCAGGTGTGACAACTAAACACGCTGTACATTAATGTGACATGATTTTGATAACAAAAAGACATAGCACGGATATTGGTAAACCAATTCAAAAAGTTTTCTAAGTCGAACATTAAAAATTAGTACAGTGATAATTTTAAAGGTACTTCAAGCTAGACCTCTTCATCTAAATACTTGGAATTAGCGGTGTAATAGGATTCGAAAAATATAAAACACTTGTTAAAAGACATTCTAGCGAAAAATTTATAAATTTATATGATTTTCAATGTACACCTAGCTAGCTCTTAATTCCCACTAAAAGGAAAGCTGTGCGGAAAACCAAATAGCGTTTACACTTTCAATTCAAATATTTCGATATTTTCAGCCTGATTTGTGGTTGTGGGTAAATTTGTCGTCCTCGTGTTATTTTGAGTCATCCGGTATTTCGGTAGCAGTCACTTTTGAAGCTTTTATTCTTTGACATTTGACAAGTTGAAATTACGCCATTTCTAAAAATGGAACGATACACGCTTTAACAACGCATTGAAATTATTAAAATGGTGAAAATGTTGCAGTCCAGACCGAAGAGGTGGTCACACCGAGATCTTGTGATTTAACATCTTGCGACTTCTTCCTTTGGGGCCACGTGAAAGATAAGGTCTACGCCAAAAGCCCAGCGTCGATTCAAGACCTGAAAGGTAGAATTTGTAAGGCCATCAAGGACATGGGGCAGCCATTTTGCAATTGAGTTATGGAAAATTTCATGAAAAGGATATGATCTTGCAATAGTGGTTGTGGTGCGCATTGGGCTGGTTTTCATTATTAACGACATACCATCCTCTTTATTATGAAATAAACATCCGATTATTTATCTAAAAAATGTAATTTTTCTTTGAATAGCAAAATTACACCTATTGTTGAAGAACCCTTTAACCTTTAAAAATAAATATGCGTGCCTGTTTCTGAAACAATACAAAATTGACAATATCTAAAAATTTTTATTTTTTTTCTTGAAATTTTCAATTATAAAGTCTAATTTCTTCCCAGTCTACATTTTGTGACTGTTCTGCTAAATCTCTTGCTTCTCTATCGCCTTCTCCAACAATCGTTGAACAACTTGCCTTTTTAAACTTGGTAAAAAGCCAAAGTATAAATCGTTTGTTGGAGTTGTGTTTTTTTAAAACTTCATATAAAATAAGGTGTGGCAAGTCGCCGACACAGACACAGGCTAGTGGATTAACCCAGTTGATACCACCGTATGTTTGAACAAACGTTTATCATTTCTCGACTTTGAGTCAATATAAAAATAGATAAATGTAAATACATAATTAAATATGTGTTTTTATGTTATGATTATGTCTGTAAACAAAAAAAAAAAATTGTATATGTATTGGCGTGTGTTGCAAAATGTCCAAACAAGAATACTAGCCCGCCCAAATATTTTTTTTATTTTTCAGAATATTTTATTTAGATAAAATAAACGTTCCTAAAAATGTCATCAATAAATTCTAATGTTTAAATTTCTGGAAATGAATGGGTTCATCGGTTTACACCGTTTATATGACAATGCGAGATTTACATTTTTAATGGAAAACTAGAGTTGCCCAAAAAATCATCATATGTAAAAGCATTCTAAATGGAAAATCGTAATTTTGGTGAATTCTTGCAAAATATCGTCACGTCTGGCACCACTGGCCACGACCTTGTTGGTCGATAGAGACACCTTCGACTTCGATGGAAAAAATTCACCCGACTTGTTCAGTGCTGCGACATATCCATGTTTCGACGAAAGCGTACTACAACTCTTTCCGATTGTGTGTGGACATAACCCAGCGATCCTTTCAATTGGACAAACGGTTGTGCTTATGGTAGAGTGTAAATAATCTATGCACCTATCGCTCGCATAGTGTTTTTATGTCCAAATATTCGCACCAAAAAGAAAAGTTCACCGTATGATGCTTTATGAAATATAAAAGATAACACGTATGTATACCAGCATATAGGTTCGGACTTATATGTATTTATGTACATAATCAATAGGACCGGAAAATTAGTAATCGAAAAAAATGTGATAAAGACAATTAAGCAACATAAATACACACTATGGCAACAATGCTCACATTAAATCTTTGGATATCTAATTATGATGATTCGAATGAGGGTTCCAACTGGTTAGTGGTTCCGAAAACGAGGAATACGTCTATTGTAGGTTTTCTCAATAAACGACCCCGCACTGATGTAACTATACATTCGATGTTAAGAATAAAAATAATGAAAAACAATAACACATAGCAACCCATGGTAACAATACATCCACCCACCTTCATTCCTAATGAACATAATATTGATAAATGTTAAGTAGTTACTAAAAATACAGATTTTTAAATGTCAGTTGCGTTCAATGATTAAATCCACAGAGCTTTCACGAATGAAAAACATATACCATGGCTCACCCATTCTACTTCAATTCCTCGAATAAAAGCAAATCCGATAAGTTTCGCATATCAATCATAGAGAGTACGAAATGTAATTGGCCACTATAAATCAAAATCGTACCATAGAAGGTCCTCCAGATGTGTGGACTACAACAGAGCGGCAATCGAATAAAACATGAAATACCATTGAATTGGCCACGCAGCCACGCAATGATCGGCTTTTCTAAATGGCTAGGCGGCTGCGCTCGGAATATAACTTGTTCTATTTCTAGAATTGTATAAGTTGACTCACGAAAAGTCGATTAATATATTGCTATTAAATTAAATAAAACAATGGTGAAAAATTAAATAGAGAACATCGACGTTTTAGTATCGACTTTTTTAGTTCAAATCGTTTTTCTTTTTCAATAATCTCCGCCACCATTGCCATTCAATCAGTCGAATTAATTACGTACTACTATTAGTATATTAACTACTTATAAAATTAGTAGACAACAGAAATACATAAAAAAATGATTTACTTAATATGGAATTTAAAATTCAAAATCTGAATTGCATCTAAAACTCTTTCGCAAAAGGTATTTATCAAAATCGTCTGCTATTCAGCGACATATCGTCATTCGTCTGACATGGCCTATCCAGCGTAATCAATGTCGACGGCTTAAGTGAGGAGGATGTGGCGTTTAGTGCTTACTGTGAGAGGTACCGGAAGATATGCTGTCCCTTAGAGTCATTCTACAAAGGCGTAGAAGTTTTGATGGGATCCTGTACGCAGACAAGGCGAAGGCGACTTTATAGTCGATGTAATTCCAGGATCTTCGAAGTATAAATATTTGGTAGATAGTTGATTTATTCCGCGATAGTTGGCGCAAACTTAGCCTTGATGCGGGTTGTGGCCAGCCGTTCGTATACTGGCGTGAAACCGGCAACCAGATGAATTACCCTCTTATTCACAACAAAAACCGCAACCTAACCAACACCGTGCCCTTTCGATTTTATTTCCTGACATATTCATCCAGTCAAATAGCGTTGAATATATATATCGTCACCACACATACATTTTCAGAAGACCGTTGCCCATTTTTTGCGAAGTAAAGTATCTCGAGTAAACAAATGAGCCGAGCGAAGAACGATCGTCGGTTAAGCGAAGAGTAAACCTAAGGAGAACGAAGTTTGTGGTTTTTTTCGCGACCGTTTTGCATCGTGCCATAGGCGTAACTAGGCCTGCCTGCACCCACCAGGACAACCACCTAGAAATCAGCTCTGCAGGTTGCGAAAGAAGTACAATGCACCAGAAACGGGGGCTATAGCCAATTCATTTTTGCAAATATTTATTATTTAAAAAAAAATGTCTTTACTTAAAAACTAACAAAACACTCGTCTAACAAGGTGAATATAAATATAGCAATTCTGTTTGTAAAAACTGTAATAAATACAATGCCAGAAGCGATATGAAAGTAAAATTAATTCGTAAAAAAACAAACGAATAGTAAAAGTGCGTTTAACACGATTTAACAAACCAGTAAACGAATCATTCTTTTTTAAATTAGTGGATTCAAATTTAATTAAATTTTTTTGGACAGCGAATTAATTAAATATTTAGGTAATTCATAATGAAATTAAATCAAAAATTAATTATTTCTTCCATTGAATTACATACATTCATATGAAATATATAAGGATCTTTTCCTGTTGATCACATTTGGTAAAGATTTAATCACCCAAAATTTGTCAAAGAGTGTAATTAATATTTGCATACAGTGTGCTGAAACCATAAAGCTTCATGTTACTGTCCGGTTTCTCGAAAAGGAGCTACTTTTGCTCCATACTGTATCCACGACCTATATACATTTGAAAATAACGAGATGACGTCTGTATGTATACATATGTGAGGTATGTTATCTAAAGTTTTCTGTTAGTATGCGTTAACGTTCGCATCATTTAACCCCCGGTCCCCCCACACACACATCATGCTTTTCCAGTTCAAATTCCGTAGTAACCGATAGGCAAAACATTTTACAGACCCATTACATGTTGAGTCCAACCCTCCTAGAGTTTCAACGATATTTCCTACACGTCTATACACAAATGTGTGTTTGGGTGTGTACAGACGAAAACGAGTGTGTACATACCAGGTCCATACGAATGTGCTGCACACATTCATTCGTACACACATGTCTGGAGGAATTGTCGGTTGTATTTTTTCGTGTTCAGTTCAGTTATTTAGGCAAAGATTTATTTGAAATTAATGTTCAGCCATTATAACAATTTACAATGAATGATATTTGTTGGCATTCCTCGAATTCCACTCCCACTCCGTGCTGCGTGTATTATATAAACAGATACCGGAGATTTCACATTATTTCAATTTCTTTTCTGTGGAATAACCTTGAGAAAATATTCCGTACACTTGCGAGCAGCAATGTAGGGATTTGACAAATAAGCGGATACGTAGAGCATTACCCGATTACAGTTGACGACGATCCGCTGAAAACCCCATAAATTATAGCAATATAACAAATCCCCCACCATTTATACATATGTAAATACAGGCATACATAGTTACGTTCACTCCTGTCCTCACCTCACCGCAAGAGGGGCATAAATCCATCATGCGCCATGAGCGAAAAAATTTGATACTCGAATCAATTTATTTAATGGCATAAGTACATGATGGTGAAAGATGTGTGAAAAAAAATTATTTATTTTTATTTTTTGGTAGTGGAAATCATGCGACAACGAGGAACAGTACCATTCAAATTAGATTGTTTCGGCGATAGTCGATGGTTGCGAAACGTATAAGCCAGAATATACTACCCACATATTTCATTGAGAACCGTTTAAAATAAAAAAATATTCAATGTATAGGATTTATCAGTTCTTGTTGAATCACTGAGAACTATATCGTATGGTGCAGCAAAACATACTATAAATTGATTTTTATTTTGTTTTCAAAAATACAAAATAAATAAAAACAAATGTTAATCTTCCGATTGGTGAGTCTCCCGTTGGTGTTATAAAGGGTGTTTTTTATTGGGGTATAGAACTTTAAGTTGGCATCACTTTTTTAACTGGCGGCCATTTTGTCAGCTGTCAAGTGATTAATATTTAGTTTGGTTTGCCATTTCATCATGAACAGGTTGACAAAAGAACAACGCTTGCAAATCGTGCAAATTTATTTCGAAAGTAATGGTTCAGTTCGCGAAGTTCACCGCAAGCTCCGTCCATTTTATGCCATTACATCCACAAAAACTGACTGTTTGGTGTGCTCTATGGGCTGGTGGAGTCATTGGGCCATACTTCTTCCGAAATAATGCTGGAGAGTCAGTTACCGTTAATGGAGACCGGTATAGAGCCATGATAACCGACTATTTTGTTCCCGAATTGGATGGCATGAATGTGGATGAGTTGTGGTTCCAACAAGTGGTTGAAAATTGGACCTGTAGAATTGGCTTTATTCGAGCCAGCCGCGGCGGCCACATGCCCGAAATCATATTTAAACATTAATGGCATAAAATTATCCTTCCAATAAAGCCAAATTGATGGACATTAAAACGATTTTCTTGTGTTTTATTTCAATTCGAAGTTCTATACCTCAATAAAAAACACCCTTTAGTTGGCACATCAAACATTTGGTGGCAGGACGAGTTACACCTATGATACTACCAGAGAAAGTTGTAGGTGAACTGCAAACGAAGATTTGTTTTATATCTTCTTGGCAACATCTGATCTGAAAATCAACAAATTTGTAATTATCTACAGGATCAACATATGTAACGTCATGATTTAATAAGTGAATACATTTTTGTTTTAGAATTTACTTTAAAAATCATGGAAAGATTAAGCTTAGAACAAAGAACCAAAGTTGTCGATTATTCAGACACAAAGTATATCGAAATTTTGTTCATGTTCGAAGTGTAGCACTCCAAAAATTTACCGATTGGTTCTGAGTTGTCGACAACAAGGACAGTCTGCAGTCTAAATGATGTGAACATTGCTCCGGTACATTCTAAGCAGTTGTGAATACGGTCTTTGGAGAGAAAAATATTGTACATACATTCCGCTATATTATCCGTTTTCGATCTTAACATTTGATTCGTTATAAAGACAACGGCAGTATTGTATGCCATATATTATTCGTATTGATTTCATGAACAATTGCTATTTTAATCATTCACAATTAGCGACTTCAAACTAAGGAAACCACAACACAGACTGAACGAACCATGTTTACTTTACATTTCAGTTGAAAAATAAATATTAATCGAAATAATGTAATACACACCTGTGAAGGCTAATGAGGCTTAAGAATTCTGACGTCGGCGACCGGACTTAAAACACCACGGACATAACGCCCAAAAATGTGGGCCTTATGACCTCTCTTTATGCGGACATAAGGCCCAATTTTCTTTTAGGTATTACGCCCGCCCCGAAAGCTGTCATAATGCCCAATGAAGTTTCGGACATACCGTCCAATTTTTTCATGAGCCATATATTATTTCGGGGCGGTTGCAACACCCAAACTGAAATTGTGCATTTTTGTCTGCCTAGAGGCCCAAAAAATTGGGAGTTATGTCTGTGTGGCGCTAAGTCCGGCCACCGGCCACCGTCTGCTGTGTGCTTATTGTTTATATGTAGATTGCAAACAATGAATATGTACAAAAAACATAATGGCTTCACATGGAAGTATTTAATTACATTTAATTAAATCGACTCCGATTCAAAAGACGACTGATGTATCCCAGTTGGCTCTAAAGCTTATTTATAATATTATTCATGAATACAACATATCTAAGGAAGGTGTAGCTTGCTCACTGGCTGAGCCTTTTCATCTTTTAATTGCATTTTTTTTAATTTCAAAGTTTGTTCTCCAATGGATATTTTGGCGTAGACATCGTACAAATCGCGCTACGAATTTCTTTTGTTTTTTATCCTAACATGTAATTCAAAGCCCTAAAGTGTATTTAGAGTAAATTAAAAAAGACATACAAATACAAACGAAAACTTTGGTTAAAATGTAAAGATACTGGTGAACATTTTCTGGTCAAACATATATTTTATGAAAATATCATTAACATCTCTGTTGGTAGTGCACAGTGTTTGTTTCAGCAAAGCGAACCTTTAAAGCTGCATCAGAACATCCATAACGATAACTATGGTTTTACAGCTGATAATGTCAAATTGTGTTGACATTTGTGGTCAGTATGTTTTGTCAAGTCATCATAAATCGTTTAACGCCGTAACAACGCTTCCAAATTTGTGGAAATTAACTTTAAAAAGAAAAGACTGAATTAAAAAGAGAAGACTGAAATGAACAATATTGGTACGACCCAATTTTGTAATTTCATAGGGCTAGCTCAGGTCACTATGCAAATATCCAATAAGCAGTCCTCGACCAAGAGCGGCAGAGAAGGAGAGTGAGTGAGATTGAATTATCCTTGGCTAATGCCGACCAGGCTCTGAACATTACTGATCATAGTATCAACCCTCGCATGGCCTCCCTACATAGCAAAATGGGCATGAGGCAAAAGCGTCGGAGGAGTCCACTTCTACAGCTAATACTGCCCACCTAGCCTAACACATTCCGAATTAATGGCCCGTCTGCATGAACTTGTAGCGAAATCACATCGTTATCGGTGTAGATTTTAACGCCTAGGCACTACATTGGGGTAGTCGATACACCAATTCTTTAGGACGTAGCATTCTTCAATGACGATCAAAGAAATGGCCACGATCGTTGAATATATTTTATTTTTGCCAGGAACTTCAGCATCAGTGAAACGAATCTTCTCTGTAGTGAGCAAAACTTGGGCGTCAGACAAAAACCCTTCAAATATAATTTGAAGTACACATGCGTTTATTTCTACACATACCTCAAAACGAGCCGGAATTGCTTCAAACCACAAATACAAAACAACCACAGAAGCTGATTCTGATGGAAATGATTCAGATGATGGAAATGATTATTAATATTTTTGTATATATTGACTATTACTGCGAAAAGTACCGCTTTTCCAAATCGATATTCATGTATCGAATAGCTTCCCTTTAACAATTTTCAAAGCTATTCTAAATTTGCTTAAATTGCCAATTTGAACTTAGCGTCGCATATCTGCCGAAAGTAATTAATGATCTTCTTAGCATAATCAATATCTTTTTAGAGAGTTAGATTTTACAAAACTTCAAAACTAATTTAACTCAGAAGAACATGCTCTTCTGAAGTATATCGTCAATCAGTTGATAGAATAATCGAACAATGGGAACCATTGACATACTATTTTACTCTTTCAAATTTTGAATTGAAAGAAAAGAAAAAAAGTAACTTTATTTTAAACAATTTAAAATGTATTTTTTGCACCCGTGTTCATTTAATTAAGGAACGACATTCGATTTTATTTCGACAATTGGCAGGCAATTGTTTAAGTAAGCGGTGCATCGATAATCTTGATATCGATAATGTTAACGTTACTAACTGTCAACTTTCGACCAAGGGCATTTATAGCGGTACATCTGTTGAACTGTTTGTCACGTCAAAGATGACGTATTAAAATTTAAAGAAAATGTAAAATATTTGTGGAACATTTAAAGAAGAAGTATAATTTTCAGGACTACTTTCTAAATTGAGTGGAGAAACCAATAATATAGTGGCCTTCCTTATCACACTATTTCCGAATGGAAGAGGTAATGTTGAAAAAATTAATACCAAATATAGGGCGATATCAGAAATCCCAGCATGAAAAAACTGGGCAACAATAAAGCGCCAGGGTCAAATGGAATACCAAATATTGCATTGAAGATTGCAAGCCATTGACGGCAGACCTCTTCCTCAATACTTTTCAGATGTGTCTGCTCATCTCCAAAGGAAACAAGCCGCCAGGCAAACCATCGTCCTACCGTCTTATATGTTTCCTAGACACAATTGGTAAATTTTTGGAGAGTCCTGTACAATTGACTAAAGGCAAGAGCGTTCCTCATCGATCGCCACTTGGAAAATTCACTGGGACACATCTACAAAGGGAAGATGAACGCACCTCGTTATACCTAGTATAAAAGTATGGTTGAACAGGAATCGTGGGGACACAAACTTTTACCTCACACAGTTCCTAACAGACAACGGAGGCCTCCGGAAATATCTGCACAATATCTGCATGGACACCCTTCACGTTGAAAAATTGCCTATGTTCAGCCGATCCACAAGAAAGGTGAGGCTACTAATCCTGCGAATTACAACCCAATAGCGATATGTTCTGCGCTCTCGAAGGTTATGGAGAGCATAGTTAACCACCTGGTTAAGTATCTAGAGTCCAACGGCCTTCTGAATGGTCGACAGTATGGCTTCCGTTGAAATCGATCTACTGGAGACCTGATGGCGTTCCTTTCAGAGCAATGGAGTCCATCCATTCACCGGCTTGGTGAAAGCAAGGTCGTGGCTCTGGATATTGCCAAGGCATTCGATAGGGTCTGACATGGATCATTCATATCAAAACTTTTTGCATTTGGTCATTCGTACTCATTTGAACATCGGCCAAGTCCCCCGGAGGTTGAGGACAAAAGGCGAACGATGAACGACTCACTTAACCGCGATTTTGCGACGATTTGTGAGTGGGTCAAAATAAATAGAGTAGATTTTAAGGCACACAAGACCAAGCGTTATTTGTTGTCACACAAACGTTCACCGGACCCAAAATCTTCGTCAATCTCTATGGGGATACAGGGTGATGCTCATTGGGCTAGCCATATATTCGAAGTGTCGAAAGAAAGAAAGTACGTCAGTATCCTGCATGTTTTTCAGTACGGGCTGAATACATCCAATGAAGATTCCACACCTCCAGCACAGCAAAAACAATTTTGTAATTTGCACTGTTCTATCGGCATAAATGAGTGTCTTTCAGTACTAAACGTGACACAGAATATCACCACTCCTTCACATTAGGTAAATTTTTGCAAGTGCTGTATGATATGAAGCGCAGAAAGGATGAATCCTTATGAAAATAAATGGAAAGAACTAGGAGTCCTAGTTAACGAGTCGGAGTTTACAATTTTGAAAAAAAGGGAGTTTGGTAAAAACTCCGCAGCCCCGAGATTCCTCGTCCAGCCACTCAATGCTGACCTCATTCTTCCAATTTGAGCCGGTAAACACTCTGACATAGAGTTTTGTGCCTGAATCCGTATTTCGCCTGTGAGTTTTTAGAAAACCACTTATACCCGATCCGAAATGAATTGGTCCAAACCATTTCTCGGGTTAATGTGCCATATCACAAAGTGCCAACATTAATTTTAGCAAAGTGAGCCGAGATTGAAGGATGCCGCTTCCATCCCAACCCCACTTGCTCCATCGTAAACACAAGTAGTAACTCTCATTAACTTTTACGAAGTGGTTTGCGACATTCTATCAATTAACGCAAAGACAAAAAAAAAGACTCAGCCCAACAATCTGTTGACTATTTGTATGGGACCACAGCCTGACACTCTCCAAGCTGGGACTGCGTATCAGGCCATCATCATTAATTTAGACAAACTCTAACGCGTTCGTTCGCAACGCAACGTTAACTATATTTCTCATATAGACATTATTTTTAATGAAATTTCTCGAGGCACAACACCAACAAAGATGGATGGAATACTTACAGACAAAGAGAAAGGAACAAATGGCAAAAGATTATATGAGTACGAGTATAAATATATGGCTCGTTATTTCAGCATGCAGCTTAAAATTACGTTTGTATGAACTAATTAATGACAAAGTTTTTCCTAAAAGGATTTTCTTATTCTTATCTGCAGATTAACACAACCAACTATACCGCCACCACTTCCCTCTCTCGTCAACCGGTCTAACCCTTTCTATGCTTTGGCTTTTCAAAACGATGTAAGAAGAATGTAAACAAGATGCTTATACACATAACTACGGACAGCCCTCGTATATTGCGGTATCGTTGACCACATGTACAAGGGCATTTTGTTACTTTATGTGCAGCCGAAGCGACAAATTTCGTAAATTTTTACAAATGTTTCGGACATGAATTCTGGTGGCAAACATATTGCAATGTGAAGTTTCAAATGTGTGATTGATATTTTAAAACTGAATAACACTCGTGTCTTTTGCCCGTGTCAAAGTTCATTTTGTAGAGTATTTTTATTCTCATATTTTTTCTAAAACCAACAAAAGAAGTTTAATTATTTTAATTATACACTGGAAAGATATGTTTTCTGATAAAATTGTGAGTGTTGCCACTGACAACTCAAAACGTATTTGCAGTTTAAGATTAGTTTTATTGGAAACTGAGTTTTACATAATCGTGGTTTAATTACGATATCATTTATTGGACCTCAATCAACGAAATTAAATGCGCCTTAGACCAAGAAACGTTTCGTCTGTATTTGTTGAGTGATTTTAATATTATAATAATAATCGTCACAATGTAATAAATTCCCATTCCTACTGGGGTTTACTAGTCCGGTCGTTCCGTTGTGATACTAAAGTTGCAATATGCATAATATTGTAATAAATAAAAATTGAAATTATTCTTTAAATTTTCAAGTTCCAACGACTATGACTTTTTCTCAGTAAAAATATTGTTGTGATGTCTTTAACGTTTATTTCTTTTAAATTATTTTCCAAACAAACCATAGTAACCATTAAACTGGAAAGCATTTAGTTATAGGCATTAATCTGACCGTGGACAGACAAAATATTAATTTTTTTTCGTTTAAAATGAGTATGTCTCGCTTTCTATGAGAGACAACCAAAGTAAAAATATGTTTTGAAAAGTCTTAACTATCTTAATCACAAAAAACGTAGGCAAAAGAACTATAAATAAACATTTTGCGGAAGCTTAAACTGTTCTGGTTGGGCCGACTAGATTCATCTTTCCGACAAAAGTTAGAATATATTTTTATTTGTTTTATAAAGTAAAATTTTCCAATCTTCAGAAAACCGAAGTTTAAATATATATATCACTATTTGGTTGTGTTTTGATTTACACCAGCATTCAAGATTAAAAACTCAATTTTATTAAAAAATGTCGACTCAAACAATCATTTTATTATGTTTGAGAACATTGCCCAAGTCAAAGCATAATATGTTTTGGAGCTGTCCAAAAACTATATATGTATGTATGTTGCCTGCAAAAGATGTTTGTGATAGTATGTTACAGAGGCCATTTTTTCCGCCGATCATAGCATTAACCACCTAATATCAACATAATCGACTGATACTGCTTAATTTAACGGGATTTTTCCAGTAATGGATGTTGGTCCAATTTATAATTTTAAGTTTTTGGCAATACTTTTCTAATTTCTAATCGACTTCCTTGATAGTCTCATACACCTCGTTACGGTGCCACGACACACCTCTTGGGAATAGAGTTTTTTTCCCGGCCTTTTTCATTTCCCGGGACAGCGGGATTTTTTTTAAATTCCCGGGATCCCGGGAAATCCCGGTCAAATTAAAAATTCGTTAAACAAACAACTTTTATGCTTGTAAAGTAATTTTTTATTGTAAAAATCACATTTGAGATATCAATGGCAAATTTGCTTTAAATACGTAACATAAATAACACATTCAATGCGTTTAAACAAAAATTAAATTATTCAGACTTTGTTTTAAAAAAGTAATGTAGGTATATATAGAAAAGGATTAAGCGTACAATTATTCCATTTTTGATTTAAAATAAGTTTTTAGGACACTTAATGCATCGATGGTTTCATTGGAAAGACTATTTCTAATTTTAGTAACAAATTGATTAGATAGCGAGAATACTCTTTCACTCTCCACAGACGTGGGTCTTATTGTGAACAGAGCAATATATAGACAATGAAGGCTTTCGGTCCTTTTGCCACTTCCTTCAAACAATTTTAAATCTTTCTTAATTGACACAGTATTGACAGAAGATGTTGATGCCAAATTTTCGGACAGCATTGTTTAAAATTTCTTCAAAAGACTGTTTTGGCAAAACAATGCATTCATTTATATTAAATTCTGGATTCGAAGAGTTCTCTGGATCGGTAAACATGCGCCTATACAAATTATCGGCAAAAGTAAACAAATTGTTTGTATTATCATTGGTGAACAAATTTGGATTTTTTAAATAGTTGATGAGAGTACACAATTTTTTATGTCTTCTTTCAACAATACGATTTGTTAAAGCCTCTTACATTGTTTGGCCTAGAGTCGTATGTATTGATGAAATTTCTTTACATAAAGTGTTTGTTATGACATCAGCGGTCAATAAGTTGATTTATATTGAGTAAATAGATTTAAAAAATCCCGGGAAATTCCGGGACAAAAAAATGATGGGGAATGCCGGGAAATCCATCCCGGGAATTCCCGGGACAAAAACTCTAATTGGGAATCTCTTGTTTAAAGGTTTGTTATGATAAACATGATGTGTCCCAAAAACTCCGATGTTGTACAATCTACTCCTGCTGATTAATTTAATGGTTGTAATTCGTGAAAACATCAAAAGTCTAGAATTAGGAATTCTGTCAAGGAGATCTAAAGTGCGTAAATCTTACAGTGTATGATACATTGATTTGCTGCTCCCACATTTATTTGAAAGACTCAGTTTGCTATTAAACCCGATTTTGAGTGCTATTGTGTCATACGCGAAATGAGAGGGCTACCTGCACATTCTATGCTCATAACAATACTAATGAGCAATATTCTCTGCCAAAGAAAGCACGCATTAAATGTGCCGATGCTGAATGAGGCTCCTACACTCTCATCTGCACTCAAAGCAAAGGAAGCTCCAACACTCGACATATGCGAGAACATCGAGAACTGCCGGAGCCGAGTGACTTTATGATGTTCCAGCAGAGCACATCATAACACACACCGCTCTCCATCCGCCATCAGTGTGAGTACATTAAAACGAAAGGTAACTTTAACGGTAATACAAGTTGTAAAAAAAAACAAGGAATACGGTTCGAGAAACATCCAAAGGCCCTTTCAGAGTGAGAGGAGTGTACTCATTTTTCTTTTATATGTCATTTGAGGCATATTAAAATGTTCTTAATTACACAACAGGAAGCGTATCAAGGAGATGTGTACATTCATTCGGATACAACAAACCGCATCCTTTGCAGCCTCTACCTGGACCGCTACCATCACCAGGGCGACAACGGTAACAGCAGCAGAAGCAGCATTGACATCGGTGTCAGCTGCTGCTTACGTATGCATGATGTACATTAAAATTCAAAAAGTCATCTCGGCCGGAAATGCTTTCGCGTGCTCCAAATGTTCTCCAAAGAAAAAAAGTAAATTAAACAGAGGCCAACAGAAAAAAAAAAAAAAAAAAAATGTTATGCACTTATGTCAGAGCCAGAAATTCCGTTAAATTCCAAATTGGCCCAAATAATACACAATAAAAAATAACAATTTTAGCAAATACTTGCCTTTAACATGCAGCTGCTACCAGGCAGCCAGCTTTGTTGACGTAACATAACCATTCAAACATCTTGAACAGCGAAAAACAAAATGTAATTTGTTTTATTTTATTACGGATTTTATTATCTCAGGTACAAATACCATTCACTTCCCCGTTTCGGTTGCGAGTGGGTGGGTGGATGATCCGTGTTCCTAACGCACTTTGGAAGCATTCAACATTCATGGCGCTTTTTGTTTCAATAATAAAATATTAATGTCACCGGAAACAATCATAACAAGTTTATTGGACTGTACTGGATGTAGCAATGCTGGACGCCAGCCGTGGCCGTAGTTTTGATTTGCATCGGCCATAATGTGGAGGGCAATCATAACCGTATAATCTGACCCTTGACATTCATTCATAGAATACGCAATAAAAACTACATTAACCACAAAACAATAACGAAATGATAAAGTTCCAACAACGAAAGCGTTACCAAGGCCGAGGGAGGCGGACACCGTAGCTTGTGGCTATGCCACTCTCGACATCACTAGTCCCCAACAAACCAAACTAAGCGAAAGTAAGACAAGAAGGTTGGAAACTATAGTTAATGGAAAAGAAACACTTGGAACAGGACAAGATAAACAAAGCCAACAACTCGAAGTAAGAGAACGTACACATGCCACTTAAGCGCCGCAGAGCTTGTGAAACGTTTTTGCGTCCTGCCGTTCATCTGATTACAGCACTAGTGTGTACCGCCCTATCGAACATATTCGAAGTAGGTTGTTTTGAGGAAAGTTTACAGCAAACAGCTCCCTTAGCGACTGTTACAGGTTGTCATGGTCGAAGTGAAGAATAAAGACAAACAGTACGTCTTGGAAAAATAATAAAATGATGAAAAAAAAACGTAGGGGTCGACATCCACAATGCACGGTGCACAGTGCAGAGAAATCTATGTATTTTGGAAGAAGTCAAATTAGCTTAACGTAATTACCAACATATAATTAATAACACAACAAATATTTGGCATATATACCCGTATAAACAGAATATATTTTGAATGAATTCTGGCTATGACAAAAATATTCAAAACTTTAAATTATTTAATTTGTATTCATGCAAAACACATAAATTTAGGTTTTTGAAGCGGTGCCAGATATGCTCCAATGGTTCTAAAAGTGATTGACATATTTAAACCGGCTTTAAATGGAAGTCGTTGCGACTGTTTAAGGGTACAAAGTCAGCTATAGTCACCGTTTTCTGAAGAGATATTGAATAACTTGAAACTGTTGTTAACATCTCGACTCATCCTACAAAGTATATACACATAAGTTACCTGTTTTATTTTTTATAACCAACATGCAATAAATGTTAACATAATCTAATAATCTTCAAAAGTATGTCACTTAATTAATACACGCAGAGACTCAAACCAAATTTCAACCAGAAGTCGTCCGAAAAATAAACGCTTTTTTGTTGAAAGTATTAAACATCCCCATATGTGAACTCCAAGAATACCTTGTTATCATAGTACAATTTTCTACAAATTCAGTATTTATTGTTTTTAAACAAAATTTCGATTAAATCACCCCATTTTTCTTTCAATCAGGTTTTTTTTATGCGGTAGATGCGTTCCTCAGAAATCCGCATAAATCAAAACCGCATAATAAAATACTCTACGTTCATATAAAATCAAGGGATGCGTTCCAATAGCTTTAAAATCCGAGTAAAATCAAATAATTCTTCCAAAAAAGCATACAAAAGTAAACCAACTTATTATCAAAAATAGATATATAGGGTTACCCATTTCGAGATTTCAAAAGCATAGGGCTGGAATTCGACATCTGTCAAAACTAAGTTGTTAAACCAAAAATTGTGATTCTGACACAGCCACATATCGTGCTTTAAGAGGAGATTATGGTTTATGGTTATGGAGCACATTTTTCACTCAGTCGGTATGTTAATAAACAAAATTGTCGTATTTGGGCTTCTGAGAATCCTCAAGTAATTGAAGAGAGTCACTGTGTGGTGCGCTCTTTGGTCCGAACGTGTGATTGGACCTTACTTCTTCGGAAGCGGCGCGGGAACGACTGCCACCGTCAATTCGGAGCGGTATGGTCGTATGATAATCGACTTTTCTTTTGCCTGAAGAATTTGAAGAATAGGACTTGGAGAGTATGTCGATTCAACAAGACGGTGCCACATGCCACACAACTCGAGCGAATATTGCTTTATTGCAAGAGACATTTCCTGGCCGCGTAATTTCTCCTCGTGGCGACATTAACTGGCCACAAAGATAATGCGATTTTACACCATTCGATTTTTTCGTGGGGCTACGCGAAAGAGCGTGTGTTTGCAGATAAACCTTTAACTCTTGAGCACTTAAGAACCAACATTCGTCAAGTTATGGCTGAGATACCGCCCAATTTGGGCCAAAAGGTGGTCCAAAATTACCACAAAAGAATGAATGCTTGCAACACTTCGCGTGGTTGTCATTTAAATGATGTAGTGTTTCACACATAATGCCAACGATCAAACTTTATAAGAAATATCATAAAAAAAATTATTTGATATGTGTTTTATTTACGTTTACTTTTAAAAAGCAAAATGCATAACCCTTTATTTAATTTCAATTTAAAAATTAAAATATACAAAATTAAAATATTTCATTCGCGTTACAAAAGAAAAGAAAAACAGAAAGTTATCTTAAAACATGTTTTGAAAATTCAAGTAAAAAAATACGTTTAAATAATTATTTAATATGATCACTGTCGCTACTAAGAAACGATCTTCTCCGTTTTTCTGCCGATGAAGAATCGTTTTCATCACATTGGGATTTACCCATTGTTGGAAACAAATTGGTGATCTTTTTTTGCGTTGCTGTCTTTTTTTAAATGTTTTTGTTCTTCGCGATAGCCACCAATAATGCGATTTATCTCCTTATAAATTTTTTTTGTATCTGGTTCATGTTGCAAATGGGTACCGATGAAGAAGTGTGGCAGCTTCCGAAAAAAATATGAAAATTAAACCAGTGAAAAAGTTGCAGTCTGGTAAACCAATATATATATATATTAGGGTGGAGTGAAAACATGTTTTTTTTTTTAATTTGAAAAAGTTAACCTCGGAAAGAGATGTAGTCTGGGGTCATAATGAGGGGAAAAATAAAGAAAAAAATTTTTAGAGGTCGCGCCACTCCCTCGAAATTTGGAAATTATCGCTATTTTGGCGTTGATTTTAGAAAAATCCTAAAAATTAACGACTTAACTTATTCGAAATTTAAAAGTTTGAGCTTGTTCAGTGCCCAAACAAATGTATTTGAGGCAAATATGAGGATAATCGTCTAATATGTGTAGCTTTGGTGGCGATTTCATTGTTCAGTCAATTTTCTGAAGAAGGGACGATTTGACCTTTTTTACTTTTTGAAATTTTTGAACAATGAGAAAAATGTTTTCATGCCCTTATTTCATTGTTTACGCTATTGCAAACATTTATTGACATAAAACTTTTTAGGATTTTTCTAAAATCAACGCCAAAATAGCGATAATTTCCAAATTTCGAGGGAGTGGCGCGACCCCTAAAAATTTTTAAAATTTTTTTCTTTATTTTTCCCCTCATTAGGACCCCAGACTACATCTCTTTCCGAGGTTAACTTTTTTTTTTTGAATTTCACTCCACCCTAATATATATACCCTCAGTAAAAACATACAAGTCTCATATTACATGTTTTACAAAGTGGGCGGAATATAGAGTACAGTTCCAAATTTTTCTCTCGAAAACTGTATCTAGTTAAGTTCGGCAAGATTAATATTATTACATGATTTCTAAAGTGGGCAGAACAGTTGTATGGAAGGTACCGGAATGGGACAGACCAGGGACCAATTTTTTCTGGCGAACTTAATATGTTGTATTAAATACGGAATTTGGGTAAGATCGCATTCAGCCTAGTACTATTATTACACAATATCTAAAGTGGGTGTGAAGGTAAATTTGTATGCGAGGTATCAAAAGATGCGTTGCCAGACTTCCAAGTTGTTGTCCGAAACTTTGTACAGTTATAGCTTTACTAAATAAAGGGTGTTTTTTATTGAGGTATAGAACTTCGAATTGAAATAAAACACAAGAAAATCGTTTTAATGTCCATCAATTTGGCTTTATTGGAAGGATAATTTTATGCCATTAATGTTTAAATATGATTTCGGGCATGTGGCCGCCGCGGCTGGCTCGAATAAAGCCAATTCTACAGGTCCAATTTTCAACCACTTGTTGGAACCACAACTCATCCAAATTCATGCCATCCAATTCGGGAACAAAATAGTCGGTTATCATGGCTCTATACCGGTCTCCATTAACGGTAACTGACTCTCCAGCATTATTTCGGAAGAAGTATGGCCCAATGTCTCCACCAGCCCATAGAGCACACCAAACAGTCAGTTTTTGTGGATGTAATGGCATAAAATGGACGGAGCTTGCGGTGAACTTCGCGAACTGAACCATTACTTTCGAAATAAATTTGCACGATTTGCAAGCGTTGTTCTTTTGTCAACCTGTTCATGATGAAATGGCAAACCAAACTAAATATTAATCACTTGACAGCTGACAAAATGGCGGCCAGTTAAAAAAGTGATGCCAACTTAAAGTTCTATACCCCAATAAAAAACACCCTTTACATATCATATTATTACACAATTTCTAAAATGTGCGAAATTGAAGATTTGTATAGGAGGTACCGGAAGGGGTGTGGCCATTCCGTAAGTAGTTTTGGGAAACTAAAATTCAAAAGTTATCGGGCATACCAGCAGGACAGACGGTCATGTCATAAACGACTGAAAAAGTCATTAATCGAATTTGGTTACACTTTTGTTGATTGTCGTCACAATCATACCATAGTGTAGTTTAAAGGCTCATTATTGGACCATTAAACAGCAGCTAAACGTTGACTGGAACAAAATAATATGAAGTTCAACATCAGTTTAAACGATAAAACAGTATCGACCGCGACTCATCATTGGGCCTTAAAGTTAATTCGACGACTGCAATACCAAAGTGGAGTGCGAACAAAAGAAATACTTTTTCTAAGGGACTGGGCCAAATCATAAATTAATTTAAAAAAATATATTAAAATAAAGTGTGTGCAGTGCGTGAAGTTAAATTAATAAATCCCACAACAAAATTAAATGACTTGGATTGTGGTATATGCATGTGCCAGAGAAAGCACAACAACCGGGGAAAACGCAGACAGGCCAAGACCAAGACTCCATTGGAAGGAGCAACTAGAAGAAGAAATGCAAATCCCTGGTCTGAGGAATTGGAGGAAGTACGCAGAAGACCGAAGTCCTTGGTAATCATTTATTATGCATGCCACAACCACCAACAGTTGTAGACTCAACTTAAGTAAGTAAGAGAACATGTGAAAAACAAGGATAGAGCAAAAATTACATAGACAATTATAGACGAATGTCTAAAACAATGTGAGTCTTAATAGCCTAGACAGACGTTAGAGTTAATGCGCATTAGCAGATTTAATGCAAATTAACTTGTGCATTATCTCGTCCCAAACTGCCGTCACGCTAACGTAAATGCACAAAATCGAACTGAATTGATACTGCATTTAGGTACAGTCACAATCAACTGTTATACTCACAAGAAATAAAATAGAATAAAGACAGCAAATATGAGTCATTTCAGTAATTTCAGCTTTCTTTCAAATAAATAATGATTTTTGATCAACAGATCTTGCTAATCTTACTTTCTTCCTTCTATTCATTTTATACACAAGACAACAATACGAAAAACGAAGGGAGAAAGAGATTAAAACAGTTAGAAGGTATGAAAACTAAGCAAATAATCAGTATTCTATTAGTCCACGCTCAACAATTAAATGCAGCATATAACCTTGAAGTATGAAGAAGAAAAGAACATAAAAAATTGGACAGAGTTCTGTGTACCTAAAGCTTATTGTTTCCTTGAATTATTGTTGTTTCCTTCTCCCTGAAAAGGGAGAAAAAGATAAAAAAAAAAATAATTTTTTTTAAATTTTTACCTTGAAGATGCAGTTCTTTTGTTCTTTGTGACAAGAGCTACAACTGTGCCCCAGAGAGAAAATTGAGACAAGATATGCGCCTGAGAACATGGTCCCTTTTTTTTAACAAAAATTACCCCTAATCTTTGTGGGCCTATATCAAGAAATGGTGTCCGTATATGGTTATATTTCCATGACATAAAAAATAACACACTGCGTAATTAAACACTTCGAAACACACTTCAATGTAAATATTTATTTAAATCTTTCAGTTAAAACTTGGATCATAATACTGCATCAATATTAACATTTCTACTTATGATTATATTTCTAAGTACCCTGCAGTGCATGGTATTAAATGGATCGAACTGGTCAGTAAAGGTGAGCAAATTGTGTATGAAAAATCTGAGACGGTTGGCAATAGGTTGGCATTATACCAAAAAGTTCTAGGACAAGCCCAAACTATAAGAGACAGCAATGTCTGTGATATCATATCAGAAATCTGTAACGTACAAACACCGGTGAATAAATAACTTATTTTGTTTGTGTTTTTCTATTCTCTTATAAAAAATAGATTGCATTTCATCGCGGAGTAGGACTGAGGGAGCCATTGAAAGAGCTGGCAAGCAGTCGGAGGGGGTTCGTGTCCTTTCCTCGATTTGGACTTTCGTTGGTACGGCATAAAAATATTATTTGTATAGACTCCCGGTTTATTTAAAAGATGAGTGGTGGACTGGACTCTCTGAATACATCTGAAATAAAGTCCCATTCGAACAGAAAGTTGTAATGCGATTTGGTATACTCCCAGTATATAGCCTCACAGATCCTGGGATGGTTTGGGAATCTGAAGCCTTTTTACCCGCCCTCCCTGTGGTTCTAATGACGACATAATAAGTTGTAGAACCCTAAACGTTACAATTACAGCAAGATTACTCTATCTCCTCTCCAACGCGACGCACAGAGGGTTAGAATAGCCTGTTTTCTTGGATTAATTAAAAAAAAAAAATTTAAGTATCGTTAAAAGTTTTTGCACCCGGTTACAGTATATAAAATTCTACATCACTTGTCGTTAAAATAAATGTTAAAAGTGGTCTGGTGTTTTTGTAGTGAAACTTCAAAGTCAAACTTCATAGAAATTTTTGTGCAAAAAAGGCTGAAAAAAGTGAAAACGTTCCCGTTGAAAATTTTATTTATTTTAAAAAGTATTGTAAAAGTTAAACATTTTTCAATGGAACCATCAAGTTCAGGTTATTTTCCAAATACGTCGTTAACATTTGTGTATCAAATTGTGTGTGGAAGTGATTTAGATGTAGTTATTATACACTCCATCATAGGATGGAGTATATACTAAGTTTGTCATTCCGTTTGCAACACCTCGAAAGAGTGATCTGCGACCCTATAAAGTATATATATTATTGGTCAGTGTAACATTCTAAGACATTCTAGCGATGTCCGTCTGTCCGTCCGTCCGTCTGTTGTCTGTTGAAATCACGATAGAGCGCGAACGACTAACCCTAAAAAGCTGAAATTTTGTAGGAAGATGTTTTTTGCCCATAAGCAGGTTAAGCTCGAGAATGGGCCATATCGGACCAAAGGGGGAAAAGTGTTCCTTTACGGGACTAAATATATTCCGGCCATAATCAAATTTTTCAAATATTTTTTTTCACTACATCTAAGTTCTAAGTTTATATAATTTATAGATGGGGAAAAAATCCCAAAAATGGGCGTGCTCATGGGTTCCGTGGACCCTTGGGGCCCAAAAAAGGGCCCATGATAAACATACGCATATGGGTATCGAAGTGCAACGAAATTTACTCACGAACCCAAATATGCCTTTATTTTCACGATTTTCCTAAATTTGTTGATCCGGTTTCTGGGACTATCGGGTCACTAGCGGCCCAAAAACCGTCCCTTGACAAACATGGACATATGGGTATCGAAATGCAACGAAATTTTCTCGCGAACCCAAATATGCATTTATTTTCATGATTTGGATAAAATTTGTGATCGGGTTCCTGGGACTATCGGGTCACGAGCGGCCCAAAAACTCAGTTAGTTATACCCTCACCCTACGGTGGGAGGGTATATATCATTTGATACGGCTCAAAAGTGTAACACATAGAAATATCCACATTAGACCCCAGGTGTCTTTGAACCAAATTCGTTTTATGACTTTCTGAATCGTTTGAGCCATGTCCGTCTGTCCGTCCGTCTGTCCGTCCGTCTGTCCTGCTGGTACGCACGATAACTTTCGAAAGAGTTAAACAATCACTCTGAAATTTGGCATGGCTTAATATTTTCCCAAAACTGCTTATGGGATAGCAAATGGGCTATATGGCCACACCCCTTCGGGTACCTCCCATACAAATCTGCTATTTCGCCCACTTTAGAAATCGTGTAATAATATCAACACGCCTAGTTGGATCTTCCCCAAATTTTGTATTTAGTAAAAGTAGAGTTAGACTAAGTTTTGGACAAAAAGTTGGCAGTCTGGCAACTCCCCTTCTGGTACATGCCATACAAATCTTGTCCAAAATCCGTAGTTAGTAAAGGTATAACCGGACAAAGTTTCCGACAAAATCTTGGCTGTCTGGCAACTCCTCTTCTGGTACCTCCCATACGAATGTACCATCCCGCCTGCCTTAGAAATCGTGTAATAACACCAATATGCCCAACGACATTTTGCCCAAATTTTGTATTTAGTAAAAGTATAGCTAGACAAATTTTTAGACAAAAACTTGGAAGTCTGGCAACTCCCCTTCTGGTACCTGTCATACAAATTTACCATTCCACCCATTATAAACCGTGTAATACTTTCAATACGACCAACGCGATCTGCCCAAATTCCGTATTTAGTAATGGTATAACTGGACTAAGTTTTGGACAAAAACTTGGCAGTCTGGCAACTCCTTTTCTGGTACCTCCCATACAAATGTACCATTGCACCCACTTTAGAAATCGTGTAATTATATAAACTCGATCAACGATTCTTTCCGAAACTCTATATTTAGTAAAGCTTTAACTACATACAATTTTCTAGTAAAAACTCTGCTTTATATTCCGTCCTTTTTGTAAAATCATGTAATACAATATTTTTCTAAAACATTCGGTATTCTAGGTTGCTATTATGACTTTTCATCAGATGTTACATCAAATGATGGTAGCTACTCACACATTTAACTTTCCGATACTTTGAAATATGAGACTTGTATGTTTTTAATGAGGGTGAGGGTATATATAAGTCGGTTTACCCGACTGCAACTTTTTCACTGGTTTTCTTATTTATTGACTTTTTAAGGATCCATGATGGAGGGTATATAAGATTCGGCCCGGCCGAACTTACTATTTGTCCACTTGTTTATAATTGTAAAGAATCACTTCGCAATTTGCGACTTTTTTGACTTCCGGCGACTTTATGTGCCACTTTTTTTAATGATGAAATTTCGTTAGTATTTTCAATGCTAACTGGAATCCTTTTAAAAAAAACAGTTGTCGAAAAATTTCGCTTACAACGTTATTCGCGAAAATGCTTCAAATAATGATCTTGTAGAAAAGTGAAGAAACGAAGTATCAAAAAAATAAAATTAGTATATAAAAAAATGGTTTAAACATGGATAGTTGTTAATTTGTTCATATTGTTTGAATTGTTAATTTTTTAAACCCTCTTTAGTTGTGGTTCGTCTAAATAAAAAAGTTAAAAAGTGTGCGACTTTTTAAGAATTCCCTGTGGTAACACTGTCTCAAACGACCAACCCATTCGATTTTATGGTTCTTGCCGAACGTTAGTGCATGCATGTCGGCAAAACGACATGTTTTCAGAGATGGTCAAATATGAAAATATCCGCTCTTCGTATTAATATTACGAATTTGTGTAGAAGCAATAATGTGTTTGGGAAAACAGAAAAAAAAACTTATTGAACTGAAAATGAATCTCTGATAAAATTTCGACACTGATTTTCCCATGAATTTTTCACTGTTTCTCGTACTTTTAAAAGGACATTTTTGCACAACATTTTTTCAAAACAGCAAATGTTCAAAACAGCAAGATGTTGCAAATCGTTTGACAAAATGATTATGCAATGCATTATTAATGCCAAAAACAGGCAATCCCAAATATTGTAGGGCCTCGTATAATCGATCATAAATATTGTCCTACATTTTGAGAACACTTCAATATTGTCATATTCCAGAAATAGTGTACAAAGTGATAAATTCATATTTCAATTCCACAAAAATATTTAAAATTCTACGCAGACTCACAAATGTTTGTATCAGCTCCGAACACATTGTCCAAGTTCCTAACGCAATACGACGTATAAACAATTCCTGGGAGGAGTATTTAAAATATTGTAATAGAACAAAAGCAATACTAAATCCAACTGTTCTCATGGTTACCATTATGGCTTCACACACAAGCACACACATATACCGTTAGTTACAGTCAGCAATGAATGAATGCTCAAGGTTGTGTTCGAGTGGATCGCCCTTATTCCCCCAAAGAATCCACTCTGTAATGTTTGAAACGCTTTCGTATACTCGGAAATATTGTTATAATAATAAGGTCTCAACTATGATTACACAAATGCTAACGAACATATACACTGGCACACACTGGCCTATGTATATGTTTGTACAATTACAAGTTATGAATTAAGTTACATACACGCATTCACATATCCATATATCCTTCTTATATATAGATACAAGTACGACAACCACACACACACGTACACAAGTACACTTTCAGAAATAAGGGGAAGCTGGCAACCTTCAAAGGTAATCGAACAGCATCAACTATTTGAGATGGTATGTTGGCAATGTTCAGCCGATTCCTGTCCAAACCTAAAAATTACCGGCCAATAGCAATATGTTCTGCACTCTCGAAGATTATGGAGAGCATAGTTAACCACCATCTGGTAAGTTATCAAGAGTCTAACGGCCTTCTGAATGATCGGCAGTATGGCAGGGTCATCCTAGGCTTTTTTAAGCGGTGCAAGAAATAATTCACTTCATTTGACCTCGTAAATACTTTCACCACCTGCATCCGGACAAAAATGGACTATAACTCCCTTATATGGGCAGTTGCTCCAAAGATATATTTGCAAATTCTGGACAGTGTAAAAAGGAGCATCGCCGGAATGTGGGTTGTACATCGCTGATCTATGGATATTTTAACGGTATCTGCTAAGGGTATAATTACAATAGATTATGATTTGTTGTAATTCCTGTTTCACGGGTAATAAGATAAATATAATTAGTTTTGACCATGAAAAGTGGTCATCGAGACCAAAATGCCGAGAAACAGAAACTTAATTTTTGATATTTCTGGTTGATTTCGGTTCCGTTTGTAATCCACCACCTGAAGTCAGGAAGAACAATATATTTAAATGCAAAATATCCTCATTGTGTCTTGATCTTTAAAAATTGAGTACGCCAAAATGAAGTTTAAGTGCTTCGGCGTTTGGGTTTGTCATTTCAAATGATAATGAATATGGAAGTATACGTTTTTTTTTTTAAATTTTTACTATGTATCTCTAATCTCTTGAATTCTAGATGGACCAACAATTACCCCATTGTAAAATGTCTATACATGTACACTAGAGACAAAATATGAGGCAAACACTGAAAATTGATGCTACTCTTGGTTCCCAATCCGAAAAAGTTTCCAAGTTATACAACATTTGGTTCTGATCGAATAAACCAAATTAGTAATTCTGACAGCGAAGAAATTACAAAGAGTTAAACAATAACATTGAAATTTGGCATGGGTTTGTATTTTCCCACAACTCCTTACAGGATTCCATAGGGGCTACATGAGCACACCCCATCTGATTACTCCCATACAAATATTCCATTGCGCCCACTTTAGAAATCGTTGAATAATACCAATACGCTCAATGAAATCTTGTCCAAATTCTGTAGTTTGTAATGCCATAACTGCATTAAGTTCTGGAGAAAAAAAATTAAGGCTTAATAATATTACTACTCCCTATGCGATCTTACCCGCCAAACCATTGTTCTTGATTATACTTTTGCTTATATTTCCTATGGACCCATACCCGCTATAACATAAAAAAATAACACATCATGTTTTGAGATATACAAAAATGTCTACATTTATTACACGAACCAACAAATTTACATACTTAAAACCCATTTATTACACGAACCAACAAATTTACATACTTAAAACCCAAACTTAACACTATTACAAATCACTAACACAAATATATGTATGTATGTATTTGTTAAAGGTGAGCCAATGCTCAGATTGACTTTAATTTACACACCTAAACGCTTAAATATAGCTCTTTAGTGGCTCGGTATACACAATTATATCCAGCACCTGTCGATACCTCTTGTTACCGAAAAGAACTTTCGTCACTACTTTACACAGTTAATTTTTGGGCAGCAGTACAAAGACGAGTTTGGAAACAATCACTTTGCTTCTCTGGATAAAATTGTAATAAACTGGCTGTCGTTGTCTTGACCAAACCCTGAAGTGGAGCGAGTATTTAGTCAAATAATTAAAATAGATTTAAACTTTAAAATAGTCGTTGACAACTCAAAGAATTTCAAAAAAAAAAAACGATAATAGTAATCTGATACAATTATCAGAATTCTAAACTTTGGTGTACATTCATTTTAGAAAATTGTTCCATTTCTACGAGTGTACTCTGGGTAGAAAAATAGTCCGAAGTGTAGTTGCTTTGATTTGTTTATTGTTGCGGTCGCTGTCATTGCTGTTGTTGCCGTACCTGTCATACCCTTAGCCCTGATGAACTTAATTTGCTAAAAGCCTTTTTAGCTTTAAACAAATCCTGAAGGATTTGGAATTATTATAATGTTTATAAGTATGTATATGTACAAAGGGAATATTGTCTACAAGCATCCGAGCATACCTGGTTTCTTGGTATTGATTTTTTAAATTTTCTAGAAAATACAACAATAATATTGCGGTTTACATCCAAGAAAATAATATGATAAATAAAATAAGTTCCTCGCTGGATGTACATGTATACATGAAATATTTTCCAGCTGGATAAGAATCAAACTCAGTTCTACGTACATTAAATAAACGTATGTATGTGTAAAGATCTTTATGCTGTGGCTTTTTTCTTATTTCGCAATTTAAGCGATGTAGCCTAAGAGGCAAATCGTGCTTCGCGTTAATCGATTTCTAATATGCCTTAAATGTTTCTGACAATCTGTTGCACGCCGCAGTTTCAAGATTAAAGAATATGTTTAAGTCTGAGTTCAAAATAATGTCTTTTTAACTGAAGAATATTTCAACGACAGATATGGGTAATGATAACGTTTTACGATTCCATTAACCTCTTCATGAACAAATTAACCATATATATAAAACTCTTTCGTGACTGACTGATTCATCACTGTCCTGGACAAACGGATGCAATTTGGGGAGTATGCGTCTTAGACATCCGCTAAATTCGGATTGGAAGGGGATACAAATGTTGGAAAACGGGTAAATTGTGTCTCCAAAACCTTACAAAACTCGCAAAACTACAAAAAAACAAGTGGACAAATAGTAAGTTCGGCCGGGCCGAATCTTATATACCCTCCATCATGGATCCTTAAAAAGTCAATAAATAAGAAAACCAGTGAAAAAGTTGCAGTCGGGTAAACCGACTTATATATACCCTCACCCTCATTAAAAACATACAAGTCTCATATTTCAAAGTATCGGAAAGTTAAATGTGTGAGTAGCTACCATCATTTGATGTAACATCTGATGAAAAGTCATAATAGCAACCTAGAATACCGAATGTTTTAGAAAAATATTGTATTACATGATTTTACAAAAAGGACGGAATATAAAGCAGAGTTTTTACTAGAAAATTGTATGTAGTTAAAGCTTTACTAAATATAGAGTTTCGGAAAGAATCGTTGATCGAGTTTATATAATTACACGATTTCTAAAGTGGGTGCAATGGTACATTTGTATGGGAGGTACCAGAAAAGGAGTTGCCAGACTGCCAAGTTTTTGTCCAAAACTTAGTCCAGTTATACCATTACTAAATACGGAATTTGGGCAGATCGCGTTGGTCGTATTGAAAGTATTACACGGTTTATAATGGGTGGAATGGTAAATTTGTATGACAGGTACCAGAAGGGGAGTTGCCAGACTTCCAAGTTTTTGTCTAAAAATTTGTCTAGCTATACTTTTACTAAATACAAAATTTGGGCAAAATGTCGTTGGGCATATTGGTGTTATTACACGATTTCTAAGGCAGGCGGGATGGTACATTCGTATGGGAGGTACCAGAAGAGGAGTTGCCAGACAGCCAAGATTTTGTCGGAAACTTTGTCCGGTTATACCTTTACTAACTACGGATTTTGGACAAGATTTGTATGGCATGTACCAGAAGGGGAGTTGCCAGACTGCCAACTTTTTGTCCAAAACTTAGTCTAACTCTACTTTTACTAAATACAAAATTTGGGGAAGATCCAACTAGGCGTGTTGATATTATTACACGATTTCTAAAGTGGGCGAAATAGCAGATTTGTATGGGAGGTACCCGAAGGGGTGTGGCCATATAGCCCATTTGCTATCCCATAAGCAGTTTTGGGAAAATATTAAGCCATGCCAAATTTCAGAGTGATTGTTTAACTCTTTCGAAAGTTATCGTGCGTACCAGCAGGACAGACGGACGGACAGACGGACATGGCTCAAACGATTCAGAAAGTCATAAAACGAATTTGGTTCAAAGACACCTGGGGTCTAATGTGGATATTTCTATGTGTTACACTTTTGAGCCGTATCAAATGATATATACCCTCCCACCGTAGGGTGAGGGTATAACTAACTGAGTTTTTGGGCCGCTCGTGACCCGATAGTCCCAGGAACCCGATCACAAATTTTATCCAAATCATGAAAATAAATGCATATTTGGGTTCGCGAGAAAATTTCGTTGCATTTCGATACCCATATGTCCATGTTTGTCAAGGGACGGTTTTTGGGCCGCTAGTGACCCGATAGTCCCAGAAACCGGATCAACAAATTTAGGAAAATCGTGAAAATAAAGGCATATTTGGGTTCGTGAGTAAATTTCGTTGCACTTCGATACCCATATGCGCATGTTTATCATGGGCCCTTTTTTGGGCCCCAAGGGTCCACGGAACCCATGAGCACGCCCATTTTTGGGATTTTTTCCCCATCTATAAATTATATAAACTTAGAACTTAGATGTAGTGAAAAAAAATATTTGAAAAATTTGATTATGGCCGGAATATATTTAGTCCCGTAAAGGAACACTTTTCCCCCTTTGGTCCGATATGGCCCATTCTCGAACTTAACCTGCTTATGGGCAAAAAACATCTTCCTACAAAATTTCAGCTTCTTAGCGTTGGTCGTTCGCACTCTATCGTGATTTCAACAGACAACAGACGGACGGACGGACGGACGGACGGACAGACGGACAGACGGACATCGCTAGAATGTCGTAGAATGTTACACTGACCAATAATATATATACTTTATAGGGTCGCAGATCACTCTTTCGAGGTGTTGCAAACGGAATGACAAACTTAGTATATACTCCATCCTATGATGGAGTGTATAAAAACAAATATAGTAAGACGGGATGAAAAGTTTCAAAATGGGGGAAAATATCGAGAAAAAAAATGGAATTTTTGGCAAAACAAGTGGATAACAGTTAGAGAAGGTTGTAAAAATGACAGAAACGTTCCAAATCGGGATAAAAAAACGCACAAAAATGTGTGAAAAAAATTGGCCCAAACATGCTTGTAATGGAAAAGGGATAAAAAGGGAACAAAATGGGGATCACAGTTGGAGAAGGGTCGAAAAGTGACAAAAACGTACCAAACGGTATAAAAAAAGTACAAAAGTGGACAAAAAAACATGTGAAAATAAATTGTAATCGACAGGAATGGGCACAAAATTGGATGTAATGGAAAAGGGACCAAAACGGGCCCAAAGCTGGCTTAGCAAAACAAGTTAGAGAAGCGTCGAAAAAATGACAAAAACATACCAAAACGGAATACAAAAGGTACAACGGGGGGAAAATAAAAATGTGTGAAACTAATTTTAATCGACAAGGAACGAATTAAAAAAGGGAACAAAAAAGTAGAAAAAGGGACAAAAATGGTGTGCACATGCATTCCAAATTAATACCTACTGCCAAAAGTCCGTATAAAGTATTTTTTTGTAAACCAATGCAATTAAACAAATATTTTGGGTTTTACTTGGAAGGAAATGTACGCTTACGAAATAGCGGATATTTGCTAGTTATGAAATGCAATCAGCATTACAGATTTGTTTTAATTATATGTATTGAGAAAAAAAACTTATAAGGTGGGTTTTGCAGACCGTCCGTTTAAAGGGACTCTATGAAGTGGGAACACTGGGGCATAATCACGACATCCGCTATCGACAGTTGTCGATCGTAAACTTTGGATTACGGCAATCGTTTTCCATAAATTATTTTCGAGAAATCTGTCGAAAGCTCAGTTGCTATCCGACGTAAAATGCTAACAAACTAAGAAAAATTTTGATCGGAAGCCGCGATCCAAAGAAGTCAAAGCATCTATAATTATGTCGACACTAAAACTTTGTCGATAACGGATGCCGTGATTAGGCCCCTGGGCGTATTCTTGAGGTTGAAGTTAGTTTTTATAATAATCTTCCAGCAAGTGTTTTTTCTGCCTGCTATGACAGTACCAATTTCAAAGGCAAATTCTTCCTCTACTTCGACGTTGCAGCTGCCGGGATTCACTATGCCGTCTTTCTATCGCCGTTTGCTTAGCAGTGATATAAATTTAGTGTTTGTCCTCGTTCACCATTCACCATCGTCGCCGATTCTGGAAAAAACACCTGTTACATCTTGTTCCATCTTTCCGACGACGTCAATGTCGTCAGCATATGCGAGTATGTGGCCTTTGCCACGCCAAACATATAAACAAGCCGATAATAAATGAAGCGTCAAACTCGAAAGTATTCCAAAAGCATTAGGTAAAGAAAGCTGAATACTTTGAAATTGCCTAGCTAATACAAAAGCCCAGACCAGCTAAAAAATGTAACAATTAGCATTGGCTATACAACTGTAGACAACAAGTAGCTGCCTTTTTATCAAACCTGATTGATGCTGTTTTTTTGATACTTTCACCCTACGAGTAGGAGTGTATATATCATTTGATATGACCCAAAAGTGTAACACAAATAAAAATTGACATCCCGGACTTTTTACGAAATAATGCGTCAAAATTGTGAACATGGTTTTGTTGTATTTTAGTTTCTGTTGTTCCCCTTTAATGTTTAATGCAATATTAATGCCTTTTTTTAACAAATACAATACTTCACATTTTTTTTTAATTTAATTTTTAATATTTGCCTGTTGGAATTTATTTTGAATAATTTTTTTGGTCTGTACAACAGATGAATACCATGAGCAAAAATGCAGTAGCTCCAGGCTAGACGATTTTTCGTCATTTTGTTGATTTTTTGCAAGAATTTACCAAAATGACGATTTAGGATTCATTTAGAATGCCTTTACATGTGATCGTTGACATGTAAATGATGAAAACCGATTAAGCCATTAATTTCCAAACATTTTAGCTTTGCAATTTTTTGATGACATTTTCAGACATGTTTTAGTTTCGTGTTAGACAGCGTTCAAAAATCACCAAATCATTTGTGTAAAAAAAACTCTCGTACTAAACTAAAAAAAACCTTTTTTGTTTGCAAAGATAGTGGGTATTGGTATTGTTTTTTTTAACGAGAACTGCGTCTTTTTCAGATATCTGCCATACATCCAAAAGTCTCATACCTACCTAGAAAATCAGTTAATTCCGATATCTCAATGATATAAAAATCCCATGCAACAGATAAAGAACAAGTACCCGAGAACTTTAACAAGATATTTCAAAATAAGTGAGAAAATTTCAGTCGGGTAAACCGACTTATTTATACCCTCAACCTAAGTTAAATCATACAAGTCTCATATTCCAAAGTAATCAAAGTTGATGGATGTAAAAACATTCTTATCGCAACCTCGAAATATCAAATTTTTCGGATTAAGATTGTAATTACGTTTTCAAAAGTGGACGTTTTTTTATCGGAGGTGCCAGAAGGGGTTTGGCTATAGATCACTGTAAATTGCATCGATGCATTTTCTTGAAAATTTTGTTAACTGAGGACTTTGACAAACCTACATTATAGTAATATCCACCTCCCCTTCGGTAGCAGCCTTCAGCAAGTATTGTTACAGCCATCTTTAATACATTTTGAACATTCCGGTCTTCCAATTTATTTGGCGGTATGTCACTATGCCGCACGAAAAAAAACACAAAATAAAAATGAAAAAAAAATATATGGAAAACAACAACACGAAATTTTTTGTTTTTTTTGGGGCATAATTTCATATTTTTATTGGGGTATATTTTCATACTGCAATTAGACCCAAATAAATTTTGTGAACCACATTCTTAGCCAGAAATAGAAAATAGGTGCAGGGGAAGAAATTAAAAGAAAATAAAAAAAAAATTGGGCAAAATTTGGCTTTAGAAAGAGAAAGGGACCGGAAAAGAAGAGATGCTTAGAAAATATCATGAATAAAAAAGAAAAAGTTATCGAGAAAAAAAACAAAAGAGCAGACAACGGAAAAAGGATGAAAGCCAAATTTTAATATAAATCAATATGGGCAGCGATAAAGCCATGGATTATTTCCAAAAAATAGTAGAAAAAAAATAAAGTTACACCCTCGCCTTTTACGCTTCTAAAGATGAAATAATGATGAATAGTAATTTTTTAAACAAGAGGAGGGAAGACGTCGAACAATACCCAATAATCAAAATAATGCATAACAAATAGCAGATGTATTGTTTGTTTGCTGTACATATTTATCTGAATTTAAAATAATTACTTTAAAAAATACTCGACTGGACTAGTCTTCGATAGTACGGATAGTGAATACATTTGTCATATTATTTTTCTAGTGGGGTTTATTTTTACATTTATTACATTAATTAATTCAATAAAAAGCTTTTGTTGCTTTAAACTTTTCGAGATTTTATAGTAGGTCACACCCGTCACATAAGGAAGT
This sequence comes from Hydrotaea cyrtoneurina, assembly GCA_958296145.1. Taxonomy (NCBI): domain Eukaryota; kingdom Metazoa; phylum Arthropoda; class Insecta; order Diptera; family Muscidae; genus Hydrotaea; species Hydrotaea cyrtoneurina. Next base: position 43,982,947 of record OY282512.1, read on the forward strand.
CACACCCATCACAATTTGAAAAACAACATTTCTTTAGGAATAAATATTTTTTTCCAGACAGTAAGTATATAATACCATCAAAAAACAGAAATTTATGTGTGCGTTTTACGGAATATTTACAGAAGCTGTCCTAAAAGCCATAACTCTCTAAAGACTGAGGTTTGTAAGGTCACAGCCTTCTGATGACCATTCTGAGCAGAAATCACGTTATGTCAGTGTGTATAAATTCCTTTATCAAATCTATTTTCAAAAACCTATGAGAAAGAAACAAAGCCACACTCAACATTTTCATGTTTTTAATTTGTTTAATTTAGTGTTTCATTGACAATTATGAAATACTTCGTTGTTTGTGATCTGTTACAAATCTGTTTGGTCGAAAAGGGTACGTAGTACCATAAAATATAAAAATCGACAACGACTTCTACTTCGACTGCAGTCGATTTCGACAACCGTAATAAGGATGATTAGTACTCTAAAAACAAAAAACTTCTCTCCACCTATGACCTTAGTCAGGTCTCGGGACATTGATATAAATAACGTGCACATGCGATATAAGTAACATAACTTCTCATTACATCAACGTTCAAAGATCCTATACTTTATTTATACTGCATTAACAATCTGTTTTTTCTTTGTATCGATGTCTTACGTGGTGATTGTTCTTGTAAAAAGGATTGTTTGCGGTGCGAAATGACCAACGGCCAACGAGGGGACATCACGAAGAATGAATCAATTCAAATCAGATAAACCAAAAACAGCAAAATCCTTGACATTGATGATGAAATATTATTCAAAAAATATCACCAAAAAAGTCAACATCAATAGGCGAGCACGCGGGAGATATTATTTATGATTCATAAATTGTAAACCGTTTACCAACGATATTAATAAATAGCTGCTAAATTGTCATTTCAAATGCGCATTTAATTTGCATTTGAAAAAGAACGTGAAAGATTGTTGCCTCTTAAAAAGATTGAACTATATATTTTTGGTGTAAAACCCATGTACGAGAAATAAACAAATATTTTTCAATGTAAATCAAATTTTTGTTGTCCAAACCAAATTCAATGTTCCTTGACTATTTTAATATCGCGAAAAGCGAATATTACCGAAGAAAATGGAATATGTGAACGACCTTCAACGAAAAACACGCGTTTATTGAATTCAATGATTTTTGAGGTTTTCAGGTTCAGGTTGACCGGAATTGTTGGGGAAATCTATTTAAAAGAAGGTCAGAATGGTTATGAAATTCAAATGGATTCCATATTACACTATTACTAAAAATAGAACGATACACGGGTGAAGCGCCCCGGTAGGCGAGTTGGTAGCGTGCTTGCCTATCAGCGTGGGGGTTGTGGGTTCGATTCCCACCAGAGGCTTTGGTCTGTCGCTGCAAAAATCTAAACATATGGTCTGTGTCACCCGGTTTACCCTTGGACCCAAAAATTAAAATATAAATTTACTTTGTATTGTAATTAATAATAAATAAATAAAATAAACGATACACGATTTAACAACGCATTGAAGTCATTAAAATTCGCTACAAAAATGGTGAAAATCTTGCAGTCCGAGTTCGCCGTCGTGATGCACCTTGTTGGATCGCAATACAGAAATTGGTGGAAAAATTCCAGCTGTTGGGACAAGTTAGTGATGTGAAGAATAAAACCCAAGAACAACTGAGAATATTGCTGCTGTAGCCCAAAGTGTTGAAGAAAACTCAGGATTGTCCATTACTCGTGGTTCTTTTGAATTGGGCATTCAACAAACGTCAATACACCGTATTTTGCATAAAGACTTGGGTCTTAGGGCTTATTCAGTTCAGTTAACACAAGAACTCAACAATGTCGTGTCTTTGCTGATTGTGTTATTGAATAGCATGAAAATGATCCGGAATTCCATCGAAAAATCATCTTGACTAATCTTGACCCATTTCCACCTCGGTGGCTACGTCAACAAGCAAAATTGTCGCATCTGGGGCTCGGAGAACTCAAGAGGTTTTGTTGAGAAGCCTCTCCTTCCTCAACGTGAGACTGTTCGGTGAGGTTTATGGTCCGGCGGGATCATTGGACCTTACTTTTTCGAAAAGGATGTTGTTTTTCATTATTAACGGCATACCCTCCTCTTTATTATAAAATAAATATCCAATCATTTATCTCAAAAAATTTCACTTTTCCTTGAATACCAAAATACAATAAATTCCACAATCAATATTTTTCAACTGCATATGCAAGAAATCTAGTAGAATGCTATCAGTTTAGCAATATTAAAAACGATCAACAAAAATCTTATACAATTTATACCGGTAAAGAAAAATTAAACTCAAATCAAATACTGGTTGAATTTGCTGTGGACAAAAATTGGCATTACCATATTTTTTAATGACATTAATCAGAATTACTTCCGATTACTATAAATAATCACAAAGAATCAAAAGAAATCTCAGAAAGTAGTCGGATTACCTTTGATTACTTATAGTAATCGGAAGTAATCCTGATTACTTCTATATATTATTTGTAATTGTAATCAGTTATAAGTCTTGAAAAACTGATTATAATCGTAATTCAATCATTTCAAATTAAATTAACTTTTTGTAGAGGTAATTTAATTTGTAAATAAGTATTTAGATTACCAATCATTACTTAACAGCTATGGATACCATCGACCTTTGGGTACCAAGTAAGGTAATCGTGTTCCTATCTTGCATTTTATCTAGATACTGCAGCAGAGGTCTTTAGGATTATTTCCTGTGATATCTGAGGATTTGATGAATTGTTTATACAAGATGCAATGTCTCAACAGTAGGTTAATGGTCATGAACAAAGAAAACAAAAAGCAAAAAATCATGAATTTTAAGCAAAAACAAATAGAAGAAAAGCGCTGAAAATGATAAACATAATGAAAAAAGTTCAAAAGAGTATTAAAATTTGGAAATAAATTCTATGCGTTTTTCTATTTAAAGACGTCCATACAAAGTACACATCTTTTAACATCAAAATATGCTCGTTGTTAAATTTGAAAATTTCATTGGTTAACGCATACACATTTACAAAAACGCCACTCTTCTTGGATGTTAAAAAGGCCTTCAAAATACCACCGTTGCTTGTTTTCATTTTTTACGGTTTAATTATTTAGTAATGGCTGAATGTGTTGATAGTCTTTAACCACTTTACGCAGAAATGGTACATAAATAATAAATAGTTTTCAAAAATGGCAAAAATAAAATTTTAGAGAAAAAAGCCAAACCTAGTAAACCAAAAAGCAAAAGACTTGTTGTCTTCTCTGGTTATGACATCAACCAACAATTTGTTAATGGTACAATGAAAGTCAACAGTTTACTTTTCGATCATAATTAGGTAATCATTTTTACGAACATAATACTAATTTATGTACAACGAATTGGTGTCTAAATATCATATAATTATATTCTGGAAGAAATTCGTTTGCATATCAGAACAGCAAAGATTGGAACAGTATTAGTTTTATTGGTAACCCTAGAATGAAATACCTCTGACTTACTTATTTCCCTTAACATTTAATGAAGGAATATCTCGAATCAGTGAGCGATATAATTGTGTATACTCACTGAGCGGGACCTACTGTTTAAAGCCGGCTCCGAATGGCTAATGCTTTTCTAGAGAAGTTTTACATGGCTTAGAGATTGTTCCACGTAAAGTCGCCAGCATGTATGAGGTGGAAAACAGCCACTGAAAAATGTTGGATGGTCTTACCCGGTTTTGAACCTAGGTTTGCTTGTGTGATAGTCGCACGCTACCACACCACATGTACCATGAACAAATTTAATAAATCTGGAGAAGTAAATGTCACTTTAATTTACAAAAAAAAATGTAATTTGCTTATTTGTAACCGAATGTAACTGGTTTCGTAAATATCACAGAACCTCTAAGGGACGGCCGTTTACATCAACCATGAATTTATGATAAAGAAGTTTATGTTGAATTATATTCCACTTAGTGCGACCTAGGGCATATACGACTTTTTAGAAAGAACTCGATTGAACAATAAATATATCCAACGTTAAATCCTACAGTTTGAACCAAATATTAAAAAATTCATTGAATATGTAAATAAGCACATTGTAAGCAGAATACGTAGTGACGCAAAAAGGATATCAATTCTTTCGAAACCTCAGGAGTTTTTGTGTGAGGGGTAGTTTGTGCACACTTTTTGTATCTGCCGCATGCTGCGTGGACTCACTGGGTAGAGTGTTGTTAATGCACATGCGATAAAACTTCTCTTGTCTTTCTTGCTTTTTGTTAAAAATGTTTGGGTTATATTGTTTATTTTTAAAGAATTCTTTTGGTTGTTTGTAGAAACGTCATGGCTATACTAGCGTAGAGCATTGCTGGCTATTGATTTCTGGAGTATGTTCAACACCGCAATTTTTTCGAACCAAAACTTAAGAGAACAAAAGTTTCAAAAGTACAAAAAATCAGTCGACACGAGTGTGCATACAAAGTTTCAAGCATACTTTGTAGATAATGTAGCACTGAGGAAGGGCAATTGGATGTCCTATTTTTCTTTCGAAATTCAAAAAACATAAAAATAGAAACACATAAGCCAGTTCATTAAAAGAAACAGTTTACTTTTCTAATAACTTCTTTAAACAATGTTGACTACAAATAATAATATGGACCAGAATGTTTTATTAGTCGATCATAACTAAATGTGCCACTTTCAAGTTCTTCATAACATTGTTTATTGTATGACGCATCAGATATGATTAAAGATGCCACCAACAGAATAGGTTCTAAAATAACCGGTTCTCCAGGAGATTCGTTTGCAGCCAGCAATACCAGCTCAAATAACTTACGCCCTTGAGTGGGCTCTCTGTAGTTCATAACTCCAAAGATATTCACATCTTCTTCCTCTAGTTGTTACAACTGGAGATTTAACTGCCTGTGCTTTGCGTGACCGTCGTGTGATAAGTAGTGTGGGCGACAATCACACACTAAACCCAGGTTCGAACCTGCTATGACTATTCAACCTTTTGCAGCGACTGTCTATAGCTTGTAAATGGCGGCTGTACAAATTGTATCCTACACAGCTGACTGACTCGAGAGAAGTTTCCCGTCTGTTCCTCATGGAATGTTAAGGGAAATCAATAAGCTTGCGGTTTCCCTGAGAATTCTCACAAAATAGAAGCAATAACCGAGAGAATAAGATTAATTTATATTTAGAGATTCTCAAATTACAAGCGCGAGCGAGAGCTCAAGAGACAATTCAAACAGTATGATGATAATAGCAGTGCCGCCAATATATGAAACTCAAAAATTAGAAGCAATCTTGAGAAACGAAATCCGCCAAGGCCAAAAATATCGCCTTCCATCCTGTTATGCAAAAAAAACTGACTTTTTGGGAAATCGACAGGACTTGATCGATGATGGGTTGATGTATCTGCGGCGTTTGAATCTCAGCGCCAAGCAATTAGTTAAGTTAACACATTCAAATTTAACCACGCACAATTACGAATATGTACCGTTCACTCACAAAAAAATTAACTACCCTGATATTGTTTTCTTTTATGTACCGTTCATCTCCACCATAACTGTTTGTCCTTCTCGTTTTGTTCTCCATTTCCGGGATTTGCCTTTGGCAGGAAACATGTTTGTATGGGTGTGTGTTTGTGTCGAATGGTACTTAAGTTCTTAAGTTGTACTATTTGTTCTTCCCCCCACTACTCGCTGGATGGCTCCCGACTTTAAGAGCACTTGGTCCTTAAAGTTGTGACTTTAGTGGTATGGCCAGGCAGTGTTTATGAAACGTTTTCTGTTCCGTAATTCATTTCGATTTCTTTATGTTGTTATTGTTGTTGTTCTGTTTTGTTTTTCGTTCGTTTCTTCATTATTTGTGTTTAGTATTGCTACGTTCGTACCCATACATAACCAGCATAAATGGTGTATGGGTGTGTGTCTTGTAGTGAGAGACCGAGAGAGATAGAGAGAGAGAGAGTGGGCCTCTGCTGTATGTCCTTTCGTATTTAGCTCAACTTTTACAAATTGTTTGCCATTGGAATAATTTATTAGATTGCTTTGGTTTTCTTTTATGTGGGATTTGTATGTTTTCGCTAAACACTCACACACTCCCTCCCTGAGTGCGTCTGTGGTTTTCGTGGATTTCAGTTTTATTTAGTGCTCGTACACCAAACGGCTGATGTTGAAAATGATGCTGATGATGATTCGGTTGGTTGTGGTGGGGTTGGGTGGGCGGTGTGTTGTGTTGTGGCGGTTGATGTTGGTGTCGGAGATGATGATGATAATGATAACAGAGGTTTGCCTTTCTGAATGGTTTCAGTAGGGAGGGCGGGTGTTCGTCATCATGTTGCGCGTTCATTGTTTGTTTGTCTTGCTTTTGTAACTCAGGTGTTGTAAAATGCCACTTTTATTGTGTTATTATTTATTTGTGAACTTTTTGGGTATCACTCTCCGGTACAATAAATTCGTACAATATGTTCAACTCCATTTCACTAATGTATTTTTCTGTCCGTTGCAAACCTACAGCACACTTTCAAGGAAACTTTAAACATTTTCCAGCGCCAGACGTACAAACGGACCCAACCTCCGCCTTCACGGCGCCTTCAGTCCTCCAAAAAGTATGATAAGTGAATGAAAAACGAAACAGATAATTTCATTACATGAAATTTCTTTTGAGGCTATAAAAGTTAATTCAGTTTTTGTTGTATGTCTTTGATCCACAAAGCCCTCTTTTACAATATTTACATAAAGTTCTTGCTGTCTTTGCAATGAAAATTGTTTTGTCAACGATCTGTATTGTTGTTGTCATTCGTGGTGACCTGTGAACTAACTACTAAAGAATATTTGGTTGCATTGAAATATCATAATAATTGCAGGTGAAAGTTTATTGCTGGGCATTATTTGTTTTTTGTGAATACATTCATCCACGGTAACCTCGTTTTCCTGAACTGGTGTCAGATTACTACGATCGCCTGACTGTCATGAACAATGTTCTCACACTGCTGCTGGTAATGTAAGTATGTATAAACACTGGCGATCAAAACCGAGCCTAGTTTTTTTTCTTCAAAATTTCATGGAATGTCGTTTATTATCTCAACAATAAAATTAAGTAAGCAGACAAAAAATAACTTAACGAAAATCAGCATATTCGCAGTGTTATGTCTCGAAGAGGTGATCACAATTGGCCACCGAGATCTTGTGATTTAACACTGTTCTACTTCGTCCTTTGGGGCCACGTGAAATATAAGGTATACGCCAACACATTTGTGAATGTTGGTAATGTACGTATAACAGAAGGCATAATTGTGGCATCGAATCGACAAAATATTGTCGTAGCAACAACACCTAAATGGAATGTCATATGACATCATGTTATAGCAACCAAATATCCTTAGATAGCTCACAGGTGGTCGTTCTTTAGACCATAACAATATAGATGTTTGACAAAACAATTTCCGAAATATACATACAGCAAGAACTTTTTGCTATCACTGTGAATCAAAGGAAAACAAGAAAGTTAACTAACTTGAATAGCCTCAAGGGATCTGTAAAGTAATGAAATGTTTTGCATGGAGGGGATAAAAATATGTACCCATACACTTGAAATGGTAGATGCACATGGCATGTGCACCAATTGTTGACTATTTGTCAAATACTTTGGTGTGGTTTTCATTAATTTTTTTTTTGAAATACTTAATGAACCACTGAATTCCAATTTTGAAGTTTTGCAATGTATACTGAAAGAAAAAATGGTTGTTGTATGAACGAATGCGTTTCGTTGAAATCTATACGTTGATGCAACGAAAAATTACGTTCATGCTACAAAAACTTACGTTGATGCAACAATTGTTACGTTTATACCACGATACGGCGAACAATTTTTTTTGTGTGAAAATAAAAGCAATCAAGAAAAAAATAATATTTTCTGTCTTTAAATGCGTTAAATTTTTTTCTCGAATACAATTTGTATACATTTGTTTATATCTTGTTGTTTTATTCAACATTTAAAGTTAATGAAACACGTACGGTGATGCAACTACTCATTCATATATCAAACGAAATAATTTGTTTATGATTTATTCTAATTTATTCTAAAGGAAACCATTTGAAAAATATTATGCATGACTTTTTTGTCTACACTTACAGTCTCACTAACCAAAACTCGTTTTAGTATTTAAATTTAAGCTAATTTTTCAAACACTAATAGTTAACTACATGCATACGTTAATGCTACAACGCAATCGTACTTACAAAAACCCATTCGTTCATTCTACGATGTCATTTATTTTTATCATTTTATACTCATTTTGAGTAGGCAGAGCTATTAAAAAGTTTGTATATATCTTATGTTTTACTCTATCACGTTTACAATTCTACGTTTCTATTTAAACAGTGATTTAACTCACTTTTAACGTCAATGCATACGCTAACGAAACAAGCCAATCGTAGATGCAACAACCTATTCGTTCATTGAACGATATGATTTATTTGATACGATTGGCAACACACAACAAAAAGATTTTCATTGCATGTGTTTGCTTTCTTTGTTTTACTGCTACATTTTTTGGGGATATGCGCTAATAAACAGTAATTCTCATTCACTTGCGAGAACTATGCGCATATTAGACCAGTAATTTGCAGTAGAAATCATTGCAAATTGGCCCAACGTTGGTTGACTTCTAATGACAGACACAACGTACAAATTCGTTCATGCTACGAAGCTTTTTCTTTCAGTGTAGTTGAATATCAGTAATAAATGCATGCAAATGTTGAAAAATATAAATATGTTACACCCTTGGACCCAAAAATTAGAATATAAATTTACTTTTTATTGTAATTAATAATAAATAAATAAAATAAATATGTTTCACTAGTAACGTGAACAGATAATTTTGCGTTTTGGAATCATAATTAAATACAATCTAATAGTTTTCAATATATTAAAACCCAATATTTTATCCTTCATCATCCCACTTCTGATTTTTAGTCGATACGCGTGTTCACTTATCATGGTGCATTTGGCTGACAATTGAATATTTTATTATAAACAAAAAAAAGTCCAAGTTGAAAGCAAAAATGAGTTAAATTTTTATTTGCCTTTCTTTTGTGGTACACCCTATTAGAGATATGTGTCATATAAAGTATGTGCGCTTGTTGGATGTGCGTGTGTCAAGGCATTAAGTGACCACTTATTTGCAGTCACGAATGCCAGTTAGCGTATTAAACCTTTCAATTAATTGCATGCAAATTAGATATTTATCGTCATAATGTCAGAGCATTTCAAATACAAAAGGTTCAATCAAGTGGCAAAATCCTCCACATTATAACGCCAATTGAACATGATGTTATGGTCACGATTTTCAATTAGTCAAATTTCCCTTCAAACCACACACAAATTTATGTGTATATGGGGCATTCTTTTTCAATGAGAGACTCCGTCCACTACAAAACTTATCGAACATGTAAGTAAATCACAATGTCTCTCATATGTATTGTACTTCCCATATATGTTATCTCTATTACTACCCGATTTTCGCGATTATAATTTATGGGGCAAATATACGCTAAGTCACAAATAATCCGTTGCATTGATGGGCTTGTGTTTAACTCAATATAAAACAAATTTACTGCTGTATCCAACGACTGTTCGTATGTGAAATTATCCGTATTTGTTGTTCGTGCCTGCTACACAGAAAGAAAAATGACATTCTAAATTCAAGCCGATTATTCTTAGTTTGAACCTAAATCGTACATCAAAAAATGAGTACGATTCGTAGTTAGTTATTTTTAAAAGAAGTATAAATGGGATAGTTTTAAAATTAAGTACGAAAATTCTTATAATAAGAATCAAATACTTGGTTTATTTGTTTGCTTTACTGCTTGTCGTTTTTCGTACTATGCGCTAGTAAACATTAGTTCTTGTTTAATTTCGAAAGACTATAGCAAATAATAAACTAATAATTGGAGAAGAAATCATTGAAAATGGGCGCCGATGTATTTAAGTGTTTTAAATATTTATTAGGAAAAGTAAGTTCAATTTGAAATGAGGTAAGAGAAACAATTTTATCTAAATTTTCTTTAAATCAATCCCAGTTTCCAATAACATCAAGTCTTTATTCGGTCTTCAATTAATCCCAAACGTATTCACCATGACACCGCTACGGCTTAGTTCAAGTACGGATTACTTAATTTATTATCAGTGTATAACATTGCCAAAATCAAGGACGACGTCAACAAACACTACTCCCCATTTCCTCCCCCTAATACCCTTATTTTCTATTCTAAAAGCGCATTGCATTCATAGAGGGCATCCCCTTAGTGTTGTCCACCGACACCTTGTACAGCGTAAATGACCGATTAAAACAAAAACAGTGGACAAAACTGGGCAACGAATCGGCTCGTATAATTTTGTGTCTTTGCATTAAAAATGTGTTTCACATAAACAGAACAATCGTTATTAATATTTATTTCCTATTAAGCGATTTCAATTGATAGGTGTGCGCTTATCCGTACTTCAAAGTAAATCTTGAACTTTTTCATTTTAAATGACGATTTAACCACATAGAAAATTATATTTATCGACAAACATGTCAAATTTTTCAAAAAAAATATCCGATTTCCAAAAAATATAAAAAAATCAAAAATACATAATCTTTCAAAACAAAAAGGTCGTGAAACTATGGTACACTTGGGTCTCATTTTATACGGTATATGCGTTCCTCGGAAAGCCGCATAAAAAAATACACTTCTTCCATACAAAAACTTGGGATGCGTTCCAACATCTTCAAAAACCGCATAAATAAAAATAATCCTTGTTAAAAAAAGGCCAAAATCGCATAAAAAAACAACGAGCTAGAATCAAACAAAACAATTTATTTTTTGATTTCAATAAAAGTACTCTTTTTTTAAGCTTTAAGCTTTAATCTTTTAAAAAAATCAAAGAAAAATATGGACGCGCGAATAAGAAGAATACTTTACAGTGATATCAGTGCCAGAAACCACGGATTTTCTTATTTGCTCCTCATCCTTTTTTTATTGCTCTAATTGATGAATCGCCAAGTTTGAAGTCTCTTCCTATTGCTGCATATCTATCCCCTCTTTTAATGAGGTCCAAAATTTTAATTTTCAGTTCCAGAGAAATCGTTTGTATTTTCCTCTCCTTTGAATTCATGGCTTCAATTTAATTTCGATTAAATTTTAATAGAACACGTATGAGAGCAAAAAACACCATATGTACATTAAAACAATTACCTTTCAAAAAGCGCAGAAAAATTTCACTTTACATGTTCAGATGTTGCTAAATATGGAAATGATTCAATCAACAACCATAAATTAGAAAGTTCTCACCGTTGTATGCGTCTTGTTACGCAAACGAAACTAAAATGGGAATCACCGAATCAGCAACAACTCACCACGAGCCACTATATCTGTCTCTTTCACACTAAAAAACCTGAAAGACAGTAACAGTGTTGCCAAAATAAGCATTTTTAGCAAAATCCCAAAAACCAAAAAATCAATTTTAGAAGCCGCATAAATTCAAATCCGCATTAAAAAAAACCAAATAAAAAGAGACCCAAGTGTATTCGAAAAACAAATGTTTGTACACTCTATTGTCGCATATAAAGGAAAGAATCATTCATAGGGGTATATGTATTAAACTTACACAAATATGCAAATTGATTTATCTATTTCGTTTTTTCTATCTTTGGTGTTATTATCTGCTTTGATTAAAGGCAGAGAACAGGTCATAAAATATGTTATAACTTTTGAACGCATAATTGATTCTGTTTGGTGATATTAATTAATTGAATTCTCATTCGGCAAGCTTTACTTGCAACAAAGTCCAATCATTGCATTCATTATTCCATTGCAATGCATTTTTATGTGCAACATCTTTCAAATTTGTGCATTGTTTTTATTTGTGATTCTTTAGTGCTAGGCATATATCCGTTTCTTAGCGGTAAAAGTAAAAACCAAACTGAAATATAAATTTGTGGTGGAAATGACGTATATATGGTAAGTAAAAGTGGTTGACTTAAGATTGTTAATGTTTTGTTTTTATATATATATATATATATATTGATAAAATGCCAAAATAATGAAAAACGTTTTCTTTTGTTTATAATATTTTTGATTAAAGTGCTGATTGATGTCTTATAATCATCCAATTCGAAAACTGTTTTCAGAGGAAAGGAGTTTTATTTTTGAAGAATCATTTTAAAAAAGTGAATTTTACAAGGAACACAAACATTTTGCGCATACATAAATGTACAAAAATGACATTCCATTATTTGACGAAACAGTGTTGTCATAAAATATTGCTTTGCCTAACAAATGAATTTCTTTGTAGTGTTGCATTGCAAACTGCGTTTCTGGACTGAGCCTATATGTTTTTAAGACCAGTTAAATTTTGTAATTACGGTTGCTTTAGAAACTCAAAATTGTTGTGATAACTCACAGTTCTATGAGCAAATTTTATAAGACGTTATTTAAACCCAAGAGGGAGAGACGACAATTTTGCCAATGTTGAACGTTTGGCATGACCAAATTCCCAATTGATCCCGTTCACAGTGTTGTGATTCGTACTACTGATTGCAAACAAAAGACCGCTACGAACACAACAAATTGCATTTGGCTGCAAATTTAGTAGATTTTTACGATTTCCGAATGTCATCGCAATCGAATCAGTGTGTTTTGGTGACATGAAAGCGATACAATTGGATTCAATGCTACGTGCTAAATGACATTATATCACCTGTGAACTCTACACATTCACACCATAGATGCAAAGGTGTATATACGTACAACCATACGTATCCACACTATTTACGTCTGGTGTTGAGCTCGGCCGAAACGATTTGTTTGTGCCATAGCCGAATATTCCATCTAAAATTCGCGGTTTCATTTAATAAAACCAGGAAAAAAACACTGTAGGACGGAGTGTATACATTATGTTTAATAAACCGCAAAATATTTATATTTAATTATTATTAACTGGCTGACCCGGTAGACTTCTCCCTACCTAGAAAAATTTGAACTTAGGTGACCCGGCCCGCGTTGCTAATCCTACCGTAGCTGTACATTTAAAACTGTAGCTGTGGACATCTCCTTACACATTGAATCGATGATAAATTTCTTGAAATGAAACAAATGAATCAGCATTCACATGTTCAATGTTCCTGCACGAGGGTGAATTTGTTCTTGAATTTGAATTTAATAACAAATTCTCGAACAATATCAATTATTTCGTAGCGGTGAAACATTATGAATCCTGGATGTAGATAGTTTTGGTGCCGGTGAATCGCGCTCGAAAAATGTGCATGGGATTTTCCTCCAAAAACTGACTACACTCATCGTCAGTCTCATTTGCTTTCCGATTATGTCAGTGGATTGCTGATCGTGTACGCCGACCAATATTTTTACGCCACACTGGTGACATTTTTACAAATAATATTACACGAACTAAAGTCACATACTAAACTAAATATCGCATTTAAAACAATTATTTTTGACAAAATGTTGTCTTGTTATCATATAAAGGTGTCCCATACTATGAAATTTAAAGTTTAACATTGTCATATGTTCAAGTCAAGACTAAAATTTTTGTGATGTAAATTTTCCGAAACCGCATAAAGTTTACGAAGTCTATTCACGTTTGTTAAACATCATTCGTTTTTTGAATTGTCTAAATTTTTCACTACGATTTTCACATTTTTCTCTTTGAAACGTAATTCAGACATAAAATAAAATTCAATACAACCAGTGAAAAAGTTGCAGTCGGGTAAACCGTATATGTATCCTCACCCTCAGTAAAACATACAAGTCTCATATTCCATAGTAGCAACCTCAAAATACCGCATGTTATAGAAAAAAAAATATTGTAGAGTTTTTTCTCGAAAATTGTATGTAAGTACCAGAAGGCGAGTTGCCAGACTTCCATGTTTTCGTCCAAAACTTTGTCTAGCTATAGATTTACTGCATACAAACTTTGGGCAAGATCTCGTTGGTCATAGTGATAACATTACACGGCTTATAAGGGGCGGGATGGTACATTAGTATGGGAGGTATCAGAAGGGGAGTTGCCAGACTTACAAGTATTTGTACAAAACTTTGACTAGCTATAGCAAGATCGCAAGATCGCGTTGGGCATATTGGTATTATTACACGATTTCTGATGGGGCGGGATGGTACATTTGTATGGCAGATACCAGAAGGCGAGTTGCCAGACTTCCACGTTTTTGTCGAAAAGTTTGTCTAGCTATAGCTTTACTAAATACAGAATTTGGGCAAGATCGCATTGGGCATATTGATAATATTACACGGTTTATAAGGGGCGGGATGGTACATTTGTATGGAAGATACCAGAAGGGGAGTTGCCAGACTTCCAAGTTTTTGTTCAAAACTTTTTCTTGCTATATTTTTACTAAATACAAAATTTGGGCAAGATCGCGTTGGGCATATTGGTATTAGTACACGATTTATAATGGTGCGGGATGGTATATTTGTATGGGAGGTACCAGAAGGGGTGTGGCCATATAGTCCATATGCAATTTTGTGAAAATATTAACCCATGCCAAATTTCAACGCGATTGTTTAACTCTTTCGAAAGTTATTGTGCGTACCAGCAGGACAGAGAGACGTACAGACGGACATGGCTCAAACGATTTAGAAAGTCATGAATCGAATTTGGTTCAAAGACACTTGGGTTCTAATGTGAATATATGTAGGTGTTACACTTTTGAGCCGTATCAAATGATATATACCCTCCTACCCGTAGGGTGAGGGTATAAAAATAACATAAACAAATATATTTTGAATTTTTTGAATTATCGCGCTTTTTTATTTTCTCTCATTTCCACTTGTTGTTGCCAACAATTTCCTTTACCCTTTTCTATTTAATTTCCTCTTTCTATCCCGTTTTGGTACGTTTTAAAACTCTTTTCCACCAGGTGTTGCAAAGCGTTGTTATGGTTTTGGGGATACATTTTTTCAATTTACCATTTTTATTCCCTTCCTATCCGAATTTCGAAAAATCCGTTCATAGCTAATTTCATATGTAGATTATTTCTCATTTTTAGTATTATACCAGTTGTAGGCCCGATCTTTTTTTTATTTTTTACCCCTTTTCACATCCATCTATCCCATCTCTAATTCATTTCCAACTGTTGTTGCCAATCGTACTCGTGGACCAATTTTTAAACAAAAATCATACTATTTGATTATGTATTTTTTTAAGAGCTTGAGAACTTATAGTAATATTACAAGACTTCTGTCTTGGCATGAATTTTTTATTACAGACTGGTAGATAATTTCATGGCATTTATTTTTAAAATATGATTTTCGGCATAAGTCCTACGAATTACATGGTTCATTCGATTAATCCTGTTTGTTATTACTTTTTATCGAATGAGGGGGCCATTGAACAGGACCAAATCTGAAAATAAAGTTGTTACCCAATTGATGTTTAGCTGAATATTTTTTGGGAACAAAATTTAGTCAGCATGGTTGGATAGCGCTTGGCATTCACCGTCACGACAGCTCCTTCCCCATTTCAAACGAAAAAAGGACCGATGAAGCCGCCAGCTTGTAAACAGCTCAGATCTATTTTTATGCGGTTTTTTATGTGGATTTGAATTTATGGGGTTTGTCGTTTCGTAGTTGCGGTATTCTTAAATTTTTACATGAATCAATTGTACATGAATGAAAAAAGACTTGGAAGTTAATAAGGCGATAAATCGCATTATGTCTGGCTATCGCGAACAACAGAAACAGTTAAAAAGTCAGCAACGCAAAATAAAACAATTTTTCCAACAAAGGTGATATCCCAAAATGATAAAAACGATTCTTCACCAGCTAAAAAACGGAAAAGATCGTTTCTAAGTAGCGTCAGTGATAAGTAGGGTGTTCACAAGGGTGTCGTAACTGTTGTAAGTGTCGTATGTGCTACAGTTGTACAACAGTTGTAAAATTGTTGTTGATATTTTCCACACAAAAGAATCGTACTATTTACTTTTTGATCAGCTTTATGTATTTTGTATTTTGTTATAACTTACAACATTAGTACACCTTGTGATTTCCCTAATTATTTCATTATTACACGCTGAAATAAAATGGCCATTTTAACAAATTTCAGCAAACAAGTTTGCATCAAACATATATATACTAGTAAGTTGTAATGCGCCTATGGCGCCCGTTAATTTGCTTGAGAAAGTATTTGTTACTTAATTTTAAAAATTTTGTAAAAAAAATATTTTGAGAAAACTATTTTGTAAAAAAAAATTTCGGAAAAAAATAAAATTGGAAAAAAAAAATTTGTGGAAAAAAAATTTTTGCTGAAAAAAAAATTTTTGTTGAAAAAAAAAATTTTGTTGAAAAAAAAAATTTTTGTGGAAAAAAAACGTTTGTTGAAAAAAAAAAATTTTGTCGAAAAAAAAAATGTTTGCCGATAAAAAAAAATTTTTGTTGAAAAAAAAAAAATTTGTTGAAAAAAAATTTTTTGTGGAAAAAAAAAATTTTTGTAAAAAAAAAAAAAATTGTAAAAAAAAAATTTTGGAAAAAAAAAATTTGGGGAAAACACAATTTCTGTACAAAAAAAAAATATTATTTTTTTATTATTATTATTTATAGAATTGTTATAGAATGCCTATTTAAATTCCTACGTACTGCGTGACAGAGTCAGTGAATTAGGGAATCAGTGTATCAGTGAATCAGTGTCGAGGGTAAATATATATTAAGATTTTTCCATACCACAAATATAAACTTGTTTGTAGGTGATAAATATCAAATTTATATGGATGCATTTTTGACTCACTTTTTATTTTTTTTTCAATTTGTGAATTTCTATATAACAATCCATCCAATTCTATCGGTATTGCTTTTATTTTAAAGAGCGTAAATGCAGAAAAAAAAATTACGAAAACAATTGCAAATACACACTTATTCGCACCCAAATGTTGTACTTTCTTGAAATTAATAAGTTCGTTGTCTGTTTTTCCCAAACACGCTATTGCTTATACACAAATATGTAATACTAATAGCAAACGAGTTATATTTACATCCAAATAAGCTTTGTGTAGAAGGAAATGAGCTTTACTTGCTACAAACACCAAACACGCGTTTTACTTGTGTGTAAACAAAAAAAAAAAAAGACGTATTTTTCAGCGTGTAGTTAAACGCATTTTCTAACTCTTGAATTCAAAACACTTTCTGTTTTTGTTTTCTTGGTAGAACCGGGTAAGACCATCAACAATTTTTTAACGGCCCAAAATATTGGCGACTTTACGACTATCTCTTAGCCAAGTAATACCTCTGTAGAAAAGCAATAGTCGTTTGGAACCAGCTTTCATTAAAGTCATTTGATTGAATTTCAGTTTGTTTTGTCACAATTGCCGGTATTCATAGTCTGAGTTTGAGCGCAAACGATGGAGATCTCTCACAGAGCTCGTCGAATCAAGATGACGACGAAGGAATACAATTACAAGAAGGTTTTGTGCTCAAATCGGTGGAATATGGCGGATAGTGTGTGAAACTACCACACAGCAGAACTCAAGTTCGGAACGTGGTCAGACCATTAAACATTTTTCAGCGTCTGCTTCCATCTCATAATGCGGTCGACTTTACGAGTAAGAAAGTAATATCTAAACCATGTAAAACTTCTCTAGCCCTTCGGAGCCGGCTTTAAACAGTAGGTCCCGCTCAGTGAATATACCAATTACCTCGTGGTCAGCTTACTGATTCGAATAAGCTTCCCCGTCCTCACCTTAATGGATTGTTACGGAAAATATGTAAGTAAGGTATTTCCAGAATCAGAATAGTCGGCAATCTTATAATACCATCATTTATATTTGAAATTTCAATAACTACCTTAATAGGAACTCTTCTACACATTTTAGATTTTTAGCTTTTAACAAAATGACACTTCCTTGCGGTGTTTTTTACAGTTCGTGATACCAACGATCAGCACGCCTTCTTGTCCTTGGTTCTATCACCGAAATATGGGTCTTGCTAAGCATACATTTTTGGTTGTTCTCGGTCAACATTAAACCGATTATCATAGATTACTTTCTTGGATATGCGCATCTGCGAGGAGGAGTTGGCTGTGCTAGTTTTTATTTCAGCTTTTTCCAAGAAGAATACATCTTGTAGTGAATGTTTTGCAGAGTTCGCTACCTATTTTTACTGAGGGTCTAGTGTCACCTAGATGGTATAATAGTTTTGGTGGAACCTCATAAGCAGACGTGGTTTTACACCACTTTTTTTCTTATTGGCGAGTCGAAGGCGCCTTTATAGTCGATGAAAAAAAAGTATGTATAACTTGATTTTAATGGGTCTTTTCCAGGATTCGACGGAGTGTGAAGAGTTGGTCGATGTACCCATAATTACGCTTGATTGTATTCTCCAGGTGATGTAGACTAGCTAATACATGTAGCTAATTTCATCGTAAACAAATATATCAGCAAAAGTAATATAACTTAATAATTTTTATTTCAGCGCCATTTTCAGCCGAATACTGAAACGGTGTCGAGTATCACTGTTAGACCGAAGCCTAATATTCGGCTGGGGTTTAGTCTGGACAAATAACACAAAGCAGAAACTACTTTCGACAATATTTCCCACGTACATATAAGTCCACACGAGTATACGCACATACGTATTATGTGTGATAATTTTCTCTATATACATATGTACATGTATGTATTTGTGTACATACACGCATTTAGATATTACACAGCTACATATAAGGATATATGTATATATTAGAGTAGGAACGATTAATTACGTGAGTGTTATTTAATAAAAATTCCCAACATTTTCAGCAATTTTTGTAAATGCTGACAAATTTGAAAAAATGAATGCTCAAGCCTCTTGCAGGTTGAGGCGCTTTTAAAGAATGACATTCGAAAGATGACATTCGTCGTCGCAGATTTATTTTTTAAACAATTTATTTTGACCCAGTTTAATATGTTGGTATTAACATTAGGATGGGAAGTTCTAATTAGTTCATAGCCTCCAGTTTTCTACTACAAGGTGGCGCAAAAGTAAACTTCCGATTTTTTTACATCAAGTCGAGAATATGATGTCATGTAAATGGCCGCCGCCAGAGTTGCCACTGACATTAGGGGCCAATCGCTAAATTTATAGCATTTTCTGATAGGAGGATTACTTTTGCGCCACCCGTTGTATGTTCGTCGGACCGAGATCCGAAGTGTTTAGAAATAATTTATTAAGCAGAACAAGAGCAAAACATGTCATCAGAACGTGCTGACCCTCAACTTCCATTTGTTCACACAAACTACTTTTATCTGCAACATATGATTCTTCTGCAAATGGGTAAAGTCAATATGGCGAAATCGGTACAAAATTAATTATAATTCAGCCAGTAGATTAAATTTAGACCTATGTTTCATTTGAAAGTGTCTTCAAAAAAACATTCCAAAATTCGTTTCATACTCTCCGCCACTTGTTTTATTGTCCCGTTGAAATCTACCCATCGTAATGTAGACCCGTGCGAGTACTTATGTACGTAAGTTGGACAGTACGTTCGTCCATTTGCTACACTCTGGATAACAAAAACAAAGTGGAAAACGGAAATCACATAAAAGGTATACAAGAAGTGTGTACGATACGCGTAGACATGACAGCACAATGAGCTCCATATATATCCGACTTTCCTTCACTCACGTTGACGAAGGACATTCTACGAATGTTGGAATGTCTTTCTTTGTGGTGTGCGTCGTACGGTGAATATCTTTCCGATTCTTTGTTAAATGATTTTATGTTTGTACATAAGAAGGCTGTAATCATAGGAGTAAATAATGTAATTAGTTTGTCGTTTGTCCATCGCACCAGTTTACCACGTGTCTTCCTTACGGGGACAGTAGTTTACTTACAATGCTAAGTGTACGGAAATTGACCCACAAGGGCTTTTTGTTATTCCAAAGAGTTCGGCACATGACAACAGATCACCATAATTGAAATGGAAAATAAGGAGGTGGAATCTGTTCCGGATTGTCTCTGCATAGTGTCATTACAAATGACAGTGTTTGTTGTTTTCGTTGAATTTTGTTGTTCTTTGTTGGTGTAGCAATTGTTAGAGATAACGAATTCTAATCAAGATTCATTAAAATTGTACGAAATATGACTGGGAAAGCACGTGCATCTACTTAGGTATGCAATGTCATCATGATGGCGTTGTTGGCGTTCCTCTTAACCTAGGTAATTTTAACGGGAATTTTGTCTGAAATACCCAGTATACGGTAATTGGTTGTAAATGACTGCAACTCGATTGTAGCTGGAACGACTCGTACGATTTGTTTCATTTGTCTCGACCACTTTCATAATACGAGCGATGAGCCGCGATAGCGACAACTAAAGCAGATTTAATAAAAAATGTCAATTTTAAATGCTCAAAAAATGTATTTTTCGGCTTGATTAAAATCTTGCTGTTTCGGAACAGATAGAAATGGATAGAGAACACTACGGTCTATATTTTATTTCTCGAATCAGTAAGCTGCGCACTATATAATCGTGTATACTCCCTGACCGGGTCCTACTGTTTAAAGCCGACCCCGAACGGCTAATACTTTTCTAGAGAAGTTTTACATGGCTCAGAGTATACTCTCGTACTCGTCAAGTCACCATCAATTACGAGATGGAAGCAGCCGTTGAAAAATGTTAGATGGTCTCAGCAGGTTTCGAACCTGGGTTCTGGTGTGTGGTAGTCGCATACACTACCTACCACATCACGGCCGTTCACGTTTGGTTTTAAAAATTTAATTTTTGTTAAACGATATTAGAAGTCATCGCATTGAAGTCTAACAATTCCAAATTTGGACCGCCATAATTTGTGAAGTTATGGCCATATAGTTCCTATATGTATACTACCAAACCCGGCAGACTAAAAATGTATTACTAAAATGTATTACTCTTATGAAAAATTAAAAGTAACTCCACATTTTATATGGGAAAAACACAACATCACAAAAGTGTGAGTAACACGCATATATGCGTAGATTTTTATACACTCCATCATAGGATGGAGTATATACTAAGTTTGTCATTCCGTTTGCAACACCTCGAAAGAGTGATCTGCGACCCTATAAAGTATATATATTATTGGTCAGTGTAACATTCTAAGACATTCTAGCGATGTCCGTCTGTCCGTCCGTCCGTCCGTCCGTCTGTTGTCTGTTGAAATAACGATAGAGTGCGAACGACCAACGTTAAAAAGCTGAAATTTTGTAGGAAGATGTTTTTTGCCCATAAGCAGGTTAAGTTCGAGAATGGGCCATATCGGTCCAAAGGGGAAAAAGTTCCCCTTTACGGGACTAAATATATTCCGGCCATAATCAAATTTTTCAAATATTTTTTTTCACTACATCCAAGTTCTAAGTTTACATAATTTATAGATGGGGAAAAAATCCCAAAAATGGGCGTGCTCATGGGTTCCGTGGACCCTTGGGGCCCATGATAAACATGCGCATATGGGTATCGAAGTGCAACGAAATTTACTCACGAACCCAAATATGCCTTTATTTTCATGATTTGCCTAAATTTTTTGATCCGGTTTCTGGGACTATCGGGTCACCAGCGGCCCAAAAACCGTCCCTTGACAAACATGGACATATGGGTATCGAAATGCAACGAAATTTTCTCGCGAACCCAAATATGCATTTATTTTCATGATTTGGATAAAATTTGTGATCGGGTTCCTGGGACTATCGGGTCACGAGCGGCCCAAAAACACAGTTAGTTTTCTTATTTATTGACTTTTTAAGGATCCATGATGGAGGGTATATAAGATTCGGCCCGGCCGAACTTACTATTTGTCCACTTGTTTTTTTTAATGTTTCTATACAAACAATCAGTGACAGTAGACCTATCCAACGTATTTATTGGTTCTCGAGTATTAAACTGACTTACAATTATTGTAGACGATATAGATATGTACGAGGGTTGCTATTTATATTCCGGGTCCTTGCAATACAGATCCTGTCCACGTGTCTTCATTGACAATGGATGTGAAGAGTTCACATGTACTTTTTGGGTGTGCTTAGAGATAAGACAATAAATTTAGAAAAATAAAAAATGCTTTAGGAACACATTCGTTTCTTCCAAACAATGAAAGAATCATCAAACTGGGTATTTGTTTGATTTACAAAAATATACTATAAAGGTGAACAAGTTGTTCTTGAATCTCATACTCAGATGTGCTTCGTGTGCTTATATTGCTTCGTTCGATATGTGGCACTATTTTTTATATTTTAGAACCACATATAACAGAATTCACACAACTTTTTTGTCCGGGTTATTTGAGCAAAAATTACAATAACGGTATTTTGGATTACACATATTGACCAACACTGATTTGAAAATTAAGAACCAGCATCTCCTGCGGCCCTCATTGATACTAGCATTTCAGAGAATGGTGCTGGTATATATTTTTAACATTATAATTCAACCCTCTCGAGTAACCACACGAGCAATTACAATTAATGTCAAGCTAAGGTCTTCTAGACACGCTACAATTTTACAGCCGACTTGTGATGTCACAACTACCATAAGTAGTTAATATAATCGTACAAAACCAAAATTTATACATTCACTAGAAGGGATGGAAGTAAAACTGCACAGTAAAAGCACAACTATAAAGGAGGACATGTCTATACTTTCCTCGACGATGTTCATCCACATACATATGTATGTATGTATGTTCACTTTCACTCATTTGTTTTAAAGTTTGCATTTGTCTGCGAAGAGTTGAAAACTTCAAAGAATATTCAAAGAATAAATGTTTTATGTTACCAAGAGAAGAACAACTTACTTTTCACCAAGAAATTTAATTTAAAACCAAAAGTTTTTACGAATAAAAGACAAGAAGGCAAAAATAACAAATAGTGTAAGAATTTGTAAAACACATGTACGTTCCGCATGCTACCAACTTTCTAAACTTGTTTAGAGTATTCCGGGTGATTTGTTATGTGTGTGGTTTTTAATTTTAAAATATTAGATAAACAAACTGACAATTTTAAAATTATAATAAATTGTTTTTGATTCGATAAATCAATAAATTCCTTTTTTAAGGGTTATCTCATGTCAATAACACAATCATTTAAATATTACAATGTTAAAAATCCAAAAGATTTGGAAAATATTTGGCTTCACAATAAACCTCTCACTCGTACTCTGTGGCATTTATCGTTACCCTGTTTAGCCCACATGTCGATCATACTCAACTCCTGCAGTTTTGACAAAAACAAAACAATGTAGGGCCGTCATTGCTGAAATAGTAGACATAGTTCATGCCCGGCACTACCTTTACATTTTTACTGGAAAGAAAAATAGTATGAGTTAACAGAAATTTTAACTTGATTTTTTTGTGGCACTACTTTACTCGTAAAGTGACCAGCATTTACATGGTGGAAAATAGCCACTGACAAATGTTTGATGGTCTTACCAGGTTTCGAACCTGGGTTCTGCTGTTTGGTAATCGCACACACTACCTATCACACCACGGTCATCCACAATGAATTAGATTACATTTTAAAACTAATTATATACTTTTCTATTGATCATTTTCTGAATAATGCTTAATTGATTACGACTACAAATAATCTAAAAATAACCAGGATTACTTGAAATTACAAAATAATAATCACAAGCAATCAGATGGAATAAAAAAATAATCGGACTACGTTTCGATTATATTCAAAAGTTTGCATTTCCAATACGAAGAAATTCGAAACAAAGAAATCAAAATTATATACACATATTGACGTCAATAAACTGATCTCGTGAATCCGAATTGCCCCATCACGTATAGTTTTCGAGATATCGTGATTAATTTGCAATAGATGAATGTGCAGTAAAAAATGAGTGTAGTGTACAGTGTTGTCAACTCAGAACGATGGAGGATATAAACAAGTTTTTTTATTTTGTCGTGGCCATGACAGGCTAAAACATATGAATTCTTTGCACGTAAATTCTATAATTTTTTTTAAACAGCAGCAATCAGGATAGCTAAAACTCCAGCCTTTTATTCGCTTCAGTTTTATAACAAATGTTGCTCATGTTCGAAATGCTCATTAAACTGTCAAAAAGCAGACAGCAATCAAATCACCCTATACAAAAAAGTGCACATAAGTACTTGTACAAGAATACATACACAAATATTAAAGTGGGTTGCAAACCAAAAGTTGTTGCAATATCAACATGAATAAAATCGTGGTTGTTCTTTGAAAATCACGACTTACGTTACAAATAATGGTCCAACCTGTTGTCAAATGTAATACCTGTAAAAGTTATGGAGAATTACTGCCTGTTAATTTCACCCGTAACATAAATTCCCACTTTATGAATATAAATAAATAAAATAGAGTTTGAAATAAATAAAATGACTCACTATTCATCGTTCGCACTTTGTCCACGATCTCAAGAGGACTTGGACGATAGTCATAAGAATGACAGACCTTGTTGTCATCCACAAGAAAGTAGATTGGATTCACCGTCTGACCCCATAGGTCGTCAATGAAAATGAGAACAAGTGAGAAAGTTTGAAAAGTCATGAATAGAATTTGGCGCAAAGACACCTATGGTCTATACGTTACATTTATATGCTTTACATTCTTTTCTTTATTAAATGTATTCTTACTTATTAATCAATAACTTTAAAAAGGAAATGTCTTTTTACAATCAATATACACAATTAATTAAAACTCCTGAAAGTCGTGATACTTTTTTGGGGTATTAATAATATCTGTCCATCTAAATTGTTGAAGTGTGCCACCTCGCAGATCGTATGTTAGACGATTTTAATTTCATAGAGTTCTGACCGAGTTATTAATCCTATCATGTGAACGTCCCTAAACACCATATTCTTTCACTTCATGGAAATGGTCATGTTTCTTGGTCCTGAAATAACATAAAACTGTAGCATACCAGTGGTGTCCGAAGTAGGTACCCCGTCTTTTCGTATACGAAATCCCCACTTACTTGGAGTTCCCGGTTACCAGCGTGGCTAGAGGTTACTGAGATGAAGATAAAATAGTCGTTTACTGTTATTGCAAATTTCATTTATGGTGTCAGAGAAAATTAAAAATTAAATGAGATAGTCTTTGTTTTACAAAGAACTTTCGTGCAAGGCTGATGTCAGCTATTCCAAAATAGTTATGTGCACAATTGATGCAGCTAACTGAACATCACATAAGTACATTCTTCAGTTAAGTGCACAAGATGACGTGCTAAAATTGAAAAGGAAGCTCAGCGTAAAACACTGCATAAACAAACAAAAATATTGCTCAAAATGAATAACCTTTACTTAATTGTGGACAATATTAAAATATGTCCATCAATTTTCCTAGATTATGACTCATTTTATACTGATACGATCAAGTTGACAAACCGAAAATTTTCGCAGATTGATTTATTTTTTATATGACGTCACAAAAACGTGGAAGTAATTAAATTGTTTAGTATGTTTATTTACAAAGTGGGACAAATCGTTCATGAGTCATAGTAAATTTTACTGAATAATTTTTTAAAAATAATCGTATCTATAGAATTTAAAATGTTGACTATTTTTATAAGTCATCGAAAATGAACAAAGCTGTCGTATAGAATCTTTTTCTGTTTTGCATTTCATAGAAAACGAATTAACGGGACACCTAAGGAATTTAGCTTTATGGGAAACCTTGACATTTCCCAACTGGCATGCAACATACTATTAGTTGTGTCAATACTGTATATGATTCGATTAAAAGGATAACAAATCGATTTCAATCCAACTGTGCATTTTCAGATAATCCTGTTATCTCAAACTTATTTATAAAAGGTTGATATATAAAGGGTGTTTTTTATTGAGGTATAGAACTTCGAATTGAAATAAAACGCAAGAAAACCCTTTTTTATGTCCATCAATTTGGCTTTATTGGAAGGATCATTTTATGCCATTAATGTTTAAATATGATTTCGGGCATGTGGCCGCCGCGGCTGGCTCGAATAAAGCCAATTCTACAGGTCCAATTTTCAAGTTGATGGACAAAGCTCCAATTGCTGTGCACGGTGGTGAATCGATTCATTCGGGTTCTCCTCAACACTTTGCTCTACAGCGGCAATTGTTTCTTCTGGGCGCACTGTTCGACGGCTCTGCGGATGCGTATTATCACATAGAGTAAACGGAGTGCGAAAACGATCCATGGTTAACCGAATTAATTGCTGTGATGGACGATTATGTCGACCATAAAATTGTGAACTTCGCGAACTGAACCATTACTTTCGAAATAAATGTGCACGATTTGCAAGCGTTGTTCTTTTGTCAACCTGTTCATGATGAAATGGCAAACCAAACTAAATATTAATCACTTGACAGCTGACAAAATGGCCGCCAGTTAAAAAAGTGATGCCAACTTAAAGTTCTATACCCCAATAAAAAACACCCTTTAAAATTAAGTGAATTTCATTGTACACTATTATTAGATACATTTTTTTTTATTTTATTATTTTTATTGAATTAAAATACAAAGTAAATTTATGGCTAGATTTTTGCAGCGACAGATCAAATCCTCTGGTGGGAATCGATTCCACAACCCCCACGCTGATACGTAAGTACGCTACCAACGGACCTACCGGGCGCCTTTATTGCATTTTAAAATTAAGGTTTTTGCTTATAGTTCTAAAAAATATTTAGATTCTCATGCTAGTTTCTAATACTTTAAATATAAGGATATGCCAAATTAGTGCAATAATTATTTCCATTAACATTTCAATCTCTCGAATCACTACCTACCGGGACCTACTTTTAAAAGCCGGCTCGGATATTTCTGTAGACCAGAAATACATGGCGAGTTGGAAAACATACTCTGAAAAATGTTTGCTGGTCTTACCAGGTTTCGAACCAGCGTTCGGCTGTAGTCGCACACACTACGTACCACACCAACGCCATTCACCAATAACAACTTCATACGACGACATTCGTCGTAATATTTATAATTTTGTCATAAATATTTATAGAATATATGACATGTTTCATAACATGTTCATAAATCTTGATTATTTTCAAGATTTATGAAAATAATCATACAAATAATGACAATTTTCATAAAATGTATGACGTATTTTCATAACATTATATGACTTTTATTTTAAGAAACTGTTAAATTGTTAAAAAAATTAATTAAACAATTTTTGTTTATAAAAACTATGACAAAAAATCATTAAGTTTTATGACTTTTGATTATAGATTTTAAGAAAACTAGCATTAAAGCTATGATAAAAATGTGTTAATTGTATTCTTTTTCATTATACATTTTATGATACCTTCATCAAAGCTATGATGAACTATAATACAATTTTATTATTTGAATTAATTTTACGTGGGACTTTTTGGTTTTTGTAAAAAATTGAAATGCTTCACCATTTTGTCATCGCACCAGGTCATTATGGGGTCGTACGTTTTGTGTATCAAAGTAAAATCCTTGTCAAGCAGAAATTTTTTATTGCGTTTAATGTTTCATTGATTCAAATTAACACAGTTAAATGAAACTTACCAACTGATAAAGTTTTGGACTTCTGGCCAAAAATTTAAGTACATCTGCAATATTTTGACATTTGTTTAAAATTTGGTTGATTCGGAATTTGCTACAGGCACACCTTGAATGAAATTCATCATATGACACGTTGTAACATTTTAGAGATTGAGACAAACTATAGTCATTTTCCTCTGGAACTAAAATTAAAGACATACGGTTATTTAAAATTGATTTAATACTTACTGCTACTGTTGGACCACTGTTGATTGTTGGATGCTTTTTTTAACATGCCTTTTAAAGCAATATAAATTGTAAGCTTGCCCGCAACACATGAAACAATCATTCAATCAATCTTTAAGAATGAATTACTGTAAATGACTAGAATAAAGTACAGTGCACTCAAGAAAATCTGAACACCCTTGTATGTATATGAACACCTCAAAATATGAAAAATGTATGAACTGAATAATTTGGAGATTTCCCAACTTGTTTGCTTTTTAATTGTCTTCACCTGTTAATCAAAATTTCGTACGTACACGTTTTAATCAGTGCTCATAATCAGCTAAGAGCGATGACACACACTGCGGTCCGGCGCACCGTGCCGGCTCACCGCAGTGTGTGTCATCGCTCTAAAACTCCATATTCGTTTTGTAAAATATAAATTTAAAGTGAAAAGTTCTTAAATATGCATACAAAAACACATAAGTTTTTAACTTAAAAATTTATGAAAAATCTGAAATTTTAAAGCATTTACAAATTTAACGAATAAATTTGGGGTGAAGAAAATGTGTTAATACGTTTATTGGACCTGGAAAAAGAAAAACTGTGTACCCAAAGTATGGAGTATGCACTATAGCCATGGTTTTTGAAAATGGAAATGAAGACAAAAAGATTCCTGTTAGCGGACTTATGTTAAAAGAAAAGGCAAAATACCTTCATAATAAAATTTAAGAAATTTTTTTGGAATTCAATGCCAGCGATGGATGGCTTCAAAACTTCAAAAACATTTTCTTCACAAATGTATGACATTTTTTATAAATTTTATGACATCTGTTTTTGGATATATAATGAATTATTTGTATAATATTTATAAAATGTTTCATAAAATGAATACCCATTTTTTTATTGGATCTATAAACAAATGTCATAGAATCAAAAAATTCTGACGAGTTTCATAATATTTTTATCTTTTTTATTAATATTAAGCGCATTTATGTTGACTTTTCGACTTTATATTTGAAAATAAAACCAAAATATTTACTATGCACTTATGGAAATAATACAATACAATTTTAAGTTTAGAACTTAACAAAAAAGTTAAAATAAGATCAATTCAATACCAATTATGGGTTTCCTAGTTCTTGAATTTGTACTGTTCAAATGATAGAAGAAACCATCATCAAAGTATACATTTTGCCAGTAAAATGAACAAATCTGTAATCGGCCTTTAATCCGTGTTCGACGATATGACAAAAAATAGCCGAAGCTTACCACTTCAGTCCAGATTTTGATAAATACTTTTTCAGAAAGAACTGTGTACGCTAGGTATTGCATTTTATATTCGATACATATTCTGCTTTTTTATTTAATTCTGTGTGGAAGGTTGCGGCCTAACAACGTAAAATACAAAACTTGTTTTAGAGCGGGGCATTGTGATTATCAAACAGGGCGATTGTCCAAAGAGAAACGAAAAAAAACGTACCGCCCGATCCTCCGGCGTAAGTACCGCGCTATGAAGTGCCATTGGGATCTACGATGGTAAATACACTTCCATTCGTCCTCTGCGTCGATAAAGAGCATAGTCTGGAGTACTCTGCATTCCTCTGGAGAACACGTTCCGCGACTTGTGCCACCCTGTTTATAGTTTTGTCATTTGGAAGCTCATTAATAAAACGTTGTTATGAAATTCTTCTAAACCAATAGAAACACGATTTCTACATTTGTGTTAGTTATGGCTTTTTGCATTTTAGTCAGAAATTCATTTAAATATATTTCATGCGTACTCGTACGTGCATGTGTGAGTGTGAGCTTTACAAGTAACTGGAAATACTTTATCCAATTTAAAAGTTTTACTTTTACTTTCAAGCTTATGTTCGTCGCATGTCTGCGGCAATAGTGGCTGCAGTAAAATCGAGTAGAATTTAAAAGCACCCGCCGCCGATGCCACTACACGTCTTTTCAATATTTGCTCGCAAATGTGAGGAAGGTTGCGATGCGTGTAAATTGCAGAAACGTGAGTTCGTTAAAACAATTTCTTTTAAAAACTTCAACATACAAGTTAATACAACCAGTCATCGTAGGCATATATTAAGGCGGGTCAATTTGTTTGGAAGAAAAATGAGAAAAAATTGCCACCAACCTCACCAACAATCAACGTCAGAATATTCACCTGCATTTGAAATTATATATTTCAATGTGGCTTTTATATGAATATTTGGCGCCAAGGGAAGCAGAATCGTCAATGTATTTATCCCTTATTTTGGTGTACACAAAAACGACAGCATTTTTGGGAATGGAGTTTTATTTCAGACCAGACGACTGCATCCATTTTGCAACCCGTCTCAATATATATGAACATAAACATACATATGTGAAGAAGTATATAGTCGGTTTAGTTCAAAATTGCCCAAGTCCATATTATTAAAAACAGAATACGCCCTTCAGGTATCTCCTATATAGATGTACCAATCGGTCCACTTTGGAAATCGTGTAATTACACTAAATCCCAAGATGGTGGCCACAGGTTTGGAAGTCGGATACTTTTGAATTTAAAAATGCGGATGAGAGTGGAATAAGTCGATTTACAGTACTGAAACCTTGTCACATGTTTTCTATGGACTTGATCAGTTTGTGCAGTGTAACGACAATATGTACAAATACATGTATTACTTAGATACGAGATGCATGGCGTGGTGGTGGAGAATGAGGGACATTCCCAGAATGTTGTGGGAGCCAACGAATATCGCGGAGAAACACAATATTCAGAGTTTGGCATACGCCCACTAATGTCATTTAGCAGCTGATTAAATAAAACGACGGCGGTATTTGAATAATTGAATTACTGGTACAACAACACGGAAAACCACACAAATGTAACTAACAGACAACTCCTGCCGCCGCTCCTACTCCTACATCCTCGAGTACGTCTTGTGCTGACGGCAAATTTGCAATTATGACGCGAGCGGGCGTGGTGAGGTCGCTTAATGCTCATTTAACATGTTCAAATGTTATTAAAACTTTATGCACATATCGACCAACTCTGCAACTTCCAACAGAAATTAGTTTCAATCTCAATTAATTAATGGCGACTGAAACGAGGAAAGATGGCAACGTTTTGAACAAGAGTTCTTGGTGGTATTGAAGTACGCTACTATCAAATATCCTGTTGACTTATAGAATGTGAATACAGATGTAACAATGTCCGTTATTAATTCCGAGTATGTGTGTATAAGAGGCGCCACTCGATGGAGTTTTGAAATTGTGTACATGATGTATCATGTACAGTGGCGGACAAAACTCTACGTACGACCCCTTTTTGTTAAATTTAACAAGTTCTGTAGGATTAGAAAGAAAAGTAATTATGCAGATTTGTTTCAAATCCGATTATTGTATAAGAAATAACAAAAAAGCATAATACTCCAATAATAACTTTTAAATTTATTCACTTAAAACTGAAAAAAAGCACTGACAAAAGTCTACATACGTTTTATTGGTTTCACTGTTTTTGCTATTTTTCTCACCTAAAATATTACGGTAAATTACAGTTTGTTTAATTTTATGTGTATACTTTGAATTATTCTTGTAATTTATTGCATTTTGTCATTTTAAAAAGTGTACGATCGGAAAAATGGCTCCACGCAAAGAAATTTCTGCGGATGTGCGAAAATTAGTTATTAAACATAGAAATGAGAATAAATCATTTGGCGAAATAGCAAAATTATTATATTTAAGCAAATCGACGGTGCAGACCATATTTAATAACTATAAAAAATCAAGTTCCGTCCGACCGCGAACTGGTCGTCCGAAGAAGCTTGACCGTAGAGACATTTCATTCATTCGCAAAGAAGTGGACCGAAATCCCAAAGTTCATGCCACTAGGCTGTGAGATCCAAAATTATTGTTCACCCACGCACTGTTTCAAGGACCCTCAATAATGAAGGATTTCACTGCAGAAATCCTCGCAAGAAGCTCCTTATAAGTGACAAAAACAGGAAACTTCGCTTGGAGTTCGCAAAAAATAATGGAATTGACTTCTGGAAACGTCTTCTATTTATTCTATGTGTTTCTATTACAAGCTGGGGCATCACGCCTCACTATTGCAGACATTTCAGACAATACAAACTATTTTATACTGGATTACAATTGATGGTGCACGTTTATATATGAAACCCGTCTTTAAAAGTGGAAATAACATTGTATTTCAATGTAAAAACTAATCACATTACGAGTGATATATGTGATTTGTTAAAAATGGTGCTGGTGAACAAAGACTTTTTAAAAATCGAAGAAGAATGGCTTTTTGTAATGTATGCTCATATAAACGCGAATATGTTAGTCTACTTTCTGTCAATGAAGTTTTAAAATTAAAAAAAGGCGCCATCAATATTTTTTTATGTTAAAAGACGTGTTTCTTTGTATGGACATCTTTAAACAGAAACACGAAGAAAACTAATATTTAAAAATATAAAAGCTGATATGACGGTTTATTACAACAATTTGATCAAATATTTTTCTTAGATTCATCGTCTGTATGAGCGCTTTCCATGGATATAATAAATTATTATTTATTATATTATTTTGTGCTTACATATTAAAGTTGTTTTTTCCGATATATCAAAATTCTAATTGTAATATCCGTGATCGTCGGATTTTTCTTTTTAGTTTCGGACTAGGCAAACGAAACGTATTTATATCATGCTTTTATATCATATAAATGTTATGATCACTAGTTTCAAAGGCTAGTGCAATTTTAGCCAATGCCACGAATTTATAATTTTTCTTTAGTCCAAAAAAAATCTGAAAAGGAATAGCCAACAATAAACGAAGCTAAAACCAAGCCCATTCCAAAATCATTTTGCAAAAGATGACTAATTCTTTGGAAATCAACTAGCTAATAAAAAAAGGAGCGAATGCCATAAATTCTGAATCGATTCCTATTAGATTCCAAAGTGAGGATGGATTACCATTTCACACCAAAAACGCATTACATTTAACATTGCATGTCATAGGAGGTAATCGACTGTTCATCCCTGGACTAACTTGTAGTGAGAGTAATTCTATTTTCGAGTGTATTGACCTCAATTGGTCGTTTCTGAACGTTCAGCGTCATTTGTACTGGTGTGACCACAACGACTGTCCGTAAACCACTTTTTTACCATTGAAATCGATGGTGGTCCCCATAGTATTTATCAAGTTTAATTCTCGAGTTTTTCGCCAAAAATAATGTTTAATGAGCATTCGAAATTCACTTTTTTCCATTTTTAACAAAATCTACGATATTGTATGTTTTGAACCACTGTTAAACACAAACTAAATGACGGAACTCTCTCAAAATTATACAGGTGTTACTTGATGGGTGCAGTGTTGCATTTCATATAAATACGAAGGAAGTTGGAAAAGTTACGGTATTATTGATAAGCCCTCGTACATGACATTACGGGGTAATGCGTCTGGAGTTAGTGCCTTTGGTAATCAACGCCAGCTGAATTTAATACCACTATTAAGCAGTCATTTTGTTGAAGGAATGTTTATAATATTTTCTGGTTCACTATGGTGTCCTAAACATAAAAAAAAAATTATAAATACACTTTTGTATATATATATTTTTAATTGCCGTTTTCGTCGGATGTACCTTAATTAATGAAGAATGACTGTACTGAGGAAGGAAGAAGACGTCCAATCAACCAATACAATAATACACCGAATTAAAGTTAATTATTTAAGATAAACACAGCCATTTAGTTTCTTGGTTCACTTGAAATGTATATTTTAATTCTTGATTC
The DNA here is from genome assembly GCA_958296145.1 of Hydrotaea cyrtoneurina. Classification (NCBI taxonomy): domain Eukaryota; kingdom Metazoa; phylum Arthropoda; class Insecta; order Diptera; family Muscidae; genus Hydrotaea; species Hydrotaea cyrtoneurina. The sequence goes on from OY282512.1 coordinate 44,016,466, forward strand.
TCTCGTTTTCATTTCCGGGGGTGATATGTTCATTCTAGCACGCTGTGCAAAGTCTTTTTTAGTAAATGTATAATTGATAGACCTGCAATGTTGTAAATTAAAAATATAATATTTATCTGCATATATTTCAGAGACTGAGGTGGCTTTGATGGAATTGGGCTTTTATAAACTATGGGTTCAGTCAAAATGTTCATTTTGCTATTCGTTGTTTTTGTGGACGGCTGGGCTTCAGCATTTTACAGATTGTACCTTGTATGGAGGGTATTGTTCGTTCTGTTTTCTAGCATCGATGAGTTATTTAGTCTTCAGTTTCCTAAAACAACATACAACAGCTTTTCATATATTTGATCCCTCTTTAGAATATGTCAAAGCAGACACAACAAAAGTGAAAGTTCAAAGGTATCGAATATTTGTCCGTTTCATTGGCATATGCCGTTAACAAAGTTTGCTATAACATTTTTATACCCTCACACTACGGGTAGGAGGGTATATATAATTTGATACGGCTCAAAAGTGTAACACATACACAATCCAATCCAAATGCAATTAATGGATTTCTAAATCGTTTGAGCCCATACAAATCTGCTATTTCGCCTACTTAAGAAATCGTGTAATATTATCAATATGACCAACGCTATCTTGCCCAAATTATGTATTTAGTAAAACTATAGCTAGACAAAGTTTTGGACAAAAACATGGAAGTCCGACACTTTGGAATATGACTCTTGTATATATATATATATAAGTCGGTTTACCCGACTGCAACTTTTATACTGTTTTTTTTTTTTGTATTTTGCCTCTACATTAAGTTAAACAAAGTGTAATTTAGTAGGATTAAGATGTGTTTCAGATAACACTTTATTCAATTAATCAAATAACTGAATCTGAAAGCACCGACTGGAATTTTGTAACAACGGCTGTTATTGAGGAGTATAGGGTGTTTGTGCACATCAAAGCATTTTTGCTCAAATATGAAGTTTCCAGTCATTAGATCAACGATTAATTAATAGATAACAACACAATGGTTATTTACTTCTGAAACGGAGGTTGAAAGTCATCATCATTTGCGATGTTTATCGTTAAGTGCCTTTTTTCCACTCGTGGCTGAAACAATGGCAAAAGTGAAGTGTTAAACAGTCACTTAGAAAACAATTTACGATTATTACATGCACTTTCGTCCTTTTTACTTTTGCCTGCGCATTTTTCTTATTCTTGTTATTTTCCATTTTCAGACATCATTATCCCTTTGGTTCGCCCGCGGCTTTTGCAAATCGATTGTAGTTCATGTTAAAAGAAACTTTTCCAACATCATTCGCTACAAGTTATCGACGCAAAGACTGATAACTACATTGCCAACTACAGATGTACGCAGATACAGACCTCTGAATAGGTATTTTCTGTGGACATACGTACGAACTAAGAACACTAAGGATATATTAGAGAAGAGCAGAAAAACCATAAAGTAGATTAAGGTTGTCGTTTGCTTTCGATGGGAGTACAAAAAAGAGCCTATGTAGTAAAACACACCACGATAAGTAGGAGTGGGTATGTATGTAAGTGTGTAAATAAAGACTTAGAAATGAATATACTTTATTTTATTCATTCAACTTTAAGACGTGGCATACTTCGGTCCATCCGGCAGACTCATCGTGGACATGATGGAAAATGGCAAATGTACTTTAAACTTTTAAGAGCTTCTAAGCGTCTTTGACATGTATACTCTGGAGTTGTAAGAGGGAAATACGATAGCTATCTATGTATAGTTGTCGAAGGGCCAGAATCAGTCAGCAGAATCTTGTTACAAATTTATGTCATCGTCATCAATGACGAAAATGTCCATGTAGTTGTAGTTGTAGGCCAACACACACACGGCCCCCCGTAAAGAGCATCAGTTGGTTAAGGTTCACTTCTGTTTGCTTGGCCTTGCAAGAATAAAATTAATGGTTCGTCTGCCGCACAGTGGTTCAAGATTATTTTTTTTAGAAATAATTCTGTATCTGTTTGACGCAGCCCAAGACGTAGCAAGAATAAAATTAATGGTTCGTCTGCCGCACAGTGGTTCAAGATTATTTTTATACCCTCACCCTACGGGTAGGAGGGTATATATCATTTGATACGACCCAAAAGTGTAACACCTAGAAATATTCACATTAGACCCCAGGTGTCTTTGAACCAAATTCGATTCATGACTTTCTGAATCGTTTGAGCCATGTCCGTCTGTCCTGCTGGTACGCACGATAACTTTCGAAAGAGTTAAGCAATCACTCTGAAATTTGGCATGGCTTAATATTTTCCCAAAACTGCTTATGGGATTGCATATGGGCTATATGGCCACAACCCTTCGGGTACCTCCCATACAAATCTGCTATTTCGCCCACTTTATAAATCGTGTAATAATATCAACACGCTCAAGTTCGATCTTGGCCAAATTCCGTAGTTAGTAAAGGTATAACTGAACAAAGTTTCTGACAATAACTTGGAAGTCTGCAAACTCCCCTTCTGGTACCTCCCATACAAATGTAACATCCCGCCTACCTTAGAAATCGTGTAGTAACACCAATATGTCCCACACGATCTTGCCCAAATACTGTATTTAGTAAATCTATATCTAGAAAAAGTTTTGGACAAAAACTTGGAAGTCTGGCAACTCCCCTTCTGGTACCTCCCATACAAATGTACCATCCCGCCTACCTTAGAAATCGTGTAGTAACACCAATATGACCAACGCGATCTTGCCCAAATTCTGTATTTAGTAAAGTTATAGCTAGACAAAATTTTGGATAAAAACTTGGAAGTCTGGCAACTCCCCTTCTGGTACCTCCCATACAAATGTACCATCCCGCCTACCTTAGAAATCGTGTAGTAACACCAATATGACCAACGCGATCTTGCCCAAATTCTGCATTTAGTAAAGGTATAAGTGGACAAAGTTTCGGACAAAAACTTGGAAGTCTGGCAACTCCCCTTCTGGTACCTCCCATACAAATGTACTATCCCGCCCCTGATAAACCGTCTAATACTATCAGTATGACCAACGCGATCTTGCCCAAATTTTGTATTTAGTAAAGTTATAGCCAGACAAAATTTTGGACAAAAACTTGGAAGTCTGGCAACTCCCCTTCTGGTGCCTCCCATACAAATGTACCATCCCGCCCCTGATAAACCGTCTAATACTATCAGTATGACCAACGCTATCTTGCCCAAATTTTGTATTTAGTAAAGTTATAGCTAGACAAAATTTTGGATAAAAACTTGGAAGTCTGGCAACTCCCCTTCTGGTACCTCCCATAGAAATGTACCATCCAATATTTTTCTATAGCATTCGGTATTTTAGGTTGCTATTATGACTTTTCATCAGATGTTACATCAAATGATGGTAGGCACGGTCACTTTTGACTTTCCGATACTTATGAGTATGAGACTTGTATGTTTTTACTGAGGGTGAGGGTATATATAAGTCGGTTTACCCGACTGCAACTTTTTCACTGGTTTTAGAAATAATTCTGTATCTGTTTGACGTAGCCCAATAAAACATACTCAACAACAATCTGTTTGTCAGTACACCTGACACCTAAAAAGGTGTTGTGCTACAGATCACCGAAGTTAGTCAAGTCGTAAAATTGTGCAATTCCACCCCAAAAAAGGCAAATATGCCCCATAACGGTTCCCAATCCATTCATAAAATCCTTGACTCTACATCTAGGAAAGCCCCGCATTTTAAGGCAGGAGGAAGCTGAGGTAGTGGCATTAATTTGTTATATCGTAGACCATCGCAGAGTGAAAGCTTTGTATAAACTGCAGCAACATACGATTTTTGGAGACATTAGCATAATGAATTGACAAAAATAAAACGTAAATAACCTAAAAAACACACATTTTGGTGAGCGGGCATTACTCCACATGCCATAACGGCCTTATGACCCTTCTTTATGCGGACATACAGCTTAATTTATTTTTGAAGTCAACGAAGTTTCGGACATACCCCTCAATTTTTTCGTGAGCCATATATCCAGCGCGTCCGGTCGCATTTTTAGGATGATGGTGGTCGTACGATTTTTTTGGAATATTTTTGATTTGAAGGAAATTAAATCCTAAAAATGTATCGAAATGAAATTGGACCTCAAAATGCGAAAATAGGCCCCAACAATTTTCTGAAATTATGCCCCAAAAATGTTTTTGGGGTTTATTGTCATGCAAACATTTGATTGCATTATGAAAATATACCCCAATAAAAATAAGCTATTAGGCCCCAACAAAAAACCATACAAATTCTTGATGTTGTTTTGCAAGTACTTTCGTGGGAACTAATGGCATACCGCCGAAAATACCCAGTATGCATTCGCAAAAAGGTTTTGAAGAAAAATGTTGTAGGATATTTGGACTAATCCTAGTAAACAACGATTTGCAAAGCTATTTTACTATTCTAAGAATACGGGGTATAGTTTTGGTCTACTGAAATTTCAATTCATAAGTCTTATGGTAAATTATTATATTTCTCACAAATTTCCGTCGCTTATGTATGTACGTTTTCTTCTTCTGAACATTTCATAAAGGAACAGGCGGGCAACATCTCCGAAATCAGTGATGTATATAGTTTGTATAATCACTGACGGCGACCTTCTTTTTAAATCCGACTCTGAATTGCTTATGTTTCTTCTCGACAAGTTCTTATATGGATTAAAGATTACAATCTTATTGAAACATTTTTTGATGGTCTTACCAGAATAAGAACTACTGTTTGCTGTGTGATTGTCACATACGCTACATATTACACTACTCTTTATATGTAGTATTAAAGGGGGAACAATAATATTTTTCCTACAAAAATGTCTTGTTACAGAGAAAAGTCAAATAAAATCACGAAAAATACTTAAATCCCATTAAATCTCAGATTCAGTCGAGATCTTTGGCATATAAATGACGTGTTCTATGTGAAATGCCATTGACATAATTCAAATGGAAAAGAATTACTTCCACAACACATCGATTTCCAAGCACTGTTTGTTGACGGAGTCCATGTAAAAAAGACCAACTCAACAGTATTTACATTGCAGTCAAATGGAATATGGGCTACGCTACGCTCTCTGATAAAGGGGACATTGAATGATAGCATATTGAAGTTTGCCTTAACGCATATTTTGTAAAAATCCAACATGTTTTACGAGATTTATAAAACAACTAAGACAGACAAGTAAGGCAATTAAAGTCGATCAGCATAACTTTTTTTTTTGCGAAAAATCCAGAATGATGAACCATCAGAAACTATGGAATGCAGTTATGCTATGGAAATGAAAATATCCACTATTTAAAATATACGGATAGTTTGTGGACATGTTTCCAAACTATAAAAACATTTGGCAATTCCCAAAAATCCAAAAAATACAGTCGATATTGAAAACTTTTAAGGCTGGATACATTAACCCTTAAATGCATAGCGTACCATATATGGTACATGTCTTAAAATATGCGATAATTCAACAAATTAACTTGAATAGATATACCGTTAGTTTCAATATAAAATGCATAGATACACTTCAGGAATCGTCGTTTTTTCGCTTTTGCAGAAAAATAGACGATTTCTCAGAAAAGTTATTTTCGAATTCATATTTAGCGATGTATTTTACATAAACAGACCTAATGCATTTAACACTTAATAAATTTAATAATCTTAGGGCCATTATCTCAATGTACGATTAAAGTGCCGGTTAATTAACCGGCACATTAATTTATCGACGCGATATACTGCCGGTTAAAAATGTTCATTTTCTCATGTATTCATTAAATTAACTGGCTGACAAATGGTAGTACGGCAACTCTACCGTGTAGATGTTTATAAATGATAAAAATAAATGGCATAGCTGTGTTTTCTTAGCTGTGCAGTATATTATTAAATTTTTATTCAATTCAATTTTAAATATTTTTGTGAAAAAAAAACAAAAAGAATGACAGAAAAGGAGTGGAGTCATCACATCAGCTGTTCATGGTTTTCGTTATGATAAACGACTAACCGGCAGACAAGTGCCGGTTATCATTTATCGATCCGATAAACGCTAAGTAGATATTGAGAAAAGTAAATTGTGCTAACCGGTAGTATATCGTTACGATAAATTTTAATCGGACATTGAGATAATGGGCCTTAGAGACCCTCAACACAGGAAAGCAAAACATTTAAAAATTGGAGTTGCTTCGGTTCAGAGAAGGTCTGAACTACTGGTTTTATACCATCACCCTACGGGTAGGGTAAAACAAAAGTATAACACAAATAATTTAGAACCCACCGAATTCGATGCATGGCTTTCTAAATTGTGTGAACAATATCCGTCTGTCTTCTTGTCTTGGCAGTGTTAATATTTTCCAAATGTTAAGCCGATCGCCAAGAAAAGTGACGCTACAAATCCTTCAAATTACGGATCAATCGCAATATGTTCTGCTCTCTCGAAGGTTATGGAGAGCATGGTTAACCACTATTTGGTTAAATATCTAGAGTCTAACGGCCTTCTGAGAGTATGGCTTCCGTATATATCGATCTACCTGATGGCGTTCCTTTCGGAACGATGGAGTCGAATGTAAGGTCGTGGCTCTGGATATTTTCAAGCCATTCGATAGGGTCTGGCATATCATATCAAAACTTAATGCATTTTGTGTCCGTAATATTTTCTCTCGATTCATATCGAGTTTTCTCACAGATCGCTCTACACGAGTTGTTATAGATGGGGTCTCATCCAACGAGCATTGGTTGACCGCAGAAGTGCCACAGAGGTCTGTCCTCTATTTCTTATTTTCATTGACGACCTGTTGGGTCAGACTGTGAACCCAATCTATCCCTTGGGGATGACAGCAACCTCTGTCATTCATACTCATTCAACATCGGCCAATTCCCCTGGAGGTCGCGGACAAAAGGCGAACGATGAACGACTCACTCGACCGTGATTTGGCGACGATTTATGAGTGGGGACAAATTAACAGAGTAGATTTTAATGCACAAAAGACCCAGTGCTGTTTGTTGTCACACAAACATTCAGCATCGTCGTCAATCTCTATGATATATGCATAGTTTACTGTGCAGCTGAACATGTTTGGTGTCCGAGAACACTGGAAAAGAATCGGTCATACATACACCTGATAGGAAAAGGACATAATCCCCATTTACCGATAAAAAAAATCATTAAGTAATCCGTACTTAAGGCTGTCTTTTAATGATTGCTCAGGCTTGGGGGGTCGGCAGGTGGCGGATAACCGGAGCAATTGCTATTGATGATAACCTAAGATCTCTGGTTTATCTAAAACCTTATTATATCCAATAATTTAGTACTGGATATACTCAAAATAATCTTTGAGTGTTATACGACCCTTGCACAACTGGCCCCGGAATGTAACCGTTTGCCCTCGTCTGATGATCCGCCAGAGTCTACACGACATAAAGTTTCCGGAAAATCAGCCTCACTATGGCGCTCATCGATAGAGGGGACGTGGATGGATCTATCTCTAGAGGCAGATAGGTAGGTACTATGATGTCTGTGGAGATAATCCCACCTTACCGCCCGTCTGCCATGGCCCAGTCTAGTACCAGGGCCGGGTGAAAAATACGATTTCGATCGACAAGTACAGATCGACTAGAAAGAACTTCGGCGTCAGGTGATGTTAGTCATATACATCGAAGCACTTCTGATTCTCGGATTTTGTCAGCTGCATCTAATGGTCTACAAGGGCGACCAGGAAGACAAACCTGATTCAACACTATTTGACGGACCACCGGAAGAAGTAGCAATGGACCCGAATATACCGGTGATACCGGTGATAATATCACCCTATCATCCGATTCCGAGTATCTCGTGGGTGTTGGAAAGCTCTTGGGAGTTCCAGCGGACAGGCTCTTGAAAGACTCCGAGAAAGTGGCCAATAATACAGTAGGGGAGGCGCCCCGGTAAGCGAGTTGGTAGCGTGCTCGTCTATCAGCGTGGGGGTTGTGGGTTCGATTCCCACCAGAGGCTTTGGTCTGTCGCTGCAAAATTTTAGCCAAATGGTCTGTGTCACCCGGTTTACCCTTGGACCCAAAATTAGAATATAAATTTACTTTGTATTGTAATTAATAAATAAATAATACAGTAGTGGAGAGGGTGGTATCGATCAATGATCAGGATGCTAAAAATCGCTATATAGAATTCATTCTCTCACAAATTACACACACTTTGTCAGTCTCCAATAATGTCAAAAGAACAAAGAAACTCTTTAAAAGGGCTAAAGCCACGAGGGAAGAGCAAGACTGGGAAAGGTACAAATCCAACTAAAAATCTACACGAAAAAAGTGAGGTCCTCACAGCAAGCATCTTGGAAAAACTTCTGTGGTAGTATTCAAAATACATCTGGCTCGTCCAGACTACGCCAAAAACATTCGACGACTCCCATCTCGATATTTACAAGACCCTAACGAAGGCTGGACATCATCAAGTGATGAACCTCTAGACTTCAATACACAATTATCAGTCAACTCGGTAGATGACACGGGGTCGGATATACCAACTAATCTGATCACTTCGAATATTGGAGGACACATTGTGAACAAAGAGACCCTATCCTGGCGGGGGAGCTTCAAATCACCCAGTTAATAAAAAGTTTTTTTACGATTCAGCATATAACCTTCACCCTAGCCAACCTTACATTATGGATGGGATCAACAAAGCCACCTTGGCCCTCCCCGATAGTATACTAGATTACGGCATCGTTGTTTGGTTTCCGGTATTAGAAAAATATAAACTCTTATCCAAAGTCCAGCGATTAGCACTGATATGTATTACGAGGGTTATACGCACTACCCTACCGTGGGCAATCCGCCGTAGACAATCTTCGGGCTGGTTCGACAGTTCCATTATTCATGGGACGATTAAGCTGCCAGATCATTGCAATGTTTTTCAGACAGAAATCATGGCGATCGGGCAAGTTGGTCAGTGTCTGGGACGTGACGTCATAACCGCTACAGGCATCAACATCTACTCTGACAGTCAAGCTCCTATAAAATCTGTATTCCTGAATTCAAGAAATGTCCATAACTGCTGCGCATCTCTTAACGAGATGGCCAAGCTTTTTGACATTCACCTAATTTGGAAGCCGGGGAACAGGAACATTGCAGGGAATGATAGATCAGATGAGCTGTCACGATATGGGACAACCTTGCAAGTTCCATTGGATTTGGAACACGTAGGTATGCCCGTATCTACATGCAAGCTCAATCTCAGAATAAAGCTCTCAGACAGGCGAATAGTAGATGGTCTGGGTCCTGTATATGCCGGAAAACCAGGCAAATTTTGCATTGCTATGGCCTAAATCGCTCGAAATCTCTCATATCTAGATCAAGATTAGATATATCAATACTGGTGGACGCATCACCGTATGTGTTTCGTTAACTTTAAATGTTGTATAAAACAACCAGATATGAACAAATGTATAAAAATTGTAGTCGAGGAAAAAATGCAAAGCATTTAAAGATATAAAATGATTTTTTTCCTAATTGCTCTTTTTTTCACAAAAAAAAAATGCTCGTTTAATTAACGTACGCTGAGTTGTTGCATAAACGAAAAGTACGAAAAAACTGTAACGTGCTATAAACGTAACAATTGTTGCATCAACGTAAGTTTTTGTTGCATGAACGTAATTTTTCGTTGCATCAATATATGGATTTCAACGAAATGCTTTCGTTATACAACAACCGTTTTTCCTTCAGTGTAAGCCATGTAAAACTTGTCTAGAAAAGCATTAGCCGTTCGGAACCGGCTTTAAACAGTAGGTCCTGGTCAGTGAGTATACAAATTATATCGTACACAGCTCACTGATTCGAGAGAGTTCCCTGTCTCTTCCTTCATGGAATTTTAAGGGAAATAAGTAAGTAAGTAAGTATTTTGCTTACATTTAGAACGCAATTTTCCTTTCCTTGTGGGTATTCCCGAATCAGATAGTATAACATATGTAGCACAAAGACTGGTGAGCGGTCATGCCTACACGCTGAAAAAAAATGGCCATTTTAACAAATTTCAGCAAACAAGTTCGCATCAAACATATATATATTTTTCCATACCACAAATATTAACTTGTTTGTAGGTGATATATATCGAATATATATGTATGAAGTTTTGTGTCATTTTTTATTTTTTTTTTCAATTTGTGAATTTATCTCATTCTCTCTGTATTGATATTATTTTAAAGAGCGAAAATGCAAAAAAAAAATCGAAAACAGTTGCAAATACACACTTATTCGCACTCAAATGTTGAACTTTGTTGAATTTAATAAGATCGTTGTCTGTTTTTCCCAAACACGCTATTGCTTATACACAAATATGTAATACTAATAGCAAACGAGTTACATTTACATCCAAATAAGCTTTGTGTAGATGGAAATAAGCTTTACTTGCTACAAACACCAAACACGCGTTTTACTTGTGTGTAAACAAAAAAAAAAGACGTATTTTTTAGCGTGTATGATAGCGAAAGACTACACTCTGAAAAAAATGGCCATTTTAACAAATTTCAGCAAACAAGTTCGCATCAAAAATATATATATTTTTCCATACCACAAATATAAACTTGTTTGTAGGTGATAAATATCAAATGTATATGTATGCATTTATGACTTACTTTTTATTTTTTTTCAATTTGTGAATTTTTTATATAACTATCCATCTAATTCTCTCTGTATTGCTTTTATTTTAACGAGCGTAAATGCAGAAAAAAAATTACGAAAACAGTTGCAAATACACACTTATTCGCACCCAAATGTTGTACTTTGTTCGTTGTCTGTTTTTCCCAAACACGTATTTTTCAGCGTGTACCTTGCTTGTGGGTGGGTGAGTAAGTACTGGTGGTTACTGGTAATTCAAATACCAAATAGGCACCACTTGGCCTAACTGCTGGGTTGTGTTTGCGCAAACTTTCGATTTGTCTTGTTCTTTAGTTAAGATTATAATTTTGTATTTCTATATACACAATTTCAAAATTGTTTACAGTGTTTGTAATGTAAAATACTCAATGTAAATTGTTTAGCTGTTCGTTAAATACAGAATCCGTTAAACAGATGATTCGTTAAATCGGAAGACTACTGTATATTGCAATCAATTTCTGTCCATCACGAAAAAATATTACCATCGGTCTATTTTGTGATTTTTTTTTCAATGAATTTCTATACTATCCAAAAATGGGTTATTACACACATTGTAATGCTGTTTAGAGAATTGCTTTAGTTGTCAATGATATTTTCAATCATTTTGACAGAAACAAATGAAAATTTATACACATACCACCGATGAAATCTACTAAACGACACATGCATCCAAACTAATGTTTTTGTTTCATACACGACCGCACACGTAAATACGTATCAACAGATATTCAACCGAATGTGAAATGGAGCTGTTGTCAGGCACTTTTAAATTTGTTATGGAAACTAATGCAAACAAGTCATAGGCAGTCTCACACAAATTCAGACATACAAGTACATGAAGCGCTCAGAACAAGAGTATCGTTTATGTTTCAAACACATAAGTATTTGCCTGTGTATGGAAAATGTAGATTAGTTCCAAGAATTGTCTTATCCATCGGATACACAAGGAAAACGTGTTAACGGAATTAAAACGAGGAAGCCTGCTAGCCATTTTTGTCCTGTGCGATACTCATATATACATACATACATCTTCACATACGTTCATTCTATTTCATTACGATAAATCAACCGAATCCCAAAGCACCAGATCAACATTCGCAAATGTTTTGTCGCAGTCAATGGAAACACATGTAAATTTCAACACGAACACTGTGCATGTGGGTGTGTGAGGTATTTCGTTCTGGGTCCGCACCAGTGTGATTTAAATGCGATTGTGTGCAAAACCAAAACGAAATCATTTTGATTTCGTGCAGCATCCAAATATTTGACAATGATTTTTCGCAAAATTTACTCAACAAACAGAGCAAATAATTCAAAATGTATTATAATTTAGTTTTTATGCAAACGTCGCAACGATTGGGTATTGGAGAAATCAATATTCTACGCTATGTTGGTCATCATTTTTAGTCACCCTTCCTGAAGGAGTCTGGTCCAGCGAGACCGATGATATGTGATGATGTATGTGGTTTTCACAAGCAACCGCTTAAGTGCATTTTTAACGATTTTGAGGTATTGACATTAAATTGCTAAATATTTAATGCTGATTCGATTTACCTAATCTTTTATTTATTTTTGCACATACAAACTTATGTGTTCTTATTATATTATTAACATTTTATACAGAGATGATTACAATGGTTTGACGGCCATTATGTTGCGCAAAATTACTTAGAATTTTACCATTTTTCAAACTCCAACATTAGTTGCTTACACTTTCATGGAATTTTTAAACGTTACGGAATGTGATAATATTCTATGTTTCCGTAAAAATGTTTAAATACCCGAAATGGGCTTTTATTGTTTTCATTTGTAATCATTCAGTCAGAATTAAATACAAAATTTCATGTTAATAGAGAACATTTTTCAACGAGTCGAAGGCCTTCACAAATCTGCCGACGATTTGTGAACAGCAGTCAAATACTTTTAAATAGATATAATCGGAGTAAATAAGAGCGATTTTAAAGAAATGAATTAGCATCACGATCAAATCAAAATCGACAACAAAGCGATGAAAGAAATTAATGTGTGATAGTAAGAAACAGAAGAGATCACGAACATAACTCTCAGCGTAACAATCCAAACAGACAACACGGAAGACGTAGCCATTCAATTGGAAATTTCCATCGTGCAGATATTAATTATATTTATAACATCGATTACGCTTCTCATCCTTCCATTCAAATTGGCAAAATGGATAAGGTGCGTAATAAATGCAATGCATTCAAATTTAACAATTAAACAGACGCAATGTTTTGCGCTGGGGGGAATAATTAAATGAACATCTTTAGATGCACCACCTGAGCTCTTATTTTCTCTGATCAAAACATTTCCAGAAAATCATTCAGTCGAACATTCAGTCGCTAGAAAAAAAAACATTGTTTGCGAAGCATTAATGCGACTTTTAAGGTAAATCAAATAAAATTCAATTCAGATATCGCGACCTTATAAGGTCGTAACGGCTTACCGCCAATATTTGAAATTTTACAGGACATGCAAAATACATTCTGCAAACACTCATGTTCGCGTGTATTATACATGGATATGAATTAGCGTCATTACGTTTCAGATGTTAAATATATAAAGGCAAGCATTTTTTGAGTTTTTGGATACAAATCGAAGTATTTTGAACTTATATTACGCGATCTTATGGAATTTTAACTCTACATTAGTGTCGACTTGCAATTGTCATATATTAGGATATGATCTGAAGTAAGGGCGTGTCACCGTCCATGCACCGTAACATTTTGATACGATAGCTCACGAACTATTTGAAGTATGCAAATGTACTAATATGCCATTGGTACAGAAATAAACATATCCTGAAGAAAAACGCTCTATCTGCCGTAAGGATGAAACGATCAACGTAGAATTTTCACAGTATTTCATTGTGGCCATGAAAACTGCCGTAGGTTGTATGATCGTAATCCGACGAGGGGGCATAGTTTAATATTTTAACTACCATATCTCAGGAACTATTAAAGATACACTCCTTAATGAAAAAAACTCTGTACCTCCTGTAATGATGTAAGGATCGTCATGGAATTTGACTGTTGACTTGGGAACTGTCATAGGTGCGAGAGCGGCAACACCTTAACATGATTAACTTCCATATCTCATGAATTATTAGAGATGTGAAGATGAGAATTGGTGCTTGTGCTATTGGTTCAGAAAACCCTAAGTACTGAATAAAAGTTAACAGTGCCACACTCTCAATAAAAAAACGCTATATGGGTGAATAATCTTAAATGACTCCTTTCTGTGTCCGGCTGTTTAAAATTGTGTTGTATTAACTAATTTTTTTTAAAAATATGTTCTAAGCAGCTTATTATATTTGTTAAAATAACCCACGTATTAGTTTTTAAAATTTTTAATTTGTTAATATCGAAAAAAAGAAAACAGTACATGTAGTCTCAGTCCCGTGGCGTGTCCAAAACCGACGCAGCAAAATAAACCGTACTTATTATGTATGTAAATATTAAAAATCTGTAATTGCATTCAAATGAATTTATGCACTATCACTTCAAGTCACATATACTCTTTTTTTGATTTAATTAAATTAATTTTAAGAAATTATAAAAATCATTGACTTTTGTCCGGAACATTTTCTCTCAGTCCCGTGCCTGGTGTGGTTTTCTGCTTAAAAAAAGGTAACGTTCAATTTGTAGTGTTTCTCTCGCGCTGAAGTATTGTTCTCCTCGAAGGTTCTCGAAGAAACTCTACTTCTATTTTAGTTTGCGAATTATTTTCGTCGGAGTGGTCGGAGACTGTCCCCTTTTTCGCAAAGAAAAGGAGTCATTTCAGATTATTCACCCATATCTGTCATAATTACGTAACAGCCGTCATTGGATTTTCGCAGTGAGTAGCGTGTCACCTTAACATTTTAAATCATCATATCAACTATTACAGCTACATATGTATGTGATTTGGTACATATGCCATTATTAGAGAAATAAACATATCCTAAACAAAAAATCCATAATTATATAAGCCGTAATCACAGGTTATGATTAGATATTTTTTAAATTTAATTTTTTTTAAATTTTGTTCAAATTTTAATTAATTTGTTTGGGGTCGTTCTGTGAAAAGGTATTTGGAAATAAATTAAAAAAGAGATAAAAAAAACTATTTTTAGTGAGAATTGTATGAATTAATTTTTTAATTTGTAGATTTTGGTCATGTTTTTCAAAGTGTTGCCAATTGGGATTTTCTAAAAACCTTACACGAACTTTTTTATTGTAGGTAGGACGAAGTCTGCCGGATCAGCTGGTTCCATAATAAAACTGGACGATCTTTTTTATATTTTTCGAAACGCTACGATGGAATAAAAAAATGCACTTTCACATTAGATCAAATGAACATAAAGTTAGTTTATTAAATTTACTTAGGAGAACTAGTAACCAAAACGAATTTAAAACTCATATTAAAAACTTAAAAAACATTAAAGCGTCGGGTTTTGACGGAATACAAAATATTATATTACAAAAACTTCTGGTCAAACCTATTATGTTTTTGAAAAACAGTTTTTTTTATACGACACAAGACACATGAAAACACAGGAGAACGCGACAAACGAACAAAATGTGCCCACTTTTTTCAGAACGTTCTAATTTCTGTGTCAATAGCATAAGTATGTATATACAATTATCGCCGCATAGCCTAGACGACGACAGCGTTAATGCGCATTAAAAATTCGCTAATGCAAATTTTACCCTGACAGACGACATTTTCCGCATTTAGTAAACATCTATTTCAACACATCAATATTGTTGGTGAAAAATCACTATTTACTGTTGATTTGACCCCACTCAAATCGCGGTTGACTGAGTCATTCATTGTTCGCCTTTTGTCCAGAATTTTCAGAGGACTGAGTATGGATGACAGACGTTGCTGTCATCTGCTAAAGAGAAGATTAGGTTCACACTCTCACCCAACAGGTAGAAGGAAGAAAAAGAAAAGTAGAAGGAAGGAGGACAGAACGTTGTGGATGAGACCCCACCAATACCAACTAGAATACATCGATATCTGAGAAAACTCTATATAAATCGAACAAAAAAGTATTACAGGCACAAAATGCAATAAGTTTCGATATGCCTTGGAAATGTCTAGAACCACGAGGTGGTGAATGGCTCGACTCCATCATTCCATCAGGTCTCCATCAGTAGATCGGTTTCGATCACTCAGAAGAGCTTTATAGACGACAGCGTTATTGCGCTTTAACAATTCGGAAATGAAAATTAAAATGTTACCCCGACAGACGTTATTTTTTGCATTAAGTGTCAGTGTGTACACGCTGAAAAATCCGTCATTTTAAAATGTTTGTACAGAAGTAAAACGCGAGTTTGGAACATGAAGCAGGTAAAGCTTATTTCCTTGTACACAAAGCTTATTTGAATGTAAATATAACTCATTCGCTGTTAATATTACGTATTCGGATATACGCAATAGCGTGTTTGACAAAAACCACGCAATGGACGTGTTAAATTCTAATAAGTACAATATTTGCGTTCAAATATTTAAGTATTTGTATCTCTGTTCTCTGAGTAATAATAACCAAGAGAATAGGATAAATTCACAGAGAAAGAGAGAGTACACAAAAAAGGAGTAACACACCATTTTGTATACACATGCATACACAGGGATGATACAATTTTACTTTTTTTGGCACATTTTCGTGATCGAAAGTACTGTGATACAGCTCTTTTGGGCTTAATTTAATACTATTTACAAATTTAATTTTTTTTTGGTTTTTTGTAAGTAATTTGAGGAAAATCTATGCAAAGTAAAAATGTATATATTTTGAAATGGAGTGTAACAAAGATGTTCCAATAATATGTTGTTAATGTCACATTAAAAGACGTGCTATGTGAGAATCTCTGGTAAAAATAAATAAATAACTTTTCAGCCAATGTCGTGCAACCAATTTTCCAACTTTTGCCAAAGAAATTATTTTTCACTGGCAATAGACGAAAGCACTGATTGCAGGGTACCAAAACTATCAATTCATTTTTATGTACATACGTCTTTTTATTTTAATAAAATTGATTCTGAAAACAAACTATCTTTTTTGTTTTTGGTACCATCGGGATCAAAAAGTACAATTTCAAAGAACGGAAAGTACAAAACGGTGAAACTGATTTTTCATCCCTGATGTACATGTTCTTCTTCTTCTGATTTATTACGTTTTGTTTCCTAACGCTCAGTCGTCAATCAGGAGTTGTGCCGTATAGTCCTGAATGTGCGGAAAGTGTTAGAACTGATGATAAGATGCATTCTAAAATCTAATTACTTATTTAGTGTTTATTTTTTTAATAACTAGATTTATACATAAAGGGTGTTTTTTATTGAGGTATAGAACTTCGAATTGAAATAAAACAC
This sequence comes from Hydrotaea cyrtoneurina, assembly GCA_958296145.1. Classification (NCBI taxonomy): domain Eukaryota; kingdom Metazoa; phylum Arthropoda; class Insecta; order Diptera; family Muscidae; genus Hydrotaea; species Hydrotaea cyrtoneurina. The sequence continues at coordinate 44,033,489 of OY282512.1, forward strand.
AAGAAAATCGTTTTAATGTCCATCAATTTGCCTTTATTGGAAGGATAATTTTATGCCATTAATGTTTAAATATAATTTCGGGCATGTGGCCGCCGCGGCTGGCTCGAATAAAGCCAATTCTACAGGTCCAATTTTCCAATTGTGATGAAAATCAGCATCGAGATGAATCTCATTTTCGGCCCATACACCAAAATCACGACGCATTGCATGGTCTCACGGCTTTAATTCTTGCACAAGCTGGATCTTGTAAGGTCGCAAGCCAAGATCTTTGCGCAAAATCTTCCATAAAGTTGATGGACAAAGCTCCAATTGCTGTGCACGGTGGCGAATCGATTCATTCGGACGGAGCTTGCGGTGAACTTCGCGAACTGAACCATTACTTTCGAAATAAATTTGCACGATTTGCAAGCGTTGTTCTTTTGTCAACCTGTTCATGATGAAATGGCAAAGCAAACTAAATATTAATCACTTGACAACTGACAAAATGGCCGCCAGTTAAAAAAGTGATGCCAACTTAAAGTTCTATACCCCAATAAAAAACACCCTTTATAAATACTAATGCATGTATTATTATATCAAATATGCAATAATAAATAATATTTATATTATATACGAGTTAATGTTTGTGGTTCGGGCAAATATATATATCGCTACCTAAAGTCGCAAAGGGTGTAAGTCCAAAATTTAAAATTTTACAAGAGAGACAAATAACTTAATTTTATTCTTCGACGATTTATTTTTCCAAAAGTTTTAATGCAATTATGTGTAGGTTATTCATGTTGTTGGTAATATTAAAAAAAAATTTGAAAAATATGCGTGGTAGTCTTTTTTGAGCATTAGTAGTCGTAGGTAGTCTTTTTTGAGCATATAGGGACTTAGAACATTTTCTTTTCAGTTATAAAAGGTGACAGGGCATATATTTTTGGTGGTTTTTTTCTTCAAGCCAGATGCGTTTTCAACTTATCTTGCGTTCTACATCAAAAAATACATTTAGCCAAAAAGTGGACTTACAACCTTTACGACTTTAGGTAGCGATATGGAAATATAGAAGGAAAAAAGTACGATTAGCAGCTATGCTGTTGGTGATAAGTCACTATTTATTTGAAAGAAAACGGAAATTACTATAATAACTCATCTTTGATGACTTTATTCCATTTTATTACGACACAATAGCAAACAATTTGACAACAGCTGATATTTCAAAAGCCCGTTTCTTGTGAGTATAACAGTTGATTGCGTAATAATTTCAACATGTCGTATCGTGCTGGTATTTACCCTTCACTTTGGAAAGTTGCCAATGTTCAGCCGTTCAGGTGAGGCTACAAATCCTGCAAATTACCGCCCAATAGCAATATGTTCTGCGCTCTCAAAGGTTATGGAGAGCATGGTTAACCACCATCGTGTCAAATATTTAGAGTCTAATGGCGTTCTAAATGATGGACAGTATGGCTTCCGTAGAAATCGATCTACTGGAGACCTGATGGCGTTCCTTACGAAGCGATGGAGTCGATCTATTCACGCCCTTGGTGAAAGTAAGGTCGTAGCTCTGGATATTTCCAAGGCGTTCGATAGGGTCTGGCACGAAGCACGCATAGCAAAACTTATTGCATTTGGTGTCGGTAATACCTTCTCTCGATTCATATCGAGTTTTCTCATGGATCGACGACCTGTTGGGTCAGACTGTGAACCCGATCTACTCCTTTGCGGATGACAGTAACCTATGTCATTCATACTCATTTGATCATCGGCCAGGTCCTCTGGAGGTCGAGGACAAAAGGCGAACGATGAACGACTCACTCGACCGCGATTTGGCGACGACTTGTGAGTGGGGCCAAATGAATAGAGTAGATTTTAATGCGCAAAAGACCCACTGCTGTTTGTTGTCACACAAACGTTCACCAGATCCAGCATCGTCGTCAATTTCTATGGGTGGTGTGGATATCGACGAATCAGACACTCTTGATGTTCTGGGCATGAAGATACAGGGTGATGATCGCTGGGCTAGCCATATATTCGAAGTGTCGAAAGAAGCATTCAAGTGTTTAGGCTTTTTGAAGCGGTTCAAGAAATACTTCACTCCATCTGATCTCGTAAATATTTACACCCCCTACACCCAGCCTAAAATGGAATATAACTCCCATATATGGGCAGGAGCTCCAAAGACATCTTTGCAGCTTTTGGACCGTGTACAGAGGAGAGCGGTGGTGATGATTGGAGATAGTAGGGTATCCAACTATATTGTCTCCCTTCAGCTTCGTCGGAATGTGGGTTGTATATCGCTGTTCTATAGATATTTTAACGGTATCTGTTCGTCAGATATCCGTCGTCTGCTGCCTGAAGTTAGAACATTTAGTCGGAATCCACGGCTATCCTGGGCAGCGCTACCACTTTACTACAATTGTAGTAGATCTACTACTTTTTCTTCATCCTTAAATTTATGTACGTACATTTTGATTTTGCTACATTTTGTGTACATTCGTGAAATAACAAAAAAAAATCCCGTTATGAATTAGGGCTAGGTAAATTTTTGACAACAGGCTGGAAATATTTGACAACCACAAAACAAACACCAGCGCCGAAGAAGATTGCATAGCACATACCAAATTGCTGCCGTTGTCGATATATTTTGTGCGGCGGGTTGCCGCCGGTATTTTTCAGTTTATGAATTGAATATGTGTATTATTGTTTTTATTTAAAAAATCAACTAATTGAATCTGATTTGATTTTTTTTAAACATAATGTATCCTTCCAAGGCACAGTTTTCCACAATACACTATTTCCCAGTGTTTAAAAATCTGCTACATTTTAACAAAAAAATGTAGCAGATTTGCTACATTTTCTTCGCCTCAAAGTGGTAGCACTGATCCTGGGTCTCTCATCCGTTCATTGTGAAATGGACGGTTGACCGGACGACGCACTATAGAGAAAATTAGTTTTTTATCCGAACCGTTCGTATGTGGAATAATCTTCCAGCAAATATGTTTCCTGCCAGTTGTGACATTCAGAAATTCAGTATTATTTCCAATACCCTAATTTCCCTCCGCTAACACAATGCATTGCATTTATAGGGGGCATCCCCTGAGTGTCGGCCTTCAAAAAAAAATTAATTAGGATTATTAAGGATATTAAAAATAATACGCGGACAGGATATAGATTGTCCTACTGGAATGGAATTTGAATGTTTTTTTCGATCACATAGACCACTATTGCTATATTTTTTATAGGCAGTATAGTATTTTCAATTTTAATAAAGTAGATATTGGGTATCAGTAATTAGGGAGTGTAAAATACGTTTATTTTTTAATAAACCCTTTTGTCATTAAGATGACGAGAACTCCTATCCGACTGAAGGTAGTTCTGAAATTCTCCTCCCTACGCTAAAAAAATCAGTCATACCATCTGAGAAACATCTATTTATATTTTTATTAAATTAATATTACAGGATGTTATTAACATTTACAGGATGCTCATAATGGAAAAGAAATCAATTATTGCCATACTTGAAATTATTAAAATTACAATTGAACGTTTTGTAAACATTATTGCGGTTATTGAATTTTTTTCTAAATTTAATAAACACTTTAATTCGAAACTGCCAATATTAGGTGACTTCAATGTAGAGAACATTGACTTTGTTTCTGTTCGGCATTGAGCCTTCATTTGTTCTGGTGCCTGTCTACGTTTCACTGAAAATGCAAATACTGACAAAGGAGCGCGTATCTTTATCGGACAAATGTGAATGAATAGAGCCGAAAATAGTCTTGAACCAAAAGCAGTTTCCCATATGCTTGTGCACAATGAAAAATGTTTAAATCGATAATTGTGTCGCTTTATTTCTGTCACATTTCAACCTGAGAACAATACCAGTGCTCCGTATTCCTGGCGACAATGATGATGTTTCTCTCTTATGCCATACTCAGAATGTCAGATGGATGGATGGATAGATTGCTGGTTGGCTCTTTGTACGTGTGTACGTGTATGTTCATAAGTACGTATGTACGCTTGTATTCTTGTCCTTCCCTCTTCATCCCTCCAACAGATCCATACTTACGAGTGACTGAAAAATGTGAATATGCATACGTATGTATGTGTTTTTGCTACTTTTCCCTATCGAGGACTCACATACAGACACACACTTCACACGTACTTAAGCCAAGCCAAAGTAAATATATTGTCTTTATCGATTTTCAGTCAGGAAGGAAACAAAACGTGAACAAAGCAAAAGGAAAACAAGCGCCAACAATAACAATCGCACACCACTCACATTCATCTAAACAAGTGTTTATTATACCAGGGTGGCCCCGAATTGTATTGTATATTTTCTAATAATTTTTATGAAAAAAATTATATTATGGTATTAGTCTATTTGTTTATTGTTGTAAAAACATATTTTTAGTAATAAATTCTTTTAAAAACCGAATTTTAAAATAATACAAATTCTGACACCGCGGACACTAATGCCCCCCTTATGTAATATATAAAAATGTTGACTACATTACTGAAACTTGCGATATTAGTTAATGGTACTACAGGAGTACATATTAAAGTTAAGAAGAAACAAGAGTTAGATGAATTTCGAGCGAATCAACGTGAAACTTGTATAGTTTTGGGTGAGATAAACACAATGGCAAGAAACATGTTTCATGTCAATTTACAAATTAAATTATCGGTGACTGGAGATTTTGGCTTATCACGACATCAACTCAGTAAAAATATTCAGTCAACCGATATTTACTATTGGAAAGTTTTACATATTGGTCGGGTATCTCCAGTACATTTCGGAGGACGTCCGCGTAAAAGCTCGAGGTATGAAGGTACCTTGATCAGAAGGATATTACAAAAGGGTCCTACAACGTCCTCAATTCAAATAGAAACTCGTTTCGAGTTTGTAACTTATCGAAACAAGAACAGTAGAACCAGAACTCTTTAGTCCACGGCCAGCAGAAAGGTGTTCATATTAGCAATGATTAGGAAAGTCACGCTTGAGTTTGCAAAAGCCCACATAGACTGGAATGTCAAAAAATGGAAGATTGCGTTGTTCGCTGACGAATGCAAGTACAACATATAGGATTTAGGTAGATTAAGGAGTGTACGGAGACTAAACGAAGAACGGCTAAATCCAAGATATTGTATATTCTCGAAAGCACGGAGGAGGCAACATGACTGTCAGGGGTTGCTTTTCTGGGCAAGGAATTGGGTCAATTCATAGGATTGACGGAATTATGGATCGATTCATGTACCCCGACATACTAAATAACGTGATGTTGCCATATGCCGATGGAGAGATGCTAATTCGATGGAGGTTCCAGCAGGATAACGATCCTTAGCACATCTCTGAAGTGCGTAATGCCTCGTTTCAAAACAATAGGGAAATTCATGGTTTGCCTGCTCTATGCACCGATCTCAATCCTATCGAGAATATGTGGGACATACACTTTGAAAACATTTATACTGAAAATAATGTAACTCTTAGCAAATGTATTCCGATGGTAAATGTCGTTTCCTTCATGGAACGTTCGTTTTATTTTGATCTATTGAACCGGATATGTGGTTCAAATCGAAATAGACTTTTGGTTTTATAAACCACAAGCTATGTTTTTTTTTTATCATTTGTTACGTCTTAAACTTGAATTTGTATAAAATAGTATTATTTTCTATTAATAAGTGGAATTATATCGACTTGTAAATGTAATGGTGCTAAGCCAAATATACGTGTATAATACACGCAAGTGTTTGCAGAAAGTATTATCCCTGTCCTGTAAAAAATATTGGACGTATCGCCTTTACGATATTTTAATATCTGAATTGGAATTCAAATTTCGCCAGCGCAAAATATTCAGTCGGTTTAATTTTCAATGCTTTGCATTTATTACACATTATTCACTTCGCCAATTTGAATAGAAGGATGAGAATCGTAATTAATGTTATAAATATAATTAAAACCGGCACGATGTAAATTTCCAATTGAATGGCTACGTCTTCCGTGTTGCCTGTTTTGATTGTCATGTTGAGTGTTACTTTCGTGATCTCTCTGATCTTAAACGTGACATTCGTTGCTTACTAATTAATTTTCAAATTGCTCTTGTTCACTCTGATTAGATCTATTTTAAAGTATTTGACTGGGGTGCGTGATCGTCGGCAGATTTGCGAAGGGCTTAGAACTCAATGAAAAATGTTCTGTATTAGCATGATTATGGTTTATTTATTTTTTATTTAATTTTGACTGAATGAAATGACAACACAGAAATTAAATAAGCCAAAGGACACGCGCATGCACTGCTTTTCTGTTGTTTCCGATAACACTAAAATGTATTTCTCTTATAAACAATTAAAACTAACTCCACATTTTATATTCGGAAAAACACAACATCACAAAACTCTGCGTAACACGCACATGCGTTGATATTCTATGCTTTTTTCTTCATAAACAATCGGTGAAAGTAGACCTATCCAACACTGTATTGTTTTGTAAATCGGTTGAGTTTTTCTCGAGTTATAAAACGACGAACATTGGACAACTTATTATTATATATATATACACTAGGGTGGAGTGAAATTCAAAAAAAAAAGTTAACCTCGGAAAGAGATGTAGTCTGGGGTCCTAATGAGGGGAAAAATAAAGAAAAAAATTTTAAAAAATTTTTAGGGGTCGCGCCTCTCCCTCGAAATTTGGAAATTATCGCTATTTTGGCGTTGATTTATTCGCACTCAAATGTTGTGCTTTGTTGAATTTAATAAGTTCGTTGTCTGTTTTTGCCAAAAACGTTATTCCTTATACACAAATACGTAATATTAATAGCAAATGAGTTATATTTACATCCAAATAAGCTTTGTGTAAAAGGAAATAAGCTTTACTTGCTACAAAGACCAAACACGCGTTTTACTTGTGTGCAAAGAAAAAAAAAAGACGTATTTTTTAGCGTGTATTAATAGATATAAGTTCGTCGGAAATATTAATGGGAGATTAAAAGCAATTTTACAGCTTTATTCATGAAGTTTTTCAATGAACTGATATTCTTTTTATACACGTTAAAAAAATGGCAATTTTAAAAAAATGTTGCAAACAAATTATGCATCAACAACAAATGCGCAGAGAATAATTTCCATTTCTGATTCAGTCACGAGTTATCTCACGACATTGGCTGAAAAGTTCTTGTTTTTATTTTTTACCTGAGATTCTCACATAGCACGTCTTAGTGTGACATTAACGACATCTTATTGGAATATCTTTGTTACATTCCATTTCACAATATATAAATTTGCACTTTGCATAGCTTTTCTTCTAATTATTGACAAAAAACCACAGATACGAACATTTGTAAATTGTATTAAATTGGGCCCAAAAGAGTGATACTGCTCATTTCGATCACAATTGTACTTATTTGGTACTTATAAGTATAATTGTACCATTTTTTTACATCGCTGATGTACATGCAAAGACAAAATTGCATCAGGTATGAAAAATCAGTTTCTTCGTTTTGTACTTTCCGTTCTTTGAAATTGCACTTGTTTATCCCGATGGTACCAAAATCAAAAAAGATATTAGAATCGATTTTATTAAAGTAAAAAGACGTATGTACATACAAATTTTATTAAAACTTTTGTACACTGCAATCGGCGCTTTCGTCTATTGCCAGTGAATAATATTTTCTTTCGCAAAAGTTGGCAATTTGCTTGCAGTTTTCACAATATTTATTGCCCTTTAAAACCTTATTATATTCAAGTAATCTAGAACTGTAGTTCGAATATTATGTTCAGTATGCGCTCAGTATAGTTTGCATTTCTGATTCATCCACGAGAGATCTCACGACATTGGCTGAAAAGTTCTTGTTTTTATTTTTACCTGAGATTCTCACATAGCTCGTCTTAGTGTGACATTAACGACATGTTATTGGAATATCTTTGTTACATTCCATTTCACAATATATAAATTTGCACTTTACACAGCATTTCTTCAAATTACTGACAAAAAACAATAGATTCCAAAAATCTGTAAACTGTATTAAATTAGGCCCAAAAGTGCTGTATGCTGGTACTTTCGATGGCGAAAATGTACCAAAACAGTTCAATTGTATCATCTTTTGCATCCCTGATGTAAATGCATTCCCATGTGTATGCATGTGTGTATAAAATGGTGTGTTACTCCTTTTTTGTGTTCTCTCTCTGTGAATTTATCTTATTCTCTTGGTTATTATTACTCAGAGAACAGAGATACAAATACTTAAATATTTGAACGCAAATATTGTACTTAGTACAATTTAACACGTCCATTGCGTGGTTTCTGTCAAACACGCTATTGCGTATATCCGAATACGTAATATTAATAGCGAATGAGCTATATTTACATTCAAATAAGCTTTGTGTACAAGGAAATAAGCTTTACTTGCTACATGTTCCAAACTCGCGTTTTACTTCTGTACAAACATTTTAAAATGACGGATTTTTCAGCGTGAAGATATTCAATATTTGCCCACTCTTTGGAGGCAATACTTTGACAAACGAACAAAAAATACGGGTTGAGTGCAATGTGCAAATTTAACATTTCTTTGAAAAAACCAAATCACTATTCGAAAATTAGTTCCACCCTAGACGCACGTAGTCGCATGTGTGAATGTGAGTAGGAACGTCTTTAAAATGATACGTTTAAATGTAATAAAGTTTGCAGTGGCTGATGTTGAGTTCGTCTGAATGAACAGGTACACAAAAACAGTTGCAGAGGGAAAGGTGATATTGGTTGATTGTCGTGGCTTAAAGTAAAACGGAGCATATGTTCATCAAAATATTTTTCAATTTTACTTAAATTTGATATTTTTAAAAACTTCCGATAGAAATATGTAAAACTTTCCTCTTTTGCGAGCTGCCAAAGCGCGAACAGCACTCGAATAGATTTACCATATCATCCTATCGAATTCCACACATACGTACACTACTACAATGGAAGAGAACAATGCCATTTCAAAAATGATTCGTTCGGATGTTGTGCGACAGTCTTGTCTAGGAAAATATGCAGAAACACGTTTATGATTGATACATTAAAAGCCCTGAAATATGGCGAAAATATTCAAATTGCATCAAGCGACGGTTTGATTATGAGAAAACGCTAACAAAAAAACGTGGCAAAAGGATACGTAAGATTGGCGTGTGTGTTAAACGAAAAAGAAACAAACGAGCTATTTACAGGAAGGGTGGGCCAAGAGTTTCAATATTTCTTTAAATTTTACACATTGTAATATTAAACAAATATCACTGGTGTATTGCAAATGGGCCATATTGTCATACCTTTGCATTTCAACGGGTCTAAATGAAAATAACATACAAGTCCTTAGTGTTGCAAAATGGAGAGAGTACTCATTAGTCCGAACGGTTTAGAAATTGTTACATTAAAAAAAAATAAGTTTATTGTCTTAAAATACTAATCAGGAATTGCTGTTTTACATCTAAACATAAAAAACACATCATACTGCACGCGATTTCTTTTGTTTAAGTAAACGGCTTTACTGTATTTTTTTTTTAATTCCCTTTTTGAATTTTTCTTTTATCTTTTCATAGAAAGAAAAACTCAGAACGTTTTGTAGTCTGTTTTACATTTCATTCTGTTTTGTTTTATTGACACAATTTTGAACAACAAACATAACAAGTGGGTTTGCTGCATGAAATAATTGTAAAAACATTAAGTGAAGAAACACATTAATGTCGGTAGGCGGTAGTCCTATTGCATGTTTTTTTATGATAGGTAGGAATTTTGACGGTTATCTGTGCAATATGGTTCCGAATCAAAATGTTTCGCTAAAAATCACATAAACATAGCGACAATAAATAACAACATTGGTAGAAAATACGTACACGTTCAAGTCTAACAACCATGAACAATATTTTTTGAGTCTGTGAGTACTATGTTTACCGAAATATTCGAGTTTCATTGACAACTATTTTATTTTTTCCGAGAAACAAGCATTATAATTTTTGCTATTCGGGGATCCAGGAGGTAAGTCAAGTGATTTTTGAATTGTAAATTGTCCAGTAAGAATATTAATGTTTTCGGTACAACTCGGTGATGTTTATAGATACAATTCCCAAATTTTGCATACGCGTAGATCGAAGTATGTACTATAAGTCTGCCCATTACATGACATTACGGCAGAAATAGCTATGTTTTTGTCTGTTAAGGATATGTCTATAACATGGTTGCAATTTTAAACCAAACCCCCTCGTTGGATTACGATCGTACAATCTACGACATGGCAAAAATTCCATGTTTATCGTTTCATCGTTACGGCAAATATAGAGTTTTCAGGATGTGTTTATCTAACAAACAAAGAAATTGATTCATATTTGAAAACATTTAAAAATGTTGTTAAAAATTCTATTGAGAAAACAGTGCCAATATTTCAAAACAGGGATCAGTTAAAAATATTCGAATCCTCGTTATTAAAGAAATTACACGCTGAAAAAAGCAGAATGCTTACAAGTATTAGAGAAAGACACCATAGACTTCAACATTTAGTTCCTTATAGAGAATTAACAATTTTTAAATGTAATTTAAAGTTTATTAGAAAACTTATAGAGGAAAATATAGTTACAGTAAGAGCTCGATTTGCGCAACTGATAGGAAAATTTGCCTGTTATATTTACTGAGATAGATGCACTTAACGAGACCAAAATATATTTGGAATGCTAAACAACAACTATGAGCAACAAAACAATTATAACGGTACTTTATTTCTGAAGAAAAACCAATGAAAGGAACGCAACTCGCATTTTTCGCACATGTACAGTAAGCGCTCGATTTACGCAACCGATAGGAAATCAGACCTGTTGCACTTACCGCAATTGTTGCACGTACCGAAGCTAAATTTTTAAACAAAATAATAACTTCCTAAATGACGGTTTTCAATACAAACGACTATTTTTAAATGTTTATTTCAAAAAAAATATTAAAAAAAGAATATAACAAAAAAATATGTATAAAAAAATCATTCATTCATTTGAAAAATAACGTTGAGGTATGAAAAAAAGAATATAACAAAAAAACAAAATATGTATAAAAAAAATCATTCATTCATTTGAAAAATAATGTTGAGGTACAAAATAGAGGTCTGCAACGAATAACTTTTCGCTGCACATATGAAGTTCTAATTCGAAACGAGTAAGTACATACTCGCTCTCTCAGAGCGCAAGCAATGAAGTGAAGAGAACGGTTGTATATCAAATACAGAAGAGTATGTAGCCGCAGCACAATGTGTTCCGAAAAAAGCATATAAAAGGCAAATATACAAATGAGAACAACACAGAAAAAGTACTGCGAATATGATGTTCACTTCACGTGGTACCTCGAGTATTAACAATTCGTTGATGATGGTTTTGACATTCGAATTAAAATTTAACTGGTATTTTGTGCATGGATTTTCAGTTATTTCAAACATTTGTTGTTTTAGTGGCGATATACAGTAGGTAACATTGACACGTTGACTGTTGTGCAACTAAACTTTATTTTGAATTTAAATAAAATATAATACCACCTATTTTGCTGTATGGCAATATAAGAGTTATGTCGTGACCTTTAAAAATAAAACAATAAAGTTTTTTTAACTTATGTTTTTATATTAAACAAAACCAAATTATTCGTTTGATCAGAGTTATAAACTTCAGTACCAATGTTTTATTTTAATTTTTAAATAATTGTCCGTCCACATATCTGTCGTGACTCCGTATCCATTTATTTTTATTTCATTTAGTTCCAACTTTATTTGATTAAAATATTTTTCATAAAACTTTCCCACATTTCTGGACAATGTTTTTGGATGTGGTAATAAAGTTTCCAATATGACATTTTCACCATATTGCGCTCCAACAGAGATTAAAAACGAGGCAAATTTCTTTAAACCAGAGTCCTCGATCATTTTGAAGGACGACAGTTCTCTACTGACCATTCTGTCACGACACACACACTTTTTTTTTTGGTTTGCTCGTTTACCTCTTCTGCCGATTCACAATTTTTTTTACATGCCCAAAGTACGTAACACTTATGCTTTAGTAAATTAGAGGTGCTTTTTTTAATTTAATTTAAAGATATTATTGCACTTTTTGCAAGTCACAACACTTTCTATTTCTTTGCCGTTTTCGTTTAAAATTTCTCCATACATATCCCACACCTTACTTTTCCCCATTTTATTAAATCTGGTGTATTGGCGCTTAAAATTTTGCACTTGATATCCATAATCGCCAGTAAATTCGAACCTGGTGCCTTTGTAAGAAGTGAAAAGAAGTAAGTTTGTTACGAATTTTTAAGTAGTCTTTAATCGATATTATTTTATTTTGTTATAATTTTAAACAAACATACTTCAAGAGTATTCATTTTCATTAGACACTGAAAGGCGATAAGAAATCATAGACAACTGTTCCTTCTATTTGTTATACTGAACGTTGTACATAGAGTACCGCAATCACTTTCGCTGTCGCGACGTTCTCGACAAGATCGCTGTCGGTATGTTCGAATAAAAGAGAAAGAGGAACATGTATTCGCTGGCAGAGACCATAGCCGAGTAACAACTAGTAGTTATTCGAAGATTTTGTTGTTCCTACAAATGTGAACATTTGTTTTTTCGTCACTTCGAGTAAGTGTTTATGCTTCGTCGGCACATGTGTACACTGCAAATACAAATGGAATTGTGCAGACCTCTAGTACAAAAACGCTTAGGAATTAATTAATTGTTAATTTTTCGAAAAATAGGTTGATATTTTCGTTTGTACTTTAGCGTTTTGAAACTTTTGAGCTAGCACACTCTCTTTTATTTCTTGAATAGCAAGAATTTTTGCAAATGGAATGTCATTCATTGATGCCCACTCAATGCTAATATCCAGAGCTTTAATAACTTCATCCGTTTTTATTTTGGGTATTTCAACGCGTTCAACATCAGCCGTAGTCTCATCGCCTGAAACGTCAGTTTCTTCAGATTCCTCAAAACAATTTTTAATGTCTTCGTTGATCCATTCATCGATTTCTTCTCTGGAAAAGTTTATGTTAGGAGAAATGTCATGTAGTAAGTGTGAAATGGGTGGAGCTTGTAGGGCCTGTTCGCAAAGCAACTGGTTTCTTATTGATGATAACGGCAAATTATCTTCACTTTCCCATTGATCATTGTTGGACATAAGAACATTCCAACAATTTTTTATAGCAGTGTCAGATACCTTGTCCCAGGCGTTGGCTAAAAATATGACAGCTTTTCGAATATTGAATATCCTTATTTTTATACACTCCATCATAGGATGGAGTATATACTAAGTTTGTCATTCCGTTTGCAACACCTCGAAAGAGTGATCTGCGACCCTATAAAGTATATATATTATTGGTCAGTGTAACATTCTAAGACATTCTAGCGATGTCTGTCTGTCCGTCCGTCTGTTGTCTGTTGAAATCACGATAGAGCGCGAACGACTAACCCTAAAAAGCTGAAATTTTGTAGGAAGATGTTTTTTGCCCATAAGCAGTTCGAGAATGGGCCATATCGGACCAAAGGGGGAAAAGTTCTCCTTTACGGGACTAAATATATTCCGGCCATAATCAAATTTTTCAAATATTTTTTTTCACTACATCTAAGTTCTAAGTTTATATAATTTATAGATGGGGAAAAAATCCCAAAAATGGGCGTGCTCATGGGTTCCGTGGACCCTTGGGGCCCAAAAAAGGGCCCATGATAAACATGCGCATATGGGTATCGAAGTGCAACGAAATTTACTCACGAACCCAAATATGCCTTTATTTTCATGATTTGCCTAAATTTTTTGATCTGGTTTCTGGGACTATCGGGTCACCAGCGGCCCAAAAACCGTCCCTTGACAAACATGGACATATGGGTATCGAAATGCAACGAAATTTTCTCGCGAACCCAAATATGCATTTATTTTCATGATTTGGATAAAATTTGTGATCGGGTTCCTGGGACTATCGGGTCACGAGCGGCCCAAAAACTCAATTAGTTATACCCTCACCCTACGGTGGGAGGGTATATATCATTTGATACGGCTCAAAAGTGTAACACATAGAAATATCCACATTAGACCCCAGGTGTCTTTGAACCAAATTCGTTTTATGACTTTCTGAATCGTTTGAGCCATGTCCGTCCGTCTGTCCTGCTGGTACGCACGATAACTTTCGAAAGAGTTAAGCAATCACTCTGAAATTTGGCATGGCTTAATATTTTCCCAAAACTGCTTATGGGATAGCAAATGGGCTATATGGCCACACCCCTTCGGGTACCTCCCATACAAATCTGCTATTTCGCCCACTTTAGAAATCGTGTAATAATATCAATACGCCCAGCTCGATCTGAGTCAAATTCTGTATTTAGTAAAAGTAGAGTTAGACTAAGTTTTGGACAAAAAGTGGGCAGTCTGGCAACTCCCCTTCTGGTACATGCCATACAAATGTGCCATCCCGCCTACTTTAGAAATCGTGTAATAACACCAATATGCCCAACGCGATCTTGCCCAAATTTTGTATTTAGTAAACGTATAGTAAGACTAAGTCGTGGACAAAAAGTTGGCAGTCTGGCAATTCTCCTTCGGGTACCTCCCATACAAATCTGCTATTTCGCCCACTTTATAAATCGTGTAATAATATCAACACTTGCAAGTTCGATCTTGTCCAAAATCCGTAGTTAGTAAAGGTATAACCGGACAAAGTTTCCGACAAAATCTTGGCTGTCTGGCAACTCCTCTTCTGGTACCTCCCATACGAATGTACCACCCCGCCTGCCTTAGAAATCGTGTAATAACACCAATATGCCCAACGACATTTTGCCCAAATTTTGTATTTAGTAAAAGTATAGCTAGACAAATTTTTAGACAAAAACTTGGAAGTCTGGCAACTCCCCTTCTGGTACCTGTCATACAAATTTACCATTCCACCCATTATAAACCGTATAATACTTTCAATACGACCAACGCGATCTGCCCAAATTCCGTATTTAGTAATGGTATAACTGGACTAAGTTTTGGACAAAAACTTGGCAGTCTGGCAACTCCTTTTCTGGTACCTCCCATACAAATGTACCATTGCACCCACTTTAGAAATCGTGTAATTATATAAACTCGATCAACGATTCTTTCCGAAACTCTATATTTAGTAAAGCTTTAACTACATAAAATTTTCTAGTAAAAACTCTGCTATATATTCCGTCCTTTTTGTAAAATCATGTAATACAATATTTTTCTAAAACATTCGGTATTCTAGGTTGCTATTATGACTTTTCATCAGATGTTACATCAAATGATGGTAGCTACTCACACATTTAACTTTCCGATACTTTGAAATATGAGACTTGTATGTTTTTAATGAGGGTGAGGGTATATATAAGTCGGTTTACCCGACTGCAACTTTTTCACTGGTTTTCTTATTTATTGACTTTTTAAGGATCCATGATGGAGGGTATATAAGATTCGGCCCGGCCGAACTTACTATTTGTCCACTTGTTTGTTCTAAATCTGAACCTCGCACACCGACTAAATGAGTTAAAAGATTCTTTTTGTAATACAATTTTGTTAATTATACCCTCACCCTACGGGTAGGAGGGTATATATCATTTGATACGGCTGAAAAGTGTAACACCTAGAAATATTCACATTAGAACCCAAGTCTCTTTGAACCAAATTCGATTCATGACTTTCTAAATCGTTTGAGCCATGTCCGTCTGTCCGTCCGTCTGTCTGTCCTGCTGGTACGCACGATAACTTTCGAAAGAGTTAAACAATCGCTCTGAAATTTGGCATGGGTTAATATTTTCCCAAAACTGCTTATGGGATTGCATATGAGCTATATGGCCACACCCCTTCGGGTACCTCCCATACAAATCTACTATTTCGCCCACTTTAGTAATCGTGTAATAATATCAATACGCCCACACCCATCTTGGCCAAATTACGTATTTGGTAAAAGTACAACTGGATAAAGTTTCGGACAAAAACTTGGAAGTCTGGCAACTCCCCTTCTGGTACCTCCCATACAAATGTACCATATCGCCTACATTAGAAATCGTGTATCAATATCAATATGCCCAACGCGATCCTGCCCAAATTTTGTATTTAGTAAACCTATAGCTAGACAAAGTTTTGGACAAAAACTTGGAAGTCTGGCAACTTTCCTTCTGGTACCTCCCATACAAATGTACCATCCAATATTTTTTTCTATAGCATTCGGTATTTTAGGTTGCTATTATGACTTTTCATCAGATGTTACATCAAATGATGGTAGCTACGGTCACTTTTGACTTTCCGATACTTATGAGTATGAGACTTGTATGTTTTTACTGAGGGTGAGGGTATATATAAGTCGGTTTACCCGACTGCAACTCTTTCACTGGTTTTATTGCATTTTGGTCGAGAGGTTGGAGAATGGCTGTGCAATTTGGCGGAAGGCACATTATAATGAAATTGCCGTCATCACTTTCTAATTCGTTTTCTTTTGGGTGACAGGGGCGTTGTCAATAAGCAGCAGCGCCTTTTTGGGAAGGTGCCTGGACATCAGAAATTCTGAAACCGAAACAAGATTTGACTAAAGGAATAGCATGAAATGTC
This sequence comes from Hydrotaea cyrtoneurina, assembly GCA_958296145.1. NCBI lineage: Eukaryota > Metazoa > Arthropoda > Insecta > Diptera > Muscidae > Hydrotaea > Hydrotaea cyrtoneurina. The sequence goes on from OY282512.1 coordinate 44,050,061, forward strand.
TAATTTAATTGCGATACATACCTCGGGAACAAACATATTTTTGAACCATTCTTCAAAAATAGCAGAAGTCATCCACGAGCTTTTATTTCCCCTGTAATGAACTGGTTTATTGTTGAAGTTCTTAAAAGCACGAGGATTTTCAGATTTTCCAATAACTAACAATTTTAATTTATGAGTACCATTTGCATTCATGCAAGCCAAGAATGTGAGTCTTTCTTTTGAAACTTTGCGCCCAGGTGCTGTGACTTCTTTTGAACTTACTAGAGTTTTATTTGGGAGCTGTCTAAAAAATAGACCCGATTCGTCGCAGTTGTAAATCTGGTCGGTGGTTAACTGAAGTTCTTCTACTTTGTTTTTAAATTTTATTAGAAAAGGATCCACACTTTCCGTCTTATTTGAAAGCTTTTCGCCACATATTTTTAGCCTACGTATTCCATGGCGCTTTTTAAAGTTCTTTATCCATCCAATACTGGCATTGAAACAACCAGGTTTCTCTTTAATTTTGTTATGAAGGAAGAGTGCCTTCGATTTTAGAAGTTCATCCGAAATTGGCACACTCAGAGACTTCTGCTTCAAAAACCATTTAAACAATTTCTTTTCCATTTCAGGAAATTCTGCTGACTTCAGTGTTATTCGTTTTCCAGGACCGGCCTCCGTATCAGAAATAAAGTTTTTAATTGCAACTTCTTTTTGTTTTATTCTACAAACTGTGGATTTATTAACATTATAATCAATGCAAATTCTTTTGACCGATACTCCATTTTTTAACTTGTTCAATATTTCAGCTTTTTCTTTAATTGTTAGTTTTACAATCTTTTTTACAAGCCCCATAGCCAAAACACAATAAATGATCTGCACTCAACTAAAAATTATTTCAACTAAAGTTGAAGAAAATGGTATAAAGCATAACAAAAAACTAACGGTAAAATATTTTGTGCTCATTCACTTTGCCAGATGCGTATATGGAGTAATGTTTAAAATAGAGTAAATTCAATAACAATCATATTTATTGGAAGTACGCCTATGACAATGGAACGACGAGAAAATGCCAGCAAACGAAAACAGATTTGAGCATATTCGTAAGATTGTTGCACTTATCGAGACCTTTTTTGAAAAGTAGTTGCACTTATAAAGACCGTAATGTAAAAAAATAGCCGGTTGCGCAAATCGGGGAGTTGCCATAATCGGGGGTTGCGTAAATCGAGCGCGCACTGTATTTAAACTTTTGTCCAGTCGATTTTTTAGTTTTTGTAAGATTTACCGTTATGTTTGCGTTGAAGTAAATATTTTTTGTTTTTAATCAGTTATGAAATGAAATAAAACTGCATACTTATAATTTTGATGAAATGTTTACTTTTCTTTAAACTCCAAATTTGAAGGGTGTATTTAAACTTTAGTCTCTGACTGTATGTTTAAAGGTTGATATCGAAGAATATGAGATAAAACATAACAAAAACAACAACGGTAAAATAACAGTTACAATACGATCGTTCACAGTGGACAGAGTCGTACAGAGAATAATGTTGAAAAGCAAGCATTTGATTTAACCATGACCCCCAATTTTAAGTGTGTACGCTCCTGAAAAGGAAACAGCAAAAAAACTAATTTCAGCGCATCAGACAAAAGTTGCACTTATCACGATCTTTTATTTTAAAAACGATGCACATATAAAGACCGTAACATAAAAAAATTCCGGTTGCGTTTATTCGGGGAGTTGCAATAAATGGGGGTTTGCGATCGTGTTACTTCCAATTTTATTAACAACTTTTCAGACTGAGAATTCTCCATAAGTGAGGACGAAATGTCAAATATTTTCAAAAACTTAAAGGGAAAACTTTCTTCTGGTATTGACAATGTCCCTAATATAGTCCTTAAGAACTTTTCGACTAAATTAATGTACGAATATTGCATATTATTTAATAATATGATCAACAACTCTTACTTTCCCCATGCATGGAAACTAGGCAAAGATGTTACAATAACAAAGGGGAACAAAGGTTGTAGATTGCAAAGATAAAGAACCTCCGTGCGATAATATTTCTCCCATATATCAGTAAACTATTCGAAGTTTGCATAAACCAAAGAATATACAGCGTACTAGAAACATGCAAAATTAAGAATGGTTTCAAGTATAATCATTCAATATCAATTGGAATCTAAATAAAAATTTGTACACCGGAGCCTGCTTGATAGATTTCCAAATAGCATTCGATAGAATTTGGAAACCAGGTTTAATACACAAAATCATTAATTAAAATTTTTCGACACATCCGGTATTATTAATTTATAATATGATAAATGACAGACAATTTGTGGTCAACTGCCGAGACAATACAAGTTCCAAACAGTTTTCTATCGTAAACGGACTGCACCGTCACTGCACCTATTCTCTTCAAGCTATACCTACATGAACTTTAAAACCTTATCACAGACTCGATCGGATTTGCCGATGATATATTAGTGTATCATGCTGACAATACGGTGGGGAAAATATTCTAGAGACTGGAATAAGCAAATTAACATCGATAAATGCAACTATAATATAAATAGAAGAAAAAGTTAAAAATATTCCGTATAAAATCTCCCTTAAACAATGAAGATATTCCGAACAGAAATTGTGTAAAATACCTAGGTATTCATATGGATAAATTTCTATACTTTAACACGCATGTTAAAACACAAACTGCAAAAGCCAGAATTTTTCAGATATAAATCACTATTTTTTTCGAAACTTATTATATCAGAGGTAAAACTGCTCATCCGTCCTATAATAACCTATGGATATCCCATACAGTTCAATGTCTCACCATCATGTATGGAACGTATTTGGAAATTTGAAAGCAAATGCTTACGCTCATGTACAGCTCTTCATAGATCGGCAAATAGCCACTACACGAAATATAAAGGGTTATCCATTTTGCGTTTTCAAAAGTAAACGTAAATAAAAAACATACCAAATACTTTTTTTTATGATATTTCTTTTTTATTATAATGTTTGACCGTTGGCATTATGTGTGAAACACTACATCATTTAAATGACCACCACGCGAAGTGTTGCAAGCATTTATTCTTTTGATGTAATTTTGGACCACTTTTTGGCACATATTGGTCGGTATCTCAGCCATAACTTGATGAATGGTTGTTAAAAAAAAAGTCTCATGGTGTCAAATCGTATGATCTTGGTGGCCAGTTGATGTCGCCACGACGAGAAATTAGGCGGCATGGAAATGTCTCTTGCAATAAAGCCATATTCGCTCGAGTTGTGTGGCACCGTCTTGTTGAAACCACATATTCTCCAAGACGTATTCTTCTATAGCAGCCAAAAAAAATCGGTTATCATACGACCATAACGCTCCGAATTGACGGTGACAGTCGTTCCCTCGTCGTTTTCGAAGAAGTAAGGTCCAATCACACCTTCGGACCAAAGAGCGCACCAAACAGTGACTTTTTGTGGATGTAATGGCCTCTATTCAATTACTTGAGGATTCTCAGAACCCTAAATACGACAATTTTGTTTATTAACATACCCACCGTGTGAGAAATGTGCTTTATCGCTGAAGAACATTTTGTTCGAAAATCGCCGTCCAATGCCTGTTGTTCAAGCCCCCATTCCACGTATCTACGTCGCGACTGTGTGAATGGTCAGCTGGCTTCAGTTGTTGTGTGAGCTGGACTTAATATGGAGGTAGGTGTAGATCCAAATGCAAAATACAACATAATGTGCCGTAAGACAGTCCTAATTCCAGAGAACGACGAGGAATCGACACATTCGGGTTTTCGTCAACATTTTAATATCTCTAACCGCTCCAGTCTCATTAAATTTCTTCACAATTTTGCCAATTGCTTGCGTAGTTGGACGATTATGTAAACCATAATCTCTTCTTAACGCACGATATGTAATAATTTTTACGCGTTGTGTGATAGTTGGGTGATCCATTTTCGTCAATGTCAGACTTCTAATTGAAAAGAATAAAAATTGGTTTAACAACTTAGTTTGACAGATGTCGAATTCCAGCACTATACTTTTGAAACCACGAAATGGATAACCTTTATATCCAAAGCTAAGCTATATAATTCTGCGAATATAAACAGAATATTAAAATTATATGAAACCATATTATAAGAAGTATACAATGTTATGAACATAATCTTATTATAGCTCCGTATTATACTTACGATAACTATATAGAAACAACTCTAACTCCCTCCTGAGGCTTTTCTATATCTTGACAAAAATGGGTTCATTCAAAACTCCTTTGGTATTCCCATTTGTTATCACCTAAAAAGAAGGGCGAATGAAAAGGCTGTGAACAGTGACATAGTTCTAAATAATAATATAAATTTCGAGACAAGTGTATCATACAGAGATACTAATGAAAGATTGAAAATAGATAAATCTAAGTACTTTTTACTTACTCTGACCCAATACTAAAGTAATGAATGTTATTATATTATTTCATACAGACATTTTTTTCGAGATCACAGTAGGCTAGCCTAACGGTATTCGATTAAATGTTGCTTATTACATTCTTAGCTGTGTTAGGAATTACTTAACAAAAAGTTCAGGGTGATTTTGCTATAGCAGAGTAAAGTTCTAGTTTGAAGAAAAAAATGGGACGTCGGACAACAATTGAACAGCGTAAAAGTGACAAATCGGTACGGAATATTGCAGAATGTGTACAATGCATCATTCAGCGTTTCGTTATAGAAAACAGAATAGAAAATAAGGGCAGAAATGCGCCGAACAAAATTGTGAATTCATCTGATGAGCGATGGATTGTCCGAAAAATAAAGGCAAACCCAAAAGTATCTGCTCCAAAAATGGTCCATGAGATTCAGGATACCCTAGGAAAAGCATGCAGTGCTGAAACCGTTCACGAAGGAACATAACGTCAATGAGAGAGTAGCACGAAAAAACCTGTTATCAGTAAAAAGAACATACAAAGCCGATTTGCCTTTGCCAAGGAATATGTTAACAAGACGCCTGACGTCTGGAACTCGGTAATTTTGGCAGACGAATCAAAGTTTAATATTTTCGGATCTGATGGTATGTCCTATGTTTGGCGGAAGCCAAATACAGAGCTAAACAAAGAGAATCTTAAAACCAGTGTAAAACATGGTGGTGGTAGTGTGATAGTTTGGGCCTGCATGTCAGCAGCCGGCATTGGAAATTTAGTACTCATTGACGGAATTATGGACAAAAATATGTATCCCTTTCCGACCGTGTACGCACAATTGTGCGGGTAAGTTTAAGACTCTCTAATTTCTTTAATATATGACGTTAAAAGGCAAGACCGGCAAAACAGGATTTTGTATGCTCTGTGTTTGTTGATCTTTGTGAAGAACTGTTATCAGTTCTTGTTTTTTTCATATTAATTTCGTAGTTTCGGTTGTGTACTTTCCACTTTTGTAAAAATGAGTCGTAAGGGTAAGTTGACATGTAAATTAAACTTATTTAAATTATGGAATCTTTTATCAAACAAGTGTTTTCAATAATAAAACATATTGGATATGGTCGAATTAATATCAAGTGCTACAATTGTGCGTATCCTGGAAAAACAGGATAAAGGGTCATACTGACAAAACTTAATATCTTAAAATTTTCTACGTACACAGAAATAATAAAATCCAAAAATGTAGGTAAATCTATCACTTAGAACGGCTATAGGTCGGAAAGGGGTATCTCGATATTCTACGAAACAATTTGCTCCAAAGTGCCGAAAAACTTGGAATACGAGAAAATTTCCGATTCTACCAAGACAACGATCCGAAGCACAAGTCCGGGATAGTGAAAACTTGGCTTATATGGAGCTGTCCCCACTTGATGAAACCACCAGCACAATATCCGGACATGAATGTGATAGAAAATCTGTGGGCTATATTGGACCAGAACATTCCGAAACACAACATTTCTAACAAAAACGATATGAAAAGGGCGCTACAGTTAGAGTGGGAGAAAATAATACCAGAAATTAAACAGAACCTAGCAAATTCAATGCCAAGAAGACTGCAGGCTCTTGAAAAAGCAAAGGGCTGTCATACAAAGTATTAATAGTAGTTTAAATAAGTATATTCTGTAAACGTTATAAGTTGGATTAAATCTGTATGAAATAAGCTGTGAGATGCAATTAATATGAATTTTCTGTTATGTTCAACTTGTGTGCTGTTGAACAGCAATCAATTAATATAATATCAATATTTAAAAACTACATATGTTTTCTTATAAAATATCTTTCTTTGAATGGCTACGTCTTCCGTGCTGCCTGTTTTGATTGTCACGCTGAGTGATACGTTCTCGATCTCCTCTCTTTCTTACTCTCACACTTTCGTTTCTTTCTTCCCTTCGTTGTTGATTTGATCTTGACCATGTCATTCGTTTCCTTGCTAATTAATTTCTTTCAAATCGCCCTTGTTCACACTGATTAGATCTATTTAAAAGTATTTGACTGCTGTTGCGGAATCGTCTGCCGATTTGTGAACCCTTCGTTTCGTGATTGTTAAAAAACTGTTCTCTATAAGCATGAATATTGTTTTGACTGAATAATTGCAAATCAATGAACATTTAAATGGCAACTAATGAACACGCACAAATGAAATAAGTCAAAGGACACGCGCTTGCATTGTTATTATGTGTTATTACAGATAATGCTTATGAAAAATGAAAATGAACTCCATATTTATATGGGAAAAACAATGTTTTTTTCTTTACAAACCATCAGTAAAAGTGGACCTATCCAACGCATCTATTGGTTTTGTAAATCGGTAGACTGGTTCTCGAGTTATAAAATGACAAACATAGGACAACTTTTTTTATATATCTATATGTGTATACCACATTCCTTCACTTAACTTTGGCAATCGTTTGAAGAATGTTTGCAAAAATAAAAAATCTGCAGCTAAACGATATTTTATTGTTCTCGAAATTTTTTTTTTTTTCTGTTTTGCTTCCTGCCCTGGAGTTGTTAGTGTGGTCTGAGAAACTCACATTTTAAATAAAAAAACACAACATCGTTTTAAAATCAACTCGCAAAAATGTACCAGTACCCACACCACTTGGGACCATCACGGTATGCATTGTTCGACTATAGAACTAGTGATAGGTGGATATTGACTTCCGAGCGTCTGTTACAAGTGTTGAACTGATTCCATTCCCTGGAGAGGAGTAAAACGATATCCGTTTCAACAATTGCCCAAGATTAAATTTGGCAACGTCATTTCCACATAGTATTCACTCATATGTACACATATTCTTTTGTCTGCAAGTACGAAATACTCCCCTTTAGATTTCTAGTGTCATACAATTTTAATAAAAAACTAATAGACGGCACCACATGTTCTCAATGACAAGTGGAATATGCTTGTCATGAATTATTTCGAAATATTTGCATTCAGGAACAAAGGCAAATGAATGCACATAAGAGGCAAAAACGAGACATATATACATTAGGGTGGATACTAGGTATATGAAAAAAAGTGATCCTTTCGGTGCAGCCCGCTAAAATTTGGCAAAGTTTCAGCTTAATCTGATTATAATAGCACGTGACGCATTGAGGAATATAACTCGAGTCCTACATGATGACTTTTTGCATGATTTTAAAATCATGATTTTCAAGTTTGTAAACGAAAGCCGTAGAGATAATTGCTGGGTAGAAAAAGTCACAAATCACAAATTTGAGTTATTTTTTTAAATTTCTTTTTGACTTTTCTTTTTGACACATTTTGAGATTTTTTTTTTACAACGCATTGAAATTATTAAAATCCACTACAAAAATGATAAAAATCTTGCAGTCACAGTTCGCAAAACTAAAAAGTTTCCGGACCGTGTTATGTCTCGAAGATGTGATCAGGATTGGCCACCGAGATCTTGATTTAACACCTTGCAACTTCTTCCTTTGCTGCCACGTGAAAGATAAGGTCTACGACAACAGCCCAGCGTCGATTCAAGACCTCAAAGATAGAATTCGTGAGGCTATCGAGGTCATAGGGCAGCCACTTTGCGATTTGTTCATGGAAAATTTTATGAAAAGGATATGGTCCTGCAAGCGTGGTCGTTTATAATCTGATAATTTATGTCGAAAAATTTAATTTTTATTTGAATACCAAAATAACACCTCTTGTTGGAAAACCCTGTATTTTACGCTTTCGTCTGGTGTAATATTAGACCCATTTTACATTAACGGTAGACAATATACCTTCCTTAAGTGTATGTGACATGGGTAGATTTATCAGTATTGCTTTTACTGGTGCAATAGTTACATCATGATTTGTAACCATTCTGATGTAAATAATGAGTAATGCGTCCCTTGAAACTGATGATCGGGCAATACTTTGAGGCAATAAACTTATTGGTCTGTGCGAATGTAGCAAGTTTTCGCGATTGTTAGGTTTTATCACTATTATAATTTTGGCCAATTTTCATTTGGTGAAAATGGTCCTTCAAAGTAGATTTTAAATGTATCTGGTTTTCTCGTGGAGGATCGACACGGCTCGTTTCGTTTTTGTGGGCGTTTCAGATATTTTATAACTTTTCCTTTTTTTTCTGTAAGAGCTTTCCTTTTTAAGAGCTCGCAGTTGGATTGAAATTGGTTTTATCGTTTGGGAATCGTTAGCCGTATTATCTTTTTTATTGTGAATACCAAAGATAACATAATATTAATGTTTACACAATCTCCGCTATGATTTGCCTTAACCGTAGTCTATTGTTATGTTGAAAATGGGTTTTTTTATTTAAGCTATTTCACAGGACGTAACGATTTTCATTAGCAGACTTCTGTTTTCAGTTTCCATATTTTGTTGAATCTTGAACTTCAATTTGCTTCTCTTTTGGTAAAAACTTATTTCTTTTCTCTTTTGTATTTTTTTTCTGTTTATGAAAAATTTGTACTGGTAGGTGCGTAATAAACCCAAAGAAAAGTTGATTTGCTGCTGTTGTCGCTTTTCTGTTCGAAATTCTTGGCAAATCTTCAGGTTGACTGCTGGTGGTTGAGGTTTCTGTTGACATTTGTGAATTATAACAAATATTACACAAGTTTGCTGGAATAAACAAACTCAAAGTATTTACATACTGTAGACATGTTTACAAGGAAATATATGTTCCCACAAAACAGTTTACATATCAAATAATAAATACTTTCAAATATTAATTTCGAAATTAAAAAAAGTTTTCAAAGATTTTATTTAATGTTAATTGATACTTACCGAAAGGATATAATCGAGTGAAATAAAAGATAGAAAAAACAAAAACGGGCACTTCTTAATGCTGACGACCACCGCAACGTTTAAAGGACCACGATTTGAGGATGTGCACTTGGAATGTAAGAACACTCATAAGACCAGGTGCATCTATCCAAAACAGAATTTTACAAAGCGGGCACAGTGAACACCAAATACCACATTATACTCGCTTATGCGGACGAAATTGACATCGTTTGTAAGATAGAGCGAGATGTAACTGGTGCTTTAAACGTAATCATTACCTTGTGTGAACAAAGGTGGGCACTAGGCAAAGTGCCGCGAAATACGTACGTAGCAACGACAAGAGAAAGCTAGACGTCGTGCAGCTTCCCTCACTGCCCATGCCCGCTCCACAAAAGCTGGCCGAAGCTCCAGCCGAAAATAATCCACGTCCACCCCCTATCACCCAATGAGGTAAAACCACAAAAAAAAACCCGGCTTAAGAACAATAAAGCCCCAGCTGTCGACTGAATACCAGCAGAGCTGTATAAGACCGGAGGAGACGAGCTGATAAAGTGCATACATCAGCTATTTTGCACAATCTGTATGAATGAAAGCTTGTCTTATTATTGAAACCCCAACATACTATCTCCGATTCACAAAAAAGAAAGTGACCTATCCGAGCCATTTACTTCTTCAAGAGGTCTCAGATCATGTAACTTCTTTCACATCCAGATGGAGAATATATAGGAAAATGGAGAATTTACTAAAAGCGGCCCTCCCACCACCAATGTCCACATTCTTCTCGCATTTTTTGACGACATTGACATCGCCGGAAGGACAGAGCGAGATGTAACTGGGGCTTTTTCTGGAATAGAGAAGGAATTGGCGAAGATGGGTCTGATGGTGAACGAGTACAAGACAAAACTTATGCTTGCAACGGCCAGGCAATTGCAGTGTGGATGTAGTACAAAAATGTACATACCTCGTTTACGCAGTAATAGAAATAATGATGTCAGTATCGAAGGAGTATAGGCGGCGAACGAACCGTGAGCTGTATAAGCTATATCCCGACATGAACGTAGTTAAGTGCATGGAAATACAGCGATTGCGCGGGCTGGATTTTGTAGGTCGAATGAATCCAAACACTCCAGCCAAAAAGGCTTTGCACGACTACTACACGCTAAAAATACGTCTTTTTTTTGGGTTTACACACAAGTAAAACGCGTGTTTGGTCTTTGTAGAAAGTAAAGCTTATTTCCATCTACACAAAGCTTATTTGGATATAAATATATTGAACTCATTTGCTATTAATATTACATATTTGTGTATAAGCAATAGCGTGTTTGGGAAAAACAGACAACGAACTTATTAAATTCAACAAAGCACAACATTTGGGTGCGAATAAGTGTGTATTTGCAACTGGTTTCGTAATTTTTTTTTTGCATTTACGCTCATTAAAATAAAAGCAATACCGAGAGAATGAGATGGATTGTTACATAGAAATTCACAAATTGAAAAAAAAATAAAAAGTGACACAAAACTGCATACATACATATATCTTCGACATTTATCACCTACAAAAAAGTTAATGTTTGTGGTATGGAAAAATATATATATGTTTGATGCGAACTTGTTTGCAGAAATTTGTTAAAATGGACATTTTTATCAGCGTGTACCACTGAGGGACCACTGAGACATGAACAGGGATAAGAGAATATTAGGTGGCACAAAAAAAACTGCTGGATATTTTCTCAAATTTCTTTTTTTAATTGAAAGTACAATCCTTCCTTTCATTCAAATGGCTGCCTCGGCTGGCCATTTGTAAATTTCTATATGACATCCATCTCATTCTCTCGGGATTGCTTTCAAAGAGCGTAGATGCAAATAAATTACGAAAACAGCAACCATAAGGGCCATCCACAATCCGAAGGGGTTTTAGTACAGTCAGTTACTTTGTGGAACGTTAAGGGAAATAAGTACGTAGGAGGTGGATCGTAGGTATTCGTTGGGGTCTAATGTGGTGAGTAAGTGAGTGCCGTAGTTGAAGTCAATACAGATTAGACGAATTTGGAATTTGTATACTGTTTTTTGTCTGAATAAGTTAATATGTTTTACAAACAAACATTTATATAGAACTTTAAGTTGGCATCACTTTTTTAACTGGTGGCCATTTTGTCAGCTGTCAAGTGATTAATATTTAGTTTGGTTTGCCATTTCATCATGAACAGGTTGACAAAAGAACAACGCTTGCAAATCGTGCAAATTTATTTCGAAAGTAATGGTTCAGTTCGCGAAGTTCACCGCAAGCTCCGTCCATTTTATGGTCGACATAATCGTCCATCAGAGCAATTAATTCGGTTAACCATGGATCTTGGCTTGCGACCTTACAAGATCCAGCTTGTGCAAGAATTAAAGCCGCGAGACCATGCAATGCGTCATGATTTTGGTGTATGGGCCGAAAATGAGATTCATCTCGATGCTGATTTTCATCACAAAATTTTGTTCAGTGATGAGGCTCATTTTTGGTTGAATGGCTACGTCAACAAGCAAACGGCGGCCACATGCCCGAAATCATATTTAATCAGTAATGGCATAAAATTATCCTTCCAATAAAGCCAAATTGATGGACATTAAAACGATTTTCTTGTGTTTTATTTCAATTCGAAGTTCTATACCTCAATAAAAAACACCCTTTAGTACTTTATTTAATATAATATGACGTATGATCTATTGAATGCCCATCTTTAGCGGCAACTTTCCGAGTCTTTCCACACTTGCCGTTTATTATTTGTTAACAGTTGTATGAAATTGTCGAAAGCTTTGAGTTTTGGCCAAAATTGAGTGGAATTTTCTGTGGCTTTTTCAACGGGTGAACGGAAATATCATAATATAAAAATTTGACAATACAATGATTAATTGAATTTGTTTCAGCTTTCGGTTATGTTAACGAAAGCATGACCAAAAAAAAATAGCTGATTGCGGTAGTGCATCCTAATTAGACAGTGAATGGCGAAGCACAATAACTGTGTTACAATTTTTTTCAATTGATTCGACACTGATGACGGTTGACGAATACAACCGATATATTGGAATAAATTAATAAAAATAATAGCAACAACGGCATTTATATGTGACCTCCAACCGAATGTGTCAGACTATAAAACGACTTACATATACCCTACAATTTTCATCCAAATTTCAAAACTGTTGGGGCAGACTGTGAACCCAATGGACTCCTTTGCAGATGACAGCAACACACAAACGTCCCACTGGTCCAGCATCGTCGTCAATATCTATGGCTGGTGGGGATATCGACGAATCTTGATGTCCCTCATGTTACAACATTCAGCGGGAATACGCGGCTATGCAGGGTCTCTCATCCGTTCATTGTCAAATGGCCGGTTGACCGTACGACGCACTACAGACAAAAATCGTTCTTCACATGTGCAATAGTCTTCCAGTGATTGTTTTTCCTGCGTGCTATAACATTATCAAATTCAAACAAGCATACTCCCTCTTTCGTCCTTCCTATACCCTCATTTCCTATCGCTAACACAGTGCATTGCATTTATAGGGGGCATCTATTTCGTCCTTCCTATACCCTCATTTCCTATCGCTAACACAGTGCATTGCATTTATAGGGGGCATCTATTGAGTGTTGGTCGTAAAGAAAAAAATACATACGATGGATGGTTAGAAGCTTATCTCCTAGCGCGGATGGTATTGTCCGAGTGGACTTACGGGAGAGCATGCAGCATGCATGTTTCATCTCGGTGGACGTCATACAAGATAGTCCTCATCAGAAGTGTAGGTTTTTTTACTAATTGGACAAATTGGGAATGAAATGAAAATCGACAAGTCCAAGTCCAAATATAAGTCGCCATGCAGGAAATCGCCAAAAATTACAGCGCTGGTCTCCATCCCTGAATGAAGGAAGGCATCTCACACCAAAGCAAAGGATTTTCGACGAATCAGTTTGCCATCCTTTTTGTTCAAAAGAATCATTGATACATCAGATCATTCCGTTTGGATTAGGTACTCTGTCGGAGGCAAAGCACGCCTACCGAAACAGCGCTTCACTCCCTGGTCGGTCATATGGAAAGGTCCTTGCACTACAAGGAATACGCGTTGGTGACATTCCTAGACATAGAGGGAGCTTTTAACATCGTCAACCCAAATCAATCACTGACACCATGACAGCAGGGAATCAATCATGCAGTCATCTCACTCGTGAGCAAATTATTGAAACAAAGGTGAATTGTTTCAATATTGGCAACACAAGGAACATCACAAGGGGCCGCATTCTCTATTATCTGCGTGGTGTGAAATGGCGATTGCAGCTATGGGCAATCAGTGTTACCGCAGAGAATTTTCAGAAAGTATCACAAAAAGGCTAATTCTTAAGAAAAAGTGGCACAATATTTTTAAAAAAGTTAGACAATTTCATAAAGCGATTCAAGACTTTTTTCATGAGATTAATTTGTTTCTTCATAAAATTATTTATAACTACAGAATTGTTAATTATGTAGAGAATGAGTATATGAATGTATTAAAGGAAATGTAATTTTAAATTTTTCTAAATTTATTTGAGCAAAATTTGAGATACACAAAAAAAAATTGTTGGACAAAAATAAAATTAAGGAAAGAAACGTGAAGATAAGGAAAAAAGTAAAAAGTCATAACAATAAATTGGCTATTGAACGCCAAACCCTTAGGGTGTTTTACTATACTGGCCTAGTACTTTCACCCTGACTTGGAATTTCCCACAATGTTCCACAGTATGACACCTTTTTTTGTGATTTTAAATCTGTTGATGTGTTGTCAAAATAATATAAACACGAAGATTAATCTAAAACTCGAAAAGTGACACAAAACTATAACATAGGGGCACTAAATACGAAAAAGTGGCATATTTAGTATCAAAATAAAGAAGTGGCACAAAAGTGTCATAGCTTGAAGAAAGTGGCAAATGTGCCACTTTAGTGGGCAAGGTTCCTAACATAGTCTCAGAAGTACTGGCATCTGGTTTATCAACAATCTTTGCGATGACTGCTTTTAATTCATAAGCACATTTCTATTTCCAAGAAATTTATTATGTAAACTTGAACAAGAATATGTTCACATACAAGAATATATATTTTTCTAGGATGGGCGAAGTCTACCGGATCAAGTAGTTTGAAATATACATTTATGTGAAAAATAATAGGCACAGTGATGTGCATGATGAATATCGCCAGATAAATCAAGTAATTCATTCTTAAAACATTGTCACATTGGACATATTAGAAAAAATAATATTTTCCTATGTCATCATACGTGTTACGGATAAAGTATTCTGGAATAAAAATATTGCACAAGCTATGTATTACCTTCTCGATTGCTATCGATTCCCTTTTCCTGCTGGGAATACATTCCATGTTATGCAGATGAGGGAATATACTAGGTTATCAATGTGCAATTATTGTCAAGTGGCATTACCCCATCGATTCTTTGGAATATGTTATGCAATGCAATTTTTATAACGAATTATATAATTAATTCTCAGTATAATAAATTCCAATTTTGCCAGCTGGGTGGGTAATTCACTATTTTCAAATCGCTCTTGTTCACTCTGGTTAGATCTATTTAAAACAATTTAACTGCTATTGCGTGATCGCCGGTCGATTTGCGAATCCCTTCGTTTCGGTATTTTTAAAAATGTTCTCTATTAGCATGAATATAGTTTTGACTGAATGATTACAAATCAATGAAAATGCAAATGGCAACCAACAAACACACAGAAATTGAATAAGTCAAAGGGCACGCGCATGCACTGCTTTTCTGTTGTTACCGATAACGCTAAAATTGATTTCTCTTATGAAAAATGAACTCCACTTTTATGAGGGAAATACACTACATCACAAAACTGTGCGTACCATGAACATGCGTACTTATTTTTCAATGTTTTGTTTCTTTAAAAACAATCAGTGAAAGTAGAATTATCCAACGTTATATTGGATTGTAAATCAATTGAGTAGTTCGCCAGATATAAAATGGCGAACATAGATAGATAGATGTGATGAAGGTTTTTGTCTGCTAATTATATAAGTGTTAATATATTTATATTAATTGCCAAAGTAATTAATTCGCTTTAGAAATTCAAAACTGTCGTCGACAGCTGATTTAAACCAATGACGGCGTAACATTGCAAAAACCCGATTTGTTGTTTGAGCGGGGATTGTGATGAAATGGGTAATGATAATCGGTAAAATTAATGTGTATTAACATATTTATGTTAATTTACAAAAGAGTATTGTAACTAATTAAACAGAACTTTGAACATGTACTTTTGTTTGGCAGTACACGTACCAGTTCGCGAACTTAAAATAAAACCACACACGAACCGGTGGTCCTGTTGAAGTGTGTTCCAATCGCAAAAGCCGAGAACAATACATGTTCGAGTATGCAACCAAATACACACTCATAACAAAACACACTCATGTGTGTGATCGGTATTGTGCAAAATTTGGAAAACACACATAATTGATATGAAAATAAAAATGTGTGTCTATTGCTCTGAGCTGTGTTCTTTTACATTTCTAAATGTACCGTCCTCTCATTACATGTAACTAGTGCAGTAGTTAGCACACATAGTTCGAATACACCAATAGTTTCAGGTGGTTATTGACTTCCAAGAGTCGACTACCACACTAGTTCTTAGTGGGAATCGATTACATAAAAACTCGCGGGTTAAGTACGAGTTTTTCCTTCAGTGTGTTATTCGGTTCAACATTTAGGATATTCGCATACGGAAAATTGCATTATGCAACATTCGCATTCATAAACCGACATTTTGAAATACCAACATTCATTATATCCCTATTATCTACAATGTTTACAAGGAAAAATATTGGAAATCGATTCTAATCCATCCGTTTAACAGGCCGACGGACAAGGTTAAATATTTAAAATACCCTGTTTTAGAGATTGCCGAATGGCCGAACGCCACTTTCTATTCCTTTTTAGTGTGTGTAAGTACATACATATTTTCTAACAGGAAATCCTATACAATACACTATCGCACACAATTCGTATAAACAGAAGCCAAACAAATAAATAAAATCCTGTGAACAGGACAGGTTGTTGAATACAATACTTGCTGTATCGCAGAAAAATATACATATGTACGTACACAATACCTACGCAAGACTGTGTGTACAGTAAATCGAGCAAGTTCTGTCCGTGTATTCAAATCGGCCAATCGTCGCTATTACACCCCATAGAATTTTTTTATTCGGATCGACCGTTGCAAGAATACCCGTATAAGGGGGTATAGTTGATCCACCTGCACTTACGTTACATACACGCTGAAAAAAATTGCCATTTAAACAAATTTCACCAAACAAGTTCGCATCAAACATATATATATTTTTCCATACGACAAACATTAACTTGTTTGTAGGTGATAAATATCAAATCAAGTTTTTTTCAATTTGTGAATTTGTATATAACAATCCATCTCATTCTCTCGGTATTGATATTATATTAATGAGCGTAAATGCAAAAAAAAATTACGAAACCAGTTGCAAATACACACTTATTCGCACCCAAATGTTGTGCTTTGTTGAATTTAATAAGTTCGTTGTCTGTTTTTCCCAAACACGCCTTAGTATTACACATTTGTGTATAAGCAATAGCGGGTTTTTTGAAAAACAGACAACGAACTTATTAAATTCAACAAAGTACAACATTTGAGTGTGAGTAAGTGTGTATTTACAACTATTTTCGTAACTTTTTTTCTGCATTTACGCTCTTTAAAATAAAAGCAATACCTATAGAATGAGATGGATTGTTATATAGAAATTCACAAATTGAAAAAAAATAAAAAATGACACAAAACTGCATACATATGTATATATTCCATATTTATATATATAAAAAATTGTTGCAAGTGCGTTGTGACTTTATAACTCAAGAACGGTCGAACCGAATTCGCTTAAATTTTAAGTGTTTGTTCGTATGGTCGTGCAGATGGTTTATATATAAGTTTGCACGAAATCGGTCAACGCGTTCGCGAGTTATGACTTTTCATGTCAACATGTGATTTTGACCATATATATACAAGGTAAATACACGTTGTAGTGCATACACGTATCCACATTGATAGCTGTCACTGAGTGATCATTTTGGGAATAGTAAAATGTTGAAGTTTGTTGAAAACAAATTTCCTATGGTGAATATATTTATTTTCAATTATTTTATGGGATGAATGTCCGATGGTCCATAAAAAATCGTTGGAAGCATTGAATCGAACATTACAGGATCTACGTGGAAATCAACAGTTGTTCGGAGGTGCATTAATATTGCTATCTGGTGATTTTCGACAAACGTTGCCCGTCATTCCCAGATCGACTCCAGCTGATGAAATTAATGCATGTTTGAAAAGTTCGTTTCTTTGAGGAAATGTACAGAAGTTATCGCTTAACATAAATATGCGTGTGCATCTTCAAAATAATCCATTAGCACGTGAGTTTTCGAAACATCTGCTGCATATTGGCGATGGCAAAATTGCAAGTGATTTAAATGGCTTTATCACGTTACCAAACAACTTTTGCACAATTATGCCATCAAAAGAACAACTAATTGATCGCGTTTTTCCAAACATTGTTCAAAACTATAAAATCATGATTGGTTAAGATAACGTGCAATTTTAGCACCAACAAATTCCAATGTTAATGAAATAAATTTTCAAATTCAACAAAAATTGCCAGGTGACTTGGTATCATACAAATCTATTGATACTGCTACGAATGAAGAGGACGCAGTAAATTATCCCGTTGAATTTTTGAATTCTTTGGAACCACCCGGTATGCCAACGCATCTTTTGAATTTGAAAATAGGTTCATCGATCATACTTTTTCGAAATCTCAATACACCAAAACTCTGCAATGGAACGAGACTTTCCATGAAGAAATTAATGCCCAATTTGATTGAAGCAACAATTCTCACTGGCAAAGCAAAAGGAGAAGTTGTACTAATACCACGGATACCATTATTACCAAACGAAATCCCATTTCAATTCAGACGTCTTCAATTTCCCGTGTGTTTATCATTTGCTATAACCATAAATAAAGCACAAGGACAAACGCTTCAAGTGTGTGGTGTGAATTTGGAGGAACCGTGCTTTTCTCACGGACAATTATACGTCGCATGTTCCAGAGTGGGAGCACCAACTAATTTATTTATTCATGCACCACACAATCAAACAAAAAATATTGTATACACTATTGTATTAAATTGATTTAGTTTTTTTCATTACTTCCAAATAAAAAATAAATAAAAAACCCCCAACGAATTTGATTCAAAGTTAATATTCATGCGTAGCGAAGCACGCCGGGTTCCGCTAGCTACATAAATAAAATTTGAAGGCAAAACAACGTTTGCCGGGTCAGCTAGTATTCCATATTTATCACAACAAGTTAATGTTTGTGGTATGGAAAAATAAATATATGTTTGATGCAAACTTGTTTGCTGAAATTTGTTAAAATGATACAGTGCTATATTTTTATCATAATAACATCTTTACTAATGTGATAAACAATTACCACTAAAGATCAGTCTAGGAAGAAGTACGGTTTTACCACAAAGCCTAAAGCCTTTCTGTTTACAGTTGTTTAATGTAACAGCAAGTTCATCTTCGGATTTACAAATGTATACGCTCAGATCCGGTTTTTAACAATGATTAGTAGCCAACAATACCTAGCACATTCCTACGGAGAAGAAAAATTTACAGAAAATGGTTTAGTAGCTCTTGATTTGTATGGGCGGTATCATAAGGGGTGGAGCTAGAGTTCAATTTGTTTCTACACGCTGAAAAAAACGTCTTTTTTTTGTTTACACACAAGTAAAACATGTGTTTGGTGTTTGTAGCAAGTAAAGCTTATTTCCTTCTACACAAAGCTTATTTAGATGTAAATATAACTCGTTTGCTATTAGTATTACATATTTGTGTATAAGCAATAGCGTGTTTGGGAAAAACAGACAACGAACTTATTAAATTCAACAAAGTACAACATTTGGGTGCGAATAAGTTTGTATTTGCAACTGTTTCCCTAATTTTTTTTTCTGCATTTACGCTCTTTAAAATAAAAGCAATACCGAGAGAATGAGATGGATTGTTATATAAAAATTCACAAATTAAAAAAAAATAAAAAATGACACGAAACTGCATACATATATATTCGATATTTATCACCTACAAACAAGTTTATATTTGTGGTATGGAAAAATATATATATGTTTGATGCGAACTTGTTTGCAGAAATTTGTTAAAATGGCCATTCTTTTCAGCGTGTAGTAAACCGTATATGGATAAATTTGAATAAGAATACGTTTGGGGTTCTTATATTACAAAATTTTCAAATTCTGTATTTATTAAAGCCATAACCATATAAAGTTCTCCAGAAATTGGACCCATAGTCACGTCTCTTCTGGTACCTCCCATGCAAATGAGCTATTCAGCCCAATATTCAGCCATACACTGAAAAAGAAAATTAAGTAATCAGTTCTTGAATTAAGCCGTTGCGATATCAAATGTATGGTAAGTACGGTTTTCTTAAAACCAAGTTAAACAAAACATGATCTAAGTACGTATTTTTGCAGCTCGGAATTCCTAATTTTATCCATAGTTGAGCCCGATTGGGCTTGATTTTTAGATAGATTTAAGTTCATAATGGGATAGAAATAAGTTCGAAATGAACTTATGAGTAGACTGCTTGGATTAATTTAAGACCGAATAAACACTTGGAATTATCGGAAACTAGGATTGATTTAAGGAAAATATATATCACCATATTCCAAGAATATTAAATACATATTTAACAACAACAAACAAATAAATCAAGTATTTTATTCTTATTATAAGAAGTTTCGTACTTGATTTTAAAACTATTCCATTTACACTTGTTTTAACCCTATAGGAACATTGCACTTATAAGCTACTTCTCGCTATTTTGATTTGTTTCTATAGATATTTTAATGGTATCTGTTCACAAGATATCCGTCGTCTGGTCCCTGACGTTAGAACATTTAGCCGGAATACGCGGCTATCCAGGGTCTCTCATCCGTTCATTGTAAAGTGGCCGGTTGACCGGACGACTCACTATAGAGAAAATTCGTTCTTCAGCCGTACTGTTCGCATGTGGAATAATCTTCCAACAAGTGTTTTTCCTGCCTTCTATGACATTATCAAATTCAAGGCAAACATCAACAAACACTACTCCCTCTTTCCTCCCTCCAATACCCTCCTGTCCCATCGCTAACACAGTGCATTACATTTATAGGGGGCATCCCCTGAGTGTAAGTCAAAAAAAAAAAAAAAATCTTACAGCTATTTGTTCTATTGTATCATGTACATTAGGGTGGAGTGAAATTCAAAAAAAAAAAGTTAACCTCGGAAAGAGATGTAGTCTGGGGTCCTAATGAGGGGAAAAATAAAGAAAAAAATTTTAAAACATTTTTAGGGGTCGCGCCCCTCCCTCCAATTTTGGAAATTATCGCTATTTTGGCGTTGATTTTAGAAAAATCCTAAAAAGTTTTATGTCAATAAATGTTTGCAATAGCGTAAACAATGAAATAAGGGCATGAAAAAATTTAAAAAAAATTTTCTCATTGTTCAAAAATTTCAAAAAGTAAAATAAGTCAAATCGTCCCTTCTTCAGAAAATTGACTGAACAATGAAATCGCCACCAAAGCTACAAATATTAGTCGATTATCCTCATATTTGCCTCAAATACTTTTGTTTGGGCACTGAACAAACTCAAACTTTTAAATTTCGAATAAGTTAAGTCGTTAATTTTTAGGATTTTTCTAAAATCAACGCCAAAATAGAGATAATTTCCAAATTTCGAGGGAGTGGCGCGACCCCTAAAAATTTTTTACAATTTTTTTCTTTATTTTTCCCCTCATTAGGACCCCAGACTACATCTCTTTCCGAGGTTAACTTTTTCAAATTAAAAAAAAAGCATGTTTTCACTCCACCCTAATGTACATGCGTTCTTCCAGTAGCTGTTCTCAGTAAAGTGAACCTGACTAAATCGTTACGCGAAAAAAGTATTTATACAAAAAGTGTTGGAACGTATTAAAATAATTGAAAAAATGAATAAGTCAAGGTCACAGAAAATCACGAGATAAGTATTTAGTTTGTTTGTGAAATGTACCTCACTGTCTACAGGCAACATCCTGTAACTGAAGAACCAGGATACACAGGACTTTGCATTTTTTGTCAGTTAATTTTTGACTTAACACGAACACATTAAGTCGACTTTTTATTTGAAAAGAAAAACCGGATAATTACTATGTATTTATAGACAATATACAATACAATTTGTTCTAGAATTTTATTATTTAAAAGATGTACTCGACGTAGTAAAGTTAATGTGTATTAACATATTTATGTTAAATTAAATTTTAATTATTCACCATTTTTTTAATTAATCTTGTTTTGATTAAACTTATTTTTTTGAGTCGAATTATACAACCCTTCCTCAGACAAGGTGCCTCCAGCCAACCGGCTGATGTCCTCGAAGAATACAGAACTTTGTTCACAGCAATCCAGGAAATAAGATGGAACGGACACGGCGTAAATAAAATTAGCAACTCTGATGTTTATTACAGCTGCCATCAAAGCAAGCATGTTACCTGGTCAGGTAACCAGGTTAAAGTCGCTATGTCTGTGTATGAGATCCCATCAAAACGTATAAATAGAATCATTCACTAAAACAAGAAGTCTTCGACGAGGTGTCAACTTATCATACATCTTCTCCAATATACTGATGGAGCAAATATTGGACAAAAGCAGAAATTAATTAATTAATTAATAAAGCAGCAAAGTGAACACCAAAGGCCACATCCTCTCGCATACGCCTTACGGATGGTTTCTCCAGAATCGAGAAGGAATCGACGATGATGGGTATGATGGTGAACGAGGACAAGATAAAATGTATACTTGCCACTGTTCGGCAAACGTCACACACTGGGACCCTCAAAATTCAGGGCAGCCACCAATTACCATTTAATTAAAATTTTTTCATTAATTTTGAAGAAATGTAATACAAACAATCCCATTTTAAATTGTTTTGAAATAAATTTATGTTGAAGCCGCTGTTTTTGTAACTGATAAAACTAGAAAAGATACTTCCTGGTTGATATTTTGACAAAATTTAATTGTATCTTATAAATTTAATGGAAAAAAGGGGTTTTGTTATAATGTCTATTAAAAAAAGTAATTTTGTATATTATATATGTATATAATAAAAAATACTATATATACGTATGTATTCGTATTCGTTTACTGTACACAAAATCATAGCTAACACTCCACAATATCTGTAGTGGTTGCAATAAGTTTAGTTATTGTTGTCCGAATTGTCATAACTTTCGAATCGGCACGAGTGTGATCATCACTTTTAAAATCTTTAGATCTATCATAACTTATTGCAACAGGTGGCGGAATTTATTGTAATACTGATTTCGGTAGGAAATGCAAATCATTTTTGTTTTGCAGTTTAATTTTGCTCCTAGTTATCGGATAGGATGCTCTGAAGAAAACTGTTTGGTTTTTCGCTACTGCATTTAAACAAATTATTTTCTTTTGGGTTCGATATAATATTCGAATCGGAGGTCTGCAGAAACCTGTTGAAAAACATCGTGGTTTCATTATTCTCTGCTGCATTTGCGATAAAATGTTTCCGTTAATTTTAAAAATCGTTTTCCTGGCTATTTATGACCTCACCAAAATGTAGGGCTGTGTTTTTTGAAGAAACAACAAATTATATAACTTGCAGTCTTTTGACTATATCCAAATCCAGTTTCGTAATTTCTGCGTTCGAATTTAAAAATCATGGACTATATTTTATTAATCCGGTTTTAGGTCAAATTAATAGGATTTGGCAATACCAATAACTATTTTGTGATATTTGCCGAAAACAAAACAAGAAAACTTGAGCCAGTGGCAATATTCTGAATTGGGGCTTCACGTGATTTTCACGCTTCGAAAGAAAGACGACATAGTGAAGGCCGTCAGTTGAAAGTAGAATTTGTAGCATTTGTATACCTAGGATCCTCCATCAACAGAAATAATAATGTCAACATCGAAATAACGAAAAGGATCGTGCTAGCAAATATATGTTATTTCGGGCTAAACAAACTGTTCAAGAACAGAGCCGTCTCTCGTCGAACTAAAATCACAGTGTAGAAGTGATTTTATTCTACCTGTGCCCAAGCACAGATGAAGTTGGCTGAGTGTATGTGAGAGAAAAATCCTTCGCAAAATCTACGAGGTGTACAGTAGACTGGTCGCAATTTTTTTTTTTTTTAAATTTGATTGTTTGCGCTGCTTAAAATATGAGGTTTGGTGTAAGAAATCATGTCCTAATTTTTCAGATCAATCCGACGGTGCCTAGTCGTGCCTAGTTGGGCCCAAAGTTCCCCATATTATAAAAAAACATCTATTCAGTCAGATGTTTATAGTTATATTGAATAATGTGTAAGTTAATATAATGATAAAAAAAATTATATATTTATTTGATTAATTTTATTGAGTTGATTAATTTATAAGAGAAGATTTGTTGTGAGAAGGATATAAATGGCGATAGTGTTCAACAACTTGGAGTAAGTACTGCTTATCTTTCTCATCGTATGTTAACGATTTATTGTAATCCGTGATGAGTTTAATTGCTCTTTCTGCTGCATCATTCACAACATTCAAATGTTGACAGACAGCTTTTCCAGCGCAATAGTCATCCCTCTGCTGCCATTGAGAAGGTTCCGATTCTAAAAATTTTGGATCTATGGCTAGTCGAGAAAAAAAATTTCTTTGTCCGTGGAGAAACGAAATCTGATATATCTCTTGACGCGTAAGAGAAAATTTCATCCATATTGACAACATTCCTTTTCGAAATTGTTTCATTATTTCCGTGTATGTCATTGCCGATGTCGAGTTTTTGGATCATCATCTTTTTTATTTCCAAAGACACGCTTTCATCAAAAAATGCAAGGCCAACAGTTTCTTCTGACAAATACCACAAATGGTTTCTTTTTTTTTTTGCAATAATGCGGTCGAAACTTCTTTATCAAAATAAGACACAACGTTTTGAATGAAATCAAGATCTAGTTTTGGCGCTTCTATAGCATTTACACATAGGAACCAATAAGGAACATATATGATTGTCAAAAATAAGCAAATGCTCCGAAGACTTTTCAATTCCGTATCTGTCAATTTGAACTGTTCGCGAAATAGAAATATTTTGTAACAATAAATGCACTTTGCCATGAATCGTGCATGCGATGTAGCACCAGGCAAACGAAATTGTGAAAAATCTGGTACACGCTCCCCAATAAAATGGAGTGTTAACTCGAGCAACTCTTTATAATCTGCACGCACGTAATGGAGCTTTAACGCATTTATACAAAAATTCTTCAAATAATCTACGTGCGATGTAAAACTCGTACCACTTCTTCGTCCAAAATTCCACTCTTGAATGTGCTAGATTCAATGTGTTTCCAATACTTGGCAAATCTGTTGAAGAGAAGAACTTCTGGCCCGGATGTTTTCCCAAAATTCATGTCAAATACAGATTTGACCAACAATTCACTTATATGGTGGCGACATGGAAGAAAAAGCTTATATTTTAAGTTACCATTCATAAACAGTGTAGAGTTTCTTGATAAAAGAGTTTTAGATTTAAGTCCTGATAAGATCCCAAGGGAAGTGATAACAGCAGATCAAAAACGTATTATAGTAGATGCATATGAAAATATAAAATAACGAATCCTGTTACTTTTTACCAGGCTGTGAGGAAAGAATCAGGGCTATTTAGAAGATTATATCCGGTTATAGAAGCACAATTTCTCCTTGTTTATAATCGTCTGGGGAGAAGAATAACGCCAAAGACATTCCAATTAAAAACCATGCGAAACAAATAATCCCAATCCAAGGTAGTGCTTTTTTAGAAAAAGAAGGGTATGGTGCCGATGATTACTTAACCAAGCCATTTCATAAAAGCGAGTTATTAGCTCGAATTAAGGCCATAGTGCGTCGTACTACAGGCCATCCTGAATCGGTGATAAAGATTGGTAATATAAACATCAATTTTGATCACAGACGTTTTTTTATAATATGGGGAACTTTGGGCCCAACTAGGCACGACTAGGCACCGTCGGATTGATCTGAAAAATTAGGACATGCTTTCTTACACCAAACCTCATCTTTTAAGAAGCGCAAACAATTAAATTTAAAAAAAAAAAAAAATCCCATACAAGATGCGACCAGTCTAGTGTACAGCCATCGAACGAACCGTGAGCTGTATCAGCGTAGATAAGCGGATCAAAATACTGGTCGGTCGAATGAATACAAACCAAAGAGGCGTTGGATGACATTTACCACGTGTTTGGAGTCTTTGAAAAAGTGATTCTTCAAAATATCTTTGAACGATAATATCGACAACAACTTATACAGTGATTGGGCCCGCTAGAACATTTTTGCCCAATGTACACATAATGGTTCGAGGGACAATGCAGAAAAATTACTATTTACAAAGGGTACTGTAGACTCCCGTGGAAATACCAAGCCCAATTGAAGGTCACGCGCAGAAAACGAAAATCGCGTAGAATTATACCCTAAACGGCTGTAAAGTTAGGGAAGATAATATAAGAAAGAAGGTGTATCGACATAACAAGAACTTGTACACAAAATATTTTTGATTTTATTTATCTGCATTCGGGTATGGTAAACTCAATTTGGCATCAAGAATGGTAATCCTCCCTTGTGCCTGTTTCATCATCTCAATATTCAGTACACCACTCCTCTAGCAAATGCAAAGTCCCAAGGCATTTTTCTTTCTATGTAGTCATGGACTTTATTTTACTAAGGAATGAAAGAAATGAATGATGAGTCAAAGAAAATCGCTTTATTTATCTTTACCAAAAATAACATTTGTCTAGGATTTAATTTATAATTTTTTTCTAAAAATACCACAATTTCCAGCAAGTTTTTGCTCCACCACAAATTCATCAAGCACAGGTTCAGAAGACTTTTTTTTAAACTCAGCGATATAACGCTAAAATGCTGTTTACTCAGCCATAGTTTTCAGGAAACTTTCAACATACTTGTAATGGAGACCATAAAAACTTTGTTTTGAGGTACTAGGGGGTTTAATAACGTTGAAATTTACATGTCACATAAAAAAACATATCAAAGCAATTATATAGGACAAGTGCTGAAATACCATCCGTGTCCGGAGGATGTGACCGGGGACACTCCCCAATTCCAAACATGATTCGAAATAGTTGCATGAATTAGTATTGAAATGAGATGGCACCACATTATTTTTTGTCGCCGTTACATCCATCATATTTCTCTTAAGCGGTGTTCGTATCACATAAAGTTGGTCCCGTGCGACATCGTAAGTGGGAAATTTTAAAATTTGATTTAATATAATGGATTTAATTATGTAAATAAATACTTCAAAATATTAAAATCTAGATATGCAAACACTTCTATTGATTTAAAAATGTTTTTACTAAGCTTGCAAATATATCATTTCGAAAAAAGAGCAACAAAAACTACTTAAAAAACATGATGGAAAAAATGTCCTGTGCGACTGTGGTTAGTATTAAATTTAAAAAAAAAAACTATTAGTCAGTTTTCGGTAAAATAAAATTTATTTTGAAATATTGCTTCAGGTTTCGCTGAAATCGTCTTTTGAGTTGTTTGTCCCGTGAAAATGCCTTGGTTAGTTGCAATTATCTTGAAAAGGAAAAACTATCCAAAATCAACCTTTGCAACAATTATAGGGCTAATTGAGAGTTATAAAATAAAGCTACTGAAAAAATAAAAATCCCTTTTATTTGTACTTTCTCCCCACTTTTAATGTGTACTACATAATGGAAATGCCCATATACGATTTTTCAATAAAGCGGATTTTCGTTTAATCCGGAACAATTTCAATTAAGCTAGGTTTAAAATTATTTTTTATGTGAATAAAAAAATTGATAAACAATATTTGTAACTTTTATTAGGAAAGTTCGATTTTTATTTTATATTTTCAAGTTCCAATGACTATAACTTTTTCTAAGTACAGATATTGTTCTGATGTCTTTTTTTTAAATAATTTTCCAAACTATCCATCTTTACTTGACGTTAATCGGATTGGAAAGAGTTCAGTAATAAGCAATAAACTGAACCGGGGTTGAAAAATATACAGTGTACTCTCCCATAAGCGGACACCTAAGGGACTGAGAATTTTGTCCGCTTATGAGAGAAGTAAACAAGAGGCATGGTACTGAAAAAAGTAGAGGAGAGAGTACACTGTATATATTTTTCGTTTAAAATGAGTGAATATATTTTTTAAATGTCTTAACTATCTCATTCACGTAAAAAAGTGTAAAAGTGGGTATAATGCAATATAAATAAACTTTTGGCGGAAGTTTAAATTGAGAACCGACGTTTGCAACTTTGGACCTTACAGCTCATGTCGGATTAGTCCAACGAAATTTCAAAAAATTATATCCTGGACAAAATATTGCGGCTTATGGCATTTGTTTACCAGAGTCTCCAGAATACATAAATAGAAACGTAGAGGATTAGGGCGTATTGAATTAAAAGTTGTAATTTCCCACATGCAAATTAAAATCCCGTTATCCTTTATTGTCATTATGTATGTATGTATGTGCATATAAGCAAATTGTATTATACTTGAACTTTTTCTATTCACTGCACTCATACAACAAACACAAGAAAGGCCAAACAATACGAATAATACGTCGCGGAATGAAAATATAAATAAAAAACGTAGAATTTTTTCAAATAAAAATAATAAAAACGCTTATTCAACATTATTTTTTTCTCTTTTCAATGTTTGCTTAACAACGAACAAATACAAAAAATAATGGTCCTGTTCGGATTTCTTTAGAAACGCTTTTATACACACACGTCTGTATGTGTGTGTGTGTGTATGTATGTGAGCTTTTTTTAATTCTTCAGCAGCACACAGCAGCGGCGCACGTTTTTCCATGCAGATCATGAATTGTTTTATTGCTTTCCGACCCGTAGTGAAGGCAGTGGAACGAACAATAATAAGAAGCAGAACACAAAGGCCAAGAAGAATAAGAAAGCAACAGTCTCTTTCCCTCGATGCGATGTGAGTCAAGTCGGGACCGTTGGGTCGACCTCTATTCTATCGGAGTTGACGGTTTAAATTCACAATCCGTGGTTGGTATTGTACGCACTC
Source organism: Hydrotaea cyrtoneurina (assembly GCA_958296145.1). Lineage (NCBI taxonomy): Eukaryota > Metazoa > Arthropoda > Insecta > Diptera > Muscidae > Hydrotaea > Hydrotaea cyrtoneurina. The sequence goes on from OY282512.1 coordinate 44,078,506, forward strand.
TGCTGCTCCGTTTGGTGCTGTTTCTTGTCCGTTGTGCTTTTTAGCATGTTCCCATTTTATGGGATTCACTTGTTCTTTCATTTTGGCTGTGTTGTTTTTATTACCGCCGCAATATGAAAAATGTTCTAGTGTGGGTAGTCACACGTTAATACATACGGACATACATATGTACATATGTCATGTGGTGCAGCCCATGCATACGTACACATGTGTTTGTTGTGTAAGAGTGTTTTATATGCGTGTGTATGTACATCGTGGTGCTTGAATTTATGAGCGATGGAAGCCCTCGGAGACCTTAAAGTTTAATGCGAACATTTCACTCACTGTCACAGACCCTTCGAACGGAGCGGCCGTCATTTGATTGACCTTAAAGCGGTGCAGGAGGAATGCCCCCGAAGCTTTTCTATTCGGCGCTGTTTGTTGTCCTTTTGTTCGTTTCTTTTCTCCGTACACAGATAATTCCTGATGCGTAAAAAGGTTAATGCGTAAATAATATGGCATTGTATTTTCGTTTGGTCTCGCTTTCGGAT